>OY804557.1:14782337-16241584 GCA_963680865.1 Spergularia marina
CTTTTATTCTAAGTAATATTGAATTTAGATATCGCAAGTTCTTTAATATTGTCATTTCGATTTTCAATTGACATCATCTTGGTTATACTAGAAGATATTAGTCATGAATTGAATTCATTAGGTTCAACAGTGGATCGCTTTAAATAATTGGATTATCGTTAAACTTAGTCATCGTTTGTCACGAGTCATTTAGGGTTGAATTGGTGCCATTCTAATTGGGGCATATGGGGTTGTATTAGGCATCAGTTCAAGATGGGGTCGAGTAGCATTCAGTTGATGATTTTAGTCTAATTGGGTTGGGTCTCAACTTGTTCTCTTATGTGTGGTGAATTTCCCAACAATCAAGAAAAATATTCATATTTTGTTGCATCTGCTACCTAACTTATTTATCTCATTTTCCTTTTAGCTACTATAGCATTTCCGAAGGAAAATTCTTCCCCTTTTATGAATAGGTATTTATTTCGTTTTTTATTATGAGTTAAGTTATATATATTATAATCACTAAAAATCAATAATAATTTACAAGAAGTTGGTGGGGAGGCGAGATACGATCTGAGCCCCCACACCCTTTGTTATTGGGAAAAACCAATCCTGGTAAAAATATGAGCTGCAGCCTGCGCGCCGATATCCAGCAGTTCTCCCGGGCTGCCTATTTTCATGTTTATATACTCGTTTTAGGGTTATCTTTGTTATAATATTTCCACCCTTACGTCATCTGTTAAACTATTTCATTTTCAGTCAACTATCTCGTTAAAGCACATTTTATTTATTAAAATTAAAATTATTACTATAAATTAGCTAACTAGTACAGTATCATTAGTAGACATCATACAACAACAACAACAACAACAACAACAACAACAACAACAAAAACCACCACCAAGTCTTATTATCAAAATATTATTACTATAAACTAGGTGAAAAGCTCGTGCGTTGCACGTGACACTTCACCATAATCGACTATTTTTATATTTTAATTAGTTAATCTGAAAATAAATACATAAATCATGATAAAATTAACACGCGACACTTTTCATATTTCTTTTTTATTAATCACTTAATCTCAAAAAATAAATGATAATTGATTAAATGTTGGTTAGTTAAGATGTCTTTTAATTTCACTCGGACACTTTTTTTTGTTATTTTTAAGTCATTTTTCACAAAAGCTCTTAAACTTGTCGACTTCTCTCTACCAAAATCATACTTAACTTTTAAAAACTATGTGTAAATGGATCTTATATTGAAATACATTTCGACACGAAGTCAATGATACATATATCGTAATATCCTAATATACGTAACCCAAGTTATAACAGTTTATATTATGTTTCATGTTGATAACTTTATTACGTAAGAGTTTTACATATATTGAACTCTCCCCGGGTGCATTTTTTCATGTTTAGTTAGCATTACATTAATATTTTATGTGAGAGTTTGACATATTTTGGACTCTCTCTATGCATTTCTTGACCTCCCGACGCCTTCAATGCGCTCTAAATTATATATATATATATATATATATAGGATGTTGTTCCCATAAGAAGTGTTCTTATGGTGAGAAGTAGGAAGTTATCTCATCCATCCATCCAATTTAAATCTAATGGTTCCTATCAAATATTAAAACAAAATTAAAATCAACCCAACCCAATATCACTCATATTTTCTCTCTCCTCCCCTCCCCTCTTCTCTCTCCTCTCCTAACTCCTCTCCTAATTAGATGGGCATTTTATTAAATTACAATTGCATTTTGACCTCAAAGAAAGAAAAAAAAATAGAAGTGCATTTTATAAAACCAAAACAAAAAAGTGTATTTTGTTAAATTTAAAGTCATTCAACAAGAATAAGCGCATCTTGTTAAAATAGAAGTGCATTTTGTTAAATTGGAAATGCATTTTATGACAATAAGTGTGTTTCGTTAATTTAGAAATGCATTTTATAAGACCGAGTGCATTTTGTTTAATTAGAATTGCATTTTATATAATAAGTGCATTTTGTTTGATTAGAAGTGCATTTTATAAAACTAAAACGACAAAGTGCATTTTGTTAAATGAGAAGTGTATTTTATAAAAATAAGTGCATTTTTGTTAAATTAGAAGTGCATTTTATAAGACAAAGTGCATTTTGTTTGATTAGAAGTGCATTTTATAAGACAAAGTGCATTTTGTTTGATTAGAAGTGCATTTTACAAAACTAAAACGACAAAGTGCATTTTGTTAAATTGGAAGTGCATTTTACAAAATTAAAACGACAAAGTGCATTTTGTTGAATTAGAAGTGCATTTTACAAAACTAAAATGACAAAGTGCATTTTGTTAAATTAGAAGTGCATTTCACAAACCTAAAACGACGAAGTGCATTATGTTAAATTAGAAGTGCATTTTGTAATAATAAAATTTTATAAGAATAAAAGTGTTTTTTTGTTGAATTAAAAGGACATTTTTTAAGAATAAATGTCTTTTGTTTAAATGTGTTATTGATTTTGTAAGTGTCAATCTCAGATATTGATAATACAATATAAGTACTTCTTACTTCTCACCATATATAACTTCCTATCGGATCGTGCCCCTTATACATATACAAATATATATATATATATATATATATATATATATATATATATATATATATATATATATATATATATATATATATATATATATATATATATATATATATATATATATAGAGTGAGGATCATAAGAGTACTCATCCTTAGATGAGTACTGCGCACCAAATCTCAGCCATACGATCTAACGATTTCGACGCCCCAGATAATGTCACCTGTCTTCCATTAGAAAAAGAAACTGATTTCTAAATTTTCCCCAATTCCCATCATTTCAATTTTCTCGTTTCTCTCTCTTCCAATTTTCCCTCTCGTCGATATTTACTCTCTCCTCTCCCCGCGCTCTCCTCGACATTTCCACCTCCGTCGCTGTCTCTATCGCCGCCATGTTTGTCGCGTCTGGTACACGCCGTTCCGGTCTCTTTCCTCGCCGTTTGCCCTCTCGTTCGGCGGCGCTTCGCCACCTTCCTCAGATCTATTCAACATTTTCTACCTAAATCTTCGCCGCCTCGGTCGTCTCGTCGTCTCCGTTGTCGTCGCCTCCATCGCGTCTTCTCTCATCTACGCCGCTGCATTCTCTCTCCTCCTCGCCGTCAATCCCTGGTAACAGTTATATTTAACAAATATTGATTGATTTCGTGTTCTCTTCTCTTCGCTTTCGTCGCGTTGTTTGAGATAAATGTTGATTTGTTTCGATGAATTTGAGATCTTCAACCGGCTCTATCGCGGCCGATTGAGAACTCCAGATCTGATCTCGCAGAGTTAATCATACGTTTCAATTGAGTCGCATTCTTGATTTGAATGAAATTTTACGGCGACGGCATCGATGTCATTTTACCGGAGAAGGAGAAGACGAGAGGGAAATAGCTGAAGTCTATCCGATTTGCTCTTCTCACACATTTTATCTCTCCTAGGGTTTTGATTTAGTACAATCTGTCGATTATCAAGTGTGTTTCGGAAATTTTATGTTGTTATTTGTTGTTGTTGCGATTGTTTTTGTTGTTTTTGGCGGCGGTCACTGGTTGTGGTGGCGGTGGCTGTGGTTTCCATAAAATGGCACAGGTTTGTGCATAGAATGACACGTGTGGGTGTGGTTGTGGTTGTGGTTGTGGTTGTGGTTGTGGGTGTGGGTGTGGGTGTGGGTGTGGGTGACACAGGTGTTTGTCAATACAATGACACTATGCGCGCTTCGGTGTTATCGGTGGTTTGCCCATAGAGTGACACAAGTTTGTCAATAGAATGACACGGGTTTGTCAATAGAATGACACGGGTTTGTCCATAGAATGACACGGGTTGGTCCATAGAATGACACGGGGTTGTGCCTACAATGACACGGGATTGTACATAGAATAGCACGGGGTTGTGCATAGAATGGCACATGTTGTGGTTGTGGTTGTAGTTGTGGTTGTGGTTGTGGATGTGGGTGTGGTTGCGGGTGCGGGTGCGGGTGCGGGTGCCATAGAATGACACGAGTTTGTCAATAGAATGACATGTGTTTGTCAATACAACGACACTATGCAATGTTCGGTGTTATCGGTGGTTTGCCCATAGAGTGACACATGTTTGTCAATAGAATGACACGGGTTTGTCCATAGAATGACACTATGGACACGCGTTGTTATTGTTCGGTTCATCGTATGAGTTGTGGTTTTGATAGCTTATTTGATATATATATATATGTATATACATACATATATATATATATATATATACATATATATATATATATATATATATATATATATGTATATGTATATGTATATGTATATGTATATGTATATGTATATGTATATGTACATATATATATATATAGTTGAATGCACGTGCGTTGCACGGACTCTAAATATAAACTTTAATTTATGCTTATTTTAAAAATAAATAAAAAGTTACTGTTTAATCTCAATCGACCAAAAAAAAAATTGAATTAATAGACAGAAAGTCTTGTATGATTAGCGTAAGAATTTATCATGCGGTGTTAATTTTCATTGTTAAATGTGATGTAAATATGTCAAGTTTGTTTAATACGGTTGATAAAGGAATGAGATATGTGCGTTTTAAATTTCACTGTCAATTTCCATGCAAGCTCATTAGAATGAGTGATGTGACATTATTAGTGATAACTATACACTCCACAATAAGGTTTAACTTTATTAAGATTGTGAAAATGATCTATTATTAAGTAGATTTAGGATTAGTACTATAGACAATGGGCTCTTTTTAAACTTGTTTAGCTACTTTAATTTTGAGGATTAAGATTAGTTTAGTGATTAGGAAATCCTTCTGTTTGGTGATTCCCGTTTTCGAATCCCCATATCCCCTCCCCGGCAACATTAGATGTTCTTATGTACCAAAAAAAAAAAATAGGATATCTTGTTTAAGCTTATAATATTGTCCATTATTTAGCCGCAATTGATAAAAAGAGTTTGAGAAATTATAGTTGGCCTGATCACAAAAATCATGTGACCTTTTTATAGAATAAAAATAGTTGAGTCTCATATCGCCGAAATAACTCTGTTTTTTTTTTTTACTTTTATTTGTTATATTAAATGTATATCTTATTATTGTAGGATTTTAGCTCATGGTTTATACTAATTAACTTCTCAAAAATAAGCATCAAAATAGACGTTGTAATTTATATAGACTTTTTTTTTATCATGTGCCATGTGGGCAGCTATTAGAAAATCCAATGAACTATTTAATTTGTAGTTTGAATAGAATAGATAGTGATACTACTATCGATACTACTACAACTTAAATTCCCGGCATATTCCTACTATTACGCGTGATCCAAACTTTAATGGTCTTTTGCTACTCCTCCTCCTCTTCTTCTTCTTCTTCTTCTTCTTCTTCTTCTTCTTCTTCTTCGTCCTCTTCTTCTAGCTACTACTACTATAACAATTCTCCAATTTTTAAATGTAGTAGGATTGCTTTTTTGGACGACTACTACATACTACTTCTACTCTTAATACCGCTATACTACTACTACTCCTACTACTACGTACTACGTACTCCTACTCCAGCTATATTACTACTATTCGTCCATTCCTACACCTACTCCTACTCCTAATGCTACTCCTACTCCTAATGCTAATGCTACTCCCTACTCCTACCCCTACTCCCACTCCTACGAACTCATACTACCACGACTACTACTACTCTTACTCCTACTATTGCAACTCTTAATCATACTCCTTCAGTTGAGTCAAGCTGAAGTCTGAGAATATATACTCCATCTCCTACACAGTATTATTCACTCATCTTACTCCTACACTCCTACTCACTAATCAAGCTAATCTGACTAAAGTTGAGCTAAAATCTATGGAGAAAACGCAAACAATTAGATGTAGCTAACATTATTTACGTATAAGTATGATCACAGTAATATATAGAAGAATAGAAGATTTATTATTGACATATCGATAATTAATCTACCTATGTTGCTGCTGCTGACAATCAAATAGGCTATAGGTTTGTTTCAACTGAAATTCTATCTTTACCTCAAAATACAACAACTTATGAATACAATTAGCATATCTAATCTAATTATATATTATAAAAGCCGAGTACAGCCCTTTATTGATGGACATTTGTCACAATTCTATTGAATGAGATTAAATAAATATTATTAAAGTACTAGGATATGGAAATACAATATAAAATATTAAATAATATGGTAGTTATCAACTAATATATGGAAAACATGATAATTTTGGTAATGATAAGTTAGCTAATTTACAGTAATAAATTGAAATATTATGTGATATAAAGGGGGATGGGATAGTGAAAACAATGAAATAGCATAACGGGTGACGTACAAGTAGAAAGGAAATAAAATTACGATGAATTAGTAGAAATAAATAGTAATATAATATGGTGGGTGACCGAAATTGAAAGAAATAGCATAACTGGTGACGTACAAGTAGAAAGGAAATAAAATTACGATGAATTAGTAGAATAAATAGTAATATAATATGACTGGTGACCAAAGTTGAAAGAAAAAAAATAATATAAAACATCGTTTCAAATAATATTATAATACAAATAAACCTACATTTTTTATGAAACGTATATAAACAATTTAAGTATGTAGCCCGGCCATGGGTCGGGCACACAATCTATCTAGTACTATATATTAAAACATGAAACCAAGTCTTTCCTAGGTTGACACTTGGCATACGTTAATTGGATAGATCATAAAAATAGTATTAACATACAATTATTGATTAACATATGGTAATAAATTATCATATTAGCTAATTTATGCAAATAATAAATATGGTAATTTGCTTTACAACATGAGCATACATTAATTCGATAGAGCATAAAAATAGTATTAAAACACAATTATTGATTAACATATGGTAATAAATTATCATATTAGCTAATTTATGGAAATAATAAATATGGTAATTTGCTTTATAACATGAGATATAAGAGATAATATTATGGTGGATGGCTAATTTATGGTAATAAATTTGAATATGATGTGATATAACGGGTGATAGAATAGTAGAATGATATAATGTATCATTGACGAGATAATGTGATTGAAACTGTAAAATGGGTGACATAAAAATGGAATTATGATAATACGATGAGTGAGTAAAAATATATAATAATAAAATATGACGGGGGACAAAAGTTGATTATAGTACCCTAGTACCCTTCATTATAAAATGAGAACAACGATAAAACATGATATCATTCTTACAAAACGAGTATAAACATTATAAATAGACAAGTCCGGGCGTAGCACGGGCATGCAAACTAGTTAATTATAAGCTATATATATACAAAATACACAAAAAAAAAGTGTCACCTTAGAATAGAGAAGACATGCATAATATACATGTATAAAAAAATTAACAAATAGTATAAGACAAAAAAAAAAAGATAAAATTGTACCACGTCAAAACAAAGAAGGCTTGCATGTATATTATGATGTAATTGAGGTAGAATTAGGATTAGTAATTATATTAGGATTAATTATGATTATAAGTTACAATAATACGTATGTTTGATATGTATTAGGATTGGAAATTAGATTTCCTAAGATATTCATTTAGAAAAACGTAGAGTCTCTGTATGAGCTCCAAAACCTCAGCTTTCGACGTAGTCCCCTGAAAAATCACTCCTTTATTATTATGTATATGTACTAGATGTAAGCTCGTGCGTTGCACGGGTCTCTTAAAATGATATCCAATAAGTTGAAACTATAAATATTTTACCATTATATAAGAACTATTACAGTATTACTTGTATTTCACTTAACTGGTAGACAATTATTTTCATTATATGACCATCATTTTACAAACTTGAAAACTTATATTCTCATTTAACTTTGTCCAACATTTTGTTTCTAAACAGTAAACTTTAATTTCACATTGTTTCGCTACTTAAATGTTTCACTGTTGTAATGAACTAATGATGGATACTACTTCGGACAACACTTAATGCTAACATTTCTTCTAATAATTTAGCAAATGAGTGTTATTTTCTTACAAAAATCATACTTTATGAGTACTATGTACACAAACATCCGATTGCAGATGCCGTATAAAAGGGGGGAAATAGATAGTGAATTTTATTTTCAACTCAAAAATATTTTTTTATAAAGTATATTATCTGTATACTCTTTAGTTGTAAAAAAATTAAAAAAAACTATATATATATGTACGGAGTATATGTTTTTTCCAACAAAACACTACATTTAAACATGTTTTTTTAACACTAACACTGACATAATTTGTTATCTTCAGTTATTCCAGTATAAACTACCTTAACTTTTTCATCTATATATGCCTCTATCCACTCTCTCCACATTTTCCTAAAACACTACATTACAACTGATAGATGAATGTTGTATTAGATTGACATATACTAAAACGGATACCGAATGAGTATTTAGTTATGAAAACAACCTAAATTATAAGAAGAGCTCAGACACGGTCTCAATACGTTCATTTTCTTTGTGATTATTAATTGCAACATAATACCAAAAACAAATGTTTTTCTTTGAAAATTAGATGTCAATCTTAATTTTAATGGATTCCTTACAATATTTCTAATAAGTAATTCATTACTAACTTTAGCTTAATTACGCACTATGTGCCCAAACAAATGAGTGAAATCTTCGATCGGTAGATCAGCAAGTTTAACCTCACAATATGAACCAAAGGAAAATAGAAATTAAAAAAAAAAAAGCTAGAATTGTTATATACGCCCATGTTTTTGTACACTCGTATTCATATTCATAGTTTTATCGGTCGATCATGTTTGTAAACAATAACATCATTACACCAAAAGTCAGAAAGTTATAGAAAATATTCACAAAGATATACGAAATATCCAAAAAGTATAGAAAATTCTCACTATAATATATAAAGAAAAGTTTGTGCGGTGTGCATACACTCGGGGTGTATGGTACACATCTATCTATTACTTTCAATAATTGCGTCATGATAAGCTGACGTGGCGAGTTTCAACGTACAATCGACACGTCAGCACTCATTTAACACGTCAGCAATGCTCTGTTAAATCAACCAAAAATGTGTGAGCTAGGATTTGAACCATTGACCTCTCACTTACATATTCATTACATTACCAGTGTGCTAGCTGTTACTTCATGCATATTTTTACAACTCATTCTATAAAAAGGGTCGAACCAGTCTGCTCTGGTAAATCAACCAAAAATATGTGAGCTAGGATTTGAACCATTAACCTCTCACTTACATATTCATTACAATACCAGTGTGCTAGCTGTTACTTCATGCATATTTTTACAACTTATTCTATAAAAAGGAAAGAACCAGTACAAAAAAAAAAATACAAGACATTCATACGACCCATTACATTATGTGTGTGTAGTGATTTGTTTTATGATCAAACCCTAATTACACGCTATTATATAAATGGTAATCGACATAACATCCGAGACAATGACATTGACAGATACAAATCTCTTCTCACGCACATATTCTCCTGCAAAATGGAAAATAATGAAACAATATCAACTTCACAAGTTACTATTGAAGCAGCACCATTTGAAGTACAATCTCAGGTGATGGATGGTGGAGGCGGCGGCAACATCTCAGGCGGGTGTCAAACGGGTGGTGCGTGGTGGTGGTGGGTAAGGGGGAGGAGAGAAAATAAAAGAGAGTATTTTGTTAGCCATTAGATCTAAGTGAATGAATGCCCAAGATTAATTCCCTTCGTATTATGATTCGTTAATTATTGAGACAAATTTAGAAATCTTAAAAAGCGAAAGAATTTATAAACTAATTTTTATTTACATTTACATAAATCAATTCATCAATTCAAAATGAAGATATGAACAAGAATATATGTTGATAAGATTTTTCTACATACTAAATATTAAAAGAAAAAAGAACCACATATTTAAACCCCTAGGTATTTCAGCAATTTTAAACGAAGATTCGGTGCATGATTACATGTACAATTAGATCGCTCTATCACTTTTGCATGGTAACCTGGGCCTTTCGAGGAGAGACGCTAAGACTAGATCAAACGATGGAGTATGCGAGTGACTAGAGTGAAGAATCAGAGAAAGCAAATGGATTAGAAAATATATGCTTATTGACCGACATTGAAAATATATGCTTATTGACTTATAAGTTGATGCAAAATAATAGATGTCATTGGTTATCAAAGTATATTGATTACTCACCGATTATATTATTAGAACAGTTTAAAACATTCAATATATTCTGAAAGTAAGATATAATTTTTTCGGAGAATGGTGGGATCATCGCGCAGGAAAATCAGGGGTGGAAACTAGAGGAGTCAAGAATATGTGTGTGAAAAAGGGTCGAGCATAAGAATCGACACGGGTGAAGAGAAAAGGGTACAGGAATTGAGTTGGAGGTCGAGTAGAGGAGTTCATGTGGGGCGGAGCCTCATATGTTGCATAGGGAGATGAGGGGTGCCAAGTGGAGGAGTCGATAACATGTTGTTATAAGGGGTCGAGTATAAGAGCCGACATAGGTAAAGGGGACTGGGAGTAAAAGAAAAGATTGAGTTGGAGGTTGAGTATATAAGTTCATATGGGGCAGAGCCTCATATGTCACTTAGGCAGATCAAGGCAAGTGGAGGGAGGAGTCGAGAATATGTGTGTTATAGATGGTCGAGTATATGAATTGATACAGGTTAAGAGGACGGGTGCATAGGAATTGACCGGGTGGGGGTCCAGTAGAGGAATTCACTTGGAGTGGGGCCTGAAATGAGTTCATGTGTAGTAGTGCCGTTTAAAAAATCTGACAAGTGAAGAATTGTTGGTTAAGGGGCCAAGTATCGACTGGGGTTGATGGTCGGCTAGAACATGTGATATAAGGGGAGAGGGTGTTTGTAACACTCCAAGATTATGGAAAGTGGTTTATGGAATTGGTTTGTCCTAAGTTGGGACACTAAGCTTTTTATTATGATATGTTTATAACAGGTTTCTACTATACATTACGAACAAGTCTTTCACCTTTTAAAACCCAACCGAGGATTTACGAACTTAAGGGGTGACATTTAATCTTATTGGGTTGTGTTGCGACGTATGATGGATCAGACTGTTACAGTGTCAGGTAGCATGTTGACGGGTGGTTGAGTGTTGGTAAGGAAAGTGGGCTGGATACTAGCACGGAGGTGTATATGGGCAGGATACTAGCATGGAGGTGTATATGGGCAGGTAACTAGCATGGAGGTGTATATGGGCAATAGAAATTGATGGTTGGGGGTGCAAATTGTTGGTCAAGAATCTTTGTATAAGAGTTAAAACGAATTGTGGGGACGCCTAGGAATAGGGGGAGAGGGGATCAACTAAGAAAGTTTCAGGATGATAACTATTGTCAAGTTTAAAAGTCGATTGTTGGTTTATGCGTTCAATAGGAGATTCAGAACGAAATAAGTTAGTAGGGAGGATATCTTATATGATTGCGTGCATTTTAAACATATTTGATCACACGGAAAACATGAAATCATATCATTGGTCTTAAAGTCTTATATTTATAAATTTTGGTGCTCTTTTCTACCAACATCTATAAATTCTTTTTACAAATTTTAAATTTATGTTTGGCAATGCTATGTTTTAAATTCCTTTATATTTGTCAATATTACGATACTTTTATTTAATATCTATAAAGTAATATAACACAAAACTATTTCATATAAGCATTTGTAATTCTCGTGCATGGCACGGGTATAAAAACTAGTTATAAAAGAGTTTGTAAGAAGAATAGTATCAGATTCAAACTAAAGTATTATCTGTGAAATTGATTCGTGACCATGTAAAATACTAAAATTAGAATTGTTTATTCACGATTGTGTTATTTTTTTAGTATATGTTACTTTGATATCATATATGCAGACAATATCTAAAATCGCGACACAATGTGCTATATACAGACATATACTCCGTATATAGTTATTTTGCATACAACTTTTTCAATTGATGTTCCATGGTAGTGAATTTTACTGACCATACCATGTACCATTCTTCCATTTATTAATTATCATAGCATGTATATAATTCTTATTTAATTATTTATCTACTTACCATATCATGTACAATTCATGTTTAATTATTTATTTGCTTTACGATTTTAGTTCTTGTAGGTTTTAAATACAATTTTTAAATATTTAACATAATGAATAGATAGTAGTAGTATATTATAACTCGTATTGTATCACTGTATATTTCTTAAGTGGTGTAGATTAGGATAAGGGTTCCATTAATTATAAGTTTGTTGTATCATGGTATACTCCTAAAGTGCGTTGATTATGATAACAACTAATAACAACTGAAACTCTAATCCTATAAAGCTACGTATTCCTTAAAATATAAAAGATAACTTAAAATTTTAATCGTATAATGTAAAAGACAATTTAAAACTCTAATCCCATACAACAACGAATTCTCTTAAAGACAACTAATTACAACTCTAATATTATAAAAATGTGGATTTTCTTACTTACTATATAATTCGTATATAATTATATATCATGTAAAATTTATATTTACTTTTTTATTCACTTACCATATCATATACTAATCTAGTCGATGTAAAATTAAATTAATTGTTCACTTACCATATTATGACTATACTTAAATATTCAAAGGTCCATATAAAATTGGACTCTCTAAAATCACTACAAACTTCCCTATATTGACGTAGGATCCAAATTGAAAACCGTAAGAAAAGCAAGAACAATGTCTACACTTGCATTCTTTTTAGTCGCCAATACAATATGCATGCATATATACTTCACGTCCTAAAAAAAAAATCAATCCAATCCAAAATTCTAGTAAAACAAACAATAATAATGTTTAAACTTGTCAATCAATACTTTAACAGCTTATTATAGCCAGCCGAGTATATATGATCAGACATTAGGATTGTGAATGTTGATTTGGGACTTCAACTATTTATAGTTGGCTGATTGTGTTTAACTTCGATTATAATTAGAAATATGATAGACCAGAATTAGGAAAATATACCATAATGATAGATTAGTTATATGATTTGTCAGTTTGTTCGATTTGGATTAGAAATATGATGAAACATAACTAAAATAATATAATATTCAACAGTTCATAAAAAATCGGACTCTCTAATATCACTCGGTCGTTGTGAGAGTTTATAAAAAGCCTCAAATAATAATATACTAGATGTAAGCCCGTGCGTTGCACGGGTCTCTTAAATGATGATATCCTATTATGATGATAGAATCCAACCAAGAAACATTAGAACCCTGATATAGGAACTATCACTTGCATTTCTATTTAACTTGTACAGATACAAAGTTGAGAACTTGTACTCTCTGAATGAGCTAATTAGATATGTGTTGCTAAGGCATGTTAAGTGTACAATTTATATGAAATTAAAGTTTGAGCAAATAAATTTAGAAATTCGATATGATAAATTGAGATATCTTGACATGAGTATGGCGTACTCTGTATATAATATGTACCTTAATTTTTGCCTCTCGAACCCATAATAAAAATATATTATATATCATTATAACAAAACCTACTATATTCTAAAATAAAATCTTCATCATTAAATTTTTAACTTAATCAACACCCTCCAATATCATTATAACTAAACATTTCTTCAAAAATAATACACTACCTTAAGTATTATTACATACCTAGCCTCTTACATTTGTATGGCCTTGTGTATCTATTTTTCACATGGTTTACACGTTTTGACGTGTGTCCAGTATTATTTTTTTATCGAACCAGTAAACACTAATTTCACGTTATTCCACTTTTTACATGTTTCATTGGTGGACTATCATAACTTTTTTTTTAGATATATATGTTTTGTTGTCCCTACCCCTATCTAGTTTTTCATGAAATATACTATATTACCAATACATAAATGTCGTTTTAAATTGACATATACTGATACAAATACCAAATGAATATTTAGTTATGAAGCCTAGGTCGTATAAGAAGAGTTGAGAAATGGTTTCAACACATTCATTTCTTGTGTGATCACTTATTGTAAGTGAATGTTAAAAACAAATATTTTTCTTAGAAAATAATGGAGTGGATGTTGGATAAGTAGCAAAACCAGAGTAAAATAAATTTAAAGCTCATTTTTTAGTTTAAAAGATTGCGTACAATATTTTTAGTAATTCATTACTAACCAGATAAAAAAACTTAAATGCATATTGATGCGCATCTCAAGAAGAAGAATTGTGCCAACCAATTTTTTCTCCCACATTTAAAACAATCACAATAATTATGCTAATTTATTATATTTTTGTAAATAGCTTTGAAAATATATATTTAATCAAAAAGAGGGGAAAAGATACCTTCCAAAAAGGTAAAATTGTTATATACCGAGTACACTCATTTTCATGTTGTGTACTTCATTACAGATAGTAGTGATTTAACTGTTTCCCCCCATTTGATGTATCTTTAGTTAAATTTGCAGCTTTGTAGTTAAAATTATAGAGTATACGTTTAAACCTTAAAGTAAATATTCATGGTTTCATGGGTTAATAAAGATGAACATTACACCAAAATTCAAAAAGTTACAGATAATATTCACAAAGACAAAAAATAAATTAATTTTATTTTTTTTTGTACAGAAAATACTCAATGAAAAATATAAAAATAATTCAAGTTTACACTCAGGTGTATGGTAGATAATTTGAAAAAATTGTAATCTAATAAGTACTTATGAGAAGAAAAAAAATGTAAAACAAAATATACGCACTACTATACTTGCCCTATCACGTAAAATTTCTTCTTTTTTACTGAATTATATTTTTTTAGTTAAAGTAAGGATAAATAAAATTCGATATGCACTACTATGTAGTAAGTTAGTGATGATCTCGTGGTAATGCATTTTATTTCTTACCCTATTAAGTAAGTTTTGCTAGTCAATTATAATCTCTCCGTCCTCTAGTGATTGATAAAATTTCCTTAGTCATTTGTCCTAAAATAATTGCTTATATTATCTTCTAAACATAACTACTTATATCACTTTCATATTTTTGGCATATTTCATCCACTTTTATCTTATTTTTGGTAAAAATTAATAACTTGAGTATTACATAAGTAAATATGTAAAGTTCTTTAAAGATTTCAGTTTTTTATTTTAACAATCATTAGAGGACAGAGGGAGTATATTCTTAATTTCTTTCGCATGCTTAGTTTTTATTTAGTTAACATTAGTAATTAGGAAAATCAATGATCTTCCAGTTGTTGCAAAATTCATGTATATATTAGGAAAATTAGACTTTATAGGTTTAAAATTAAATTAAATTAAATTAAATAATACCAAAATAGGACTCTTAGGAAATTAGGAAAACCAGTAATCTTTCAATCGAGGAAGAATTCATGTATTAGTAAAATTAGACTTTATAGAAACTTTTAATCGTTGTAGAATTCATGTATTTGGAAAAAAGTCTTTCTAATAATATAGTTAAAACGTATATAATATTCAACAGTCCGTATGGAAATTAGGAAAACCAGTAATCTTTCAATCGTTGTACAATTCATGTTTAGAAAAATTATACTTTTTAGAAACTTTCAATCGTTGTAGAATTCATGTATTAGGAAAAAAAAGTCTTCTGCTTTAATAATATAGTTAAAATAAAACTTATATAATATTCAAGAGTCCATATAAAACCGGACTCTCTAATATCAATCGGTCGTTGCACGGGTCTCTTCTAATGATATCCAATAAGTTGAAGCTATAAATATTTTATCCTTATATAAGAACTATTACAGTATTACTTGTATTTTACTTAACTGGTAGACAATTATTTTCGTTATATGACCATCATTTTACAAACTTGAAAACTTATATTCTCATTTTAACTTTGTCCAACATTTCGTTTCTAAACAGTAAACTTTAATTTCACATTGTTCATATAACTTTTTCAATTATGCGTGCATACAACTTTTTCAATTGATGTTCCATGGTAGAGAATTTTACTGACCATACCATGTAACATTCTTCCATTTTTTAATTATCATAACATGTATATAATTCTTATTTAATTATTTATCTACTTACCATATCATGTACAATTCATATTTAATTGTTTATTTGCTTTACAATTTTAGTTCTTGTAGGTTTTAAATACAATTTTTAAATATTTAACATAATGAATAGATAGTAATAGTATATTATAACTCGTATTGCATCACTGTATACTTCTAAAGTGGTGTAGATTAGGATAAGGGTGTCATTAATTATAAGTTTGTTGTATCATGGTATACTCCTAAAGTGCGTTGGTTATGATAACAACTAATAACAACTGAAACTCTAATCCTATAAAGCTACGGATTCCTTAAAGTATAAAAGATAACTTAAAACTCTAATCCTATAATGTAAAAGACAATTTAAACTCTAATCCTATAAAGCAGTGAATTCTCTTAAAGACAACTAATAACAACTCTAATCCTATAAAAATGTGGATTTTCTTACTTACTATAGAATTCGTATATAATTATATATCATGTAAATATTTAATTTTTTTATTCACTTACCATATCATATACTAATCTAGTCGATGTAAAATTAAATTAATTCTTCACTTACCATATTATGACTTAAATATTCAAAGGTCATATAAAATTGGACTCTCTAAAATCACTACAAACTTCCCTATATTGACGTAGGAACTAAATTGAAAACCGTAAGAAAAAGAAAAGCAAGAACAATGTCTACACTTGCATTCTTTTTAGTCGCCAATACAATATGCATGCATATACTTCACGTCAAAAAAAAAAAAATCAATCCAATCCAAAATTCTAATAAAACAAACAATAATAATGTTTAAACTTGTCAATCAATACTTTAGCAGCTTATTATAGCCAGCCGAGTATATATGATCAGGCATTATGACTGTGAATGTTGATTTGGGACTTCAACTATTTATAGTTGGCTGATTGTGTTTAACTTCGATTAGGATTAGAAATATAATAGACTAGAATTAGGAAAATATACCATAATGATATATTAGTTATATAATTGCTCAGTTTAACTTCGATTAGGATTAGAAATATGATAGAACATAACTAAAATAATATAATATTCAACAGTCCATAAAAAACCGGACTCTTTAATATCACTCGGTCGTTGTGAGAGCTCAAAAAAAGCCTCAAATAATAATATATATTGATTGATTGATTGATTGATTGATTGATATTGATTAAGATTAAGATCTTAAGATTAAGATTAGATAGATATTAGATTCGTATTAATATTAAACTCTACTAACTAATTCTTAAAAAAAAGTATTTAGTTCACAAAACAAAGATTACTAAAGAAAACTCGTTATTTACTCCATTTTAGATAAAAGTCTGTGCATTGCACGGGTCTCTTAATATTGACTCTAGTACTCTTAATAATATTGAAATTGAAATTTATGTTTGACAAATATAAATGGTCAAATATCGAAATAATATTATAAATCAGAAGAAAAGTCAGAAATGCATAAGAGAGATATATTAGTGATGAGTATTGTAGCCTCTTGAATATACTTTTCAATAAATTTAAGTACAATTATATAAGTCTAACGTAAAATTTCTATAAGACTTCAATCCAATTATTAAACATATTATATGACCATCTAGAATGTTCTAAGGGTTGTGTGAGTTCAAAAATTACGATATAGAGTTTTTACATAATATAGAGTTTCCAGAATGTTCCTTCTTATTTAATCCTTTTTTAATTACCATATCATAATTAAAATTTGGACATTCTAGAATGTTCCAATCGTGGAAGCTCAAACAAAACCTGTTTTTAATAATATACTCCCTCCATTCATATCTAATCTTCCTGGTTTCCTTTTAGGGGAATTCACATCCAATCTTCATATTTCTTATTTTAGTAACATTTGAACCAATGAAATACTTCCAAAGTGCTCTTGTTTCCTTTCCCACTAGCTTTTAATAATTTTTAATACACAGCTAAAACTTTGTTCAAAAAGTAAGAAGAAGATTGGATATGATAGAGGGAGTATTAGTTTACTACCCGGGCTACGACCAGAATAAATTTTATCATTTTATTCCTTTGTGAACAAATAATTTTATCAATAAAATTTATCATTTATAAAACTTTCACTTTCAATATAGATTATGTGGTTGCAGTTCAAATAAGTGATAAGGAAGGTACAAAATAATAGGCTAAAGATGAAATCAAATATTAATTTTTTATAATAAAAAAATGTTGTGAATTTTTTTATAGAAAACGTCACTTATATACAACCATGGATGGAATGTCTAACTATACTCTTTAACATAAGAGACATCTCAAATGAATTTTGTTATATGAAAATTAAAGAGACATGCCACGTGGCATGGCAAGTGGCCTAGCTGAAGCCGATTAACGTGGTCGTTGCCTCTAATACAACTTTTAATATATAGTATAAGATATTGATTAAAATTAAAATTATTACTATAAATTAGGGCTTGAAATTGGCAGTGAATGCCAAAAAAAAAACACTCACAGGCGGAGTTTATTAGTAGATCTCATATTGTAAATAAACTACCATAAATTATACTACTTTCCATAAGTTAGCTAATAAATATTATATATATCTTTAATTTCTTAGCGTTATCCCATCAATAGGCGCCAAGTGTCCTCTAAGGAAAGACTTGGTTCCAGATTTAAATATTTAGTACTAGATGTAAGCCCATGCGTTGCACGAGTCTCTTAATGATGATATCCAATTATGATGATAAAGTCGAACCGATAAATATTTGGCTCTTATATAGGAACTATTAAATGCATTTTATTTAACCTGTGTACACAATTATTTTCATCATATGAACCTAATTTACAAACTTGGGAACTTATACTTTCAAATCAACAATTTAATGTCACTGCAACTATAATTTTTTTCAAAAGCATTACCTTAAATATTGTTACTAAACCTTTTAAAAAAAGGTTATTATCTAAAACATTCACATGGTACCATTGTGTTTCTATTTTAGCTGATTTCCACATTTTCAAGTTTCTGTATAATACGCACCATAATTTTTTCCCCTCGGACACATAAACGGGAGAAAAAAAACCAGACAATATAATCTAAAATAAGATATGCGTTCATCTTTAATTGTACAATTTTAAATTAGCACCTTCTAATAGATTAGAACTAAATTAATGTTTTGTTCAAAAACACTATTTTAAATTAATACTGAGGAACATTCACTCGGTACCTTTGTTGTTTTATTTTCTCATGGTTTCACGTTCTAGTGTTTGTGTATATCTTTGAGGTTTCATTTTTATCATCACGTGTAATATATTTTTTTCCAAGCACTAAACTCTAATTTCACATTGTTTTCACTATTTAAACTTCTTATTGATGCATTGATAGATAATAACTTCATAATTGGACTCTTAATGCTAACATTTCTTATATATAAAAATTTAGCAAATGGGTATAATGTTCACAAAAATGAAACAATGTGGGTACCATTTACACAAACATACATGTGAATGCAATACCTCTTAAAAGGGAGCAAAAAGATAGTAAATTTCATTTTCAACAAATTTGCTTATAACGTACTACCTTTATATGTTTTAACATACGCTCCCACAAATGGCCACATGTATCTTAAATTTTTTACTCTTACATCTTACCGTGTTAGATAACATCTGAATGCTAATTAAGTCTAATACGATAGTGAATGACCAAGGAGTATATAACTACACTATCATCTAATTAAATTAATCAAAATATAAATTTGACTACTAATATGATTAAAATAAAAACACACATAAATAATGGCCTTGGCTCATACTACTCCTACCCAAAGAGATTTTCCTGTTTCGTTTTGTAGTTTTGAGTTGCCATGTTGGGTACTATTTGTAGACTAAGTGAAATACTCGTTTACCTTGAAATCAAGTAGAGTTGGTTGACTGCAATGCAGAATGAAATAATTACTAATTTTTAAACCAAGTGAATGATTCATTTGGTCTAAATATAGCTTCCAACATGACAACTCAAAACTGCAAAACGAAACAGGAAAATCTCTTTGGGTAGGAGGGAGTATGTATTTGTGCTGCTTTCCGTTTTCTAATCTACTTGTACAACTCTTATCCATAGTAGCATATAGAACAAACATATGCTTAGTGGGTCGTTAGAACTGATTACGTTCATGCATATTAGGTTTATATTATTTTAGTTTAGTTATGAATCCTTGACAAATTATTGATCTATTGTTTCTATCCTTCACCTCTATATCCACTTCTGTAATAAATTTCCTAATGTACGATTTTTTAGTAGAAATATTATATATTCCACTTAGTCTTGTTTCAATAATGTGGGACAACTTTTTAGTACTACTCTTTTTTTTTTTGCCAAGATTAGAGATCGTCCTACATCGCCCAAGAAGTAAGATTACATTATTTAGGCACACTATAGATTAGGTTATTTTTGTCCCACATCGTTGAATCAGAAGATAATAGTCTTATTCTACTCGGTATTATAATCCTAACGGGATTAGTTCTTATGTTTTTTAAAAAAAAATTTGTTAGTCCATACATATATTTCACATGGTCATCTTTCGTGGGATAACTTTTTAGTAGAGGAATTATATAATCCACTGATCATAATTCAACAATGTGGGACGATTTTTAAATATTCTTCTTTTTTTTTTTGGCAAGATTAGAGATTCTCTCACATCGTCCAGGAAGTATGATTACAATATTTTGCCACGCTATATGTTAGGTTACTTTAGTTTTGTCCCACATTGTTGCATCAGAATAAGATAGATTAATTCTACTCGGTATTGTAATTCTAACGTGATTAGTTCTTATGTTCTTAAAAAAAAGTTTATTAGTCCATACATATATTTCATTTGCTCATGTTCACAACGTGTGATAAATTTTTAGTAGAGGAATTAGTACACGCGCATGAGACTTAGTGGGGTGGAGCAATTCAGATGAAATCTAGAGATATCATGGCCAGAAGTTTTATTTTTTTACGTGGTCATGATTTGACAATGTGGGATGACTTTTTATTGCTCTTCTTATTTGCCAATATTGGATATTGTCCCACATCATCTAATAAGTAAGATTATAGTATTTTGACACACCATACGTGGCTAGATTATTTTTATCTCACATCGTTGTACCATATAGACATCTTATTAAAAACTTTTTTTTATACTAAAATTATGAGGTTACTCAAAATTTTATTAGTATGTTGAATATGAAGACAAAGGACAATGTTTAAACTTGCTAATCAATAATTTAGCAGCTTATTACAGCCAGCCGAGTATATGTGATCAGACTTATGATTGTGAATGTTGATCTAGGATTTCAACTATTTATAACTAGCTGATTGTTTAACTTCGATTAGGATTAGGAATATGATAGATCAGGATTAGGAAAATATACCAAAAACCTTGCCCGGTAAATTCCTCCTTTATTGATTGATATGGAGTTTCTAGAATGTTCCATTCTTATTTAATTATTTTTACTTACCATATCATGCACAATTCATATTAATTTGAGTTTCTAGATGTTCCATTCTTATTTATTTGTTTTGTACTTACCATATCATGCACAATTCATATTAAATTGAGTTTCCAGAATGTTCCATTTTTTTTAATTATTCTTTATTTACCATATCATATACAATTTACATTAAATTATTTGGTGACTTACCATATCATATACAATTTACATTACATTATTTGGTGACTTACCATATGTAAGATTCAAATATAATTTTTTTGATAAAAAATATGGAAATACGGACATTCTAGAATGTTCCAATCGTTGTGGGAGCTCAAAGAAAGCCTGCTTTAATAATATATATTGATTAGATAAAAGCAAACTCGTAGAAATTTAGACCATAAACAAAGTCAAAATATGCATGTGATTAATTGCAATTAATTTACAACATGAAATACCCTTAAAAAAAATTAAAATGTGAAATTATTCTTTTGTCAAACATCATATTGCATGAAGTGGTTTAATGAAAGCCTTCTTTGGCACCAAGCTTTCACAATAGCCATGAGACGATCATCTTAGGGTGACTCCTTTTGTCAATACATGCTCCCATTACACTCGTAACCCTTTCAAAAATATAATAAACACAACAGTAGATCAGAAAAGATAAGTGTATGATTATTTTGAAAAACGCTCACAATCCTTTCATACTTAAAATTATTGAATGTTTAATCGGAACCATGAGTATACACATTATATTACCTCTTTGTGATTTGTGACACAGTTTTTTGTCCATTGTTATTTCTTAGCACGTTTAATTAGCTACCAAATAACCGTGCAAATAGAGAGGGGAAGAATAGACCAAAATCTACTACTACAAAAAGGCAGATAGACCGTCCGAGTTTTAAGTGAATAAACATCAGTTTACAGCTAGACGTTAATGTGACAGCCGTCTATTGTTATTGCAATAGACATTAGTTTTAGGTCTGATGTGCATCAGTTTTATATACATTAGAGTTTTTTAGAAAACTGATGTGTATTGACCCCATAGACATCATATTTCTGGGAAACTCTGACGTCTATTGATATTTTAGACACCAGTTTTCTAAAATGTCCCACGTCTATTCTCCCTACAAAAAAAAAAATTTCGCATCACAATTGTTTACGCGTAACTCCGTCAATAGACCATTTTTGACTCCGTCAATGGACGATAAATAACCAATAGCGTTTTTCAATACTCATAGAATGAGATGAGTAATTAAAACATTCAGTTTATACAACCCTCAAATAATTCTGGGCAAGTACATAAAGCATCTACAACTATATGATAAGAAAAAAAAAGAGGAATGAGAAATTGCAACCGCAACACTCGGATTTGGAGATTAAAGCATGGTCATAAATTCCTGTTAATCAACAACAACTTATAAGTATAGTTTTAAATCGGTATAATTCATCGAAAGAATAAATATATAATTATGTAAAAAACTTAATATAGTATGGTTCGTATGTCGCACAACAACTTCCAAAGATATAGAACATACATACAACGAAAAATCGATCTATTGAAAGTAAAAAAACAGTGCAAATTGGTATTGAAAATTCAGATCTGAAGGGTGAACTCTCGGGTTCCAGATCTAGAGCTCATCATGCGAAGAAAGTAAAAGTAAAAACTTTCAAAATCCAACTTTATTTTACATAGAAGTCTCTCCGACACTTGGTTATATGACTTTTTGATTAAAGTTTTGTGAAAAATACTTATAACTAGTCAATGTTCATATAAAAAAACTCAGTAAACGTCACATGCACATACGAAAAAAAACAACAAATACCTTTTGATCAGATTCTGCTCGTGTATTTTGATCTAAATGTAGATCTGGAACACTATTAGCATAAAGAACCAGATCTAGAAGAAATGTATCAGACTCTTCATCTTCGACCCTCTTTTTTGCTTGAATAGTAGGCGTGCTTTAAATCTGAGAAACAACGGAAAACAAACAAAAAAACAATGATTACCTTTGAGTTCAAATTATTTAAAGCACAAAAACATCTATAAATAAATAAAAATAAGTTCATAAATTTGATAACTGAAACATTATTCGAAAAATGTACATTATAACTTAAATTCCAAAGCAATAATAATGATAAATAAAAATCAATTTCATATCCTTGGAAAAAAAAATTGAATCTTTGATTTAGAATAGGAATTTTCTGCATGCAAGTTTAGTTTAACTGAAATCCATGAACAATTATTAAAATAAAATAAAACAAAATTTACCTTGAGAAGTTGGATCGTTGACGTTTGCTTTTGTAGAGGTGTTCGGGATGATTTTCCCGATGTCAAGTGGAGGAAGTGATGGTTGTCGTGGATCCGGGTTGCTCAGCTACTAGTGACCTGCACACAGAAAGAAAGTCTTGGGCCCGGGGGTTTTTACCCAGGTGAGGACCCTCCGACGCTCAAGTCAGGGGCAACACGTGGGCAGGCTCTCCTTGTTTCCAAGGTGTCGAATAGTATTGAATATATGTATAGGGTTTAGAGAGGTTTTACTGATTGTGTAATAAAACTGGAGAGAATTCTCCTTGGAAATGGTCTTGAATGAATCCTGTCTTTGTTTCTTGGACAAAGGAGGGGTATTTATAACCCCCATCTGATAAGGTTGTGGCTGTAATAAGGGCCCCCCTGCCAGATGTGGGGCCCTCCTTCCTTCCTTGGAGAGGGGGTAACCACTTATCGACGGCTAAGATAATTTTCTCCTTAAAAGGACTGTTTTACCCTTCATTTAGTCTTTCTCGTGGGTTTTGATTCTTTTCTCATATGTGCGCTTTTACACACTTTGGCCCATCGATATTTTTGGCCCCAACAAGAGGGATCCAAAATTTGAGTGAATTATATTTCTTGACATGAATAAACAAGCAAGAGCTGAGGGAGGGAGAGAAAGATACAGATTTGAGCATTGTAATATGAAGAGAGGAAGGAAAAAAAATTGAGGATTTGAAAGAGAGAGACGTGAAGTACATCTGTTTGAAGGAAATGTAGATCTGATGATTTAGGGTAGGTGAAGGAAGATAAATATCAGTACGTGGGAGTATGTGTTTTAAGTTTTCGGTTCTTTTTATGATAATATCTAATACACATGGGTTTTCTAGGAAATATGATGTCTATATAAGAATAAAAGACATTAGAGTTCTGAGAAAAACCGATGTCTATTATTAGACGTCATATTTTTTTTAAAAAATCCGATGTCTATTATTTCACCATATTTACAAAATTGCCACCGTTTCCTAATACACATCAGTTTTACTAAAATCTGATGTTTATGTACTAATGTCTATAGGTAGTTTTGTAGTAGTGATTGAAGCGAATAAAAATTGTGCTACGTTTGGATGGTAGCAAAATGCATATTGATTAGCATATTTCAAATGTGTAAATTGCCACTTTGCCAGATAGGGACACTTTTACTCCTTCCTGAACTATATATATGTACAATTATGGTCGCCTGCTACAAGGAAAACCCAAAAAGAGACTGCTCCCCTCTTCATCCATCTATGCATCCAGGAACCTACCATCTTCATTTATGGACTACGATTCACAAAATGACACTCTTTTGTTAACATCTAGTTCTAAGTTGTAATTACTTCAAAGTCCCGGAACTTTTGCAGAATCTGACAGGGTCACTGCTCGGCAATGGCACAAGGAATGCAAGGTGGATCATTTGACTGATCATCAGGAGTAATTCGCACCAAACATTGGTCATGGAAAGTGTGGCCACTGGCCACAGGGGAGAACATCAACAGGTGGAGGCACAGAGGGTACAAAGACAGGTCCTTCTGGTTCATATGATAAGTCTCTCTTGCACAACATGCATTGTAATCCAAGTGTAGAATTGGTATTAGGACCTGCTAATCAAAAGAGATAAACACATGGGAAAGTGTTACTGCAAAGAGCTTGATGCAGCTACCATCAGAATATAGCATACAGAACACATGTTGAATGGATACGAGGGTTTGATCAGCAACATGTAGCCAACCAAAAATGTTCCTACAATTGGCGAATACTGCCTAAGACATTGAGGAGGCAAAGGTAACTAAGATTTGGTGTTTTAATACTAGTAAGGGGGTCATGAAAACAGAAATAAGGGATAAAGAAGGCAGTGGCGGTGGTGATTGTGGATAGCGGAGGAAAGGAGGATAATAGTTTCCCTATAAATTAAAGGAGGGAAACAGTTACACACCTCCCCTAGCTGGTAATGCCCAAAAGAGGGCAATAGTTCCGCCATATGGATCCCTTTGTCCTACCTCCACGCTCAAGTGTGTACTAAATGTATGAGAAGAAGGCGCAATGTGTCAAGTGGTGTTAGAAAATCAAGAACAAAACTAGCAAAACTGCTTGAGAAAGATCAAAAAAGATGATTTTCAAAGAAAAGGCCAAGGCTTAGGGAAACAAATAAAAGACATGAAGAAGGTTGTCCTAATCATAGACATCACAAATAAGTATAGTTGAAACAGGTATGCAGGGAGATGAGAGTATCAAGAGAAAATAGAAATCATGACATACATTTACTCGAATCACAACTTACTGGATGCAAGATGTAAAATAGACGTACATACCTTGCCACTTTATATGACACACCGTTGGAGGAGATCGCAATGCCGCATGCTGTAGAGATTCCCTTCTTAAAGCAGCCATATCAGGAGTCATCACCCTTGAGCTGGGGCGAGACAAAGAAGTATTCTGCAGAGCAGAGATTTGAGATGGACTATTAGGCAAAGGTGAAAACGATCTACTCACTAGTCGTCTTGAAGCTGGAACATGGATTCTAGCAGTACCAGTACGACCTGAGACGGTACTAGCCAAAGCAGAAGGAGCTCCAGAGATGGATGGAGACATAAGAGTAGGAGGTGCATAAGCAGGCAGAGTCGTAAGAGTAGGAGGTGCATAAGCAGGCAAAGACGTCATCATAGGACGTTCAGGTCTAACCACCGAATAGAAGCAAGGAAGTGTTTCTAAAGGGACGAGGGGAAGCCAAAGAGATATTAGAGAGGGGTGTAGGGGAAATGAACGTTGAAGGATGATTTGACATCCTTGTTGTATTCATACAGCCTCGAGCACTTGATAATGCTCGCAAGTTCATGGTTGAATCACGAGAAACCGAACGATTTAGTGCAGCACTAGCAGAGGGTGAAGAGCTAGTGGAGGTAGGAAAGCTAGGCATAGACTGGCTCACAGAAACTTCTCCCAGAGCATTCTGCAATAGATGCGATGAAGATGGATTCATTGAAGATTGATACATAAGTTTCCTACGCTGGTAATGCATCATTGCCTGATGAGGTGAATCTAAGTTCCGTTTCCGTGATTCTCTAGCAACGACAGTTGAAGAATGAGAAAGTTGATTTTTAGCAGTCATCGCAGCTCCGAGGTTTGCAAGTTCAGATTAAACAAATGCATATTCAATGTTAGATTCCGTCAACCACGTTACATATGCGTATCAAAAGCAGGATCAATACCAGTGTAGAGTATGATCAACATTATGTAAACAAACTTGTACAGTCTTTAGACAAACTATTACCGAGGTAATTCAAGGCGGTATAGGTATAAGTGTATAATTGAATAAGTGAAGTCTTTGACAACTAAACATCCTTAAGTTAAGTTCAACTATTCTATTGCCAGTAGAATATCAATAGGTGAAAACAAAGCATCATGCGCAGACTAAATCTGCCCAAACATAATGGTAGTTAGTTAGAAGTAAGAAGCATCGAAGATAGAAGGCATTACTTTTTCGGATAAAGAAAAATAGGTATGAACACAACTGTTAAAAAGCGGACATGACAACTTCAACAATGGATAAAACCACAAATCACAATCACATAAACATATCCCGCAGTCGGGCTTATAGTTAAGAAACGTTTTCTAAGAAACGACATCCTAAACTAGATAGAGGACCACCCCCCCCCCCACCCAATGAAAAAGAATAGAAAAAACGAAGCATTCAAAGAAACAACTCAAACAAGAAAAGAACTTTTAACAAGAATCAGTGTCTTAATCACACAACAATCGGCACTCAGTGACCTAAAGCCTTTTTTTCTCTCTGGTAATCTGAACATTTAAATGCCAACAACATATTAAATTCGTGATGCATGTGATAAAATATGTAAGTATATGTCCTATAGTATTGTGTAACATTCTTGTAACTTTTTGTAATCTCTAATAGTACTCTCTAGAGTCGAGAATACTCGTATGCAGATAATTATATATAACAATATTTAAACCTGAAGGCAAGGAAATTCAAAAATTAAAGTGAAAAAATAAAACAACAACATTAGAGTCGGCTAACATGAATCGCATCTATAACCGTCATGTGCAGGCCATAGAAGTCAGAGATCGTTGTAAACAAGTTCCGAACAAGTAGTGGAAACATATTTAGCAAGAGTTTAAGAATCCATCAAAAGAGTATAGTTAAGATTCTTAAGATGAAAAGGTTTGAGGAAAGGAACACAAATAAATAAATAAAATTGAGTAATAAAAAATGAAGAAAATGTAAGAAGTAAAGGTTTGAGAAAACAAGAAAATAGGAAATTCATTAGAAAACCATTTGCAAAACAAAAAAAAACTTAAGTCGTTAAATTATATCCTCTACATGAATCATGTCGCTCTACGCCGCCGTATCCAATGTCATACTCTCTTCAAGCCCCAAAATACTCATATTACTGTATGCATGTGAAGATAATTACTCTATTCTAAAGTCTCCAAGAAGTCTATACAAACCATCGAGGGACAACGGTAGGGCTTATGGAGATCGCCTCTAATAGCGTGAATACTACATATCCTTGCCAGTTCCAAGTAAGAGGCCAGAATCTAAGGGTTTCAGAGTTAAGCTCAGACATAAATCAAAGAACAACACAAAGGGTATACAAACCGGGCATCTAACAACATCCTGCATATATTCAGGGTACGAGCAATACAAGTATGCAATACTGGAGTGTCAAACCATAAACATCTAATTGGCCAAACTTGACCTCCAAGGCTCCAATGACATAAGGTGTAGGTGTATAACTTGGGTTTGAATTAGAATGCTTGGGTCAAAACATAAACTATACTAAATCTAGGTGTAGCTCCAGGTCAATGTGGCTCCATCACATCCTAGGACAGAACAATGAACCACAAACAACCTTAACTACATGTATTAGACAAAGGTGATCACTAGTACCAACAAAATCTATCTTAACAATCTAGAAAGTGATAGTGCACATCATCTATGATTACATTGTGAGAAAACAGCTCACCTAAATTGTCTTCTTTGGTAATCCCACCAGTGATATCCACTGGTGAGTTCTGCCATGCGACATCTGAATTGAATCAGCAACATTTTGGTGGTTGCTTCTCATGATAGAATGAAGGACTTAGTGGAACGAGACAGCGTGAATGAAGACATATTAGAAGGATCACTTGCAGATATTCTTGAGTCTGTCTCCATTCAAGTTCTGGCATTCTTGGAGTGGGTATTACATGGTCCACGTAAACTTGTTCTCTGGATAATATAGGGTTTGGAGATAAACCCATGGCAGAAGTATTTGCTTGAAATTCACTATGATCGCTCTGTGTCAAGGTTAAGTTCCCAAAAATTATCTGAAGGAAAACCTAGATCATAACATTGTTCTGGGAACCTTCCAATCTACCACCCATATTGCTGTGAGAAAACTTGGTTAGTTGGCCATGGGGAGAATAAGGGCTCTGAAAAATATGGGCATTGGATTTGCCACTAACAGTAGGATTGCTTTCACATCCAAGTGACAAGAATTCCCCTTCAAGTCTGTCTACAATGTCTTTTAGGAGTCTTAATTATGAACTGATTATTATATTCTCCTGAAACAATATATGTATATGGCCTTCTAAGATCACTTCCCCTGAATTCAATCGGAGTGCTGTACATCTCTACCTGCCCCATCTGGTCCCTGTTGCCTTGTGTTGCTCCAGGTGGTGGAGCTGTGTGCATATTTGTAAGTCCATTTCCACTCGCCTTGCAAAAGCTTACTGCGTTAGCATCAGAAGTGCTCTCAAACTGAGGCTATCTATTCTCATGATACGAATCAATCATGTTATTAAATGCTTCAAATCCAGATCCTATAGTTGCGTCAAAACATGAACCAGGGAGGTGATAGTCCATGAAAGGGCAGTCGTTTGAAGAGAGCAAGTTGTGATCAAAAGCCTGATTTGCATCAAATGGCCAATTCAAATCATATACAGAAGCGCAAGAAAGATTGTGCCCGTTTGGATGGAAATCCCCGGCTGGTTGAGGAGAACCTAACATGGCACAAAGGGAAAATGAACATGTCCATCGATGCCATTATGAGCAGCTACATCCCATGCATGTTGAATATTAAAATCGCCCATCTTGAGATGCACAAAAACAGAATCAGTAACAGGTCCCCAACTATCTGACTACGACTTGCCATACCTCTGCAGCAAGAAGTAAACATTTGTTTAAGACTAAGTGGAAGAAATTTCAAGTCTCACTAGAAAACAAAACTATCAGCTAGCAACTAGAGCAGACAATTCGGGTCACCGGCCGCGGATGGCCCGGTCGTCGGGCCGACCCGATCGACTCCCGGGCCGGGCCGACACGAAGCACGACGGGCGTGACCCGGGTCGCGACTTTCTATTTTTTGAAATCGTCGTGCCTTGGCACGGTCCGACGAGAGGCATGGTGGCCCGGCCCGCTCAAGGCACGAGGGAGCTGGCCCGCCCAAGGCTGAATTACCAATTTTTTATACCATTTAAAAAAATGTATTTACACTATATTTCTAAAGGCCCAAACTGTAGCCCGATATTAGGCACGAGCCCGGCTCGGCCCGACCGCGACGTGCCGTGCTCGGGACACGAGGCACGAGACGGCCCGGCCCGCTGCCAGCTCTACTAGCAACCCAGCCAAACATTTTCATATCATCCAGGCATTAAGAATGTAGCTTATATAAACAAACACCAACAATTCCACAAAGGAGACACAGAAAATCCGTTGTCCCAGAATAATTAAGGGTCGCGTTAACATGAACCATCATTGCAAATTGGTATTATAAGGGAAATGTATGGGGTAAAACAAGAACTGTTTTCAAAAGATATAGAGGCAACCAGAATCAGAAAAAGGTACAAGAGTAACAAGCCTAAACGAGCATGAAATTATCACACCATCAAGACGTCACCACTTCCGAAACTTCCTGAAAAAATTCATCCATACTACTTGAGTTATCAACCACACTTTTGGGCGATTCATGAACCCACATGGAAGTAATGAGTCAAGCCAACAAGATTACCCTTACAACCTTGCATCATCCACCATTTATACATTCTCCCTAAGAAAATCACTAATCGAAATCGAAAAATCTTCGAACTAGGGTCAGCATTTTCCACTCCACTTCACGCTACCTAGTCTTTCCTCAACAACCCAAATCATTAAATTAATTACCCTAACTAACACTACAAAATTCACCACCCAAAATGCTAACCCTACAAAAAGATGAACTATACGAAAGCTAAAACCCCGACCCGAAACCTCAACCAGGTCAATCCCTACTTCAATCACAATTCCCAACTCGAGCAAACCAGTGATCAAGAATTAATAATTGCTAATACAACAATCAAAACGACCACAACCCAATAATAATTTTAACAAAGACCCATGAATTATAATCATCAAAACTAACGAAAAAACAACGAAGGAAAAACACCCAGAAATTAAATGACAATATAATTAAGAGAATCGGAAGAAACTAAACCAAAAACATATGAAAATTGAAGAAAAATGCAGACTGTGATACAAATAATTTAAAACAAATGAAAAAGAAGATGATAATTGAGAAGGGGGGCTTACCAAAGCGTGAAGTAGAAGACAGTAATAAATGGGTAGAATCATGAAACAAGGGGAAAATTGAGGGAGAAATTTAGGGTGAAAGAGATGAGAGAAGAGGAAGAGGTTTTTGGCGCTTTTTAGGGGAAGGGGGGGTCAAAGGGTTTTAAAGGGTTCGGTGTGGGACCTCCCTTCCTCATATAAAGAACCATTTTAATATGACTTGGTGACGAGTTCAATGATTTCTTCATAGCGCACCACAAACTCTACTCATCGAATCTTTTCACCGACTAATTTAAACTATAAAAATGTATTATATAGGACACAACAACTTGACGCGTGTAGCCCGATCAAACGAGTGGAATAAGTTCATATGAATTGAATTTGGTCCATGTATCACTCCTTTTATATATCAAGAAGAGATGGTATGAAAGTGATTTCAAGTTGAATCTCTATCCGACCTAGACAAGTTGGACATCGAGAGTCATGCCATTTTTTTTTCTTAAGGTTGGGCTAGCATATTAGATCAATTTTATATAAGGAGTTTGTTTGTTTGTTTGGCCAAGTTCAAACTACCTATATACAACTGTAAGATTCATTAGTATTTGACTTTAAGATGTGTAATATAGCTACCAAATAATCCAATATAGTAGGTGGGCAGATTCATCAGTCTCATTTAACTCAATATGGTTGATTTGAACAAATGAAACGAACTCAAAATAAACATAAAATAAAATACTAATGAATGTTACTAAAAAAAATGTTGTTCATCGTATAAAAGTATGTGTTATTGAATTGTGCACGAGATTATCTTGCATAATGAGCGTACTTTATATATGAAGATTTGAGTTCCACTTGATGGTTAGGCTTGTGCTTTGATCATTTCAGTATTCTCTGTAAATGTCGTATGACAAATTATTATGAATGATTTTTTTTTTTTTTAAAACCATCATATTTTAGACGCAAATAATTGAGAACCGAAACCATAATATGAAGGAGTGTGTCCTTCGATCAAGTAGTCGAATAGTCAAATGTATAATTACGGAGATAAGTATTCAAATATATATAGGTAGTCGTAATGTTTGTTAAAGACCGCTTACACGCGATTTGTAGGTTGATAATCTACTGCTAAATATAATTGAGCCTATTGACTCACACACATTAGGCTAATACTGAATCAACGTTACGAATACGGATCTATGTTACTCAGACTCGGCTACGAGCGTCGGGTACGCGTATGGATCTAAGTGTCGGACTCAGCTATTTTATGAAATAGTCGCTTGTTTTTTTGCCTAAAATGAAGGATCCAAGTGTCATACCCATGTCCGAGTGTCGAGTGTCCAACACGGCTACGTGCGGTAAAATGATGAGTCGGAGTAACATAGATACGGATTATGGTTTAACGGGTTCAGAATTCGTGTTTTTGACTAATTGGATTAGTCAGTTAGAGAAGTGAATAGTCTCCTAATTAAGAGGAGTTAATTGATGTCATTATGTTGTTAATGTGGGAGATTGATTCTCCATATTAAGATCAAAAGCTAATGTTACATATGAGCTTGGCTCAATATATGTAACGTGTGATAATTGGTCTTGCTAATTATCATTAGTCTCATGGTGAGATATACATGGCCACAACAACACATATCTATACTCTTAGAGAGTGATTACACATAGTGTGACATAAACCTTATTCGCGGTTCAAGCTCGTCCTAGCCGACGTTCATTGAGTTCGTATAGCCTCGTGTGGATACCGATAGAGGGGCAACAGTTGGGATCCTTTCTCTGTTATTATTTTTATTATCACGAGGATTATTCACGCGACAAAAGGTATGTCATCTAGCCTAGATTCATATTAATACATGTATATGATATTCGTAGGTTTTGGTATTTTCCGCAAGTTAGACTTAACCATAACCCAACATAATACCCAATGATCATGGCAATCAATTAGGTTATTAGGTCGATTGTGGGTTGGATTATGTCGTGTCAAGTCAGCCTTAAGTCTTCTCAATTCGAAGTTGTTATTGAGTCTTTTATCTCCTTGATAACCTTGCCAAATGTATTTCCATTAATATTGGCTCAATTCAAATCCAAAACACCAATTTTAGCTTAAATGGGCGTGAATTAATTACAGTAAGCCCGTCAGTCATTAGTCATGTTAAATCAAGTTCGGTATAATTTAGATAAAGTTGAATTTAGACTAGGTTCGGGTTGATTACAAGTCGAGTCTCACCGAATATCCTGAGTGATAAGTACAGTTGTCAATCCACTTACAGTTAACGACATCTTCATGGCTTATCGGATAAAGTTTGGTTCAGCCACTCGGTCGGGTCAGGTTTGCAAGCCCTCCCCCCTATCAAATGAATTTTTGCCTCAACTTTCTCCCATCACGCCCTCGACCCCGAAAACTCGGCCCAATCCCCCACTCCTTCTACCCCGAAAATCGATCCTCTCCTTTTCCTTACCCGTTGCCTCTCATAGCCAATCCTTGCCCCCACCCCGTCCCGTTCGCTGGTGTTGGCGATCCCCTCATTGGCCTCATTATTTTTTCAACTTCTGTTGTAGTTTTCACTTTAGTTTAGTACTTCAAACAATTTACGAGTCAAAATTAACTCCAAACTTTGTGCTTTTGAGTATTAAGTGTTAGATAATTTATCACCTTTTATATTGGGCGTTTGAATTATGTTTTCAACTGCTAGGGATTTCCGATGGCGAAACTTCTTAACCCGATAAGGGCGTTTTGGGAAAAGGGAAATTATATTGTACCCCTGGGGGTAGACCTGTCAAACGGGTCAGGCGGGCGGGTTTCGGGTTCAGATCACTACGGGTCGTGTCAAATACGGGTCGACTATACGTGGGTTTATACGGATTCAGGTCGGGTTACGGGTTGACCAACGGGTCAAAAATACATGCTCGCGCCTTTTTTTCTCGGTAATTATTATTATAATCAAATTATTATTTTATTACTATTTTACAAGCATTTTATGTATTATATTATATAATAATAATAGTTTAATTATATTTGTATCTTATACTCCCTCCTACCCATATATATCTCCCCCTTTCGAAAACAGTTTTTGGGTAAGCATGTTTGGGTCTACTTTTAGACCAAACGAATCGTTCAATTGTTGTAAAAATTATTACATATTCTATTTTAAATTGCATTCTAACAACTCCACTTGATTTTAAGGTAAACAGATCTTTCATTTGGTGTAGAAGTAGCTCCGAACAGAGCTACTCAAAAACAGAAAACGAAAGGGGAAAATTTTAGTGGGTAGGAGGGTGTATTAAATTAATCAATTATTAATATTTAATTAATATTTATCTATTTTTTATTATTTTTTATTATTATAATATATATTTTGCACAATTTATTTGACCCAACGGGTTGACCCGGTCCGGGTTGGGTTATGACCCAGACTTTCGTATCGTTTTTGGGTTCGGGTCATGTTCGGGTCCGGGTTGAGAAAAACGGGTTTTTTTCGGGTGATTTTCGGGTCGGGTCAGTTTTTGACAGGTCTACCCGGGGGTATATTGCGTTTTTGAACCTCTTGTAATGGTATTGATGAGCAAAAAATGTTAATTTGACGAGCAATGACATTTTTGGTTATCATGGACATATAAATTGATGAACATATTTTTTTCAATGTTATTGCATGATTTGTTATGTATTTGACTTATCCTATGTAAGATTGATATACTTTATGTTTGCTCCACAACAAAATATTAGCATATGCTCACTAAATTTAATCAATTGCTCATCGAAACGACGTGGGGGTACGAAAACTTCGTATACCCCGGGGGTACGCTATCGGATGTAATTAACTGCTGTATTGAACCCTTCTTACCGTTGCAAGAAGAAGGGAAAAACCAAGGAGAAGCCATTTGACTAACCGTACCGTATACGGCCACCGGCACCGCCCAATACTAGTGGACTAAGAGGCGGAGGAGAGAGAAAGATGGCCAAGTCGTGTAAGGGGTTGGCGAAAGAGCTCGTCAAGTGTGTTAGTGAGTCTGATTGCATCAAGGTCTCTTTCTTTTTCTTCTTTTCCTGCATAGTTTGGTTTATGAAAATTGTTATTATTAGTTTATCGCAAATGCGTAATTTGGTGGACCTTTTGTTCTCGTGGTTTTTGTGTGATTTACGCTAGTAATCGACAAATTGAGATTGTTTGATTTTGATTTTGAAATGTTGATTGTTAGAAATCAAATGGGAATATTGGTTTTGGTGGCAATTTACGAGGGCGCGAAAGATGATTGGCATTTACGTTATCTGTTTACTACTAATGTTATTGTGTCAAGTAATGAGTGACGTCGAATTGTTACTGAAATTTGTGAATTTTGTTATATTGGAATATGGAAAACCTTGGCCGAAATGGTGCAAGCTGTTTTTCGCCCATGAATGGAAAATTTATTTAGGTGAGTTATGTCGATATGTTTTATCAGGAAAGAGCTCCTAGATTCGGGTTTCTCGAGAATATGACCGAGTCTAAGGTAATTAAATTGAAGGAGAGGTTCTTATCATAACTGTTGAAGCACCTAAAAGGAGAATTTGGTGTCCATTTTTAGTTAAGAAACTGAAAGGAATCTCGGAAATGAAAGTGTAACTGGAGCAGAAACATAACTCAGCATGTGAGTGTAGAAAGTTGCTTGTTGTGATTGGTGAGGGCGGATTTGTTGATGTCCAGTGACTGCCCTTTATATCTGAGAGGAGGCCTCTATTGTTTCGGTATTATGAGCTTTACAAACAGATTATTCTTCTCCTTTTCTTTTGTGGAATTAGTGATGAAATGGTATCCAGGTGGGGGCACATTGCACAAATACTACTTTTCTGTTAAAATCTAAAATATCAGTTTACATATGACCATTACCTTTTCTTACACTGTCAGTTTTCGTAGAACTCAATTAGATTGGAAATCTTAAATTTAATCAGATATGTGTTCTACTTGCCCGTTGTTGTTTTGGTGCGATGTTGATCCATCTGTTTGTTTGCTGAAATGTGCATGCACTTTTTGATGTTCTTGAAGGATATTACACATGAATATCTAATTGCAGAAAGCTGTTGCACTATAATTGTATGTACTGTCAGATAGTTGCAAGTGGAGAAGATTAATGATTGGTGCGATTTTGGCAAGCATACTCACATAGACAATGCTGCATGTCTAGGTCCAAAACAGGTCGATCAGGGAATGTGCAGGGGAGAAGAGCCCTTGTATACCAAGTGAATGTGTCGGTCTACGAGAAACTTACTTCAATTGCAAAAAAGGGCAGGTGTGTTTTCATTCTTCTATGGCATGCAGGCTTTCATTTCCATGGGCTTATCTTTTATTTCGTATCTATCGGCGTAATAGTATGATGTCAACTTGTGGGTGTCATTTTCTCTAGGCTGTGTTTCCTTAGATGGCCTATATTATTTTTCGCAGAAAGATTAGAGAATATAAGCGTGTAATTATTTTCTAGGCATAAGAAAGCTTGAAACAAATTGCCCACAACAATATAGTTCGCTCTTACTCTCTAAGCAAATGTCCCCCTTGGTTCCATTGATTTTAGGAAATTTTAACAAATTAATCGCACCTTTGGTGAGTCTTCCAAAAATAATCCCACCTTTTAAATTAACAAAAACAATCCCAAGTTTAGCTTTGTGTATCAAAAATAGTCCCATGTATGTACAAACCAACTTTTGTGCATCCCCCACCTATTAATATAGTAAAGAAATTAAATTAAAAAAAAACAGACCGAATGTGACTTCTATAGTTCTTTGAGACCTTTGCTTCTTTGATTAGTATTAAATCACCAAATCTTAGGTACATTTTCCTCCTTAATGCTGAAACACATTGTACCATTGGTGATCTAAGTTTGGTCACTAGAGCCAACATTGATCTGGATATTTGTGACAATAGTGTTTAAGTTGAGATTTGGTGCTTTAATATTAATCAAAGAAATATCCAGATCAATGTTAGCTCTAGTGACCAAACTTAGATCAACAAAGTCGCAATGTATTTCCTCATTGAGGAGACTCTCTTGGTGCTTCAATACTAATCAATGAAGCAAATGTCCCAAATCCTTAGGGTGAGTTAGATTTGGATGTGCATCATCTTATTTCTAGCGACTTCAAGCTCAACAACTCAATATAGAGCATGTCGTGAAGTACTCAACATGTGTCAATGAGAATCTCTTTAAGAACAGGGCAATTTGATAACAATCTATTCAAAAACTCATCATGTGGATGACCCTTGTGAGTGTGGTTGTAGTGGTGAGAGTTATTGTCGCTGGCGTTAGGAGATTTGTGCGGTGAAGCTGACGCCGGTGCACTCTCGATGGTGTTGTGAGCAGGACGACGACGGTGGCTAGCAAGTGGGAGGGGCAAGGGGAGAGGAGAAGGTAAGGTAGAACTCAGGTTGGGTTTTTTTTTTTCTTTATTTGATAAATTGTGTTCGGGAATGCATAAAAGTAGGTTCGTAATTTTGCGGGCCTGATTTTATGACACAAACATCTCTAGGGGTGAAAGCTCGGCGATAAAGAGGATGAAGTGTAAAGGGATAAGGTCGGATTATTTTTGGAAAACCCTTCAAACTTGGGTTTATTTTTGTTAAAAGTCCCTTGATTTTAAGGTGTTCTAGCTCTGGTTTAGTGTGGATTTAACAACAAAGATATAGTGTATTTGTTACCAAAATTGTGGGCTATGAAACAGGCAAATTGCGTGAGCCTCATACCACATGATATGGGGTTGAGACTTCCCGTTCCCCATTACGGGGTTCGTTTGACCCAATGTTTTTGGGTTCAAATCACGTGTCTCAGTATTTGTGGTATTTGTGTGTGATAGAGTGAGTGGTTTTATTCTATTTTTTTTTTCTGTCTCTTGTTTAATCATGGTTCTTCAGTCTCCATTCATGGAAATGATGAGATTATCCACCTCGATTCTTGAACAAAGTATCCAAGTTGGATTGGAGCCCAGTTGATCAAGCAAGTCGATTATTCGGTTCAGCAATTAAACGTAGCTTCATTTCAGGTGTAACTTTATCTTAGAAAGAGTATATGTGGATGCTTACATTGATCTTTTACATTTTGTATGATCTGATGACGTAGTTGTTATGCTGGTGAAGAGATTGAAAACGGTTGCTTGGGTTTCGATTGGTGTACTGCATGCCTTAATTTCAGTGGCGGAACTTATCTGTATTGATCAAAGGAAAAAAAACACAGGTATCGGGGATGAGGTTCCAACCTGATTTCCTAATCCAACATAAAACCATTTTTGTTATCCAAATGGCCCTTTAATGGTCTCATAATATAGTAACTCCTAATTGTAGGGGGTGGGTTTTGGGTAAGTAAGCAAAAGACTACAATAACAACATGCTGCTAGTGCCTCAAAGGCTCTCACCCTGTGGCGATGTAAGGGGGGATTGAATGTTTGCATACTTATCTTTATGTTAAAAACATATGAGGCTATTTCCGGAAGATGCAAGATGAAGATTGCATTGCATCAATAATCACACAATTGGCTGCCAATTCCCAATTAAAACACAGACAGTATATTGAAACTTTAAAAGATTGTTGATGATATTCACTTTCGAATATCAGCACCATGGATTTGTTCTCAGGGTATGTTTACCACTGGAATTTGTGGGTGGTGTTCTATAGTGCTGTACAAAAAGGCTGTGGACAGCAATATCCATTCCGGCATATGTTACTTCGTCACTACTTTTTGGGGCAAGTTGTGTGGGTCATGCGTCAGACTCGTGGATAGAGACTACTTGGAAAGTCTGACTCCGGTTCCCGTGTCTTCTCCTGTGGGTGCTTGGGCTGTGGTTTTCTCTCTAGTAAAATCACACTTTCCGAGTTTCCGGAATATGGTTTTGGGTGGATTTGATATTCTGATGGTTGGTGAGGCCTAGAAGTACGTCAATCACGTGGATTTAGCCTACTGTTGCCTTGACTGATTCATTTTTTTTCAAAATAATTTTTATATACGTATTCAGGGAGCTCATACGGCAAGAGCATTTAATTCGAGGCGCTCGGCTGATGTTGCTGTTGCTGTATTTGTATTGAGGGAGCTCATTTTTCACCTTCTTTGAGGCTTTCATCTCTTTCCCTTTGCACACGTGTACACTGTATAAGTACTTTCACAACACCTATTGTGAGTTGTGTCTGAGTCTGCAGATTGATCAAGACACTTGTTTGACCTTGTCCATGTGTTGCCTAGTTCTGAGGATGATTGTTAGATACCTGACGCTGTGTGCCCATGTCAGGTCCAACACGTAGAGGTGAGTCTGAACAACAGATTCTTACTGGAGTTAGGAAGGTCCTGTGAGTTACAGAGATAGGATGTTACTCGCCAGCCTTTATATTGTTATCATTGTAAACTTATAAAGGCAGTGAGAAGCCTAAAGCCTTGCTGGGGCAACATAGGTACAATTTATAGGAGCCACAAGCGGTACCTCCTGTGGAGGGGTTCCTTACCAGAGATTTCTGTGAAACCGGGAATTCAGACCCATGATAATTAGCCCTTGTAAATTTCCTTTTAAGCAAAGGGCATCCCTATGGTGTTGAGAATTAAGGATTGTTTTTTCAGACTTTGTGGGGACCATAAGGATCTAAATTCGAGGATCCTGCTTAAATTAGAAGAGTTTGAAGGATAAATTTTAATGTGAATGGGGTAAGACCGTATGAGCTCCATGATGATTTTGATGGTTCATGTGTGTTGATGCAACATCTGCTTTATGCTAAGCCTAGCATGTGTACTTTTGCTATCAGTAATAAAGTGGAACACCTGGGACACTGCATATATCGTCTGAGGTTAGAATGTGATCCTACAAAACTGTGGCTGGCAGCTCTATTAAGAATACGTAAAATTCACGGAGCCTTTTGGCCTAATTGCGTACTACAGAAAGTATCTCAAAGTTATGCACTGATCGGCAGATCTTGACTGTACTCTCCAAGATGGGGTAGTTTAAGTGGAGTAGTACAGCTACAGTTAACTCTTTTCGACAATTTGAAGTGGAGACCGCTGGTTCATGTATGGTGCAGGGACTGTACTGAAGTAGGACATGCACCTGTTGCCTCGTAATCTTGTAACAACTATGGCTCTTACGTGGCGAAATGTCAATATATAATATGGATGTTGGCCATAGAATTTGCAGTTCATTTTATGAAGCAGTATCTTGCCAGCCATCATTTCGTCCTAAAAGCTGATCGAAAGAGCCTGAATGGGCTTCTATTGCAGAAGACCTCCACTCCCTTCCAATAGTTTTAGTTATCCAAGGTTATGTGATTTGACTATGGTATCCTTTATAGGACTTTTAAGAACAGGTGAGCAATGCCTTGTCTAGAGTAGATGGATGGGAAGTGTTACGTTCGAGTGTTCGACACTGTCAGCCGTGGATTCCAAGCTGATACATGTGATTGAGTAAAGCTACACTCTTAATCCTTACCATATCTCTTTTCAACAGCAGCTGCAGTGTGGGCCTCTTCAGAATATCTCTCGGCTAGAATGGTATTTTTGGAGAAGTGGCAAAATTATGATGGGAGTTTTAATGAAGAACTCAGGCAACAGCCTCTAGTGTGGATGCACATGAACTCATCTGCCAAGGCGGCCTCTTAGGCAGACATTTAACCCTCAGGCCATCATTTCTCTTACTTGGATGGTTTGAATAGTGATGTCGACAGTTTTGTGAGGCATTGTATCGTTTGCGAAGCCAGTATCTATGACAGTGGAGCCTACTGCCTTAGAAGTGTGGATGTATATCGTGGTGTGTTTTATACTACCAAAAATAACTTCCTGGGGATTCTAGGAAGCCTGCGATAAAATCTACTTAGATTATGTGTTTCTACTGCATGGACGGCCATGCTCCAGCTTTAGCGACAGACACCCTGTGTTCTTGAATCAGTTTTGGCAGTCTCTTTTACAGCTAAATGAGAATTGATACCATACTGAAAACACTATCAAATTGAAGTGTTTAACAGAGATGTATGGATGGCTATTTGTGGTGTATGTGTTGGGTTTCCTCCAAGGAGTGGTCAGTAGCTGCCATTAGCAGTTGGCTTTTTATTTTTTATTTTTTTTATTTTTTATGAGACAATTAGCAGCTCTTTTCAGTGGCACCATATGAAGTTGTTTACCTCCAACCTCCTCCTTGCACATATGATATCTGCTTGTTGGAGCCATTGTTAAAGCAACCGATTGGTCACTCTAGGGAAGAGAGTACTGATGGGTCAGCTAAAGCATAAACTGCAGAAAGCTCAATGAAGGTCATATGGCTAATTAGAGAAGCTGTGAAAGCCAGTTCATGATTGGGAACTGGGTTTGGCTAAAGTTGTACCCTTATTGAAAGTCTGCTCTATAAGTCAGAGAGCGTACTAAGCTCAGCCATGAGCACTTTGACGCTTAATTCTGTGGTTGGTGAAGATGCTTGCGAGTTTAACTTACCTCCTTCGGCTGATTCATATTCTTATCTCTCAACCAAAAGTTGTTAAGGGCGATCTTTCTTGCTTTGACTCATGCTCGCTTTTAGTGGCAAGGGTTATAGGCCTGTGGCTGTCTTTAATAGGTGCATTGTTATTCACTACAATGCTGCTGCTATTCAATGTTTGGTGCTTTTGATAAGGTTTTTCACCCAGTGAGGTCTCTTGAGGTTTTGTTACTATTGTTGAATCTGAATTTCCAAATTTCTTTCCTCTTGTTCTTGAAGACGAGTCATTTCTTTAAGGGCACAATATAATATAGCTGATTAAAGAAAGCACGTGTGATTTGGTGGGAGGTTCAGTTGTTGTTGTAAGAGTCTGTTATTGTTTTTTGAGTTCTCTTGGCCAAAATTGTACACAAACACGATCACCTGGATCTTCATAACAATTCTTCCATTTATCTTTCTCTCTCTTTACATTTATTGTCTTTCTGAAAATCAGAAGGTAGATTGCGCGAAACTCTTTCTTTCTCCTTTCCCGTCAGGAGCTTCCTGCAACCTGCAACAATTCATCTACCCTTTGTATGGTTATCTTGAAACTTAGTTGATTCATGACTTGTGTGAGTTTATCTTCCTTTCTGGGTACCACATCATTTGAAGCAATCATGTGTGAACATAAAAGAATTCTTTTATTATTTACTGTCTTATTTGGAAAAAATCAGGTTGCCTAGGTCTTCTTACTGCCTTAGTTTGAATTTGCCGGTTTATACTAGCTGTATTGAGCGTTCACCTTCTCTTATATTATTTGGTTTTATGACAACTTAAATCGTTTATTGTGTGAGGAATGGAGCCATATTGTGTGATCTGAGTTATTCTGTGTGTCCTTATTTGCTGTGCCGTAGTTAGTTTTGTAGTCTTAATGTCACAAAATTAATTCTTATTCTTCAATGTTTCTCAGGTTGATATGAGAGCTAGAATACGAGGTAACAAGGGCTATTAACTAGCTATGTAGTGGAGCAATGGAGAGGGTTTATCTGGAGCTAAAACAACTTACTGTAGCCGATACTTCATTGTATGCTAAGATTGCCAACAATTGAGCTAAGGGCCTTTTCCTTCTTCTGGCTGCGTTCCTGGTTTGCACCACATTTTACCTTAAAAGTGTCTCCTTGCGGTTGTGGTGAACAGTTTATAGTTGTCCCTTGAGGTAATCCTGGTGCTGATATGCCTGATGCGAGTTACGCATCAAGTCTCATGCTTTTGTTTCATGTATATTCAATTCTAGATTACACTTAATCTCTAGGTTATATGATATTTACATCAGTTGAGTTTTTACTGCTGCTTTGTTATGCTGGCAAATCAACGCGACATGTTTTCCTTGTCTGGTACTTGCATTTTTTGCAACGAATGGTAGAAATTAGCGTTCTGTAGCAGAATCGTTAGACTGCATACACATAAACATCAAGAAATGATTCTAGTGCAATGGTCAGGATTCTGGAATAGTTATTTTCTATAGTGTATCTCACATTTGAGTTGTTAAAAGTATCCTGAGAAATATTAGTAGTTATATTATGTCCAGGTCTAAGGTCTTGGCTTCAGTTTGTTCTCTACTACTGTATGTTTTAATTGGTTTAGGAGTCTGTTTGCTCTGCTGTTAGCTCCGTTCTGTTCTTATCCTTTGTTGCATTAGCGTCTCGTGTTCGTCCAACCTTAGTACTCGTAAAAATGTATCGAGTTGGTGGAAGTTCTGACGATTGAGTGTGTACTTTTACATTAGTGTTTTGAGCTTTGATTCTCGTCCTAGCTTCTTGATTTTAAGAGTATGGCGGCCGTTCTGGCGATTGGGTATACTTTTAAATTAGTGTTTTGAGCTTTGATTTTCGTCCTTGCTGCTTGATTTAATCAGTATGTTACAGCTTTTATCTTCTTGCCAAATATCCCCAGTATACTTTTGGATGGTTGTAATTGAGTTTGAATTCTTCTAACATATTCAAACAAAATCTTAACTATAAAAGAACATAAGAATAAATTAGATCTTGTTGAAACGAGCTCTTTAGAGAGTTCGAATAAAGACTATCGGTTGTTTACCTTCTAATTTTATGAATATACTCTAACATATACTCCCTCCTACCCACAAAGATCTTCCATTTTCGAAAGAGTTCTTGAGTAGAAATATTTTGAGCTACTTTTAGACCAAATGAATCGTCCACTTGCTGTAAAAATTAGTCATATTATATTCTGCATTCCACTTGATTAAGGTAAGCGGATTTCATTTGGTTTAGAAATAGCTCCGAACATAGCTATTCAAAAACAGAAAACGAAACGGGAAAATCTTAAGTCCCGTTTTTTAAAACCAGAAAAACTAGTTTTCAGTTTTCATTTGTCAGTTTTCATTTTCCATATGACTATTATAGTATCAAACAATTTAAAGTTAATTTTGTAACTTATTTGAATAATTTTTTTACGCAAAAAAAACCAAAAACTGAAAACGGCAATGATACCGAACGGGCCCTTAGTGGGTAGGAGGGTGTATACTAGTATGTATAATGCTTTGCGAGACTAGATGGAGTAGATAAATTCTTCCTTGTGTCTCGGACATTCTCTGCCAAAGTTATCCATTTCTAACCATTTTGATTCTTAGACAGCGAGACACCAAAGGTGTGGGCCGTTATAAACGGTTATCAAATCTTTGGGCCCGAGTCATTATTGGCCTAAAACATGTGAACTTTGTTTACTTTATACAAGTAAAAAATTCCAGGAGTGGGCACGAATTTGCTGAAACTTGAAAGGCTAAGGTACAAACTTTAGGCTATATGCCTCTGAAAAGCTTCAATGTTACTCCACTTTCCTGGGGTCCGACGGGCCAATGGTTAAAGCTGGATTCTTTCCCTGTTCTTGACCACTAAATGAGTCAGATTAGAGGCATCAAAAAAACGAAAAAAGACATAAGATAATGACTTAACATTTTTCTAATCTTTTTCACCATGTTTTGACAAAATAAGCTAAAGAAGTAGCTAGAATTTGAGGTGGTACCTGAACTTGAAACTTGAAAGTGATATAAAGTTGATACTACCTCTATTGATATCTACATTTCTGCAATTTCTATGTTTCTGGTCACCACGTTTAAAGAGCTCATTTAACTTTGTTAGAGTCCCAAAAATTTTTAAATCTGGTGAGAAACATATCACAGGATTTGTGTGTCACCAAGGCTCTTGTTACAATTGAAAATCCCGGCCTAAGTTAAAGCACTTCTATATTGTGTTTCCCTCGCTTGTTTGTTACTTGAGCTTGCTCCATCCACTTCTCATCCTTGCTCTCTATTCCTCCATGATCTCAACTTTCGAGCCTCCTATTATTAGATGTAAACTTACTGCTAAAAAAGGCTCGCCACAAATTCAGCTATCCAATAATCAATCGGTAATATGAGAAGTAATCCAATAGTCTATGAATTAGTCTCCTTGCCACTATTTCTAACGATGCAAAATAATACAATTTCAAACGTAGGACTCTTAGTTATTATTTTTGAGTCTTGAATTCATACTTGGCTTGTTTGTATATACTTCTTTCTTGCTACGCAAATGACGTCAAATGATCACAATCACAATTTACAAACATGCTTTTCATCTTCACATTCTCACGGATAAGACAAGCTCCCAATATATGAAGTTGTTGGTTTTTTCATAATATGTTTATTCTACTAATCTACTCCATAATCAATATTATCTAAATGAATTATGTGGCTTAGTACAAAAAAATGAGGTTCTACGTGTAACTTTGGCCTTCTTTTGTTATTTTCTCCTATCGTTTTCTCTTATTCTCTCGGCTTTTAATCATGAAACAGTACCACACCCTACCATGTACCGATGTACCAAGGACACTTATGAGGCCGCATAACTCTATGTTGGTGCATATCACACAAAAAACAAGTGGAAAATAGTGGGTGGTTGGCACTGGTTGCCGTGATTCTGTACCCAAGGGTCCATTATTTTCTCCCCGTTTCATACATGCGGTGTACAATCACAGTGTTAGGGTTAACAAATCTCGTTAACTAGAGTATTTCTTTTTTCCATATTGATCTTTTAGAACACAAAAGAGCACACCCTAGTTGAGACGCTATGTCGCTATATAAGCCCCTTTACAGCTTGTTTGCTCCAATATGCATTCTATACATTAAATAGTGAGTAGTAAACAACTAAACTATATAGTAGTATAATAGTATTATTAGTAATTTAGTATCAGTAAGAGTTAAAAGAGTATATATACTCCGTAGCTACAAGCCTACAAGCGGAGAAATCAATTATGAACCTGTCACTCTTTGCGTTACTGCTGCTCATTTCTCTCTTCCTAGCCACGGCAGTCAGCCAGCTGTCAGCCCTTCAATCCGAATCCAGTAGCGGCAATAACTTCCGATTATTAGCAACAGGTTAGACGATATCAACTTTTACGGTTGTTCGTTCTCCAGTTTGTTTTGTTGCACGGATGGATCGGACACCACCCGGAAGGTATTGATGTAGACGAGTTTAGAACACTCATCACCGAAATAGTTTAAATATATATACTTATATTGTGACTTACTGACTGACTTTAAACTTCACTTGATAGTTAGATAGTGCATGTGCTCCAATAGTACAATACATAACAATAATATAATGTACGTACCTAATAATATCGTGCTTTGATGAAGAATGGTGCAAAGCATAGTATACTTAAGATTATCTAAAATAAATTTAGTATGGTTTTTATTTTTATTTTGATGGAGTGCCGCGATTGTGTATAAGTGCAGGTGAAAAGGAGACAAGTCTAAGGAATAATAATGTTCAAACGCAAGATGGAGATGAAGGAGACAAGATCAATGAGGACATAAAGAAGTCTGGAGGAGGAGGACACGGGAGGGGTGCTGGTGGCGGCGCTGGCGGCAACGGGAATCATCATGGCCTGAACAGGCGCAAAAATGGCGCTTCTACGAGATCGGGGCCTCTCAATTTTGCGCTTACTCTGTCATTTGTTTGTGCTTATATGCTGAGTGCCTGCCCTGTTCGGTAACCCTCGGTTTATAGATATCAAACCTGATTCAATAATTTCAATTCAACAAGAAAACATGATGCATGTGTGCTTAATTATTAATGGGTTACCAAGAAAATTATTGAGTGGGGGTCAAATTTGCCTACATACACAAAAAGGTAAAATTTGAAATTATTAATGAATAATTATCTTGGATAGAATAAATAAAAAATTTCGTCTATGAGATTGAGAGAATTGACCGATCCTACAACCTTGAATCTAGATACGTCACTACGTCAAAAATGGGCTAAGAGAACGGGCCCTCTAAAGCTAAAGAGAACGGGCGCGCCATGTAGAGTATTTGAAAAGTTTGAAGATCTATCACATACATTTACTGAATTGATGTCGCATACATTCTAATTGCTCTTTATTTTAAGACATCTCATTCTTATGGCTCTTTTACATGCATGTTTTATACTCCCTCCAGTTCTGAATGATCTTCCTTTCTCCTTTTTGGATCAGTTCTAAATGATCTTCTACTTTCCTTATTTGTAATGCTTTTTGTGGTCCTAATGGTTTGTGACCCACCAACATTCATTTTTCACCACATTTTACCCACTACAAAAAAATCCGTGCTATTTCATTGTGAAATATCAAATAGAACAGAAGGGAGTACAACGTTGTAACACTCTCTAGTCTCCACAATACGCGGTTAGAGTGTTCGTTTCTTTTTTTAGGAGAAATCAAACGAAACCACAAAATATGCTAAAATCTAAACATAAAAATAGAAGACTCATTCTTATCTTGTTGACTCTCACCGAGTCACCGTCACCGCCAAGTAATGAGCATCCAGTGACACACCATCTGTCCATCTTTAACAGGCCGGTTCATCGGTTGCAACTCTTGGGTTTTAAAAAGTGAACGCTTTGTTGTTAGTATGATGATAGAAATCTATTATAAACATATCATAAATCCATTATAAATCGATTGCAATACATCCTAATGAGATGAGAAGACACCCTTAAACCCATAAATCCTCTCTTGGTCTTTAAAAATTGAACGCTTTGTTGGTAGTATGATTGTATAAATCTATTATAAACATATCATATGTGACTTAATTTTTCAATGTGGGACAAACCAAATTACATGGATGCTCAATACTTGGCGCGAGATAGCACCTTTTATGTTTGCGATTTTAACAACTAGCACATTTAATGTTCATTTCTACCAAATGACACATTTAATTTGCGGTTTTTTTAACATATCACGCTAAATAGCCAATTTTCGGCCAAAATTACTTGACTCGTGTGCCCCTCTTGGGCTTTAAATTCATAAGTCCTCTCTTGGGCTTTAAAAAGTGAAAGCTTTGTTGTAAGTATGATGGTAGAAATCTAGTATACAATATTTAATATTTTTGTTATTGTTATTTTGATAATTATTATTAGTTTTTATAATTATTGTATTCTGTATTCAATAATTTAATATTCTAAATTTATTATCCAAAAACAATATAAATCCGAAATCGAGAATTGAACTCCCGAGCAAGTAAAAGTGTCGAAGGAATACGAGGAATCACTTCTAGGTGATGTTAATCAAGGTAACTTCATGTTATTTATTTATTTTTAGAATTACTTGTGTTATTTTGTCAATTTTCTTTTATTAATATAATTTTATTTGTAGGTATAGGTAATATATCACAATAAGAATCATCGGGCATGCCACCATATCGTGCAAGAACGGATATAGGTTCACAAGATGATAAAATTCAATTTATATTGTTCCATATTTATTCCATTCATTCAATTTTTTAATTTATTCAATTCATTTAAATTTAAAACTTATTATTATTATCATTAGCATCATACATATATATTTTATTAATAGCCGTGATTTTGAGCAATTCTTAGGAGGACGTTGATATCAAATGAAAAAGGCCATAAATACCACTCACAAAATAATTGAAGTTACACGCATGCATACGGAAGACACACGCATGCAATATATTCTGTATAAGGGAGCCGAAACGTGTGAATTACTAATAGGAAAAACGGAGCGAGTTTGTTTAGCTAGGAAACAAATGTCACAAAGGCGATTATGTAAAGAATCACAACTTTTAGAAGAAACAAAAGGAACATGTCTAACTACGGTCGAAGAGAGATGACCCACTTCTACTTTATTTGCGCGAATCGGCTTTGTAACTCTTAAGTAGTATAATCCATCATATTTCTCACCCAATCCAATCACCATACAAAAGCTCCGACCATTCTTGATCGGTCAAATGGCTGAGCTGGCCACGAGAAGGACCCGAGCCAGCACCCGTGTCACCTGCCCGAGCAGCCCCCGAAAAAACTGTGGTAGCACTCGACCCCTGTCGTCCATTGCTGCCACCACCGCGAGCTCGAGAGAAACCCGCATCAGTCCCCCCGCGAGTCCTACTGCCGGAACCGACGCCCCCACATCACCCCTTGGTTTATTCGACCAGCAATTACGGGCAATGTGCCCTGTTTTCCCGCATCGAAAACACTCGATTGGAGGCCGAGCACCCCTTTGTCACCAGACCCACCACTGCCCTTTTCCCTTGAACCACCTCGTCCCCCATCAGCCGAGGATTGGGCGGCAAAAGCGACTACATGCCTTGAAGTGTTGGCCTTGGCAGCCGTCACATTCACACCCTTATCAAGAAGTACACATGTTGCGAAGAAAGCAGTGGTCGACGCCCAACAAATTCTGACATGTGGGTCGTTGTCACTCTAACAAAAATTATTGAGAACTCATGATTTGTACTTCGGATTTTCTTATGTTATTACACTTGATATATACTCCCTCCGTCCCAGCTCAAAAGTCTCGGAAGTTTTTTGTAATCGAATAAGAAAAATTGATATAGTAAGTTAAGTGGGGTAATATTAGGAAAGAGAAGGAGAGAAAATGTGAGGATTAATGTAAGTAAGAGAGATATGTGAGAGGGGATGTGATAATTTAATAAAAGTTGGAGAAAGAAATATGTCTAAAAATAGATGAGATGTTTGAGCCTTTGAGGTGGGACGTCCCGTAATGGAATATGGGGCGTTTGAGCTGGGACGGAGGGAGTATTTGATAGAGGATGAATACAGAGTATCCTACAAGGTACATTGTATTAGCAATTAGGTTAGGGGTGATGCAGTTGCTTATGCTATGTACTATAAATTCCCATAATATTTTCAATAGTAGAGAAAGTCGATTATCAAAGTATTATACAATATTACATGGTATCAGAGGGTTCCATCACAAATTACAAATCCTAAACAAAAACTTTTTCTTGCTTCCGCTCTCCCGGCCAGAGATGGTTCTTCCCTCATAACTATCTCCGGCCAGGCCTCTTCGTATTAGTTTTTTTTTTTCTATTTTATTAGTTTTCATTTTACTAGCATGTTCAAATTTGACGAATAATAGCAACTACTTCACCTAACATGGTTACATATTCCTTGATTCACCACAATTCTCTCCTCCCGCGGTATACAATGATAAGATTTAGGAGGTTCAAGCAGCATGATCCTCTCATAGAGCAACCTTCGTGGAGACTCACATTCGGACGCCACACCACACCACTGGCTCTTGCAGCCCCTGACGACCACGTTGTCGCTCAGTCTTGCCCACGGACCGCCAAGACCACGTCGTGCAGCCCACGGTCTGCCGCCTAGCGGCCATCCCTGCTCAAGTCGCATGATGAGTATTTAGTCCATGACACTCTTGCCGCCTCTCAGCCGCCATCGCCGCTATTGTCGCCCCGTCATTGGCTCCTTTCCGTGTTCTTTGCCGATTTCGAAGTGGCATTTTCCTGCACAGCTCTAACACCACTGCTTTTATTTTCTTTTTGTTTTCATGCTTGTCCTATCACCCTATGGGGATAGTCGACTCTACGCACCCTAACTCCCTAAATAGGCTAGTCGACTATATGCACCCTGACTCCCTAAATAGGCTAGTCGATCGAGAGCCCATGGCCTCGCATACGGGTTCGTATTTGCATTTTTGTTTGTTTTTCTTTTCATAGTGGTCCATGCTATGTAGTTGTGGTGATGCTCCCTCGTTGATCATGCTGTGCCATCCATTTCTGCATCCAGTCGCAACTTTCGTACAACTGTCGTTCGGACCGTCGGGGAGTGATAGACGATGAATATAGTCTACAGGGTGAATACGGAGTATCCTACAAGGTACATTGTATTAGTCATTAGGTTAGGGGTGATGCACTTGCTTATGTTATGTACTGTAAATTCGCATAATATTTTCTATAATAGAGAAAGTCGATTATCAAAGTATTATACAATCTTACAGTATTAACTAAGTCATAGACTACTATCTCTATGCCTACATATAGACTACTCCTAACATCATCTAACAAAATAAGTATGTTTTCTAATACTTATTCAAATGTCAAATATGTAACAGATCATAGGCGTTTGCACAATTTACAATTGTACTCTTATACGCTATTACAATTGTAGCCTTATAATCTATTAACAATTGAGGATCTAGGTACGTGGAACTTATAGCATTCTTTTGTTCTTTTGGGTGGGCAGCCAGCTAGAACTAAAAGTCTAAAACCTTCTGTCCCTCTCCTCTCATTGTCGATCTCTTATACTGTTGTATACTCTTGTATACTTTCGATCATGAAGCTAAGCTCAAATAGTCAAATACACTCTATCAAACACATCATAACTTTGGTCTTTCAGAGAAAGGAAAAAAAAAAAAAACATTACTACAGGTTTGTTGGTCTTTGTGGTCTTGCCCGATTTGAGGTACTATATGCCTTTTACCGAAAAAAGTTTACTACGCTATAAAAGCATACCCTAGTTGAGACGCTATATAAGCTCCCTCTCCAGCGGCTTATTTACTCTAACATTATTATGTACTCCATCCTAAATTTAAACACTAAACAGTGAGTGATAAGATACATCGCATTATTAGCAAAGTAAGATTATAAGTCTACATCTAAGAAGCGCAATATGAACCTGCCACTCCTTGTGTTACTGCTGCTCATTTCTCTTTTCCTAGCCACGCCCATCAACTCATCTGCCCTTCGATCCGGACCCGGAAATGGCAACGACTTCCGACTATTACAAGGTTAGATTTCAGCTTTTACCATTTTTTTTTTCCAAAATGTTTTACTACTCAAAAGGCGCCACACGACATGAAAGTTATTGATGCAAACGGGTTTAGAACATCGGTTAGTTAATGTAGCTTAGCTGTGTAATTGAGAATATATGACCTTAAACTTCACTTGCTATTGTACCACTATACTAGTAACAGTGTACGTATTACGTAACATGATCGTTAGTTCATTATGTGCTAATAATGGTGGAAAGTGCAATTATTTATTAAGCTTCTAACATAAGTTTTGTTATGCTTTCCGGATTTGTTACAACTTACAAATCATTGTAGTACTATATTTATCGTGATCCCTTGAATGCCAGGTGAAACTGGGACAAGCCTAAGCAATAATGCACAAATTGAAGAACAAAAGATGCCAACTGAAACGCAAGGAAGCGAGATCAGTGACAATATAAAGACATCCGGAGGACACGGGAGAGGTGCTGGTGGTGGCACTGGCGGCAATGGGAATCGTCATTCTAAGCGCAATGGCGCTCCCAGTACAACATCGGAGCCTCTCATATATGCACTCACACTGTCATTTGTGTGTGCTTATATTGTACCAGCTGGTCTGCCCCTGTAACACTCTGTTTCTGAATTACTGTACTAATCTGATCGTAAGAAAACAGAATGCATACAACAACAACAACAACCAAGCCTTATTCCTAAAAAAAACGTGATGCATGTGTTTTTTAATTTTTTTTTTCTGATCCAATTATTTGTATTGTTTGACGATCACAAGTTCTCTTATCAAAATATCTTTAGCTTGATTCTCTTGTATTATTGTGGCCACACTATCTTAATTTTCAATCTTTCAAACTTTCGGAGAAGACTCATCGATTGTCTATTTATTGCGAGTCCTTTTTTTATTCAATTTGAAGAAAGATGCCTCTTGTGAGTTGTGATGGTGTTGCTTTACAAACGACATATGACACAGAGGCACTAACTGATTAGAGGGTCCAATTTTCCATCTTAAAGGACTATTTCACACCTTTACGTAACATGGTGTTACATTGTTCTGTTTGTATCCATTCCTCCCATCTTTAAAGTTTAAAGCGTATCTAAAACACTTCTACAAGAAGGAAGTACTCCACATGGTTTCTTACAGCATAACATGATGTGAATGTTACACTTGAATCTATTCAGTATTTTGGTTGCTTTGATCTCCGTCGCGTCGGTCCTTTTTGTCTGAGAAGATTATTTGCATTTGGTTGGAAGACATGGGATGACATCAAACCAAACGTAAGCAAACTAAAGACCGGGGGCATATTTATTTTCAAGAAAAGGGATGTTAGGTCGTCCAAGTAAATTGGAAGAAGGCATATACTCCGCTGTGAATAGCATTGCACTAATCAACTGATTACAACTGAGACATGTTACGGCAAACAGTACTATGATTCCATGAATACATTACTACAGGACAATTCGTACAAAATTTAGGAGTGGACCGACCTATCGTCTTCAAAGACGGAGATCTTCAATGTCGGTTATAAGGCCTGTGTTTCCTGCTGCTTTCTTATCTTGGCTTACCACCAGCTGACCACAAGCACCACTGATATCCTGTCCCATCTCTTTGCGTACTGTTGTCCGGATGTTATATGTTCCTCTGAGTACACTCTGGAAATACTTGACGCTTGCTTCACTGCTCGTGCTGAATTTGCTTAAGCTTCCAATAGGGTTGAAAGGTATCAGATTTACCACCTGCACAATGTTATACGTTGTAACAAAAACAGATGGAGGAAAAAATAAATCATATTTACCACCTAAAAAAAAAACTTAAATAATCTGAAAACTGATGGGTAGCTATATTCAGCAAATAACATCAACACGCCAACACAGCCAGACATCGTAGATGATGGGTCTAGATAGTCCCTGTTCAGATGGGGGATCATCAAGCATTAATGCCATGACAAATCTGATTTTTGCCAATAAAATAGAGCAGAGACAGGGATTTCAGCACTCTCTTCTATACAAGAGCGACAAAGTTGAGCTCTTAAGAAAAGAGAGTGGGGGTACAAAAATCGATCCTCGGATTGGAAACCCATTCAATAGCCAAAACATCTCCACATCCTTCCAAAAAGACCGAAATATTTCCACGTTACAAAAGCTACTATTGATGAATTCTCAGCATCCAATTGCATCATTTCATTTGTTTCAGCAATCTAGATTTACAGCCCAATGCATTTTAGTCAAACCTATTTTCCAGACTAAGTCAACAGGACCCAACACATCTCCCAGGGACAAAAGACAAGATGTGCTGATTTACATGAGTTAATATAGTAATTAGTGAAGATCTGTCAATCATATAATACAGAAACTGAGTTGACTCTCCGGTTTCCACTTCTAAGTACTATTTGTGGAACTCATATTGTATATTCACATTCTATAAACGTAGCACCACGGAGGACTTCCCATTTCATGCTACCGAGGACTTTCCATTCCATCATCGAGGTAAACATATATGCGCCGTAAAACTAGGAAATGGATTATGTCACAAATATGCTGCATGTCATAAAAGAATTTGGCCAACCAAAAAATTGACTAACCACTTCCAGTGTCTCCAGCAATTTGCCAAGCTGGTGTGCATGCTGCTCTTCATCATTAACGCCATTAAGCATTATATACTCGATAAATATCTTCTGCTGACTAGGACCAGAAAGCGAGATAAATAAAATTAGTTCACAGCAATGACCCCATCAGCAGTCAACTTCCTAAACAGTAATATCATCCATTTTTACCTATTCTTTTGGTACAAATGAAGGGCAGCCATAAGTTTTTCCAGAGGAAATGCCCTGGCTGCAGGCATAATTTGGCAACGAATTTCCTGAACTGGTGCATGAAGCGATACTGCCAGATTCAGATTTGGTAGATCAGCGTGAAACTTGTTGATGGCGTGTACAATTCCAACCTGTGGACCATACCATATCACCATAAAAGAGAACAAAAACTAAAGTCGGAAAAAATGAGCTAAAAATAAGCCAGGACTGCTTGTAGTCATTGAAAGCCACGTGTCTAATCTATAGCCACCCGAGACTGTAAATAATAAGAGGCCTGAACCAATTAAGAAAGCAAATAACATCGTGAGGATTGAATGCATCGGACATAGTGGCCTGAGTCGTGAAGTGAGGTGCTTTTAACCTTCAGCTTTAAAACTTTCAAAAGGAACAGATAGTGGGTCCTATAAGTCCCATCAATATCAGGATTTTCAACTGTAAAGGAGCTAATCACAATCCTGGTGGACGCTAAACGGATACTTGGATGTGGTAAGCGGATTGTTACACTACATGATTGGCAGGTAAAAAATATGAGAGACTTTTCAACGAAGAACTCTATAGTGAGCCACGAGATAACTTTTATAAAGTAAGCATTGATGTGCAAAGAAATAACATATCTGTAATTTCATATCTGACTTGCTAATTTAGACAGCCTCCATAAGTGGTGGATTGGACCAGACCCTAAAAGCCTTTCATGTCAAAGCTGTTCTGATACTCAATATGTTTCCTGGAAGCTACTATTATTTTGTAAAGATTTGGTGCAACAGTTCAATTTCCAGAGACCAGCTTGAACACTAATGGATTGGCAAGAGGAATGGTAACGACATTCAGCTGGAAAGGGAACCCAAGTAATGTTGCTGGGTCAGAGAAAGGAAAGAGCCTTTCCTTCACAGGCAGAGAATGCTACTGGTTTTGGTTAGGCGAGTTATTTATTGTTTTAACTTATACTAGCCTAATGATTCTCAGAATCTCCTCTGCCTAGATGGTTGCGTATGGAAAGCAAGATGCTTCTTGTTTTACTTTTAGCTTTGTGTTTCAGATTTTTCGGAATTAACCATGGGCATTCATCTGTTCTGCAATAGTGTAAAGATATCGACTTTGATTATCATTGAAGTAATTAATCTCAAACTAGAGGAAACCAGACAGCCTCCAGAGACATCAACAGCCGTACAAAATCTATGCAGCATAAATTTAAGAATAAGACCTACTAAAAAATCAAAAGGAAAAGAAATTCATCTAATCTGTTCATACCGTAGATACAGTGATTCTCTTTGGAGACAACTGGAATGGAGATTTCGTCATGATACGAACAGCTTCAACCACTGCAGAATAATTATTTAAAGGTTCCCCCATTCCCTGTAGAAAACACGTTATAAAATTGACTACAATCAGATGCGGGATGGTGTTGAAGGAGCTCTATTTCATAGTAAATAATGTTAAGCCACGAAAAAAGATTTCAGTCACAACAATGATCCGCGATTTGGGTGGAGTGATTGGGCAGTGCACAAGGCGAAGCTCAGTGCTACCATAACAAAGTACACAACTGAAACCATGGTCAGGTTCAGGAACCAACTTGGTCATGGGAGGCTATAACGAAATTCCAGATCATGTGGATATTTCTCATTTCTATCAGCTACCTCAGCAGGACAGGGATAGAGATACGGAATTGCATAAGTTATGCATACCTGTTTTTCCATCCTTATGGTGACACCTATTAAACTACATATGCATTCGCCTCTTAAGCATAAGAACGGCCAAGAAGAAGCTTCCCCAAGGTTTACTGTAGAGGTCATGAAAGTGGATAGGCCACTAGAACTTGTATAGGTATATCCTTCTAACGCACTAACAAAAAAAAACAAAAAAAACAAAAAAAAGATGAGGAAACGAGAGAAAATAAAAGAAAGGCCCGGAAGCTTCCCCATAAGGGGCAAACATGTCGATAAATTAGAAAACGAATAATAAGTGACCAGCTATCATCTGAATCACCACTTTTTTGGACACAGTCAACTAAAAATAGCTTGGAGATCGGATTTCAACTTTTTTTTACCAAATACAAATCATCAAGACGAAGAAACAATACCATGAAGACAATATTACGTATATTTGATATACGAGAGGCATGCACCAATTGCTCCACAATTTCTCCTGTAGATAGATTACTTTTGAATCCCATGCTTCCAGTTGCACAAAACGTGCATCCCATTTTGCAGCCAACCTGCAGGATCACAGCAGTCCCAGAAAATTTACAACAACTGGTGGGAAGCATCAAAGGCAATTGGGCAATGTGGTTGTTGTGGTAGTTCTGTGTATAACCATGCAGTACAGGACAAAAACAAAATTGCATAAATGAACAAAACACGAAAAGTGAACACATCTTCAATAAAATGATATAAACTTAGCCCTTTAGTAATAAAGATTGAAATGGTACGGCTCCTTAAGGAGCTCACATTCATTTCCAAACTCAAATGCTATCCATGCTCATTTATGGCTGGATGTCTCTGACATAGCATGTCAGCAGATGACTATTTTCATGATTCAGCCAAAACCTGAGCTTTTTTCAATCCCAAACCTTAGCTGTCCCAGCATATTTACACAGGTGAAACACATTATAGTTGCCAGTTCAATGAAATATTTATTAAATTAACAAAAAAGTTACGAAGGGGGAAGGTAAATATTAGATATTACTTTTGAATGTGTTCTAAATATTCTAGTTCTCCGTGGTTTATATCTGAAAGTCCTGGCCGAAGCTAAGATTATCAAGTAATAACTTAACAAGGGACTGATGGAGGAAACCAACCAAACATAGGATTGATCCTAATTTTTCAGTGGTCTAATTCTGATTACAGGAGAACATCGGTTTGGACTTTGAATGCCTAGTGTAGTGCCTTAGTGTTCTGCAAGGAAGCTCTCTCTTACATTGCATCACATTTAAATATGAGAAGTGAAAGCCAACAAAACATTTCAAAACAATTGAGGCTGAATGATATCTTTCCAACCAAAACTAAAAGGACAATAGGAATTACATCATATGGAACTAGCCAACTAGGCCTCACTGCATCAGAGCATATCATCCAAATGTATATAAGGCGTTAGGCTCCAAACAATATCTTTTCCAGATTTTGGCATATTATTCACTCCCAATCTCCGTAAAATTTGTGACAGCGATAGTTTAATGATTAATCTAAGGTAGCGTGAAACAAGAATTTTTGTAATCATTTCAATTCCATCATTTGAGAATGTGGAATTCAAATACAAATCCAATGTTTGGGGAAGGTGGGATTTCAAAATGACACCCCTTGAGATGTCATCGGTTTTTGGCTTACTTGGATTTGATACAAATTCCAAAGAGTTTGACACAAATCCAAATTCTCAAAATCTTAAGTTCGCAAACATGGGATTTGTGTCAAATTTGGATTTGAAAATCAAATCCTTGTTTCCAAACACACTCTAAGGAAAGGAAAAGCAATGTAGAATACCTGGGATGACACACATAGCGTTGACCTCAGGCCACCAGGACGTGGTTTACCCGCATATGTTCCTAAACGAGTATCATATCTCATCACTACAGCTTCTACCAAAGCCCCATTCTGAAATACAATAAAGCTGATAAGGAAGAAGGCACGGCATTCACATTTCACAGGTGATCACTACAGTATGTGAGATAACTGTTTAAAACAAAAAAGAGTCAAGGAATATATAATCAAGGAACAACTGTTACAACATTTCACCTTAAGTGTATTAAATAAAGATACAACGCAACCTCCCAACGATTGAAGTTCTCAAGTAAGTGAAAAACACCAATACAATGCAATTGCAATAACTCCAAAGGTAGCTTGAATTCCATATACAACAGTTGTCCATGAATGCAATACAAGGAAAAGGGTAATAAGACATGTACTACACAATGATCCATCAAACACTTGGCACTCATTCTACACGTGAGTCTAGAGCTAAACAAACAATTTTTTAACATACACCTAACTGATGACTATAACTCTATAAGACAGTTACAGTGCCACCATTACCCCCAAATAAATCGAGATTTGCATTACTGTCAAAGTGAGATGATTTCTCTGATATGTGTGATCATTTGTCAGTAACCATTTTAATTGTAAGAAAGAGTACAAAGGGATTAACTATGCATCTACATTAGATGCCATAGACAGAAGCCTCAAGTACAACACCCAATTACCATTGAATAATCAGTAATCATTAGTAGGTTGAATGCTCTCATGAACAAATCAGGCCGAAACATATTGCTCAAACGCAACAAGGCCAACAACATACGAACAGAACCATTGAAACATCGGTAAAAAGGGTGCTCCCACCGACAATTCACGACAAAATAGCCCTCGACTGCAATGACATACGACACACCTAATGAAGCATAGTAATTTACAAAGAACATGAACACTAGAATCATGGAAACATAAACAACAATCAAGAAAGTCAGGCCACTCAACAATAATCAAAATCAAGCAAATTTACCACCTCAACGTCAGATTAACGCCACCAAAAAATAAAACACAAAAGACGGTCTGACCATAAAACGGTGCAAATTCTCAAGGGTTTTCCAAGGTAAAACAATTTATGATTGCGGCCCCAAAAACCTCAATAGCTCAACCCAAATTATCGTAAGAACGTCACATACAAAACGCGTAGGCGTAAAAACAAGAAAGAGTACCCGGAGCTGAATAAGAAGCTTAGAGGTGACGCCATCAGTAGAATGGGAGACAGAATGAAGGGTAGAAGACAAAGGCACAAACTTGGAGTTGAGAATAGAGTACGCAGCTGAGGGCAATGAGGGTATTTCATCCCATTTGCATTCTGGGTTCTGCAGAACTTGCCTGTACAATTATTCTCCGATTATAATCAGAAAAAATTGAACACCCAATAAATAAAATCAGAGAAAGAGAGAGAGAGAGAGAGAGGAGTGAGAGAAAAGTTACTGACTTCCAGATTAAGGGGATGAACAGGGGATTTATTCCGGCGATGTCGAACTCGGATTTGAGGACGGCGCCGTCGAATATTGATCGTGACGCCATTGTTATCCTTTTGAGTTTTTCCTGGCGGAGGCTGCTGATGTCGCGGCTCAACGGTGCTATACCCAACTCGGTCTTTTCGTTTGGTGAAGTTTGTGTACGAGTGTGACGGTAGAGCTGGTAGAACTGACTCAAATGGTTTAAGCCGTATACGGACGGGGTGACTCTTATGTAACGTGATCAACAATCAAACCTCAATGGGCACGACCACACGACTTAGCTAGGGTTAAACTGAGCTCGATATCTCAGAATCGTATCAGCCAAACTCAACTCGAAACTTGACCTAGATCCCCAAGCCGAGTGATGGAACATGTAGGAGTTTGTCACGCATTAAAAAACAAGTGGGATGTTGGTAGCCATATAAACATGTGGGTTACTCCTCATATTGGCAATTGGTTTCAGGATGTACCTTCACTTGGGCGTATGGGATGGGGTCTGACTCCCACGTGATGGTGATAACACTAATTAGATAACTAAGCAATATCATCTAGTGATCAGGTGCTCACACTGATATGACAGGCTTAAGTTGCTTAAGGAAATCAGGTGTTTTTTTTTTTTCGAAATAGAAATCAGGTTTTTTAAGGCTAATATTTTGCGGAAACAATTTTAAGACCATGTGTTATAATTTATTCCTCGGTTAAGCTGTCCAATTCAATCGAAAAATCATTCTTTGAAGTTACTGATTCTAGAAATCAGTGATTGTCACACTAGGTTGAATTATGTTGGAAATCTTATATACTATATACTATATACTATACTATACTATATATTAAAAGCTGTGTTAGAGGCAACGACCACGTTCACCGGGTTCAGTTAGGCCATCTGCAATGCTACGTGGCATGTCTCTTCAATTTTCTTTTTTAAAAAATTCATTTGAAATATCTTTTATGGTAAAGAGTATATTGACGTTTTCCATATCAAAAAAATTCACAATATTTTTTTATTATAAAAAATCAATGTTTACTATTAATTGATTTTATCTTTACCTTATTATTTTGTACCTTCCTTATTATTTATTTGAAGAATCACATCATCTATATTGAAAGTGAAAGTTCTATAAAAGGTAAATTTTATTGATAAAATTATTTGTTCACAAACTAATAAAATGATAAAATCTATTCCGGGCGTAGCCCGGGCAATAAACTAGTTGTTGTAAATAGCCAAGTTGTCGACTTACTTCTTATTTGGGCCTTGCCATAAAAGGTAGGGCTGAGCAAATTATCCGACTATCCGATTATGCGAATATTTGATCCGAAAATTCTGATACCTGATCCGATAAAGCGTTCGGATCGGATATCCGTATCCAAACTTTTCGGATATCGGATCAGTTTCGAATAGCTATCACAAAATTTGCGGATATCCGGATGTAAGTATCTGATATCCAATTCGATTATTTGAATTTTTTTTCGAATTAAGAACAATAAATTGCCAAAACGTTTTTTCTTAGTTTGGTTGACAATGTTTTCAAACAAATTAAAAATAATCAGCTTAAGATGTCAACATGCCCAATAATATCGTCTCTAGAACCTAACAAAATGTTGGTTTACTTCAGTCTCATAACCTTTAATGGCAAGACCCAAATGATATTGTCTTTCACAATAAGCAGGCTTATTTATAGGAGTAGATTTCCCCACATGTCTCATATATTTTCGATGTGGGACAAGCATTGTTACATGCTTCACACTATAGTTCCACGAGCTGACCTCGACCTCCGATTTCGACAATTTTGAAGAGTAATTTGTAAAAACTCATAACATAACTCTTGTAGATCATGTTTCCTTCTTTCCATAGATGCTTGTTTCAACTCATTTGAGCATAGTATGTGAAAATTATGGTTACAACAGGAATTGATGTTACCATTAACCAAGGTATCCGACCTTATATTCGACTGCCAATTTTGACTAGTTCGAGGCATACTTTGAGAAAAACACCGGAGATAAATATTGTAAATCTTATTTCACTTTTCCGTAGATAATTTTTCAGACCAATGTGGTTTACTTGGGTGAAAGTTATCGTCATTATACGAATTTAACTTACTAATAACCTAGTTAAGACCCCTTAGCTGCTACTCTTATATATTTTGTTTGTACAAGTAATTAAGTAGCTATTCATTTGCGAAGCATATTACATGTATTATGACATATAAACTACCATTAACTATTTTCTAAGTATAACATGTGAATAGTGTATCGTACTTTGTAATCACATACATTTTACTATTAAGTAAGTGTAGTAATTGAAGTTACTAATATTAGATTAATTATTACTATTCGTGGTTACTAAATTTGTTACGCTAGATAAGTAGTTAAGAACCATGCGTTTCTTTTCGAACCATGGAATTAATCACTTGAAAATCTAGTAATCAATTGTTACTCCTTATACTTGTAACTTTGACTAATACTTGTGGCGAATTGACGTATTGTTAGGAAGTCGAATTGACGTATTGTTCTTTAAACAATGCAAATCAAATGTTCATTCGAACTCTCATGGGGTCAATTATAGTTTTGTTAGTAAGTTGAATTGTTGTGCTTCTGAATATAAATAGTTAATGGTAACTATTATAAAGTATACGTATACTTATAATAGTGAACTATTTTGTAACGTGTAACGTAGTATTGAAGTAGTATTGAAGTTGTCGAAAATTAAGGTATCCGATATCCGCTATAACCGATCCGAAATGGTTTGGATATCAGAATTAGATATCCGACAATTTTCGGATCGGATATCGGATACTAAATTTTTTGGTTTTCAGATTCAGATATCCGATCCGAAATCGGATCGGATATCCAAAAATGCTCAACCCTAGCTAGTAGGAGTTACTTAAATGAACATAAATCCAACCTTGATATATCTCACACCTGATTGGAGCATTTTGACGACAAAAGAAGACTGCAGAAAGCATGCTGATGCCCTGAAGCATGCCCTCTCTGTCGTCCTCTTTCTATCCTGTTTTTTTTTTTCTAGCTTTATTTATTTCCCTAAGGCTTACACCTTATGTATATAAGTAAGTCATGCTATGTATTATTAGCCACTTTTGATAATCATAAAAACACTCGAGCAAAGTTAGCTTTGTTTCCAAAATTCTGATTGCATCTTGCTAAGTTCAGGGGAGCTTAGTTTTGTGAGTCTATCGGTGTCTATATCTTAGAAGTGTCTTACTGTGAGACAACCCCCTCTAGAGTAAGTTTGTTTAGCTAGGTGAAAGTCCGGCTAAGGAGGCTTACTAGTGGTGAAGTTAATTCACACTTTTGTGAGTTGTTTCAGTTCATATCCCAATCATGAATTCTCAATCTGCAAAGTTTCTTATCACACTTTAAATGTCATTAATTCACAACAAAGTTTATATTCATACTATATAATTCTTCTGATTGATTGTTCAAATAAATCCATCTATCTAATCCATGAGGTACCCTACATCAATTGATATCGGAGCTAAGGTTATCCTTAGTCTCTATATCAGGTTACCATGGTTGGGTCAGAAGAGTCGTCACAAACTTTGTCTAAGAAGTATCAACAAAGGGAGATGCAGATGGATTTTCTTCAAATGCAACATGACAAGTTGATGAAGGAAAATGAGAAACTGAAGAAGGATATGGCCGAGAACTCAATTGTGCATGTTACACCAGGAGATGAAGGCTAAGACAAACCATAAAACTACATTTCACCAGGTTACGACTTTGATATAAAAGTATAAATTCTCGAGTTTGAAGGCAAGCTAAAGCTTGATGACTTTGTATGTAGATTGGTTGCATATTGTCGAAAGAGTATTTGACATGAGAAAATTCCCTGATGAAAAGAATTAAAATAATAGTTATAAAATTGAGAAAATATGCTTCTCATTTCGTGGGAAAATCTGAAAAAAGAACCGGGCAGAGGTAAGGAAAAGAGAAGGTTAGAACTTGGGAGAAAATGAAAAGGAGGTTCTTACCTCCACATATAAGCTAGGCTGTTATCAACAACTGATCCAACTAAGGCAAGGAATTAAGAGTGTAGAAGAGTATAGAGAGTTTGAGCTACTCATGATTAAATGTGATGTGTCCACTACGCCAGAAATCACATTTAACACCGGGTCCAAAATATACTAGACACCGGGTATAACCGGTGTCTGGACCGCCGGTGTCTTAGGCTAAGACACCGGTTGCTTTTGGAAAACCCGGTGTCAAAGGATAATACGTAAGACACCGGTTATGATAGGAACCAGTGTTATATATGTCAATTGTGAATAAATTTAACTACACATAAGACACCGGTTACGTGAATAACCGGTGTCTTAAGATCCCTCATAAAAAGAAAAAAAAAATCATTCAATATCAATATCACGCGCATTAAAACCTCCATTCCACCCAACATTCAGCTACCACCGCCGCATGCTGCCCTCCACCACTAACAAAACTAATTAAACAAACGATCGATAATTAAGTTTGCACCCCAAACAAATTTTGTAATTAATCTAATAAAAACTGCATTAGCTTTTTCTAGAATGTGGTGAGACAGTTTGTTACCATCAGAAACTTACAAACTTAGTGCTAAATATGTATTCAATCCAAGAACAAAATCTACAAGATACCACAGTAGCATAAACAAATTGACAAAAATAAATCATCTCAAGGATTAAATCAACTTCCATACATTGAAAAATCGATTCAAACTATATACATAAACCACGAATATCTAAGTTAATTTACAATTAAACAAAATACATTTCCAAGGATTAAATTAAATCAACTTCCATACATTGAAAAAAAACATCACATTTCTCCAAATCTGAAACTTAAATAGAATATATCTAAAATTTACGATATTAGATCTGAAACTCGAAAGCAAATTTGTATCAAAACCCCTCCAAAATTACAAAATAAAACTTACATGAAGTTAACAAAATACGCTAGATCTAGTTACAAAATATCACCACCGCCACTTCGTCTTGCACTAGGCGCTTACTTGCAGCGTCATCGGCTATATTCATCTCAACAGTGGTCGGCAGCGGTACATACAAGGAGATCGATCGGTGATGAGATAAAAAGAGAGGATTTTTGTGGTTCAATTATTTAAGAAAGAGATGGTTTTTTTATGGTTTAATTACCATAGAGTGGGCAAGGAGAGTTCTTTGTTTTTTTTTAAGGCAGAGAGAGTTAAAGAATTAGAGAGCAGAGGGGCCTAGGGATTTAAGAGGAGAGAGAAGATTAGAGGATGGGGAATGACTATGGGAGGCGGAGAGACCAAAGGTTGTCAGTTTAAAGATTAATATGTTTTGATTTTTTTTTTTTTTTTTTTTTTTGTAATAGGACACCGGTTGGTTCATAACCGGTATCTTATGTTATTATATAAGAATTAGTTTTTTTTAATACATACGACACCGGTTATAGAGAAAACCGGTGTCTTATATTTTCCATGAGAATATATTTTTTACTTTTATTACTTTTAACACCGGCTACTCTACAACCGGTGTCTTCTTTTTTTACAACACCGGTTTTTTGCTTTCCGATGTTATATGAGCCGGTGTCTTATCCAATTTTTGGCGTAATGGTCATAACCTAAGAGCTCACTATCACTAGGTTTTTTAATGGGTTGAATGCTCATATGGCTAATAATGCTGTTGAATTACAAGCTTACCAAACTTTTCATGATGTATGTGATGTATCCCACAAATTGACACCCAGCTCAATAATACGAGAAAAGCTAAATAATCCAAACCTTTTAACATGGGAGGAATTTCCTAAAAACCCATTTTTAACAAAGAACTCCATGTCAAAACCACAGTCTCAAAAAAAGAAGTGTATGTCATTCCAATTACCGGGAAAGTCAAATGTTTTAGGTGTCAGGGTCTAGGACACTATGCCTTTGACTGTCCAAACAGGAGAGTAGTAGCCTAGTAGATTGCAGTCTTCTAGTTTGAAGTAAAGGAAGTTGAAGTGAATAAGGAGGAAGAACAAGTTGAGGGATGTTCTGAGTTGATAGCTGATGAAGGAGAAATGTTAGTTATCAGAAGAGTGTTGAGTGCTATGATATGTCTTGACACCAACCCATAAAGAGAAAATCTATTCCACACCAGGGGTACTGTTAAGCTAAGGGGAAGGTCTGTAAATGATCATTGATAGGGGCATCTGTGCTAAATAGAACTGGCAAAGCTGACCCAGACCCGAGCTTTCGAATTTGACCCGAATTTATAATTTGAATTCAACTAACCCGAAACCCGAAATGACCCGGCCCGAATACTGTTTGACCAGATAGTGACTCGACCCAAACAGACTCGAATTGAAATGAGCCAAACCCGAATAATCAAAGATCTAAATGAATCGGTTGAACAAAAGTGACTTGGATTATATATATCACATCTTCAAACACTCAAATTACCTATAAAATTTCAATTTCAGATAATATGAGACAAAATTTAAAGAGACTTGACATTATATGATTAGATTTGAGCATTTTGAAATGACTTGATTTGATTTTTGCCCCGACCCGACCCGAATATGACCCGTAATTGATACACCCGAACTAGAAGCGACCCAAACTGAACCCGGCCCGAACCGAGATAGACCTGAAATATATGACCCTTATAGACGTGACCTGGATCCGACCCGAGTGACCCATTTTCTAGGTCTAGATTTCTAATGTGGCTTCCAAAGAAATGATTGAAAATTTGAGATTGGTTACCGAACCTCATCCTAAACCCTATAAGATTCAGTGATTAAAGTCGGGGAATAAAATCAAGGTACTCAAGAGATGTCTGATATCTTTCTCCATTGGGAAAACTTACCATGATGAAGTATAGACGTATGGTGTGATGTACTACTCATGGATGCATGTCATGTGTTATTGGGGAGGCCCTGACAAATTGACAGGGACACAAACCACAGGGGGGGGGGGGTCGAATACTTACTCATTTCTATTCAACAATAAAAAAATTATCCTACATCCCTTACTACCACATCAAATTAATCCAAACCTACACAACAATACAGACTCCACTAGAAAAGAACCATAACTTGAGTGTGTTGGAGGAGATTCGTGAACAAGTCTACCCTGAGTTAGCCTTGGTAGGAGAAAGTCAAGAACATAAAGTGGTCTTACACCCCTTAGTCGAAGAATTGATCAAATCGTTTAGTGAATTTTTCCTTTGAGGAGATTCCCATAGGATTACCATATGAGGGACATCCAACATCAGATTGATCTGATCCTTGGATCTACTTTACATAACAAAGCTGCTTATAGAATGAATCCTAAGGAAACATCTAAGATGATCCAGAGACGAGTGGAAGAATTGATGATCAAAGAACAGGTGAAAGAGAGTATGAGTCTCTGCTTAGTCCCAGCATTACTAGTGCCAAAGAAAGATGGGACATTGATAATATGTATTGCCAGCAGAACCACCAACAAGATAATCATCAAATATAGGTATCCAATTCCACGACTTGATAACTTGTTGGATGAGCTACATGGCGCCAAAGTGTTCTCAAAAATAGATCTCGGGATTGGTTATTACCAAATAAGAATCAGGGAAGGAGATGAGTGGAAGACAACTTTCAAAACAAAGGGACGATTGTATGAATGGTTGGTTATGTCATTTGGCTTAACTAATCCGCCAAGCACATTTACGAGCTGATGATGAACCACATCTTCAGGCCTTTAACTGCGAAGTATGTAGTGGCTATTTACTTTGATGACACCTTAGTCTACAGTGAGAATGAGCCACAACATCTCCAACATTTGACTGTAATCATGGAATCTTGTCCCAACAACAACTATTGGGTTGTGATGCGACGTATGATGGATCGGGCTATTACACGGAGTGTTTTGAGTGGACTGGGGCTGCAGACCAGAAATTTCATGAGATCAAAGAAAGGTTGATCACAAGACCAGGGTTGTCCCTACCAGACTTCTAACAAGGTTTTTGAAGTAGAATGTGATGCCTTGGATGTGGGGATTGAAGTTGTGTTGATACAGGAAGATAAACCACTAGCTATTTTTAGTGAAAAACTCAATGATGCTAAAAGGAGGTTTTCCACCTATGATAAACAACTATATGCCATCATTCGATCTTAAACTACAGGAGGCATGATGTGATTCCAAAGGAGTTTCTATTGGATTCTGATCATGAAGCATTGAAAGTCATCAATGGTCATCACAAACTCAACTCCAAACATGCTAAGTGGGTTGAAACACTTCAGTCATACACTTTTGTGATCAAGCACAAGCCATGAAAGTTAAATAAAGTAGATTATGCCCTTTCTGGGAGGTATTCGTTGCTAACAGCTCTAGAAACGAAATTAATGGGTCTTAAAGTGATAAAAGGACAGTATGGTGATGATCCATCACTTAAAGAGCTAATAAATTAAGCTCTCTAAGGGCCTCAAGGTTCATTCTTCCAACGACAGGGATTTGTGTTCAAAAGTAATCAACTCTGCATTTCAGAAAGTTCAATAAGGGAGCTTCTAGTGAGGGAGGCGCATGCTAGTGGAATTGGCAGAAATTTTGGCGGAGATAAAACCTTGGCAACTCTACAGGAGCATTTCTTTTATCCTGGGATGATAAGTGATGTTTTCAAGGTGGTGGAGAGGTGTACCAACTGTGCCATGACTAAGAGTACTCAAAAGTTGTCTCAGGGTCTATATACTTCATTGCCAACACTAGAAAGACCTTGGGAGGATGTAAGCCGCCTTGATTTTGTGTTAGGTCTACCCATGAACCAAGCCCGAAAGGATTCCATCATGGTGGTTGTCGACATATTCTCCAAGATGGCACACTTTGTTGCCTATAATAAAACAAATAATGCCGTCCAAGTAGCCAATCTATACTTCAAAGAGATAGTGAGGATGCATGGTGTGCCCATGTCAATGATCGTCTTTGATAGAGATGTAAAATTTCTAACACATTTTTGGAAGACCTTACGGAGGAAATTAGGCACCAAACTTTTGTTTAGCACTATTTGTCACCCACAGACGGATGGGCAGACTGAAGTAGCGAGTAGGACATTAGAGCATTATTTAGGGGATTGTTAAAAAAAAAAAACCAGATTAGGAGGCAATACTTCCACATGGAGAATTTGCCTTCAACAGGTTTGCTAGTCGAACCACGGGAAAGAAACCATTTGAAGTGGTATATGGAGTGAACCCTCTTACACCACTAAACTTGATTGTCGTGGATAATGTAGCAGTTGTGGATAGAGCTGAATTCATTCACAAATGGTATAAAGAAGTGAGTGGTAAAATCGAGTCCAGTAATGCCAGGTACAAGGCACAAGCTAACAAACACAGAAAGAAAGTTGTCTTCAATGAGGGAGATCTTGTTTCGATCCACTTGAGAAAACAGAGATTTCCAGCCAAAAGAAAGAGTAAACTAGACATGAGAGGTGATAAACCATTCAAGATATCACAGAGAATTGGAGACAAAGCTTACAAGGTCGAACTTCCAGGAGACTATGGAGTTTCCTCGACATTCAATGTTGCAGACTTAAGTTTATACAAACCTGATGAGGAAGATGAAAAGGGCTTCTGGACAAGTCCGATTCAACAAGGGGAGAATGATGGGATTTCACTAAACATGCAACTAAGTACATCATGGTAACTCAAGAAATGATTCAATTTAGCCATCAATATTTTCAAATATCACCTAGTGATCAGGTGGTCACAATGATATGCCATTCTTAAGTTGCTTCAGGAAATCATGTGTTTTAAGGCTAATATGTTGCAGGAGCAATTTTACGACCATGTATTATAATTTTCTCCTAGGTTAAGTTAGTCCAATTCAATCGAAAAATCATGCTTTGAAGTTACTGATTCCAAAAATTCGTAATTGTCACACTAGTGTGAATTATGTTGTAAATTGTTGTAAATAGACAAGTTGTGGACTTACTTCTCCTTGAGGTAAGCTAGTAGGAGTTAGTTAAATGAAGACAAATCAAGCCTTGACTTCTTTCAAAGGAAACTCACCTGATTGGAGAATTTTGACAACAAAAGAAGACTGTCGGAAGCATGCTGATGCCCTGAAGTCTACCCATTATGTCGTCCTCTTTTTATCATGTTTTCTTTTCTTTCTTTCTCTAAGGCTTACACACACCTTCTATATATAAGTAAGCCATGTTATGTATAATCAGCCATTTTTGATAATCATAAAAACACTCGAGCGAAGTTTACTTTGTTTCCAAAATTCTGATTGCATCTTGCTAAGTTCAGGGTAGCTTTGTTTTGTGAGTCTATCAGTGTCTATATCTAAGAAGTGTCTTACTGTGAGGCAACCCCCTCTAGAGTAAGGTTGCTTAGATAGTTGAAAGTCCGGCTAAGGAGGTTTACTAGTGCTGAAGTTAACTCACACTTCTGTCAGTTGTTTTAGTTCATATCTCAGTCACGAATTCTCAATCTGCAAAACTTCTTATTATATCACACTTTAAATGTCCTTTTTTTTAGAACATGTAAGTATTATATTAGCTCAAACTTGGCCAAATCCATGGACTATAATTTTCCACCAACTTGACTAGAACAAAACTCTAGCTTAAGTTTTCTACCCACTCTCTATCTCTCTGGTTTAACATTCTACAGAAAGTGTGTATCCTACATCTAACATTACTTATGACTCCTTTAATTACCATTTCGGGTCTAGCTATACAAATCTCAAGTCTAGCTCTATTTCTTTCCCTCCAAATCCTATAAAGCATTCTATTTAGACAAGTTGTTGTCACTTGTTTTTGAAGCTTAGAATTACACCTCAATTGCTGCTCCGTTCACTACTTTTCACTTTTGGAATTTTGGCACTTCAGCTTTTGGTTCAATATAATCCGGCAACTGTTGCTATACTCGCATTCCAGGAACACATGCTCATTCGGTTTAGGGTTGTCTTGACAAATGCGGCATCTGTCATCATTGCTAACTCCAATTTTTGCCCACTTCTCCTTCAATTGCAACCTTTTCATTTCCATTAGCCAAGCCATAAAACTCCATCGTGGCACACTATATCTATTCCAGATCAACCTAGTCCATCTCTGTAACACCCCAGCCCATCGCCTGAACCGAAAGTAGTCATCTATGGCAGCTTGGCAGGCTGTGTACTGACCCCACAGACCAACACCGGTCCTTTCGGCGCATTTTAACCCCACTCTTACGCACCCTGGGTAAACTTCCCAGGAGGTCACCCATCCTGAAATTGCTCCCCATCAAGCATGCGTAACTGTGAAGTTCTTATTAGATGGGCTTCATAAAAGGAAAGTCGACTTTGTTGGTATGAGTAGCACTATCAATCCTCTTAAGAACCTCATATGAGCCCTTAATCTCTTATAAACTTCCTCTGAAATCTGGGGTATAACAATCTCAGGCCTGAAAACTTCTCAAATAACCATTCATAGCCATATTTGATTGCATATATATTGGATGAGCCCAACCACTTGTTGTTTAAAAATGCTGGTTTCAATTCCTCCTTTATCCTTCATATTTTCTTCTAATGCCAGCTACTAACAATTGGGGGTTTATATTCATGCTAGCTTTTTTTTCTTTAAGGTAGACGTTGTCTACCCTTTTTTTTTTTTTTTTTAATCAAAAGCCTATCCTTCTTGCTATAAAACCACCAACAGAATTTTGCAAGTGCAATTATGTTCCACTTTTGACAGTCCTTGAACCCTAACACTACACCAGAATTTGCATAAGACACCGGGTCTTATATCAACCAGACACCAGTTATAACCGGTGTCTGGACTGCCGGTGTCTTAAGCTAAGACACCGGTTATGTTAAAAAGACCCGGTGTTAAATATAATACATAGTTTTAAAAATCGGTGTTATATGTGCCATGTAGATCTGGTCAAAGGGGACACTTTTAACACCGGTTGCTCAAAGAACCGGTGTCTTATGTGTCATGGAAAAAAAAAATCCCCAAATCAATTTTTTGGGTCGGTATTGATTAATTTTGTTTTTTTTGTTTTTTTAGCTTCGGTGTCCATTAATTCATCATTCACTTATTCACCAATTTAGTAGTCACAAATACACAAGAACCAGTAGCTTAATTTTACATGGACAAAACAAGAGCTAGAACCGTATAGAAGGGAGACCAGGCGTTTAATTAAGATCAAAAATCTGTGGTACCAATTCTAATGAACTTATTCATTCAAACAACGTGTATTTCGAGATTCATCGAGAAAAAAATAACATAAATTAAACAATAATTTGAACAAATCATGTTACACGAGATCTAGAATATGATACAAGCAATGAAACGAGATCGTAAAATTTTAATATGAAACGATAGATCTTAAAATTCAAAATACATCTGAATGTATACATTTTGACCCAAAAAAAATATACAAATTTCGAGGAAAAAAATACTTACTTCACGAAAATCAAACCCAGAATGAAAATGAAAATGAACTTAGGATTTGAGAGAGAAGAGAACAGAAAATGAAAATGAAAAAGACATTGAATGAAGGGAAGTGAAAGGCTGAGAGTGGGACTTGGGAAGTTGGGAGGCGGAGAGTCCAAGGCAATAAGACGGCAACAAAGGATTATTTCTTTTCTTTTTTTTTGAATTACACATTCAAGGCATCTTATGTCAACATAAGACACCGGTTTTGGCTATAACCGGTGTCTTATGTGTTCAATAATATATTATTTATTTATTATTTAGTTTTGAGAACACATTTAACACCGGTTTTCTAGAAAACCGGTGTCTTAAGTTGCTTTCGACACCGGTTCATGGATAACCGGTGTCTTATGTTTTAATGACACCAGTTATTACGTTTCCGATGTTATATAATCTGGTGTCTTATCCAATTTTTGGCGTAGTGTAAACCACGCTGTTTCTTTTGGCCTGCACAACTTTTTCCAGGCTACTAGAGGTGTCCTCAACTAATTGTATTTTTTATCCCATAAGTAGTTTCTACATGTAGCAACAAATTTGTTGAGAATTGTCTTTGGGATTATAAATATCTGAGCCCAGTAAGAATGTAAGGACATGACTACAGAGTTCGCCAGTACTTTCCTTGCCAACATAAGTGAGCTTCTTATTTCCCCAAGCCTTTATCCTGCTGACAATCTTCTCTGTTAGAACATTGCTTTCTACCACATTTAGCTTCCTGGATGCGATTGGTATCCCAAGGTGTATGTTTAAGCGGTAAATCTCCCATCCTGAAACCTGATACATTCAAAATCTCATTTATTGTCTCTCATTTCATCCCTGAGAAATAAATCTCTGATTTATTCTAGTTCATCATTACCCCTAATGCTTTTGAAAAATGGCAAAACCTCTTAGCACCATGATTATAGACTGACCATGTCCTTTACAAAACATCAGAAGGTCATCTACAAAGCATAAATGGTTCAGCGTTATAGTCTTGCACATTGGATGATATTTGAAACCTTGTTAATTCCCCACTCTAGCTAGGACTCTAGTTTGATACTCCATGCAGATGGTGAATAACAAAGGGGATAGAGGATCGCCTTGTCGTAAACCTCTCTTTGCCTTGAAAAAACCAAATTTCTCTCCATTTAGAGTAAGTGTGAAATTTGGAGTTGTGACACAGCACATGATTAGCTCACTATTCTTTCCGGGAACTTCAAGGCCAACAACATATCTCTTAGAATGCCTACTCAATTTAATCATGCGCTTTTTTCAAGTCTATCTTCATTAGATTCCTAGGAGATAAGTTTTTCCTTTCGTATTTTCTCACTAGGTCCATGCATATCATTATATTTTCCACAATGTTTCTTCCTTACTTTAAATCACCTTGGTTGGGGCTAATAATTCTTGGAAGAATTTCACCAACTCTGTTGCATAATATCTTTGAAATGCATTTGTAATTGGTACTGCAGCAAGGAATAGGACGAAATTTAGTGACTACCTCAGGCTGCTTAACTTTGGGGATTAGTGTCAATGAGGTAGTATTCATCTGTCTTAGCATCTTTCATTTGGAGAAGAAGTCTTAACGCAATATTAGTCACCATTTTGCCAACTATATCCCATGCATCTATGTAAAAGCCACTAGTATATCCATCTCGCCCTAGTGCTTTATCTTTATTGATGTCAAACATTGCTTCTTTAATCTCCTCAGGCCTAACAGGTTTTAAAAGCATATCCCCCATCTGATCATCCACACAAGAGCCCACCTGCACTGTGTTATAATGAATCTTCTCTACATGTGCAAGTGATCCTAATAGGTCTTCATGGAAACTCAAGAAAGCATGTTGGATACCCTGCTCCTCACTATGCATACTACCCATAGTATCGTTTATTTGCATTACCATGTTTTGACTGCTCTTGCTTTAATTCTGCTATGATGCATTATTTTCATCCCCTTCTTATTTTTCTTTTAGGTAGCTGCTTTGTGCCTCCTTAAGCTTGTATAAGTTTTCAGCAGCTAGCTTTTCCTTTATCTACAATTCTGTGTCATTCGGATTTTGTTGCATATCTTGCTGCACCATTTCTAAATCAATTGCAGTTGCACATATTCTATTTTGAATATTGATAAATGACTCATATGTCCTCTTTTTCATGTGATTCTTGCCCTCCCATCTCCTACTTTTGATGATTTTATAGTTGTTTTCCTGCTCTTTTCATATATACAATTATCTTGGCTCAATTCAATGTCATTTTGGAAATTCTAGTGCATTTTCTATTTTGTACGAGAATCGGGTTCTGCGGTGTGGTTTTGGCTTTTGTAGGGGCACCTACGGAGCATGTTGGAGCAGAACCCGAGGCATTGGAGAGTCAAAGAGAGGAGATAGGTCTTAGAGCGTAACCCTAGGCACGAGAATCGAGAGTAAGAGATGACAAAAGAGGGCAAACACATGAGTTGAAGACTCTTCGTGCAAAGGGGTAAATTCAAAGGATCATATCTCACGTTTTAGAGAAGATATTGAGATAATTCAAGTAGGAGATGAAAGTTTATCTCGTTATCTTTCCAATGATATATTATAAGCCCAATTTGACCAAGAAATGAGTGAGATATGGCCTTCCAAAGTCAAGTGCGCGCGCCAGTTTTTGGCCGCTCGGCCGTACGCTCGCCGAGCGGACAGCCGAGCGGATAGGCACCCTAGAGCTAGCCGCCAAAGTGCACATCCACTCGGCCAAGCGACATACTCCACTCGGCGAGCGACTGACCGAGTGGAAGCCCAGATTTCGCCATTTGACACGTTTTTCCGTTTTGTCTTTTGCACAACTATATATACTCACCTGCCCCTAATGGTGTAGCCTCTTTTTCATTATTCGAGATATTTTTAGGTTAATTCAAATGGGGTTTCAAAAACTCTCTCTCCTAGGAGCTTTGGTTTCTCCACCCTTGTAATTTTCTTTCATCTTTTCATCTTTCAATTTGTTCAAGATTTGCACAACAATTCTCAAGTTTCATTATTAATTCTCAAGTCTTATTTCATTCACCTCCTCCCTTTGTCACTTTTATTTGGGTAACAAGTATTTCTCCCTTTTACTTATTGTCATTTATCTTGTTTTAATTATTGTTAATTCATGTTTATTAGTCAATTAAATAGATTTGTCTTCCAAGTTTGAATCTTTACTCAATTCTCATGTTTAGTATCATGTTTAGGGTTCTATTAAATGTTATTAGTGTTAGTTTAGCCATGTGTGAGTAGTTTCTATAGGTAGGGGTGAGGTTAATGGATTAAAGTTGTGAACTTTATGTTTAGGGGGGGTTGTCTAATGGTTTTTACTTGAAAGGCATGCTACTTTATCACTTTGTCTAATGTTTTAACGATTGGTATACATAGATGACGATCTATTCACTACGCCAAAAATTTCATTTTACACCAGTACATATGACACCGGAAAGTTAAAAACCGGTGTAAGAAATATTTTCGACACCGGTTTCTTGTCACCCGGTGTCATATATGGTTAAAAAAACAATTGTGTTTGAGGTTTTGTTGTTCAATTTCAGATATATCGGCTAGAGGAAATGGAGAATTCGATATTAAGATGAGATGGAGAGGAACAAGAATGAGGCGCAGGGAGAAGATTTGGAAGAACAAGAGGCGCTGGGTCGATAAAATCAAGAATATTTGAGCTGGGAACCCAAATTTAAAAAAGAAAAAAGTAACATAAGACACCGGTTGGCCATATAACCGGTGTCTTATGTGTGTTCAAAGTGCACTAGAATTGACACATATATTGTATGTGCTTCCTTTAACACCGGGTGTCTTTGGCTAAACCAGTGTCTTAGTCTAAGACACCGGCAGTCTACACACCGGGTATAACCGGTGTCTGGTTGATTTAGGACCTGGTGTTATATGTATTTTTTGGCGTAGTGATTTTACTTATTATTGCGTTTTAATCAACATGGGAGACTTGAGATTGAAATTGGCTAATTAGACTTGGAATTATTGATTAATTGCATGAGAATGAATTAATTAGTAATTAGGCATTGGTTAATTGCTGAGAGAGAATTAACCCTTCCTTTTGGCCTTGGTAACTTGTTAGTGTGCATGATTAGGCTCAATTCAACCCCCTAAACTAATTAAAGACCTCAACTTTATACTCGTGAACCTCTTTAACTCCTAGCGTTCGTCAATTATTGTCTAAACCCGCGTTTTAGTTTAATTAGTTACTAGTTTGTGTGTTTGAATTTTTGATTAGTAGAAAATAGTTAGTAGTTTAGACCAAAACTTTAATTCTTGATTTGATTAGACTAAAGTTAGGACTTAATCGATAGACAACCACCCTCCGTCCTCGTGGATTCGGCCCTAGCTATACTAGGAAGATGAGACTCGTTTGGAACATGTTTTACGTGTGTCAAATATCTGAATAAGTATCCAATACAATTTCCTTGGCTCTTTTTTGAGTGCTTTCTCTTTTGTGATGAGTTGAAAGCTCGAAGTACCAATATTTTCCATTTCCCACACCTTCTTCACTATGTTTTAGAAGTTTTGATCTTTGCTCTAAAGATTCAGGTATTTGAAAGTCTTGTTTTTCTTCTTCCTCTCAGCATAGATGTGAATTAAAGCATGGACATTGTTCAACTAAACCTTCTGGTAAAAAATTAGCTATAGCTTTATCGAATTTGTCCAACCATTCATCATTTGCTAGGATCTAATCAATTCTACTACAGACCTTATTTTCTCCATATTGCTTATTATTGAAGGTGTAAAAACCCCTACATATTTCACCTCCTTCAACCCACATTGAAACACGTAGTTATGCCTTGGTGGGATAGTAAGCAATGTGTCATATGCAAATATGGTTAGATTGGGAAGTGAAGGGAGGATTGGTGCAGAAGTGAGAGTGATACCCATGGTCATGTTGACAATGGCTGATATTGGCTTTTGGAATATTAGGGGCCTGAATAGCACCACTAAACAAGCTGAGATAAGGAGATTTATGCGTATGCAGCAAGTGGGGCTATTTGGGCTTCTTGAAACAAAGGTGAAGCCTGGTGCCCTTTCCAGGATTCACCTGAACATCTGTGAAGGGTGGAGTATTAGTACCAATAACAGTTGTCATAATGGGGGTAGAATATGGATTTGCTGGAACCCAAATAAGTTTAGTGTTCAGATAAATAGAGTCACTGCACAACTTTTGCACTGTGAAGTTGAGGAAATTGGTTGTGGCAATGTGTTTCAGGTCTCCTTGATCTATGGGTTTAATGACAGCAGAGAAAGGGGTAGCCTTTGGACAGATATCATGGATATACAAAGAGGAATCAATGATCCTTGGATATGCATGGGTGACTTTAATAATGTACTTAACAGAGATGAGAGAATTGGAAGTAAAGTTACTCTTGCAGAGATTAGGTATTTTCAAAGCTGTGTTCAATGCTGTGGTTTGCATGATTTAGGGTCTGATGGTTGTGTGTATACTTGGAATAATAAGCAAGAAAATGATAAAAGAGTGTTCTCGAAGATAGATAGGGCTCTGATCAATGATGATTGGATTATGGAATTTCCGGACAGCAGAGCTATGTTTCATCCTGAGGGATTGTTTGATCACTCTCCTTGCACTATCAATATGAAGAAAGCCAGAAATCTGGGGAAAAAGAGCTTCGGATATTTCAATGTATGGAGTTTAGCTGCAAGGAGATTATTAAGGAGGGATGGAGTAAGGTGATAAGAGGATCTGTAATGTATCAGGTAGTGAGGAAACAGAAGCTTCTGAAACAGCCACTTAAAGAGCTAAATAAGAAGAAATTCTCAAATGTGGAAGCTGCAGCTTGTAAGGCACAACAGACAATGTATGAGGCTTAAATGGAGCTGCAGAGAGACCCACAAAATGGAGAGCTAAGGGAAAAGGAGAGAAGAGCTTCTGAAAGCTTTCTGTATTTACAGAAAGCAAGTATTAGCTTTCTCAGGCAGAAAAGTAAGGTTCGGTGGATAAAGGAGGGGGATGAAAACTCAGCGTACTTTCACTGTTCTATTAAGGCAAGAAGAATCAGGAATAGCATTAATCAGATAGTGGGTGTAGATGGTAGTATTAAGACTGATGATGAGGGAATCCAAAGTGCCTTCCTATCTTTTTATCAGGATTTGTTGGGTACATCAGATAAGACTCAACCTGTACATATGCATACAGTGAGGAGGGGGAAAGTGATTTCAGAGGAAATGGCTAGAAATATAGTGAAAGCAATCAGCAATGAGGAAATCAAGGAAGCTATGTTTTCCATTTCAGGAACAAAAAGCCCCGGTCCTGATGGATACACAAGTCAGTTTTACAAAGACAATTGGGACATTATTGGAGAGCAAGTCTGTGAGGCTGTTAAAGAATTCTTTAGGAAAGGAAAGTTGTTGAAACAGATCAACAACACTATCTTGACTCTGGTCCCTAAGGTTGCTCAACCGAAAAGTGTCACAGAGTACAGACCCATAGCAAGCTGTAACACTATATACAAATGCATATCGAAAGTGATGTGTGTGAGGATGGGAGTTTGCTTGCCTGAGATAATCAGTCAAAATCAGGGAGCTTTTGTGCAGGGGAGAGACATTGTGGAGAATATAATGGTTTGCCAAGACTTAGTCAGGAAATACAATAGGAGAAGCATCTCTCCTAGATGCCTGATGAAAATAGATCTCCGCAAGGCTTATGATACAGTAGAGTGGAATTTTATTCAAGAAATGCTCAGGGCCTTAAAGTTTCCTCAGCAAATGATAAACTGGATCATGGAGTGTGTTACAACCCCAGCTTACACAATTGCAGTGAATGGCACACAATTTGGTTACTTTCAGGGGAAAAGAGGGCTGAGACAGGGTGATCCTCTATCACCCCTTTTATTCACATTGTGTATGGAGTATCTCTCAAGAGTGATGATGAAGGTTGCTAAGAAAGCAGAGTTTAAATTCCACCCTATGTGCAGCAAAACTAAGCTCAATCACCTTTGTTTTGCTGATGACTTATTGTTATTCAGCAAAGGTGATGTTAAATCAGTGTTATTGCTGTTAAGGGGGTTTGCTACCTTCTCACAAGCTACTGGACTTTGTTCTAACAAGATGAAATCGGAGATGTACTTTGCAGGAGTCAGCACCATAGTGAGAATGGAAATTTTACAGATGTCTGGGTTTAAGGAAGGGTCTTTCCCTTTCAGATACCTAGGTGTGCCTATTACTACAGGGAAAATCTCAGTCATGGATTGTAATGTGCTAACAGAGAAGATAGTATGCAGAATTAGGGCTTTTGGAGCTAGGAAGCTGTCGTATGCTGGTAGATTAACCTTGGTTAAATCTGTGCTGGCTAACTTGCATAACTATTGGGCTCGAATCTTTATCTTGCCAAAAGTAGTTTTGAGGAAAATCAATTCTATATGTAGGAACTACTTATGGGATGGAATTGAGCACCTAAAGAGAAGCCCCTTGGTATCATGGGAGGATGTCTGCAATCCCAAATAAGCTGGAGGTTTAGGCATCAGAGATACTCTCACTTGGAACATTGCCTGCATTGGGAAATATGTGGCGTGGTTGTTTTACAAACCCGACACTCTGTGGATAAAATGGGTACATTCTGTCTACATAAAGGACATGAATTGGGAGGAGTACAGTCCTTCTGTTGACAGTAGCTGGCATTGGAGGAGAATATTCAAGATTAAAGAGAAGTTATGCCAAGAATTCTGTAATGGTGCATGGAGTAGTGGTGGCTATACAGTGAAAGCTGGATACGAATGGATGAGAGAAGATCATGCTAAGGTTAACTGGGGCAAACTCATCTGGTGTAGGCATTGCATCCCGAAAACGTCTTTTATTACTTGGCTAGCACAGAGGAAGAGGCTACAAGTAAAGGAGAAACTCAAGAGATTTGGGATATGTGATGGTGATACCTGCCCTCTCTGCCAGCAGGAAGTAGAAAATCATGAACATCTATTCTTCAAATGCGCATATAGTCGGAGATGTTTGGGAGAAGTAAGCCCGAAATGTGGAATTGATTTCCCTGATCGAGAGGCTATAAACTGGTGCTCCAATAGCAGATTCAAGACTAGAATCAGGAAGCAAGTTGCAGCTGCTCTCCTGTGTGGTTTGATTCACCAAATATGGATGGCTAGGAACAGATTTAGGTTAGAAAATGTGGTTGTTTCTCCTCGTGTTCTAGGCAACATAGTATATGACAATGTTAAAACTAGAATTAGGAGTACAATTAAGAATCTCAGCATGGAGGATAATGACTGGCTTAAGGAGATTCAGCTAATCAATTAGTTTAGAGTTGGAATTAGTGTTAGACTCTAGAGTGGATCAAATCTGGGTTGTTTTTGCAGGGGTATGCCCCTAAGAATGTTGTACAAATTTCTGAGTAATTAATACACAAAAAAAAAAAAAAACACGTAGTTATGGAAAGGTCTAATCTCAGATAAGGTGACTCTAGACCCTATCCTGTCTTTTGGATTCATTACAATGTTAAGAACTCCTCTAATAATCCAAACTTTATCTCCTCTACTTGCTATTTTCACCATGTTCGACCATAAATTTCGTCTTTCAGAGGAATCATTCAGTCCATATATGACTGTAAACACAAATTTTGTACTTGCGACAAAATAGGAAAACAAAGTAATATTTTATTAGTTTAAAAGTTTAATCGTGTACAGTCTCTGGGGTAATTCTATGAAATAGAATTCACTCCTTTGATTAATTCTCCACTTGATTTGATTTCGAGGGCTGGTTGTAGCTTGGTCTCGAATATGGATTTGACTTGACTTTTGAGATATGGACTTGAAGGTCTTCGTAGATCTCCACTCGTATTCTTCAGACGACTCTGAAAACTTGATTTCTCTTGGAAGAGGTTTTGGGTGGACTTCAGGTTTTTCTGATGATCTTCTCTGAAATTTTGTGATCATTTGTGGACTTCCTGATCTCCCTCTATTTATAGTGGAGAGGTGAGAGAGCCAGCTGGAGTACATTTCTTGGAGGTGTAGCCAATTCAGGACTCTATCTCTCAGAGTTTTGCTGGAGAATGTTATCTTTAAAGGATAATTACAATTTAATAATTATCTAAATAAAAGATAATTATTATTTAATCCCCGTAATTGAGAGTCATCACCGAGTTGTCCATCTCTAACGATGAGTCACATGAGACACGTGGCGTTTTCTGATTGGCCACTTGTAAATGACATAAGCTCGTTATGATTGGTCGGTTAAATATTCAATTCTGACTTATCAACTCTTACGTGGCACATTTTAATTGGCTGATCATTTTTAGCCTCCTACAAATGCCCCCTCGAGACTTGGCTGCGTACACGACTTGGAGTGTTTGAGCGCGGGCTAGTCTCGATCCACTTGATTTTGACTTAGAAGTCATTTGAACTTGATTTTCTTCGACTTGAATGTCACTTTGAGTTTAACTCGATTTCAACTTTGGAGTCACTTGAATTTACTCAACTTGGAAGTCACTTTAACTTGCTTGACGCCAGTATCAACTTGAAGGTCACATTTGGTTTTTTTTTTTACGAACCATATATTCCAAATTTGAATCGGAATAGGAAAATTATGGTCCTTGTTTCTCTGTACTTCAAGAATTGTGTAGGACTTGTAGTCGACATCCAACTTCGAATAAGATTTGGAGAGTATATCCTAATTCAGATTGGGGATGCACCGTACCATCACCTATAAATAAGGGTACCATGCTGAATTTTCAAAGTACACCAATCGTATGATTGATCCTGCACCAGCTAAATTGTGATCAGGTATGACAAATTGCACTTCACTTCGATTTTTTCCCTCGCCAAATTTCGACGTACTTTAGCTTTGCGTATAGCATAGGAATACTGATACTGCTTATTTTCTTGATCGCACTGCAGCAAACTAGGACCAATTTTCGCAGCTAGCTTTCCCCAGTTTTGACATCTGACGAGTACGTCACGTTTTTTTTTTATTAATCCATGCATTGATTACTTGATGCGGAACATCCCTTGTTTTCTGGTCCCCTGCACACTTGTTTTTAACCATGCATCACCTTTTCTTGTTTTAATCCACGTACGCACACAACACACTTGCACAGTGTAGCATGACTGTTGTTTCAGCTTTTTCATGCCTTTTTGTTTTCCTCCGTTCATTCGTGCATTATACGTACATAATTCTTGGTTGGGCTACTACGTAGACTCACACAAAAGCACCCACTAGCCGACTTACAGTAGCCCTTATCATCATGGAATTTTGTAAGTTACCATACACTTTACTTTCATCAATTATTTATCGTTCTATGATTGTTTGAACAGGTACTCAGCTTGGATTTAATTCCACTTCACCAGACGAGCATAGTTTGAATCCGGTCGTGTCATTCAGAATTGATGTCCTCAAGAATTTTCAAGTGGGTATTCCCCACTTAGCTTTTCTTTCATCTGATTTACTTAGACGATGCCTACGTAAATTGCGTACGAGACTATGGTACACAACTACATATGGACGGACTTCATCAGCAACTCAATTTTGATGCCCCCTTATTAATTATGAAGATGGCCGAATATATATTATTCTTCAAATGCAGAATTTCTTCCAGTGTGATGCGCGTTGGCTCGTGTAAACACGTGGGAGGAAATTAACTGGCTAACGTCGGAGAACTCTTCTTGGTATGATGCGCGTTGGATCGTGTAAGCGCTAAGGAGAGTTCCACTGCTACAAGAATGAGAATTTCATCTAGCGTGATGCGTGTTAGATCGCGTAAGTGCTAGAGGGAGTTTGACTTAGCAACCGACGACGAACTACACCGAGTGTGATGTGCGTTGGATTGCATAAACACAAAGTGGAGTTTGATTTGGCCACCGATGACGAATTATATTTAGTGTGATGTGCGTTGGATCGCATAAACACAAATTACGATTCTAACTGTATCACAATTTGCAATTCCGCCAACCGCAATTGACATCGACGAGTCACCCTATTTCTTTTGAAAGGAGAGGAGAACTGAAGACTGTGTACCATATGTCTGTATGCAATCTGCTGGTGCGTCAAGATTTGTGGATAGTTGCTGACCCTTCTTCTTCTTTTTTTTTTTTAGGATGAACCCTGCTGAAGTGTCCCTTGTCCCATCGATGGAGATTGTAGACAAGTGTCAAGGAGCAAGACTTGCATGTGATGAAAGTGAAGAGTATCCATACTTCTCAAAGTGCTCGAAAGATGGGAAAACCGGAAGCATCAACTATCTTCTTGTCCGTGATCAAGAGGGCGAAGAAATTGAAAAGGCGACACGATGCGCCTACTATCCCTCCGTGATTGGGAGTTGCGCACTTTCCTGGCCTTTCGATATTGCTCATATGCCAAGATTAGAGGAGTGGATTCACGAGGAAAAATACGAGGTATTTACGTCTCGTAGCAAGACCCACAGTCGCGGAACGCAGAAGGAGGTCTTTATCTTGCAGTCTACACTACATACTAGGGCACGAGAGGAAAAGATTCCTTACACGCTCGGTCATCGCATTTACCACCATGAAGCCAAGTGGGGTGTATTGAAATTTCCTGGTGAGTTCAACCCTCCATCAGGATATTGGGAATGGGCAGAACTTATTCTTCATCAGAGCAAAACTATATTGGTGGATGCAGGTAAATATGGTGCCGTGAAAGCATCAATGTTCCCTTATGATCGTCGCCGTGATGTGCTGAGGGAGTTTTGTGAATCATGGTGATCAGCCACAAATACTCTGCATACAGTTGTTGGTGAGATGTCGATCTCATAATGGGACCTTAAGGAGCTCCGTGGACTTCCTATCTTGGGCGAGTTCTATGACGAATTCACCCCCAGTTTTGAGGAAATCACCAGTCTTGACGCGAAAGGGGATCCTGTACTTCCTTTCAGCTGCAGGTTCATGTTTTATGCATACCACCTGTCGCGGACTCAAAACAAGGAGAGAGCGACTTCACAACTGGTTTCAATTGCCGATTGGATAAAATGGTGGTTTAGGGGTGAGGTGATTTATGATAACCCTTTTACCACCAAGAAGCTTCTGAGGGAAATGATCCTTCCAACAGGTCGAGCGTCTTCACGAGACCGCACAAAAGAAGAGAGCGTCATATTTGGAGATTTAGGAGTTGGATGGCGTGATGGAGATGAGATTTATCTTACAGCCTTCTTATCTACCTGGCTATGCCTTTTGTACTTCCCAGTAACCGCGGTAAGTATATACGTCCTGAAACCTTCAAGATCGTGTCGCTTATGGCTCGAGGGGTCAGATTTTGCCTTGCTATTCCTGTACTCACGAGCATCTATGATGGATTGAATTACATCTCCTTCGATGGAGATGAACTTGGGAAGTGTAGAGCCTCTCTCCCTTGGCACTATATTTACGCTTGGATAGGTGAGTACTTCCAACTTTACAGCCCCAAAGTTTGTGATGCCGATTGCCCCGCGATGTGCAAGTTCTCTGGCCTTGCCGCATGCAGAACTCCTAAGCAAAATAACGTCTTTCAGCAAAATGATGGTCAATACTGGATCCATACTCGGAAAAGATGGGTCGACGACAGAAAAGTTGGCTCAATTGTTGAAACTGCAAGTCATGGCTTGATGTTGATTCATTTGAATACTTGGTTAGTACACGTACATGCTACTTGACTTTGAGACGAGAGGCAATATGTATATGGTGGAACCCTTCCGGGAACTTTATTGAAATACATGTGATCTACTACATTGCGGGAACTTGTGTTCTTGTGGAAGTGTAGTCTTTACCGCTATACACCCTGCATGCTTTACTACCCAGAAGCATTTTTGAAACATGACCAGGTTAACTACACCAAGCGCTTCATAGAATGGTGGGAAACAGAAACGTCAGAGTACTTTGAGAAGAGTAGCAAAATCCTCGTCGCGAGTTTAGATGCATCATTCAAATTGTACCAACTTCCAAAGGGCAGCATAGGTCACATAAACAAGCATGATCCACCATTGGTCGAATCGCGCTCATGTGAGGCTTCTGGCGTTGTTGATGTTGCTATGATTGAGGGTGAAATCCTTGCTTCCAAAGAACCGTCAAAAGAGCAAGTTGAAAAACGTAATTGCTCCAATTCTGAGAAATAAGTTGAGTCCTCCAAAGATGCATCAAAGAAGCGTAAACACTCTAGTAAAGAGAATGAGGTGCATTCAAATAAGCCCCCAACCAAACCTCGCTCCAACCGTTCGTCTACGAAACGCTCTAAAGTTGGTGATAAGGTTGTAACTTTCCTTTGTTGTTTCTTCATTGACTTTTCTTCCTTTTTTTATGACCGACTGACAATTTTCTTTTTGTATAGGACTTGTCACCCACGGACATGGAGGCGAATGATGTCGTTGTTCTTGATCAACAACAGCCTGTAAATGATGCAAGAATCCTTCCTATCGTCGTTCCGAATGCGGAAGAAGGCGGAGCTGCAAAAGGCATTTGGTAATAACCTTGAAACGCCAATAGATGGAACCATTGAGGACACAACTTCTTCACATGGAGAGGTTCCTTCATTTGTAAGAAGAGAAGTTGGTGAGACTAGTAAAAGGGCGACTACGACTGCAAGTCCTTCCACATCCCGTTCCACTTTCCACCCTTCCAATGTGTATAGTAGAGGTCGAGAAAAGGCTATAACAGCGCTGGGGAACTCTTTACTCGAGGATTTGATAAAAGCTCCTTATGCTGAAGTTGAGAAGGTCAGGAAAGGAGCTGACTAATCATACAGCCTTATTGAGCAGATTGGTGGAGACCCATCCTCTCTTCAAAAGTCGATTGACGATGACGTTGCAGATGTGCGGACTTTTCTCTTACTCCAAAAAGGAATTTCAGAAAAGAGTACCAGTAGCCAGATAGCCCAAGATGTCTCTGTTGCAGAAGCTAATTTGAAATATACACAGACTTCGCTTGAGGAAGCTTTATGTTATGAAGAAAACTGTAAGAAGGAACTCGCCGCAATGGAGAAGGAAGAAACTGCCTTGGAGGAATCTCTTCGTACTCTTCGTGAGAAACTGTCAGAACTGAAGGGACGACGACAAGAGCGGCTTGAAGCAATATCTTCATCTCGAGCATCAATTGAATCTTCAAAGAAAAAATTAAAAGAACTGAAGTCCACTCCTATCGTGCATGAGAGAGAAGTAACCGTCTTGAAAGAGGTTGAGAAGATCGTGGAGGACAAGAGGAAGGATTTTAAAGCAGCCCTATAACAGCTTCCATCTTTTTGTACTTTTGACATTTTTTGCTAGCTTCGAGGCACTTGTAATGAATTTCTTCTTATACTTCATCTGCACTTGAAATTTGATTTGCTCTTTCGAGAACTCGTATGAATGCAATTGCAATGCAAACCAACTTGAATCCAAAGGCTTTTTTTTTGTTTGATTTAGCCGTACACAGTTTAGACTCATGCGGGCCAAGAGTGGATTTTTGTGGTTGATTTAGCCGTTCACAGTTTAGACTCATGCGGGCCAGGAGTGGGTTTTTTGTGGAAATGTGAAGGTTTTATTTTTGGAGTTTTTTTTTTTGAAAAGTGTGGAGGTTTTTTTTTTGGAGGTATGGAGATGTGGGTGTTTTTTGAAGGGGCGGCCGGATTTGGTATAAAATGTTTACTCAAGCTGCCTACGTAATTACAAGATGATAGGATGTCAATTTGCAAGATCAAGCCAAACGTAGTTCATTTATTTGGGTTTTTTTTTGTCTTTTTTTTGTTTTTTTTTGTAGTTGTTTTTCTTTGGCTTTTTTTTGGTTTTTTTTTTTTGGTGGTGCAGTTTAGGCTCGTACCCTGGAATAAAGGCTCTTTAACTTATGCGTAGTAGCGCTTCAAAAATTTGTCGTTGATGGGTCCAATTTCATTTCCCTTACGATCAAGAATCTTGTAAGCTCCACTAGTGTAGACTTCTTGAATTACGTGAGGACCATCCCACTTGGAAGTGAACTTGCTCTTGGTTTTGTGAGAGGTGATAATTGGTCTTCGAACAGCAAGGGCAAGATCACCATTTTAAAGGAACGTGTCCGGACTTTCTTGTTGAAGGCTCGTGACAATCGAACTTGGTAACATTCCAACTTCTGTTGCGCTTCTAGCCTCTTCTCATCGAGGACTTCCAATTCTGCAAGACGAAGTTTATCATTTTCCTCTTCCGTGAGACCCTCTTGGATGGTAATTCGCAATGACGGAATTTCGAGCTCCAACGGTAAGACAGCTTCTACACCATACACTAGAGCGTAAGGGGTTGCTGTCTTGTAGGTTGTTCTATATGCTCATAAGGCTTCTCCAAGCTTCTCATGTCAATCCCGTTTGGAACCTTTAACGACTTTGCTTAAAAGATTACAAAGAGTCTTGTTGAATGCCTCCGCCAAACCGTTCGCAGGAGCATTGTACATGGAAGACTTGTGTTGCACCATCTTGAATTCAGTGCAAAGAGCAGTTACCGACTTGTTGAAGAATTGCTTGCCATTATCAGTAATGATCCATCGCGACACACCATATCTGTAGATGATGTTTAATTTGAGAAATTCCACGACGTTCGCCTTCTTCACTTCTCTCAAAGGAACCGCTTCGGCCCATTTTGAGAAGTAATCAGTGCCAGCCAAGATGTATGCATGTTGAGCTGAGAAATTTGGTGTAATGGGACCAACGATGTCGAGGCCCCAAGCTTCGAATGGCCAAGACGCAACTGTAGGATGCAACGACTCTGGAGGTTGATGAATCCAATTTGAATGGAATTGACAAGCTTTGCACTACTTTGCATACTCTAGACAATCATGTATCATCTTTGGCCAATAGTATCCCATTCTTTGGACACGTTCATAGAGTTTTGGGTCGGATTGATGGGCACCACATACTCCTGAATGTGCTATGTTGATTGATGTCTTCGACTCCTCATCTTCTAGGCATCGAAGCCAGAGTCCATCAAATGAACGCCTATAAAGTGTTTCTTTGAAGTAGACGAATCTTGGAGCACGACGACGGATTTCAACCTTGTGTCTTCGATCGTCAGGGAGTTTCTTATGTTTGAGAAAGTCTGTGAGTGGTTGGCGCCAATCTTCTTTGTCAATTTGGTAGACAGAGATACTTCCAACTTCTTCTTTATCATCTTCCTCAAATTCATCAACACTAGAATCTTGAAACTCTTCTCTAAAAGGAGTGGCAATCCAATGATTACAGACTGGTACGTTTGTAGCTCCTTCTGCCCCCAGTGCTAAAGTGGCTGCGAGATTTGCATGGGCGTCGGCCATCTTGTTGGCACTTCTTGGAACATGAGCGAATTTGACAACATTGAACTTGTCAAGCAATCCATAGCATACTTGTGGTATGGCATCAAATCTTCCTTTTTAACTTCGTAATCACCCAAGAGTTGGTTAATCACCAATTAAGAGTCGCCATAGACATCCAACCCTGTAGTTCCCATCTCGAGAGCCATCTCTAGACCCATGGTTAAAGCTTGGTATTCTGCCATATTATTTGAGCACAAGTTTGTGAGTGCGAAAGAATACGGAAGAATGTGTTTTTGAGGAGATACGAAGATAACTCCAGCGCCTGCACCATCATGTCTTGTAGCACCATCGAAGTACATCTCCCATGTAGGGATTATTTCGACAAGGAAAACATCTTCGCCTGGGAGATCGTCAGAAATCTCCCATTCGTCAGGAATAGGATGGTCGGCCAAGAAGTCAACCAACACTTGTCCCTTTACAGCTTTTTGGAAGATATAGACGATGTCATATTGCTTGATCAACACAGCCCACTTTGCTAGTCTCCCCGAAAGGACTGGCCTTGAGATTATGTACTTGATTGGATCAGCTTTGGAGATCACCTTCACGGTATAAGGTTGGATGTAATGCCTTAGTTTCTGGATGGCGAAAACTAAAGCAAGACACATCTTCTCGATTGGCGAGTAATTCAGCTCAGCTCCAACAAGCGTGCGACTCAAGTAGTATAGGGTCGTCTCTTTACCTTCTTCGTTCTCTTGTGCATATAATGCCCCCAACGATCTTTCTTGGGCAGCAATATAGAGGATGAGAGGCTTGCCGGAAATAGGAGCTCCTAGAAATGGAGGGCTTGACAAGTACTTCTTTATGCTATCAAACGCCTTTTGACACGAATTGTCCCACTCGAAAGGAGAGTCCTTCTTCATGAGGTGGCTAAAAGGTTGGCAACGTCCAGCGAGATTAGAGATGAATCTTCGTATGTATGCTAAGCGACCTTGTAAACCACGAAGTTCTTTTAGAGATCGAGTTGGTGGCATTTCTTGAATTGCCTTTATCTTGGTTTGATCAATCTCGATGCCTCTGTGTCGTACAACAAAACCTAGGAACTTCCCGGAAGTTACTCCAAAAGCGCACTTGAGTGGGTTCATCTTCAATTGACATCTTCGAAGTCTTTCAAAAATTTGACGAAGATCTTGCAAATGATGTTCTCTTTGTTTTGACTTGACCCCGAGATCATCTACATAGCATTCCACCGTCTTGTGCATCATGTCCTCGAAGACTGAGGGTTCTCGTTCTCCCAATACATCAAAGTTTGAAGGTGATTTCGGACCTCCAACTTGGCTCAAGGCTGCGGATGTAGATTCACAGATCGAAGGGAGAATCCTGTCAAAGACGGAAACAAATTGAGGGTGAGTTACATTGTTTTCACCTTGGCTTTCTTCCATCTCTTCGCCGGTTATATACTGTGCAGCAGGACGATTCTCCTTTCTCCTAACATAGATCTTGACTGGTAGGGGAGCTTTGTAGCCTAATCCACCTTTTGACGAACTCATACTTTCTTCAAACTCGTAGACCTTTTTCTGTGTCTCGTTAAGACCATGTGGATGTATGTCAATGACTTGGCCCAAAGGGATTGGATTGTCAAAGTCATATCCGGATTTCGCTAGTAGATTATAAGATTTGGCATCAAATCTACCCTTGTTGGCACCTTTGACACCACTTTCGGCTTTTGTCTTGGAGAATGAGGAATTCAAGGGAGCCTTGATGGGCTACCTCCAGTCGATTTGGCTATTGGGAGAGTGGCTTCATTTTTGAGAATTTGTTGACCTTTCTTGTCGTCTTGCATGCTTGATCCTTCTTTTCTATGGTACTCTGTAAGTGGAGATTGTCTTTCCTTACGGAGAGATTTTGGGACATAACGCAAGATAGGAACAATGACAGTTGTTGATGACTTGTTCTTTTCGACTGATGGAGTTGCAATTAATAACTTTGTTTTGTCTTTGTTGTCAGATTGCTCCTCTTTGTTGGGGGTAACATCATTACTCTTTTTTGCAGCACTGCCCGTTGATTGAATGAAAGATGGTAGGATTTCGACCGACATGGCCCCTTCTACAAAGAACTTGGCATCAGCAAAGTGAGATTCGGCTTTACTGAATGGCTTGGAATCTCCGTTGATCTTCTTTACGCCATCACGATAGTACTTCATGCATTGGTGGAGAGTTGAAGCAACAACACCATTCTCATGAAGCCATGGCCTTCCAAGCAGTAACTTGTAGGATGTTTTAGCATCAATGACGTGGAACAACGTACTTGACGCAAGTTCGCCCATGTCAAGCTTAAATTGAATCATGCCAACCGCACGCTGACTATTGAGGTTGAATCCTTGGATCATCGGAAAACTTTTTGCAAGTTCTTCAATGTCACCTAACTCGCTCATGGTGGCTTTCGACATAATGTTGACAGCTGATCCTCCATCAACTAGAATGCGCTTGACTTTCTGTTCCCTAATATACCCAGATACAAACAAAGGACGGTTGTGTGGTTCAGATCCTAGCAAGAGATCTTCATCGGTGAAAGCCAACGCCGAAGCTGATGCGTTACAAGCGGCACACTTTGTTGAATTTTCATTGTCGTCCTTTAACTCTTCAGAGAACACTTCTGGATGAGATAGGGTTAAGGCCAGCAATTGGCGAATGTCTTCTGGAAGTCCAAAAGTTTGTCTCCATTTCATCTGCGAAGGGATTGACCCAAGAGCAGCAAGGATTTTGGCATCCATTTTAGCATTCGGGACATGCATGAGTGGTCGCCTTCGAGGATTCGTTGCCTTCAGGACTATCATGATTATCCTCTTCGTCATTGGTAAATGAGATTGTATTGACATCAACTGTATTGAAGTATCTTCGGAAAGAAATCCTCCAAACGCAAGATTTCAGGGCGTTGTTGCTCAAGAAGGTCATTTGGTGAAATTTGTTCTTTTCCTTTCACTACCCTTTGCTTGTTGTTGACGCGAGACTCCTTGATTTCTTCATTTGCTTTGGCACGAGGTAGAGCCACTAGAGCTTGTGGTCGATTCATGACTTGCTTTTTCGACCTTCTCCTTGTAACTAAAGTCCATCCTTGGTCATCATCTTTGTGTGGGATCAAGGAAGACTTTTCTTCATGCTTCGGCCAAATTTGAATTGGGATCTCTATCATGACGGGCTCCAGAATACCGAATTGTACCACGCAGAACTTAGTTGATTGTTCGCTAGGGATTGTGAGCTTCTCTTTCAACATCATACAATCCATTGTCGAATGACTTGTCACTTTGTGATAATGACATTATTTTTGATGGTTGGTCCCTTTAACACCCTTAAGATGTGTTGCTCTTGTAGGGGGCTTGCACGATTCATCAATGACTGATATTTGGTTGGTCGCTGCAGACTCGCTCTCCAGTAATATCTTCCCATCTCTGGATAACTCCATAATCTTCTTTAAGCGTCACACAATCTTCAATTGGATGACTTATCACCCTATGATAACGGCAATATTTGGGGTGATCGGTCTTTCCAGCATCTTCAGGACGCTTCGGTTCCGGTAGTTCGATGAGCTTGTTATCAAGTAACGCATCTAACATTCCAGAAAGTTCTGAATTCTCAAAAGGATACTTCTTTGCTAGAAGCTCCTTCAAGGTCGGTCGGCTTCTCTTTACCTCTTTTGAAGATGACTCTTCCTTCTTTTGATACTTTGGATTTGTCGAAATCTTGACAGGTTTTGAAGAAGTAGTAGTGATCGTCATGGCTTTCTTTTTAGAAGTCTTGTCGTTTCTCTTATAATCCTTTTCTACTCTTGCATCAGTGTTGTGGAACAGCCGACCTCCATGACTAGCGATCGTGCTCTCCATGTCATAAGCCATAGTAGCTAGATCTGGGAATGATTTTGGCTTGATCCCCTTTAGTATGTAGAGCAATTCTACATGCATGCCGTTAATGCACATCTCGACTACGGAAGGTTCAGACAATCGATCTTTGCATTCTAGGCTTAAGGAACGCCAGCGATTGATGTAGTCTATTACTGGTTCATCCTTCCATTGCTTGGTATTTGTCAACTCCTGGGGCTGTAGAATCGGTTAAGAAACTCACTTTCCAATTGTTCCCAATTGTCAATGGATTCTGATGGTAGGTCCGTATAATGATCAAATGTTATACCGCCAAGTGAACGGACAAACTGTTTCACCAATTGGTCGCCCTCGGCGCCAGCTGTATTGCATGTTTCGATGAAATAGGCAACGTGTTGCTTCTGGTTACCCTTTCCATCAAACTGTCGAAATTTGGGGGGCTGATAGCCAGTGGGCATCCGTAGGTTATCAATCCTCTTTGTGTAGGGCTTCACATAATGATGATTTGCATGAAATCCTATACCCAGTTGAGTCTTGATAGTGTTCGCCACTAACTCTTGTAGTTGCTCAGTAGTCAAAGATATATTGGATGCGCCTTTGGGAATGCCTCTTACCGAACCCTGAGATCTCTCGCTCTCGTGGTCACTTTCGGTGCCATGGGAACGCTCGCTAAATTTCTTCATAAGGATTTCAATTTGCTTGTCCTTGAGCTTCATCCGAGCTTCATTTTCTTCATTCTCCTTTGCGAGTTTTTCAACGGTTCTCTGCAACTCGGCCATCCGTTCTTCAAAATATGCTCCAATCGTGTTGACTGGGGCTGCAAAAGAACCAAAAGACCCAGAACCAAAATACTCAGACTCCATCTCTAGGTCTTTGATAGGAGATGAATGAGAGTGGTTGCTTGTCGTCTCGTCCTCATCTTCCAGTTGAATAGTGAATGAGTCGAATATTTGACTGGTATCCACCGTATATCCTTCTCCTGTCTCGCTGAGAATTTGTTGCAGCGAGGACGAAGTAGCTCCTTCTGGCTGAGTTGAGGATGTCGAACCAAAGACATGGATTTCATTCACCCTCCTTCCAGATCCAGATGAGTGGCTTGTAGTGTCCATTTGAGCAGGAATTCTGCGAGATTTAGGCACGTAAGCCTTGATCGGCAAGCTTGCATCTGAGGTTGACCTAGCAGCTCCGCGCCCGCCTCTTGCAGATACTGAAGTAGATCGCAGTCTTTCTGTGGCAGCAGTGAAAGCAGCTCTCCTTATGGTACTTCTTTCTGAGGCTCCAGATTGGCTTTTGCTAGGGTTTCCTCCGGCATTGCTTGAATCTTCAAGGGCTTGTGATGAACTCCTCTTTGGTGCCATTGAAATTGACAGTTGATTTCTTGTGGAGAAAAAGATGAAAGGCAGAGACTTTTACGTCGGGTTCACCAAAAATTTGTAAACACAAATTTTCTACTTGCGACAAAATAGGAAAACAAAGTAATATTTTATTAGTTTAAAAGTTTAATCGTGTACAGTCTCTGGGGTAATTCTATGAAACTAGTTTATTGACCCGTGCAAAATTGCACGGGTTGTTATATGAACTTGTTTGTAACTCCATTTTATTACTCCTAATTAACATAAAATATTATGACGGTAAAAAACTTACCGATCAGATGTGACCCGTTGTTTAAGGTTAATACCCATTTTTTCCTGATCAAGTTCTACCCATAGATAACTCGAACCCGTTTTGACCAGTATCCTTTTGGGTTAAATTTGAGATAACATGTTGTCCCACTTTTTCTAAAATCAAGACTAAAAGAAGTGTGTTTAATTTGGTATCATCTTAGTGAGGTTATGTTTGATTCAATAAAAACAATTTAATAAGTATATCGAATTTATTTCAATATTTTATGTTTATGTACGAATTACAATTTATGACCCGTCACCCGCTATTTTCGGGTCCCGTTTTTGTGAACTGTAATTCATATTAACACCGACTACTTTTTAACACATTTTTTTTCAACTCTGACTCCACCCGTTGACCCGTATTTTGAGTTAAAATGAAACAAATCCAAGATGTGTTATTTCCTAATACAATGCGGGTATATATATTACTTCCTAAATTATCTCCAAAAATAAAATGATTTGATATGATTTAGATTATCTCGTCCAAAGTTGTTTCTGAAATTATCTCCTAAAATCTCAAATCTCTTATATATAACTTTTTTAATAAAATTATCAAAACAAAATTAGTTGCCTTGGTGGTTGAAGTGTTAAAATGGTAACTCTAAGGTCACAAGTTCAAATCTTCACAAGCTCATTTTTTATGTAGTCAAACACACTCAATAATGAGTTGGCAATGACATCAGCGATGACATCACTGATGACGTGGATAGTGTAATTGAAGGTTAATGGGGTGGCTATTGGTTAAATTAATATAGAATTGACTCCTTTGATTAATTCTCCACTTGATTTGACTTTGAGGGCTGGTTGTACCTTGGTCTCGAATATGGATTTGACTTGACTTTTGAGATCTGGACTTGAAGGTCTTCGTAGATCTCCACTCGTATTCTTCGGACGACTCTGAAAACTTGATTTCTCTTGGAAGAGGTTTTGGGTGGACTTCAGGTTTTTCTGATGATCTTCTCTGAAATTTTGTGATCATTTGTGGACTTCCTGATCTCCCTCTATTTATAGTGGAGAGGTGAGAGAGCCAGCTGGAGTACATCTCTTGGAGGTGTAGCCAATTCAGGACTCTATCTCTCAGAGTTTTGCTGGAGAATGTTATCTTTAAAGGATAATTACAATTTAATAATTATCTAAATAAAAGATAATTATTATTTAATCCCCGTAATTGAGAGTCATCACCGAGTTGTCCATCTCTAACGATGAGTCACATGAGACACGTGGCGTTTTCTGATTGGCCACTTGTAAATGACATAATCTTGTTATGATTGGTCGGTCAAATATTCAACTCTGACTTTTCAACTCTTACGTGGCACATTTTAATTGGCTGATCATTTTTAGCCTCCTACAATGACAGTGAAATAAAATTCATCCTTGTTCACCAGGTTATGAATCTTAGCATGAATATGCAAAATATGCACCTCCTGAATGTCAATCACAAATTTATTAGGATCCCAAACTACCCATGTTCTTCCATTTTTATGACATTGATTATTAGTAATAACACTCCATCCATCACATAAACTAAAGTGAACCTGAGCTACATTCCCAGGCTTCACTTTAGTCTCTAGGAAAATAAACCCACATTGTTATCCCTCAAAAACTTCTTAACCTCCTTTTGTTTGTGGAGTTTATTAAGTCCCCTTACATTCTAGAATCCTATCTAAGCCATGATCACTTATGCTTCCTTTAACACTAGTTCCCTCTTTCTCCACACCTCTTATGCTTCCTTTAACACTTGTAGTTCCTTGTAAGATAGCATCAAAAGTTGGTCTTTCCTGAAGTACATTGAAACTCTGTTGTTCATTCTGTTGTTGATCATGTCTCGAGCTTAGCACCAATTGTTTTACATGGTTTCCAATTGTATGTCGGACCCTTGGTATTCTTGGAGGGGTTACAAATACAGGTGGAACTTGTACCACTGGTGTCACTTGCTTAGGTACTACCCTCGTCTGGTTCTGCTTTGGTCTGCAAACCTTCAATTCCTTGTACCCCTCTTCTTTCAGCATTCAAATTCCTGATGTCCCAACCTATTACAACTCTTGCACCAGATTGGTTTTTCACTCATATTCAATAAGAATTTAAATGTCCTTAATTCACAACAAAGTTCATACTCATACTGCATAATTCTTCTAATTGATTATTCAAATAAATATATCTATCTAATCCCTGAGGTAGCCTAGATCACCCCATTTGGTCTCTCCTCCCCGAACAAGTCGTATCAAAGCCCAAGATTCGATTTGGATCAGACGCTAACGTGTGGTATGGACTTCTGAAGGTTCATGTCTGACACGTTGGGTGCATTGGTCAAGACTTGAAGTAGTGTACATGCACTAGGAAAAACCTAGAGGTAAGAGTGGTGTGCAAGGAGCCAGCCCCGTGGCACAGGTTCGAATACTCTTAGGATGCAGTGTATCGTAGCCAAGTCCGCAAGAAAGACACATGAAATTGCAAGACTGCACGGTGTGTCGATTAAGGGGAGGTTATCAAGACTTGGGAATGCTATGAAGAGCCAGGTTAGGACCGAATCTGACGAGCCCTATTTTGTGGGGAATTACCTATGATGGAGGTGCATCCTTCTAGGATGGGTCTCAGCTGTGGCAAAGTATGTGTGCTGCCAGCAGATTCTCGCTTGATGAGATGTTATTATAAAATCGAGGTTCAATAACAGGCCTTGGTTTGAGGGGAGGAATGTTGGGAAGAAAACTCAAGTCTTGGCCCACATCGCAGAAATAAGCACTTAAAGACTTCCTCCTAAGGGATTACCAAATTAGTTAGTATGAGGTCTTTTGAGAAAGAGCACATAAACAAATCCGTGAGGGCATGGCCCAAAATGGACAATATCATTCTGGTTGTTGCCCCCAAGTCTCTTGCTCCTATTAAGTAATTCTTCGTCTTTTGGCTTGTCATTGGATTGGAAACCGCCTCCAGCTTGGTAGTTTCCACCGCCTGTCCAGGGTTGAGCCCTGGAATTTGACTGCGGTTCTTCTTTATTGTGCTTGTCGACTGCGGTTACTGATTCGATCTCTATCGACACTGCTGAAAATACAGGGAACAAGGGAATACCAGACCATATGTGCTTTTGCGCCATGACAATTTCACTCGAATTACGAGGTATCGATGGAAAAGAAATTCCACTTATCGAAGTGGTAACACGATGTATAGAGTCTGACACCTGCCCGGTGCTGGAAGGTCGGAAGGAAAAGTGTTATAAGCTTTGAATGGAAGCCCCAATAAACGGCGGCAGTAACTCTAACTAACCTAAGGTAGCGAAAGTCCTTGTCGCGTAAGTAGCGACCTGCACGAATGGTGTAACGACCGCCCCGCTGTCTCCAACATGGACCCGGTGAAATAGAATTCTCCGTGAAGATGCGGAGTACCAACGGTTAGATGGTAAACGCTGGGCCCTTTCTCAGGATCTTCGAAGGCGTGTCTGGCACTCTCGTCTTCAATGGGGTCTGCTCTTTTTTTTTTAGGACTTAGCGAACTGGAAGAATGCGGAGATCGATTCTGGTGTGGATGGTAGGCAGGCCTATATTTCTTGGTAATCGAAGGCATGTTCCTAAAGGACCGAATGGGTTATCCAAGTTCTGTTTCCCAAAGAAGTCCCATTACAACGCGAGATATTTGGCTCAACTTTTTCCCAGTTTTTCCGAAGGAGCAACCCCATTTTTATTGGGAAGATGAGGTAGAAAGAAGATCCAAGCATTCCTATTTAGTTCGCTGCTAAACGAAGACGGGAAGAGATCGGGCGCCTTAATTGCTGAGGGAGGTCAGCTGCGCAGGATCGTGGAGTCGTCTTTGGGTGTCCCCTTTCCGAAAGAGTGGGGCCTATTATATTAAAATATAAATCGGGTGAAGCTGGGAAGAGATTTCATCACAAATAGCTCAGTCGGGAGAGAGCGACGGGGTTCCTGTGGCTCGGATGAGTATTCTTGTTTATATCGTTACGGCTATAAACTCTGTGTATATATCTAGAAGGTTAACATCAAATGTCTTAATTAAAGTGGTTGGACAAAAGCACAAATAAAGTCTAATGTATATGTCTAAACGAAGGTTAAACAAAAGAGAAAAATGGTGATAGAGTCCAAAAATTGAGAGATTCTCACAAAAATTAGTAGGCACAGGTGATGATGCATGATCATCGAGCTTGCAAATTAATTTGGAAAGTAAGAGTTGGTCTAGAGTTACAAATTCGTACAGTTAACTGTACAGGAGAATATATCAGAAATGACAAGGAATTTCATCATGATTCTTATGGGATAATAAAAAGTCATGTTCTTAGCTTTCCAACAAGTGGTCATAAACCCAAAATGGTTAAGTAACGTAGGACATATGATCGTTTGAAATTGAACTGTCCATAACTTACGCGGGTACACGTAACTCGTAAACTAGGCTTAACTCCCTAATTATTTTTGTCTTTGGTAAGTTTAGGAAAGTGTCTAACTTACAGTAATTGTGTGGAATAAAGGAACCATTGAGGTTTCCAAGTTGTTCTAGAAGTAAAAAGGGAATTCTATAACCTTACCTTATCCCTTAGATTCTAGATGTATGTGTTTAGTTGGTATAAATAGAGAGTCTTATTGTATTATTTAGGATACGTATAGTTTTTGAGTATCGAAGAGTCAATGGGAGTTTCCATCAAATCTTGGCCTTGCGAGGTAATTCTTTGGTTTGTGCCTTGTTTCTTTGTGATCTTGGTGCTTGCCCTTTGTTTGTGCTTTGTTCTATGTGATATTAGTACAAACTAGTCTTAGTCGAGTATTCTTGCGAGGATTCTAGGCTAATTCATATACTTTATTTTCTATTTTAATTCCGCTGCGTTATAAACTCAAAAACACCAAAAAAATAGTAGTCCGTTTTACATCAAATTGGCCTTAGGCATCAGTTTTAACATACTTTCTAGTGTGTTAGCTTGGGTTGAGTTGAGTTTGTTTCCTACAAGGTTCAAGATGCCGGGAAACAAAGATAGTGATGAGAGTTGTAATTAAGGAAGCAACTTGGACGATCAACTTAGCACCATGACAGGTGCTTTGGTAAAAACTTCATCTATCGGACATACTTGATATGAGGGTTAACTAGCCAACTTGCTACCACTAGTTCTAGACGATTCTTTACATAAGAGACAGGTGAATAGACTTTCGCAACTTGACGGGCATACTATATTAAGTAAACAGGTTAACTCTGTCGGGTTGACCTTGCAAGGCAGGCAGATTCTATCGGATAGACATACGGACTTGATTGACGAATAGGCTATGACGGCAGACAAACATACTATGTTGGATAGACGAGTATACTTCATAGACAAACAGGTAGACCTCGTTGGATAGATAAGTATGCTTTGTCGGATAAACGGGGACCCTGTCGGACAGGCAGGTTTACCCTGTAGGGTTGACTATGTCGAATTGACAGATAGTATACTGATCTGATGGGCAAACTTTACTGGACTGACCTTAATTGAACTAAACATGAATAGGAAGTATATCACTGAAAACAAATGCAGGAGAATAAAATAAAGAGACCCAAAAGATCGTTTTGTACGTGGAAAACCCTATGAATAAGGGGAAAACCCACAGGGGGGGAGCTTGTTATCCCGCCAAGTACTTCTAGTAGTTCTTGTAATAGTATTTCGCCTTGTAGGTTACACTTGATGAATGTAAATACAATTATTGACAATGAAAGAGAATGGTAATACAGTAATTAAGAGATAATGTAGTGTAGGAGTGTTAGGTCTCAAAGAATGAATAAGGGTTTGTTGGTGGAGATGAAGTGGTTGTAGTGGTGGTAGACAAATTGTGGTGGGGGTGGTTATGGTGTTTGGGTGGAGTTAGATGAAAGAGAATATGTACTATGCTTATATAATGTTGTTGAACAGTTCCTTAAGTGTCCCCAACTTCCCACGTTCTTAGGAGCATCTTCACCCATGATCTCTTGAAATGTAGATGTTGACCAACTGACTACTGACTTGACCAACTGACTACTGATTGGTCACATAGAGAGATATTTGTGGAAGTTGTTGTTGACTGACTTCGTCTTCTTAAAAGATAGTGCTTCTCATGGAATAAGTCTTTAACTAACTCTTGACAATCTTTGTACGTGGTCTTGGTTGGAGAGGAATAGGAGGTTGTTGTTGACTCGTTCTTCTATCTGTTATCACTTAGATGGTCTGCTAGATAACCCCTTGCTATTCTGGTGGAGATAAGACACCTTTGACTACTTCTTCCTCTCTATCTGTACATGATGTGTTGATGTGGCGTTATGGGAGTGTGTTAATCCGCATGTTTTAAGCAATTTGGGGTGTATTAGAGCATGGTTTTATAGTGATTCGTGAACCACTTCATTTGGAGTAGCTTTGGAGCTTATACATGGATTCTAAGAGGATTTTAGTGCTCAAGACATCTTGGAGAGCCGTGGACGGGATTGAAGTTTCGAGTCTTGACCCGAGTCATGATACATGGAGAAGATGGCTCGGATGCGTGGCGGATTCACACGGGAGCTCGGGATTAGGAGCGGAGAAGAAGGCGAGAAGTTCGAGTTTCTCGACACGAGATTTGGCACCCTCGAGTCGAGAAGGCTCACTCTCGAGTCGAGAAGTTGTTTCTCGACTCGAGATTTTCCTGACGCTCGACTCAAGGTGTTTTCTCGAGTCGAGGATTTTTGACGCTCGACTCGAGAATTGCCTCCTCGAGTCGAGAATCCCCATTTCCGGGAATCTTCGTTGAGGCTTTAGGCGGTTGCTTTTGTGTTGGACTCTTTTGTTTTTGTCTTTGAGTATCTTTTGTTGTTATCTTGAATAAAGGGGCATGAACCCCTCCCTAGTTTGTATCACCTTATCACTTTCATTTTATTTTTGATCTAGTTTTTATCCTAGAGAGAGAAACTTAAGAAGAACTTATCTTTTCATTATGAATTCGAATATTATTGTAATAATTAGCATGGAAGGCTAATCCCCCCTTCTAGACTCTTGGTGTAATCAATTCTTCATCCTATGTATTAGTAAGTATTTTTCTCTCTATTTTACCTTTATTTTCATTATAATTAATTCCTTGTTCTTTAATGCATGATTTATCCTTGTTTTATCTAATTGGTTGATTGGATTGAATTGGGTACTTCATATGCTTGGTTTTTAATTGATGGTCATTGATTATTAACCTTAAAGGAAGCAACTTTCACATGTTTAGTGTATGGTTATGACTAACTTGTGATTGGGGAATTAATTAGGCGACTAATAGATTAGATTTGATTAGTGTCGCGGTTGCGGCTAATTAGATACTAATTTGGGTTGTTCTCAATCTTTTATTAGTCCTTGCTCTTCATGCCTTTGGTTGTGATTTGTTTGAGTGGTCACTAGACAAATTAGGACTAAAAGGAGGGGAATTTGGTAGCGGTTGCTCAACTTCCCCATAAAAGAGGATTAATTGGTTAAAACCGGGATTGTTAATGAATTGGTAATATTAGAGAGAGGTAAAACTTACTATATTAGGGTGTTAGAAGAGATTATCACCGAGAGTCGCTTTAATTATCTTGTTATCTCGTTTATTTCGTTTTAATCCAACTTTCAAACCAAAAATCCTCCATTTATTGTTCCTATTTCTTTTATTTCTTATTTTTCCGCACTAGAATCGCATATTAGGACTTCCCCTCTTCCCCGTGGATACGATACCCACTTACCCTTGCTAGTTAGCTTGTTTTAGTGGTAATTTGACTAGGAATAACGACTTCTTAGCTTGTCAAATTTGGCGCCGTTGCCGGGGAAGAGGCGTTTTTAGTCTTTTTGTTAGTTTTGTGTGGTTTTTACTTATTAGTATTTTACTTTTCTTTTTGTATTTCATTTACTCTACATGTGTTCGAGGCTTGTTTTTGTGTCCCCCTTGCGGTGTTTGGGCCCCTAGCCTATGGCCCAAACCCGTGCTACTAATCCCGACTTGAGTTATTTTGAGAGAGATTGGGAGGTTGAAAGAACTTTGAGGCAAAGGAAGAAGGTCTCACTGGAGCAAGCTAATCAAGTAGTTGTTGAGGAGGAAAGGAACGTGTTTGCCGGGTTTGATTTGTTTAGGGAGGACGGTTCTTACACTTCCGCAACTTCCAACTTTGTCGATCTTAACACAATGAGTATTCGGGAACTCACCGCTCCGAATCTCTCCCAACAACCCTCATGCATCGTATTCCCCAATGATGAGGCTACTTCAAGAATCGAGATCAAGGGAGCTCTTCTACACCATCTACCCACTTTCTAGGGTCTTAGTACGGATGATGCTAACAAGCACATCATGGGGGTGCATTTGGTGTGTAGCAACATGAAGCCTCCCGGGGTTGATTTAGACACCTTTTTTCTTAAGGTATTTTCATTCTCATTGAAGGATCGCGCTTTGAATTGGCTCTATACTCTGCCCCACAATAGTATCACATCTTGGGAATTGTTAAAAAAAGCCTTCATTCTCAAGTACTTCCCCAACACTAAAACTTCGGCTTTGAAGAAGGAGATTTCGACAATAGAGCAATGGGGAGAGTCACTTGCCTCTTATTGGGATCGGTTTAGGGAGTTGGTTGCTAGTTGTCCATATCATGGCTACAAGGAGCAAGATCTAATCTTATTCTTCTACCGGGCTCGATGATCAAGATTATAGGCATGTGGTAGCGGCTAGCCAAGGAGGTTTGGATAAGATGACCCCGAGTGAAGCTTGGGATTTGCTTGAGGAGCTAGCAACTAATTCAAGAGATCGAGAATCTAAGAGATGTGTGCGGAAAGTGAATATGGTAGAGACCCCCTCTAATGACTCTCAGGTTGGCGAGTTGACAAAGATGATGAAGGAGATCTTAAGGAATCAAGGAAGAAACTCGCCGCCTAGAGAATATGAGGAAGTTGATGCAATCAACGGTTTCCAAGGCAATCAAAGAAGGTTTGACGGTTTCCAAGACGGTAATAGATGCTATAACCAAGGTGCTCAAGGTAACCGATTTGAGGGGAACCGGTTTCAAGCTCAAGGGAACTCCAATGCTAATGGGAGCCAAGGAAATCAAGGATTTGGGGGTTATGGAGGAAGCAACAACTCTCAAGGAGGCATGTATCAAATGAAATCTCCCTCTAATGACCAAAATCAAGCTCAAGTAGGCAATTACTCACCGTTGCAACTAGAGAACATGTTGAAGGCTCTAACTCAAAATGTGACGACAATAGCTCAAAATATGTCGAGTATGCAAGCCACCATGGTACAAAATCAACAAGAGACTAAGGCTAGCATACAAAATCTTGAAAACCAAGTGAGTCAATTGTCGGTTGCGGTGAATCGGCTAGAATCAAGAGGTTCCAACAAGTTTCCATCTCAAACGGAGGTCAATCCTACTAAAAACGTGAGTTTCATTGGCCTAAAGAGTGGTAGGAGGCCTCACGTCGGAATTGAAGATGGAAATCGAGAAATGGAGATGCTTGGAGAGGAGTATGAACAATGGGAACACTATGGAGAAAGTTTAGAAGAAAACCGGGTCGAAGAAGGAACCCCTCTAGTCGAGGATTTACCATACGAAATCAACGCTTTTGATCTCCAGCCTCGACTCGAGAGGGATACTCCTCGAGTCGAGAACAATCATCCTCGAGTCGAGGCGCCCCCACCTCGAGTCGAGAAAAAGGTGCTTAAAAACACCTTTTCTGATCCTACACCTCGACTCGAGGGATACACTTCTCGAGTCGAGATAGACGGCTCTCGAGTCGAGACCCCTGCTTCTCGACTCGAGAGATCTGTTTTTCCTCCCCATTTGGTCGTTGATTCTTCTATAGTTCAAGATGATGATGAGCAGGTTGATGTACCATTTCCCGAGGCTCTCAAGGATACTCGGAAGTACGCCCACAACTCCGACATGTACGCTCTTTTTCAAGAGTGCAAAGTGAATATATCATTTCTTGACTTTATGAAGAGTGTTCCGAAAGCGGCTAAGTTCGTGAAAGACATATGCACGGTCAAAAGAAAGCCAAAAGCTAAGGACAAGAAGAAAGTGGTGATGAGTGAACAAGTTTCGGCCGTTTTCCAACAACGACTACCTATAAAGTGTGGTGATCCCGGTATGTTTACCGTTCCGGCAACCATAGGTAGCACCACTTTCCCTAAATCCATGCTAGATTTAGGTGCATCTATCAATGTTTTGCCATCATCATGTTATGATTCCATGAAATTCAGATCGATGCATGAAACCGATGTTGTGATTGAGCTAGCGGATCGTTCGAGAGTTTATCCTAGAGGAGTTGTGAAAGACGTGCATGTTAAAATAGAAAATCTTGTGTTTCCCGCGGATTTCTATGTTCTTGATATGAATCATCATAAGCATGACCCCCCTCTTCTTTTAGGACGTCCATTCATGAAAACCGCTAGAGTCAATATTGATATGCATAACGGTATCATTGCATTAGAGGCTAATGGTCGTAGGATAGAGCGACATGTCTATGAGTCCAATCATGATGTTGATGATGATAATTCGGTCCAATCTATTGCTACATGTGTTGTGAAAATCCCCAATCATGATCCCCCCGACCCTAAAATTGAAAATGTGAAGTGTATCTCCTTGAAATGCGTGAAAAATGTGAAGTCTCATGTGAAAGGGATGCATTCTACACTAACCAAGTCACCCCTAGTGTTTGGAAAGTCTTTGTTGTCAGTTTTGCAGGAATCGAGACCCAACAAAACTATTCCGATTGTTTCAAAGAAGAAAAAGGGAAAATTTGGAAAATATGGGGTTAAAGGCGTTGCTAGATGGAGGGTCAAGGGTGAAGCGTCATGTTGTGGGTTGGATGAATTGAGATTTGGCTATGGTTGATCGGTTAGAGTTTTGATGAGTCGAGCTAACGACGTTAAACAAAGGCGCTACTCGGGAGGCAACCCGAGCCATTTGTATATATGTGTGATATGGTGTGCTTTGGTACTTAGGAATCGGTTTTATTTTGAATGTCAAACAAGAAAAGGTGAAAAAGAAGTTGGGTAAAGAAGATCTCTAGTCGAGATAAGAGGGTCTCGAGTAGAGGCCGTAGCAATGAATTTCCAGAAAATCGACTATCTCGACTCGAGAGGGGTTACCTCGAGTCGAGAACAATGATCTCGAGTCGAGACACATATATCTCGAGTCGAGACACATATATCTCGACTCGAGAAGGTCATTTTTTTTCCAGTTTTCCCCGTATAAGCCCGACTCCTCCCTCCTTTGTCCTCATTGATTTTCTTTCATTCCTCACACTAACTCTTCACCATTTTCGACCCACTCACACAAAATCTTCATTTCTCCACCAAATCACACAAAATCATTCCCAAACCTCCAATTTCTTCACAAAAAATCACTCCAGAAACAACAAATCAACCCCAAAAACACTTATTTCATCAATTTCCACTCATAAAATTTCAATTTTTCTCAAGAACCCTTGAAATTGGGGATTTTGTTTCTTGGAACTTTTGGGTCGATTTCAAGGGTGGAAAAGCACCTAGGGGCAGTGGTAAGGCTATCACTAGCAATTTGGAGGATCATCTTTGCTCAAATTTTTCTTTTTGAGCCCATTTCGGTAAGAAAACTTCCCAAATTCGAAATGTACCATTGTTGGTATTTTGGTTGTTCCTTGTTGGCTTTGTGGGAGTGTTTTGGTTTATTTGAGCATTATGAAGAATTGTTGTGCCTAGAAACAAGTTGGATAGTGTTGAATTTGGATTTTGTAGTGTGCATTTGATGATTGTGAGCCATATTTTGGTTTGTGGTGAATTGGGGACTGTTGATCATTATTCTAGTGTTGTTGGTGATTGAATTTCTGATTGTTAACTCTTGTTAACGGGGAGGAACGACAAAGAGGCCGGGTCTTCAAAGAAAAAGTTGAAAAAGACCCCCGACCCTACACATTATGATAAGCTCAACGTAGAGGGTTTAAGTAAGGAAGAGAAAGTGTTGTTTAACTCTCTAGTTGAGCGTGGTAAATTGTTTCCCACTAAATTCTTTGATATCCCTACTTTAGAGAGTCTCGGGTTTGCGGACTCGGTACGTTACCTTATGCCCAAGGGGGGCATGTTGGGGTTTCTTCCCAAGTGGGTCCCCACCTATGAGAGGTGGACGTACGAGTTTCCGGCTACTTTCACTCATGATGCCGAGAATGAGAGAGTTACCTTCCGTTTGGGCAACGCTCCATGGGTATGGACGTATAGGTTTTTTGAGGCATGTTTTGGTTGGGAGAGACAGACGGAGGAGTCCGGGGTGTATGTCTCTTTTGGAGGAGACGGGGTGGTTCCGCTTTGGAGGAAGCTCACTCGGGATTTGGTTTATCCGAGTGGCCCTACTATTACTATGCTCCCTCACCCCGCCTTGCGACTTATCTATAGGGTGATAGGGATGTGCGTGTTCGGGCATGGTGAACCCAACCACGTGCAGCAGTTGGAGATGGGCGCTTTAGCTTCTTTCATCCCGGGTGAAAACGGGCTTCCCCCTTGGGCTCTACGATTTGTTGATGCGTGTGTAGCCATCCGCGACACTCTTAACCGCTCCATAGGGTTGGGCAGTATGATTACTTTGATGGCTCGCAGTTGTGAGATTCCAGGGGTCGATGAGGAGGATGCATTGGATGACCTGCCCTTGATTAACACCGCCTTTCTCTGCAGGATCCGTTGGATCAACCCTATCAGGAACATGAGGGAATATGCCGGGCGGTATCACTGGACGTTGGGGACGGATCACCAGAACTACTTGTTGCTCCCCAACCCAGACCGCCTGAGGATAGTGGATGGTCAAGGTGCTGAGGATTTATACGTAGAGGGGCATGTTGTGCGCATTATATAGGATGCCGGAGGGGTTCGACGAGCGGAGATTGAGGAGTTGGAGGCCCGCCCGAGAGTTGAGTTTGGTGGCCCTGGCTTCGTTCCCCATGTGGCATTTCCCCTGGAGTTTGACGCTTGGAGAGGGGGCGTTGACCAGACTCTTGGTGGTTTTGGCCAGCAGATAGAGACGTACGATCAGAGGTTAGACACCTACGGCCAGCAGATGGGCCAGCAGTTCGAGAGTTTTGGCCAGAGATTTGATGGAGTTGATCAGCAGATGACGAGTTACGAGCAGCAGATGCAGGAGTTTGGTCGGAGGCTTGTTGGGTTGGATCATAGGATGACCGTTCATCATGCTCGATTTGAGAGAGTTATGATGTACTTAGAGGCCTCCCACCAGTACCACGTGACTGCTCACGCTCCTGGATATGTAGCTCCTGATTTTACTGAGATTGATGAGCGTCTGCGCCAGCTTCACCTCCACGGTCAGCAGTTCCCTCCTCAGGACCCCCCATATTGAGGTATACACCCCCTCCTTCTTTATGCTTTTCGTTTTTCACTCATATGCATGTATTAAGAATGGGGGAGGGGTGTTGTTCTTGCTTGTATATTTGTATCATATTGTCTAACCGATTTCCTAGTATTATCTGTTTTTTTTTTTTTTTTGTGTTTTTTTTTTGTTTCGGTCGTGACATCTGCCATTCATTCGGAGAAGCCAAGGTATGAATATATCTCTCCCTACACCTTCTTCTCATCTCATTTCTAGCCGTGTTACTCCATCACCCTGCTTTGTCCCATGTTTTATACCATCTCTTTTCATATTGACCCTTCCCGTTTGTTCCACATGCTTGCTTGTCCATAAATCTTTGCATTTGTCCCGAAACTCACGAAATATTCACAAAATAGCTTTCTTCCGATTTTTGGACAACTTTTGGTGTGGGGTCATTATGCTCCAACAACCACACGAGGGAGATGGGAGTTTGTAAGGTGATAGGCGGCGACGTATTTTGAGGAAGACGGGAGTTGTGAGGTGAGAGAGTGGCTCTTCTGCCGGTCTTTTGACCATGAGCCACTTGCTTTGACGGTTATTGAGGGAATTGAGCTATCACGAGGTATGTTTTCTTTTCCCTTAACTTTTCTCTCTCTCTCTCGATTCTAGCCTCTACTCCCCCACCCGTTTCACTAACTGTTTCTATACCATCTCTCTTTGTGCCCCACCGCGTTTGTACCCCCCGTTACTCTTGTTCCACCCATCCCATTTTACCCATTAAACCAATAAAATAGCCTTGTTTGGTTCATTTTGGTTGGGTTGTTTTTGGATGGTTGGTTGTTATTGGAGGTTGACGCATACTTGATATCGTTCATGAGGGAGATGGAGTAGTGAGATGAGGGATGGACTCATTTTCGAGGAAGATAGGGGAGTGAGGTAGAGTGGGTGTCTCTTGGCCCGAGAGCCCGTTATTTCTTCACTTGTGAGATGAGACGGTTTATTCTTCGTATATAGTAGTATGGGATTGTGGATAACTTGATGGTTCCCCCCCTACGTCACTCGTTGTTGCCCAATCTCTTGGTTGGTGTTGGTTGTCATTGTGGGTAATGACGAGGTTCAAGCATGGGGGAGACACTTGGCATGATAGTGCAATTTGGCTTGGCTTTGTCACTTTGTTTGTAATATAGGTGTGATTATCCGTTTGAAAAAAAAAAAAAAAAAAAAAAAAAACTGAGGTAGTACATGGCGGGCGACATTAGATGAGGAGTCTTGGGACGTAACGGGTTAGGATCACTACGGGACTTATAAGGAGGTTCGGTGATAGGAATTGGTGGACCTACGTTAGGAATCCTCTTGCATTATGATGGTAGGGGCGCCGGTGGATCGATAAGATGTGAGTCGTGCTCGATTACTTCATTGGGAGCACAGCTTTGAGGGAGTCGTTGAGCCAAGCATGGGGGAAACGTTGTGTGTGTTAGTTCCCCTAGCTTAGATTGTGCGAGAAGGGAGGATAAGATTGTTAGAGTTGGGGTGTTGAGCTTTCCTTCCACTCCAATTCTAACTAGCACATTTTGAGTGTTTTGATGGCTTGCGATTCATGGTTTTGATGAGTGGATGGTTGTGATACACCCCGTGCTACAACAAGAGAGACCAAGGTGACAAGTGTGGAGGATTGGATAACTCGAGGACGAGTAATGGTCTAAGCATGGGGGAGTTTGATGTGGCGTTATGGGAGTGTGTTAATCCGCATGTTTTAGGCAATTTGGGGTGTATTAGATAATGGTTTTATAGTGATTCGTGAACCACTTCATTTGGAGTAGCTTTGGAGCTTATACGTGGATTCTACGAGGATTTTAGTGCTCAAGACATCTTGGAGAGCCGTGGACGGGATTGAAGTTTCGAGTCTTGACCAGAGTCATGATACATGGAGAAGATGGCTCAGATGCGTGGCGGATTCACACAGGAGCTCGGGATTAGGAGCGGAGAAGAAGGCGAGAAGTTCGAGTTTCTCAACTCGAGATTTGGCACCCTCGAGTCGAGAAGGCTCACTCTCGAGTCTCGAGATTTTCCTGACGCTCGACTCGAGAAAGTGTTTTCTCGAGTCGAGGATTTTTGACGCTCGACTCGAGAATTGCCTCCTCGAGTCGAGAATCCCCATTTCCGGGAATCTTCGTTGAGGCTTTAGGCGGTTGCTTTTGTGTTGGACTCTTTTGTTTTTGTCTTTGAGTATCTTTTGTTTTTATCTTGAATAAAGGGGCATGAACCCCTCCCTAGTTTGTATCACCTTATCACTTTCATTTTATTTTTGATCTAGTTTTTATCCTAGAGAGAGAAACTTAAGAAGAACTTATCTTTTCATTATGAATTCGAATATTATTGTAATAATTAGCATGGAAGGCTAATCCCCCCTTCTAGACTCTTGGTGTAATCAATTCTTCATCCTATGTATTAGTAAGTATTTTTCTCTCTATTTTACCTTTATTTTCATTATAATTAATTCCTTGTTCTTTAATGCATGATTTATCCTTGTTTTATCTAATTGGTTGATTGGATTAAATTGGGTACTTCATATGCTTGGTTTTTAATTGATGGTCATTGATTATTAACCTTAAAGGAAGCAACTTTCACATGTTTAGTGTATGGTTATGACTAACTTGTGATTGGGGAATTAATTAGGCGACTAATAGATTAGATTTGATTAGTGTCGCGGTTGCGGCTAATTAGATACTAATTTGGGTTGTTCTCAATCTTTTATTAGTCCTTCCTCTTCATGCCTTTGGTTGTGATTTGTTTGAGTTGTCACTAGACAAATTAGGACTAAAAGGAGGGGAATTTGGTAGCGGTTGCTCAACTTCCCCATAAAAGAGGATTAATTGGTTAAAACCGGGATTGTTAATGAATTGGTAATATTAGAGAGAGGTAAAACTTACTATATTAGGGTGTTAGAAGAGATTATCACCGAGAGTCGCTTTAATTATCTTGTTATCTCGTTTATTTCGTTTTAATCCAACTTTCAAACCAAAAATCCTCCATTTATTGTTCCTATTTCTTTTATTTCTTATTTTTCCGCACTAGAATCGCATATTAGGACTTCCCCTCTTCCTCGTGGATACGATACCCACTTACCCTTGCTAGTTAGCTTGTTTTAGTGGTAATTTGACTAGGAATAACGACTTCTTAGCTTGTCATGTGTAGTTGAGCATATCTAGAATAGTTTACTTCGCTTGGTTTCGTCTTCCAACTGCAGTCCATCATAGATGTCTAGTCAGTCCGACTAGTCTCCTGTCAGTCTGATTTGTCCGACAGGTGGTCATCTTAACCTAGTCTGTCCAACTAGGTATCAGCCTGACCAACTCTGTCTGACCTGATGTCCACCTGTCTGTAGAAGTCCAAACGACCAGATCTACACATAGAACACCTCCTACTGGATTACGCAACCTGCTGGCTGGTCTGTCGGACTAAACCCAGAATTTAGGCCCTTAACAGCAGGAAACATGATGGAGCTTCAAACCATGATCAAGCACCTCATGACCATGAAATATAATGGGAAAAGGAGGAATCGTGAAGAATCAAAGGATCATGAAGGAAATGCTTAGCCTTCAAGCTACCTAAAAAAAAACTCAGAAATAATCCCTAGCTTGATCCTATGGTGAAGACTAGGAGAAATCGAAAAACAAACTCGCAAATCTCTTCTTCGGAATATTCCGATCATTCTCATACCAAAATCAATAGGAATGGTGATCACAGCAGCGAGGAAAATTCAACCCAGATAGAAAGTTTGGACACGGCTATGGCGGAAGAAGGTAATGCTGATGGTAAGAGGCCCAATTCGATAACTCTAGCTGATGATTTCATAGGTAACTCTGATATTAATGCTAGTAAGTCCCGGAAAACTATTGAGACCCAAACCCCTTTAGTGGAGACCTCTGTTAGGGAGGGTGAAAAACGGGATGGAAATGTTATAGGTAATGTTAATGCAGCAGGAAAATAATATAAGGATGTCTTGAGTAAACAAAATGGATGTTCCTGATGATAATCTAGATGTTACTCTAGAATTGGAAGATTTTGAAGACCAACTGAAATATTGGGAAAATACGCCCTTGGGTCATGTAATTGGGGGAGAGAAATCTGCAGGAGTATGATGGTAAGCATTGAAGCTTTGTGCAGAAGCCGCTGATTCAGTATTTCAAGCGGGGGTGGTTTTTCCTAAAGTTTGAGTCTAAAACTAATATGGAGGAGGTCCTGAGAGGAGGGCCATGGTATTACGGGGACCATGCTCTCATCTTGAAGGCTTGGACGGCGGAATTTAGTGGTGAAATGGACACAGTCTTAAAGGTCCCAGTATGGACTCTACTCTCTGACCTAGAACCTCACTTCTGGTCTCAGAAAGCCTTGAGTAAGATTGCTAGCCACATAGGGAAGCCACTATTTGCGGACATGAGAACTACACTGAAGGAAAACCTCTCATTTGCTAGAGTTTTAATTGAAGTGGATGTTTCCCAGGAATTACCGCAGACTGTCACTGTCAAAACACCATATGGTTGTAGAGATCAAGCTATTAAGTATGAGTGGGTGCCCTTTTATTGCTCATGCTGTGGGAAGCTTGGTCATATGACCCAAAGGTGTAAATTCAAGAAAGGGGAGCCTGATAAAGGAGAGAAGCCGAAAGCCGAAGCCGAAGCCATATATGTGCCAAAAGCTCAGCTGGACAAGCCTATATCTGCTGAGGAAAAGGGGGAGTATGCTAATGCAGGAAATGGTAATGACAAGGGGACTGATCGACCAAAGCAAACCACTCCAAAGCAAAATACCCAAATTCAAGTTGAGGGTAAAAAGAGCATTGTGGACAAAGATTGCTTCATGCCTGTGCTGAGCAAAAAGGCTAAAGCATCTATGGCTAAGAAACTGCAATTTGCATAAAACAGGTATAATGCCTTGCAACAAAGTGAGACTGATCTGCTCCCAATTAATCTGGATAAGGAGGGAAAGTTAGATATTATGGCACAATGTGTTATTGATGATGGGGAGGACCCATGAGGTGGTTTCTCTTCCTGATGATTATCTCCTCCTGGAACATTTGAGGCTTTAATAAGCCTCACAAACAGCAGGAAGTCCCACACTACCTAGCTACCAATAAAGTTGATCTACTTGGGTTATTGGAAACAAGAATAAGGGAGAATAAAGGTAAGAAAACTCTGAGGAGGAAATTCAGAAGATATGGAAATCACCATAACTATGATTTTCATAGCAATGGGAGAATCTGGGTTTTGTGGAATAAAAGTAGTATAGATGTTAGTATAATAAATAGCTCTGTGCATCACATTCACATGGTAGTTTGCTGCTTAAAGACTCAGTTCAAATGCCAAGTCACTATGATTTATGGGTCCAATAGAGGTGAGGAAAGAAGGGATATATGGAGTTTTATAGATAATGAAGCTAGCAAGGGAGAAATTAAGCAAGGGAGCACTGAACAAAAAGGATGTGGATGACTTTCACAACTGTATTTATGCAGCAGGATTAATTGATCTTCCTGGAATGGGATGTCAATACACATGGCATAATCTTCAAGAGGGAGATGATGCTGTTTTGGCCAAGCTTGACAGAGCATTAGTGAACCCTGAGTGGCTTGCTTCCACAACCAAGGCAAATGCTAATTTTCTTCAGCCAGGGCTCTCAGATCACTCTCCTGTGCTCGGAAACATGGATCTGGGCATTCACACTAACCCAAAGTCATTTAAATTCTTGAACGAGTGGTGCGCTGATCCCAAATTCACTGCGATTGTTGGAAATGCCTGGCAAACTAGGGTATCTGGGGAAAATGAAAGTCATCAGGAGTGATCTCAAAGTACTCCATAGGAATCTCAAATATATACTGCAGAGTTGAGGAATGTCGTAAAGAGCTGCTCAAAAAGCAGGAGGATCTTCATAGCAGCCCTCATCAGCTTAATGAGATAAGTCCGATAAAAGAAAAGCTGATCAAGCTGGAAAAAGTTGAGCTTAGCTTCTTGTATCAAAGAGCCAAGATTAGAGACATTTAGATGAATGATGCGGGAACAAAATATTTCCACGCAAAAATCAATGAAAAGAAAGCTCATGCCTACATTGGAAGGATTCAGGATGCAAATGGAAACCATCAAACCACCTCAGAGACAATAAATGAAGCGTTTGTTGACTATTATACATCCTTGCTGGGAGAGGAGCATGAAGTGGAGGATTTCTTTGGTGGAAGGAAACACCCTCACTCAAGATGACCAAGACTCTCTTATTGCCCCTTTCAGCCCTGAGGATGTAAAGCAAGCCTTATTCTCCATTGATGAATACAAAAGCCCGGGTCCTGACGGGTTCACTTCTGCTTTTTATAAAAAAAATCATGGGATATAATAGGGTATGAGCTGAGCAGGGCGATATTGGATTTTTTCAAGACCGGGAAAATGCTCAAGCAGGTGAATTCTACCATGATTGCATTGGTGCCTAAACAATCTGTCCCTCAATCTGTGGTGGATTATAGGCCAATATCTTGATGTAATGTCATTTATACGGTGGTAAGTAAAATGATGGTGACCAGACTTCAACCTACGTTTTCTAGGATCATTGGGGAAGAACAATCTGCGTTTGTTCCTCAAAGAAACATCTTCGACAATATTCTCCTCTCTCAGGAATTGGTGAGGAAATATGATAGGAAAAATGTTTCTCCTAGAGCTACCATTAAAGTGGACATTAAAAAAGCTTTTGATTCCGTCTCTTGGAGCTACCTGGAAACCTTATTGAAGAGTTTGCAATTCCCAATCAAGTACATAAGCTGGATTATGGCGTACTTGAAATCTTCTCACCTCTCTCTTAGCATAAACGGAGCTCAGGTTGGATTTATTCAGCAGAAAAAGGGACTGAGATAGGGTGACCCTCTATCGCCTTATCTCTTCGTGATCTGCATGGAAGGGCTCTCTCGGATGCTCAGGAAAATCATCCACTCAGAGAGGTTCCACCAACATCCCAAATGCAACAAAATCAATTTGAACCACCTCTTGTTTGCAGATGATCTCCTGGTTTTTGCTAGAGGAGATCCCTCCTCGATAATGGCAGTGGCTGGCACTTTGAGAAAATTTGAGAGACAGTCGGGACTCGCTGCGAACTCCATGAAAACGAATATTTATCTAGGAGGAGTTTTAAAGGAGAAAGCAAAGACGATTACTGAATTGACAGGATATATGATTGGATCATTCCCTTTCAGGTATCTCGGCATCCCTCTGCATTCATCAAGGCTTAAAGCTGCTATTGTAACATCCCCAATTTCCTGAGATTTTAGAAAATGAATTTGATTTAAAACAAGGACAATTGGGAGTGTTACCGCCACGATTGACATCCTAGTTCAATCGTTAAGGCAGAAGGTCAATTCTAATGATCTAAAATCTCCAAATATAAAGTATATAAATGTGTTACATCCCAAAAGAATGAAATACAATTCTCGAATAATTTTAACTGAAATGCGGAAGCGATAAAGTAATTAAGTCTGAGCTTTATTTAATACGGTAAGCAATCGTCACTCTGTTCCCTTGACCATCCCCAAGCAGTTCAAAACTAACCTGCAAGACTATGAAAACGTAGAAATCGTCAACCAAACGGGTCGAGTAAGAAGCAACTTATCTAGAAAACAGTTTTAAAATAAAATATATATTTTTCCTAGACACATAGCACGGCTGAAAACTTTGAATAATTTAAACATTGGAACCGATAACATTCAAGTAGGATAGAAAATATAATAAACGATACGATAAAAATCCTTCTCCTTTGTTCCTTTTTCCTTCAGTACCAGGGCTGACTTCCTTCAACCAATAATCCCGAATGCATGCACCCCCCTAGGGTCCTGTTCCGAAGGGGAGGATATAAAGGCTCAGGGTGGAGGATCAATCCACCCTATCTATACTTTGTGCACAATATAATTAGACCATTACGGTCACCCTGTACTCAAGTTAACCCCCTTACCAGAGTTAACAACATATATAAAAACCTTTAAAAATATACTTGTATAGATTATTGAAGCTAGTAAACCTTTGCATTTATATCTTACACATATACCTTTCGAAATCACAAACCTTTTAGTAAAACAGTTCATATAATACTTCTTAACTTTAAAACACACTTAAAAATTCCTTTGAAGGAGATAAGTAATTCTTCTTACCTTATTCAGCAGTAAGTCTCACAGTAGATCAGCAAGTACTAAAATTGTTCTTCTACGAACTCGCACTCTACATGAGTATGTAAAATATACTAATTAGTTTATGCACCTACAGTGTATGATATGAATGTTATATGCATTGCAACGTGTGGACACATACAAAACTAAAGGAATGCTATATAACTTCGCCTATCCTTTCCGATGACTTACAAATACCGAACGCTTAAATTACTCGACTCACCATTTTCATACATAAACTCACCCAAAACAGCCCCCAAAGGCTATTCAAACCACACACCAACACAACCCTCCTAGCCAATACATTCATAACTCATGACTATACCTAATTACACTACATGTCGACTCCTCACTCCCCTTTTTAACATCCTGGCCAGCCCTCTCTTCCTCCCATAGTCACTGCCCTTCACCATTATATAGGTCACTACATTATACTAGTAGGACTTTTGTCATTCCTGCCAACCTCTAGAATAATTATACAACATTAGTCATCAAATTACCACAAGGTGAGACATGATTCCCTCCTTATTTCATCAATTAACACTACTCAAGTAGCACCATTAACACGTTATCAATTACATCATCACTGCACAAAGAAACTCACGTCTTCGAACCCGACTTCAAACTCAAAAATTCACTTAATCACAACTCGTAGTCGACAAAACCCCAAAGTCTACCACCACGTTTAAACTACTCAAAACTAAACTTGTAAATTCTATGATAATAGGGCTTAGACATGATACCAAAGTCAAGATAAGGCTATACTCAGAAGCTTAGGAAAATTTGGACAAAACGCAGACTAGTAAATCTTAAACAAGTGCATTAAAACAATAATTAAACCATGTAAAAAGAGAGGAGGGAGGATGATATCGACATGCCTTGTAATGTTGTTGATTATAGGAAGAGAAAGAGGGAGGACCGAGGTTGAAGATGGCGAAAATGACGATAAAAAGCAGCAGCCGCAGGAAAGGGTTTGCGAGAAGGAGGAATGACGTTTATATCAAAAGGAATGAAGTTTTTTTTTTTTTTTTAGGGTTAAGTTTTATTTATTTAAAAAGTCTTGTGCTGCACGTACAAGTGCAAGGTCTGAATCTTTTTTTTTATTTTTTATTATTTTTTAGAAAACAATAAAAAATAGTTTACGTCTTCTCCGAAATAGCTGAAAATTGTCGTTTCAATGTAAAAATTTGAAACCCTTCTAGTAAAGTAAGTTTACTAACAAAAGTAAAAACAATTTTATAACCTCAAAATACGGGGTATTACAGCTATGTACTTCCCCCTGATTGATAAAATCAAGGCTAAGCTCTGCCATTGGGCTAATGCCTTCATCTTCTACGCTGGAAAGCTGCAACTGATTAACTCAGTCATCCTGGGGTTGCAAACATTCTGGGGATCAATTCTTCTGCTGCCTAAAGTGGTGCTTAAGAAGATAAGTAGGCTGTGCAGAGAATTCTTCTGGAATATTACTGAGCAAAAGGGTAAAATCACGTTTATTGGGTGGAAGAATATCTGCAAGCCAAAGAGAGAAGGTGGTCTTGGAATCAAGGAAGTGCTCAGCTGGAACAAAACTATATTTGCAAAGTGGATTTTCAAACTCACTCATACTCAAAATAATGTCTGGTGTAAGTGGGCTCAAGCATACTATCTTAAGGGCAAAACCATCTGGGAAAACAGAGATTTGGCAGACAGTTCCAACACCTAGAAAGCTTTGATGCACATAAGAGATGAAATCAAGGAGATAACAGGCACTGAAAATGCTGCTGAGATTATGATTGATAAATGGAAACAAATGGGGAAAGGAGGTGGGAAAGTTGTTTCCGATTTCTTCAGAGGAAAAAATGAGAATGTCAATTGGTATAAGCTTGTTTGGGATAGCTGCTGCATTCCTAAAAGCTGCATAATTACTGTTCTTGCACTGCAGAATGCCCTTTCTACCTTGGATAACCTGATGAAGAGAGGCATATCCTTGGCAAATAGATGCGTTTTCTGTCAGCAGGAAGAAGAAATTAGATCACATCTCTTCTTCAACTGCAAATATTCAAGTGAAATCTGGAGTAATGTCCTATATTGGATGGGTTACAATAGGAGAACGAAAAACTTGATGCAGGAAGTAATTTGGCTTAAGCAAAAAATCCGAGGGAAGCAAGCCAAGCATCATATCTTGAGAAGTGCCCTCACTTGCACTCTTTATGAGATTTGGAGGGAAAGAAATGCGATAATCTTCAGCAATACAGAAAGAAATGTGGCTCAAATTAGCAAGTTCATCAAATTTAGTGTTTGCGTTAGAGTCATAGATAGATTTGCTAGTTCTATCCTAGTTTGTAGAATGTATTTCATTAGTGGTTTTCTCGAGGTAGTTCATTGCTATCCTTGGAAAGTTTGTTGTTTTTCTTCATTTTTTCCCCTTTGAGGATGAATAAATTTACTGAATCTTTCCAAAAAAAAAATCGTGAAGAATCTGACGCGGTTGAGGAATATGTTAGATCTGAACCGAGGCAAAAAGATGATGATTGGGATTGAACCTTGATGTTCAGGAGTTTGAAGGTGAACTTGATGGTTGAAAATTCATGGATTGGGTACGACAAGTTGAGAGATTCTTTGAATACAAGGGCTATGATGAGCACACGAAATTCAAGATTGCAATATTAAAACTAACCAAGTATGCGTGTTTATGCTATGAAAACTTGAAGAAGCAAAGAAAGAGAGATAATAAGAGCAAAATCGATACTTGGGAGAAGTTAAAGAAGCATCTAAAGAAGAGATTATGAACGAGAACAATACTTGAATTTAACATATTTAACGACTCAGGGAAACAAGAGTGTTACTGAGTATGTCAAAGAGTTTGAGAAGTTAATTATTGTTTGTGATCTAGAGGAAAATGAGGAGTTGAACATGACAAGATTTATTCGAGGATTGAACTTGCAATTGGCACAAAGAGTAGAAATTAAACTTACTTTACTTTTGATGATGTGTGTAGATTATCCTTGAAGTTTGAGAAGCAAGAGAAGGGAAAGAAACGAGCTTTCACACGTGACTAGTCTACGGATTTTACAATTGGTGATTTCGATGTTACCTCTTCAAGCCCTAAGGAATTCCTGAAAGAAGAACCTAAGGATAAAGAGAAGGGAATTTCTAACTTGGATCCAAAGAACTCAAGATTTCAGAGGTGCTACAAGTGTCAAGGTTATGAACACGTAGCTAATGAATGTACACAAAAGAGGGCTTTAACTTTACGCAACTTGAAGTCAATTACCCCTTGCTTGTCCAAGAAGAAAATCATGAGACAATTGAGAGAACGCTCCTAAGTTGTGAGTCCAAAGGAGAAGAGATTATACAAGATCATTTTGTTGAACCTTTGAGTTCCAGTGATGAAGATGAGGATAAAGTCAAAGAGGTGCAAGGCAAACGAAATCTTATGCTGCAAGTAGCCTCACCTATTATTATTGAAGAGAAAAATAATTATGATGCACTACCCATGGGAAAGAGTTAGAAATAAATTGTGTCACCACTTGATGCATATATTGAAGATAGCTTGAGTGGAAAGGATGAGTCGAATTTCAAGCTTGATAATGATGACCTTCTCTAATAATTGTTTAGAAGTGGAAGGTACAATAATGCTTCAAGCATCAAGTTGGCTAAAATAGAACAACACATTGAAGATGCTGGTTTAAAGGAATGTTTGATTATCCTCAAGTGTGTTTTTTTTTTTTTTTTTGCTCAATAAGTAGATATTTATGACTCTCTCATTCAATCTTCTTCACTCATAATCCCTCCTATTTATACTTAAACAAAACACTCCTCATTTACTACCATTCAATACTCACCAACACAAAAACAAAAGAGAGAAAAAAAAAGCCTCAAGGGGCCGGCTACATCAAGAGAAAAAGAAGAGTGTTGCTCTTCTACATTCATTCACACATTTAATACATTCTCTCATTTATTTCCCACATCAAAACTCCGCCTTAAATCTAATTCAATCTAATGAATGTGTAATATTAGGATCACTCTAACTCCTAGGAATAATAAAATCAACCAATTTCACTTAGGTTAAAATTTGTTTAGGTGACTTAGTACCTTGACTTGGAAGATCATCAATATTGATCATCAAAGGTAGTCTTTCTATTCCCTTGTCTTTTAATATTCTTGCATTTCAATTCAGTTTTTCTCTCAAATACATTGCTAACATCTTTTCTTGTCAAGCCTTGGTCGGTAATGATGAAGTAGCGGTTTATTGAGCCCTACAGATTCATAAGCATGCCTCTAGGGCCTCTTGTGGTCGTTCCCTTTACCGAGGGGAACACTAGATTGCGAGAGTATAAGGAGCGGAGTGCCTTTGTGTGTTTTTTCTTTTATGTTTTGTTACTTTTCTACCTTCATGAGTGAAATTTATATTTTTGCAAGTCTTTACCAATTTTTTCCATGTACAAAACGGTTTAAAAGTCCAATCCGGATTTCTACCTAGTTTTAACTGTTTTTTGAGTTTGACTTGTAAATTATGTATAAAAATGATTTGTTCGCTTAAAAATCTTGATCTTTTTAGAAAATCTTATTTGGGGTCTTATAAACCTCTCTGCAAAATTTCAGGTCTAGATTCATGATAGAAAATTTATGACGATTTTTGTGGTAAAACTGCTCAATCTTGTTTTAGATCCGACCAATTAATTTCAACGCGTTTTTGGGAAAGTCTCCTTCATAAAGTTTAAAGAGAAGATTCTCATGTTTCCAGAATAATAAGGCACGGAAATTACTCATGTCTCTATCAATAGCTATGATGTTTTCAAAACAGACGTTGTTTTGCTCAGAAATCCGATTTTCAACCTTAAATTTGTTTTGTGAGTAAATGAACTCTTGGGATCATGAAAAAATTCATGAGTGATTCCAAGATGTTCATAAACTCACCCTCAACCCATAAAAATTTGAAGATTTCATTTGATCTTCCAAACCAGTCAATCTCCACTACCAACTTTTTGTTTTTCGGGGTGAAAAATGACAAGTTTCTTCCCCAATTTAATTGATTTGATTAATTAAATGTTTAGACTTAATAAGGAGTCTAAGTAATCCATCTCATTGAAATCTCAAAATGTTAAAAATGATTTAGACTTAATTAGGAGTCTATTCAATCCAATTTATAAAAAATTAGACTTGGAGTCTAATTAATCAACCACTTGTTTGATGATTTTAAATTAAACACTTAGAATGGAATCTAAGTCAACCTAAGTCAAGTCAATCGAAGTCAATTCAACCTAAGTCAAGTCAACCGAGGTCAAGTCAATGAAAGTTCACCATGGTCTAAAACCAATCAAAATGCAACCAAGTCTACCAAAACCTACTAAAATCCGACAAATAAACCAAAGCTACTCTAGTCAGCCAAAGTCAACCAAGGTCAAACAAATTTACCCAAGTCTGACAATGTCGACCAATGTCTACCCAAGTCTATTAATGTCAACCCGACTCAACTCAAAATCGACTAAAGTCAACTTTGCAAATAGGTGCAAGTCAACCGAAGTCAAACCGAGTCGATTAAAGTCAATAAGGACTAAAATTGACCCCTTTTGTAAATAATGTAATTAATAAAATCAAAAACCCCTAAAAATGTTTTCTTATCTATTTCCTGACGTCTTTTTCTTAGTTTTTCTAATTAAAGTCGTTTTCTCCATTTCCCCAACGTTTTAAGAATCACCGTTGAGAAAAAATGTGTACTTATGTTTTTGTTGACATTTAGGATTCAGTGCAACTAGAGAAGACCATTGATAACATTTGGATATACTATTCAGTTATGAAATAAAACAATATGTTTGTCAAATCTTCAAAATGTGAGGATGAGTCAAATGGAACATTTGGTACAGTTACCATTAAACCTCAAATTGATGAATATAGATTTCCAGGTTGATATTGCTACCTATTAGGTCATAATAACATCTTAAGACATATAACCGCAATAGCGGTAAAAACTTATCTTAAAAATATCACAACAGTTGCACCAGTGGGCAAAACAAAATTAATAAATCATTGAAAGAGTAAAAATTCTAGAATAACCGCCGATTATCGCCGGTCACACTAAAATATTAAATCGTGTCCATTCATTATGTAATAAACGATCTACACCATCGAAATATACTAACCATGGTCAAATAATTTTGATATGGTACACCCTACCACACAGGATCACACCCTAATAAGTTATTATACTCAAAATTGCTCACCCATTTTCCAGCCAATTGCAGCCCCTATCAACCTCCGATGCAACCACTGATCTCCACCCCACTTATGCTCCGCCCTTCTCCGCCGCCCTCCTCACCGCATTTCAGCCCGATCAACCCCCCCCCCCCCCACGATACCGCCGATCTCCACCCCCCGTTAACGTGTCCAACACTCATCATAATTAATGTGAGCGATCACTCGTCTTCGATAGGACGATTCCTACACCACTTCATCTACACTAACACACTCCTTAATTAACAATAGCATTCCAAAAAGTTTTTGTCACCATAAACCGTATATCATTTTGACAAAAAATATTTAACGGTTATCTAATCAGTGAGAGGACTTTAGGCTGCCGAAACTTGATGAGGTGGAGCTCAGTAGACTGGAGGCTGCCGGGATTCGATGCTTACAAAGGTTGAAGATGATGTTTTCTTTTCTTTTTTTTTAAAAAAAATTGGTACTGTTAAGATATAAATATCTAGTTATCATACATACCAACAAGAAAAAGAATGTAAAGCAAGTGGTCAAAGTTTGTTTATTGTGCATAGTGCACCTGAGTCTTGTGTTCGACACCTCTCAACGAGTTTTTCGTGCACTTTTTTTTTTTTGTATTTCATGTAATCATCGAGTATATACCTGGTTGTAAAGTAGTCACATTATATGCTTAGCATACTTATTCTAGTCTAGTTTGAATCCAGATTCTTTTAAACAGTGATGACGTAGAATCATATCGTAAGTGTCGTTAAAGTGGTCTTACTTTTAATTAAACTTAATAAAATCAACGATTATTATAAAAAAGTATGCATCTTTTTTAATGGATTTGCTAAAAAAAGAAAAGAAAAATAAGGTTAGTCCTAACCTCCTAACTTAATAATACATATTACGAAAATTTCGACAAAATAGTAGGGCCCGTGTATATCAAAGAGACGTGTTCAACGACAATTTCAACTAACAATTGAAGCTAAGGGCGCGCCTCAAAATAACATGAAATGATTTACCGTAAACTCGTGGTGATCGTAGATTACTTTGGTACTTGAATGTAATCTTGTGAAGTTTCGCCATGTTTGTGGTTTTAGCTATATGTACGTTTTTCAAGAACAAAACCTGTATTTATCCTTACTTTCAAATTGAAATATTAAGAACCATTATTAGCTTTCCATTGAAACTAAGAAAGGTAATAACTTAGTACATACCTTCTATATAAGTTTTGGATAAAATGATTTGTCGTAGGCGAGGGAGGTATGACACTATTGATGTTTCGAATTCAAACTAAATAAGCTAACAATTTAATAAGGACATATTGGTTTCTTATGCCACCTTAAATCATACCACATGTTATAATCTACCTCACCATCAGACTCGGGATTAATATGGAGTTGCCACCTTAAATCATACCGCATAAATTTAAAATAAGTTTGTTATGCCACCTTAAATCATTCCACTTGTTGTAATCTACCTCATCATCGCAGACTAATCCCTCCTTACCCCCCTTATGGCCGGAAGCTTTAAGGCATTGGGTAAAGATCTTGTTGTATGTACCATTTGATTGAGATCTTTGTACATCCAGTTGTTTATAGAGGTGGTTGATTTTGTTTTTGCATTTGGAACATAGGTTTTGTATTTTTCAATCATATCCTTCGTATTACACTATTCGTACTTGGTTAAGAACAAAACCTGAAACCTTACTTTGGACATTTTTTGAAAACATTAGTAGCTTCCGATTGAAATTAATTTGGTTGAAAATTTCATAAGCATATGCACGTCCAGTTTCATATAAGTCGTTTATTGGATTTGTAATACTATGTAAACTTGATTTGTAGTTCATTTTACTATTAAATTAACAAAATTGAACAACATAAAGTAAAAAATTGAAAATAAACTTTCGTAATACCAATAAAGTTTTGTAAATGTTAAAATCACCAACTCAAGGAATTTCAGTAAATTCACAAAATTGAAATTGTTTTTTTTAAAGAAGTTAGTAGTATATTCAAATTGAATTTTTGATGAGAACTTTTTGGCACAAAAGTTAAAAATTTAAAAAGTAAATTTTAAAATTTTGGGTTAAAATCTTGGCCAATACCAATGATTTTTCCTTCAGAGAAAGAAAAGTGCAATTTCCCTCACCGGCTCTCTCTCTACATTTCCCCTCTCACTCACTCGACTCCACCACCAAACGACTTCCGACATCATTTCATCATCAACAAGTTCGATTCGTCATCAATTCATCTTTGCTACTCAGGTTTGTTCCTCTTTTTCTATCTCTCTTTTCTGGGTTTATATCTATTGGTTTGAAAGTTTGAGTAATTGAATTTAGGGGGTTTCTGTTTGTTTGAAAGTTCAAGAATTTGATTACAGATAGGTTTCGTTTTGTTTGAGAGCTTGATTTGAATTTTTGCTTACTCAAAAACCAAACCATCAATTTCTGGGTAAATCAACATATGAAATCAAGCTCATTTGTAAATGTTAGAACATATTTTACTAGAAATTGATCGTTGTATCAAATTTACCATATTAATTGTTGTATTAAATTTACCATATTTTGGTGCCATGATCAGCTTTGTAAAAGTTCCTCCATTTGTTGCAAGCTCGGTTGTGGCTTATACTGGTAGCATTTTGAACTTCTAAGTTGTTTCGTAGACAAGGACTCGAATTCGCCAGGTTCGTCCTTTGATCGTATACTTTAATTGTTTGTTCCTTTGCTCTTATTGAGTTCAAACCAGTTACATTAAATTTGGAAATATCTTAGTGCTATGATCTGACTGATGGTGATTTTGTTTTAAATTAAAAATGGCATACTTATGAAATTTAATCATGATGACGTTTTTCTTAACATCTTTACTATGCAATTCCATGTTTTATCTTTGTTACATGATTCGATATGGTTTTGTATTGTTTCCGGTGAAGACATTGATGGATGATAATCGAGACGATGAACTATTATGTAATAAGTCTAAAGATAGAGAGAATGACAATAAACTTGAGGATTTGGAAAAGACAATTAGTGAATTTATTACGGAGGCATTGTGGACAGACATTGGGAAAAAGTTACAGGACTATACACTTGACAATTTTGAGAGGATACCTTTCTTAACGAATTAAAAATGTCGTGAATTTTATAACTTTTATGGAAAGGTTATGGGGTTTGGAATCAGGAACAGAGGAGAAAATAAGAGTAGACGTGATGGTGTTCAAGTGACACAACTTAGATATGTTTGTAGAAGAGAAGGCCACAACTCCCGTAAGCGTAAAATTGAACCACTAGTAACAGACAATGAAGATGTGTGTGAAACAAAAGGTACCAAAAAACCCAACTTTACAAGATGTGGGTGTACTGCACATATGAAGTTCAAGTTTGAAAATAGTGTTTGGAGAGTAGTTAGTTTTGAGAATGTGCACAACCATGATTTAATTGCTCCTGAGCACATTTATTACGACTCATGTTTTAAAACAATCTCAAAAGAGCAAAGCGAAAAGATATATTCTATGTTAAAGGCTCGTACTCCTAAGTGTTGTATAGTGCGGAATATGGTCCGCGAAGCAGGTACCCGCAATGCAGTGGGATTTGGGCCAAAAGAGCTCTACAACCACTGTAATAAATTAAAAGGGAACAAGTCAAATATGGAGATGTGGCGTCTGTTATGACATTTTTAGCCGGTATTCAAAGCAAGGACCCGTCTTTGTTTGTTAGCTACACTAAAAATGAAGAGGGTAGGCTTAACAGGCTGTTTTGGTGTGATGGCACGTCACGATTAGACTATAAAACCTTTGGTCATGCTCTTGGATTTGATGGTACATACAGGTGTAATACGTGTAACATGCCATTCATAGTGTTAAGTGGGGTTAACAACCATTGGAAAACAGTATGTTTTGCGTGTGCACTCGTAGTAGATGAGAAAGAAGAATCGTTTTCTTGGGTGTTGCAACAGATGGTAAAAGCCGGGGACGGGAAGAAGCCCTTAACTGTGGTGACCGATGGAGATAGGGCTATGGCAAAGGCCATTAGTATTGTACTTCTGGAGGCAAAGCATCGGCTGTGCTTATGGCATTTATTGCGCAATGTTAAAAGCCATAACAAGACATTCATAAACGGTTTCATGAGGTGTGTTGATCGGTGTCAAACACCCGCTGATTTTGAGGAATCATGGGCTGAACTTGTGCAGTGTTATGGAGTTGGAAAAAAAAATGGGCTATTGATTTGTATAAGGATAAGGAAAAGAGGGCTGAAGCCTTTATGAGAGGACATTTTTATGCTGGTGAGTTAAATTGTATTCTCTTTATTCGTTATTTTGAATTGTGTCCTTTTTTGTGCTTTATTTTATAAAGACTTGCTTTATTGATATAGTTTTAATAATGTAATCTGAACATAGGAATGAGGAGCACGCAACGTTGTGAATCTATGCATAGAACTCTTAAAAAGCTCCTGGATGGAAGGATAATGTTGTATGAGTTTGTCCAAGTGCATTTTGAAGGACTTGAAGCTTTGAGATATATTGAGGGTCAACAAGACTACAAGACCAAACACACATTCCCTGAAATCAGTGGAGTATTAACAAAAGTAAAGCGCCATGCTTCCGAGGTATATACGAGAAACTTGTACACCATTCTTTGCAAAGAAATGTCGTTTGAGTCTCATTATGTTGTGAGAAATACCGAGAAAAATGATGATCCAGAGGACAAACGAACTTATTATTGGTTGAATGACGTTGAAAGATCAAAATTGTGGTTTCTTGTTGCATTCCATGCCAAGAGTGGTGATATGTAGTGTTGCTGCGGGAAACTTGAATCTGTAGGCTTGCCATGTCGTCACATGTTTGCTGTAATGAAGTATGACAATCTTTCCAAAATACCCGAGGGTTGTATCTTGAAAAGGTGGACAATTGGAGTTAAGGGTGAGTCTTCCTCGAATAACAAAGAGATGCAGGGGCAAAGGGATGGTGAAAGTTTGTCGTCCCTTCAGATTGGTGACCCTGAAGTCATACCCAATAGACGCAAGAAGCGTAAGAAACCTTCAAAGGTTTTTGCAGCAACCCCAAAGGCCCCCAAGAAAAGTCATCCAGTTGAAACTAATTTATCCGATATGGCACCTGAGGTAGACGGTAATGCTACGGAGGATGATGGTTTGAGAGATTTATTGGAGTTCATGCCTAATACTTACGAATCCGGAGATGTTTTAAAGGTGTGGATTTAAATTAATTGTGATTTTGCTTACTTTTTTTTGTATATATGTGCATAAGCTTAATGTTATGTAAAAAATAGGCTGGAGAAGAATACGATTTGGACGCGTTGGTGGAAAATCCGATAGTTCTGAACTGGATTTCCAATGACGTGTGGTAGTTTGATGAGGTATGTTAGTTTCATATTGCTTAGTTATTCTAATTTGATGAGGTATGACATGTTGTAGTTTGATACGTTATAGCGCCTTTCATCTTCCTTTCCCTCATCTGAGAATGAAGTAAAAGTTTTATAGCGCCTTTCTACAAGAACTTATGAGAAATTCCCTTCTGCAGGTTTTGATCTTACAAGAGAAGTTGGAAGAGCGGGATGCTGAAATCAGTAAATTGAGGCTTGAACTGCAGCAAAGAAACGTAGTTGATGAAGAAACGTAGTTGAGCAAGTCTGAGTGCAATTACTTATAACTTGTTTTTAATCCAAACTGTCATTTAGATTTTCCTGTCACTTTTTTTTGTTAAAGAGCCCCACTGATCATGAAGTTCTATTGTGATAATCAATGTTTCTGAAGTTCTATTGTAATCAGTGATAATCATTTTTTTTTCTAAAGTTTTGTTGTTATATGTGGTGAATTTTATGTCAGAATTTTATATCGACTTACACGATGTCAAGACTGATATTGATGTCTTCCCTACTGTCAATTACGCCTTGGGGGCTAATTAGTTTCTACAATAAACACACGAATTGGGAATACAGATGTGATGTCTTACCACATCAGCATCAATAGAAGAGAGATTTAATTTGATAAGGCAACTTAAAATCCGACTAAAAAGTTCATGGGGAATCAACTTAAAATCCAGCCACTACAAGACTACATCAATCTTCACACTCTAGAAAGATAAAACACAAGAATTGACTCTTATACGTAATATGGTACTTAGAATTAATGTGCACTACACCTCACCCATTAGAATATGGTACATTGAATTCAGTACCACATTGTTTACAAAAAAAAAAAAAAAAAAAAAAAAAAAAAACTAAACCACCAAAACAAGTATCGATTATTCGGTGAAAAGCTCATTCCAAAATAAGGTGCTCTCATTGAAAGTACTCATCAAGAATTTGACCATACTCTTAAGCCGTTCTACTACCATTTCTTCCGTCTACAAAACATCAGAACAATCAACATGAAAAACAAGTCACATATAAATATTTCTATCAAATCAAGAAAATAATGAAAAATTCAATATGATATCTCTACCGTGTAGCTAATGGTAGTCCATTCAGAATTGTCATTTGCTTCGATATACTTTAGTACATACATCCTGCAATAAATACTGTCATAAAATTAAAACACGCAAAATTTGAGTTGAACATTCAAACATTCGTTTCCGTTATAACGTCAATTCAAACGCTCAAACACACTTACCCATTAGGCTGACTTGGTACCTCAACAAACTCATAATCATATTCCTGTAGTGCATCATTAAACAACTTACCCATAAAAGAATTACTCTCATAAGCACATGACCCTGCCAATAACTTAAAGAACATAGATATTATAAGTTACACCGCAGTTCTATATCATAAGTACATCATATATTAAGAAATAGAGATAGATACTCACAAAGTCATGCACTATAGGGTACATTTGTTGATCTTTCCCGATAGGTAAAGAATCCAAAATGTATTTTTTCTTTTCTAATAGATTGAGTACCAATAGATACCAATGATCGCGACCAGAGTCACGGATAGGAAAATATACCTGCACAAAAGTGAACTTAGTGTGTATGGTGAACATAAAAAACTCTTACAAACCATATATATTGAAAAGAGACAAGTACTTGTTCAATCTCGTCACAATTATCATAGATAAATTGTTCCGTGACAGCGGCTAGATATGATAAAGTGCATTTATTAAAAGATTTTTTGGGTAGGTAATATGATTTGAGATATTCTTGTAAGGCTTGAGAGAAATACAACTTCTTCAGCCTCGGAAAAGCATTTTTCTTGCTAAAGTTGTACAGATACGAGTCAATAAACTATAGAGCAAAAAACCAATCCGTCAATATATTGTATACAAAGAACCAAAAACTCATTTAAAGATAAAAATTATAAGTAGCAATCCGTTCACATATTTTGGCATCAAAAGCATCAAATTTTTCCAAATAGTTTTTATAGGAGTTGTCCACAACCGATTTTCGACGTTTATTAGCTACAAATTCCGTTGCTTTATCCTCATCTCCATCTTCAAAGTTAGTACACTCCATTAGTCGTGTAAAAGTATCTCCACGTTTCTCAAACGCACTATCCATAATGTCGCATGCTCTCTCGAGCTTTTCACAATCATACTGTAATTAAGCATACATAAATATATATAAGTTAGACTTAAATAAATAGTTAATTTGAATACACTTTATTGTACCTTTTTCAATTTATTATCAAAAGCATCAAGTTTTTCCAACAATTCATATACGGATGATGATTTCACTTCTTTTGTTACACCAACATTGCCCTTATTACCACCAATAGCTCATTCAACACCCTACAATTATCTGAGAGGAGTAAAAATCAAATAATATCACCTCCAAAAACATAGCTAAACATACGCTTTGTTAAAAACAAATTTTTTTTTTTAAATAATCTTACCGAAACGTGTTCTTCTGCTGTTGTAGTCTCTTCTCGATTTTCCTACCAAAAGGCGTTGGATTGATATCATTTGACAGCTTGTCTTTTGTTTTTGGAGTGGCCTTGCTATTCCTAAGTTTCTTTGAACTAGTTGACCCTTCCTTTACCTTTTTTGGCATAGGGCTATCTTTAAGTGTCACCAAATCATCATGAAACCTCTTCTTAGATAACTTAATGTTTTAGTGAAAAAATACTTGGTGCCCCATCATTATCAACACCATCCATATCCAACTTCTTTTTTTGCACCGGTGTGCAACGACGTCTTGTTTTTTGGGGTCTCAAGAGTGTTTTCATTATATATGGGAGGTGTTTCTCTAATATGTTGTTCATTGCCATCTCTATTAAATGACAAGTCATTTTTCAAAAAGATGCTATCAAACTTGTTCATAAATTTCTCAAACTTATCATTCAAAGCAGTCAACATCGTTGCAGTAATAGAAAATGAACTAGCAATATTTTCAAGTGCATTACTATCCTTAGGTTGGGTATTTAAATTACTAGCCTTGCTATTCGGTGTAGAACTATCCTTAGGCGAGGCATTTAAATTACAATCCTTAATATTCGGTGTAAAACTATCCTTAGGCGAGGCATTTAAGTCTAACCTTGGTCGCGATCCTTTCATCTTGTCTTCCATGAAACCTAATTCAATCCAAATATAATCGCATACTACGTATTAGACAATCATCACCTCTACGCAAGATAGCTGAAAATTAAAACAAAGTAAATGAAAAAAAAAATTACTCAAATGACTTACCTTGATACAAGCTTGTGTTAAATGCAAATAATTGAAGAAAAAATTTTTCCTACATGAAAACCCTAATTGTAACCTCAAGTGAGAATAATGGGCAGTAAAAAAAATCGTGTGCTTCACGTTAAAAAAATATAGAAAAGGCATGTTAATTGAAAATTATTGAAAAAACAGATGTCGTTTTTTTTTTTGGAAAAACTAATAGTATGGGAAAATAAATAATAAAGAATAGAAAACTATATTTAAAAATATGGAAAAAACGGAAAAAAAGAGAAGTAACAAAAAAGGAAATACAATATATTTTATATAAATGAAAAAGATGCTAGTTTCAAAATTACAATATGAAGTCTCGAACCCTGGTGGACTAATACAAACTACAATTCTAACCCAATTAAGCCAATGTAATATGTTGATAGATAACTAGTAACAAATATATTTGTATTAATTTTTAATTTTAACCATGGTTAATTTTAGTGTAACCGGCGCTAACCGACGGTTATTCTAGAATTACTCTTGAAAGAGTTGAGGGTTACGGAAGAATTGTAGTTATCCAGATTACAATAACAGATGAGATCATATCGCTAGTTATAAAAAGCAATCAACAAAATACATATCTTTTGAAATAATAAAACTTAGTTTCCACACTTTATTAACACGTAATTGAAACCATGCATTTAACGCTACGCTACGTGCGTATGTGTCATGCTATGGTATGTTACAATACTCTACGTAAAGCAAACTTGATGGAAATACATAACAATACTCTGTGCAATATGAACTTGATCCAAAATTTTGGGAACCCTAGACAACTAATCGTCTCTTCCAGGATTAGAAATTGTATATAGATGCGGTTTATTGTCAAATTACATTAGTGATCTGATCGTGGATCTTGTAGAGCTAGCATGACTTTTTTGGATTCATGTTTCACTATACTCGATTAATGTTTGTTGATTTATGTATGGTTGTGTCACTTATACTTTAGGGGAATTGTTATGTGATTAAATTTGTTTAATTTAGGGTTTGTTTGGTATCGTTTTTTGTTTTCAGTTTTTTTAAAAACCAGAAAAAAGTGGTTTTCAGTTGTCAGTTTGCATTTTCTATATGACTATTATAGACCCAAACAATTTAAAATTAATTTTGTAACTTATTTAACAAAAATTTTTACGCAAAAAAAAACCAAAAACTGAAAACTGCAGTGATACCAAATGAGCCCTTAGATTATTATCAAGTTACAACATTTTTCAATTATTTTGAAAATGTTCTTAGACTGAAATTTGTAAACAAAAAACTGGTCATTTATAATGTATCCATACCTATGTGAATGTCAACCACTTACTTATTGCGTGCCGATGTCTTTACTACAGTGTTTCCACACTCAGATCTACATTTATTCTACATCAATCGTGATTAATAACTTTTACACCAATGACACTCTTACATGAAGGAGTGCAAGCATCAATCTTACTTTGAATGTAAAAATCAGCACCCATCAATTGCACCACAAAAATATTCGAAACAAACCCTTACAACATGTTGATTATCGAACAATTAGCTTTAGCTCGTGGAGATGTGAGTATGATGTACACTATCCTATATTGACAATGCCAAATACGAAACCAAATAAGTCAGTTTCGTTCTAGCCCTTGCAAAATCTATCAACTAAAGAAAAATGATGTTCTTTGGCTATTGCTATAAATACACTTCCAGATATGCATGCAATGAACAATATATAGCACGTAACTACGGAACCGACGGTGCGTAAACCATAGTCCAGAAACTAGGTAGTCTCGGTGACACGTCGCCCTTACGTCACCGATTTAATAAAAAACCGATTTATTTTAAAACTCAAAATGATTGGAAAAAAAAAACCTCACAACTTTTCTCTTTCCTCCCGTGCCAGCACACCACAACCCTAGCTGCTGGAAGTAGCCACTAGAACCTCCGTCGCGGGCAACGACAGTAGAGGCGTTTAAAGCCGACGACTTCACCCCGACCACCCATTCTCTTCGCCGGCAAAGCCTTTTCTCGCACTCAACCCTCTCCTCTTTCACTCACTTCCCGCACCATCTTCTGGCCACCCACACCAGATCCGGCCAGTTGGCGAGGGGGGTGGTGCATGCACGGTGGTGTAGAGGAAGGGGCGGGGGGTGGTGGCCGTGTGAGTATGATGGAGATGTAGAGGAGAGACAAATAGGAAGAAAAATGAGGAGGTGAGAGAAATGTGATATAAATGGGTGCTGAGAATGGCGTTCAATTTTATTAAAATGTTTCAGTAATATTTTAGCTTTTGGTCATATTATTCATTTATTTGATTTCTGCTTTATGTGATACACATTTTATAGAATTTTGCTTGAGTATGCACAATTATCACATTAAATTACATAGATGTTACACTAAAGTACATAATTGTCACGCTAAAACACATAATTGGTACGTTAAAACACATAATATATAACCTAAATTTTCATCGGATTGACCAATTTCAAAGTGTTTTTTATTTTATTGAAATAACACTAAAATTTATACTCCACATTTTATAAATTATAAATTTGTAACTTAACCGATAGACTAAAGTTACCTATTACGGTAAAAGTACATGACGTAGGCACTAAAATGTATAATTATACGCTAAAGCCAGAGGTAAAATATATACTCCATACTTGATATGGCAAATTACATAATTTAGACGCTAAAGTACATATTTGATACGCTAAAATACATAATTTGGACGTGAAAAATATATAGTTTGTACAATAAATTATATTTGTTAGATGTTAAGTACATAATTAATACGTTATAGTACGCATTTTATACAATAAATTGGATAACTTAGACGTTAAATTGTCAATGTACATAATCAATACACTAGAATAGATAGTCTATTTGCACAATTTATACTCCAAAGTACGTAATTATATTTTTTACCTTAACGTGCTATTTGTGTAAGCCCATTAATTATGTACTCTAGCATCACAATTATGTACTTTAACATATTTGTGACCCCGTATTTAATACTGCGCATTGAGCATGTATTTTAATGTGTAAATTATCTACTTTATATATTCATTTAGGCACTTAGTGTATCACTTATGCTTGATACTCCCTCCGTTCGGCTATAAAACGCGTAGGGTCGGAACACAGTTTTTAAGAAAAGTAGAATAAAAAATGAGTTTTAGGGTCCAATTAGTGTAAAATTACACATAGGAGTATGTCCCACTTTCACTTTTAATAAAAAAGTAAGGGTGTTTTGATATTTATATGTACCAATAAAGAAAGATTCCAAGTATGAAGTTTAAAGATAAACACCCCTAAATTGAAAGTAGGAAGTTTAAAGCCGAACGGAGGGAGTATATATTAGCATCTTAATTATTCGTTTCCATGTAAATTGTGAATAATATCAATTCAACGTTAAAACACATAATCTTGATTAATACAATTTTAACGCTAAAATATGATCACCTTCAGTTCTCCGCCCATTCTTTCCTCTAAATTTGTCACTTTCTCTCTCCTCTCTCATACTACTCCATCATTTGGGTTTGGTTCTTCTCCTTTTTCTTTCTATTAATAGTAGTAGATCAGGACTTTGATTTTAATTTGTACCAGTTTTTAATCGCTAGCGTGGAAAGTCGTCGAAGTTGCTCTTGTGGGGGCAATTGGTTGGGTAGTGGTGGTTGAGACGGGTGGTCAGTACGAAAATGGGGGGCAAGTGTCCAGTAGGGATTGGGGAGGGGGAGAAAAGAGGGAAATAGGTTGCAGGGTGTGGCCGTCGTAAATACTGCGGAGAAGATTGTCGGAAAGTTGACAGTATTCTGGCGTCGCCTGTTATGTAGGTGGTCGGTGCGTCACGTGGTGAGGGGAGAGAAGGACGAAAGTCTGTGGAGTGATTTTTTTTACTTTTGATCCGGGTTTCTATCCTAGAGCGATCTTCATTTGATTTTGACCAGCCAGCTGGCTTCCACGCGCGAGCCAGTTCAGCGAGAAAATCTACTCCCACAGCCGACTAGCACATAACTACACAATTGACCGGGCTTTTCCACAACTAATCCTTCTGAAAACTTAGTTAGTATGTCGGCAATCGGCAAAAATTCTAGAATAACCGCCGGTTATCGCCGATTACCCTAAAATATTAGATCTTGACCCTTGATTATGTAAGAAGTCATCTTCACCTTTCATATTTGTTAACCATGGTTAATTATTTTTGTTACAATACACCCTCACCGCATCTAATCACACCCTAAAAAAATTATTTAGTGTTTAATAATGTCATTAATTTTATCTTGTATAATGTTCCATTCATATCACTTGTTAATTACCAGTATACACCATCGATCATCAATCAAATACTATATATTAAAACCTGAAACCAAGTCTTTCCTAGAACGACAGTTGGCATTCATTAATTGGATAGAACATAAAAATAGCATTAAATATAATTATCGGTTATGATATGGTAATATATTATTATAGAGTAATATATTATAGCTAATTTATGGAAAATAATTATTATGCTAATTTATTAGAACAGAGATAAGCCGTGGTATAGTATTAACTAATTTATGGAGAAAATCATTATGGTAGTTTATTAGAACAAAGATAAGCCAACATTTTTCTTATAGAGTGGGTATAAACAATATAAATATATAGCCCGGGCGTGGCACGGGCATGCAAACTAGTTAAAAATTTGGATGAACCAGCCCCACCCCTTCTCACCCACCGGCCACCAGCAGCCCCTCCCACGTCATGAACGGATCACCACCGCCTCCCAACACCCACTGTAATGGGTTCCGAGTCTTCAAACCATTCGAGCCGCCCATCGACGACAACCAAATTCCTCGCTTCTCCACCTTACTTTAATGTCGATAGGATTGAGAATAGACTAAAAATCATGATTGCAAATCCGAACAAATTTTTGACCAAAAGCCATCTCCAAGGAAAATCTTATGATAAATCTTAGTAATTTTGTTGGTTTTACACTTTTCATTTTTATTTTTTTGTAATTCGTGTAACCTTCAAAACAAAAAATTTATCGTTATAGTAGTTGCATTATATGTTTCACAGATTTTGTTCTGTTTTGGTTTGAATTCAGCGTCCTTTTAAATGGTGATTGACGTATAATTTTAAGTGGTGTTATGTTAGTTTGAACTAAACTCAATAAAAACAACGGATTATTATATAATGTAGGCATATGTTGTAATGGACTTGCTAAAAAAATAAAATTAGGTTACTCCTAACTTAATAACACATGTTACGTAAATTTAGACAGAATACTAAAATAGTATGTAGGGGGTTTGTGTATATCATAGAGATGTGGTCCACGACAATTTCAACTAATTAACAAAAGAAATATCAAGTCTATTTTAGATCAAATGTGACATGGAATGATTCATTGAAATCTCGTGGTGTTCTTATACAATTGATTTGGTACTTTGAATGTAATCTTGTGTAGTTTCGCCATGTTTGTAGTTTTAGCTATATGTACAAAACCTGTATTTATGCTTACTTGTAAATTGAAATAATTTTAATAACCATTATTAGCTTCCCATCGAAACTAAGAAAGCTAATAACTTAGTACATCCTATATAAGTGTATGTCTTATAAGTTATGGATAAAATGTCAATTATTATAAATTAGTTGGATTTTAATTGTTGGCTCGCAATTACTTTTCAAATTACGACTTACAATAGTTTTAGCCTTGAATGATAATGGTGACTATTATAAAATTGTTTTTCCGTCTTATCTAATCCATGCGCTAAAAATATGATCTCAAGTTCATTTTGAATTAAATCTAACAAAAATCGAAGAAACATGAAGAAAAGTTTAAGTAAACCTTCTAATTTTTTTTATAAATTCTCCAACTTACAAAATTCAAGGTGATCTGAACTTTGATATGTCATTTTTTTTTTCAAAATTTTCGCAAAAAATCTGAAAATATAAACGAAGTATTCAAAAACTTAGTTCGAACATTTGGAGATATACATGGAAAAAAAAGAGTGAATAGCTATTCGTCGCCCTAAATTTACTACCTGTGTTGCATATCCATTACGTTCACAGCGAACGTATTCATGTAAACCTATATAGCAAGATGTCCCGACGAGACGTTTTTTTTTCAAAGGGGAATGTAACTTTTTTGTCAGATGTTTTTCCTTTTCCTTTCAGCACGGAATAGCGTCTAAGTCGTGAACACAAGTTTGTAACTCGGAAATTGACATACTCAAATGAATAATATTTCTTAAATTTGGGTTGGAGTGGGTGTGCTATCAGATTTGCGTTGGGGAGTGGGGATTGAGTTTAGCTTTCTAGGCAGCAATGATTATCAGATTTAAGGTACAGACGTATATAGTAATAGTAAAATGATAGGATGTTTTGTCAAACACTTCCTTATAAAAGGTTGAGTTTGTCAAACACTCCCTTATATAAATATTTTTGTCAAACACTCCATTATATAATCATTTTTTTTTGTCAAACACTCCCAAATAAACATTCCCGGCCACATAAAGTCAACTTTCCGGCATGACCACCGTTAACAAGTGACTTCAATCGGATTTGTCTTTTTCTTTTTCTTTTTTTACCTTTTTTTTACATATCCCTCCACTCTTTTTTTTCACGTTTCAATATTTAGAGGGACAAAACGCATCTAAGACGGTGAAAAGGAAAAAAAAAAAAAGACAAATCCAACTAAAGTCACGTCCTAGACGGTGGTCACGCCGAAAAGTTGACTTTTGTGGCCGGGAATGTTCATTTAGGAGTGTTTGAAAAAAAATTGGTTATATAAGGGAGTGTTTGACAAAAAAATATATATAAGGGAGTGTTTGACAAAATATCCAAAATGATATTATAAAATTTAAAAAGGGCATTTTAGGAATATAGTGGCCGATTTTAGTATTAGGGTGGGCGACAAATAACACCTCTCAAAAAACAAAAGGGAAGGATAAATATGGAAAAAAAAGGAAAGAAAATAATTGAAAAACACTCCCAACAATGCTTGAACTCGGGTTATATAGGTGATGTAATTACTTGGTAAATCACTGCTAACAAATCTCTATACTACATATGTATTAACTTCTATTTTTAACCATGGTTAAAGTTAGTGTGACCGGCGGTTATTCTAGCAATCGGGCAGCTATTACATTACTACAAACAATTGACGTCTCAGATTAGCCTTGTATGACCAAGAACAGAAAGTGGCTTCTTTAAAAAAAAAAAACAGAATGTCGCATATAATATGAATGCAAATTGCTAGAGGTCTACAGTGTAGACACAATTAATTTGTCTAGATTATAAAATTGAGTTAGTAGTAGTAAAATTGGGATCATCGTATTAAAATTAATTGTAATGAAAAATTCAGATAGTAAAATTAATTGTTTGAGTAGTAAAATTTTAATAGTGTATTAAAATTATTGCTGATTGTAGACACTTTTAGGTGTCTACAGTGTAAACCTCTAACATTGTCCATGAATGAATATATGATACTGTACTTCGTATATAACAATAACAGATTAACAGGAGTAATGTAGAAAAGATGCCCTCGACAAGAGTAATACAGAATTTTTCTCCAGTGGCATTCTTTCAACAACACAAGACACTTATCTGCCTAAGTTCCGACTACTTTCACACTACTTCAAAAACTGAGCATTATAGTTCACCGCAATCATATCTAGTGTGATTAGTAGGGTCCCAGTAAAGTACAATGATGAGCATGATAAGAGGGATTCTCAACAGCAAAGACAGATTTCCTACCAACAACAAACCTGTAAGGTATGTCTTGGCTGATAAGATCAGTACTCTCAGCTTCCTTTCCTTCAGATATTCATCTATTCCTTCCCTAGCCTTCTGATCCAACAAATGCATTTCACTTGCGAGCAAACCCGTATTGGACATCTTGTTTGATAAACATCTAGCTAGCACGACAGCATCTTCTAACGCAGCAGAGCCTCCCTGCCCAAGGTAAGGACCCATAACATGCCAAGCATCACCGGCTACTGTTACACCTTCTTTACGCAAGGTCCCAAAAAGTAAGTCCCATGGTGCGCGAAACCACAGTCTTGTGAGCGATAAAGAGCTGGACTCACTGTTCCTTATCATCTCTACAAAGTTCTTTGGAAAAACAGAAGTAACTTCAACGGCCATTTGTCTGATGGAAGCGGGATCTTTTGATACTTCAGCATCTGTTCAAACAACATAATGCCTGTTATATTAGTGTCTTCCAAATGAACAGACACCTAGACTTGCCAAGGTAAAATCAACTTGAAGTACGCGTTATAACCGTAAACTAAATTACCTCGCCGAATCCCATATACCGCAGTATACCAGTAGATTGTATTGTCATCAATTGGAATTCTTCCGAGTAGGTGCTTACCTTTACGCATCCTCATGAATTCAGGTTTATATCCATGACCATTTGGGTAATAAGTCACACCCCTAATTGAACCTACAGTAGAAGTTCGAGTCGGCTTTAACCCAAGGAACTTTGCAATGCTAGAGTTTCCTCCATCACAGCCAATCAACACCTGTAATTAGTTTGCCAGCATATAGTCAAAAGAGTGAGATTTCCAATGAAAGAGGAAGTATGAAGGATCTTGAGCTAGTAGTATTTTTGTTGAACTAGCAAGAACCGCAGTGATGCTGACACAGGGAGACCGGAACTGAATATGCCTTAGCCATATTATGACACAATGTCATCACCAGGGCCGTAGAAGAGGGCGGGCGAGGAGGGCGCAGGAACAGGGCCTCCAAATCTTGGGGGCCCAAAATTTCTGGTTTTGTAATATATACAATAATTTTGCTTAGAATAACAACTTAGTAGTCGTAGCCTAGCATCTGCTGAACTAGAACTCGAATCCCTTTAGCTTCTTGTTTCTTGTGTTTTTTTTTTTCATTTCTCTTTGTTTTGTTTCTATTCTTTCTTTCTTTATTTTCTTACCCAGATTATACATGTTTTTCTTCCTCCCATTCTGAATTGTCATTTGCTTATTCCAATCATCTCTAAGTGTTTAAAAGTTGTATGCGGTTTCCAAACGCTGTTGATATTTTAGGGCCTCAAATCTATCGTTTCAATCTATTTGGCCCCGGGCCTCCCAAATAAACGCTACGGCCCTGGTCATCACTGTAGCAAGGCCTAAAGCTCAAGTTACGCCCCTATCAGCCGTGCATGAGAACTTATTTACAGCAGAGGGCTGTCTTAACTGGTAATCCGAATTCTGGCACTTTCAATAAATGTACAAGGGTTGAACTGTAAAGCCCAACATGAAGCCTTCATACTGGTCCTGCACTCCGCAATCCCAACTTATGCAGCGGAAAATAACACAAAATTCGGAAAAATTGCATCTTGTCAATTGATAACCTACTATAATCTACCCAAACTATTATGTTACTAGCCACTAGGAGAAAAAATTAGAACACTACCAAGAAAAGGTCTAGAATATAACAAACAAGGAGGCAATGAACAAGCTTCAGGAATAAGTATCAAAGGAGGCAATACAAACAATAATGACGACAAACCCTTGCTCCTAAAAAAGCAGGCCTACACATGACATGACATTTCAGGTGTTCTGCCTCACCGATAACAAAAGTGCATCGGAAAGTTGAGTACCTTAGCCTTGATAAAGCTACCATCATGGAGCTGAAGAACCGCCCTGGAGCTCGATTTTTCAATATGTATAGACATGGCTTGGCTGCCATACCTTATTGTTCCCAGTGGTAGCGCTTTGGATAATGCTTCAACAACGTTACTTCTCCATAAGCAACGCGCTTCCCCTGCACTGCAAATTCAGAACAATATATCCAACTTCACTGATTTGATTTATCCATGTGTGAACCATACACTACAACAGTACAGCTTTCACATGCCATAGATAGAGAAATTGACTATGAATTGGCTAAAACAATTCCTCCTTCGAGCTCTATGACTAAAGCTTCAGTGCTTGAGACTATGAATCGACTACAAATTTGATCACGGTACGGTATACTTTTTACATATGTACGTAACCTAAACTGGTCCAATATAACATCTGGTGCCTCATCCGTTTTAAATAATGAACTAAAAACAGCGATAAATCCACTAACAGACTCTTCTTTCTTACACAAATGATGTTTTACCTGAGAGGGGATTCTCGTTCCACACGATTTTCAGGAGATACATCAACCGCCCTGAAAAAATTCATTCATTTATTAGATGAGGTAGTAGTAGTTGTTAATGTACTAACTCAACATAAATTCTAGGCCGGTGCTTGGAGAACACACAATGGTTTTATCCCTTAAAACGGTAATGAAGTACCAGTTAACGAACCTAGGATACACAAACACCTCTTCAAGAATTCAAGAAAGCGTGATCACTGACTGTGAAAGATACGGTGTTGCACAAGGACGCCAGAGGGACAAGTAGTGGACACACTCCACCGGTTTACATTTTTGATACCATATATACTTCTTGGATACATAAGACAAATAAATTAAACACAGACAAACCAGATACCTACCTCACGGACACTTATAGAGCACTCCGAAATTCCTAACATTTTATTCCACTTAAAATTTCTGAAGCGCAACTTATTGTCACAATGTCACTCTTAGTCTTAGGTCATACGGTCATACCCCAACAGTTAAAAAAAATTGTTGTTGGTCGTGTCCTAAAATTTGAGAATAACGAGTGTCCGTATAACCGTGTCCACGCATTAGCGGTACTGCATACTACAAGTATTCAAGTACACAGTAGTACTTTCTTATGAATCTCGATACGTTATGCACGAAAGTTACTAATAAATTAATTGACTGAATAATTTACGCACCGTGTAATATGAAGAGCAGTCGATCGAAGAGTGGAATCAATACCAAGCTGGTGAAGGGCACGCCAACCGTTAGCCAAGATAGTAATAGTAGCCCCATTCGTTTTCAGTTTCTCCGACCTTTCTAACACTACACTTTTTATACCTTTTCTGCATTCAGTGGCATTAGATTGTCAGTGTAAGTAAATCATACGCATCTAGAACGACGGAGACTAAAAACTCGCATCGTATACTTTAAACTGTGATTTTGTAACAAATATATGCACCAACTAACGTAAGCTAACCCATGCATAGAGTGGACTGTGACATTAATGAAGATTTTCTGTTTCATACTCCCTCTATAAAAATTGTATACGACTTTCTCACGTTTCTCACGTTTCGACGCATTTCAATAATGTATGCATTTTAACAACAATTAAGCTCAATCTATGTTAACAATCAAACAACATACTCCCTCCGTTCCAATGGGACGTTGGACTTTGGTTTTTGACCAAAAACCAATAAATGGTGGCACAAAGGTGGGGGAGAGGAGAGAGAAATAGAAAATCCCCACAAAACCAATAAAAGGTGGGTAGATGTGAGACCACTTGAGGGCATTATAGTAACTTTACAAACACCAAACCCCGCTTAACGAGGAAAAGCCAATAATTCATTGAAATACCCCAATATGGAATAGTCCAAGATCTCACTGGAACAGAGGGAGTATGTATTTATACATGAACAAGAAAAGAAGAAGAAAAGTGGAAAAGGGAGGACCTGTGAAGAGCAAGTGAAGTGGCAAGGCCGCAAATTCCACCCCCAACAATCACAACATCTAGCTCTTCAGCTCTATCCATCATGACTTTGTGTTTACCGAATGAAATGTCCTGGAAAATTCATCATATATATAGTAGTTAAGACGGTGGCAGTAGTAAACGTTGTCGGCTAACCATATCTATATGAGTAGATGACATATACTCCCCATTTCCTAGGAGCTCTCACTTTCGTTTTGTTGTTATTTCTAGACCAAATAAAAGACATGTTTGTCTAAAACTAAGTAAAGCTAGTGTAACGCAACGCTCAATAAAACATGTACTGATTTTTACAACAAATAAACGATTCATTTGATCTACAAGCAGCTCAAAAAATGAATGGTCAAGACAAGATAACAAACGGGGAGAAGGCTTTGGATGGAAAGTTCTCTGTAGTAAGTATAATTTTGACATCTTTATCCATTTAAAATGGAAAAACATAAACTTTTCTTAAAGTTTTTGCCTCTTTATTTTTGACCTAATGCGTAGTAGAATAACGTCCACGATTACACAGCACAAGTAGGATGTAATGTTGTTGGAAAAAAGGTTTATGGGGTAAATTTATGACCATTTGTGCCTTTAACATTGTTGGCACTTAGCAGAACCACAAAGGAAAAATATATTATTTCCATGAGCCAGAGTGCGAGACAAAAATGTCGTAAAGGCAGCCAAAGTATAGAAGGCAGTCGAGGCACATAGACATGAATTCATGATCTAAGATATGCCTCACTCATAGGTAGGGGCTTGTAAATCTGACCTGACTTGGTAGGTTTGACCCGTAATCTGACATGGTAGTAATTAGTAAAGACTCATGAATCAGGCTAAAGACCATGACGCGACTCGGTCCAATAAGGTTCGTAACCACGAGAGCCAACTTCGAACTCGACCCAACTTGAATAATCGAACTTTACCGTATTCAATTCGCTTTAAAATTGTTGACCACATGATTAACCTGATTACATATTCCTTTCCACCTACTAAGATTTTGCTATATGTTTTGTTGTTTTTTACTAGTTATATAGGGGGCTTATCTAGGTTAAACAAAAGATTAGTTGTCTTAAATCAAATGGAGTTTATAGAAAATATGTACTAGTTAATTCTTTTTACAATAACTAAGGACCCGTTGGGTATCACTGCCATTTTAATTTTTTTTTTTGCGTAACAAATCTAGTTAAATAAGTTATAAAATTAACTTTAAATTGTTTGGTATATAATAGTCATATGAAAAATGAAAACTGACAACTGAAAATTGAATCACTTTTTTTTTTGTTTTCAAAATGGGACTTTGGTTTTGAGAAAAAAAAAGCAGAAAACTAAAAATAGGAAACGATACCAAACAGGCCCTAAATGATTTGGTCTCGAAGTACAACGTCTACCATATAATTTACTCTCCAAGAAGCTCCGATTCCAACATAGTAAAAAAAAGTAGCATCCTAAAGAGAGAAATCTTAATATTAAACGACTTAATATTAAAGGAAACATATTGTACCGAGATCGATTTCCCCCGATATTGGACATGATAACATTTCGACCCAGATGTGAACTAAGTAATCCCCGATAATAATAATCTAACCCAAAGCAAAACCAACACAAATCGAGACTTGAACAACCCGGCGAGGTACATACGAGACTGAGAAAATTATCCGGTCACGAGTGATTTTAGGGGCGATATTACAAGGTTGTGGACTTGTGGAGTACTCCATGTCGGTTAATAAAGAGTTCGATTTCGTGGGAGTCAAATTGGTTATCACAATTTCGGGTCATATCGGAGTGGAATCTTCACTTCTTCACGATAGCTTTCTCGAACGGTATCAGGCATCAGCTGTACGCACGAGTCTACACATTTTTAGCCGCTCGTGCTCGCTCATCGGGTATCGGAGTATATTATACAGAAAAAGAAAATTAAGAAAAGAGTAGTCCCTTCTCTGTTGCACCACCGTACGTCACACCCAGTCCTCAGCTTCCACCGTACGCCACACCCACGTCCATCAGTAAACCCTAGGTAAAATTTCGCCCAAATCAATTTATTTAACCGAAGAAACTAGTCTTTATTCATCAATTGCAATTAGTTGAATTGGGAATTTCGCATTGCATGTGTGGCAGTAGAATTCGATCGTCTATCTTTGGTAATTATGTGTTTAACACTTGTTTGCTCAACGGATTTTTCAGAATTTGTTAGTTTGTTCTTTATAACTTGTGTAATTTCTAGTTTATTACACTGCTCGATTTGAGGGAGCATTAGGTAGGGAGATTCATTATGTTGTTTTGATTGTTGAGTATGTGATTATGCATGATTGCACTGTTGTTGTTCAAGCTTGATCATGAAGCTTTTGATAATTTGATACGAAAAATTGCCACTGAACCTATTGGTTTTATTTTCGATGAAACGTACTTCATATCTGAGAACGAAGAGGGCAAAAAATGCATCTAACACGAGTTTTTATGGAACAAGAATGCATTAAGAGACATTATAATGTCGATTTGGTTACTTTTGTCAAGTGGGAAATGTTAAGAAGTGTTGGTTTGGAAGAGCTTGTAAATCGTTTCAAAAATATTGGAGAACTTATCGCTTACATTGAACGCTTTTGTCATTTGTTCTCTATGTATTTTACGTAGTCACACATTTTTTTAATGCCTGACAGACGAAGATATACATAACACATTCTCTCTCGCAACAAAAATCCCACAATGGTTTACTTAACTTCGTGGGATGAATTCATGGAACGTTCTGTGCAACTCTTTCGTGCTGACCCTGAATCTGTAAGTTTCAGGCACCTTTAATCAATATCAGTAATCCGGTATAATTTTATGGAGTAATGCTTGATATCATTTTTATATTGAAAGTCTGAGGTGTAATTTTTACGGGTTTTAATAAAATGCAGACCCGTTATTTGATGAAATACAGACACTGTGATGGAAAGTTGGTGCTCAAAGTTACTGATAATAAAGAGGTACTGGTGTTGCTGTTGGTTTCCTTTGGTTTTTGTCATTTGATATGCTATATTTGGACTGTATTGGTCATTTGATTATTCTCTTTCTTTTAAAACAACACTGTTGGTAGTGTAGTGTACTAGTGCGGGCGTGCGTGCGACTGCAATCCTACCTAAGCACCTTGTTAATATGAAGTTTTGTTGATGATTTTGCTATGTCTGGTGAAATGCAGTAGGGTACCGAAATGTTGTGGTTTAGATATTATATGTTTTGTATAATTCCTATTCATTGGTCGAATAGGAGAACACTTCTGGCGTTGTGGAAGGAGGAAGATTTTGGCTATACTAGATTTGTGGATTAATCAAGTTGACTCTGTTCAAGCTATGATAGTCTGAGCAATGTCCGATGGCATCAAGTTTAAAAGTTCAGATTACAAACTAGTAGGATCATATAGTAGTGATTTGAGTGGTCAACCTCTTGGAGAACAGATAATGATCGCTGTGCATTGAGTCATTTGTTTGCAAAATCCAAGTAATTGAGGCTTTGACTAAGTTATAGAGGCACTGTCCTGACAATGTAAATTCCAGAGGGTAGAGTGGTAGGGAATTTTCTTATTTTGTGTCATATGCTCAGGTCAATCTAGAGATTGTTTCTAGTTTTCTACTAGTGCTTGTGTTGCATATTTTTTATTTTTTGGTTAGAAAGTTATTTATTCATCCACAATGGGGAATAAACGTGTATGTATCCATCCAGTAAAGAAATCTAGAAATCTAGAGTAGCTGATCAACTATGTCAGGGTTAGTATTACCCCCTCAACCATTATAAATCCCACGTTAAACTAGGTATTTGATGCCCCATATAAGTCAGTCAACTGATTTTTCCTCCCCTCTGAAGATCCTTGGAATTTCTTTCAGTCCAGATCAAGTAGATAGTAGCTAGAATGCTGCATTTTCCCCACTTAGTTTTCCAGTGATTCCTCCTCTTCTGTTTGGAGAACCACAGAAGCTCATGCTTTAGACTCCAATTTCTCCTACTGATGCCCAGCCAATTTAGAACATAATGCCAGACTTTACTTGAGAATCTGCAGTGAAAGAAGAGATTCCTGTGTGTTCCCTAAGCAGCTTTACATAATACACACCGGTTGGGGATAGGTTTACCTTTAAACCTGATGTTGTCTACTGCAGCCAATTTCTTTTGAACAGCTAGGCAAGCTATGAGATTGTGTTTGGGAATGTTTACACCATCCCAAACAGTTCTATGCCAACTGACCAGAGGAAATTTACACCTGAAATAATCATAGGCCATTTTTGTATTATAAGCTCCATTCCTGCTCCAGGATAGGATTCTATTTTCATCATCATTGTGAGTTGAGCTTGCAGCCAAAATATGATCCCTGAACTCTTAGAAGGTTCTCCAGCTTTCTGTGTCTTTGCTTTTACTTTTCACTTCCCATACAGGTTTTTGCTTTAAACAGTAGGCCCTGATCCAACAGCACCAAATGCTTTGCTGATTACCTACAACTCTCCAAAGCCACTTAGTGATCATAGTTTTATTCAAAGATAGTACCTGCTTAATGTTGAAACCAGCTTCAGTCCTTGGGGCAGAGGAACTCAACCAGCTCTTAAAAGCGATTTTTCTTTTACCCTCCTCAATGTTCCACAGAAACTGCATACAGATCTTATTAATGTTCTTCAATATGCCCTGGGAGTGAGCAAACTAAAACACCAGAAGTTTTCAAGACCAAAAACTACTGATTAATAAGCTGAACTTTTTCAGCATATTACAGCATATGAGTTGTCCAGTGGTTAATGGCAGGCTGAAGTTTGCTCATAAGCATGTGGTACACTGCTTGAAGTCTTTTAGAGTGTGAAGGCATCCCTAGATACCTAAAGGGAAATTTACCCTCTGTAAATCCAGTTTCTTGAAGAATTTGGCCTTTTACATCAGCTTTGAGACCTCCAAAGTAAATCTCAGTTTTGGTGGGATTTGCTTCCAAACCTGAAACAGCAGCAAATATCTCAAAACACTTCTAGACTGCCCTAGCTGAGAGGACATCACCTCTAATAAAAGTCATTAGATCATCTGCAAATGTGTGGTGTGTCAGCTTGAGTTTTGATCACTTGGGATGATAGGAAAACTGCTGATGCTAGGTGCCTTGACAGAATTTCCATGCTTGATACAAAGATGTAGGGGGAGAAAGAATCCCCTTGGCGCAGCCCACACTTACCAGCAAAATAACCCTCATAGTTTCCATTGATTTTAAGGGAATAGTAAGTAGTAGTAATGCAATTTAGCTGCCAGTCCATGAATTTATCAGGAGAGTTTCGAGCCTGCATCATTTCCTTAATGAAATTCCAATTTGAAAACAGGTGCATGCTTTTTTCGATTTAGTTCGTCACGGTATACAAAAAGGAGTGACTGTTTAGTTGGACATGAGGAAAGGAAAGGAATTAAGAAAGAAAAAAGGGTGAAAAGATTTGAAACCCTACAAATTGTCCCACATGTTTGGTGTCTCAAAAACATTTGAATTCGGGTTAGGGGATGGGGGGAGGGGGGGAACGAGGCAGGGCAGGGAGAGCTGCTGGGGTAATAAGTTGCCTATACTTTCTTGGATGGTGGTTCTTTAAATAGATTCATTAGATTGGCAGGATGTAGATCATGCCGAACTTGTTTTGGTGAGCTTGCGACATTTATTAAAAGAGTAGATTAGCTGATTGTTTGATACCTGAGTTTGGTTTGGATATGTTACTTGACTGTGTGTGCCCTGGAGCCTAATATGCATTGTTTAAATAATTGGAGGCTTATTTCTCTTTTTCGCGCATCTTGCAGTGCCTCAAGTTTAAGACCGACCAAGCGCAGGACGCGAAGAAGATGGAGAAGCTTAACAATATATTCTTTGCTTTGAAGGCCCGAGGTCCTGAAGGTACAATCACCTACTACTTATTCTATGAAAAATGATTACTATATAGCTTACCCTTTCTATTATGCCCATTGTTGATATGAATGGTACTGAACTCCTTCACTGCACCGCTTTCCCATTTTTTCTTAAGAAATATGAAGTTGGCATTTGCTACTTAATGGTGGGTGGAAATCATTAACAACTCATGTTATTGTTAGAAGTAGTGTTATAGCACTGTTTCATTTGTCTTTTCTCTATCATTTTTTGTTTGAAAGGGGGGACGGTGGTAGGAAGGGATTGCTGAATTGGTCACCAAGATAACGTCTCGCTAATTCTTTTTTTTATTATGGCTTCACAAACATGTGAAACTGTGAGTTGCTCTTTCTGTTTTTATTTTATTTTATTTTTTGGTAAGAATTTATGAACTTTCTTATTCATCCACACATGGGGAAAAAAAAAGAGAAAGCCTTACAAAATAAACCCACTAGAGCAAAACAGAGCTCAAATCAAACCACTACCTAACTAGATCCACTATTTCATTCTCATCATAATTCATCATCCAAGCAAACATTCTTAAGAAGACTGTTTTCAATCTTATGATTCATCTAGTCAATTCTACGTTTTTTCAGTATCACGAAAAATTCTTGCATTCCTCTCTCTCCATATAGTGTAAATTGCTGTCAAGAGGCTACATTTCTTTCATTTAGCCTCCGACGCTTCTTTACTTCTGCCTGCAGAGCTGGGCTATCTCCTTCTTCAGACTTCCGTTACCTATGTTCTTTTCTGTCCATAGACTGACAACCTTCCAGACTTGCGTAGAGAATGAGCATTTAAAGAACAGCTGGCTATAAGTTTCTGCATCCTCCTCGAAAAGGCTACATCTATTAACGATGGGCGAGATTTCACCAGCAGCTATTGAAGGAATAGTACCAATGGCAGGTGTATATATGTCTTTTTACATCAGATTTAGGGGCTAATTTGGTCCATTCCACTCACAAACTTTCCCTTGCCAGTCATGACCCTCCTACCACCAGTCAAAACACCCAACCTTGCCGGGAATCACCCAAATTTCCGACGGCGCTTTTCCGGCGAATGTTGCAGTGGTACGTTGATTTTGACATACCTCCCATCTTGACTGCTCCCTTTAATCAACTAGATCATGGTGTTGCAAATCTTTGATGGTTGTGCCATTGTGTGATAATGATCATGGATGTTGGAGATGATTGACGAAGTTGCATGTGATAAATGATGAGGGAACGACCAACTGGATAGAGAGGATCAGAGGAGTTGAGTTGGGAAGAGAGAGAAATAAACGGGAAGATGGAGAGTGCGGAACCGGCTACTTGCTATGAGTAAATAGGCAGGTCACTTTCTTTTGTCTTCTAGCGCTACCAGTACTGTTCTGCTCTGCTGATAGCTGCCCTCGATTTTTCGTCTCTCATCTATTAACCAAGGGAAGACCTCTGAAACAGATGTTATCCACTGTCGATAGGGTGTTCTGCATTGCCATGCTTGCCAAGTTGCCATGAAATTATGCTTTGCGTAGGTTAATGTTTCCCCATTCACCTTATCCGAGCCTACCTTTGGGAAGATCTCGCTAAAGAATCATAGGCTTTACTGATCTTGTAATTACCATTTACAATCCAAGACTTCAATAGCTCCATAGCATTCACCTGCGACCCTGCTTGCTTCAAAATATCATCTCTGACCTGCATTATGCCTCCCGCTCTCAGAACTGACGGAATTAGTTTTGACCCTTCAACGACATCTTCACGGGTATGTGTTATATAGGCTTCTATCAACTGCGCCCAGAGACCTTTAGGTTAATTTTGCAATTTCGAGATCCATCTTGCAAGGGAACCTTTATGCTAAGCTAGTCTTTATCTCAAAACCACCCTCAGTTTTAGAACAGCAAAGACCTTCAAGCTCTTGAACTGCTCTCTTTTTAGTGATTGGGTGTGTTAGGCTGTTAGCTAATGTGAGGTCTCAATTGTTTTGTTCCTGCTGTTGATATTACAGAGGTGACAGGGAAAGAACAAACGGAGGCCCAACCATCCAAGAAAGGAAGGGGGAGAAAACAGTGATGTGAATCTTGAATGCTTTCGCTTTAGATATTATAAGTTCGTAGTTAATTGAGCGTGAGAATTACTTTTCAAGCGTTAGTTACTTGCATTTGTCGAGGATACAGATTTCTCATTGCTCTGCAAATATTACGTGATTGATGTAAATATATTTTTTAGGCAATGCGCATCTAAAGGATTTTGTTCCAAAAATGACCCAAGAGTGAGTTAAGTTTTGCTTTTTTTTTCTTTTTCTTCTGTTCTTCTCCTGACAGTTAACTTTTGTTGCCTGCTAGCTTGTTTAGGCCTTTGGAAGGCTCTCTGTATTAGCTAGTAGAACTGCAGAAGCTTATCCTTTGTCATTTCAAAATATCATGTATGAAAATGCAAGGTTGTGCAAGAAGTTGTGGAATTATGAATAAGGTGGTCTGATCATAAACCAAAACGATCATCAAAAGTAGTACAACTGTATAAGTTTACTAACTACTTAAAATTGGTCGACATATAAACAATTATTAAGGTAATCTCAGTATCTTACCACACAGGACTTGCTGTCTATTCGGAAAATATAAAGCAAAAGAATAATACTATATTACAATTGGTTAAATGAAGACATAAGTTGGATGTCTCAAGAATAATAAACGAATCACTGAACTTTTTCTATACTAACACTAATATTATATCTACTTGTCTCACACATAAACACACAGCACAATATAAACAATTGAAAAACAGATTGTGGACCTTTAAATCTAGACAATTTTTTTCTAATACTGATGATTTTTGTTGATCCCCTTGCTATGATGAAGATTATTAGCTCCAACAAGAGGATGATCATGATGTATTTGCCTCAACACAGGAGCACTTACAAACCCATTTGTTGTGTTGTTTGTATTGTTTTTGAAGCTTTGTGAACGCATAAACTGATCAACCTCAGGTTGTAAATCCACATAAGCTGGGGGCTGAAACTCGGACCGAGTTCTCCGGTGTGACGAGCCGCTAAATGAGTCCCCGGCGTTGCCTAACAAGTGGTAGCTCCGCCTCGAGCCGTCGGAAACGGTCCTCATATAGCCATGGTTGTGGATGTTTTGTGTTCTCTTGATTGCATGCACAAGATATGGGATTAGTCCCTCCATTTTATTGTACTCTTTTTTGTTCAATGAAATTGGGTTTTTTTTTCAAAGTTTTTGTGTTTTGAAGTTGTGAGAATGTGATGGTTTGTTGTAGTGGAAGATTGTTGAATATATAGTGAGAGATAGGAAGTTTCACCGTAGAAAATTCAAGGACTTTTCATACAATTTGGCATGAGGGCTTTTTGAAATGGAATGATGGTTTTTGTTAGTGCTAGTTGGTCAATTTTGAAATTGTAAGCGTATATAAAATTGGATTTGTTTTCTTTGTTTAATGATAATGTTCATGGTTATCTTATCCTGACGTGTTTTTTTTTGACTGATTTGATCCACAGTTTTCTCTTATTTTGACAATATACAAGTACCAATAAGTCAATAACTAAGTTCAAAAACATCAGAATTACTAAACAAAAACGGGACAAAACAATGATGGTTGCTTAAATGGTTTTCACAGATGTTTAAGTCGGAAGTGCGCAAGTTCTGGTTCAGACCGGAATTGGACTGTACGGGTGAGCTTGGTATCGGACCACTTAGAAACTTAGAATGTGTCTAGTAGTGGGTCCGATGAAGAACTTGATAAATCTTCTATCTAGCTTTTACATCAAACTAGTTAGTCGGTCTGTATAACATCCGGACTACTTATGTCTAAATGTTAATATTACGTAAAAAACTTTTATCTACGTCTAAGTTGTATTATTTTTAACTTGTAAAGTCAAGTGACATTGTCTTTTTTATACTCTGATCTTCTTTGGATTGACAAGTTACTCTCGAAAATGAATTAGGTATAAGTGTATAACGAATATAACTGGGACTACATCAACTGACAGCTATTGCACTTGCTTTCTCTTTCCATCATATTGTTGATGGAATCAAAAGCTCACGACCTCACGTATCATCACATATCAAAAAATTAGCAAATACTAATTTATTAATTATATTAAATTACAATTCACAAATCAGGGAATACACCCTATATGTACATTGTAAGTAAATTACGAAGAGTACATTGAGTAGTACAATAATCCTGATCGACCCTAACTTGGGTTGTTGTCCCTGGTCGAATATTTATACAGACTTGTGTGTTCTCTAAGCTCTGCAACATTAGATACTCGCATATATATAAATAATAAACAGAATGAGAGCTTAGCAGTTAGCTCAGTGGTGATGGAGCTTATTATTATTTCCCTTAAACAAGTTACTGCAGCTTTGTACCACATTGTTACTGCTGCTAACGGTACGTGAACGCACTAACTCCTCAACTTGAGCCGAGGACTGAAACTCAGACTGTGTACGGTGGTGCGACGAACCGCCACCGCCGTTGAACGAAGAGTTGCCCGTAGCATTAGCTAACAAATGGTACCGGCTGTGGCTCGAACCATTATTAGTGGAGAGACAACGGTAAGTTTGCTTGTGTAGGCTTTGACGTTTGATTACTTGTATAACAAATGGTATAAGTCCTTCCATTTTTATTATGTGTGTTAAAATTGGTTTGAAATTGCCCTTTTTTTTCTTGTAGGAAAGATTGGATGAAATATATATGAGATGTTTTTGAGTGTATCGGTTGATTGATTTTCAGTCCTTATATTGTAGTAGAAGAGGATGAGAAGTAAGACTGCTACAATGATTGGATATAATTTTGCAAAGTGTGTATGTCAAGTTGTCGAGAAGAGGTGGCTAGAAGATCCAAAGGTGGAAAGTTCTACGAACTTATCTTAGCTTGAAAATTGACGCCCGTGATATGATGAAACCATTTTTTAAAATAATGCTAAACAAATGTTAAATAAAATGGATCGCATGTTCAACAAAATGGGATGCACTTCACTTATATATAAAACTGCAAACTGACATAGCGGTTCTGTGACTTGTGATTTTGTGAACAGTAATCAATTTATTTTTTCCTTGGTGAAATGTAAAATCACCGAGGACCTTTGGTGGTTTTACGTAGGCTAAAACCGCCAAGGTCCTTGACAGTTTTACTACTCAAAAAAAAAATTGAAGTCTTAAAACCGCCAAAGAACTCAACGGTTTTATATATGGGTGACGTGCACCCCATGTTATTGAACAAGTTCTTCTTCCACCTATTTTGTTTAACATTTTTTTTCGAACACTATTTCGTTAAATCGTTCTACCTTTGGATCAATATAAATCAAACTTAAAATTTCATTATTACAATAATAATATAAAATTAAATATAAATATCGAAAACACTAAATTTTTCCTCTAATTAATTAAGTTTATGATTCTAAAACTCATAGGGCTGGCAAACCCGACCCGACCCGATTCGTTGACCCGAAAATCTGACCCGATAAGACCTGAAATTGTGGTCAACAAAACCCGACCAGACCCGACCCGATGATGACCCGAACCGACACAACCCGATATGACCCGACCCGAAACCGACCCGACCTCCTGTTATCCGATAATGACCCGACTCATAATGCCAAAAATTGAACTGACACCCATAAATGGCCATAAGTAAGTAAAACCGATTGTGACCCGACCCGATCCGACACAAAATTTCCTCGATAAAACCGACCCGACCCAACCCGAAAGTTCATCTGACCCGTTATGACCCGACCCGACATAACCCGACCCGGAACCGACCCGACGACCCATTTGCCACCCATGGGCATAAGCATAATTAAAATGTTAATTAATTCTGTGATAATAGATTTTTCAAGAGCAACATAGATATAATTTTTTTTTTTTTTTTGAAATGAACATAGATATAATTTTAATGTTTAACAATGATGAATAGAAGGCGTGAAGATACTTTTTGAGTAAAAAAAAAATTATACGAAAATTTACTGTATATAATCGACTATATCAAACCAATCCACAATTTCTTAGAGTGTCAATACATGACCTTAAAAAAAATCATGTCAATAGATGACATCCTATCAATTTACTCAAAAACAACATTGTCAATTTGTCATCATAAGTCGTTTATAATGTGATTATTTAAGTGATAGTAGTCCAAAGTTGATCCAAGAGTGCATATATAATTTATAGAGATTAGGTTGGTTTTATTTGGTATCTCTATGTGCTCCTAAAGTGTCGGCTCATCCGGTCAAGTTGTCATGACATTTTTTATTGACTGCTTTTAGTATTAGCTGTCATATATTGAGTATACTGGCTACGGCGGCCGCCTGTTTCTTTTATCAAATCTAACAAAATTTGTTGCTTCCAATATACGAGTACTAGGAATGAAATTGACTAATAATAATGCTGTGTGTTATATAGAAATATAATCTGCACGTGGAATTTCTCGTACATGATAAGGGTTTCTGCTTGTTTAATTTCGAGTTTAATTTTGACTACATGCAAGACTCTCAAAACCCAAAGACAAAAAAAGTTCTAATACCGTAATTTAGTTGCTTTTGAATCCTTAACGTAAAATGTAGGCGGAATCGATCTCTTGCACTTTAACAATAAGCATAATTTTCATTTGTTATAGGTGTTGTCGATCGATCTTATTCCACAATTAGCGTTGTGTCCTCTGCGATCTCCCCAAACACCGATTCCCTTATAGGCTTATATTATCCTCGAAAGTATGCTTAGAGGCTTACAGATCGATGGATGGAAAAATTCCATATATATACTCTTTTTTTTTGTTTTTCTTAATTGTTGCATTGCATCAATTTGCATGTGTACATTTGATTATCCCGTTGAAGACTCTTTGACTTCCCAATCAAGTTAAATGTGAGAAGGCATGCATTTATTTGAGTAAATGCATCTTCCAAATGCATGTATGGAGACATATAGAACATGTACTCCTAGAAAGCTCTAGAGTTAGCTTAGTTCTATGAATAGGAGCTTTAAGTTGTGTTGAAACTTAAATAGAGCAGTAGCCACAACAGAATAAAGAGAGATAAGTTGTGTGAATTGAAGTTTCTCCATCTAAGTGCCTTAGAGTGAGAGGGTGCTCGAGTCCTTAGGTCGGTTATTGTGCGAGGGTTGTCAAGTTCGCCTTAAACTTGTATTTGTGAGCAGGGCCGTTCCTGATATTTTGGAGGCCCTGTTTGTGAGACTACTAATATAGTCGAGTTGTGTTGTGGACTAGGCCTACGCCGAACCACTCTAAAATTGTTCTTTTGCACTTTTCCTCTATTTTTTGTGTGTTATCACTGATTTCCCAACAAGTGGTATCACGGCTAAGGTTAGTCCTCTCGTGAGGGGGAATTAGTGCCTTGTAGAGAGTATTTCGTGCAATGGCGTTTAATAATGGTTCGAATAAGTTTGAGATTCTCTTGTTTGATGGGAAAATGAATTTCATGATTTGGAAGAGTACAATTGAGGATTTGTTGGTGCATCAGAATCTCGATCAAGCCTTGGAGGATACTAAACCTTCTGGTTTAGAGGGTGCTAAGTAGGCATCTATGAAGAAGAAGGCAGTGAGCACAATTAGGTTGGCTCTTGCCGTAGAAATCAAGTATAACTTTATCAATGACACTGATCCAAAGGTGTTAATGGACAAGCTCAAGAGTATCTATGCACCGAAGTCTCTCACCAATCTCTTGTGCTTGAGGTGGGAGTTGTACCAGTTGCGCATGGAGGAAGGAACAAAGCTCCATGACTATATAAACAGTTTCACTCAACTTGTGTGTCAACTACAAAATGCGGATGAGGTCTCTCATCAAGAACAAGCATTGTTTCCGTTGGCTTCACTACCAAAGAGTTATAGGCCCATAGTGCAAACGTTACTTGTGGGTAGACAAAAGATCTCTTTGGATGAAGCAATCACTGTGTTGAGGGAGAATGAAAGAATGATGACGCAAGTTGAAAGTCATGTTCCAAGTCTAGACAATGCGCTAGTCATGGATAGCTATGATCATGGAAAGAACCAAACAAGGAAGGGCAATGGTCCGAGAGGAAGATCCAAGCCAAGGGATATGAGTAACGTAGAATGATACAATTGTGGTGAGAAGGGGCATGTCCAAAGTTGATGTCCCCAAATGAGGGAGGACTTAAAAAAATTGAAGGAAACGAAGAAGGGTGAAGCTAGCACCTAGATCTAGTGCTAATGCTGTTTCTGTGAATGATTATCTCTTTCTAGCAATTGAGGGCAATGTTCCTAGTAAAATAGATTAGGTGATGGATTCCACTACATCTGCCCATGTATCCAATGATGCAACAATATTTGACAAGATGAAGACAAAAAGAGTTTTGGGTCATTTCAAGATGGGTGATGGCCAGAAGATGAAGATTGAAAGCGTTGGTGAAGTTCGACTTAAAAATCATAGTGGAGAAGTCCAAACTTTGCATAACGTGAGGTATGTACCAAGTTGCAAAGCCAATCTCATTTCCTTGGGTGAAATAACTAAGTATGGCTTCAAGTTTGTGGGTACGTCAAGGTGTTGCAACGTCTACAAGGGGCCAGGAGACGTTTGGTGATGCGAGGTATGAAGAATGACAACAACATATGCTACTTGAATGGTCAAGCGGCGGTGCGAGCACGCACATGGCATGTTGATAAGTCAAAGAAGAAGGTGACATTTGCTGAGGTTGTTGAGGTTCTTGGGAATTCAAATTGAGGGGGAGTGTTGAAGACTCTTTGACTTCCCAATCAAATTAAATGTGAGGAGGCATGCATTTATTTGAGTAAATGCATCTTCCAAATGCATGTATGGAGACTTCTAGTACATGTACTCGTAGAAAGCTCTAGATTTAGCGTAGTCCTATAAATAGGGACTTTAAGTTGTGTTGAGACTTAAATAGAGCAGTAGCCACAACAGAATAAAGAGAGATAAGTTGTGTGAAGTTTCTTCATCTAAGTGCCTTAGAGTGAGAGGGTGCTCGGGTCCTTAGGTCGGTTATTGTGTGACGGTTGTCAAGTTCGCCTTAAACTTGTATTTGTGAGACTAATAATATAGTAGAGTTGTGTTGTGTACTAGGCCTACGCCAAACCACTCTAAAATAAATGTTCTTTTGCACTCTTCCTCTATTTTTTGTGTGTTAGCACTGATTTCCCAACATATCCTTTCTCATAACCACAAAAATATTTGCCCCCTTACGGCCTTAATTATAAATTGACTATAAGGCAGTAATTAATAAGGCATATACAACCATACAATTGGAATTTTCACGTGGTAACTATAATGTACCTCAACTCGTATATTTGTATTATTACAGTGATGCCTTTTATAATATTAAGAATCACAGCAATGTAGTCACAAATTAAAGGTACGTGTATAAGTTCAACAATTACATTACACATACATATATCTTGTATAAATTTCAATATTTCATTAAAATCATAGTAGTATGAAACTATATAATATCATCATATCATGCATTGTCATGCATGCATGGAACCTGTAACAAGTGCCCAATAGCAAGGCATCATCACAAATATTCACTGATCTTCAGCCATAGCAGTCACATTAATCCTGAAATCATGGGTAATTTGTTCTTCATTTGGTGTTCCAATCACAAGTTTATGAAATCCTTGGATTAACTTCCGTTTTCCATGCTGATCAACCAGACTAAATGCTTCACATACACTCAACCTCACTAATGCCACCCCTGTCTTTCCTGCTTTTACCTCCACCCTTGTAAACCCAACAAGCTGTACCTTTGGCGTTCCTCGTATCCATATTGATTTACAAGGCTCCCAAAACACGAGCACGACATGTGCTCCGTCTCTTGGTCCTTCATTCTTCACACCTATTGCAAGAACAAGCTCTAGGTCGATACAGTTTACTTCTGATATGTCGAAAATGGGTTCATTGTTGGCCACATTCCCTGTTTGGAGGATGTTGGACTTGAGGTTTTGGTTATCAGTCGACCGTTCGATGAGAACAGTCGATGGGACGGATTTAATGAATTTATAAGTGAAAGTTGTGTAGCTAAGTCCATGGCCGAACTCATACAGGGGTTTTCCGGTGTAGAATCTGTAAGTCCTTCCAGGTGAGTTGGTAGTTCTGTTTGGTCTCATGTTCATGTCTGTCATTGGTATTTGGTTTACATACTTTTTTCGATACCATGTCACCGGAGTTCTTCCACCTGTAACGTAAACCAAACACTTTCAGCAGCTTGATCAGTGGTATATAGCATATTGTCTGCTTATCTAATAGACTACAGTATATATATGGATGTATTCACTTGTGATTTAGCTGAATTTAGTGATAAAATCGCGATTTTATCAAAGTAGAAGACTTACTTGGATTGTGATCTCCAAAAATAACTTGAGCTATGGCATCTCCACCATCTTGGCCAGGGTAACCAACCCATAAAATTGCATAAATCTTGCTCAATTTGCTAGCAAATGACACATCAATTGGACCAGCTGACATTATAACAAGAACAACTTTTCCTTTGGTTGCACGGCTGACCCTCTTCACAAGCGTCTCTTGGTAACCAGGTAACGTCAGGTTCACCCGGTCAAGCCCTTCTCTTTCAATCGACTGATCAAGCCCTACTACCAAAACCACCACATCAGCTTTGGCTGCCAACTTTGCTGCTGCCTTGATTTTCTTACTGTCTGTACACTTCACATTTGTGCATCCTAGTTTATATCTCAGATTTGTAACGTACTTTTGAAGCCCTCGAAGAGGGCTGGTGTACCCACATGGTACACCAGCATAGTTGCTTAACATGGTGGATGTGGCATTAGCATTAGGACCTATGATGGCCATGCTTCGGACTTCTTTTGAGGATAATGGAAGGGTTGATCTCTTATTTTCGAGCAGAACTATTCCCTGTTTCGCAGCATCAAGAGCTAGCTTCTTGTGTTTGTTCGTGCAGACATCAGATGGTCCGAGCTCTCCAAATGGAAGTTTTTTAGGATTTCCATCAAAGAATCCAAGTCTCATTAGTACAATGTAGTTGTATATCAGTGCCTGGTTGACAACTGATTCCGCGACTTTTCTCTTCTTGACTGCATTTGCTGTGTACTTTGATAGATAGTTTCCGCAGTTCATGTTCACTCCTGAAATTTTCACCTCATGAGCGCTTAGTTCGACCATATTTCAATCTTAAGTTTGCATTTACACTCAAAAAACTACTGTTCAGCGCGATTTACCTGCTTCTAATGCAAGGGCAACTGCCTCCTCTGGCGTGGCTGTATAGTGGATTGTCTCATAATATTGTTGAATTGAATCACAATCTGTCACAATATAACTGTCCAAAAACCCCGACAAGCGTCATTAAAACATCAAATGTATCGTATAACACATTGTATGTTGAATTGAATCACAATCTGTCACATAATAACTGTCAAAAAGCAGCTTCATTAGAACATGAAATTATCAGTACATTACAGAATATTTATAGCTAATCAGTACTGTATGTGTTTTATTGTGTTCACCAAACAGCGTTAAAAAAAATATATGTAAGCACAAATTATCAGCTCTTTAACTGCTCACTGGTTGCATTTACCAGTGCAAAGTGGTAAGATTAAAACTCACCCGTTTAGACCCCATTCATCTCTGATTACTCCTTTCAGAAGTTTTGAATCAGCACAGGTTGGAATCCCATTAACTCTGTTGTATGAGCACATTACACTACTAACATGTCCTTTCTCAACACAGCTCTTAAACGGTGGCTGATACGTATCCTCCAAGTCCTGTAAACTAACCTGCAGCCAGTTTCGCGTAAACATAGTCAGTATCAGCAACTATAGCTACAATCCAAAATTACGAGAAACAATCTAATTATCAAACGAAATGCTTCTAGAAATAATTACCTTGGCATTAAAGTGAAATCGATCAATGCCTTTCCATTGATCAAGGTCATAAGCAGTATAATGCTTGCAACAACTAGAAACCTTAAGCCTTTCATCATGACAATTGCCGTGAATGTCACAATGCTGAACATCCTGCAAACCGCGGACATAATTTACAGCATATGTACTAACAACCAGAGGATCCTCCCCTGGAGTTTCCTGTCCCCGGCCCCATCTAGGGTCCCTATACACATTCACATTAGGGCTCCAGTAAGTAAGCCCTGCCTGCTTCACATTGTACATGGCTCGCGCCTCAGTTGAAACAGCCTGACCCATCATGTACCACAGTGGAGCATTAAAAGTGGCAGCTGACAGTATGACTGCTGGAAAACTAGTGGCACCCTTGACTACACCACTGAAATTTACCGCGGGGCCAACATTAGACACTCCATGGAGTGCCTCAGACCACCACTCATACAACGGTATTCCTAGTCTAGGAACACCCTGCGCCTTATTCACTAACTGTTTGGCCTTTTCTTCTAATGTAAGACGAGAAACCAAGTCTTTAGCGCGATTGTAATAAGGTAAGGATGTGTTACAGAACGGGAACTTGGTTACGTCAATGACATTTTTGTCACAGGCATATTGGTGAGTAGTGTAGGGAAACAACACTACTGTAACGACAAACGACAAAGCGTACAAAAATGTTACTTTCATGCTTATTTAGTTGGTTCGTTATGAGAACTGTTGTTACCAAGTTACTGAATTTATAGGAAAATTATAGTGGGACTGAAGTGTGAATTAAAAAAACTTGAGTGAGGCAGCAATGGTTAAATTTGGATGCTAGTATACAAAGTTATAAAAATTTATCTTGATGTGAAAGTGATAATGTTGTTTGATGCTTAAGGAAGCAAAAGGCTATGTTGAGCTTGACAATACCTAGTTAAGCACTGTGCAAATATCAATCCTTGGTGGTCCATCATCAAGCTTTCGTTTTCGACTTAGAGCGCAACGCATTGCAAAATGCATATTACACCATGAATCATGATCACGCTTCTCCATCTAGCTAGTTTCTACTCGCCGTTTATATGTTACGATCGAATTTACTTGAATTCTTTTCGAAAATTTCTTGTTGAAAATGTTTAATTAAGATTTGAATGTCACATCGTCGCATAACCGAGTTGGTCTCATAGATGTAAGATGTTGACAGCTAAAAGACGCGAATTGATGAAACTGAGTCATATTCGAGAAGTGAAGCACCCTATCTAGTATAAGAAATATAAGGCACAATATATAGTGTTGGAAATGTGGTTTGTGAATATTGTTTTGAATTACTTGATTATGAAATGCTAGTACATGAGTATTTATAGGTGAGTATGACACCCTTCACCATCTAGAATAAATGCACTAGAAAACTCTAGATAAGAACACTCTAAAACCTAATTTAATAGGTTCATACTTTTAAGACTAGAATAGACTAGAAGATACATGTACCTAGGAATTAAAGTATGCTAGAAAATTGTGGAAAAGTCTCACTACTTCAACACTTCTCCTGGAGACTTTTGGCCATGACTCCAAGCTTAAGTCTGAGAAACTCAAACTTGTTCCTCTGTAGAGCTTTAGTGAATATGTCTGCAAATTGATATTCAGTAGGGCAGTAGACAAGCTTGACTTCCTTCTCTTGTTCAGCTTCGCGAATAGCATGAAACTTGATCTTCATATGCTTTGTTTTGCTGTGGCAAACTGGATTCTTAGCAATAGCGATTGCAGACTTGCTATCAACCAGGACCTCTGTAGGATGGTCTTGCTTATGTCCCATGTCTGCAAGAATATTCCTTAGCCAAATAGCTTGATTGACTGTAGCACTAGCGGCCACATACTCTGCTTCTGCTGTAGACTGAGCCACAACTGCTTGCTTTTTAGACATCCATGAGAACATCCCTGAACCAAGAGTGAAAACATACCCAGAGGTGCTTTTCATGTCATCAACTGAACCTGCCCAATCACTGTTAGAGTAGGCTGTTAATCTTGAATCTGGACATGGTTTGAACATTACTCCAAAATTTGAAGTTCCCTTGAGATATCTGAGAATCCTCTTGGCTGTTCCCATGTGAATCTCACTTGGCTCACTCATGAACCTTGAGAGTAGGCTAGTTGGGTACATCAAATCCGGTCGAGTAGCTGTCAAGTAAAGCAAACTGCCCACGATGCTTCGGAAACGGCTTGCATCTGCCTTCTTTTCTCCATCTAATTTAGAAAGATGCTCATTAACTACCAAAGGTGTTGCAACGGGCTTGCAGCTATCGATTTTGAATTTTTTGAGGATATCTTGAGCATACTTAGCTTGAGAAATGAAGTACCCATCCTGAGATTGGTGAACATCCATCCCAAGAAAGTAATTCATGAGACCCAAATCTGTCATCTCAAACCTCTTCTTCATCTTCTCCTTGAAAGTAACAATCATGTCATTATTGTTGCCCGTGACAAGGAGATCGTCAACATAGAGTGATACTAGTAGAAAGTCATTGTCTCCTCCTTCCTTCACATAGAGTGTGTGCTCATTCTTGCTTCTTGTAAAGCCTTGCTCGATGAAGTACGAGTCAATCCTGGTGTACCAAGCTCTTGGCGCTTGTTTAAGCCCATAAAGAGCCTTCTTAAGCTTGTACCCCGAGTCTTCTTTGCCCTTAACGACAAACCTTTCAGGTTTTTGAACGAATATTTCTTCTTCCAACTCTCCATTAAGAAAAGCTAACTTCACGTCAAGTTGGTGGATCTTCCAACTATTTTGAGCTGCTAGAGAGATCAAAGCTTTGACTGTATCAAGTCTCGCGACAGGAGCGAAAGTATCTCAATAGTCAACTTCAGCTTCTTATGCATAGTCCTTAACAACAAGTCTAACTTTATACTTGTTGATTGTGCCATCTGGATTTAACTTGGTCTTGTAAACCCACTTAACACCAATTACTTTCCTGTCTTAGCTTGAGGTGGATCAACAAGCTCCCACGTGCCATTCTTGACGATCATATTGATCTCGGACTCCATTACTTCCTGCCATTCCTTGTTTTTGGATCCTCCTCATGATCAAAATGGCTCGCATGTTGCGAAATAACTTGATTCGCAAAATTCAGAATCTAAATGAACAATAGGACAATCTTGATAAATCCTTGATACGGTTTTCTTACCTCGAGGACCTGTAGCATTCTCATCGTTGGAACTGGAAGATGGTGTGTAACACCCCGGCTCATCGCCTCAGCCAAGAGTAGTCACCTATGGCAGCTTGCCAGGCTGTGGGCTGACCTCACAGACCAACATGGGTCCTTCCGGCGCATTATTTTGACCTCACTCATGCGCACCCTGGGAAACTTTCGAGGACGTCACCCATCCTCAAAATTGCTCCCAGTCAAGCACGCTTAACTGTGGAGTTCTTATCACATGGGATTCCTAAAAGGAAAATCGACTTTGTTGGTATGAGTAGCACTATCAATCCTCTTAAGCACCTCATATGAGCCCTTAATCGCTTATAAACTTCCTCTGAAATCTGGGGTATTACACTCACCCCCTCTTAAGAAAGCAAGGTCCTCGTTGCACCTGACAGCCAACCATAGTCCAACTCCGGGATCTTTCCCCCACTAGGCTGCTGACCTGGGCACTCCTGACCACAGGATCAACTCGCGGTCGCAGGGTTGGTCTAATACCATCTGTAACAGCCCGATCCACCAGTACGTCGCAACACAACCGAATGAGATGGGAAGTCACCCCTTAGGCCCAAATATCCTCTCGTGGGCTCTAAAAGGTAAATGTCTTGTTGGTAGTATGATGGTAGGAATCAATTATAAACCGATCTATGAGCTTTAGTTTTCCAATGTGGGACAAACCAACTCCATAAACCACTTTCCATATTCCGTATTGTTACAAACTCCCCCACTTAGAGAACGCGACGTCTCCGGCGCGCCTTAACCATTCCATACCAACATCCACATAGGTCCAAGATCTCCCCCGCTAGTGGGCCTAACCCAAGCACTCAGCACGCGGTCGCAGGGTTGCTCTGATACCATTTGTAACACCCCGGCTCATCGCCTAAGCCAAGAGTAGTCAACTATAGCAGCTTGCCAGGCTGTGGGCTGACCTCACAGACCAACACGAGTTCTTTCGGCGTATTTTGACCTCACTCATGCGCACCCTGGAAAACTTTCCAGGAGGTAGTGTAATACCTCAGATTTCAAAGGAAGTTTATAAGCGATTAAGGGCTCATATGAGGTGTTTAAGAGGATTGATAGTGCTACTCATACCAACACAGTCGACTTTCCTTTGTAGGAATCCCATGTGATAAGAACTCAACAGTTAAGCGTGCTTGACTGGGAGCAATTTCAGGATGGGTGACCTTCTGGGAAGTTTTCCCGGGTGCGCATGAGTGAGGTCAAAATGCGGCGGAATGACCCGTGTTGATCTGTGAGGTCAGCCCACAGCCTGGCAAGCTGCCGTAGGTGACTACTCTTGGCTGAGGCGATGAGCCGGGGTGTTACAAATGGTATCAGCGCAACCCTGCGACCGCGTGCTGAGTGCTGGGGTTAGGCCCAGGTCTGCCGTCTAGCGGATGAGATCTTGGACCTGTGTTGATGTTGGTATGGAATGGTTGAGGTGCGACTGGGACGTCGCGTTCTCTAAGTGGGGGAGTTTGTAACACTACGGAATATGGAAAGTGGATTATGGAGTTGGTTTGTCCCACATTGGGAAACTAAAGCTCATATGATCAGTTTATAATAGATTCCTACCATCATACTATCAACAAGGCTTTCACCTTTTAGAGCCCACGAGAGGATATTCGGGCCTAAGGGGTGACTTCCCATCTCATTGGGTTGTGTTGCGACGTACTGGTGGATCGGGCTGTTACATGGTGTGTGTGTGTGTATAATAACCCTATCACTTGGTGTAGATGGACTTTGGTCAGTACCATGAGCATTAGTGGTAGTGCTAGGAGTTGGTGGTTCGACATTAGGACCATCAGTGCACGGGGTGCCCGGTACTACGTCTTCAAATACAACACTTCTTCTTTCAATCTTGTTTTTTTCCAAGTTCCACATTGAGTTTTCATCAAACTCCACATCCCTACTGATAATGATTTTCTCAGTGTTGATGTTGAAAATTTGGTATCCCTTGGACTGTGAGCTGTAGCCAAGAAAAATGCCTTTCTCCGATTTCTTATCTAGCTTGGTCCTCTTCTGTGATGGAATGTACACGTAGAAAACCGATCCAAAAACACGAAGGTGTTTTGTTGTTGGCTTTATACCGCTCCAGGTTTCAACTGGGGTTTTCCCTTGAACTGCTTTTGTTGGAAGTCTATTTAGCAAGTAAACTGATGTTTAGACAGCTTCTGCCCAAAATTTCTTAGGCAATTGTTTCTCAGCAAACATGCAACGAGCCAACTCCATAACTGTCCGGTTCTTCCTTTCTGAAACTCCATTCTGTTGAGGAGAGTAGCCAACTGTGAGCTGATGTGCAACGCCGGTATCTTCACAAAATTTATCAAATTCAGAGGAACCTTTCCTCTGTCCGATCTTATGGTCTTCATCTTGTACCCCGGTTGACTCTCCACGAGAGTCTTGAATTCTTTGAATATGTGGAACACCTCGGATTTTTGTCACGTGAAATATACCCATGTCATACGAGTATAATCATCGATGAATAAAATGAAGCACCTGTTCTCATATAGAGAAGGTGTTCTGGAGGGACCACAGACGCCGGTATGAACAAGGTCCAGTTTCTCTTTGCTCTCCAGTTACTTGCTGTAGGGAAAGGATGGCGGTGCTGCTTGCCAAGTTGACATGCCTCACATAGATTTTTTAATTGCAGACAAGGAAGGAAAATCACGCACCATATCCTTTTGATGAAGAAAATTAAGTGCTCCAATATTGAAGTGCCCGTATCTGTTATGCCAAAGCCAGGTCTCATCAACTTGAGCTCTATTAGCACATTTTGATGATGCATCCCATAATAAGGAAAATGACTTGTTGTACATTTTGATTTTAGCAATTTCCTTATTATGTGGATCATATATGCAGCAATATGCATCTTTGAAAACCACTGAGTACCCATGAAGCATCATTTGTGGTATACTCAACAGATTTTCATTAATTTCGGGCAATAAGAGAACATCATCAATGAATTTTGTACCTCTCTTTGTTTGGATTGCAATGGTTCCCTTTCCTTGTGTCTGCAAGACCGCTCCATTTCCCACACGAACCGTGGTTTTTCTTGAAGTATCCAGGTTGGTGAATAATGTTGCATCATGTGTCATATGGCTTGTACAGCCACTGTTGATGAGCCATTTTTGTTTATTGCCCAAACCCTCATCTTGGCATACTTGAAATAAATAAATGATCCTCAACACATTGTGCATGTTGAGTCATCTCTGGACTTGATTGAGAATTTTGCCTTGCCTTGATTCGACAATCCTTCTCAAGATGATTGAATTTTTTTTTGCAAAAATTACACTTCTTCTTGCCTTTATGCCAACAATTCTTTTCTCAATGATTTTTTCCCACAAATTCTACAAGGAGAAAATTTTCCACCTTTGGATGAATTTTTGTTCTCATCCTGATGTTTGTAATTTTCTCCTTTTAGAAATGGTGGCTTAGATTAGTGTTTAGATGAAAATGCTCCCTCTTTAGGACTTTCATTAATGTTGATGAATTTCTTCTCATGTGCTAGCAATCAACCGAACAACTCGGTAGGAGTGAGTGTACGTAAATCTTTAAATTCTTCAATCATAGTGGCAATAGTATAGAACTTACTGTTGAGGGTCACCAACACCTTGGAGACAATTTGTACATCACTAGTTGATTCACCATATATGTTCATTTGATTGATGGGCTCCATGAACCTGGATGTGTACTCCTTGATGCTTTCATCCTCCCCCATCTTGATATTGGCGTAGTCCCTTCTCAATCTGTTAAGCCTCACAAGCTTAACTTTCTCTGATCCATGAAATTCTTCCAAGAGAATGTTCCAAGCCTCTTTAGCTGATGAAGCCCGAATAATCTTGGGTGTAATGCTGTCTGGAACAGCACTATGAATGTATGAAAGTGCTCTAGCATCCTTCATTTCATCTGATTTTAATTTTGGTTATTCTGCAGCGGAAGTTTCTAATTGTTTATCTGATTTTTTGATGTTGTATAGGCTGAACGCCGCTCTCCACAATTTCCCAAAGATCACATGATTTTAGAAATACTTCATTTTGACACTCCAATAGTCATAGTTTTCTCCTCCAAAATTCGGAACTGCTGGGAGAGAGACATTTGTAATAGAAGCCATTTTTTTTAAGATATTGATTTTGATTATGCAGGGGATAGTTTAAGGCCCGTAAGATCCTTAAAGGCTCTGATACCAAAAGTTGGAAATGTGGTTTTTGTGAATATTGTTTTTGAATTACTTGATCATGAAATGCTAGGAGTACATGGGTATTTATAGGTGATTATGATATCCTTCACCATCCAGGATACATGCACTAGAAAACTCTAGATAAGAACACTCTAGAACCTAATTTAATAGGTTCATACTTCTAAGAATAGAATAGACTAGAAGATACATGTACCTAGGAATTAAGGTATGCTAGAAAATTATGGAAAAGTCTCACTACTTCAACAAAGAGAATTCATGAACTCAATATAATTCTCGTAAATAGCTTGTTACAAAGAGTTTAAGGTAACCCCCAATTTATACAAATAGGTAACTTGACTAGTAACTTAACACACAACGTATATATAAACACATATTTTATAATATTTGTCCTCACTACACCATGTGGTGGGACCCTTCATCGGACCCTCGCTTAGTGGAGACGCTAATGTGCACCGCGCTGCCCCTTTTTAAGAGTCCTTACTTAGTTGATACGAAGTAATACTCATATGTTGTGCAAACAAGACTCGTTACGGTTAGTTGTGGTAAATTTAAGAAACCAAAATTCCCAATATTATAGACTTTTTGAATTGCTAATTCGATCCTCCCTATGCGACAAACAAGCTTTTTTGTTAACTTGGAAGAAAGAAAACGCATTCGGGTGGATAACTACGTATTTGCATCTAGTGGATTTGAAACTAAACTCTATGTGATATAGTTTACCAAAAAAAATTAAGAATGAAATATCTTAAAATTTGTTTGTGCTTTTGAATATTATTTATTTATTTTGTCTTAATATGAATACCATTTTTAGTAAATTTACCAACTGTTAAAGATACACCATGGAATCCTTACCCGATGGATATAAGGTGTTGAACAGAGAAGTTTGGCCTAAAAGCTAAAGATGACCTATGTTGTCATTTCTACATTTGCAGACAATACGAAGTGCCTGTTACATATGAATGAGCATGTTACATGTGAAAGGGCAGAAACTTGTATACTCCGTATAAAGAAGTACCCACACCTTTATTTTATGATGGTGTTTGGAGAAACGCTCCCGAGTGTCAAGTTCTGTAACAACCTTAAATTTTCAACCAATTTAAATAAACGAAAAACTTACGCCTGTTTGGTATCGTTTTCTGTTTTCCGTTTTTTTTTTTTTTTTGAAAACCAAAGTCCCGTTTTTGAAAACCAAAAAAAGTGGTTTTCAATTTTCAGTTGTCAATTTTCATTTTCTATATGACTATTATAGAACCAAACAATTTAAAGGTAAGTTTAATTTGTAACTTATTTAACTAATTTTTTTACGCATAAAAAAACCAAAAAATGAAAACGGCAGTGATACGCGAAACCAATTTAATAAATACGAAATATAAACAATAAAGAAGTATGACAGTGGAAGACTTAGTCAAAGTTTACAAAATTCAAATCCGAAATTCAAAAGTAATTAATAAATGTTTGACAATTGTCTAAACGAAATGACTCCCATCATTGCAGACGTCCACCAGCCCAACAAATCACCTTCAAAGACACCTGTCAACTCCGCCAACGGAAAATAATAGAACGTCAGCAAACAGGTTGCGTAAGAAATCAAATCAAATCAAATAAAGAAGAAGAGAAGATACGCGGCTTAGAGGTGCGTAGCTCAACAAATAAGGCTTATGAAAAGATAATATCATAGTAACCAAATGAATTTGCAAGTGCGACATATAGCCAAGAACGACTGAAGAATCGTGTCGCGAGATATACTGATCAAGAGGGGGTGAATTGGGTATGAACTTCAATTGGAACTTTTTCATTTTAATCGAGTTATTGTATGTGTGAAGCAGCGGAAGAGACAAACTTGTGTATTGTACCACAAACTAGAGATTGTAGTTTGTGATGGTACAATGCGCAGATCTGTACTATGAAATAAAGCACGAAACAATGAATAGAGTAAACACAAGATTTACGTGGTTCGACCTTAACCCAAGATCTACGTCCTCAAAATCCACTAGAATTTTCTTCCCTACCAGCTCAACCCAAGCCAAGTAGAGGAACCCCCACAACTAACTCTAGATGTGCTAGTTTCAACTATGAAACTATTCCTACTCTCTCAACCCAAGACAATAGAAAATTCGAGTACAACCAATACCCCCAAATACCTCACTCTAAAAGAGAAAAGTACAAAACAATCACCTCGTAATAATAATGCTTATTAGACAAGCGGATAGAGGTAACAATTTAGACCTATGATGAGAATTGTGTGTAATATCAGTGTAGGGACAAATTGCTATAATGTTCTCCCTGGACGTTTCCTTTGGAATTAAACCTTAAACTTTTTGTGTATGTGGAAAACGTCTATCTTTTTAGCAAAACGAAGACTTTCATTTATGCTGTTACAAGTCTTCATTACTTGGACAACAATAAAGATAATTTCTTTTCCAAATAAAATTCAAAGGATAATATCAAATAAGTATAGAATATGAAATTCTATCTTAAATGAAGACACCTAATGATTTCCAAAAACCAAATCATATATTCCTCCAAAATTAAATATGAACCAAATAAAAAAAATATCTTAACAAAGTATTTAGATAAATCAAAAGATAAAATTGTGAATAAAATCTTTTTTATCTCTCCAAAAATAAGATTTTCACAAAAAAATATAAATTATTATAAAAGAAATAATATATTTCAAGATATATGAATCAAATATAAAATCCTTAAAATATTTGGCATTTTGGGAAAATCCTTTGCAAAAACATACTCACGTTTCCTTTTGTACCATTCTCGAAATCAAGAGTTTCAGCAATACGGAGTACAGTACTAGGTACTGTTCTCTGTAAAACAGTATTGCATAATACATGAGACAAAACTCAACTCACATAAAGACTATAAGAAAGTATAAACCTCCTAATATAGTATTCAACGCCTCACATCTTGTAGCACCATTGGTATACCCGCATACTCGTTGGTCAATCCAATCTTCCTGAAATGTTAGCCTACCAAAACTAAACAAGATGTGCTCATAGCAAGGGAATAATCATCATATAAATCATATCATCTTGTCATCATCAAAACACACTACATGGTTCAACAACGACGAGTATCAACTACCACGGCAACGGTCGGATCCTACCCCTAACCGAACCACTACTAGAGAATCACCAAACCTTCCTATAAGACTCAAGTATGCACATACTTCCCTATGAAGGCCAGTAGGATGTAACCAACACATAGGGGACGTCTATAGGTAACTGGGAGCTACCCAGCTATGAACTAGTTATAAAAATAGACGTGTCACACAATGTGAACTACGTCGCTCTAGCGGGTAATAGTCCTTAACGTATAACCAAATTCCCTCTTTGAACCATTAGAAGTATATTATTTGAGAACAGAGCCAAACCATACGCAAAACTTACTTTTAAGAAAGCTCTCATTCGTGCAAGCATCAGAACATGCATTCTCACGATATACAGAGTATTTATGGCTTGTGCTCTTAAAAGAATAATTAAATAAAGCTTGTTACAGAACAGACATTCCATTCTTTGCTTTCCCAGAACTGACTGACCTCTCTGGTTGGATGTTACAGTCGGCTCTACTTCTTAGTCATGGTAGTCTTTTAGTTGGAATCGCTTTCACATCTCATATGACATCTCTACCAACAGACTTCTTCGGGCACCAGTAAGGTAAGTAGCTACTCCGATCTAGCGAGTAAATCCTATCATCCTTTCCAGCAGACCAATCAGTAATCTTAACCGTCCATTCGGTCCTATCTCTCCGGTCTGCTATCCTTTCAAGTCTAGGAATCAGGTTCAATGCTTTCAATTCGGTTAGCAATTCAATTCTTCTATCTTACTAAGCTTTCCGTATGGTCGCTAAATAGTTGCTTATACATTAAGCAACTGCTTATATACGCTTACTAAAAGACTGACTTTCATTCAGGCCAGCGCAAAACTAAGAAAGAGAGATGTGCCTAGGGCAGCATGCAAGCAAACTGTGTACAAAAGAGAAAAAAGAGATATGTTAGATATTTTGACGACAAGAAAGCCGCACCCCCTCTCTCTAAAGGGGCCCGTCACTTTGCTCGTATCTGCTTTGTAACAGCCCGAACCACCGTCAGTAGCAACACACAACCTAATAGGATGGGAAGTCACCCCTTAGACCCGAATATCTTCTTGTGGACTCTAAAAGGTGAAAGTCATGTTGGTAGTATGATGGTAGGAATCTATTATAAACTGATCATATGAGCCTTAGTTTCCCAATGTGGGACAAACCAACTCCATAAACCACTTTCCAAATTTTGTAGTGTTCCAAACTCCCCCACTTAAAGAACGCAACATCCCCGTTGCGCCTTGGCCAAACCATACCAACATCAACACAAGTCCAAGGTCTCCCCCGCTAGACGGCTGGTCTGGGCCTCGCCTCAACACCCATCACACGGTCGTAGGGTTGCTCTAATACCATTTGTAATAGCCCGATTCACCGTCCGTCGCAACACAACCTAATACGATGGGTAGTCACCCTTAGGCCCGAATATACCCTCGTGAGCTCTAAAAAGTGAAAGCTTTTGTTGTTAGTATGATGGTAGGAATCTATTATAAACTGATCATATGAGCCTAAGTTTCCCAATGTGGGACAAACCAACTGCATAAACCACTTTCCAAATTTCGTAGTGTTACATTCTTGGTTTAGGTTTCCAACTTAACTTAATGGCCTTGCTACCCCGCCGCTAGGAGAAGCTAAGCGCTTGCCAAAGCGCGCAAAAAACGTTGCTTCTCTCGGCCTTTCTGTGCAACAGTACACACAAGTAGCTGAAGAGAGGGTTATATCGTACATATAAGAGTCTTCCAATTCATACAGAATCTCGTTCTTACCAGTCAAGTAGTACAACAACTGTATCTTATAGCCCGGCGCGGCAGGTCGCCTTTTGAATACAATAGGAAGTAGGTAGATAGAAGAAACTATTAGATAGATAAGGAGTAGGTGAGTGAGTCCTCACTGACCTGAGCGATTTGGGTCACCTAGTAGGCTTTTGATTTAGTAGGTAACAACACCGAAGCTTATTATCAGATTTGACTACGAACGATTATTGAGAGGTCACCGTCTTGTGCAACGCAACGAGAGTTGGCTCTCTATCATCTTCTATCTGGTAGACTTGGTAAAAGGGCCTTGACTTTTTCCAGAATTGGAGTTCTACTCCCCGAAAAAGGGGAGGATCAAATTCCTTGCCAACTATCGACCCGATCTCTTTTAATTTGTTTTGGATATTCCAAACCTAGCCTTCGTAAATCACACTCACTACGTCAAATTTAGGCTTCCAGAACCGGCATAAGAGAACGGAATTTTTTAAAACTGATCTCTTATATATTAGAGAACGGGTCCATTAAAAACCGTTCTAAAAGTTAATTTTCAAAAAAGGAAAAATAATTATTATATACATAAGAGAACGGTTTCTCTAAAAACCGTTCTTAAAGGTGAGCACTATTCCAGAACCACACCTTTAAGAACGGTTTTTGTAAAAACCGTTCTAAAAGGTCCATCTAAGAGAACGGTTGTATCAATAACCGTTCTAAAAGACCCATAAAAAATAACACAAGAACCCCACAATTGGTTTTCTTATGGCAAAATCAAAAACATAAAACCCCTCACCTCGTGGTTTCCGCCCCTCCCATTTCATTATTCATACCTTATACTTAGCTTCCTTCTCTTTCTTTCTTTCTGATCTTCCTCCTCTCTCCCTCATCTTCATAATAACATTATTCCTTCTCTCTCTCTCTTTCTCTCTGATATTCCTCCTCTCTCCCTCATCTTCATAATAAAATTTTCTTATTTCTTTCATCTATGTCAAGATAAGATTTGATCTAAAGCAATTTTTTCTCGAGAATCTTCACTCAATTTTGATGCGACTCGCCCTCAGATTCTGACCCTTTATCAGGCGAATCTCACCACCATTCGTGTAGCACGATAACGACGAAATTGTTTAGAGGTATGTTCAAGACCTTGATTAAATGAATGAATTTGTATTTCTTTTATTTTTAATTTTAGATCTTGTTCATTTTTTTTGAGGTCAGATCTTATTCATTTTGACATTTGGGTTTAAGATATAATCTCCTTATATTGATTCATTTGTATAGTTTTGGTTATTCTTTTTTTTTTTCTCAGATCTAACATACGAGATAGTTGATGATTGAACATCGGCGACAAGACCAAAGTTACGAAGGAAAATGAATGAAGGTCTAAGATAGTTTTAGATCTGTTTCTTTTTTGTTAATTGATTTGTATTTTAGTATCCAACTTTTGGATCTGGTTGTGTTGTAATTATTGAAGTTTAATAATATATTTTCATTTTGCAAGATGTCCAGATTTTATTTCTTTTAGTTTGTTGTTTAGTGGTGTTTGTGGTTGTTGTTGTTGTTGCTGCTGCTGCTCTGGGTTGGGGGTCGTGGGTAGGGGTAGGGGTAGGGGTTGGGAAATTAAAAAAAAAATTAACTTTTTTTGTTTTTAAATAATGGGTACTATGAGAACGGTTTTGCATAAAACCGTTCTGTAAAGCATAAACTTATGAGAACGATTTTGCAGAAAACCATTCTTAAAGGTCTTTAAGAACGGTTTTTAGTGGAAGCGTTCTGAAAGGCTATAAGAACGGTTCAAACCATTCTCTTAGCCTTAGAGTACCGTTGTCTAGAGAACGGTTCCACAACCGTTCTGCTTAACTTTAGAGGAACCGTTCTCTTAGGCTATTTTTGACGTAGTGACTAAAGCAGAGCACTCAACTATGGCAACGCCTCATTAAGGGTTAGGTTAGTAAATCCGGCTCGAGACGAGTTCCTTGACAAAACCACCGTAGGAATGGAGACCTTTCAATAGAACAAAGGAAACTGATCAACGAGAAAGACGCCCTACTCACTACAAAGGAATACCCTAAATGATCGGAACTGCACTCATGCCTTTACCGCATCAAGTTGACCGCCCCCTACGTAGTGATTCTATCAATCATGTACGTGGGTAGGACCCTCCATTCCGCTTTGTATATTATGAAAAAAGAAAGCCATTTGCACCAGGCGCACTGCGCCTTCCCTTTCCTAGATGTTCGCCATTCTAAGTCAAGTAATGGTGACCCTTTGAAGATTTTCGAACTGAGGGTTCGGTTCGGTCATTAGAAGGTGCGGCTTTGCCTACAATAGCCCCGCTCTCTAGACGACTGATCCTGTTGATCATACAACTGGGAAAGAAGATGTAATATTTGAGGTGAACGAGCAAAGGTCTCGTCTAATCACCACGATGAGGTTGCTTTCTCTTTTAGTAGACTCCGCTATTTATATGAATGAAGAAATGAATGACGGGCTTTTTCTTTTGCTGCTAACCTTATTTTCTTAATGCTGCAATTTTCGCTTTCGTTGAACCCCGAGCTTGTGGTCGTCCTTTGAGTGTGGGTTCAATTGGCAAAATTTATCAAGTAAAGGTCAGCGTACATAGCAGCAAGGATGGTGCATCGCCTATTTCATGTTCTCGTTCGGGAGCCAAAACGAACACGCCTGCCACCTACTTTGGACATTCGACCAGGCATTCTGCCCTTGTCGAATCGAAACCAACTACCACTGCATTGCGCACGAACACGTGAGCGGCCGTCGGCCAGCAACTTACGTGCGCAGATAAAGATTCATTCTCCGTACCTAGTTCAGTCTCTCACAGCCCTTCCCGGGTTGGTAAGAAGTCTGTCTTTTCTTGTTAGATGGAATTAGACAAAGAAAAAAGACTGCTCGACCAAAACAACGGCCGACAAAGACCTTATATATCTATATAACAACTCTTCTCCTTCTCCAAAAAAAAGGCTTTAAGGCAAAAAGCGTATGTCGGCCGAAAAGAAAGATGACCTCACCTTCTCATAGATGGTGTCAGTTAGAGCAATTTTAGTATCTTCCGATGACCTTCTTTCGTAGATATAAATCAATCTTCAATGAGTGGAAACAAGCAAATTTTTACTAAAAAAATGAAAGGTCCTTGTTGAGTAAGCCTTTAGCAAGCGGAACAAACTATGGGTTGGCTTTGAGCATCTTACTCATTTCTCATATCGAAGCGAAACTTTGTTTTCCTTTTCTTGCAGGAGTGCTAACGCGCGCCCTTATGTTTTTTGGCTTGCTCCGCAGTACGAACCTCATATATAGCCGGGCCCTTTATGATGAGCAGCCAAGGAAGGGGCTACCTTCTTTTCCGAACCAATCTTCTTTATTTACTACTTAAAATATTGGGGGTGTATAGCTCAGTTGGTATGCCATAAAATTTCAAAACGGCAAATTCACGCGTTGCCCCCAAACTTTGTCAAAATGCGCATGATGCCCCTATGTTTGAAACTTGTACACTGCGGTGCCCTCGAACTTTGCACCTTTAGGCACATGATGCCCCTCTCCAATAATGTCGTTAACGTTTAAATGGAAAATGATGATGTGGCATTTTTATATATGATTAGTGATATCTATTGATCAAAATCTATTTAATTTATAAACAAATCAATTAAAAACAGATATTTTTTTTTTTTTAAAAAAACCAAACTTTTTATTTTTCTCCCCCTACCATCCCCACCGTTTTACCCTCCCAACTACCTCACCAACCACCCCCCACCACTTCAACAACTTCCCCTCCCCAAGCCATCACCACCAACGGACCGCACTTGGTGGCGCCAGCCCCGTACAACCCACCATCGGGGCTGTCGTGCATCACAACCACCTTAAAAACCCCCTCCAGCTAATTTTCTGACAGGCTAAAGTCGTATGCCTACAAATATAAAATCTCAATACTAACCTAAAACGTAGTAATAGGCAAGTAAGGTTCGTATCCACAGAGAACGGTAACTATCTGAGTGTGTAATGTAAACAAATGGGGGGTTTTGTAATTGTAAAAGATTAAGTAATCAAGCGAAACAAAGTAATTTTCAAATCAATTAAGGGAAAAGTCTCGGACGATTAATATCCACTACAGTTCATCCAATTGATCATTGTCTTCACTGAAATCAATTATGTCGAGTACTTAGTTGTGAAAACGGAGTTTTCGATCGTTCCTAACGAATAGCTAACAAGAGAGATCAGCCCTATCAACTAGCCCTAGTCGGTGGATAACAAAGACGCGCGCCTAAATTCAATTCAGCAAAAGAATAAAGCAATAGAACGATAACAACTAGGATAGATAAGATCTAGACATACGCGGTTTCGATCTTCAATCAATATATCAATTCTCTTCTAAACCCTAGATCTATGATCAGCACAGAATTAAGGTTTAGTTTCTACTAGTGAATCAATTAAATAAACAATTAACCCTGTGATTAATGATTCTAACAATATGATTAAATCTAGGGCTAATTGGTTGTACACCTAATTAACGATAAATCAATCAATAGCAATTGAAAGAAAGAAAATTTAATACTCAACAATAATTGAAATAGTTAAAAATCACAATTGTCCGGATGAATTTGTAGCTTCAATTAATAAATCCGAGAAATAAGTCTTTAGCCTTGCATAATCTTGAAAATAGTACAACTTAGGTCTTGAAAACTGAATAATGAAAATAAAACGTAACTTGGGTTTAAATAGTAAAGATTACAAAACGGGTTTAGGAAACCCGTCAATACGCCGACACAGCAGCGGACGAGTCGTCCAAACAGGGACGACTCGTCTGATCTGGGACGACTCGTCTGGCACCCTAGGTCAAGATTCGCTGAAGTCGCTGCATGAGTCCTCCGGAAGTCGTCTGGTTCTGGACGACTCGTCTGCCTTAGGACGAGTCATCTGCGAGCAAAACTTCGTACTCCGTTCTTCAACTCTTTGAATCTTCTACGCTTATCGGGGTTCGTTGTATCCATCGTCGATTTATTCCCGAACTCGCAAAAATCATCAAACTTGCATATATTCTTAAAATAAGCTCAAAAACATAATCAATAGAATAATGTCTCAAATGATCCGAATAAGAGCAATATAAACGCCGCAAAACCCACTCTAAAGTGGGTTGTATCAAATTCCCCCATGCTTAGACCTTTACTCGTCCTCGAGTATCACAATCATCGTCAAAATGTCTCCAAGGTCTTTTGATAAGCAGCACGGGAAGAAATGATATCTACCTATCTCCTCTACTCAATTATGGTCTTCGTCTTCCTAGTTAGGGACCGTCACGGATGTAACCTCAACATAACGGTTCCTAACCATCTTATGCTTCACAACACACAATCACAAAGAGTAATCAAATGGCAAAGGGACCTATAAATGCCCTAAGTGTCCCTAATCCGCTCACACGCAACACCCTCGTGAGCCTAGGTCCGGAATAACACCGTCGGATCAAAGACTACCTCGATACAACCACCAACTGCCCCAAACAACCAAGGGAATCGAGGATTTTCTATCCTATCATCGTCCTATACAACCCAACCGAACCTCCTTATATCAGCCAAGAGAGACCTACCCAGACACGACCTTCAGAACACCCTTCTTATTGCCCCACCGGTATAGTAGCACGCTCCACTCATTTTGCCTAGTCGCCATTTCGGGTTTTCACCTAGCCTCTCGTTAAATTTTCCATGTTCACCGGCTCACTTTCTTCTCTCGTGTCTTTTCCTTACTTTCTTTTCCGCTCCTCTTTCTTTTCTGACTGTTTTCTCTCTTCTTTTTTCCTCTTTCTTTTTTTTTTTCATTTTCCGATTTTTTTTTTTGCGAAAATACTAAAATCATGTACATATAATACAACAAAGATGATGACATCTTCTCCCCCATGCTTAAACCGAACATTGTCCTCAATGTGAACCACACCAAAAATAAAGTAGGACAACAAAAGTTAGGGGAAAAGATAAACAAGCTGAAAAAAATACATTCATCCTTCACCACTTTAAAAGTATGCAAGAACGAACACCTTCTCCTCCTCACAATACTCAAGGCAATGGGCTCATATAAAATGGAAACAGGGTGTAGAGCCACATTCGACTCGCACAATATCCCAAACACCCTCAAGAAAAAGTTGTCACCAATCCACCACACTCTTCTCACAGCACCACCATACTCCCTCGTGCATAAAAAAGTCCGAAAATAGAGAAAGGACCTCTTCACCACTATCATGTAACACACATACACCAAAATCACAAAGTAGAAGTCAAATCCACCCTCCAAGGACACCATTAATGAAATAAATAAAAAAAATAGGGTGCAAGGGATCAAATGGTGATGAGATAAGTAAAACAAAGTGGTAAATCATAGATGGGAGCAAAGAGAGATGGTCTATAGAAACAGGTGAGAAAATTGCGATAGGAAAGAAAGCTGAGAATAAGTAAGAGGAGAGAAAAGGGATAGAAAGAATGTGTACCTGAGCATCATCTTTTTTTTTTTTCTAGACCTACACAAGAAACAAACAAATCAAAAGGAAACTTGTTTAACGTCGTTGGCTCGACGAATATCATGACTCTCTTCCTGGATCACTTAGAACAGATAAACAGAAACCATGGCTCAAGATCGGAACAATTCAATGCTCTCAGAAGTTTGTCGAATGAGCTGGCATAAGTCTCAAAAGATTGACAATAGAAAACGTTAGTAAACAATAATGCATAAACATAGAGGCCGCGATACCATGTAGATGAGGGTTGTATGGACCTCTACGCTCAAATCTATTCTCTATGTCATAATATTCAGACTCTTGATGCGACAAATCATGAAATAGGGATAAAAAGGAATGACAATAATTGACCCATGGGGGTTTGGGAACTAACGTAATAGGTTCACTCATTGGTGATGTGAGGGAAGCTTCCTTAGTGGGGAGAACCTCAATATGCTCATGCGTTGTCTTCCCAACCCCATTCTCCTTAGAAAAATCACAAGAACCAACATAATCAATAGCGTCATCCAAAAAGATAACATCCTCATCTGAAAAAGTATCACGATGACTCACATTAGTCTCCATAACAAACAAATCCTTAATATGCTCTCGTGAAGGTTGATTAAGTTCAAGAATGTCGGTTTCGTCAATTTCACCCATGTTCAACCAATCAACATCAGTTTCAAAATTTGGGAGCATAGTAGGAACTACCACTACTCATATAGTGAGCCAAATCCCAAGTTTCAGAGGTTATGCCTCTAAGAATAATCAGATTTAATTCCCATTTAGCGAAAACACTACCACGAGAAGCCAGATCAATTACATGTTCCATAAGTCGAACATAATAGTCATGAAACGATTTATCAGCAAATTGCTCAAATTTTATAATAGTCATGAATCACCACTTCTGAATACAAATCATGCAAATCCAAGCTAAAACACACAAAGACAAATTAAACCGTTCCCCGGCAACGGCGCCAAAATTTGACAGGCTGAAGTCGTATGCCTACAAATATAAAATCTCAATACTAACCTAAAACGTAGTAATAGGCAAGTAAGGTTCGTATCCACAGAGAACGGTAACTATCTGAGTGTGTAATGTAAACAAGCGAAACGAAGTAATTTGCAAATCAATTAAGGGAAAAGTCTCGGACGATTAATATACACTACAGTTCATTCAATTGATCATTGTCTTCACTTAAATCAATTATGTCGAGTACCTAGTTGTGAAAACGGAGTTTTTGATCGTTCCTAATTAATAGCTAGCAAAAGAGATCAGACCTACCAACTAGCCCTAATCGGTGGATAACAAAGACGTGCGCCTAAATTCAATCCAACGAAAGCATAAAGAAATAGAACGATAACAACTAAGGTAGATAAGATCTAGACACACGCGGTTTCGATCTTCAGTCAATATATCAATTCTCTTCTAAACCCTAGATCTATGATCAGCACGGAATTAAGGTTCAGTTTCTACTAGTGAATCAATTAAACAAACAATTAACCCTTTGATTAATGATTCTAGCAATATGATTAAATCTAGGGCTAATTAGTTGTACACCTAATTAACGATAAATAAATCAATAGCAATTGAAACAAAGAGAATGATAATACTCAACAATAATTGAAATAGTTAAAACTCACAATTGTCCGGAAGAATTTGTAGCTTCAATTAATAAATCCGAGAAACAGGTCTTTAGCCTTGCATAATCTTGAAAATAATACAACTTAGGTCTTGAAAACTGAATAATGAAAATAAAACGTAACTTAGGTTTAAATAGTAAAAGATTACAAAACGGGTTTAGGAAACCCGTCAATACGCCGACACAGCAGCGGACGAGTCGTCCAAACAGGGACGACTCGTCTCATCTGGGACGAGTCGTCTGGCACCCTAGGTCAAGATTCGCTGAAGTCGCTGCATGAGTCGTCCGGAAGTCGTCTGGTTCTGGACGACTCACCTGCCTCAGGAGGAGTCGTCTACGAGCAAAACTTCGTACTCCGTTTTTCAACTCTTTGAATCTTCTACGCTTATCGGGATTCGTTGTATCCATCGTCGATTTATTCCCGAACTCGCAAAAATCATCAAACTTGCATATATTCTTAAAATAACCTCAAAAACATAATCAATAGAATAATGCCTCAAAATGATCCGAAAAGTACATGAAAAACCAATATAAACGCCGCAAAACCCACTCTAAAGTGGGTTGTATCATTTTCTCTCTCCTCAACCATGCAGATCTGCTTCTTTTAGGTGCTTTTTTGGGGCTGGCTCTTGGCGGCGACCAAGTAGAGAGGGTCGTGGTTGTTGCGGAGGGTCTTTTCAGGGTGGATGTTCAATGGTTGAGGAGAGAGAAAATTAAGATAAGGGGCTTTTGGGGAGGTTTAGAACGCACGCCGCCCTTGATAGGTGATCGTACCGGCTCGCACCGCCTAGTGCGGCCCAGTGGTGGTGATGGCGGAGGGAGTAGAGGTGATCGGTGGGGTTGGTGAGGCGATGGGGAGGGTGGGGCGGTGGGGATGGTGGAGGGTAAGAAAAAAAAACTTTAGGTTTTAAAAAAAATTGTTTTTAATTGATTTGTTTACAAATTAAATAGATTCTAATTAATAAATATCACTAAGCATATATAAAAATGCTACATCATCATTTTTCATCCCAAAAGTTAACGGCGTTAGCAGAGAGGGGCACCGGGAGAAAAACTTCTTTCATAAGTCCGGTGACTTAGGATTACGCTACCTGATACAAAATAAAGTCTACAGAGGAGACAGAATGACAATCTGTACTATGCTGCTGAATGATGTTGTTTAAGCGTTTATGGTAGTTGTTTTAGGACGACTTGGCCATCAAATTAGGATCATTTTCAGTAGGAAATTAGCTATAATAGTTTAATTATTATTTGGAATAAGTTTAAAGTAAAGTATTACTTTTCTTAACACCTTAAAGGTCTAGTTTTTCCATATCGTATTAGAAGGAGTTTAGGGAGTTTTCTAGAGTTTCTATTAGTATTTAAACAATGCTTTGTAATAGTTTAGAGAAAGAGAGAGATTGAAGTTAAGAAAATTAATGAAAGAGTCGAGGGGAGTTTCCTTCATATTCTTTTGTGTTTGCTTGCGGGCGACACACTCTTGCGGGAGTTCTTAAATCCTTTGCGGAGGATCGAATTAAGGGTTGCGGCTCTTTGAATTCGGCTAGGTTCAATTACTTGCGGGTGTTGAATCATATCTTTAGTTTATTGTTCTTTAATATCCGTCTCATATAAACCACAAAACCCCAAAAAGATTGTATTTTTCGTTTTAGAGAGTACAGAACCCAGTTTTGTTCTATAGCTATCAGTTTGTCAGTCAGATAGTATAGATCCGAGTTCTGTACCTTCAGTACGCTTCCGCACTCGTATCATCTGGTATCAGAGCTTCGGCTCATATACTTTGATGTTTGTTATGATCCTTGGCAACTAATCATGAGCTATGCACAACAACTACAAGATATTAAGAACTTGGTGATTGAGATTAAATCTTTGTTCGACAAATCTATGCAAGTTTATCATGAGAAGGCACGACGTGAAGAAGAAGAAAAGGTGGAATCTTTTGAGCTAGAAGAAGAGGAAGCTATATTTTCCTTTGGGGCAATTCAAGAGGAAATTGATTATACTTTTAACCCATAATTACCGCCTATTTATGATGAAGAGATCGAAGTGGTATTTGATGAGGAAGAATTTTCTTTAAACTCTATCCATGAAGTAGTGTTTCAAGAAAGGGAGCGTTCTTATATATCTCCAATTGAGCAATACATGGATGAGAAACTTTATGGTGATCTCAATGGAGCACAAGGTGTGTTTAAGGAGATTATCGTGAATATTGAGCCAAGTAGTGAGAAATATGCTACACATAAAGCTAAGTCTTTAACTATGGTTATTGGAGAGCATGAACAACTAAGACATGCCATGAATAACTTTTCTTCACAACGCTTGGACAAGGCAAATTCCAAGATCAAGCTAAGTTTTGATGGAGAACCAAAGGTAAGGTTAAGAGGGTGGTTGGGTGGAAGACGAGCTACTATATTCAATGCTGGGTTGACTACTTCCTATTGGATACGGGGTCGACTCTTTTTAAGAGGGGGAGGATGATACAAAATAAAGTTTACAGAGGAGACAGAAAGACAATCTGTGCCATGCTGCTGAATGATGTTGTTTAAGCGTTTATGTTAGTTGTTTTAGGACGACTTGGCCATCAAATTAGGATCATCTTCGGTAGGAAATTAGCTATAATAGTTTAATTATTATTTGGATCAAGTTTAAAGTAAAGTATTACTTTCCTTAACGTCTTGAGGGTCTAGTTTTTCCATATCATATTTGGAGGAGTTTAGGGAGTTTTCTAGAGTTTTTATTAGTATTTAAACAATGCTTTGTAATAGATTAGAGACAAAGAGAGATTGAAGTTAAGAAAATTAATGAAAGAGTCGAGGGGAGTTTCCTTCATATTCTTTTGTGTTTGCTTGCGGGCGACAAACTCTTGCGGGAGTTCTTAAATCCTTTGCGTAGGATCGAATTAAGGGTTGCGGCTCTTTGAATTCGGCTAGGTTCAATTACTTGCGGGTGTTGAATCATATCTTTAGTTTATTGTTCTTTAATATTCGTCTCATATAAACCACAAAACCCCAAAAAGATTGTATTTTTTGTTTTTAGAGAGTACAGAACCCAGTTCTGTTCTATAGCTATCAGCTTGTCAATTTTTTGTTTTTAGAGAGTACAAAACCCAGTTCTGTTCTATAGCTATCAGTTTGTCAGTTAGATAGTACAGATCCGAGTTCTGTACCTTCAGTACGCTTCTGCACTCGTATCACTACCCTTTCCCCTGCTACAGGTAACACCGGCGAGACCTGGGAAGGCAACCCGCCCAAGAGAGACGGCGCCCGGTCTTCCTGCGCGGCTTTGCGAAAGGGCCGACTTGTTGATTTTCTTGTCGGTTCATAGACAAATCGAAGCCCAAGCAAGGGCGGTTTTGTATCTAAAATAAAATCCCTTTTTCTTCGTATATGGAAATCCGAGAACAAGAGCTGAGAAGTCTTCCATTCTAGTAGTGAATTCAATAGCAGGTAGGAATAAGCACTGGTAAATACCCCCTTCTCCGGCTAACCGATAGGGAAATCCTTACACAAGCAAAAAAAGCATGAACTCGATCTTTAGGCCTTAGCACACCACGATTCTCTCAAAGAGATTCATCTGCCTAAGTAAGAGGCTGCGGAGGGGCTAGCTAGGGCGAGGATTCTGGAGTAGTGAAAAGTTCGAGAGAAGGGGATAAGTGCAAAGTTCGGAGGCACCGGAGTGTACAAGTTTCAAAACTAGGGGCACCATGCACATTTTTACATACTTTTGGGGCAACACGTGAATTTGCCGATTTCAAAATATTAGTGAACCAATTAGAAATATTGAAACTCTTTAAGAAGGAGTTTTTGAACCAAGTAAGGTGGTGCAGGAAGCAGCTAATCGTAAGCGTGCTAAGTATGAGATTAAGTGCGTTGCTGTGGGGTATGACTTCCTTCCCTTCTCTTTCTCCTCTTTAGGGGAGTTGGAGCCAGCTCAGTGGTTGTTCATCTGCTCAAGCGGATCCAGCAGTTCTCCAAGTATGAGGTTAAGTGCGTTGCTGTGGGGTATGACTTCCTTCCCTTCTCTTTCTCCTTTTTAGGGGAGTTAGAGCCAGCTCAGCGGTTGTTGATCTGCTCAAGCGGATCCAACAGTTCTCCAGGACGCAGGATATCGATGCGCATGCTACAGTTTTTATTTTTACTAAAATTGGTTTTACCAAAGAAAATGGTGTGGGGCTCAGTTAGTATCTCGGCTCCTCACCAAAGTTGCGCTAACAGGTACTACGAGCCCTCTGTCCCAGTAGAAAAGAAACAAGATTGGACGTTATTCTGGTTTGTCTCCATTTTTGTGAAACTATTCCTCAAGCAAGGCGCGAGAACAGTAAAGAGCGATGTCGTTGCGCGGGGATGCGAATCGCCAAGCTACGGCAAACAAAGTTGCCCGGCCCTACCGGATTCCAAATGCGAAGTTCAAAAGTTTTTTCTAATTATTATTGATTCTTCGTGTATAGTAACAATAATAATAAAAAAAATAATAATAATAAAGTAAAACAAGTGAAAAACATATAAACTTTGAACACATAATAAGAAAAAGTTTTGGAAGAAAATGAAATGGTCGGGAACCAAAAATATCAGATTAAGTCATCCGCAGGGATAGATTCTCCCTACACCGCCCAATCCAACACCATACACTCTTTAATCCCTAGGAAGTTCATATCATTTCAAATCACCCTCATTCAAGTCATCTTAGGTCTTCCCCGCCCCTAATAATATTATCACTTTTCCACCCTTCTACTCTTCTAACTGGTACGTCATTAGGTCTCCTTCTCACATGAACATACCACCTCAGTCGGTTTTTCATCATCTTGTTCTCAATGGGTGCAACCCATACCTTCTCCCTATAATTTCAATTTTTAGCTGATCACATATTGTATGTCCATACATCCACCGTATCTTGCGCACTCCGCCACACTCATCTTATGAATGTGACATTATTTCGCGGCACAACATTTTGCGTCATATAACAGTGCCGGCATAATTGTCATTTGATAAAATTTACCCTTCAACTTATTGGGCATTCCACGATCATACAGAAGCCATGTGGCATTCTTCCACTTCAACCAACCAGATTTGATTTTATGGGCCACATCTCCATCTAATTTTCCATCGAAGAATCGATCCCAAATATAATATCGAAAGAAATCTGATCCCTGAACAACATTTTCATCCAACACGATCGCCCATGTCTCCGAACGCCTAATCCCGCTTAACTTACACTCCATATACACGGTCCTCCTCCTGCTCAACCAAAACTCTCTGACTCCAAAGTGTGCCTCCATAGTTACTGTAACACCCAGACTCATCGCCTGATCCGAAAATAGTCACCTATGGCAGCTTGCCAGGCTGTGGGCTGACCTCACAGACCAACACGGGTCCTTTAGGCGCATTTTGACCTCACTCATGCGCACCCTGGGACACTTCCCAGGAGGTCACCCATCCTGAAATTGCTCCCAGTCAAGCACGCTTAACTGTGGAGTTTTTATCACATGGGAATCCTAAAAGGAAAGTCGGCTTTGTTGGTATGAGTAGCACTGTTACTCCTTTTAAACGCCTCATATGAGCCATTAATCTCTTATAAACTTCCTCTGAAATCTGGGGTATTACAGTTACAGCCTCCTTTCCACATCTACTTTCCTTTCTGAGATCAACACTATATCATCTGCAAACATCACGCACCATGGTATATCATCTTGGATTGACCATGTCAATTCGTTCAAGACTATAGCAAATAGAAATGGAGTAAGTGCGGACCCTTGGTGCACTCCAATCGTAATAGAGAACTTTTATGACTTCCCTACACTAGTCCGTACACTCGTTCTACCTCCCTTTAATGATGTTAATTAATATATTTTTGCAAAACTCCTTTCTAAGTTAGGGCACACCAAAGCATTTCTCTTGTAACCTTATGATACGCCTTCTCCAAATCAAGGAACACCATATGTAGGTCCTTCTTTCTGTCCCGGTAAGTCTTCATTGTTTGTCTTATGAGATCAATTGCCTCCATAGTTGACCTCCCCGTCATGAATCCAAATTGGTTCTCCGAAATCTTCACAGTTCTTCTTAATCTATGCTTTATCACCCCTTCACAAAGTTTCATCTTCTGACTCATCAGCTTCATCCCGCGATAGTTGACACATTCCTTAACGTCCCCTTTGTTCTTATGCAAAGGGACCAAATTGCTCTTCCTCTACTACTCCAACGGCATCTAATTACCTCTCCAAATCATGTTGACAAGCGTCGTCAACCATTCCACACCTTTGTCTCCTAGACACCTCCAAACCTCAATAGGTATGTCGTCTGGTCCCACTGCTTTCTTCCATCCCATCTTTTTCACAGCCATCCTCACCTCTCCCTTCTGAATTAACCACATGAACTCGTGATTAATAATACCTGGATGAATATTCACATGTCCAATATCATTCACTCGATCACCATTGAACAAGGTACCAAAGTATGATCTTGTTATCATCAGCAAGGACTCTTTGATCAACATATTTGACGAATTTCACCCTATCAATGTCCCGATTCCTCCCATCCGTGATACGCGCAATTTTTATAAATATCCTTCTCTCCTTCCTTGGTATCCAATCTTGTATAAGGTCTTGGTTCACCTTTCTTGCGTCTTATACTTCTCATAGTTCTTCTCACTTCTATCTTTTCCCAAAATCTTATAACATTTTCGCTTGTTCCTTGTCGTTTCTTGCACTTCCTCTTTCCACCAAGATGTCTCCTTACTCGATTTTCCGTTTAGATTCACCAAGAAATTCTTTTGCCACTATTTTTACCTTATGCGCTATAGTAACCCATAACGAGTCAACATCCTTTTATACACTAGTTGACCAGGTATATATCCCAACGATCTTCTTCAGGATAGCCTCCTTAAGCTCCCCTTCAAGTTTCCACCACTTGATCCTTGGCTCTAGTTGGGACCGTTTCTTCCCAAGCATCCTTTATCTCTGAAATTCAGTACCACCAATCTATGTCGCGTAGCACTACTCTACCCAGGTATCACCTTACAATCCCTAAAGCTCTTACGCCAAGCATTCATTACCAAAAGAAGTCAATCTGAATCGCATTACTTCCACTCATGTACGTCACTAAGTGAGACTTCTCTTCTCGAACCAATTGTTCATTACACCCAAGTCATATGCCAACGCAAAATCCAAAATGGGACTTCCTCCTTCATTTTTTGACCCATAGCCAAAACTTCCATGCACGCTTTCAAAACCTTGCCGCCTTGATTCCACATGCCCATTAAGGTCCCCACTAATAATCCACTTCACCCCACTAGGAATCCCTGCACCACATGTTCTAGCTCCTCCGATCCCACAGTTGCTGATGAATAGATGCATCCAATTTAATTTGTGGTGCATAAGCACTTATAATAGTCGTAGTCTCATTCCCTATCACCAACCTCAATGTCATTATGTGATCGCTCTTAATCAAAACCTCAACCACATCATATACGTACTTCTTATCATTAATAATACCAACTTCATTCCTACACTTATAATCTCGTGGTGTGATCTTCTTAGCTTTCGCTCCAACCCACTTAGTCTCCTGTAAACACATAATGTGAATCTTCCTCCTCCCCCATAACCTCCACAACCTCCGAAAATCTCCTCGTTAAAGAGTCGATGTTCCACGTTCCAAACCTAAGCGTACTACCCTTACCGTTATGAATGACCTTACTTGCGCCCTCTCGTCCATCATCTAAGAACCTATCATATTTGATACCATCGTACCCTGTGGAAGCGGAGTGGCACGTCACTTCGGGATGACGAGCTAGCGACCCTGCATATTTTCACTATACCCAGACCTTGGAAGTGTAGCACGACCTTTTGACACCACCCCCGGGCATCGAAGTGGTGCGTCGCTTCTGGGCGACGACCTAGAGACCCTTGCCTATTTATTACCACACCCGGGTCTAGAAAGTGTATCACGTCGCTGTGAAGGGGACGCCCCCACGGTTATCAAATTTCGATTCATGGATGTCCATTATATGTGGCTTACTTTACGCTAGACGCCACGAACCTACCGCAACTCTCCTCCTTTATCCGGGCTTGAGATGGCAGTGCATGCCAAAAAAAACCCTCACAGGCGGATTTTGGCGATATTACTACCACACAAAAAAATTACAGAACCGCCATGAGATGTGACAGTTCTACAAAAGTAAAACCGTCATGCGGCAAGGTGGTTCTACTAGCCTTGGCAATTTTTTTGCCTCGGATAATATATTACCAATCAATCGGCTAAAAGTAACATAAAACAATAATCCCGCGACTCGTGCTCGTCATCGCACCTCGATGCATGCTAGCCACGACTCACAATAGCCCGCACGGTCTGCCGCATCACCTTCATATTTTTTCTATATTGAAAGTTAAGCCGTTTGAATTACACCCTTTTGCGGAGCATATTCACCTTGTGCCTTGAGGCTTACTTTGATTCCTTTCGCCTTAACTTCATCCTTCGCTCATGTATGCACTCCTATGGCTTTGTGAGGTCTTACAAGACGTGGTAGTTCGCCCTTAAGTCCTATAATATACAAAACGAGGGTGTAGACTCATGTCTTAGAAGATATACTTGCATATATTCACGTTTTTCACTAGTAAACAAGTATAAACCCACACATCATGATATTACGCAAAAATGAGCGTAAAACTATAGGAAATGTGTAAGAGTAGAACCAAGCAGCATGACATATTATGATAAAATTATGGTAAAATAGAGCCTCTTCAATAGCCTAATACTGAATTTATATGCATGAATCGCGTTTAAAATTATGAGCACAAAAAATGGTGTATATAAGAATATAAGATTTCAAATATGAGTTGAAAACTCATGAATGTATATAACTGATGTTGTAATATAACTGCGAGTACACTGGTCATACACGTCGTGATATGAGTAGCATATCATGTGTACACTACGATTGCAGATTTGCAGTTGTGTGTGTACACTTAAATTAAACATATTCGGGTTGTGATAGACCATTCTCAATATTGTAATATGGACTAAGTTGTTACACTATGGTTGTCAAAACAAAATAAACATTTAATTTATTTCATTTGTATTTACTCAAAATATTCACTAATACATTTATGTGCGAAGTACGAGATGCTCCCTAATAGACTTGGCAAACGGGTCTATTCGGGTCGGGTCCGGGTCATGTCACTTTTCGGGTCATATATTTCAGGTCTATTTCGGTTCAGGTTGGGTTCAGTTTGGGTCGGGTCTATTTCGGGGTTATCAACTACTAGCCAAATTTGGGGGGAGTATTTCAAAATGTTCAATAATCATATTAATTTAAAATTTGGTCTCGTATTATCTTAAAATGGAATTTTCTTGGTAATTGGAGAGTTTGAAGATAGATGTGATATAGCTAATCCAAGTCATTTTTGTTCCACCGACTCATTTAAATGTTTCATTATTCGGGTTAGGCTCATTTCAGTTCAGGTTTGTGTGGGTCGGGTCAATATTGGGCATGATAAATCCATGGAAATGGGGAAGAAACGAAGTGTGTAGAAAAAGATTATCATTTCCATAATCAGATGAATTGAAAGAGATTATTACAAGACTATTTATACTTGGAGTATGACTTCTAACAACCTAAAAGTCAACTCAGCATCTTGTAACCGAATACGGTTATTTTGCTAGATTACAAGTATACCCCTATACTTCATACTCCCCCCTCAAGCTGGAATTAGTGGTTGATGCACTAATCCTAGTTTGACAGAAAAAGTCATGTGCTGATGCTCTCCTAGGCCCTTGGTGAACATATCAGCCAGCTGTAGGAACATGTCTCGTTACCAAAAATCCATCAAGAAGTTTTTCCCTGACATAATGACAGTCAACTTTGATATGCTTAGTCCTTTCATGGAAGACAGGATTGGCAACAATCTGCTGAGCAGCTAGATTATCACAGCAAAGAGTGATAGGCAGATCAGGAGATGCTTTTAAGTCATGCAGCAGAGCATTTAACCAGTCTAACTCACTGGTGGTAACAGACATAGCACGATACTCACTTTCTGCAGAGCTTTTGCTAACAGTGGATTGCTTTTTTGTCTTCCAAGACACAAGAGAGCTGCCAAGAAATATACAGTGTCCTGTCAAGGATTTGCCACTGTAAGGGCAATTGCCCCAGTCTGCATCAGTATATGCATCAATCTCCAAGTTGGAATTAGCTGGATAAAAGAGGGCCATTCAGAGGTTCATTTCAAGTACTTGACAAAATGTAAAGCAGCTTGATAGTGAGGAGCTCGAGGTGAGCTGAGGAATTGGCTCAACTGTTGAACACTATAGGAAATATCCGGCCTTGTAAGATTAAGGTACAGAAGTTTTCCTACTAATCTTCTGTACAGCTCAGGATCAGAGTGTAATTCTCCTTGATCATGAGAAAGTTTGACACCAGCAGGAAAGGGAAAAGAGCAGGGTTTACAATCCTGGAGACCTGCATCTTTTACCATGTCAGAGATATATTTCCTTTGATTAAGGAGGATGCCAGACGAATTTCGAGACACTTCCAAACCCAATAAATATCTCAGCAGACCCAGGTCTTTAATTGTGAACTTCTTGTCAAGTTCAGCCTTTAGGTTTTCTATGGATTTTTCATCAGAACCAGTGATGAGCAGATCATCCACATAAACCAAAACGACTGTGAATAGATCACCAGATTCCTTGGTGAATAAAGAGTAATCATTCTTTGATTGATTAAAACCAAGTTGATTTGTCAGAAACCAAGAGAGCTCTTTGTTCTATTGTCTGCTTGCTTTCTTGAGGCCATAGAGACTCCTTTGAAGCTTGAAAACTTGTCCTGGTTTGGCCAGTTGATAACCCTGAGGTAGTGTCATGTACACCTCCTCATCCAAGAACCCATGGAAAAATGCATTGTTCACATCTAGTTGATGTAGCCACTATTTCGCAGCTGCTAAAGCCATGATGACTCTGAGAGTTGCAAACTTAGCAACTGGAGAGACTGTCTGTTTATAATCTTTCCCAAAAACCTGATTATAGCCCTTGGCTACTAATCTGGCTTTGAATCTCTCCACAGTTCCATCGGCTCTATATTTGATTTTGTATACCCATTTGCAGCCAATTGGTTTTACTCCATCAGGTAGATCAGTTAAAAACCAAGTCTGAGTTTTCTCCAATGCAGTTAACTCTTTGTTCATGGCGTCCACCCGTCTATCATCTTTTGCAGCTTTGGAGTAGTGAATTGGCTCATCCTCTTTCATCATAGTTGATGTTGATTGTAGATAATTAGCAGAATATGTAGATGTCTGAAAAACTACTGAATCTGAGGTTGCAGGTGTGTCAACAGCTAGTGTCCTAGCAGGAAGATTTTGGATGACAAAATCATTAAGTCTTGTGGGAATTTTTGTGGCTCTAGTTTATTTCCTGACAGGAACAGACGTTGATTCTGTTTCATTATCAGAGGTGGTAGCATGGTTATTATATGTGATGCCAGGATTACTAGGGATGTTCGCAGACTCAGTATCAAGAATTTCACAATGGTGTCCAATATGGGAATTAGAAAAAGAATCAGGAATCATATGAGTTGTAGAGATAGATGGTGGAGATGAAGAGTATTGACTTGTGGTGGAAGATATAGGATTGTCTGTGTAGTTGTACCAGAAGGCATGACAGGTGTTGTAATGATGGGTGGATTTGGGAAACCCTCTCTGAAAGGGTATATCTGCTCTTGGAAGACAACTTCCCTACTCACAATGACTTTGTTAGTCTCCAAATTTTACATGTACCCTTTTTGTGCATTAGGATACCCAAGAAGAACACATCTTTCAGATTTAGTGGCAAATTTGTCTCTGTGAGAAACATTCTTCAGAGTGTAGCACAAGCAACCAATGGTCCTGAGATGCTCATAATTTGGTGCTTTGCCAAACAAAACTTCATGTGGAGTTTTCCATTTCAGCAGCTCCGTGGGCATAAGATTAATGAGATAGGTAGCTGCTAATATACACTCACCCCAGAATCTTGTAGGAAACCCAGCATAAATTTTTATTGCCCTTGCAGTTTTCACAAGATGTCTATGCTTTCTCTCAACTCGACCATTTTTTTGATGAGAGCCTGGCATAGACTTTTGATGCATAATGCCTTTGCTAGCAAACAATTTGGCACAAAATTGGTGTACAATCTCTGTACCATTATCAGACCTGAGATGTTTGATGGATATCCCAAACTGATTGTGAGTGTATGCTATTAAAGCTTCCACTGTGGAATATACTTGTGTTTTTATCTTTGAGGAGATGTGTCCAAACTGCTCTACTTCTATCATCAAGTATTGTCAAGAAATAGATAGCTCCTGATATGCTTGGAGTATGATAGGGACCCCACAGATCAATATGTACCAAACCAAATATAGAGGCAGCCATAGAATCACTTCTAGGAAAGGGTAATCGATGTTGTTTTGCAAGAACACATGCATGACTCACAAAACAGATTTCTTATTCCATTGTTGTTGACATGAGATATATGATGAAGTTTTGACAAGGAAGAATGTCCTAGTCTAGTGTGCATCAAAGATATATCTACTTTGCTGCCAACATTATTAGCCAAAGCATAAGGAGCATTACTTACAGATCTATCTGTTCTGCAGGTAGTAAGTAATGAAGAAGAAGAGATCCCTCTGATCTTGTATAACAATGAGTCACTTTTTCCTGCTGCCAGTAATCTTTTAGTTGAATGGTCCTGAAACAGACATCCAGTGCTATCAAACGTGCATGTAATACCATTCCTTGCTGGCAACTGACTCACAGATAAGAGACTATGCTTAAAGTCAGGGATATATAATACTCCAGTCAACAATATATCAGGGGTAAATTGAATGGACCCAATAAAATGGACTGACTTCCTCTGACCATCTGGTAAAACCACAGTGAGGGGTCTATTAAGTTTCTCGATGGTGGTGAAATGATCATAATATGGTGACATATGTTCTGTTGCCCCTGTATCTATAATCCATAATATAAAACCCAAAAAGGAGACATTGAAGTGAGTTTCTGAGCAATACCTGCAAAATTAGTCATAGAGGTGAGACTATTTGCAGATGCTAATGGAGAATCCTGAGGCTGACTTGCTTGAGGTTGCTAATAGGCATGAAGTTGCTGTAACATGGAATTGAAAACCTGAGGATCTACATATATTGCATTAGGTTGTTGTGTCTTGCTGTGGTATTACAACAGAGATAAAGGATCAGAGTTAGCAGTATGATCAGCCCCAGTCTCTTGAGCCATGTGTGCAGCTGCTTTCCCTTGCTGTAACTATCTGAACCAGTCAGGAATCTTAGCTCCAGGTTTCTTAAAGCATTCAGCAGATAAATGCCATTTTCTGTTACAGTGCTTGCAGACTGCAGTCCTTTTAAACTCTCGTAGGATTTATAGTCTGTGAATCCAAACTTGTTGAAGAATTTAGTAGGATCAGTCTGAGTATGGGGATGTGTCTTATGATTATGTGGTGCAAACTGAGGTTTTTCTACAGCCATAGCACTAACATCCTCAAGTGCCTGAATACCAGACATTTTTCCTTCAAAGTTTCTGCCTCGTTCTGCCCTCAAGAGTCTACTGTAAGCACTGATAAACACGGGTAATGGTGAAGTTGGCAGAATGTCATCTTTTATAGTCTAATAACAGGAATCAAGACCCATAAGGAATTTCACCAGTCTTAGTCTGTTTTGGGCATCTAACAGCTACTTCAGATCATTGCAAGAACACTGATCCATACCACCACAAATGCAGACATAGCTTCCCAAACTTTCTTCAATTTACCATGATATTCAGCTAGAGTTTCACCATTCTGTTTAATGTCAGCCACTCACATTGCAGCTCATAATATTGCAAGCTATCTGTTTGTCCATAGCTTTCCTTTATCTCATCCCACAACTCTTTGGAAGTGTTAGAATACTGAAATCCCTCTGATATTTTTTTCTTCATAGCAAAGAGTATCCAACACATTACCAAGTGATCCACAAATATCCATTTTTGATAGTCAGGATGTGTGACAACAGGTTTGGGAAGTGTACCAGTTACGAAACACAATTTATTCTTAGCTAGCAAAGATTTTTTCAACGTACGAGTCCATTGGATGAAATCACTACTACTGAATTTGCGAGGAACTAAAGGAGTATTAGTTTGATCATCTGATGAGATGTAATAAGGATCAGTGTAGTGTGAAGCAGAAGACATCTGAGAATTATGAGTAGCATCCATTCTCCCTGAAGATGATAGCAACAACCAGATTTTCCAACGAAAACACCGCTAAACCAATTTTCTGATCCGGAAACTTCTGAAATACGGCTGAATCTTCAACAATCTCCACCAATTCGGTTGATGAACCAAATTATCACACTGAATTTGTGAAAATATTGACCGAAATCTTCAAGAATCTTGACAAGGAAGATTCTCAAACCAATGATACTAGATAAAGAAACTTATCGAAAAACTTCAGCGAGAAGTTTCGAAGAATCGGAGTAATTCGAGGTCGCAAAAGAACCAGAAAAAAAACTTCGAACCGAAAAAAGAGTAACAATTACGCTACAAAGTTGGGGCAATTTGAGGTGAAAATCACCTGCGATTTGAGCTGAAATGTGTTGATTCAACTCTGTTAGTGCGAAATCTGGTAGAATTTCGCAAAACATGGTGATTTGATGTTAATTTTGCGGAAATCGATCGTGATCAAGCTCGATACCATGATAAATCCATGGAAATGGGGAAGAAACGAAGTGTGTAGAAGAAGATTATCATTTCCATAATCAGTTGAATTGAAAGAGATTATTACAAGACTATTTGTACTTGGAGTATGACTTCTAACAACCTAAAAGTCAACTCAGCATCTTGTAACCGAATACGGTTATTTTGCTAGATTACAAGTATACCCCTATACTTCATAGGTCAAACAGTATTTAGGCTAATTTCGGGTTCGCAGGTCTGGTCATTTCGGGTTGGATTCAGCTTATCAATTCGAGTCAGATTCGAATGTTCGGGTCCGGGTCACTTTTGCCAACTCTATTTCCTAGTATTATACGATTCTGGCACTATACCTTTTTTTTCTGTTACAATATGAAAATCGAATAACTAAATAGTCTATTATATCATCCCCCTAGGAGCTACGAGAGTTACATTCTCCACAAATTAAAATAGGTGGAGAGACCCTCAAGTCTCTTAGTCGGATATTCTGAGGTCGGTTAGCCTTCATGACGTCGTTCAAAATGATAGGCCAAGTAATCGGCTTCTCCAGTCCAAGCTCTTGTATGTACCTTTTCAAATTCTTATTTGTTGGGCCATTTGAAGCTAAGCCTTTTTTTCGTTGGGCCATTTTGAGCCAAGAACCGGAAATCATAGTGTCTTCGGTTTCTCCCAATTTTTATTATTTTGACTATTTTTTAACCGAGCTAGATCTGCCGGATCATTAACTCTAATGCTATCTAAGTTGATTTTATTTACCCTAGACCTTATACTAAGGGAGTTAGGGACACCAGATGGTTCACCGAAGTTCTTACCAACGCGTCGAAACACTGCCACACTGGCAGCTGACCTCTAGAAGTAACAACATATAACATCAAGAGCATTACGCAAAGAACATTCATATTCCTAAGCAAACCACATTTCACCACTTACTATTTTTGCTCCACCAATCAAATCGAAACAAACCAACCCTCCAATCTCTATTGTCCTCTCCACGTGTCATCATTACAAACCCTGAACCTTTGCTATACTTACACATCATTCATGATGATCGTATACTACATAGTTTATTTGTTTTATTAAATGGTATATTTGCATATTTATAGGAAGTTGTATGCGAAAAGTTTTGGCACCTGTCAAAACAGCGCACGAACTCGCTGTTCTTATTTGGCCTTGTCAATCTTATCTGGTAATATACTTTCCTCCTCTGGCCACCTTTGTTTGTATCTCGCACTCCACTCCACTCATCATCATACATAACCGTTAACCGACCCAACTTACATGTACATTTCTACGTGTACATTTTTCTACGTACGCTCTTGGTAGCTCCTAACCAATGTTTGACATCTCAACTTACACTCTTAGATAGACTTGTTAAACGATCTCGTCCAAACCTGCAATTACAGTTTTAAATCGCTTCAATTTATTAGGTATTCAGGTGTGGATAGAACATGAGGTTCCTTGTTACTAATTTATTTGTGACCGGCCACAGTATTGCATTGATGTACAAATGTATGTGTACATGTACATTTTTCGACTGTGTATGTTGGTATCTTCTAATAAATACTAACCCGTATTTCAATTAAATTACGATTGTTAGAGTTTTGGTGTTTTAACAATCCCCAATATCAAATTCTTAAATTGTTCCTACAATGTTTGACGAACTAGATTTACTCTAGAATCACGTTACACATTTAGTAAATAGGGTCGTTAGATATCGTGTTTTATATCATTCTTCTTTCTTTATAATTAAAGTCCCATACCTACATAATTATGCATGATACAAGGGGCTTTGAAGATACATACGATGTAGTTGTAAACCAATTCAAGTAGGAGTATATAACAAAAACGTGATGGTTGTTATATTTGTTTAAACTATGTGACTTTGAAAATGTCAAAGTATAATTCCCAACTCATGGACCAATAGCAATATTATTAAAAATGAAGTATTCACATTCACACACTAGCTAGCAATCACAACAAATACATTTGACCCTTAAAAAAAAAAAAAAAAAAAAAAAAGAACAAATACAGTTAACATAAAAGGTTAAGAAGAGTCTACACTCTAACACCGTGTTTGGGGGGATATTCGTTCTAACTTGGCTAACACGTACGACTAAAACTATGACCTCACTCCACTCCTCACTCGTTTTCCCTTTCTAAGGCGTTTCGCTCCCGTCTTTTTACCGTTTTACGTACTCTATTTGTACACTTCCAGCACAATGCCACTCTGTTGCTTTTAGCTTCACCATTTATATACTCACTTCGTCACGTATACCCTCATCTCGGTCTCTATGTAACTTGCTAAATTAACTAACATTCCAAATTCGATCATTATCCGCGATAATATAACTCTTCTCCTGTTATTGGTCTGTTCGATAAAAGTGATTATTGATATGCTTCGTATTTCTTACGGATGTACATAGTTGCTAGCTAAAATGCTTATTTGTCATAAATACATTTACGGTTGTAGATGAGAGGTGCCGAATTGTGAATATAGATAGCTTAATTAGATGGTAATTTGAAAATGATATTCTAACTGGTCGAGAAACTAGTGAATAAAACGAGTGAAGAACACACAATACATTATCTAAAATCAAATATAAATCGATGGAAGTGTCCAAATTAGTTGGTTATTAGAAATTAAGCCACCGGCCTCCAGAGGAAGTGTGTCAAGAACTCACATTACCTACGTATCTTGACCTTAGTACACATCCAAAACTAAGTCACCAAAAACACTAATTATATATTCCAATTAATTAATAAGAAAGCCAAAGAAAAATGGTTACCAAAGTGGGTGAGGTGGCAGTAGTTGGATGGTGAGAAACGGACCCAAAGATGGGAAGGAATAAGCTGGACCACACATGCATATTATTACTAGAGCATTACCATATCATACATGCATACATGTTCTATGAACTACGAAATTCGCCCAAAAAAAAAAATGAAAATACTATGAAAATGAAATAATAATAACATACTATAGCAAGAAACATAAGTTAGCCACCAGAGTTTTACTTTCTAACTAAGACCATGCCAAACATGTGCACCTTATGTTTACCTCCCATCTAATCACATGCCTTTCACCCGCTTCTCCCACCCTAACCACCTACTTATTACTTCACTCTCTAGAGTATTGATCGAGATACCTGTTCAGTAAACTTACTTACATTTCGAATTCTAACAACATAAATACGAGCACAAATTTAAATTTATCGATGCAGACTAATCAAACGGTCGGGTTCATGATCAGAGGATCGATCGAATGTAAAAATGACAATTGAGTACAGTAAAATATGTTGGTATTATTGATGAATATGGGTCACCAAACAAATAATCATCTATGTAATCAAGTTTGTAACAATCATTAACCTAAAAAATAAAAAAAATAAAAAAAAAAGTTTGTAACAATCATAATATGTACATGAATCATCTTACACATTTTCACTACCAAAGAAAGAAGAAGAAATGAAAAATAACACATGAATATGGTGCTATCTATCTATCTATCTTCTACGGAGTATTCACCTACAAGCCAAATAATATTCATTGAGATTGAATTACTATGATGAAAATTTCAAAGGCTAAAAGGGCGAGGCTTCTTAGAAGGGTGTGGACTTTCAACTTCTTGATCATATGATGACGACATCATCATCATCATCATCCGCTTCTGAAAATTATTACCGACTCCGTCAAAGTCAACGCTTAAATTGTCCGGCTGGGCCGGCAGGTTCAGGTCAAACTCAAGAGGCGTGTGCGTCACGGTTGATGTAGCAGCAGATATGGCGGCTGAATTACTCTTCACATCACTGCTCTTATCCTTGCCACTGTTCTTGTCAACTTTGGTGGTAATTCCGCCTTCGTAGTGACACCTCTTGTGGCCGCCAAGTGCCTGGCCGGAGGGGAACGCCTTGTTACATATCGTACACACGTGCGCCTTCCCGCCGCCGGTCGTGGTGGATGACGAGGAGGTGGTGTCAGCGGCGGTGGTTGTTGCAGCGGTGGGGTCAGCGGTTGCGGGTTTACGGTGGCTGGCTTTGTGTCCACCTAACGCTTGGTAAGATGAGAAAGCCTTGTCACACACGGCACACTTGTATGACACGTCACCCTGCTGTGACGGCGGCGGCGGCGGCGAATTCATCACCTTTTTAGTTTCCACGACAGAAGCAGAATTGGGATTCTCACCGCCACGAGCAAGCATGATGAGGCAGAGGGCGAGGTACTCCTCCTCAGACGGCGGCGTGGGTGTGGTTTCATCAGAACGCGGCCGCTTTGACCGCTTCTTCTTCGCCCAGTGCTCGATCGAACGACTCCCGGTATCTTCACGTTTAGGTCCAGCCGGTGTCGGTGTCGGAGACGGTGTCGAGTTTATTGCTTCCAAAGCAGCCATAACCGATGAAGATTGAAGGTGAATAAAACTTGCTTGAGAAGGAACAAGTTTTTGTTTTTGTTTGAGTGAGGAGAGAGAATTGTGAGGAGAGAGGGGGAGAGAAAAGAGGGGGAGATTGCTTGGAGAGGTGGGAGGAGTGAAGAGTAGTAGTAGTAAGGTATGTGAAGGAAGGTGGGAAATATATAGTGTAAAATAAGAGGAAGAGTGAAGGAAATGAGAGTTGTTGGCAAAGAGAAGTGAAGTCGGTCAACTGACAACTCTTTTTTAGATGAGAGAGTAGTAGAAGAGTGGGAAAGAAGAGGTGGTGGGTAACTAGATCAGGCAATTTTTTGGACTTTTTCCAGGTCAATTTATTCTTGGATTTATTTTCATCGCATTTTGTTCTTGTACCACTACTACTACTACTGTACTACTACCACTAAAGTACTACTCCTCCCTTAACATTCATTACTACATTATTATCACAATTATCTAAATAGATACTCTTTACTTCTTGGGTGTGTCATATGTCCCATAGGTTCATCGTACCTGTATTTCATGGACTTTCCACTTCAATTCATCATATCATTTTTGGGTTTTCCTCGTTTTCTTAGGAATACTTTATTTTTTTTTCAATATGTGTAGTTTTCTTAGGAATACTTCATGTTTTTTTCAATATATATGTGTGGTATATGATAGTATGATATATCTACCTTAGGTAATAATCAATGTATTTGGTTTCATTTGAATATGTCACTTATCAGACTACTAGATGATTTTGGTGAGCCGAAGGAGCGGGTACTGCTCGTATTTACTTTAGACATATGATATTTCCACGACTTAAAAAGACTGGTCCACATACGCTGACTGCAGCCACGACACGCGCCTGTTTGAAGTCGTTTTGTGTCATGGAAATAGGTTAATCTTATTTAGTATTTGGTAAATTGAACTAGGAACCGCATTTTGACCATTTCTTTATATGAAACTTTGTGAAATGTAATTACTTTCCTATCCTTGTATTCCAATAATAGTCATTTACGAAAAAATGAAATGCGCTAGTGAATAAGAAAGGCAAATTGCTAGAGGTTTATAGTTTAGACACAATTAATTTGTCTAAAATGTAAAATTGAGCTAGTAGTAGTAAAATTGAGATCGGAATAGTAAAATTAGTTGTAGTAAAAAATTCAGGTAGTAAAATTAATTGTGTGAGTAGTAAAATTTTGATAGTGTAGTAAAATTATTACGGATTGTAGACACTTTTGCGTGTCTACACTTTAAACCTCTAGCATTGTCCATAAGAAATGCATGCTTTTAATTTGGTACATATATATATAGTCCAGAGGTGTGACGGTTCTTTCGTACATGGGCAAGGCGAGTGGCGGCTAATGGTGTATTCTCATGTATGCGTGAATAATGGTGGAAAAGGCAACTAACTACTACTACTCGTATATAGTTGTATGTTGATGGAGAAATCAAAGCTTTATTATGAACAACTTTGCATTATGGTGGACTTGGCATTTAGATGTTATATGTTGACAAGTTATAAGATAGTATTCAACTTGATCAATGTATGTGTTGAAATGTTGAATAATCAACTTTTGTGAGCCTTTATTCATTAATTAAAAGCTTACACTCCAAACACTTGTATCATCACTTGTATGTGTAATTTCCTACTTTAATTTCTCTCGTTACCAAATCCAATCGAAATTAAGGAAGCTTAAAATAATAGCTACGGATCAGATCGAGTGTTCACTCACTACTTTCGAGGAAATCGATCAGTAGACTTTGATTATGTATCTATCGCGAGCCACGTTTTTTTTATCTTTATCGTATATTCAATAATAATTTAATTCGTACGTACGTACGTCTCCATGCATGTTATTATGTCTTGACTTATCTTAGGTTAAAATTTCTTTACTATTGTGCGTGAAAAATCTTTGGATTAGCAAAATATGGACCTTGAAGTGATCCGCTCATGGTTCATTATATATACTCTTTCCACCATTTGTTTTGGTTTGAATTCCTCTCACATAATCAAACCAAACGTAAATAATCAAAAGAAATGGAGGAAGTACTAGCTATATTGCGTATAATGCTCACTCAATTATTCTTATGCATAAGTAAATGGAATACATTTGAAATTGGTAAAGAATAAGGATTAACTTTAGGAGAACAAAAACACCCTACCAACTAGATTAACGATGGTGGATATGCAATAGAGCGTCAATGTATGATTTATTGCACACAACGATTGAATTAAATTAAAAACTTCTATTACGTGCCATTCTTTAGTTTGTGAACTTCGATGTAAAAATTAAAATCCAGAGCCTTGATAATTAATTTCATTTATTAATTTCATAATCGAGTATTGAGATAAGACTGTTGTATACGAATACATTATACGTCATTACATTCGAACGAAAAAAATAGAAGAGGAGTTAGTGAGGAGGAAAATTCCATATGAACTAACAAGTTGTTGGAGATAGAGCGGATACATGGACGTAATTTAAGGAAGGGAGACAAATTAGGAGTCCCATATGCGGTATGCCTAAACCAAACACGCCACAGTTTAGTAGTAGTGGTAGTGACAATTTTGAAGTGAAGATATTTCTATGTGAAGTAATTAAAGGTTCTCTTCATCTTCATTCTGGCCCTTTAATTTGCATAACCACATGCTTATGTTAAGTATTCCATCCTTATGAATATGCAAAATCACATGCCTACCTATAAAGTTTAAGTGATGCTTATAAGTTCTACGTCATAAGTTTCACGTCATTCCTTCCATGTCATTATCTCTAATATAATCTACTCTCGTGATTAAGATTAACAAGAGTTGGCTTATTGATATTGAGGAGTGTTATATGATTTTTTTACCACACGAAATGATAACAAAATTGCATGTTTAATTTTACCACTTTGGGAACACTAGTTAACCTTATAATTGCATATGATGAAGAGGTTTTATCCTATTTGACGTCTCAGGCGGCATATTTTGTTAAATTTTTTAAAAGTCAGGTACTCAGGTTGTTTATTTGTAAGATAAGCTAAGTAAATTAGTTCAAGAGTTGAAACAAAATCTCATCTTAAACTTGAATTAGTTACGTTAGGTATATCGTTGTCTAACCCAAACATGTGTCCATTTTAGACACGTTAGGAAATTTCAAGTTAACAAGGTTTGGCATATATTCCAATTTGCCAATCTAATCCAAAAGAGAATTGGATGAAGGAGAAAGGATGATGCGAAGCTTTCTTCAAGTGATGTAGTAGAAGAGAGTAGAGAGCGAGAGAGTATGTAAGGTGAGTTTACACTTCACACAATAAACACTTAGTCGAATTACAAGTGGCCACCGCAAATTTAATTAGGTAATTAGACGCGTGTATAATAAGTTTGGTAGAAAAAGTGAGCTAATTCTTCCAAGCCACAAATTAATACACTTCCCCTCACCCTTTCACTTGCCTTTTTATCAAAGTTGGAGTATTAATTAGGTACTCCACACCTTATCACCTTACCCACTTCTTTACAACTTTACATTCACAATCTTCTAATATCTCCAGGCTAAGCTTGCTAGCTAGTAGTAGTCTAGTACGTAGCTAGTCCCCCCCTTGCCATAAGTCCCCATATCTTTCCGGATAAAATTTGAGATGTTCACGGAAGGATGGTATTGCGGAAAATGCGGTTTCTATGCCTTCAGTTCTTAGATACGTAAAACATGAAGACAGACGAGATTTAAGTGATCCGTATTCTTATAAGATTTAAGGGTTGGCAATGCAACGATGGTAACACAAATGGAGAAACTGTCATTCTGACAAAGACCACATATATAACAATTATATTATCCCGTCAAGGACCAAGCCGCAACGCACAAGGTAGACTAAACTTCTTGATTGGATAAGAAAGCGCGAAAATAACAGCAATAATTCACTGTAATACTGTAATATAGCAGCAGAGGAGTAAAAAAACACAGAATCAAGCTGCTGAGTAAAAAACACAGAATCAAGCTGCTGAGTAAAAATCCATTGTCTGCATGTACACAATAAACTACCATCCAGCTGCTATTTCTCAGAACAATATTCAGAGAGTAGCAGCAGTGCAGCACGAATAATTGGCATAGGTGACGATATCAGGATGAAACTATAGGATGAAACTAAACATAGTTCATGCCTAAAGTTTAAACTGGAACTATTCCATTAGAGACAGCCAGACAGGTATAACCGTAAACAATTTACTCAGCTGAACACTCGTAAGTATATGGATAAGACATGTCTAAAGTTTCTCAGACAAACGTATGGAACATTATAAGAGAGTAGAGGACTGGAGGCTGTAACGAACAGATTAACACACAGGTGCATAAGAATAAGGTACAGCTACCAATTAAGCACAATTTACAGTATAACTGACTATCATTTGGGGATGCGATCAAGAACATAATAATAATGCTGAATGTGTATACCAGCGGTAGTTGTTCTCCAAGATCGCAAGGGGGTTAAGAAAGCATCTTTTTTCGAAATGCAGAAAATCATATGAAAGACAAGGGAGTAGTACTTAACACGATCCAGAGAAGGCGACGTAGCTGATGTGGTAAAAACAGAAGACAACTCCTATGAGAGTTCCACAACTTTAATCATTTGGCAGTGAGTTGAACTTCAAAAAGTTCGCCTCAACCTGACAGCAAATACTATTGAAGGCGATCCCAGTATAATCCGTAGGCATACCAAAGAGCATATAAAGGTTGCAAGAAATAACAGGAACATCATAGTATCTAAAGACGATATCACCTTAGTTAAAATAAAAAGATCAAAAAAAAAAACAAAAAAAAGCCTTCTAGTATGTGTAAGACTATGCTGTTTGTATATACACTTACAGTAATGAAGGGGAATCCAAAGACAAGCTCGTGGCTCATGAGCCACATGACAGCAGACAAATAGGATTCGCACGTTTAGTGAACACACTTTGTGAGGCCCGGCTAATTTAGTCAAGTTTATCAAATACTAACATGGTAAGTTTTACACCATGTTGTGGAGAAATAAGAATGGAAAGTGTTGCTCAAGTGATCTATACATTCTAAAAGACAAGCAGATCCACTTCCCATCTTACTCGGAGACATAAACCAAAGGAAGAACATAGCCATTCAACATACATATCAACAACAGACTACTTGGGTTGACAATATTCTCGCCAAGATGCCCAAGTATATGTGAGCCAGCACCTCCGCAATTACCATATCTACTAGTCCTAGCATGCTAATACTATTACTAAGCCAGTAAAGTACACACAAAAAATCCAGATCGCCAAAACTTGTCGAAGAACCAGAAATGCTCTCTTTGCAGTTCTTACAAATCTTACTAGTTTGGAAGCAGCACAAATTCGACTATTGATTCATTGGCCAGTCAACTTTCTCGGCAAGATACCCAGCACCTTCCCAATTGCATATCCACTAGTCCTACCACTATTACCAAGCAAGTACAAGGCTACACTCAAAAGACCATCACAAAGGTTTTCTTTCCAGCTCATACAAATCTTACTAGCATTGAAGCAGCACAAATTAGAGTATTAGACCATCTATTCATTGTAACCCTGTTCATCGTAAAGGTGAAGGCATTCTTCTAATTACGGCTATTTGCAGAAATTCCGTGAAACAAAAGAAAAGACTATACCCAAAAGAACCTCACAAGGAGTATTTTCACTAGATTCAGTTACGATTTACATCGGTCATCATACCAAATAACCAACCTTAATAAGTGGCAAAGAACTGCAGTAATCCTCCAATTCATAAACAACAATTACACTAACCTTAGCATTTCAGTTCAAATTCCAAACAATCAAAATGAAAATGTAATTCAAAGCTAAAACATCCAACTAAAATCTAAGAGATTCAAACAGTACCTCTATTTACAATAACGATCAGCTTTTTTCTTGATGCGATCAACAAGAGCATCTTCAACAGACTTAACCTTAGCTTTGGGATCGTACCCAAACTTTTTCGTCTCAACAGGGAAAAGTTCCTCATATTTCATCTTCTTAGCTGCATCAATAGTGTAGATAGCTTCTCCACCGGTTGCACCAGAGGCACCCGCTTGATCATCAACAACAAGACCCGGTTGTAGCTGCTCTTCGAGAGACTCTTTGTTGATTTTATTCTTCTTCTTTTTCTTCTTTTTGTCTATACTTTTGCTATTCGTAGCTACTGCTCCGCCTTTGAATGTTAGGCGTCCAGCGTTAACTCTCTCGTATGGACTGTCCGCCATAACGTCTTGCTACCCCTTCACACACTCAGGATCCTTCTCCTCCCTTGACTTCCCTTCTCCTTCACCTTCACGATTCTTTTAGTTAAAAACGGTACAACAAAAACAACAACATCTTTAACCCCAGTGCCTTAAAGGCTCCCGCCATAAGCTGGGGTAAGGGGGGTCGAATGCACGCCAGCCTTACCCCTATTGAAACATAGAGAGGTTGCGCACGGATGACCCAAAATCAAAATTGGTTCAAGAATCTCGCCGAGTTGAGAACCTCGGCGTAAAATTCCGCAATGTAGCTCAATAAAGTTAAAAAATCCATCAAAAACAATCCTTTTTTTGTTTGTTGCTCTAAAAACCGATCCTTCTCCATCATTCTTATACCTCCTATAACAAATTTCAGCAACTTATGTAACCAATAATTAACGATAATCAACAATTAATTCAATAATTTAAAAATTGGGGCTGTAAAGACATGAACCCTAATTATGAAACTTCCCCCAATTAAGGTAAAACTCATCAAAATCTCGATAGAGTAACGCTTCAACATGATTTATTGTTCTAATTAATCATATAAATTCATGTTCATTGCATGGAATAATAGAACTTAGAAATAAAAGAAGAGGAGAGAGAGAAAATAAAATTACCTTGTAGCGGCGTGAGAAGGTGGAGCAGCCGGCCGATGAGTTTCTGCCGACGAAAGTGGTGGCCGGTGGGCGGCGCGTGAGCGGATAATCAGGCGGGGGCACAGCCGGAGGAGAGAAAAGGCGGTGGGGAGATTGAGAGAAAAAGGAGGAGTGATGAAAGTTGAGACCACTCGGATACCGACGCAAATTCGAACTTGGCAACTAAAAGGAATTAATAAAAGTAGGAGAGAGGATGTGAGATGGGATGTAACTAGAGCTGGCCATGGGTCGGGCGGGCTAGTTTAGTGCCGGGTTTTCCCAGGCTAGTGCTCCAAAAGTCGAGCACTGGCACTAGCACTAGGTACCCGGGCTAGTGCCAGTGCTCGACTTTTGGAGCACTAGCCCGCAGTGCTTTGACCGGGCTTTGACCCGGGCTAGTGCCGGGCGGGGCAGTGCTTGGGCACTGCCTCGGCAAAAAAAAAAAAAAAGGCTTGCTCATAATTACCACAATTTTATAAACTTATAATAATTAGGAAGTATACGTATCTCGAAAGAATCAAAGCCCACGTAGTTCTTTACTTACCTTACTTACCTTTGTTTGATTATTGATCGGTTTATTCTTGGACGTTCTCAATTCTCGTCGGCGGTTGATGCTCCCGATTCCGATGTAGTATCCATTGTCATGAATGGATCTTCTTCGTCGTCATCATCGTCATCTTTCATTCCTTGTGTTCTTGTTATTGCTTGATCCCAATCTTTTTTGCATACACATACTTTCACGGATTCGGGAGCCAAGCTTGATCGTTTTTTATCTAATACTCTTCTACCTGCACTAAAAGCGGACTCCGAAGCAATTGTTGAAGCTGTAACTACAAGAACATCCTTTGCAATTTGGGTTAAAAACGGATATTGGTGGCTATGTTCACGCCACCAATTAAGAATGCTAAAATCACTGTCATCGTTAATATCATGGGTTACTGATAAATAAGTATCGACAAAAGATGAAGTATCGTTTGAAATCGTTTTTTGTTTTTTTTAAAATAATGTTGCTCAAACCACCAAATCTACTTTTTTTAGATTTTAAAGGCATAGAAGAAGAAGAAGAACTAGCTTGTGCATTATTACCACTATACAAATCATGCAATTTACTAAGAATAGATTGACATTTGTTCACATAACTTTGTACATCATACTCTTGTTCTAATTGTGTATAATAATAATCTAACATGTTTGTCAATCCATCGACTTTAACACCGTGATCAAGAAGACATGCAATGCCATATATAATAGGAAAATCAGAAAAATAATTCAACCATTTCACACGCATCAAAGAAACAACATGTTTTAAACTATCGAAATTAGAATCTTGTACATTAGACATAGCCATAACTATTTGAACACATTGCATGATCACCAAATGAACATTTGGTTCATATACTTGCGAAAAAACCTTTGTAGCATCATAATAAGATTTTAAAAGATCATAAAGAGGTTCGGCAAGTTCCCAAATGGAATCATCAAGAAGTCGTACATTTGAATCATTACGAAAATGTTCATTATACGAACAAGTAATAACTTGTTTATACCTGATTGCAGCACCTAGCATGAAATAGGTAGAATTCCACCTTGTTGGTGTATCGAGACCAAACCTCTTCGGTTTCAATTGATGTTCCGTACACAATTGTTTGTATCTTCGCTTTGTTGTGCTCGTAGTTCTAAGCCACTTAATAACTTTTCTAATAGGCGTTAGAATAGGAACAATATAAGCAATACCTTCTTGTGCGGACAAATTAATAATATGTGCACAACACCTAACATGTAAAAACATACCATCTAATAATAAACTTGAAATATTACTCTTAATATGACGAATACAATTAGTATTAGCCGTAGCATTATCAAATGAGATAGTAAACAACTTATCAAGCAAATTAAAGTCAGTACAAGTAGTATTAATACGCAAATATATGTTAAAACCGGTATGCGACTCTTCCCTAACATCAAAAGCAATAATACGTTTTTGCAATTTAAAATCATTATCAATCCAATGAACGGTAACACATATATAAGGCTCACCTTGTCTTGAAGTACATGTATCACTAGTTAGGCAAACACATCCACTAAATGTACGAAAATATTCAATTAGCTCGCATCTAGTTTTGTTATATGTGCCATAGTATGACGCTTAAGAGTGTTCCTAGGCACTTTTCGAAAAGCGGGTTGTAATGATAATCTATTAAACTCTTCATAATTAGGACTTTCACCAAAACTAAAAGGCAATTCATCAAGACAAACAAAACGAGCCATATTATCAACCATTCGATCTCTATTATAATAAAAAGGGGTACCTCCACCGGGAGTAGGGGTCATATAACCTCCGATTTGTGATTGACCACTACGACGACTTGATTCACCTTGTTGTTGGTTTTAGACCTTTTCGGGGTTAAATATGCCATGTGTTTGTAGGTGTTGAGTTTGCGTGCCGGTTCCGCTACCCGCTTTCCACTTCAATTCTGTATTAATTTTGTTGTTTTTGCATATTGTACAAATAAGTTTATAATGTTTTGCATTATTTTTGTCTTTCTCGACGAAGATTTTCTCAAAATAAGGCCAAACAAAACTTGATTTGATACCACGTCGATTAACAATACCACCATCTTCTCCACCTATATTAAAGAATAGTGATATTAAATTATTAATTATGTTGTAAATTTAAATCAATTGAATAAATTAAAAAAATTGAAAAATTAAATAAATATGGAACTATATAAATTGAATTTTACCATCTTGTGCATTTATATTCGGAGTACAACGAGGTGGTGGCATCATCGATGATTCTTGTTGTGATATAACCTACACCTACAAATAAAATTATATTAATAAAAGAAAAATTGACAAAATAACACTAATAATTATAAAAATAAATTAAAAACATAAAGTTACCTTGATTAACATCGGTATCGCCTAGAAGTGATTGCTCATACTCCCTCATCGTTCTTATTTGATCGGGAGTTAAATTATCCATTTCGGGTTAATATTATTTTTTGAAAAAGGTATTAAATATATTGAATACAATATACAATAATTGTCAATACTAATAATAATTTTCAAATTAACAACAACAATAACAATAACAAAATTATTAAATATTGTATACTTAATATAATACTTGTAAAGTTGTAATAATTATTTTTAACTAAACTTGAAAACTTAATTATTACTTGAGAATTGTAGAGTTGTAGTAATTGTAGAAGAAATGTAGAATTGAGAGAATAATTGTGTGGAAAATTGAGATGGATGAAGTGGGTATTTATAGATAATTTAGGGGAGGAGTAAATAAAAAAAAAAAAACAAAAAACAAAAAACAAAAAAAAGCCAAAAACAGCCGTTGAAGGCCAAACGGCTAGGGAAAAACTAGCCGTTTAGGGGGCGGGGCTGGTGCGGGCTGAAGCGGGCTAGTGCGGGCTGGGGCGGGCTAGTGCTTGACCAGTGCTTGACCAAGGCTTGACCAGTGCTTGACCAGGGCTTGACCAGGGCTTGACCAGGGCTTGACCAGTGCTTTGACCAGTGCTTAACCAGTGCTTGACCAAGGCTTGACCAGTGCTTGACCAGGGCTTGACCAGTGCTTGACCAGTGCTTTGACCAGTGCTTAACTAGTGCTTTGACCAGTGCTTTGACCAGTGCTTTGACCGGGCTAGTGCCTGAAAAGTCGAGCACTAGCATTAGCCCGGGTTCACACGAGCTTTCCAGTGCTTGTGCCGGGCCGTGCCTTGACCAGGGCTTGACCAGTGCCGGGCCAGAACGGGCCCGGGATTTTAGTGCCAAATGGCCAGCTCTAGATGTAATAATATAATGATAATAATTACTGTGATTGGTTTTTCCATAGCGAAAGGTGTGGGCAATGTTTAAAAATCAGACCGGACGTCGAACCGGTAACCTCGGGGGTTCGATGCGTCAAGGGGTTCGACCTGTTCAACCGGATAAAAAAATCGGATGACGACATAATAATAAAAATATAAAATAATCAATTTTTTGCCAAAAATATTAAAATACATGCGAAAAGAACCAAAACCGGGTTGAACCGGCCGGTTCTCTCCGGTTCTTGACCGTGTTCGGTTAATTAACCGGGATTTTGGTCTGGTCAATCCGGTTTTGACCACCCCCGGTTTTCTGACCTAATCGGCCCGGACCACTGACCGGTTCCCGGTTGAACCGGCCGGTCCGGTCCGGTTTTTAAAACATTGGGTGTGGGGGCTCAGATCATCTCTCGGCTCCCCACCAATTTCTTGTAAATTCTTATTGATTTTTAGTGATAATAATATATAATTCTATAATTTAACAAAGAGAAATTTTCCAATATATACCCCTAAGGTCAGGGACGATCAGGTTGGATGGAAAGATTGTTCAGGGATCTGATGTTTTTCGATATTTGGGATCGATTCTTCAAAAGGATGGAGAATTAGATGGAGATGTGGCTCATAGGATCAAATCAGGTTGGTTGAAGTGGAAAAATGCTACAAGAGTTCTGTGTGATCGAGGGATGCCCAATAAGTTGAAGGGTAAGTTTTATCGAACGTCAATTAGGCCGGCACTGTTATATGGCTCAGGATGTTGGGCCCTGAAACAGTGTCACGTTCATAAGATGAGTGTGACGGAGATGCGCATGCTACGGTGGATGTATGGACATACTAGACGTGATCGGTTAATAAATGAAGTTATTAGGGAGAAAGTAGGGGTTGCACCCATCGGGGATAAGATGATGGAGAACCGGCTGAGATGGTATGGTCACGTGAGGAGAAGGCCTAATGACGCACCGGTTAGAAGAGTAGAAGAGTGGGGAAGTGATAATATTAGTAGGGGTCGGGGAAGACCCAAGATGACTTATATAAGGGTGATTAGAAGTGATATGAGCTTCCTAGGGCTTGAAGAGAGTATGGTGTTGGATAGGGCGATGTGGAGAGACTCTATACATGCGGAGGATTTAATCTGACTCCTTTGATTTCTTTGTTTGGTTTCCCTAACTCTTTCGCCAAAACTTTATTTTACCTTGTGTTCCAATTTTTTTTTTTTTTTTTTGCCTTTTAATTTATTTTGACGACTTTATAAAACCTCATTTGAAAGTGTTTAAATACTCCGAAAAGGTTTAGAACTTTTTGAAATTTCATGACTTACACAAGACGGTTACTAGACGATGATTCATGTTAGCCGACCCCAAATCATTTTGGGAATAAGGCTTGATTGTTGTTGTTGTTGTTGTTGTTGTATACCCCTAAGGTTCCCGGAATTTTCAGGTATACTTCTCAGGTTTCCGAGCTATCCAGCGTACCCCTGAGTTTTGCGAAATGATGTTTTTTAGTGTTTTTGACTAACGGAGTTTAACGCCGTTAGCTTAGTTAGTTTATAGGGAAATTAACCTTAATTAAAAAAGTAAAGGAAAGAAAAAAAAAGAAGAATTAAACATAGAGTAACCAATTTTCTCTCTCCTCCTCTCACCCCCACCCAAACCCGACCATCACCACCCACGGCAACCCCCACCATGTCGGGGTACAACCACATCGGGCACCACCATACTACCACCAATTCGGCGGCCTTCATCCTGTAACCCCTTCCGCCACCACCGCAAAACCTATTCCCGCTTCAGTTTCTCCTTCTTCCACCTTTCTCTCCCCTCGAATGGGGCGGCGACCATGGCGGTAATGATGGAGGGGTGACGATTATGGGGAAGGGGAGGCGACTGTGGGAAAGGGAGCGGCGACTATGGGAAAGGGAGCGGCGGTGGAGCATGGGAGGGAAGAGTCGCATGAATTGAGGGAAAAAGAATGAGATATATGATTGTGGGGGACCAACGGAGGGGCGGTCGGTGATCGGAGGTGTCTCATGTGGGCGTCACCGGTCGTTTTTTTGGTGTTTGATGGACAACTGGTGGTGGTGCGAGTTGGAGGTGGTGGTGGATAAGGTGGCATGGTGGGGGCTGCCGTGGGTGGTGGTGGTCGGGTTTGGGTGGGAGTGAGAGGAGGAGAGAGAAAATTGGTTACCCTATGTTTAATTCTTCTTTTTATTTATCTTGAGAGATGTTAGTGAGAGAGAGGAAGAGAGAGGCCCCCCCTTCCAAAACACCAATTCCTCCAAAACCTCCTGACTCGAACATCTCCTCCGGCAACACCTCTTCGATTTCGTCCACCCTCTGCGCATCATCGGGAAAATTTTCGACAACTCTCATGGCAACTTCACAACCCATCCCCAACATGCAACAAGCGACCTATGCCCGAACGCTAGCTTCTGGGTCCGTGACCACCAACCGACAATACCAACCCCAAAACCACTTATGTGCAACCACCCCACGCACCCCCTAGTTTTTCCCCATCCACAGATGCCTTCATCCCATTATTACCCTCGGACATCCTTGGCATTTGTGGCTCTTGGAACAACATTATCATCATCAAATTCCTAGGTGAATCCTTTGAAGCCAAATACATGTCCTCTAAACTCTCAGATCTGTGGAAATAGAGCTTAAAATCAAAGTTCACAAGTCTGGGTAAAGGATACTACACGGTGAAATGTGGACGTTGGAATGACAAAGAGAAGGTCCTAGAAGGAGGGCCTTGGTTCTTGGGACAACAATATGTGTCAGTGAGGAATTAGAGAATGGGTTTTCGTCCATCTGAGGATCAAATTACACTCATTTCCACATGGATCCACCTCCCAAAATGTAATAACCCGACGAGCGGTTACAGTTTTGAGACAATATTTCCTAAATATTTTGGTAAATGAAATCTTTGACTTTAGACGAAACGATTAATAGGGTAAAAAAATTACGAGTTTAAATAGAAACGGTTAACAATCTTATCACTTATAGTGGCAAATTTGGGTTCAGACGTACACTTAACAAAAGAGTCCTGAAACAAAACAAAAAAGGATTGGATCAATAGGCCTACAATTACTACCTAAAAGATATAAGGTAAAAAAAACATCTAGATATTAAGTAGTAAAAATAATATTTGACTTCACTTTTGGTCACATGGTAAAAAAAATGTGGTCAAGAATGCTCTAAGAAGAATTGAACGCCAAGAAATTAACTTGACTGCAAATATAGGAAGGATGCATGTAAAAGTTGATGATGCAATTATCATTGTAACCGACATAGTAAGGCTATAAAAAACGGATGGTGGAGTCTCTGGTAAAGCATGTTTTAGGGAACAAAGTAGGTTTCACATAACCTTATACAAGTAGCTAATATACGAACATGTACGTAGTGAAGGTATGTTCTCTTGATCTTTGACTTCTCTTAGTTTTTTGAATTTTGTTTTGTTAGTTTATTGGTTACAAATAACTTTAATTAATAATACTTGTAATATTCTGTTGTACACTAACCGAAACCATGATCCTCTAAATTATGACAATTTACATTAGTGTTTAGCTTAATTAAGACAATGTTAGTGTTGTGCCTTACCATACATACCTAAAATATGATTGATTATTTTAGAAGGTGTTGTTTTGATTGAAATGTGTACATGAGATTTGTACAAGAAGGGGGCCAACAACTAAACCACGGCGTACACAGAGGTGGGTGTAAACTGTAAACCCAAGGGGACCCTTAGGTTCCGGATAAAAGAAAAGTGGTTAGGGTGATAGCCCTAGCAAGGGGCCTTAGGCTCGGATTACATACTGTGTACACCTGGAGGAAACCTCTGGTTCTGATTATTCCTTTTTGCACAATTCCCTGGAGGGTTTGTTCAAAATGTGCTACTATTGTAAGTCTGTTTATAAGTATAACTTACTGTTATAATAACTAAGTGTTAAACATTTAAGAGACATACTTAGCTAGTAGGTTGCTGACCCCTTTCATCACCTACACTTTTTCAGGTGGAAATGACATGGAAGGGCAAGTGTGAAATTTTGCTGGCGAGGACAATTAATAAAATTAGTACTTGTTTATAATTTTAGTAATGAATAAATTTAGAATTTACTGTTATGTTCCCAAAAATGTTTGTACATTAGCCTTGTATTTCAAGAAATGGAAATACTCTGGTAACGCCCTGTTAATATATATTATAATAAAGGTACTACTTTGTATTTCCCTGTTTTTACGGGGCGTCACAAAGTGGTATCAGAGTCAGGTTTGAAAAAAAAATGGTATAATAGAACGTAAGCCAGTAAGTGTGGAAAAGAATTTCTAGTATGGGATCCGTTTCTAACCTTGCACTAACATATTCTAGGACTAACGTTTGTTGTGGTGTTTTGTATGTTCTTGGTGTATAGTATGGCACTTCCTATACCAAGCCCATATGAAACTTCCATGCATCCGAATGAAAGGGTGTCTGACCACATCGATCGTCTCCGACAAGTCATATACAACTTCAACCTTATGTTCCCCATGTGTACTCTGACGACCGCCTTCCAGGCCCACTGCTTAATTAACACATTGCCCAATGTCGCTCCGTGGGCTGATTTTAAGCGAAGATACTCTGACCTCGTCGTCAATGGTCTTCCTAATCATGACTAGTACCTATATATACATAGGTACTCGCAACATCATATGAACACCAACCTTCGAAGATTTGGCACTAGAGTTAATCACTTTTGAAGCACAAAACGTGGTCTATGTCTCTTCAGATGTGTCCTTTAATAATGACTTACATCAACAACAATGTTAATTTTGATGATTATAATGGTGAACTCAATGGGGATGCGACCAATTGGGATGGACATACGACAGAGTTTGACCTCGGTACCGATGACGATTAGGCAGCTTATCTTAAATGTTGGGTGAATTTAGTATGTATATATAGTAGGTGGCTAACAATTTTTTTTCCCTATATCTTGATAACTTTTGTAGGGTGACATGGCTTTGTAAAATATGTCGGCATTTAGAATAAGAATCACCCTACCCTAATAGTTAGTCACTAACTTGTAGAATTTATCACCCATCAAATGTAACATGTAACGTAATGACGCAATGTATAATAGGAAAGACTAATGAATAAGATTATGTAAAGTCCTAGAATTACGTTACTTAGAAACAAACTAACTTGTTCTTTTTGTGCGGTAAGGATGTCAAACCAAAATAGTTTTGAGGCTAATCAACCAATGTCGTCCGAACCATTGGATGTAAGGGATCTAGCTACTGTCATAGCTGAAGCACTAAGGAGCAACAAAACTAGTGACGAAGAGGAAAGCATGAAGTATTTTAGAAAAATGGTAGGTTATAATCCAAGGACCTATGATGAAAAGCCCGATCCTGTTGAATTTGAAGATTGGGCCAGAAGTTTGGATATGCTTTTTGATGCCATCAATTGCACGGAAAAATGGAGAGTAGGATTTGCGGTGTTCTACCCGGTGGGACAAGCCAATTTATGGTGGGAAACAGTTAAGGAAAAGAAAAATGAGGAAGGATTTGGGTGGAAGAAATTTAAAGAACTTATGAGGTCAAATTTTTATCCCCCTTCTCTTAGAAAACAGATGGAAGAAGAGTTTAATCGAATGGAGCAAGGATTGATGTCAGTTATGGTGTATGTTGTAAAATTTATGGAACTGTCACGGTTTTCACCACATTTGGTAGCAACTGAAGAACTGAAGATGAACAAGTTTGAAACGAGACTCAATTGGACTCTGCGAGATACGTTGTCTACCCACACTTGCCTGAGTTACCAAGAATTATACGATAAAGCCACAAATGTAGAAAGAATAATGAAAGAAAGGAATGATGAGCAAACCAAGAATAAAATAAAATTCGAAGGAGAACGGGTGACGGGACGAAGCTTTCAAAAACAACAAAACACGGGTGACGGGAAAACTTTTACTAACCAATCCCAATGAAGATACCAGGGACCCCCTTGTAACAAATGTGGTTACAAGAATCATCCTACGGAGAGATGCAAATTCCAAAGTCCACGATATTATGTATGTGGAAGCCTTGACCATAAGAAGATAAATTGTCCTATGGTGGCAAAAGGTGGAACAATGATCTCTAAAGGAACTACCCATTCGAACATATCTAACGATACCTCCAAGCCTCAAGGGAATCCACCCCTCCAAGGACAACTAACACCTGGTCGTGTCTACGTTATAAATCCTCAAGAGGAAGAGCCCCCAAGTGACGTAATAACTCGTAACATTCTTTTCAACTCTAATCCTGTCAAAGTCTTGTTTGATACTGGAGCATCACATTCATTTATTTCCAGTTCCTTAAGTAGCAAGTTAAAATTAGAACCCAATAGCCAAAAGGGTTTTCTATAAAGCTACCTACGGGGAAGATTATCCAGTGCCCCGTGGTATACCAAGATTGTATCTTGAATATAGAAGGAAACCCGTTTCATGTTAACCTAGTCCAATTCGATTTACAACAATTCGATATTATACTCGGGATGGATTGGCTCAAGAAGAATCATGTAACAATACATTGTCTAGAGCAAACCGTAGTTATCAGGAAACCAGATTGGTATAAGGTAATACGTCAAGCCAATAAGGACATTAAAACTAAACGGATCATATCTCCAATACAAGCCCTGAGACTCTTACGACAAGGGTGTGAGGGTTATCTGTGTGAGGTCCATGGATTTGGAGAGCAAGGACCAACCCTCTCTGACATACCCATAGTAAATGAATTTCCTGAAGTATTTCCAGAAGAAATCAAGGAGTTACCTCTGCAGAGAGAGATAGACTTCACCATCGAGTTGGTGCCAAGCATCTCCCCTATTTCTAAGACACCCTATAGAATTGCTCCCGCGGAGTTGAAAGAGCTAAAAGAAAAACTTGATGAATTGTAGGAAAAAGGGTTCATAAGACCTAGTTCTTCACCTTGGGGAGCACCGTTTCTCTTTGTGAAAAAGAAGGATGGCAGTATGCGGCTTTGTATAGACTACCGAGAACTTAACAACGTTACTATAAAGAACAAGTATCCTTTGCCCCGTATCGATGATTTGTTTGACCAGCTGCAAGGTGATGCAATCTTCTCCAAAATTGATCTCCATTCGGGATACCACCAACTCGGAATAAAACCAGAGGATATTCCTAAAACAGATTTCATGACACGATACGGGCATTATGAGTTCACAGTTATGCCTTTTGGGCTCACAATCGCTCCTGCAGTATTTATGGACCTTATGAATCGAACGTTTAGGCCTTATTTGGACAAATTCGGCGTTGTTTTCATCGATGACATATTTATATACTCTAGAACTAAGGAAAAGTATAGTGAGCATTTAAGAACAGTGTTGGGAATATTGAGGGATAATCAATTGTTCGTCAAATGGAAAAAGCGTGCTTTTTGGTTGGAAGAGGTGGCATTTTTGGGACACGTAGTGTCAAGGAAAGGAATACAGGTAGATCCCCAAAAGATTGAAGCAATTACTAAGTGGCCTAAACCCAAAAATGTAACCTAGGTACTTAGTTTCTTAGAGTTAGCAGGATACTATCTACGATTCATAGAGGGTTTCTCTCAAATTGCCCAACCACCTACCAACCTTATCGAGTAAAACACAAAGTTTGAATGGAGCGATAAGTGCAAAAATTCATTCTGCGAACTTAAGGGTCACCTCACTTCTGCCCCTGTACTTCCTCTTCCGAACAGAACGGATGATTTGGAGGTGTATAGTGATGCATCTAGACAAGGGTTAGGGTGTGTATTGATGCAGAATAAGAAAGTTATTGCTTATGCTTCTAGGCAATTAAAACCCTATGAGCAAAACTATCCAACACATGACCTGGAATTGGCTACTATAGTATTTGCACTAAACATATGGAGACATTACCTTTATGGTGTTCCCTGCCGAATATGCACATACCATAAAAGTTTAAAATATATCTTTACCCACAAAGAAATTAACATGAGACAACGTAGATGGTTGAAATTTCTCAAGGATAACGACTTGGATATTCAATATCACCCTGAAAAAAGCCAATGTGGTGGCTGATGTACTGAGTCGTAAACGATCTGCAACCCTCACCCCCTTAATTATTAATCAACCTGTGATTCACAAAGACATAACATGGATATAAATGTGGTTAAAGGAGATGTCAGAGGTTTTATAGCCACACTGGAGGTATTCCCGACCTTAGGTGAGGAAATAAAGGAGGCACAAAGGAATGAATGACTTGGAATTAGAAAAGATACGAGAGAAAGTTGGACTTGGAAAATCCCTTGGGTTTGTAGTACAAGAAGACGGGTCACTTTGGTTCCAAGGACGATTATGTGTACCTAAAAATGAAGAGATTAAGAGGAGAATCTTAGACGAAGCTCATAACACACGTCTGAAACAAGAGGCGGCTGAATTCGTTGCAAGTCTGACTTGTCAAAGGGTCAAGATAGAACACCAAAGGTCGGGAGGACTTTTGCATCCATTGGATGTCCACTCAAGGAATGAATGAGATATGGGTGATAGTAGACCGGCTAACGAAGAGTGCACACTTTCTAGCAACTAAAACAACGTAGAACTCTGAACAATTAGCAAAGAAGTATGTGAAGCAAATTGTTCGACTACACGGGGTCCCCAAAACTATTGTATTTGACCGAGATACAAACTTCTTTGGTAAATTTTGGAGAAGTTTTCAAACAACCCTGGGGACTCGGTTAAATTTTAGTACTGCTTTCCACCCACAAACGGACGGTCAAACAGAAAGGACAATTCAAACATTAGAAGATTTGTTGAGGGCATGTGTCCTGGAATTGCAAGGTTCATGGGAGCAACGCCTCCTTTTGATAGAGTTCTCATATAACAACAACTACCATGCTAGTATTAGAATGGCTCCCTATGAAGCATTATACGGACGTAAGTGTAGAATACCTTTATGCTAGAGTGACATTGATAAATCCAAAGTGATAGGCCTATATTTAATACAAGAAACGATGGATAAGATAAGAGTCATACAGGAGAAAATGAGAGACGCACAAAGTCGTCAAAAAAGCTATGCTGACATGAAAAGGCGGCTGGTGGATTTTCAAGTTCGTGACTCTGTATTTCTCAAAGTATCTCCTACTAAAGGTGTGATAAGGTTTGGGAAACAAAGAAAGTTGAGTCCGAGGTATATAGGACCCTTTGAGATTATTGAGCGAATCGGAAATGTAGCATACAGACTATCACTTCCTGCAGAACTTTCCAGGACACCACGATGTGTTTCATGTATGACTTTTGAAGCGATACATCTCTTACTCGGGACACGTCATTATCGTTGCTCTAATGCAAGTAAGGGAAGATTTGACTTACGAGGAACAACCAATTGAGATCTTAGATCATAAGGAAAAGGTGCTCCGTAATAAAGTTATTCCACTGGTTAAAGTTTTGTGGTCACATCATGACGAGACAGAAGCAACTTGGGAAACGGAGTAGGATATGAGAACCAAGTACCCACATTTGTTCCACGAAGGTGAGTAAACGTTGCGGGACGAAACATATTTTAAGGGGGGTAGAGTGTAATAACCCCACGAGCGGTTATAGTTTTGAGACAGTTGTTCCCGAAACGTATTTTAAGGGGGGTAGAGTGCAATAACCCGATGAGCGGTTATAGTTTTGAGACAGTATTTCCTAAATATTTTGGGTAAATGAAATCTTTGACTTTAGACGAAAACGATTATTAGGGTAAAAAAAATACGAGATTAAATAAAAACGGTTAACAATCTTATCAATTATAGTAACAAATTTGGGTTCATACGTACACTTAACAAAAGAGTGCTGAAACAAAACCAAAAAGGACTGGATCAATAGGCCTACGATTACTACTTAAAAAATACAAGGTAAAAAAAGATCTAGATATTTAGTAAAAATTATATTTAACTTCACTTTTGGTCACATGGTAAAAAAAAATGTGGTCAAGAATGTTCTAAGAAGAATTGAACGCCAAAAAATTAACTTCACTGCAAATATAGGAATGGTGCATGTAAAAGTTGATGATGTTATCATCATTGTAACCGACATAGTGAGGCTATAAAAAGGGAGGGTGGAGTCTCTGGTAGAGCATGTTTTAGGGAATAAAGTAGGTTTCACATAACCTTACACAAGTAGCTAATATACGAACACGTACGTAGTGAAGGTATGTTCTCTTTGTCTTTGACTTCCCTTAGTTTTTTTAATTTTGTTTTGTTAGTTTATTGGTTAAAAATAACTTTAACTAATACTACTTGTAATATTCTGTTGTACACTAACCGAAACCATGATCCTCTTATTGCTGATCAATTGCAGTACTAGGAAAACACGCTGGTTTGTCATACTATTGGGGCAAAACCAACCGAAAAAAATCTGAAGGAATATGCCATTAAACACTGGAATTTTGTTACTTCCCCATTGATTCAGTACTTCAAAATGGGTTCGTTCTTCTTGAAGTTTGAAAATAAGGCTGATATGAAAGCACTTTTGAGAGGAGGGCCCTGGTATTATGGGGATAGTGCCATAATCCTCAAGGCCTGGTCACCCAATTTCAGCAAAGAAATGGAATCGATTACAAGAGTGCCTATGTGGGTTCTATTTCCTGAGCCTGAGCCACATTATTGGTCCCAAAAAGCACTCAGCAAAATAGCTAGCAAGATTGGAGAGCCTCTCTTTGCTGATCTTAGGACCACGCTAAAGGAGAAGTTTGCTTCTGCTAGAGTGTTGATTGAGGTGGATGTTTCTGAAGAGCTTCCTAACACGATTGGCATAAAAACTCCTTTTGGTGATATTGCCCAACCAGTCAAATATGAATGGGTTCCTTATTTTTGCAAATATTGCAATAAATTGGGACATATGACACGGAGGTGCAAGCGCCTGAGGAAGCAGGCTGATGAATCTAAAAAAGCTGTGCCTAAACCGGTTTATGTCAAAAAGAAAGCTGAGGATAAAGAGACAGTAGAGCATATTTATGCGAATAAGGTCAGGCAAGAGGCCGACAAAAATGGTAGTAAGCAAGATGAGGAGACTAAAGTGCAAGAAGAGAAGCAAGTTACACCTCCTGTAATAGTTAGAAATCCTGCAGGCTCAGGGAAAACCAAGGATGATGATGGCTTCACACCAGTGGTTAGCAGAAGGGCTAAAAAATCTTTGAAAAAAGCACTGGCTGAAAGTAGGATCCTAGCTTTACAACATTCTGAGTTTGATTTGCTGCCACTTAACATGCCAAAGGATACTAAGTTGGAAATGATGGCTCAATGTGTCATAGAGGATGGGGAGGATCCCGGAGGGGGTTTCTCAACTTGATGATCATCTCCTCCTGGAACATAAGAGGCTGTAACAAGCCTCATAAGCAGCAAGCTAAATTTCCTGTTAGCTAATAAAGTAGATGTCCTTGGCGTGTTAGAAACTAGAATGAAAGAGGATAAAGGTCTCAAGGTGCTAAAGAGTAAGTTTAAAAGGTTTGGCACCTCTCATAACTACTCTAAGCATTATAATGGGAGAATTTGGGTGATTTGGAATGTGTTTACAACTTCTGTACAAGTTATGTATGAAGGTGCTCAGCACATTCACTGCAAAATAAGGTGTTTGAAATCTCATTTCTCTTTTAGTGCTACTTTTGTGTATGCACTGAACACGGCTGATGAGAGAAAAGAGTTATGGCAGATTATGATTAATAATTGCAGTACTGAGCCATGGGTACTATTAGGTGATTTTAATGTGGTTTTGGATAGTTCGGAAAAGCTAAGTAAAGGAGCTCTGAATAAAAAAGACATGGAAGATTTTCAGCAATGTGTTAATGATTGTAGACTTGTTGATCTCCCTGGCACTGGATGCAGCTTTACTTAGAGTAATCTTCATGAGGGTATGGGCTCACTGTGGGCAAAATTGGATCGAGCATTGGTTAATGCTGCCTGGCTAGCTGGTAATGTGAACACTACTGCTCAATTCCTTCAACCAGGTCTCTCTGACCACTCCCCTGTGCACATTAACATTAATATGGGAATAACTTTGCACCCAAAGAGCTTTAAATTTCTTAATGCCTGGTGTCAAGACCCCAGCTACAAGGGAATTATTGAGGCTCAATGGAATCAGAGAATTAAAGGAACTAAGATGTACATAATTGTGGAAAAGCAGAAGAAAATTAGACATGCCCTCAAATATCTTCACAAAAACAACTACTCTAATATCTCAAAAAGAGTGGAAAATTGTAGAGAGGAGCTCTTCAGTATTCAGGAGAAGATTCAGCATGCTCAGAATCTTGCTGAAATAAAAGCAAAACAGGATGAGCTTGTTATGTTGCAGAAAGCTGAACTTTGCTTTCTCTACCAAAGGGCAAAAATTAGGGATATAAAATGGGTGATGCTGGAACTAGATTTTTTCATGCCAAGATAAATGCGAGAAAGGCTCACTCATTTATTGGTAAAATTCATGACACTAATAATCACCTGCATTCTAGTCCACAGAGTGTCAATAATGCCTTTCTAGAATAAAATGTTGTTGGGAACGGATCATGATACTCATACTTTCAAAAAGAACCTGGTAATTGGTTACTACATCTCTGAAGAAAATCAAGTCCATCTGATTCAACCTTTCACTAAGGAGAATGTCAGACAGGCTTTGTTTTCTATTGATGAAACTAAAAGTCCGGGCCCAGATGGGTTTACTTCAGCTTTCTACAAAAACTCTTGGGATCTTCTTGGGGATGAATTGAGTGAAGCTGTGCTTGACTTCTTCCTGAGTGGCAAATTGATCAAACAAGTTAATTCAACCTTGATTGCCTTGGTGCCCAAAATTCCTACTCCTTCCTCAGTGATTGATTTCAGGCCAATTAGCTGCTGTAATACAATATACAAGATAATCAGCAAAATGCTGGTATGCAGAATTCAGCCTATACTATATGATATTATTGGGGAAGAACAGTCAGCATTTGTGCCAGGGAGAAATATCTATGATACTGATCTCCCAGAAATTGGTTAGAAAATATGACATAAAAGGCATTTCTCAGAGAGCTACAATAAAAGTGGATATAAGAAAAGCATTTGATTCACTTTCTTGAGCTATTTGGAGAATTTGCTGATTTCATTCAAATTTCCTCAGAAATTTGTCTATTGGATAATGGTTTGTCTGAAAACTGCTCATCTCTCACTTAATATAAATGGCTCCCACGTGGTATCTTCGAAGCCAGGAGAGGGTTAAGGCAGGGAGACCCCCTTTCTCCCTATTTGTTTGTCATCTGCATGGAAGGTCTCTCTAGAATGCTCAGAGGTCTCAATCACTGCAAGCAATTTCATCAGCATCCAAAATACAGCAGAATAAAGCTGAATCATTTACTTTTTGCTGATGACCTTCTCATTTTTGCAAAGGGTGATGTGAATTCGATAGTTGTTGTTGCTAATACTCTCAAGCAATTTGAAGATCAATCTGGGCTTGCTGCTAATCCACTCAAAACTAATATCTACCTGGGAGGAGTCTGTGATCAGGTATCTCAGAAAATCACTGATAAAACTGGATATAAGATTGGCAACTTTCCCTTTAAGTACTTGGGAGTGCCCCTGCACTCTTCTAGACTTACTGCAGCTATGTACTACCCACTTCTGGAGAAGATAAGAAACAAGCTGATGCATTGGGCTAATTCTTTCATATCCTATGCTAGAAGAGCTCAATTGATTAACTCTGTTATTCTGGGGATCCAAACTTACTGGGGCTCTGTCCTTTTTCTTCCTATGGTGGTGTTGAAGAAGATAAGCAGGCTATGTAGAGAGTTTTTTTGGGGGATTAATGATCAGAAAGGGAGGCTGACTTTTGTAAAATGGAAAGAAATTTGCTCTCCTAAAAGAGAAGGTGGTCTTAGAATAAAGGAGGTCTTAAGCTAGAATAAGATCATCTTCTGCAAGTGGATAATCAAGCAACTGAGCTGCAAAGATAATGTCTGGTGCAAGTGGATAAATGAATATTATCTTAAGAAGCAAGATATTTGGAATATTGTGGCTGTTCAGGATTGTTCTGCTTCATGGAAATCTCTCCTCTTGCTTCAAGATGAGATTGTCATGAAAGCTGGTTCACTTGCTGACGCCAAGCTCATCACCAAAGACTAGGACTGTAAAGGGAAAAGCAAGCAGGTCTACAAGTTCTTTAGGGAGGGAAAAGAGACTGTCAATTGGTCTAATATTGTGTGGGACGCATGCTGTGTTCCCAAATGCTCCATTATAGCAATGTTGGCAATGCATAATGGCCTGTTCACTGTGGACAACCTAAAGAAAAAGGGTCTCAGCATCCCTAACAGGTGCTTTTGTGCCAAATGCAGGAGGTAACAAGAAACCATCTGTATTTTGACTGCCAATTCACCAAGGTTGTCTGGAAAAGCATTCTGCAATAGCTGGATTATAACAGGAGGATTGGGAGCCTACAACACGAACTAAATTCGTTCAGATTCAGAATTAAAGGCAAGACTAGAAAGCAACATAGATTGAGAAGTGCATTTAATGCTACAATTTATGAAATTTGGAAGGAGAGGAATGCAAGGCTGTTTAGAGATTCTAAGAGAAGAATTGAGCAAGTTACTCTTAGTATAAAGTTCAATGTTTGTGTTCGATTAATCGATCGATATAGTGATGTAATTCCAAGTAAGTTGCTCTTTTGTAGATTTTATAGGGTAACTCACTGCTATCCTTTGGTTCGAGTTGTATGTTTTATTCTTTCTACCCTATATGGAGGAATAAAATGCTAATTCTTACCAAAAAAAAAAACCATGATCCTCTAAATTGCAGCAATTTACATTAGTGTTTAGCTTAATTAAGACAATGTTAGTGTTGTGCCTTACCATACATACCTAAAATGTGATTGATTATTTTAGAATGTGTTGTTCTGATTAAAATGTGTACATGAGATTTGTGCAAAAGGGGGGCTAACAGCTAAACCAAGCCGTACATAGAGGTGGGTGTAAACTGTAAACCCAAGGGGAACCTTAGGTTCCGAATAAAAGAAAAGTGGTTAGGGTGATAGCCTTAGCATAGGCCTTAGACCCGAATTACATAATGTGTACACCCGGAGGCCGAAGGGAAACCTCTGGTTCTGACTATTCCTTTTTGTACAAAATGTGCTATTGTAAGTCTGTTCATAAGTATAACTTACTGTTATTATAAATAAGTGTTAAAGATTCAAGAGACATACTCAACTAGTGGGTTGCTGACCCCTTTCATCATCTACACTTTTTCAGGTGGAAATGACGGGGAAGGGCAAGTGTGAGATTTTGTTGGCGAGGACAATTAATAAAATTAGTACTCGTTAATAATTTTAGTAATGAATAAATTTAGAATTTATTGTTATGTTCCTAGAAATGTTTCTACACTAGCCTTGTATTTCTAGAAGTGGAAATATTGTGGTAACGTCTTGTAAAATATATATTATAATAAAGGTACTACTTTGTATTTCTCTATTTTTACGGGGCGTTATACAGAACTTCCCATAGAATTCCACATGTATGATGTCCTAACCAAAATTGGAAATTCACTTGGAAAATTCATCAAAGCAGATTTTAGCTCGTCTAATTCCCAGAGAATTCGAATTGCAAGAATTCTAATAGAAAAAGATATCACCTTGCCTTGCCAATAGTCTATTTGGATCGGAAAAATCCAACAAAAAATCGAATACCAAGATTCCTTGAAGCCCTGTCTGACCTGTAGCTTAATTCGGCACTACTGCCGACATCCGAATGTGACAAACCCAGCTCCGGCGCCAACCAAGCCTCACATCTATGACCCCAACAAGCCACGTCGTGAATGGGTATAGAAAAAGACCATAATACCCCAAACTAAATATCCACATCAAACTCCTTGACCTCATTTCCTCAGTCAATGACTCAACCACATCCACACAAAACATCAACCCGACATTATCCATCACCACAAATACTTACTCACTACCAAATCTAGGCCTCATCAAACTCTCGCCCTCACCATCCTCAACTCACCCCATCCACAAAGCAAAAACCCTTCATGTGCCTAAGCCTCCAAGACATCAATGAGAAGCTTAAATCTGGGGCTTCAATGGCCCACTTGCGGAATACGACCAAATGGATCTTGATGGGGAAGATGAATTATTTCCTGCATTCATGCAAATCCAGATTCAACCGGGCCCATCACTCAACCGGCCCTTCCAAGTCCCTCCGATTTCCCCTCCGGCAAACCCAATTGCCTACGAAGTAGCCCCCAAAGCTACGGCCACAATATTTCTGCTGGGCCCACCAATTCTGACCTTCCCGGAAGTCAACTTCAACGCTATGAACTACCACCTCAGGGAGGGAATGGATCTTCATCAAATCTCGCAGGATTATCTAAGGAAGTTCATCCTAATTCTAGGAAAAATGGTTTCCTCGTATCTAGAAGCGGTCATGGAACCAAAGGACGGGTCAAAGCTGAGAGCCCCTTTCGATCTTCCCGATCTCTCCGATTTAGAGAGCTACTCAGAAGTCCTGGCAAGTTTCGTAGCATGGTGGCTGAAAGGCAATAGAGCTCCAGAACGACCCTCTGCTACCACGAGAGTCATTGTTCCTAGTGTTGGGGAGTGAATTTCCAACAATTATGTCCACTTCGAATCTAGAACAAAGCAGGAACCTCCCTGTAGAGAGGTTGAACCTCCCTCCGGAAAAGAGGAACCTCCCCGCAGAGTTACGGGGGAACTACTTCCATTTCCTCATCGGAAGTCCTTGGAACGTTTAAATGAGACAACAACGGCTAATGCAATTAATTCTCCATCAATCATAGGAAGTTAGAGAAAACTTTAATCTAACTCGCTATATAATGTTTTGGAAACTTTGATAAACCGATTAGTGTGTACAACCTTCTCAACAACGGGGGTATTTTGGGGATGGGTTGTTTGAGATGGGACGGAGGGTGTAATATGAAAACTATTAGCATGGAAATTATTGAATAATTTATGGAAAATAATATAATTTATGGTGGTTCTGGTGATAAGCTAATTTATGGAAAATAATAGTGTTTCTAATAATATTGTAACAAAGATAAATTAACAAGTTCGTAAAATGTGTAGAACAATATCGAATTTACAGGGCACGGGCCGATCATGCAAACTAGTTAGTCGATTAAAGTAAAAACATAGTAAAAGCTGTGATACTCACAACTTGACCCAAAGTAAATTTTCAATATCAGTGTTTTAGATAAATGTTTGGACCTAATTGTTTTCTAGTTCAAAAGCTAGCACTGATAAACCAGTTCCAACTCCTCTGTCTGCACATAAATATTTCAATCCCATAGAGTATCACTGGTAGATAGTATCAAGGCACAATTAATCAATTGATGCTATAAACAAGTAAACATAGCTCGTACAAACTCCTAACCATCGGCATATTCAATGGACCGAGGAACTCTTAATGACTCTTACACCCATTGGGACATTCAATAAAATTCAAAATTCTCCATCGGCAACAAGAGCTTGGGTAGGGTCAACCCATTTTTGATGCCAAAACTCGCCCACAGAATTGCACAAGAAATCACATTTTAGGGAGGCAAATAGTGATTCATGTTCCTTGAATAGAAAGACAGTTCAGCAACAATCACCCAACTTCAAGCTTCATTGCCTGGCTTACAATGAAAATAAGGCTACAGGTTATGGAGAGATTGAGGAGATTGGGCATATGTGAGAAGGATGAGTGTGGTTTGTGTCAAGATGGAGTTGAGACACATGATCATCTATTCCTCACATGTGTATACAGCAAGAGATGTATTGAAGAGCTCAAAAGGAAGGTCGACATTGAGATTCCTGTTGCTAACCCCATTCAATGGTGCGTAGCAAAAATATTTGGTACAAGATTGGAGAATGAAACAGGTGACGGGAGCTCTAATATGCAACGTAATCTACTACATTTGGTTCATGCGAAACAAATGTCGTTTTGAGCAATGTATATGGATCCCTGAAGTCCTGATCAAGAAGGTGATTGGTGAAGTTTGCATTAGACTAAGACACATCCTGAAGAACCTAAAAGAGAAGGACAATGCTTAGCTAGCTAAATGTAATCTAATGTAATGTCCAAGAATGTTTTAGCTGTTGATGGCTTAGGGTAGAATTGTCATGTATTGTTGAAATTCGAGGATTTACCTCTATACGATCTTGCATCTGTTTTGTTATATCAATAAAACTCAGGGCCCGTTTGGTATCACTGTCGTTTTCAGTTTTTTTTTTTTTTTTGCGTAAAAAATTTACCTAAATAAGTTGCAAAATTAATTTAAACCGTATGTTTCTATAATAGTCATACAAAAAATGAAAACTGACAACTGAAAACTGAAAACCACTTTTTCTGGTTTTCAAAAAAACAGAAAACTGAAAACAGAAAACGATACCAAACAGGCCCAGTGTTTTACAAAAAGGACCGGACCGGCCGGTTGAACCGGTAACCAATCAGTGGTCCGGTCCGATTGGCTTAGAAAACTGGGGGTGGTCAAACCCGGTCAAAACCGGGTTGACCGGAACAAAACCCCGGTTAAACTACTACAACCGGGCAAGAACCGGACAAAACCGGCCGGTTCAACCCGGTTTTGACCGGGCTTGACCGGTTTGAGCCATTTTTGTATATATTTTAATATTTTTTTACCAATATTTTAATTATTTAATATTTTAATTATTAATTATGACGTCATATGATTTTTTGATCCGGTTGAACCGGTCGAACCCCTTGACCCATCGAACCCCTGAGGCTACCGGTTCGATGTCCGGTCCGGTTTTTAAAACATTGATAAAACTTACCTTTCAACAAAAAAAAAAAAAACATTCACCCAACTCCAGAGCTGCATATCTTCTAATACAGAGGAGCTATAGCTATGGATTATATATTGATTGAAAGGCCCTAATCCAAGCATTCCATTGACACCTTTTAAAACTCCATTCAACCTCTGACCTAACATACTTTGGTGACTGAAAAGTAATGAGAGGTGTTATTCGTCGCCCGCTCTTTTACTTATATCGCCCACTATATTGCCACGATACCCCTCTAAATTTAAATATCCCCTTTAACATACTGCTCAATTTGGTCCCCCGTAGTCTGTAAACAAATTGAAACCCATTTCATTCCCTAATCTACAGCTCATCTCTCACGCCTAATTCAGATTGTTCAAATCATCAATAATCTCCCAACTCCCACCATGGACGACAACCTTAGATAGTCACCACCCAAATAATGTTGTATGCATTGACATAACGCTGACACGGCGACACAAACACCATAGGCGGTAGGCGACTAGGAGTCCAAACAGTTATGGCAGATTATTGTCAACACTGATCGATCAACACCCTAACTTTCCAATCCTTTGATAAGATTATGTTGCAACAGCCTCACAAATTATTATCGACACCAATCAATTAAATTGAATTCATCATACGGGTACTTAATTTCTATTGGTTGGGTGTGCCTTAATGAATAACTAGTTTATTGGCCCGTGCAAAATTGCACGGGTTGTTATATGAACTTGTTTGTAACACCATTTTATTACTCCTAATTAACATAAAATATTATGACGGTAAAAAACTTACCGACCAGATATGACCCGTTGTTCAAGGTTAATACCCATTTTTTCCTGATCAAGTTCTGGCCATAGATAACTCGAACCTGTTTTGACCATTATCCTTTTGGGTTAAATTTGAGATAACCTGTTGTCCCACTTTTTCTAAAATTAAGACTAAAAAGAGTGTGTTTAATTTGGTATCATATGAAACGAGTACGAATGCGTGCGGAAGCTAATTGCAGTACAGAACATGAATCTGTACTCTGGTCAGGACGAACATGACTGAATTCTCGTCTGTACGTTAGAACAGAACAGAAATCTGCTATCTGAAAACTCGTGAGTACAGGACTAACTGCTGGTCTGTGCTGTTTCGAGTTTAGAGAACGAAAAGTAAAGATATGGACGAATGAATCTCAGCCCTTAGAGACCTAATCGAACTAAGACAATCCCTAAACAGTACGGTCGTTTAGTTTTAGCCTTTGACCTCTAGTACCTCTAGCCGATCAACGATAGAACGACTGCCTTCCGTTCCCTGTCTTGAGTTCAATTACCTTTAGAACTTAAAACGAATGCAAAGGGGTGAGAAAACCTTTCTCAGACTCTTTTATTGCTTTTTTTTAATTCAACGATACACTGGATACCTAAAAGAATCGTCCTACACTTTGTTTAAATAGTAAACATAAGCTCTAAAAGCTACCTTAAACTAGTCCTAATACAATATGGAAAATAAGACTCCTAAGGACATAACAATACTACTTATCCCTTAATTTTATTCCAACAACAATAAGGTAAATAATATTATCTATGGAAAGTGATCTCGCATCCCCCAGATTCGAATATGGGAAATACTCCAACGCCTAGATTGAAACGATTATCTGCGTACAGACTAGATATTTGTTCTGTGTCGTCGCGATACAGACTAGCCATGTGTTTTGTGCGAGTTTCAACAACCTGATCAAGCGTACTTGCATCATCCTCCCCCTCTTGAAAATATTCGACTTCGAATCCAATAGGATGAAGTCAACCCAACATTGAACACATTAACTCTCTTGCCACCCAACCACCCTCTGATCCTTCCTTTAGGTTTTGATTCAAACCTCCTCTTCATCTTCATAGTAGTCTTGTCCACACCTTTTGAAAAAAAGTCTTTCATGGTATGCCTTAGACTCTCATGCTCTCCAATATCCATTGTTAAAGACTTGTGTGTGTTTTGCTCAAACATGTCTTCAATTTCTAGGAAGTGAATCTTTTTAGGTTGCAACGTATTATCAATAGTAGATGTATATCCACTTGAACTTGCCTTGTTGCGACCTTGACTTACTTTATCTTCTTCATGAACTTGGATGCATAAATCTGAATTTTTAACTTGATTGTCTTCTATGGTAGACTCAAAAGACTCTACCTTGTCAGCCTCTTCAATCTCAATCGAAGTTTCTTCCCCGCAAGTCAAAGATACGACCTTTGGAGACTCTTTTTCAACCTCTTCAGACAAACAAGATATTGACTTCCTTAATGAGTTCTCAACTATAAGCTCAAATTCTGATTTCATTCGATCGCAAAAAGATTGAAACCAATCCTTGTAGCTATTAATAAGGACAAGTTTCTTCCTACCTCTCATAACAACATAGGCATCTTTTGCTACATCATAATAAGCATCACGTTCACACGCCCATTGTCCTCCCAGTAGCAGGTGTATGTCTTTCATGGGGACAACATCACAAACTACGCAATCGGTATTGGACTTGATGTAAGAAAAGGGAACTACGACTTGTTTCTTTACCTCAAACAAAGCACCAGTCCGAGGGCATTGCAGCAAGTAGGGATAGGGGTGCACATAAGTATTCAATTCCAACTTTTCCATCAAACGAGCTGAAACTAGATTTGGAAAATCCAGATGAATATCATAATCAATATACCGGCCATCACCTACTAAACACTTAGATGAAAAATTGTAGTCGATCTCCATTGTTATAACGTTAAATTAGTCTTCCAAGATCGTGCATGATTGAGGAAATCAAGAGCCGAAGCTCTGATACCACTAATGATACGAGTACGAATGCGTGCGGAAGCTAATTGCAGTACAGAACAGGAATCTGTACTCTGGTCAGACGAACAGGACTGAATTCTCGTCTGTACGTTAGAACAGAACAGAAATCTGCTCTCTGAAAACTCGTGGGTACAGGACTGATTGCTGGTCTGTGCTGTTTCGAGTTTAGAGAACGAAAAGTAAAGATATGGACGAATGAATCTCAGCCCTTAGAGAACCAATCGAACTAAGCCAACCCCGAAACAGTACGGTCGTTTAGTTTTAGCCTTTGACCTCTAGTACCTCTAGCCGATCAACGATAGAACGACTGCCTTCCGTTCCCTGTCTTGAGTTCAATTACCTTTAGAACTTAAAACGAATGCAAAGGGGCGAGAAAACCTTTCTCAGACTCTTTTATTGCTTTTCTTTAATTCAACGATACACTGGATACCTAAAAGAAACGTGCTAGACTTTGTTTAAATAGTAAACATAAGCTCTAGAAGCTACCTTAAACTAGTCCTAATACAATATGGAAAATAAGACTCCTAAGGACATAACAATACTACTTATCCCTTAATTTTATTCCAACAACAATAAGGTAAATAATATTATCTATGGAAAGTGATCTCGCATCACCCAGATTCGAATATGGGAAATACTCCAACGCCTAGATTAGACGAGTATCTGCGTACAGACTAGACATTTGTTCTGTGTCGTCGCGATACAGACTAGCCATGTGTTCTGTGCGAGTTTCAACAACCTGATCAAGCGTACTTGCATACTCATATTAGAGAGGTTATGTTTGATTCAATAAAAACAATTTAATAAGTATATCGAATTTATTCCAATATTTTATGTTTATGTATGAATTACAATTTATGACCCGTGACCCACTATTTTCAGGTCCCGTTTTTGTGAACAGTAATTCATATTAACACGGACTACTTTTTAACACACTTTTTTTTAAACTCTGACCCCACCCGTTGACCCGTATTTTGAGTTAAAATGAAACAAACTCAAGATGTGTTATTTCCCAATACAATGCGACTATATATATTACTTTCTAAATTATCTCCAAAAATAAAATGATTTGATATGATTCAGATTATCTCGTCCAAAGTTGTTTCTGAAATTATCTCCTAAAATCTCAAATCCCTTATATATAACTTTGTTAATAAAAATTTCAAAACAAAATTAGTTGCCTTTGTGGTTGAAGTGTTAAAATGATAACTCTGAGGTCACAGGTTCAAACCTTTACAAGCTCATTTTTTATGTAGTCAAACACACTCAATAATGAGTTGGCGATGACATCAGCAGTGATTCATTAAATGAGTGCTGATCTCATCGATGACATCACTGATGACGTGGATAGTGTAATTGAAGACTAATGGGGTGGCTATTGGTTAAATTAATATTGAGTCTTCTATGAGATTCTGATGCAAGTAAGTATAAATAATCAAATTGAAGTTTTCATAATATCTAACACTGGGATTAGAAATGAGGATTGATAAGAGATTGAAAATGAGGATGGATAATTCACGGAAAGTCTCCACACACACAAAAAGAGAAGGATACAAGTAATTTCAGAAAATAAGGGTGTAATTGGAAAAAATTGGGCGACGGTAGTAAAATATGGGCGACAAATAGCAGTTCACAAAATAATTTGGAGTAGGAATTCTCAACCTTTGTGGTGAGAATTTGTAGGAACGAGTCTCAATCTTTGTGGTGGGAATCCTTCATCTTTTATCCCTTGTTCACTAATTGATTACTTTCAATTAAAAATATGTACTTGTTGTTATTTAACTTCCTAAAAATTTACTACTATCAACAAAACAACCACCCCCCTAGTTTTACGCTGCAATTGCCATCACCATAATGCTCGACTTTCGTTTTAATTTTCTGTTCTAGATGAGTAAAAGTAGCACCAAGAGCCAACTATCCAAGACATTACACATTCAATATTTGGCTTTCTCATAAAAATGATTATAACCAATTTGAGCCTTGAAAATAAAGCCTATAGAACAACAACCCAAAGTGTCTCGAAGACTTAAAATCTCACGCCTATGGCTAGATAAAGGGTAACACACACAAACAACCTTTTTCAATGTTGGAAAAAAAAGGTCAATAATTGCATAAGAGCTGCTACTTGACAATATAGGTCGAGATAAAAAGGCAAGAAACACAAAATAACAAAGGAATCGTAAAGGAGAATGAATTAAACCTTCAGGGACGAGGTAAATGCGCAAAATATCGCCAAAGGGAGATAGAAGCTGGCGGAGCTTGAGAGGGTCCATCTTGGGAGAAATGGGGCTGGGATAACACACACCTTTGTTCTCCGCACTTTTAGATAACTTTTTTAAGAAGCTTGTTTTTCAATTTCTCAAATCTCTTGCTTTCCTTGGAGGGTTTCTCCATTGCTACTCTACTTGACAGTTCACAGGGCCGTCTCGAAGATTCGAGGACCGCTACGCCAACTTCTATTAAGATACTCCTAACGATTGAGGATATTTGGAACTTTTAGTTGATACAAAATGCAAAATTTTCTATCTTATTGTTCAATTGTTCCCCAATACAACAATCAAAATCATATAATCATCAAACTTTCCCAATTTACGTAGAATTCATCATAATCTCAATAGGGTAACATTAAAACATAATCTATAATTCTAATTTAATATAAAATTCATGGACATGGTCTTAAAAGCTGAAAAGTACAAAGAAAAGAGGAGGAGAGAGAGAGAGACAAAAAGTACCTCGTGGCGGCGTTAGGAGGTGGAAGACTCTTTCCGACGACAGTGATGGGTGGTTGGCGGTGGTTGGAACGGCGAAGCAAGGCACAATGCCGACGGAAGAGAGATTAGGCGGTGGTGAGAATGAGAGGAGAGTGAGAGAGTTTGAGAACACAGAGCTTGGCAAATAGGTTCGTCTGGTTCGTGTTGGTAGCTAAACGGCTCGATAAACCTCTTGACCCGAGTCTCGATCGATGTCCTAAAAAGACTTGGCCGTGACTCGTGAGTTGCAAGGTAAAAGGAAGTTACTTAGACATTGAGGTCTGGCTCTATGAGCTCCTAGACATTGTGTTCATTTTGTCGTGTCAGTTTTGTAGATTCAATGCTAAAAGATATAATCTTGTAAATGTTTCCAGAACGATTCACTTAGTCTCCAAATTGATTTTTCAAAAGTGACAAACTCAACGACACACGATGAACAAATAATTGATAATATGCTCAATTTGAATCCAACTACTACTAGTATATTCTAAGCTACTTTTTTACTATGTACCTTATGTTGTACTAAAGTACGTAAAATCAGTGATTTTTCGATTCAATGAATTGCTAATACCCCATATAATAATTAGAGAATGAAAATAGTGATTTACTGTGCACATTGAAACATACTCATTTTCACAAATGTCTAACCCGCAATTTTATACTCCCTCCATTTCTTTAGGATGTTGACATTTCCCTTTTTCGGCAATTTCGGTCATTTCTTTGCGTTTCTATTTCGGGAAAATTTTAGGGACTTAAACTTCCCATTTTACCCTTGCTTATTCTACTAACCTACAATTAGTTCGGGCCAATTAATCTAATAAATCCAATTATAATCCAGCTTAACTACCCATAATTAAATCTACAACTACCCCAACCCAACCCTAAATTATTATCCAGATTCTACCCCAACCCAACCCTAAATTTCTATCCACATTCATCCTTCTTCCTCCCCGATATTTTTCTCTCTCAACTCCTCAAAAACAACTTCTTCTTCTTCCCTTATCTCTTTCTCTCTCCTGATCTTGCTCCAAACCCTAGCACTCTCTCTTCAAATCTCAGATCGTGCGCCATGTCTGAATCCCCACTTCCATATGAGTTTAGGTCAGTCGTCCCCGAAACTCAGTTTCCGTCACCTCCATTATCGTCGCGTTCCTCTCTTCCATAGCCAAATCCATCACCCACCAAAGATGGCTTGGTGATGGTTGCATGCTCCGATCTAACCCATCTTGTCGACAAAATCATGGCCCCCACTGTCCCGGATTCGTGCTCGGAAGGCGATGAGGCGAAGCCACTTCGAAAAAGAGCGAGGGGGAGGAAGACGGTGATAATGGAGCCCCCCACTCTCCCGGATTCCGGCGTGGACATGCGACTGGAGACGCGAAAGAAAAGGGCGATTTGGCTTTTCCTGCAAAGAATTATTTGTGCGTTCCTGGACGCCTTTTGCTTTTCTTACGTTTATTTGTTTACGGATTTGAAATGCATTGGAGTTTTGTTTTCGATCTAAGCAGTGAATGTCATGGTGTGGTAAAAAAAATTGTATTCTGTATGTGAAAGTGGAACAATTTTGCGTTGTTTTTGTGTTTGGCGCACAAATTTGTGAAAGTGGAACAATTTCTCTCTCCTGATTAGCTTATACTCTCTCTCTCTCCTCTAATCTGCCCCCCAAGTGGGTCTGATACACTCTCTCTCCTTTCTCCTAGGTTGTTGTGCCCAAATGGGATGCCAACATCCTAAAGAAATGGAGGGAGTAGTAGCACAAATTAAAGTTCTATGTGAGACGGTTCTACGACAACCTATCAGGTCATTTCGGGACATATGAGCAACCGAGCAACGTGGCTAAACTGCTTGTTTGGAAAGAACAGAACACTCGTAATCGATAAAGAGCGACATCCAAACCGGAAATATCCCCCAAATTCTAAGTTTTGCTTCCTCAAATAGTCCAAACAAACAAAAGTGTAAAGAAGAAGACTCTCTCTCATTTTGCAGTAGTAGAGTGTTGGAAGCAAAGTTGAATGGCGACCACTCTCTTCTCACCCGTCTCCTCCACCAATCTCCCGGAGTTGGGTCATCTCCCAAAGTCATCTTTTCTACTGGGTACCCAACCCTTTTCCGCTTCAATTCTCTCTCCTCCTCCTCCTGGAAAGCCCACGCTTTCCCGGAGGCTGTTCAAGTCACCTTGTGCCCAGAAATCTTCCTTTGAACATATTCCCAAGCAGTTTCGACAGGATAATCTCAAAGATGGATGTGAGTCTTTTTTTTTTTTTTCAATTTATTCAATCGTTTTTTTATTTGCTCATATGATTTCTTGATATAGTTTCTTTTCATTTTATGTAATGAAATTGGAGCTGTATGTATTTAACGGTGTATTGGGTATTTTTTAGATTAAGATAATTTGCTGTTTGTTTGAGCTGTTTTTTTTTTTTTTCAGTTATATGGTATTTTTATGTTTGGGTGATTGGTGAGATGGTTTGTTGGTGAATTTGGGGTGAGGTGATGTACATCTGGACCTCTGGAACCGCCCGTAAGCGGGGTTTCGAGTAACCGATTGATTGATTGATTGATTGATTGATTGTTGTTGTTGTTGTTGTTGTTGGTGATGGTGGTGGTGGTGGTGTTGTTTATGTTGGAGGAGGTGGTGGTGGTAATTGTGTATGTACTCTGGAGTTTGGTTTTTGTCAAGGGTCAAATTCGGGTAATAATTTGTTCATGGGAAGTTAAAAAGATCGCGTTACATGAAGGGAAACCAGATTCATTTTGGAAATTAGTTCCTCAATATTGCAAATTTCATGTGAAAGCTTAACTTTTTGCATGAACCTTATGGAGTTACTTCGTAGATTCAACTCTAAATCAAGTTTCAAATTCGTTAGACGTTAGGAGTTTATGCAGAGAATGGGGCAGTATCAAACATCTAGCTACTTTGTCTGTATGGCCTGAATCATGTGAACTTTCTACTGATACGTGTCATTTTAGCTAGTGCGTCTCTTGTTCTACAGTGTTCTACTTTTTATTGTTTCCCACTTCACACTAAGCTTCCGTACCACTATTCATATTGCTGCTTGTGGTAGGTGAGATTCATTTTTGGATCCCTTGAGATCTTTGCTTAGGGCAACTAGGCTGTAATTGTTGGCAAAGCCATGTTTGAGGTTTAGAGCTTTTGATTTGTGGCTGAAATTCTGAATATGACTATATTCTGAAATTAGCAAATTACATGCAAGTAAAGGTGAATCTTGAGTATTGTTGCATTATAGGTTATAGGAATTTGAGTTATATTAAAAAAAGCAAATCCGGGTTCAGAGGACATAGGCAAGCTTCAAGGGAAGCGTGTGGCTTTCTTACTCTACAAGATGAAGAAAATCCTAGTTTCAATCATATAGGTTGTGAATTTTCGAATATCGCAAATTTCACTGCAACCCAAAATATTCAGGTGAACTTTATGAACCCAATTTAAATGTAAAATGGACGTCTATTCAACTATATTCTGAGTCGATGGAGAACATGGTCACAGTTATGAAATGTCTCTTTCTCATGGAGATTTTGAGTTATTATTCACATAGAAAAGTTTGCACTCAAAACTGTCTCACGCCATTCTTATCTGTATGTCACTGTTCTTGGCTGTCACTATTTTGTTTGTTCCCCCACCCCCTTTTTAATAATAATAAGTAGCCAATGTTGCTGATCATACCTGGTACGATCTTCAACATTGAGCCATGTTTGCTACATGATTCTCGATTATGAGAATCATTAAGAAAGTGAAATCACTAGGAAATAACAATTGTTCAAGGACTTTTCTGACCCATGTTTGCTACATTATTCTCTTGGCATCTGCTGATCCCTCTGCGTCAGACGAGCATTTGAACTGTCAGACATCAATTCAACCACTACTCATCTATTGCCACAAATTCTAAAACTTACAGATGTAGAACTTAGTCTTTTGATATTAATTGAGAATTAGTGAGTGACTGAATTTCCGGGGACTTGCCCAGGGATATGAGTAAAGATGATATAGCGGTCAATATATTGTCTGTTGAATATTATTTTTGTGCTTCTTGGTACATTATATCTTATGAATGTTACGATAGAAAAATCTATGAATGTGACTCATGTTTTTACCTTTTTGGAAGACGTTTCGAGACTAATCTTGTTGAAGTTTAGAAGTCAGAAGACTCTACCCTAAGTTTTTTTTTCAGACATAGAGTTAACCTTGGTTGTTTTTTCGGAGGCCTCTTGTTGAATATAGGGTTTCAATGACTCCTTCTAATTTACTACTTACTACTGTCCAAACTTCTCTTTCTCAATCTTATTTTCACTATGTAAGGTTTCCAAAACAGTCTCTGAGGGATAAGGCTGATGCTAAGGCTAAGGCTGCGTACATCCTACCTCCTTTATCTCGTCATAGGCAAAACTCTAAAACTTAAGCAACACTTGGGTAATGTTTTAAGTTGTTATTAATCACTTTATAAGGACCGTAAAGAGAATATCGAAGACTTGTGCAGAGTTTCTGTGGAACGTGCTATTGATCTTTCCAGTTTCCACAAAACTACAAGAGCATTTTAGAATGAATGACTGGACGAGTTGTTTTATACTGTGAGTAACACTTCCATAAAGACCTTTTTGAACAAAGCATTTTTGGGTTCTCTCCCTAGCTTTCTCATCAGTGTCTTTGATCGCAATGCCTTACTATTTATCCATTCATTAGAAGGATTGTTAAATCTAACCACTTGAGAAGTCTCAAAAACCTCTCTTATAGATTGTTTGGATAGAGAGAAATGTAGTAAAAGGATAGGTAGGGAATGGAGGAGTTCAGAATCCTTTATTTGGATAACATAATTGGGAAGAATGAGGAAAGGAAGTGCATTGGGAGAATCCTCTTCCATGCAAAAACTTCATTGATGCAACATTGCAACTTGCTGACAGCCACCCACCAGGGCTGGTATACCTCGAGGGAGCGCTAGTCATGGATTAATGAACCTTGCTTGTTCTGAACTCATGAATCTGAAAAGAGTGTGGATAGGGTTAACCTACATTCTACTGTACCTGCTTAGACATGCTTTTCTGTGGGGTACCTACTTGGTTATGGTTGCTGCCAGAAAATGTCCTAGAAGCTAATGAGGTTTTCAGAGATAGCTTTCTCGCTCACATGAGACAATTTAACATTTGAAGGTATGACTTAGAGATCTAGAACTTTTTTGGATAATATAAATGTGAAGTGAATTGTTCGGCATTATTAAGAAAGTTATGGTCTTCCATGCAAAAACTTCATTAATGTAACATTGCAAATTGCTGGACAACCACCCATCAATTTCAAAGGACATCCTTACTTTCCATGAGTGCCTTTTGCTGTCACCGCTTGGTGACATTTACTCAAGGCTCTACCACATTCATATCACTGTGTTTGTTTGGTCCTTTCACCTCTGATCTCCTCTCTTACCCAGTTATGTGATTAAGGGACTGCTGAGTGCTGAATGACCTGGTTACCATGTAATAATATTATAGAATGGTTGGGGTTGTCAAGCCAATGCTGATATGCCTCGTGGGAGACCTAATCATGGAGTAATGAGCCTTGCTTGTTCTGGGCTCATGAATCTGAAAAGAGTGTGGGTAGGGTTACCAGACATGCTTTTCGTTGGGGTACCTACTTGGTTATGGTTGCTGCAGAGGAGGGTTTAGAAGTTGATGAGGTTCTAAAGAGATAGAAATAGAACTTTCTCGTTTAGATGAGACGATTTAGCTTGGGCATGACAACCATCCCAGTGTCACTATTCATTTGCAGGAGTCAAGACTAAGTTTCAGCAAATTGCCTTTAAGGGTAAAGGCAATGGTTTCCAGTGGGTGATGTTTGTAGTGCGGAATATATTTTTTAGTTGTCAAGGTTTTCTTGGGACTCCCCTTCCCATGCGAGCCACCTTAGAGAATTTTCTCTTATCTTATCTTCAATAGGCGCAACTCTCATTCTTGACCAAATCAACTCATAGTTAAATTGATCTTTTTTTCTAGTGTGGCCAACACAGCATATGTATCTGCACTATAATCTTACGACTGAGACATTGTTTCACAGTCGGTGCCATATAACCAAATGTTTGAGTAATTGTCGCGCGGTAAAACTTTTTCTCTACTCTATGAGTCTATGACGCATATCCCGAGATCACACAGAAACCCCTAGGCGCTGGTTAGGGCTTGAAGACTGCATGAATTAAGGTGATTGCAAGTGACATGAAATATGGGTATAAATAGTATTGAAGAAAAATGGCATGGAAGAGGGCAGACTGTAGGGAACTAAACCAGTAGTTTTGTCATTATTTCTTACCTTTGGAATTCTGGTGGTATCTTTTTTTCTTTTCTTTTTTTTTTTTTAATTTCCTCAAGGCTTTGTTTTTCTTGTTCGCCCTTTTCGATTTACTTTCCCGTTTCCTCATTGTTTTCCCATATTGATGTTTCCATACTACTGTACTTGTTACTTCATCCCAAATCACTAGAGGACAAAGGCTTTGTTGCTACTTCTGTTATTGTTCTTGTTGTTATTGTATACGGAGTACTATTTTGTTCATTGATGTGGAAGTGAGCTATTTTAACTTATTTCTTTTCTTTCTAAATCTCTCCCTTCTGACATTTCTGTTATTGCATTTATTTTCACAGTGATGGATAATTTTAAAAACGTCCCTCAGTATCTCTATGGACTCTCCCCCTCTCAAATGGATATGTTCATGACAGAGGATAATCCAGTTCGTCAGCAATCAGAGAAAGTCACAGAGGTTTGCATGGACCCCTGATTAATTTGCACACTCTCAGTTTCCTGGATGGGCCTTGTATTTATGTTTGAGATTGACTTTTGCAGCAAAGCATTTCTTCTGCTAGCAACTATTTAGACAATGGTGGGATGTGGAGTTGTAGAGGCATGGATGATCAGGGTCCGTCAAAATATAGCATGAGTGTTAGCATGTACCGTGGTGGGGGATCTAGAGGAATAGGGAGACCAAGAACTGCTCCTCCTGATCTTCCTTCTTTGCTTTTGGATGCTAGGATTGTCTATCTTGGCATGCCGGTAAGAAATTTGTACCTATACCTGCCTACGCTGACTTTAAAAATACAGTATACCATACTTCATTATTTGATTCTAATTTGTCTTCATGTCTGTTCTCTAGATTGTTCCTGCGGTAACTGAACTCCTTGTCGCTCAATTTATGTGGTTGGACTATGACGATCCCGCAAAACCTATATATTTGTACATTAACTCTTCTGGAACTCAGGTGAGTAAACTTTTTGTTTTTTGTTTTTTGTTTTTTTTTTTCAATTTTAAGAGAAAAAGTTGTGCATTGGTGATTTGGCTACCTATATGTCATGGCAAAAATGATACAAACTTTGCTCATGTTTTGTCATATAAATGGCTCTTCTGGAGTAGTTCACCTATTTGAGATGTCGTACCCACTTAGTTTCTGTTAGAGGGTTGTGGGATAGGATTGAACTCCTAGGCTCATGAAGACTATAATTGGTTGGAACAGTTGGAAGGAAGGAGATGTCTTGACTTGTTTGTTTGTGATTTTCAGAATGAGAAGATGGAGACCGTCGGTTCAGAGACAGAGGCTTACGCTATAGCTGACACAATGGCTGTAAGTATCACTCTGTATCTTCCCAAAAAAGATAGCATCACTCTGTATTTGCCATCGTTTGCTCATACGTTGTGTATCTCATGATATAATCTCTGACTTACCTTTTCTCTAATCTCTGTGCAGTATTGCAAATCAGATGTCTATACGGTGAACTGTGGTATGGCTTATGGTCAAGCAGCAATGCTCTTATCACTTGGAACTAAGGGTTACCGTGCTCTTCAGCCAAATTCGTCAAGTATGACACTACTTTTAAATGTACCTATTATATTTTCAACACTTGCTCTTCAATGATAAAATTTTCTTTCAAGTGATCTAGGACTTCAACCCTAAATGTCTGGATAGAAATCAAAAGAACTGGGTTATTCATTCTGCACCACACCCCAATCTCATACTTCATAAGTAGTGCATCTCCTATCTCCCATACATCCTTCCTCTAATACTTGAATTGGGAACTTACATATTATGCAGCCTTATATTGTTGTTGCTAGTAAGTTCTCTTTCTAACTTAAAAATGTGCTGATTCGAATAATATGTCTGTGAATTGTGATGACTGCTACTCCATGCTTTGCCACGGAAGACAGTCAGTAAGCTTGTTTCTTGCGAAACCGAGGGTAAGAGGGTTATTAGATACTGAGATGTATAGAAGGTGAAGTAGATTTATTAAAGAAGGAAGATAAAGACAATAATCAGAGGACAAGATATCCTCTGAGACAAATGAGAGAAGGAGAAGAAATCTGATCATCAAAACCTATTAAGAGAACTTTTTCTTAATTATTCATTTTTATTGCCTACTCCTAGTGTCCCTGATTAAGAGAACCTTTTCTTACATTATTTTAAATCATAAATGATCCCCTATTGCAGATTCTCTGATTCCATGTTCCGTTTTCTCTTCTTAGAATAAGTTAGTCTAATAGCCGCTCTTAAATCCTTCACTGTGGATTAACTAAGTTTACCTTCATCGTGATGCTTGATGACGATCAGTTTACTTCTTCATACAAGCAGAAACTGGACGACACTCCTGATCAGGGACACTAGGAGTAGGGAATATCTTGTGCCAGTTAGCGAGGTCATTCATCCCCAGGAGCACCCTTTGCACCGATTCTATCCCCTACTCACCCCCTTCATTTTTGAAACTCAGCAGCAAACGCTGGAGACGGAGATCACAGACTTGGTAGCAAGAACTTTAAGCGGAGATGTCATTCTAGTTTAGTACACAACTACTCAATGCATACCCGTAATTGCATCTTGCTTCTGCATAGGTTATTTTCACCTTGCCATCTATTGAGTACACTCATTTAGATGGACTGATCTCAACTTGGTTTCTTTCGCTTTGACCCTATCTTTTATTGCTCGTCACTAACTTAACAGTTTGTTTGGATAGAGAGTAATGGAAGGAAAGGGAGAGGTTCACCGTCCATTATTTGGATAAATTATGAAGAGAAGGAAGAAAGGGAGGGATAATATCTCATGGTTCCTCTTCTGGTACCTACTGCAAATTTGCGATCAGGGCCAATCAATTATGCGGCTTCATGATTGTGAATTAAATAGTTGACTGGTTGTAAGAACTGAACGACAGTCCATGTTGGTTTTTGTGTGTGTGTGTGTGTGTGTGTCTAACCATTAGGGGAATAGTACTCACCTGGTGCCCCAAGCTGGAAGTAGTGTAAGTCCTATTTGTTTGTTATCAACCCATTTCAAAAGGGATGGGAATTTTCCATCCAAATCTCTCCAAGTTTTCTTCAATATGGAAGTAGATTGGTTCATTCTGATTCCCTCCCCCTCCCTTTCTTAATCTTTTGAATTTGCTATCAAAACAACCTACTTTGAGACCGCTCACATCCTCCCTCACCATTTTCCCTATTATAAGAGTGTATTGTGTTTCTAGACATGCTAGAGGGTTATATTCAACTTTTTGTACATGGAAACAACTGTTTTTGCAGAATCCATAGGTCTATTGAGTATTGACTGGCCATCATTTTAAATTAACCAAATACCAAATATGGGTGTGAAACTTGCAATATTTGAAATTTTGTATTGACGTATCCCAGGAGAGATGTAATTAAAATCAAATTGGTTTTGACACTTATTAAGATGCTTCATATGGCAATCCTTGATGCTTTGTTCTTTTCGTCTTGAATATTGTAATGGTTGTCGAAATGCTTCCTTTGACATTTTTTGTAATACTTATTTCTGAGGACTCTCCTTGACTGCAGCAAAACTTTATCTGCCTAAAGTCAACAGATCCAGTGGGGCTGTGATAGATATGTGGATCAAGGTATGCCTCTCGTCTTCTGCCGATATAGAGATGCAAAATATGTCTTTTTCATCTTAAAAATGTTGGAAGATAGGCAGCCCACTATGTTCTTGTGGCTATCTAGTCTAACACACATAATACATTTTGAAAATCTTGCAAGGCCAAAGAACTAGACGCAAATACAGATTATTACATTGAACTCTTAGCCAAAGGCATTGGCAAGTCAAAGGAGGAACTCGCAAAAGATATCCAGCGCCCCAAGTACTTTCAGGCGCTAGAAGCCATTGCATACGGCGTTGCAGACAAGATTATCGACTCAAGAGATGCTGCATTTGACAAACGGGTGAGCCTATCACTCTTTAGCTTCTCATCTATTTTTTGTTATGATGTTTGAACTTTTTATTGATGAAAATCCCATGTGCTAGAATTATGATGATATGCTCGCCCAATCAAAGGCCATGAGGAGAGCAGGGCCAGGGCAGGCAGCAGCAGCACCATCTGGCTTTAGGTGATCATTGTCTGTGCCAGCATATTGACTTCAGTGAACTGCTGCATATGAAGATGCCCTTCTCGAACTCTTACGATATGGGGTCTGGTGTTGTACAACCCTGCACTCCGTCCCACTTGGCTGAGTCCTTGTATTAATATACAGAGAAACTGTCTGTTGTTCAGTCCTCAGTGGTGCTAAGTATGATGTAATGATATCGTTGTGCATGGTAGCAAGGAAATGCAATACATGTTTATCGGGTCTTGCTTATTCCGTGCGCTCACTTCTGGTGTACGACTTTAGTATGGGTTCACATAAGAATACCGATGGATTTTACTAGTTCCAGTGGCCTGTTGGAGTTTTGATCCTAGATATGAAGGATGTTGCTATAAGTTAAACAATTTCTGACCTGTGCCCTGAATCGTGATGCCATCAGTTAACGTTTGTTTCATACTCGTTTAACTTAAGGTGAGAAAACAACCAGAATTGTGGTTCAGATTCTAGTATGTCAAGCACAGTTTGGAATTGGAAACGAGAGTCTAAAGTCTAAACGACGTAGATCTTAATTCTTCGCTCCCTGCAAAACAGAAAATCGTTTCACATGCCCCTTTAGTTCAGGAGTCATTACTGCTTGAGACAAACAAATCCAGGAAAGTTTGAGGAGTTGGGAATTTTGCGGTCTTAGCAACACACGAAAATCAAACAAGAACTTCATGATTGCACGGCTGAGAGCCTGAGATGGTGCACTCACATTACACTGGATAAATCTATGCACAAATTTGTTGACATTAAGCCGGACAACCATTGATCGTTGGACTACAATGAGTATGCACAAGTTTACATCATGTTCACGTACGCTTCATGATCGAGCGCAAAAGTGTTAAACTAAAATAGGCTGAGGTTGAGAAAAGCAGCTCATATCTCAGGCAGGGGGATTAACTTTAGGCTTAGGTTTGACCTCAAGTTCATTCACGCTACGAACAAAGATTGCATCAGGCTCATGACTGCACGAATAAACATCAATTGTGTCAAGGGTCATATGAAAGCAAAAAAAATATTAGGTTCAGGAGAGCGGTTGCCAGTTTGTAGTTACTTACGGTTTCTCGCCTTCTTCATGAGTGTAACTAGAAGCAACTGCCAAGAGACGGCCATCTCTGCTGAATGACAATGCAGCTATACTGCTAGGGTACTTCACATACTGAGACACGGGATGAATACATGTTAATGTTAAGTTTTACAGTTTCCGAGGAAAAGTAGCAGAAATCACAGTACACTACGGAGTAGATTGCAGTTACCTGATAAAGCCTCTTTTTGTTGTTTCCATCCCATACATTCACAATGCCATCGCAACCTCCAGTAGCAAATGTCCCGTAACTGCAAAACAGAATGTTTCCAAGAGCTCAATTACAGCCACTTAGTTTCATGAGTTACGAGATATAAGGTTTCTGAAGCATATCTTATGCCCAAGGTTAAACAATGCTTTTGCAGTATGATCACAGTGAGGTATTGGGATTTGGGAGTTTCTATGGTTCAAATGGCTTTCTCGGACAAATTAATTGCTAGAAAATTGCATCTTTTCACATTCTGGTTACAATTAAACATCCATCCTCCGATGCTATCAGTACCCAATAATCATAAAACGAGCTCTCTTTAACTAGTCAGTGACATCTTGAATATCGTACTCCTTATTAACGACTAGAACTGATCAAGAAGGGTATAAATAACTTACATTGGATGGAAAGCAATGGAGTTGACAGGGTAAACAATGTCTCTCCCAGCCTCTGACTTCCGGTGACATTTAAAAGCATACTTCTTAGCTTGACCAGCTTCAGACATATCAAAAAATTCCATTGCTACTCGACCTTCGACTGAACTGAGAGCATAGCCTGCGCATATAACAACAATCAAACACCGATAACCAAGGAAATCGCTTGAAATTTTTAGCATAAACAGATTGCTTCTATAACTGATTGGAATTTTGGCAGTTTTGTTTTGTCATTCATACCTGTTCCATTGGGGTAACAACGCACACATCGAGTCTGATACTTCAGAGAGGACTCCCTCTTTTGTTCAGGTTGAGACATATTGCGGAGATCATAGACATTAACATGTCTTCCTGCAGTGGCGACTACTAATCTGTTGCCAACGAGTGACATAGAATAAACACGCTCAGGTTGAGGATATGTTCCAACAAGAGTTCGTTCCTGCCCACTTGCACCTCTGGGATCCCAACACTTGAGAGTTCTATCCCAGCTACCAGAGATAACTTGTCCTAAAGTAATAATAAGGGTTAGCAAGAGTATATAAAAAGGATAAAAAAATCAATGCAGCATCCAAAAAGAATGTGGTCTCTGCTATTATGCTCACTTTTGGCGGTCTCTATCATTCCATACCAATAAATTTTCTCATGGCAGAACAAACAACGATTTAGCCTAACTTTACTTCATCTACAGAAGCTTAGAGAGTCTGATCAGACCACACCAGATCTCTGAATGCATGGGTGGTCTTCTCTTCATATGTAACAAAAGTCAACAAGCACATGCAATTATGCAAAGACTCAGAAAATTGCAAACCAAAAAAAAAAAAAAAGACTCACGAAATTCGCTTCAACACTAGTTTATGCAAGAAATACTTGACCTAACATGGCGATTTAGCAAAGCCTTAACTTGCAGAAAAAATGCTGGATGCTACAAAACACATCAAAACAAGACCAACCAGTAGCTATATAAAGACGACCCATTAGCCCAGTGCACTTTCTGCTACAATGTAAATGGTTTTGTGCAAGGAAGCAAGCAGTTATACATCATTCCCTCATGTACATGTACACATAGCAGGATAGATGATTAATTAAACAGTTACTTTCTATTAGATTTAGAGTGCCGAATCTAGTGATTCATTGAGCTTATCTAATTGCAAAGAAGGCACAAAGTAAAACAATAATAACACAACACACGACTGGTAAGAGTAGTAAGACCTGGTGGTCTGGTGGATTTTAAGATACCAGACAAAACAAAAACGGAAAAACAAATTTGAATTCCAAAGCTTAAACCAAATTAAACTTATTCGGTAATTACTTCCCATGAACTCCATCTTAGCAGGTAATTCAATAACTGTGATTCTTAACTGACTACCATTTATCAACATATAAATCAGGACATTTCTCTACGTTAGTCAACACAAACCATAGAATGACTTATACTAGTGTGTAAGAGTGCGAAGTACACATAGACCAGCCACCAAGCAAACAGACACGTTATTCTGAGATAAACCAACAAAGTTTTCTGACTTGTCCCACAACAACTGCAACAAACCTGTTGCATATGAGTATTCCACACATCGCACATGTGCCTCATGTTTGCCCAAGATATCCTCTTTGCCCTGGTTGAAAACAAGCCTGAGGTACCAAATGAAAATTCATGTAGATCAGTAAGTGTGTGATTCTATTTAACCACTGCGATCTGCAAGACAACTAAACACTAAAATGAAACCCTTCCCCCTGTTCGTCCTACTCTGAAACATAACGTTCTGGAAAATGAATTACTTTATGGATACTCCATATAAAGAATCATCAAACCAAGTTTTGATTAATACAATCAACTAAAAAGTAAGATCAGGGGCCCATTCCATGACTCATCAGTCATAAATATGATGAAATATTAAGTTTTCAGTATACTCAAGATAGTTAGCCCTTTTATAACAACCAACAAACAAAGAAGTTCAAATTCTTTGTGCAACAAGAGGATAACTAGAGGCTGAACCCCAAAAAGAAAAAGAAAAAAAAACAGATTCATATTCATCGGTAACCATCCCACAAAATAACAGTGAGCAGGATAACCAAATCATGGGTAAAAATGTATATTATTACTATGGAACTGCAAATCAGACAAACTAAAGAATTTGGAAATGTAATTGAGATTTATACCACATCAAAGACACAAACCGCTTCACATGAGAACATAAGGAATGTGATGCCTTAGTAAGGAAATCTAGGGGAGAAAGAAAAAAAACCATTAGATCATGGGAACATTTAACTTCTTCAAATCCAACGTTATCACCTTTAAGGGCATACTTGGATTGGGAGTATCCTTAGGGGGGCAATAGGGCCTAAATCAATGGAAAAATGATAAAAATGGTGGTGGTAGAGGGAAGAAATAAGGCGTGGAGGAGGAAATATTACCCCCATATGGGGGTAATGCATTACCCACTTTCCCCCTAGGGTAATGCATTACTCCCATATAGGGGTAATGATTCCTCCTCTACCCCTTTTTTCCTCCCTCCACCACCATATTTTCTCTCATTTTCCCCTTTACTTTAGCTCCTATTACCCCCTAAGGATTACTCCCAATCCAAGCATGCCCTAAGCCAGACACTGACTTAACTACCTCGAATTGAATTCACAACGTAGATTAAGAGACAATCAATATCCTATAAACAATTCATTCCATGGCTTTCCAAGACACCCACTGTCCGAAAAATAAACAAGTATAGGCATCAGTGTTCATGGGGATATACAGGAAAAGCCTAATAAAAGCACGCCAATCCCTCAACTCCAACATTTACATATATATAGAGAAGTACAGTTCAATTAAATTGCACCCAAAAAACCCAAATTTACACAAATCAACATTAACACGACAACACGAACATTGTCTAGTATCCGGGTTACACGAGGTTTGCGGGAATTAGATGTATATACACCGTAAACCTAGGCGAAAGATCCCTAGGAGAGCAGACATTTTGCTAAACCAAAACTACACAATCAAAGGTACAAACTTTAGATGAAAACGCAACAAAGAAGTAAATAAATCGGTATACCTTCGGACAGTGAAATCGCCGCAAGCGCTAAAACCCGAAGAATCGTCATGAAAGCAGCAATCAAGAACAGGACCGCCATGTTTGAACTCTCCCCGAAGCACATTGGCACTCGCATCATACAGCCGAACAGTCTAAAGCGTAAAACACACGAAAACCCAGAAATTATTTCTCAAATTAGCAAGTCGGGTGTTGATAAAAATTAACGAATTAGGAAGAAGAGTACAGAAGAAGCTGAAAAAAAAAGGGAAATGGAAAAAATACCCTGTCCCAAGAAGAAACGAGGAGGTGATCGCTGTGGTTGGAGAAGCGGAGGTTGGTGATGCCGTCGGTGGGCGGGTTAGAGAGTTCCCTTCCTGTTACTGGCGGCGCCACCGCCGTCATATCTCGGAACTCCGGCGAAAAATGAGGGTCTCCTGGGTTTAGGGTGGAGAGAGAGAGAGAAGGAAGGAAACAAGGGTTTTGGAAAGGGTGTAGAGAGAGAGAGTCTGAGAATTTCTGTTTTGGGGGTTTATTTGGGAGTCGAGATTTCAAATTCAAAACAACTAGGAGTAGTTGTAGTTATAATTTTTAAAGGGAGGGTCGAAAAGTAAAAGATAAAAGTTGAATTATAATGACAAAAAAAAATGATAAATAGAACAACAAAAAAAAAACGGAAAATTCACGTGGTACCCTCGAACTTTGACAGATTGCACATGGTACCCAACTTAACAATTTTGTGCACATGGTACCCCTGAACATACTACTTTGTGCACATGGTACCCAAATATTAACTTCCGTTAGATTTTCCGTTAAGTGATGATGTCATGGTTAGTTGTTAGGTAATTTAGTTAAATAAAATATAGAATAAATATTTTAATATAAAAAATCCTACAAATTTCAAGAAAAATTGTTTTTTTTAATATTTAAAAACTTATTTTTTTTTAAAAAAACTATTTTTTCTAGGGGTACCATGTGCAAAATGTTGTGATCCCAAGGGAATCGTGTGCACAAAGTGGTAACTTGAAAGGTACCATGTGCAAAAATTATGAATACTTTAAAAAAAATTATTTTTAGGAAAAAAAAAACAAGTTTTTTTGTATTTTTTGTTCATGAAATAATTTTTTAGATTTGTTTTTAAAAGTCTAATTTTTTTTTTAAATTGAAAAGCAAATTATATAATTTAATTGGCAACTTTAATTATCTAATTTACCTAAAAACTAACCATGACATATCACTTAACGGAAAATCTAACGGAAGTTAATATTTGGGTACCATGTGCACAAAGTAGTAAGTTCAGGAGTACTATGTGCACAAAGTTGTCAAGTTGGGTACCATGTGCAATCTGTCAAAATTCGAGGGTACCACGTGAATTTTCCGAAAAAAAAAAGAAGATAAATATTATTCCGGCTAATATGAATAGTAGTCTAACTAGTATCACCGGAATTGATGGTATTCAGGCCGACACTCTAGAGGGGGGGCGGTGAATGGAGTGTTTGAGGGATTTCGAATGACCCGAATTCTACAACTTTTTCGCACTTTATGGATGATAACGAAGGGAGAGAACAGTGTATGGAACAGTGTATGTGTGACACTAACCTAATCTTCAATAATCCACTATTATCGAAAGAGTAATACAAGCACCAATTCACGTTCTTACCACAAGAACTAATTGACGTTCTAACCACAAGAACCTCTACCCAAATATCTACCACAGATATTGAGACTCTACCCGCAACACTCTTAAGAAAATTAAGATTACAAAAGAATAGCTATCTCGATAAGCTTCTCGAAAGGCAGGAGAGATACTATAAGCCCTAAATCAAGATGACGCACTAGGAACTTTATTTGCCTTAATGAAATTCTGTTTAAGCTCAAAATGTTTTTTAATCTCAAAGTGCGTACATAAAACAACGTAATTTAAGTTTTACTTATAACAGAGATTAGGTCTCAAAATTGATTAGGAAAGGATATTCCAAAAGATAGAGTTTCCAACTTAAATAAAGTATTTTGGAAAAAAATCTTATAAAACAATATGAAAATCTCTATAAAAGATAATACCCGAAAATAGTAAGATATGAGATAATCGTTTTTACCAAAATCATTTTGAGACAAAATAACAATCTTTATGAAAGATTGGTTTCTTGCAAAATCACGTATGCAGAAAGATTTGTAAAACTTGAAAGTGTAGGAACAGTGTATGTGTGAGATACCGTACCGGCCTGGGGTGGACCGATTGTGTCTCGCTATTTTTTGTAGGAGTCGCCAGCTTGATTTTTTATAGGATCCTACGAACCTATAGAATGGGTCCCTTGCAAGGTAAGATTTGGGAAGGTGTTAGGCACCCAAATCGCCAGTCCTAAGATGGCCTCTACTAATTGATCCAAGGTAAATATAAAGTTCATAATCGACAACAGAATCATATAGCAATTAGCATGCGAGTACGTACACATTAATTACGCGAATATACGAATGAATAAAGGAATACGTAACGAAAACATGCATAAGGAGACAAAGGATATAAATTACTAAACTAAGCAAAAAGCATGCATGCTATCAAAAAGTGGCCTAATTTCTAAGATTCCACTCATGCTAACTACTGACCAAACCACCGAATACAAATGAACAAAAGATCATGGTATTGGTAACGTAAATCACATTATGAAAATAAGAGCTAGCCAAATCAGTAAAAATGAGACTATTAAATTTTCGAAACATTTTAGAGAAGTAAAGAGGCCCTCAGGTGGACATACTTGTGTTGTCGTGCGGATCTCGGTTTCATATACCAACACGTCCAACCTTGTCCTTGAGCCCAACGATCTAAGTTTGATATTCGTCACGATAACCAAACTATCGTGATTACCCGTCGATTGGATGATATGTGTATGGTATTTAAGCTTCCCTTGCTCTCGATATTGTGAGAATAAGGAATTTAGTAAAGTTATGTCTTTGTTGTTGTTTTGCTAATCTTGCCTTAGCCGCCCCCTCTTTGAGAAATGGAGGACATATATACATGAAATGTTATAGGGTTGTGGGAGGTTATTTAGCAGCTGATTATTGCTTGGAGGAGAAGCAAAAAAATGAGAGTTTATGATAACTCAAAACACCTTAATCAAGGTCTATCTAATCTGAGAGTCCAAGTAAGCTCAAGTTGCCAGTTTAGTTCTATCCTATCTTTTCATACGTGCATTATCTTTTGATTATCACATTTTATGAGCAAATTAGGAATTGATAATGATAATAAAAAAAGATAAGGATAAACCGAAAAGAAAAGCTCCTAAGGATAATGCAGCTGAGTTGCCAAGCAGTTGCCAGAAACAGGCCTAGAAGCCTAATATGCATGACGTAAGGACATAGGCCATCCTTAGGAATTTGGGTTGAAACAATTAAGTGGAAAAGTGTGGATTTTAGTGGTTAATGGGCTAAGATTATAACTAATAGTCCAAATGATCGAAAATAGGTTATTTAAAGCCAGACAGAATAAACATTGGGCCTTTATAAACTTTGGGTCGAGACTTATGGAGTCAAATGCGTTGGTAAGCGAAACCTTTCACCGGTGTCCACTATCCATCTCATCATCGGACATTATAAAATAGGAACCCCCCGAGTCGGGTGTCTACAGGAGCCCCCACTTTGACCGAGTCTTTGAAAAAGACGAAGGTCAAAGGTTTTCGCAATCACACATATACATGTAAAAGCAAGAATCGCAGATATGACAAAGGACATATATCGAACTTAGTCACATATAAGAGCGCAACATCTCGAGCGGTCAGTAGTTGCTCAAGAAATAAAGTTGTCAAAGGATATAAGCTGACGAGCCAAGAATTTATGTCTCGTACTCAGATTGACGCAACATCTCAAACGGGCGCATTTGTCGCTCGAAATGAGTATATGTCTTCAAAAGCTTAGGAGCATCTCGAACGGGTGCAGTTGTCGCTCGAAATGAATATAAATGGTCAAATGATCGCAATCATAATACAATCATCAGAAGTGTGACCAAGAACATGGCCTCGTGACATATAAAATGCAGCATATCGAACGGGCACGGTTGTCGCTCGAAAATGAATATGAGTCTAGAAAGGATCGCAATTGCTAGCGATCATCGCTGAACATCTCTTTTGTCGAAGGAGGGAACGCAACATCTCGAACCGTCGCAATAGTCGCTCGAAATGAATATAAGTATTCAAAATATTCTAGTCGCAGGAGGTCGTCGCAGGCGTGATCAAGAACATCGTTCCTAATCACATGTATAAACGCAACATCTCGAACGGGCACAGTTGTCGCTCAAGATGAATATAAATCTTCAATAGATCGCAATCGCCAGCGATCATCAGAGAACATCAATTTTTGCAAATAAAGAAACGCAGTTTCTCGAACGGGCATAGTATTCGCTCGAAATGAATATTAATCTTCAAAATATCGCAGATATGATGGAGAACATATATTTTAATCACATAGATACGCATCATCTCGAACGGGCGCAGTAGTCGCTCAAGATGAATATTAATTTTCCAATGTCTTGGATGAGCGTGGTAAATATCCAAAACATATTGTCACATGTTGATATATATTGTCACAGTTTCTGAATGGGCACAATTGTCATCTAGAATTAATCGTTACGCTGGATATTACGTTGAATGGGCAAAATAGTCATTCAAATCAAGACAGGCTTCACCACATTTTGGATAAAAGATCGCAATTGTCGTACCCATTGGTTCGCAGATTTGGAATCTAGAAACATAGCTTCATCAGACATCATATTTCATCAAATATTGATTATAATCTTAGCACGGCCTACGGATGACATGAGCCGGTTGATTGATTAATTTGACACACTCAAATAAGGAGGATTTGTGAAGGACAAAATATCAGACCCCTTACAAAACATGCCTTGTTGTTGAGTTGATTGTTGAACTTTCTAAGACGCCAAATCTTGGTTTAACATGTGCTGATCTTGAGAGTCGCTTCAATCTTGGTCGATGTATTCACTTGTGAATATCCGTATCAACATCTTGCTGGTTTGGAGGCGTTGGTATATTGTTGAGAGAATATTTTCATCTATCTGCCCTTGATTCAGTCAGGTCATGTGAGCCCCTGTGTTTGGAGCAAAGAACCCTTATTGTTTATATCTTCATGCATTTACCCTTGACTCAGTCAGACCATGTGAGCCCCCGAATTTGGAGTAATGACTCTTGAAATTTTCTCGAACATCGATCGTACCATTGTATTTCTTCGATATGATCCACAACTCAATTTGATATTTGGCAAGTCACACACATTTCACACATAGAGAGCGATCACGCATACTCAGATTACACAGAAAATGCAAACAAATCCTATGCGGCACTTAGAAAGCTAAATGACTAAGACCTCTAAAAGGTTTGAAAATTTTGAATTGGATTTGACTCAACGGACGTCCTTCCCCCCAAAACAAAAATTGAAACGACGCAAGGATAAATGACAATAGACGCTAGCCCTAAGAGACTAAGAAAAGACTCAAGAATAAGTGAAATTTTCGCTGATTATGAACTCGTGCCATGGTCTTGATCGATAAGCTAAGCACTGTCATGGGTATGCCACGAATGTGTCCCATGTAGTTCTAGAACTGTCGCTTGGGTCATATCGCCAATGGAATGAAGAATCGCCAAATATAAATCCAACAGACTTCAAACAAAGAAGTTGACGTGTGGAACTCGATGAACCAAATTTGCTTCCGTATCATCTTGATGTTGTATCTTGGACATGTATGATCCATGGACGTGATATATGCCTGTGTGTAGACGTCAATTCTTGGATTAGCATATTTGACTTGTTGTATGTCTGATCAGTATGCATACAATTTGAAGTTTGAAACGCTAAACTGGGGATGACGTCTATGAAGGAATGTGAAGAGTACCATCTGCAACTTGGACTGGGTCATACACATGCAATTTTATCTTTCGCTTTATTGACTTGGACTGAATCCACGATCTTTCTCAAGCATGAACACTGAATTTATCATGGTTTGGGCAGTGTGCTATGATCTTGAAAATATGCATAAGTAAATGTGCAAATATTTTGATGAGCGGCGACGTCAATTATCGTAATTTGCAGAGGGTATTCGGCTTGGACACCTTTTGATGAGCATCAATGGTATAGACCTCATGAAATTTTACTCTAAATTTGTTGTAGAGTATGACATTATTGATGAACTTGAATCCATAAGGGTATGAGCATAATTATAAAAGATTTACCAAAATCTAACACCAAGCACGTGTCTCGTTTGGTGACGAGAATCCCATGTAGGAGAGTAGTGGCAAACATGAGCCGCGCGAATTTGAAATGAGATAGAAAGCTTTTGGTGATGATTGTTTGTGAGCTTATTATAAGGATATGAAATGTAGAATGAAAAGCTCAAGGCATTGATTTTGAGAAGAGAGTTTCAATCACATAATAGGTAAGTAAGAACTATCGTCCTAACAAATTCCATAGCAACCCTTGTAAAGTGACCAAACAGTCTTACCACTTTTAATCCAAAACCAATGACGGACCGGTGGACCCTCACTTTGGGGGAATGATCATGCTATGGATATGAGCATGTGGATGTGAAAATTTGGAGCCACTCAACATTCTTGTATCCTGTAATGTTGGACACGGGTCACACAAATATCCTAAACTACACTCAGCCTCACCATTTAATGTAGCTTTTTGTCCTTGGTCTCTAAGTGTCATATATAGGTCTGGGCGACCATCTTACCATACCCGCATCACAAGGTACACAAAACAATCATGCTATGGGATTCTCAAGGCAAATATGCTCCACAAAGTATAAACTATGATCAAAATATGAAACTCGTTTGATTAACGGCTATTTAGGGATGAGTTTGATTAAATATCACTTGTCTCAAAAGAAATGGATATTGGTGGGCAAAAATATTGACATTTGCGATCATTTGTGGATTCAAAAGGTATAAAATTACATGTCACTAAATGTTTCCTACCCTAGTCTTGGAATAGGTATTTATAAAGAGATACAATCAAATCGTAGATTTAGAAATTCAGCATTACAAATAATGACATTACAAATCCGATTGTCGAACAACATAAACTTGAACATATGCAATGTCTTCCACGGATAATGACTGTAGTTAAAACCACGCCTTCTTTTGATATGAGTCGTCCACTTCTTGAATGATCTAGGTAGAAATTAGCCTTACGGACGCCAGTGGTCCTCTTTGTTGAGCTGGTGAGGTAGAAGTCGTCTTCAAATTCAACTGTGCGATTCCCCCTTGATTAATGATCAAATACATGGCCCTTGGACGATTATTCGTTTGCACATATTCAAATTCGCATTCATGATTTATTTGTCTTGGCTATGCGTTGAGGAATAATCGTCTGAAGATATTTTGGCGTGATTGGATGATAAATATATGTTACGAATTTATTTAAATGTAGTAACAAAGTATCTATCAACTTGACGCACAAAGCATTTAAATGAGTAATTTTCATTTTAAAAATACATCGTCGATTAACTTGCACTATGCTAGTTGCTAGTCAATATTTTGTTGAGCCGAAAATGGGCTAGTAAAAATATACTAGTTGCTAGCAAGTGTTGTTATTACGTAAAAAATCTCATTGTAAAGATTAAAATCATAGATGTCAAAAGGTCACCAAACCATAATCCTTACGTCAGATAAGGGCTTTGACGCGGCGGAGGATCAGACTCATGACACATGCTTCAAGTTCAAAACAGTTACTTAACCAAGGATTGCAAATATGCCAAGGAGTTGCCAAATAAGACGACCGAAGAAGCTCACGATATATGGTCTCAAATCGATCGACGACCAGGAGAATAAACTGGCCGCCATTCAGAGACTCCTAGGTGTTACATAGTTCATAAGTCGATTAGGATTCTAGATGGACAAAGCGACAAAATGACCTTATGGTAACACAAAGTACAGATCTCGTAAAAATAAAAAAATAGAATGGATATATACAGCCACTGAGTTGCCAAATGGTTGCTAAAGGTATACTAGAAGGACAAACACGACCGATGCATGACAAAATAATAAAGATAAGAGAAATCCTAGGCATAAAAAAAATTTGTTTGACATGGGAATGATGACAAGGACGTCCTAAAAACAAATGAGGATGTTCTATGAATTTAAGTGGGAAAACTATATATTTATATGATGACATGAAGAACCTATTGACCGAGACGTTTTGGCAACAAGAATAGTGAGAACAAAAGCATGATACGCATGGCAGTAACAACCTAAGAGGTTTCTAAGTACCAGGGAATTGCCAAATCGTTTTAAGAAACTTGACTCAAAAAATACTAAGGAACAACACGACAGAGAGGTCCAAAATCTAGCTACTAAGTGCCACAACTAATCACATAAATCAGATTGCATGCATACAATAAAACGGATATACGACACATTAAGAGCACATTATGATGGTATACTAAATCAAGTAGGTAGAATATAAGGTGGTCAAGTGGAACCCAAACAGAGGACGCTTCTATTGATTTGCGGTCGGAAGCCGTGGCAATAGAAGATCCTCCTGTACTTCACCAAAATAGATGAGTACTGTTTGGGGCGGACGTCGACCATACTGCACGTCATGAAAGCCGAATGGACCCAACGCGTGTATAGTGTGTACATCCTAAGGTAAAAAATTGGGTTTAGTCCTTATACGCCTCCGTACTAACGTGACATGCAATCTAAAATGCTATACGAATAAATAAAAATGCAATGCCGATTATGAACTAAACATTTATAGTGGATCAATTTCTGAGTTAGCAAAGTCCCCAGTGGAGTCGCCACTGTGAGATACCGTACCGGCCTGGGGGTGGACCGATTGGGTCTCGCTATTTTTTGTAGGAGACGCCAGCATGATTTTTTATAGGATCCTACGAACCTATAAATTGGGTCCCTTGCAAGGTAAGATTTGGGAAGGTGTTAGGCACCCAAATCGCCAGTCCTAAGACGGCCTCTACTAATTGATCCAAGATAAATATAAAGTTCATAAATCGACAACAGAATCATATAGCAATTAGCATGCGAGTACGTACAAATTAATTACGCGAATATACGAATGAATAAAGGAATACGTAACGAAAACATGCATAAGGAGACAAAGGATATAAATTACTAAACTAAGTAAAAAGCATGCGCATGCTATCAAAAAGTGGCCTAATTTCTAAGACTCCACTCATGCTAGCTACTGACCAAACCACCGAGTACAAATGAACAAAAGATCATGGTATTGCTAACGTAAATCACATTATGAAAATAAGAGCTAGCCAAATCAGCAAAATGAGACTATTAAATTTTCGAAACATTTCAGAGAAGTAAAGAGGCCCTCAGGTGGACATACTTGTGTTGTCGTGCGGATCAAGGTTTCATATACCAACGTGTCCAACCCTTGTCCTTGAGCCCAACGATCTAAGTTCGATCTTCATCGCGGTAACCTAACTATCGTGATTACCCGTCGATTGGATGATATGTGTATGGTATATAAGCTTAGATAAGCATTCTATCTTCATATTTGCATCCGGTTGCATTTGCATTTATTTTGTGAGTGTGATCCTTTGACCTTCGTCTTCTCAAAGACTCGGTCAAAGTGGGGGCTCCTGTAGACACCTTACTTGGGGGCTTCCCTTATACCGCCCGATGATGAAAACGGACTTAACGTGATAATCGATTTTGTATGCCTATGAGACTCATACCCAAGTTAAGGCCCAAATGGCCGTTTTGACCCAAGTGCTATGGTGGATCTTAAGTATATGGTGGATTTTGAACGGGCACAGTTGTCGCTCAAAATGAATATAAATCTTCAAAAGATCGCAATTGCCAGCGATCATTAGAGAACATCAGTTGTTTGCAAATAAAGAAACGCAACATCTCGAATGGGCGTAGTAGTCGCTCGAAATGAATGTAATTCTTCAAAAGGTTCTAATCATAATGCAATCATTGAAGACTAGACCAAGGACATCTTTCTCGGTCATATGGAAACACAACATCTCGAACGGTCGCAGTTGTCGCTCGAAATGAATATAAATCTTCAAATGTCTTGGATGGGCGCAGTAGACATCCAAAACAAGTTGTCACACGTTGATACATTGTCGCAGATTCTGGATGGGCACAGCTGTCATCCAGAATTAATCGTTACGCTGGATATTACCTTGTACGGGCAAAATAGTTATTCAAATCAAGATAGGCTTCACCACATTTGGATAAAAAGATCGCAGGTTGTTGCACCATGTTGACTCGCAGAGTTAAAATCTTGAAATATAGCTTATTGGTCATCGCAGTTCATCAAATGTTGATTATAATTTTCAGACATGCTACGGATGGCGTGAGCCGATTGATTGATTAATCTTGGCAGACTCAAATAAGGAGGATTTGTGAAGGACAAAATATTAGATCCTTACAAAACATGCCTTGTCGTTGAGTTGATTGTTGAATTTTCTAAGACGCCAAATCTTGGTTTAACTTGTGCTGATTTTGATGGTCACTTCAATCTTTGTCGATGTATCGACTTGCGAAAAGAATCATCCATGTCTCGCTGGTTTGGAGGCGTTGGTATGATGTTGGGGCAATATCTTCATCTATCTACCCTTCACTCAGTCAGGCCAAGCGAGCCCCCGAGTTTGGAGCAAAGAACTCTTGCTGTTTATATTTTCATGCATTTACCCTTGACTCGGTCTGACCATGTGAGCCCCCGAATTCGGAGTAATAACTCTTGAAATTTTCTCGAATACCGAGTGTGCCGTTCCATTTATTCGGTATGATCCACAACTCAATTTGATATTTGACAAGTCACACACATTACACATATAGAGGGACTATGCATACTCAAACTACACACATAAACATAAACAAATGCAAATCCGATGCGGCACTTAGAAGGCTAAATCCTACGACCTCAGGAATTTGAAGTGGATTTTGAATCGATGGAAGTCCTTTCCCCCAACAAAAGGATTTGAAATAACGCAAGGATAGATGACAATGAAAAAGAGACGCTAGTCCTAAGAGACTAAGAAATCACTTGAGATGAGTGACTCTTTTCGATGAATATAAACTCGCGTCGTTGTCTGGAGTAATAAGAGGATGAGCACTATCATGGGTGTGCCACGAATGTGTCACATGTTGCTCTAGACATGTCGCCTGGTCTTCTTATCGCCAATCAAATTATGAGGAATCGGCAAATATGAATTCAATAGATTTCAAGAAGTCTATTTGTACAACCTGACCAAATTTTCTCCTCGTATTATTGTCATTTTGTATCTCCGGACATGATCCATGGACGTAGACATGTTTGTGTGTAGACGTTAGTTCTTAGATTAGCATCTTTGACTTTTTGTACGTGTGATCAGTATTCGTACAATTTGATGTTTGAAATGCTAAACTGGGAATGACTTGTAGTAATGGATATGAAGAGTACTATCTGCAACTTGGATCCATGCAATTTTATCTTTGGTTTTATTGACTTGAATTGAATCCACGATCTTAAGGGCCAAACTTGAATGTACCAATGGAGGGTGCGATATGATCTTGAAAATATGCATAATCAATTGTGCAAATAGTTTGATGAACGACGGCGTCAATTATTGCAATTTGTAGACGGTATTTGGTTTGGACATTTTTTATGAACATCAATGGTCTAGATCTCATAAAATTGTACTCTAAATTTGTTGTAGAGTATTGAATCCTTAATGGTTTGAGAATGATTATGAAACATTTACCTAACTCTAACACCAGGCATGTGCCTCGTTTGGTGACGAGAACCCCATGTAGGAGAGTAATGGTAGGATGTCTGCGCTATATGAATTTGAAATGAGCTTAAAGGCCTTTTGGAATGAGTGTTTAATTTTTGACCTTATGAGGATATGAAATGTAGAATGAAAAGCTCAAGGTATTGGCTTTGAGAAGATATCTTTGATCGCAACATAGGTAAGTGAGAACTATAATCCTAACAAATTCCCTAGCAACCCTTGTATGTGACACAAGTGACCAAACAATTTTACCATTTTCAATCCAAGACCTAATGACGGACCGGTGGACCCTCACTTTAGGGGAATGACCATGCTATGGATATGAGCATGCGGATGTGAAAATTTGGAACCACTCAACTCTCTTGTGTCCTGTAATATTGGACATGGGTCACACAAATATCATAGACTACACTCAACCTCACCATTTAATGTAGCTTTTTGTCCGTGGTCTCTTTGTGTCATATATAGGTCTTGGCCACCATCGTACCATACCAATGTCACAAGGTACACAAAACAATCATGCTATGGGATTTTCAAGGCAAATATGTCTCACAAACTATTAAAATGTGATCAAAAATTGAAACTTGTTTGATTTGTGGCAATGCAGGGACGAGTTTGATTAATTGTGCTCATGTATCTCAAAAGAAATGGATATTGTTTTGACACATATATTGGCATCGAGATCATTTGTGGACAAAGACTATAAGTAAATGCCATTAATTGCTTCATATCCTAGTCTTGAAATAGGTACAAAAATAGGGAGATACTATCAACTCATCGTCACAAAATTCAAGTAGACATGACATTACAAATTTGACCGTCGAACAAATTAATCTAAACTTGAACAACTGTAACGTCCTCTTCAGATGATAATTGTAATTAAGAGCAAGTCTTCGGATGCCGTAGAGAATGGTTGTAGGCAACTAGGATTTAGAGCTTCGAGCAAGTTAAATGTCTTGACCACTAAAGGACGTTAAATGCGTCGCTATCTTGGTAAGAATTTGTGCTTGCGTGAGAAGTCTTACTTCGAAGAGTGCCCTTTAGCATGTTATTTTCAATGTCAATTCCGATTTCGTAGACTTTCTTGAACTCTTGTAAACCTTGGTAGCGCATATTGCCTCTGTATAGTGGCTTGAGATTGTTGATGAAGATCCTAACCAATTCTTTCTCTTGGGGTCGGTTCACCATTTGGGCAGCCTTTTCACGCCATCTGGTAAGGAAAGTAGTGAAACTTTCTTTTTCGCCTTGCTTTGTGATTTCGAGTTCACGAGTGGTGACCTCAGTGTGAGCATTACATGAGTACTGGTTAACGAAGATTTGTGTAATATCGTCCCAAGTGGCTATTTGTTTTGGCTCAAGGGAGTAAAACCATTGGGTTGGGCCTTTTCCAAGTGAGTTAGAAAAAACGACATGGTACATCGATTTGTCGATTCCTTTAACCATCATGACGTTTGTAAAGCTTTTGAGGTGATTTATGGGATTCTCATTGCCTTCAAACTTCGGTATGTTAACTGAGCTCATAAACTTGTCGAGTAATTTCCCGTTGAGTTTTGGGCTTGACCTAGTAAACTCATGGTAACGGTTCCCCATTTTGGACTTGAGTAATTTCTGCTCTAGGTCTTCCAATCTCTTTGTTTTTTATTCAAGATCTTCAATTTTCTTGGCTACAAACTCACCACCGTTGCTATTAACCACCATTCCCCTGAATTGGCCACTTACTCTGGCTTCAAGGTCAGTGAACTTGGTATCAAATTGGTCCATTCTGTCTATGAGGATGGATAGCATGTTCTTGAGTTCAATATTCGATATTTTCTATTCCCCTGACATGTTGTTCTTGGTAGTAGGTTTGAATTATTTTGACAAAGATCAGAACTTATAAAGGGAGACTCAGGGAATAAAAGAAAGAAGGATGCCAAGTTGTTGCCAAAAGCGACGCTCGAGTTCGAAGGTAATCGTAGAGACAAATTACTAGATGTCGAACAGTTGCCGGATACGAATGATTAACGACATAGGAAAGTATACGTACATTTCCGTTCAGAGACTCATACACCCTATACAATTGTGCTTAGATTATGACGCTAGATGGACAAAACAACTAGCTAGCTACCTAAGTGACATGAAAATGGCTATACGCAAGATATAATTTGATCATTACAAGCACTAATGGTCGTATGGCAACACATGCCAAAGACTCTTAATTGTTACATGACTCAAAACGTGAGTAGGATTCTAGTTGAACCAAATGGTCATATGGTAACACAGGTTAAAGATCTCGTGAAAAGAAAATAGTGGGGATACAGGAATAACCTAGAGACGACTCTAAGATATCACGAAGTTGCCGAAGAGTATTGGTTATAAGAAATGGACGTACGGTCCTAGCTAAGAACATTCTTAATTCCTGATCTTGATTATGTAACTTGATAAGGAACACAGCTAGATTTAAATTAATTAGCCTCCTAGTGACACTAGACTAAACCTAATGGCAACACAACGGGATAAAAGCGAGAAAACCAATACGTTGGAAAACAATGAAGAAAATCCTATGAGTTGAAAACTAATACGTTGGAAAACAAGATGCCAATGAGTTGCCGATTCTTCTAAAAAGGAATGACCATTATGACTGAGAAAAATGACGTATACAGGGGGTCATATATTTAACTACTAAGTGCCACAACTAATCATATAATCACGAAGCATGCAATAGACGAAGAAAAAAAAAACACATTAAGACCACATTGTGATGGTACCGTCATATTTTGTAGGTACAACAATTTGAGTAGGTATAGGGTGGTCAAGTAGAACCCAAACAGAGGGCGCTTCTATTGATTTGGGGTCGGAAGCCGTGGCAATAGAAGATTCTCCTGTACTCACCGAATAGATGAGTATGGTTTGGGGTGGACGTCGACCATACAACACGTCATGAAGGCCGAATGGGCCCAACGTGTGTATAATCTATGCATCCTGGGGTAAAATTTTGGGTTTAGTCCTTATGCGCCTCCATACTAACGTGGCATGCAATCTAAAATACTATACGAAAAATAAAAATGCAATGCCGATTATAAACTAAACATTTATAATGGATCAATTTTTGAGTTAACAAAGTCCCCAGCGGAGTCGCCGCTGTGAGATACCGTACCGGCTTGGGGGTGGACCGATTGGGTCTCGCTATTTTTTGTAGGAGTCGCCAGCAGGATTTTTTATAGGATCCTACGAACCTATAGAATGGGTCCCTTGCAAGGTATGATTTGGGAAGGTGTTAGGCACCCAAATCGCCAGTCCTAAGACGGCCTCTACTAATTGATCCAAGATAAATATAAACTTCATAATCGACAACGGAATCATATCGCAATTAGCATGCGAGTACGTACAAAATTAATTACGCGAATATACGAATGAATAAAGGAATACGTAACGAAAACATGCATAAGGAGACAAAGGATATAAATTACTAAACTAAGCAAAAAGCATGCGCATGCTATCAAAAAGTGGCCTAATTTCTAAGACTCCACTCATGCTAGCTACTGACCAAACCACCGAGTACAAATGAACAAAAGATCATGGTATTGCTAACGTAAATCACATTATGAAAATAAGAGCTAGCCAAATCAGTAAAATGAGAATATTAAATTTTCGAAACATTTCAGAGAAGTAAAGAGGCCCTCAGGTGGATATACTTGTGTTGTTGTGCGGATATCGGTTTCATTTACCAACGCGTCCAACCCTTGTCCTTGAGCCCAACGATCTAAGTTCGATCTTCGTCGCGGTAACCTAACTATCGTGATTACCCGTCGATTGGATGATATGTGTATGGTATATAAGCTTCCCTTGCTCTCGATATTGTGAGAATAAGGAATTTAGTAAAGTTATGTCTTTGTTGTTGTTTTGCTAATTTTGCCTTAGCCGCCCCCCCTTGTTAGAGAAATGTTCCCCCCTTTATATAAGAAATAGCATAGGGTTTTTAGCATGACCAACCGAACGATGCTTGGAGGAAAAGCTAAACCAAAGTCCTCGGTAATACCCAAAATTCATAGCTTATACTTATCTTATCCACCTTCTAATTGTTATCCTATCTCATAAAGAGACTCCCCACCAAATTAAATCACTCATCCGGATAAAGTCATGCTACAATGATTATCTTAGGATAAACATTAACATTAATCCCAAATATTACTAATTCATGAGAGTTGCCACTGAATTGCCAAATGGGCTTAAATGGTACCAAAATGAACTGCGTACAATGCTCACGTGCATGGGCTTCATAAGGTAACTAATCATTGGCCTAATTAACATTTAAACTAATCGATGGGATACGTCTTAAACTATTGTGTACTCGGGTCAAGATCATGGAGTCAAATGCGTTAGTAACCGAAACCTTTCACCGGTGTCCACTATCCATCTCATCATCGGGCGTTATAAAATGGGAAGCCCCCAAGTTGGGTGTCTACGGTATGGAACATTAACTATGAGTCTGTTCCATGCTCTGTTCCCTCAAGGCAAAGTTCGTTCCGTGCATCAACCAAGATTAATACAAGAGATCTGTACCGACTAAACCCAATGTTCTTGACGTCTCTTGTAAGTTGCATCACACTTGTAGTTCTTCCATTGAAACTCAACTCACCATCGTTGGTGAAATCTGTTCTTATAAAGAATCAAACAACTCGACAAGCGTTAGATCATAAGGTTAGTTCAATAACCACAATAACCAATTTATTAACCTTAATCATGCAACAATTTTTGTTATCATCAAAACCGGAAACCCAACAAATTCCCCCTTTTTGATGATGACAAATATGTGTGTCAAACTTTCACAAAAATCATTAAGAGAGCAAAGCATAAAGACATAGTTGTAGACAATGATCATTAGAAAACATGAAGCTCAAAGGTCAGTGGCAAACATGAAACTCAACAATTTGGTACTAAACTAAACTGCCGAAAACTCGAGAAGAACTCTAGTCATCATAAGCTAGATAGAAAGTTTGCACAATTTTTCCCCCTTTTGACACCATCAATAATGTCAAGACTGCACAAGAGAGTATGCGAATCCAACACCACAAATGCGAATTGAACCAAGTCGAGTAGACAGTAGAAATCAGATAGCTCAAGCAAAATTGTTATTAAGCTATGAATACCCAAAACCAGGTCACAAATCCTTGAAAACATAACAACGTTAACATGGGAGAGTGTATCAAACAGTCAACAAAAGAGAGAACAACAGCAAATGTTCAAGGCTGGGTTTGTGGTATTGAAAAGGGAGAAAGGATCAGTGATGTGAACGAATGAGGGAACAGTTGCGGGAACAAGGTAATACTGTCAGGTGCATAATGAGCAAACTCATCAATTTTATGGGACCAGTGGCGGGAACAGTGACGATATAACATAGGAACACGGTTGGGAACGAGTACGGGTTTAGCTTTCCAAACCTCATATTGTCACATCAAGTACACCGTGATTGGCAGTAGCCACCATCAACATTAGTCATCCGCCAAAATTGCACTGAGTGTGATCATCAACTCAATCAACAAAGAGATCAAAACAAATCACCTCCTCTTTCAAACATTTCAGGAATCAAGCTTGCCTCCTCGATAATCATGGAAAGATGTTCCCCCTCAAAGGAATCAGTGATGAATGCATCAATATTGATCAATCACCTCTTATGTGAAATTTATGAACCATATTCCTCCTCAAGATTATCACACATGTTCCCCCTCAAAATTATCCGCATATTCCCTTTAATTTCAATGACAGTATATCATAACGATTAAGAACTTGGGAACAGTGATGGGACCAGGACCAGGAACAGATGCGGGAACAATATAAGGAACATATGATGGAACAGTGGAGTCAACAACAATACTCAACATTATTGTCGTCATGGGTAGCAGCATCAGTAGTGGATATTCATGTTAAAATCGACTTAGCTCGGCGGAGATTTCGAGCTTCAAATGATGTTAACCCTAAGAACAATCTTCCTCTTGTAGCCTCTTCATTCTCTAATGATTGCCCATCTCTATCAATTGACAACTTGAGAACAGTGATAGGACCAGGATCAAGAACATATGATGGAACAGTGTCAGGAACAGATGACGGAACAATGGTCTTAGCAATAACATTCAATGTTGTTGTCCGTCGTGGGTAGTAGCACCAGCAATCCAGAATTCAAATCTCCTCCCTTTGTCAGATTCCCCCTGAGTTGCAGCCACTATTTTCTCCTCTTCATCATCACTAGAATTATCTTGTATTTCACAAGTTTCCACAAAAGTTTCATCAGAGCATCTTTGTTCTCATCATTTTCAGTTGGCACAACTTCTTCAAGGACGTTTCCTCGCCGCTAATTGATTTGAGCGACGTTTAGGAACAGAGCTGGGACAGGAAAAAAGATAGTTACTAATATATTAATCCTTCAAAATTGAGTTGTCGTATTATTGGTATTTTGTTCCCAATCATGAGTATCGTGTTTTTCAATTGAGAAAAGATCTTGAATAAATAACTCAAAGAAATAAATTGATCAGTTTCACATTTTGAAGACATAACTTAGGTGAAATATAAGAAATGACCATATCTTTTACATTAAAAAAAAGAGATACAATAAAAAATTATCCATAATTAGCATTTTGTACATTTTGTAAAGATATTTTCCTCCCCCTTTATGATTTAAAAAAAAAGAAAATAGTATCAAGTAAGTTGTTGTGGCACAATGGTAGACTTATATTTACAAATACCAAGAGGTCGTGGGTTATTGACGGTCACACTTTGATGACATGGCAAGCTTACGTGGCAACATTGCTTGTAAGATCGCCATGTGGAAAACCGTGTTGACACGTGACACGCTTATGTGGCGACGTTTCCTGTGAGCTCGCCATGTGGAAATCCGCATAGACACGTGGCGATAAGGCCTAAAATCGCGACATGTGTCAACGAGGACGTCTTTAGTAAAATATATAGATAATCATAGTGAAACATTTAGAAATATTGAAACCCTTTCAAAAAGAATTTTATCAAGCCATCAAAACAAAAACAACTTGTGAAAAACATATATGAACTTTGAATGCATATTAAAAAAACTAGTTTTTTTTATCCGTGAAAATGCACGGAAATTCTAAATACTTATTTAAAAATATTATTATGTCATATTACTTTTGAAATACTAAAAAAATCGACATTTGCAATTTTGGAACCTAATTATTTACAAATATAAATTTAAAATTCACAGAGATAATAGAAACACTAATAAGAATTCAAAACAACACCAAATACAATTCGTCATCTGACTTTCTTTAAACACCTCATACTCAAAATATCCCTATGCTAATGAGGGAGTACATAATAATCAGTTAACCAATGTTTCAATAAAATTACACAGTGAGTTAGATAGGAATCTTAGCAAAACTTTTATGCAAATGTTTTGGAACTTAGATTAACTGGTTAGTGTGTAAACTCTCCTCAATTAAGTTGTGTATTGCATATTGGGTGTTTAAAGAAAGACGGATTATTGGGTTTGTGTAATCTTTGTAGACTCGCCAACACCTATTCCGACCCGCATTTTTTTTTTGGTCAAGAACCATTTTTTCTGACTCGATTCCGTTTGTTACCCGTATTTGTTGGCCAAACCGGAATCGACTTGTTGACTCGTATTTAAAACAAAATTAGGACAAATATTAGTCTTATGCATATGGTTGATTCTATAAGTCCATGCAGGACCCGAACTTGTATTTTATCTGGCCTGTAGTGAACTGACCAATAACACATTAACCAGATCCGACTCACTCAATAGGTCTACTGTGTGTAATCTTATTCGTTTTAAAAAGTAAGTAGACTCTAAAATCCACAAACTCTCGTTCACCTCCCTTACGCCTAACAAACTTATTTGATGTCATCATACTTCACCCCTTCACCCCCCCGTTGACTATTGTACTCGACAACCCTTATGATGTTGTTAGTTGGCTTCCTCCCCGGTCAATTTTCTTAGGCATTCACACAATCCGTTGTTAGCTCGTATACACAAACCTCAACATAACAACTTTCACCCATGTTATGAACTTACCTAATTGACAGCCCCACTTCACTCACTTCCTTAGTTAAGCTAACACCCCTATGACTCGACAACATTTTATTCGACATGCAGTTACCCCCAATTCAATGTTTTAGCCAACTCTTAATTTTCGCAAACTTCTTACGTGACTTCCTTAATCTGTATTTCAACACCCGTCACATTTTCTAAATGTTATTATTCAAATTAGGGTTCAATTTTGTTTAATCAACTTTAAGTTTGAAACAAAGATTACTTAATTTTAGTGAAACTTAAACCGTAGAAATGAATAAGAAAAAACCATATTGATTTATACCTCTAATGTAAAGAATTATTGATACATTTTTAAAGTAAGAAAAAAAGCTATTTAGAAAGTGGCTTGACTATATCATGACAATTTTAAAAGACAATTTAATGTATGCAAGATCACACCACCTATTAATAAAATAAAGAAAAGATATCATATTCCCTCCATGAAAAAAAAGTCAATTCTCTTTGTTCGACAAAGTGATTTGACTGCCTTATGTTATGCGGGTGAAAATTACAAAAATATATTCATGTGATATGACTTTTCGCTACAAATCTAACAATATAACTTTTATAAATTTTGATCAAATACTTTTTTCTATAAATTAATGGTCAAATCATCGTCTCGAAATGTTAGAACGACTTATATATACTTTTATGGAGAGCATTAGGCCCCGTTTGATATGACTTAATAAAAGTAGTATTCAGATTAGTTTAGAGTCATTCATATCAGATCAGATCAAAATTGCTCAAATAACGTTCAATGAATTTGGTTCATTATTGATACTAATCCGTTGAAATTCAATCAATTTTTCAACAAATTCAGATCAGGTGAGAATTATTCAAATCAGATCACATTAGATTAGGATCAATCAAATCAGATCAGATTAGATTAGAAGCAATCAAATCAGATCAGATTAGATAAAAAAGATGTAATCCTATGAAACGGGGCATTAGGTGTATCATTTTATTAATGATTATAAAATATATATTTAGCACATCATTTTATTTTTGTTCATAGAAGATATCATATTATCTATTTTTGGTTACAATAGATATCATTTAATAAATATTAATTTCACTAAAATCTATTAAGATACCATTAAAATGTACGGAAAGATTTGTAACCAATCAAATGTTAGTAACTAGTCAAATGTTACTTTTTGTACATATGTCAGCTTTATGTTATCCGTTGTCCATGTCTAGAGCTGGCAAAAATCAACCCGACCCGCCAATCCGACCTGAAAATGACCCGTTTAATGTAGGTTTGGGTCAATTGCTCCTAACCCGTTTAACTAAATGGGTTGACCTACCCAACCTGTTTAGATAAATGGGTTGGGTTCAGTTCTGACTATCAACCTGAAAATAACCCGATCTGACCTGCTTACATAAACAGGTCAAAAATGGGTCAGGTCTAACGCGGGTTGACCCATTTATACGAGAAAAAAAATGAAAAATTCAAAGAAAATTCACCTAAACGGGTCAAAAATGGGTCAATTCGGGTTGTTTAACGGGTTGGCAGGTTGGGTTGACCCATTTGACCCGTTTAGAACCTATTTAAATGGGTTGGCAGGTTGGGTCGGGTTACCTGTTTATAAGGCAGGTCGGGTTCAGGTTGCAACTTCTTGATCCGTTTAATAAACGAGTTGGGTTCAGGTCATAGGATATCCAACCCGCTTATATGTCGACCTGGGTCGGGTTGACCCAACCCGACCTATTTGCCAGGTCTATCCATGTCAGCTTTTCATGCACGCAATTATTAAAAGTAATAGATAAATGTTTTGGCAGAAGATGAAATTGTCATGGAAAAAAAAATCAATCATGTTAAGTCATCCGCATGGATAGAGTCCCTCCAGACCGTCCTATTTGACACCATACTCTGTTTCGAGCTCTTGGACGCTCATATCACTTCTAATCACCCTCATCCAAGTCATCTTGGCTCTTTCCCGACCCTAATAATATTAACTTCCGCATCCTTCTACTATTCTAACCGGCGCGTCAGTAGGTCTCCTTCTCACATGGCCATACAGTCTCAGTCGGTTCTCCATCATCTTGTCCTCAATAGGTGCAACACCTACTTTCTCCCTAATAACTTCATATCTTAACTGATCACGTCTTGTATGTCCATACATCCAGTGTAGAATGCGCATGTCTGCCACACTCATCTTATGAATGTGACCATGTTTCACAGTCCAACATTTAGTGCCATACTCCCTCCGTCCCAGTTCAAACGCCCCGGGCGTTTTTTGTAGTGGAATAAGAAAAATTGATATAATAAGTTGAGTAGGGGTAATTTTAGGAAAAATGAGGAGAGAGAATGTGGGGATGAATATAAGTAGGAGAGATAGTGTGAGAGATTATGTGATAATTTAGTAATAGTAGGAGAGAGAAACATGTCCCAAAATAGATGGGGTGTTTGAAGTGGAACTGGTAGGCAATTGTCGTGGGTTGCACCAAATTAATTCAATACTTATCCTAAAACTATGTAGTAGGGCAAGCAAGTTCGTATCCACGGGGAATTATTTAATGTCTGAGTATGTAACGTCGATTGGGTAACCAATTAGGGGGGGGGGGTTCGATTGAAAGTTGATTAACTAAGCAACTAATAAAACAAACGAGTCGAATTCAATTAAAGAGAAGTCTTGGTTTTGTTTCAATCCACCAACAATTATCAATTGATCATCGATATTCACCTAATTCAATCCTGTGAGCAAATCGTTGCGAAATCGAAATTCCTATTCTTCCTTTAGTAATTAACTCAAACGAATCAGCGTATCAAAGTTAATTCTAACAATTAATCAACCTAGAACACACGCCTAGATATATTTCAATAGAAGCAATAAGGTCTAGAAGAATTTCAACGAAGATAATTAATTCAAACACACGCGGCTTAAATCGAATATAAATCAATTCTCTCTACAACAATCTAACGTTCAATCAACAATCAATTAGAAAGATGCAGTTGCTATGAAGTTAGCGATAGAAACATACAAGTACTATACTAGTAGTGCTCCTAGCAAGAACAAGTATAAATCATGCAATAGGGTAAGATAATTGAAATTACTCACAATTGAATTGAATAGACGATAATCTCACAATCTGACGATAATTGACGGCTTCAATTCCCAATAATCAAGATGGAGGAATTAGTTCTCCATAGAGTTCTTCAATAATCCCAAAATAAGTCTTGAGTTGCAAAAGTTATGAAATAAATCGTACAAACTAGGTTTAATAGTCTCCCGAATAGAAATAAAGAAAATAAACTAAATACGGAAAATAGCTTCGCTGTGGGCCGCGGACCGCGCCAACAACATCCGCGGACCGCGATTTCGTCTCGGATCCATCTTCAGCTTCTATCGCAATTCGTGCCGCGGCTCACCTCTTTTCCTCCGCGGTCTGCCTTGATCCTCTTGCACGAATCCTCGAATTCCAACTAACACCCTCGCATCACATTGACATTTCATCCTTGGGATTGCATATTCTAACAACCGGCTCTAAATAGCCATTTTCTCACATAAGTCACATAAATCAATTCCGTGAGAATTACAACATAAGAACCAATAATACAACACGAAATAACATTAAAAACAAGCCAAATATAGCGACAAATACGAGCATATCAAATCCCCCCATGCTTAGACCTTTACTCGTCCTCGAGTATCACAAACAACCACCAAAATGTCTCCAAGGCCTTTTAACAAGCAGTACGGGAAGAATAAGATTCATACCTATCTCCTCTACTCCGTATTTGACCTTCGTCTTCCAAGTTAGGGGCCGTCACGGATGTAACCTCGACGCAACGGTCCCAAACTATCTTATACTTCACAAATCAAAACCACAAAGAAACCAAATGGCAAAGGGACCTAAAAATGCCCTAAGTGTCCCAATGCCGCTCACACAACCAAGGGAACGAGGATTTCTAGCCTATCATCCAAACTAAGCAATCTAACCGAACCTCCTTATATCAACCAAGAGAGACCTACCCAGACACGACCTTCAACACACCCTTCCTATGCAACACCGGTACAGAACAGTAGAACACTCCACTCATTTTGCCTAGGCGCCCTTTCGGGTTTTCACCTAGCCTTTCGTTAAATTTTCCAACTCACCAGCTTACTTTCTTCCCTCGTGTCTTTCCCTTACTTTCTTTTCCGCTCATCTCTCTTTCCTTGACTTGCTTCTCTCTTCTTTTTTCCTCTTTTTCATTTTTCGTTTTTTTTTGAAGCAATAATATTACAAAGTAGATACAATATACAATATAAAATGAGGATCCACTCCCCCATGCTTGAACTGAACATTGTCCTTAATGTGAAACACAACAACAGAAATAGGACAACAATGAAATGGGGAAGGAAAAATCTCATAAAGATGCAACGATAGACTAAAAAGGATGCACTCCACCCATAGGAATCGAAACATGCTCTCCAACAATAACTAACCAGCATTCTCCTCAACCTTTTGAAAGCAGTGGGCTCATAGAGAAAGAAAAACATGGTGTAGAGCCACTCTCAACTCACACCGTATCCCAAACACCCTCAAGAAAAAGTCGCCACCAATCAACCATATCTTCCTCACAAATCCTCCATCTCCCTCTGAGAATAATGCACGTAAAAACTAACCCAACTACCTTCTCACCACTGTCAAATAGCACAAATCGACCCTCCAAATACTCCAAAAGTGATCATGTGGTCCAAAATTGAGGGAAAGGGTTCAAACTTGCGTAGGAACAACAAGCAAAAGTGGTTAAGCGTGGATAGGAAACAAAGAGAGATGGTCCAAGAAACATGGTGAACAAAAATTGCGGTGGGTAAGAAAGATGAGAAGTATGAGAAGGGAGAGAGATAAGGGAAAAGAAATGCATACCTTGCAGTCGAACACCGGGCATTTTTTCTTTCTTTCTTTTCAAATATTTTTGTGTTTTTTTTTGTCACCTAACACACAAAAACAAATACACATAAAACCGAACAAAAAAAAATCCAACATTACAAAAATGAATGAACAAAGCTTGGGTTGCCTCCCAAGAAGCGCTTTTGTTTAACGTCGTTCGCTCGACGCAGTTGTGACTCAATCAATGTCAATCAAAAAGTCTTTTGGAGTCCCTTTTTCCTTCACTCTCCAACATAAAAGACTCTTACCACCGAATTTGACACAACCCCTCAATTTTTGAATTGGAACACAAGGGGGTTTCTTCCGTTTGCGTGAGTCCTGCGAAACAGACGACAAAAACATTCCACCCAACAAGTGAGAAGAGGTTAGTTCACAGCTCCTCAAGCCTCTAACACTGTCATTGGGTGGCTCCTGCACTATGGAATCAAACATATTAATAGCACAAGCAGAACTATCATCAACAAGGTCCTCCTTGAGACCGTGGATGTTAAAACTTACAACTTCCCCATCAAATTCCATTGTAAGTGAACCAGAATGCACATCAATCTTAGTTTTAGCAGTTTTCAAGAAGGGTCTCCTTAACAGAATAGGGGGTGGAAATTGGTCACAATCCATATCCAAAACATAGAAATCAACAGGAAAAGTCAATTTATCAACTCGAACAAGCACATCCCTAACCACACCTCTAGGTTTCACATGGGGTTTATCGGCCAATTGAATCACAATACTAGTGTCATGTAGAGGGCCACATTTCAATCTATCAAACAAAGATAAAGGGATCACACTGATGGACGCACCTAGATCTAGCATAGCCTCACGAAACACAGTATCTCCTAAAGCACAAGGTATAGTAAACATGCCAGGGTCGCTACATTTTGGGGGTAACTTCTTTTGAAACATAGCCGACACATATTCACTAACTATTACCTTCTTAACTTGCTTTGATTTTTGCTTATTTTGCATAGTCAAAATCTCTTTCAACACCTTAGCAGATTTGGGAATGCTTTTAAGAAAGTGAAAGAGAGGTACGTTTACCTGACCTTGCTGAAGAGTCTCATAGATATCTTTGTCATGCTCATAGTTCCGAGTATCCTTCAAAGCCTCCGGAAAGGGTGGAGTAGGCTCATATGAGACCACGGGATGATCATCGGAAGGGGTAACATCTTGTATCAGCTCGGAATCGGAAGGCGAATCAGCCACGCCTTCGTCAGAGGACCGCGGACCGCCGATCTCAACCCGCGGACCGCCATTTGCAGGGCGCGGTCCGCCGTTTTGCTTCTGGTTCCCCTCTCCGTTTTCTTCCGTATCACTCCCCAACTTCTTTTGTTTCGAAGTTTTCTCTTCCCCTTGCCTTGATGCACCTCCTTCTATTTCTTTACCACTATGCAGTGTAATAGCAAAGACTTGATGCTTGGAAGGTGGCTCCACTTGAGATGGGATTTTCTGTGCATCTTTCGCTTCCAAACGGCTTATAGAGGTAGCCATTTGTCCAATTTGATTCTCAATGTTGTGGATGCTAGCTTTGGTCTCTTGTTGGTATTGAACAATATTACTCTGCATCTGAACCACGTTCTGGGTAAGAGACCTAAGCATGTCTTCAGTAGACATAGATGAACCTAAAGGCCGAGCTGGCTCGGATTGGAAATGCTGTTTCGGTGAAAACCTACTACCTTGAAAATTTTGATTCCTGTGGAGAATATTGTCTTGTTGTTGGTTCCCATACTTGAAATTTGGGTGATCCCTCCATCCCCCATTGTAGGTTTGAGAATAAGGATCATGCTTGCGCTGTTGAGAACCAGTAAAACTAACTGCATTAACCTCCGCCACAACATCTTCTTGCAAAGTAGGGCATGTATCACTGGGATGCCCAACTTCATAACAAACACCACGAGCCTTCACTTATAGAGGTCTAGCAGATATAAGAAAATCCTTCATCAACGAAGCCAGCTGTTGCACCGTATCTTTCAACTCATCAGTGGAACTAGGATTAACAGCATTAACTCCTTTCCTCATGGGCAACTCCCTCACACTTGTGGGTCTCGAATTCTCGGCCAAATCAGCAATAAGTGCTCTAGCTGCACTTGGGGTCTTGTTCACAATACCACCTCCACTAGTGGCATTCACATGCTTACGATCATCTACGGAAAGACCGTTGTAGAAGAACAGTATGATATCTTGCTCCGTATAGCCATGGTAGGGACAGCTAGCACATAACTTCTCGAATCGCTCCCAATAATCATATAAAGACTCATCATAATTTTGCTCCACATTGCTGATCTCCTTTTTCATCTACGATGATTTAGAGGCCGGGAAATATTTAGCAAGAAAACACTTCTTCAACCCAAGAAACGTGGTTATGCTACCTGTCGGAAGGTAGTACAACCAATCCTTAGCCTTCCCTTTCAGAGAAAAAGGAAAGGCTCTCAATAGCAACTGGTTTGCTGGCACACCTGGCGGCTTCATACCCATGCAAACAATATGGAATTCGCTCAGATGTCGGATCGGATCCTCGCTGGGCTCGCCATAGAAGTTGGGCAATTGATGAATCAGTCCCGACTTGATCTCTATCTTTTGATCATCAGTGGTGGCCGGAAAAGTAATGCATAATGGTTGCTGATCAACATTAGGAGCAGTGAGCTCCTTCAGTGTACGGGTGTCAGGTGTAGGAGGCATGGTAATCTCTTCTTCTGGAACTTCTAGTGGAAACGGAAGTTCTTTGAAATTGTCACGGATTTCCTTGCGCAACCTGAAAAAGGAATCTCTCTAGCTCTGGATTATATTCCAAGTCTTCGTGGTTAGTGGAACGGGTGTTAACCATAAACCAACAACACGAAATAGAGAGACTAAAATCAACGCCAAACACACAAAACAATTAAAACGCCAATTCCCCGGCAACGGCGCCAAAATTTGGTAGGCAATTGTCGTGGGTTGCACCAAATTAATTCAATACTTATCCTAAAACTATGTAGTAGGGCAAGCAAGTTCGTATCCACAGGGAATTAGTTAATGTCTGAGTATGTAACGTCGATTGGGTAACCAATTGGGGGGGGGGGGGTTTGATTGAAAGTTGATTAACTAAGCAACTAATAAAACAAACGAGTCGAATTCAATTAAAGAGAAGTCTTGGTTTATGTTTCAATCCACCAACAATTATCAATTGATCATCGATGTTCACCTAATTCAATCCTGTGAGCAAATCATTGCGAAATCGAAATTCCTATTCTTCCTTTAGTAATTAACTCGAACGAATCAGCGTATCAAAGTTAATTCTAACTATTAATCAACCTAGAACACGCGCCTAGATATATTTCAATAGAAGCAATAAGGTCTAGAAGAATTTCAACGTAGATAATCAATTCAAACACACGCGGCTTAAATCGAATATAAATCAATTCTCTCTACAACAATCTAACGTTGAATCAACAATCAATTAGAAAGATGCAGTTGCTACGAATTTAGCGATAGAAACATACAAGTACTATACTAGTAGCGCTCCTAGCAAGAACAAGTATAAATCATGCAAAATTAGGGCAAGAGAATTGAAATTACTCACAATTGAATTGAATAGACGATAATCTCACAATCTGACGATAATTGACGGCTTCAATTCACAATAACCAAGATGGAGGAATTAGTTCTCCATAGAGTTCTTCAATAATCCCAAAATAAGTCTTGAATTGCAAAAGTTATGAAATAAAACGTACAAACTAGGTTTAATAGTCTCCCGAATAGAAACAAAAAAAAATAAACTAAATACGGAAAATAGCTTCGCAGTGGACCGCGGACCGCGCCTCAGTTCCGCGGACCGCGCCAACAACATCCGCGGACCGCGGTTTCGTCTCGGATCCATCTTCAGCTTATGTCGCAATTCGTGCCGCGGCTCGCCTCTTTTCCTCCGCGGTCTGCCTTGTTCCTCTTGCACGAATCCTCGAATTCCAACTAACACCCTCGCATCACATTGGCATTTCATCCTTGGGATTGCATATTCTAACAACCGGCTCTAAATAGCCATTTTCTCACATAAGTCACATAAATCAATTCCGTGAGAATTACAACATAAAAACCAATAATACAACCCGAAATAGCATTAAAAACAAGCCAAATATAGCGACAAACACGAGCATATCAGGGACGTCCCAATTCTACATCCTCTTGAATAATCGATCCTATGACATCTCCATCCAATTGTACTTCCTCTTGAATAATCGATCCCAAATATCGAAAGAAATATGATCCCTGAAGCCTTTCCATCCAACATGATCGTCCATGTCTCCGGAAGCCTTATCGCGCAAATGTTACACTCCAAATACTCGATCTTGCTCCGGCTCGAAAACCTCTAGACTCCAAAGTGTGCCTACATAGTTCCAACCTCCTCTCCAGATCTAGTTTGTTTTCCGAGATCAACACTATATCATCTACAAACATCATACACCATAGTATATCATCCTAGATTGACCTTGTCCATTCTTCCATGATTATAGCAAAGAGGACAGACTAAGTGCAGACCCTTGGTGCACTCCAACCGTAATAGGGAACTCTTCAGACTTCCCTACACTAGTCCATACACTCGTGCTAGCTTTATCATACATGTCCTATTGATGTAAATATATTTTTGCGAAATCACTTTCTCAGTTAGGGCCCACTAAAGCTTTTTCCTCGTAACCTTACATACGCCTTCTCAAAATCAATGAACACCATATATAGGTCCTTCTTCCTATTCCGATAAGTTTCCATTGTCTGTCTTATGAGATAAATTGGCTTCATAGTTGACCTTCCCGACATAAGTCGAAATTGATTGTCCGAAATTTTTCACACTTCGTCTTAATCTATGCTCATTCACCCGTTTCCAAAGTCTCATTATATGACTCATCAGCTTGATCTCGCGATAATTGGCACATTCCTGATCGAACTGTTAGAACCTAAGGTGGTTTAGACACTCTAAACAACACTTAATAAATCTATTAAGTTGAACCTTAGGTGAGGATCGATTTGAATGTAGTTAAAAACAACTAAAAACCGAGTTTAAAGATCATATACCTTGTTTTGGCTCTAGCTTGTGCTCTCCTTTAATAAGGAGTGTCTTGAGCTGCTTAACAAGGATGATCCTCCTTCCAAACTTTGATTCTTGAACTCTTCTAATCTCCCACGGCACGTACCAAAGGATTAACGAGAAAACCGAGTTATTATGTACTAGTAATAACTCGGTTTACCCCAAAAAACAAAATAGCCCTAATCCCTAACAATTAGGATCAATTAGGGTGAAGTATTTTTGTGTTTAGATTTGTTTTTCAGCTACATGCAAAGCTCAAAAAACTTGGTGGCTATGGTGAAATAGTTGGCTCTTTTTAGAGAGGAAGAAGATGATGATTCTTTCCTCAATTTTTTGGGTTTATTTTTGTGTTGAAAATGATTAGTCTTCTAAGTCTAAACATGGATTAGACTATATATAGTGGTGGGTTAAATTAGTAAATCAAATTTACTAATTTTGCCCCACTTACATTAACCAACCTTTAAGGTATAGTAAGGTTAATTTAGTCATTTCGACAATACCTAAGTATCTTTCAGGTGGGTGACTTACTCTCCCTGACCTTCTAGGAACGAAGGTTGGAACCACTATATCAGAAGTTTCAGGGCTGTTTTCTCGTAAAACATCCTGATTATCTTCCTCTGTTTGTGACTCCTGAACTTCTCTAAGTTCAAAATTTCTCCCACTCTGTCTTCTAGAAATAAATTCCTTTTCTAGAAAGACAGCATCACGAGACACAAACACTTTGTTCTCCTGACGATTGTAGAAGTAATATCCTCGTGTTACTAAAGGATAACCTACAAATAGGCATTTCTGGGATCTGGGTGCTAGCTTATTGTCAGAACGGTGCTTAACATAAGCTTCACAGCCCCAAACCTTTATGAAAGACAAGTCAGGAACTTTTCCTTTCCATATCTCATATGGTGTCTTTGGAGCTGATTTTGTCGGACTCCTGTTCAGCAGGAAAACGGCGGATAGTAGAACGAAACCCCAAAATGAATCAGGAAGCTCAGCCTGACTCACCATAGATCAAACCATATCTAATAGGGTTCTATTTCTCCTTTCAGCAACACCATTCATCTGTGGTGTTCCAGGAGGTGTTAATTGTGATACTATACCACAATCTCTCAGGTGATAACTGAATTCGTTACTCAGATATTCACCTCCACGATCAGATCGTAAGGTTTTGATCTTCCTATCAAGTTGGTTTTCAACTTCCCTCTGAAATTCTATGAATTTCTGTAGGACTTTGTCTTTGTTCCTCATTAAGTAGATGTATCCATATCTACTAAAGTCATATGTGAATGTGACGAAGTAGTTGTAACCACCTCTGGCTGTGATGCTCATTGGACCACACACATCTGAATGTATTAGTTCCAATAGCTCACCAGCTCGAATTCCTTTTCCCGAAAAAGGTTTTCGTGCCATCTTGCCTAATAGGCAAGATTCACATTTATCAAATGATTCGTAATCAAGTGATTTGAGCACTCCACTGGATACGAGTCTCTTAATGCGTTTTTCGTTTATATAACCTAAACGACAATGCCAGAGATAGGATAATTCAGGATCACCTGATTTGAGCTTTTTATTTACTACATGGTAGACATCGGTGGTTAAGTCTAAAACATATATTCAGTTGATTGACTGGGCTATTCCATAGACCATATCATTGTGCGAGAAGGAACAACATTTGTTTTTAATTTCAAAACGAAAACCTTCCGCGTCTAACATAGATACAGATATTATGTTTTTGCTCAGGGTTGGTACATAATAGCAATTATACAAGTGCAATTCCAACCCTGACGCTAACGGAAAAACATATGTTCCTACGGAAAAATCAGCTATCCTTGCTCCGTTTCCAACACGTAGGTCCACTTCACCCCTTGCTAGCGCTCGCACCTCCTGCAGCCCCTGCAAATGATTACAGAGATGAGATCCACATCCAGTATCTAATACCCACGATGTGGAACTAGCAAAGTTTATGTCTATAGTGTAGATACCTGAAGCTTTCTTCTCCTCCAGGTATTTGGGGCAGTTGCGCTTCCAGTGACCTACTCCGTCACAATGGAAGCACCTTTGATCGGGGTTTGTGCTTTTGGGCGGCTTAGTCTTTGCGTTTACTGGCGCTATTCCTTTGCCCTTGCCCTTTCCTTGCACGGGTTTCTTCCCCTTTTTCCCTCGGTTTTTGAACTTGCCACCTTCCTTCCTCACATTTAGCGCTAAAACATCTTGTTTTCCGCTAGTACTCCCACTTGCGCCCATGTCTTTCTCTGCTTGGACAAGCAGAGCATGAATTTCATTGAGGTTTTTCCTCAAATCGTTCATGTTAAAATTCAACCTGAAATTGTTGAACTCGTCATGTAGCGAGTGGAGTATAGGATCTACCGCGATTTGGTCGGAAATCGGGCATCCCAGTCGTTCTAACGTCTCTACGTTTTCGATCATTTTGAGCACGTGGGGACCAACAGGCTGTCCCTTGATTAAACGTGCCTCAAAGAATCGACTGGCGGCATCGTATTGCAATATTCGCGGTTTTTGCGAAAACATATTCGTCAACTTGACGAATATTTGGTATGAGGAGGAATAAATCAACCTGCGCTGCAACTTTGACGCCATCGAATAGATCAAAACGTTTTTGATCGAGGTTGATTCCTGCTCGTACAATTCGTACGCTCGACGCTCGGCCATCGTTGCGTTAGGCCCTGGCGTCGCAGGTGGTGGTTCAACGAGGAACCGCTCCTTTCCGTCGCTTTTAGCGGCTAAACGTAGACTCAATTCCCACTCTGGGAAGTTGCTCCCATCGTCCTTCAAGGAGTGCTTCTCCATGAAGGCACGGAGCCATGAGTCTTTCGTGATACTCGGTAGAACTGGGTTCGCATTTGGATATGCCATTGCGATTTACGATTCTACAAGTTTGGAAATAAAATTTGGTTAGATTTTATCGCATTATTTTACTTCACATTTTACACATAAAACGTGAATTCCGTTTATATAATTGATCTCCCTTAATTATATAACCGATTCCGAGATCCGTCGTACTTAGAAATTTTGGGCACGCGAGAGAGCGTCTTTAGCTTTTTCCCTAATTTATAACACTCGGGTGAACCAATTCTTGGTTGATTCTAACTCTAAGAACTCTCGGTTGACAAATTTCTCGAATATTTGTCCTCTAGCCTCGAATTTGCATAACCCTTATGCCCAATTCGTCGAGATCAACCAAATCTAACGCGTTGTACCACTTACAACCCTACTCCCCAAGGTAAAAAGGTCCCACCTCACGAGAGAGTGAGTGTGGTTCCTAATGAACAAGGTTGTATAGGTGTTAGATTTGGAAAAGCTAGCTCTCGATATTACGTTTGATTTAATTTTAGGAGATCTAGTCGTCTTATATTGTCTATCGCGTTTATTCAGTGAACTAAATATTTAGCGAATCGTTGACAATTTATAACGACTAAAACGTGTGCACAAATTTTAGTTTATATCTTATCCACTACGTCGGCGGAAAAAACGCAATAAACCAAGCATGCAACAGACGATTAAACTAATAAATCGATCACGAGTACTAGTATGGCCCTATCTCGTCTAAAAGAAACCTAAACTAGTCCTAACTAGTCTTTGACGGCTTCTCTGCTTCAAATGCAATCTTCGACTCCACGCCAAGGTTTGTAAAAGCTCCAAAATAGAATTACATGTAAAAGCCTATTATACATTCACTTTCTAAAAATAGAAAAAATAAATAAATATTACAATCTGGCGATACGAGATCGCAATTAATTACAAACCCACCGATACCGTCCTTACATTACGGTACAGTACCGGTCCTACGAGACATCTTGGCCATACTGTACTCGGATTTTGGTCAAACGTATAACACTTATACGTTTGACCTCGGTAAATCACATTTACCGACTAACAAAAATCAAACAACGGCTAATTTTGGAAAACGATTTTAACAGTTAAAATCACGAATCAATCAAAACACTTTTGGAACCAAACCAGAAACTAAAATTTTTAGTTTATCAACCTTTAACCCCACTAAAGTCGATTCAATTAGTTTGATGGATTCGTTTTAGCCCTGTTTTTGCTCGAAAAGTGCCATAAATCATTAATTTACTCTAATTAATCATAACAATTATGAATTTAATTAGAAAAATCATTTCCTTTAACTAACAAACGTTACGGCCAGTAGCACATGCATGAGCAAAATTTCCAGATATTTCTTGTTTTAATTCAATTAAGAAAACAATTTCCAAGTTAATCATTATTAACTCTTAATAACGATAAAAACCCAAAATTAGCTTTTAATTTTAGAAAAATTCGAACCAATGCCATGGTGAACTTTATTACTGGAAATTTTAGTCCTCTTAATTTTCACATAATTTTATACATGCAAATTATCTAATTAAGACTTAATTCGATAATTAAGCTAATTATGTGATTTAAACCGAAAATTCATGGAAAAATAGCTAAAAAATTCCAAAATTTCTACAATTTCGTCCTAAACTGTTTTAAGACCAGTAGAAGCCATGCATGTCGAAAAAACCCAGTGACAAAACCATTTTATCATTAACATTAATTAAGTCGATAATTCACCTAATTAACCAACTCGGTTTTAACATGCAATAAGACCAAACGCTCTGATACCAATTGTTAGAACCTAAGGTGGTTTAGACACTCTAAACAACACTTAATAAATCTATTAAGTTTAACCTTAGGTGAGGATCGATTTGCATGTAGTTAAAAACAACTAAAAACCGAGTTTAAAGATCATATACCTTGTTTTGGCTCTAGCTTGTGCTCTCCTTTAATAAGGAGTGTCTTGAGCTGCTTAACAAGGATGATCCTCCTTCCAAACTTTGATTCTTGAACTCTTCTAATCTCCCACGGCACGTACCAAAGGATTAACGAGAAAACCGAGTTATTATGTACTAGTATTAACTCGGTTTACCCCAAAAAACAAAATAGCCCTAATCCCTAACAATTAGGATCAATTAGGGTGAAGTATTTTTGTGTTTAGATTTGTTTTTGAGCTACATGCAAAGCTCAAAAAACTTGGTGGCCATGGTGAAATAGTTGGCTCTTTTTAGAGAGGAAGAAGATGATGATTCTTTCCTCAATTTTTTGGGTTTATTTTTGTGTTGAAAATGATTAGTCTTCTAAGTCTAAACATGGATTAGACTATATATAGTGGTGGGTTAAATTAGTAAATCAAATTTACTAATTTGGCCCCACTTACATTAACCAACCTTTAAGGTATAGTAAGGTTAATTTAGTCATTTCATAACTTAACTAATTAAGTTACAATTAACTATTATATATTGATATAATAATTATATCTAATCATAGTTTAGCTAATAATTACAGCTCTTGTAATTAATTCTAGCTAAATTTGTCACGACTGACAAATCACAACAATACCCGTATAATTACTAATCTCAAATTTAGTAACTTATACACTGATAAAATTTCTATTTTATCAGTGGTTTATTTATTATCAATTATCTTATAATCAATAATATAATAAACTCTACAGCCTGATACTAAACACACTGCCAGTTAACTATTAACTGGCTGACAGGAGTTCATCACGTTATCCTATATAGGTATGACCGATAGGGATCAGTCGATCTCCGCCATCTTACGACGACAATAACATCAAACCCTAGACGGCCAATCGTTATTGATTTACGTTGATCAACTGATAAATTCATCTTATAAACTGATCCCTGTACATTCCATAATTGAGATTTATTAATCAACGCACTATTGTCGGAGGACACTAGTCCAACACGAACGTCCCCTTTGTTCTTATACAAAGGGGCAAAAGTGTTCTTCCTCCACTCCAACAACATCTTATTACCCGTCTAAATCATGTTAAAAAGTTTCATCAACCATTCCACACCTTTGTCTCCTAGGCACCTCCAAATCTCAATAGGTATGGCGTCTGACCCCACTGCTTTCTTACGTCCCATCTTCTTCAGAGCCATCCTCAGCTCTCTCTTACAAATTTCATATGAACTTTCGATTAACAATGCCTGCATGAATGTTCACATTTTTAATATCATTCACTCGATCCCACTAAACAATGTATCAAAGTATGACATTCATCTCTCCGTGATCTCCTTATCATCAAGAAGGACTCTTTGAACAACATCTCTGACGCATTTTACCCTACCAATCACCTGAGTCCTCCTATCTTTGTAGATATCTTTTTCTCCTTCCTTGGTACCTATTGTGCGGAAACTTTATCCGCTATGATAATCGATGGCAAAAACAACAATAAATAACACAAGAATTTAATGAGATTCACTATCAACGCGATAACTACGTCCTCTAGGGTCAAGAATCAATCTCATTATGATAATAGGAGCTTACAAATACAAAAGATGATATGAGTTCTTAAGATCTGCCATTCTTGAGAACCCGCGTTGGCTCTATCTAATTTTCTCCCATAAGAAATTAGGCTAGGCTTTGGGTGGTTGTATATATTAACACCCTCTACAAAGACCTAATTAATTAATTAAAACAATTAAGGAAACTCAAAATAGCAAGGACGAAAGTAACCGATCACGCTTTTGCACAAACCCAGCAACACGGGCCTTCATAGCGGGTCGCGCCTCACTTTCGACAGGCAGCGCTCAGGCAACCGTGGGCCGCCATCATTCCTCTGCCTTGAATCGTGGACGCACGGATGAAAGAAAACACGTCCTGCGCCCAGTACCACCGCGACCGCTCGTCCACTACTGCGGACCGCGCGTTGATCTAGGCGGATTGCCGTCGTCCTTCTGATCTGGGCGAGTTCGAAGGTCACACAGACTGCTCTTTCCACTTTGCAACCCGCTGTCGGGCTTCCGTTTTCCATCATCTTAAGGTGGCTATCAACCAAATTACGGCAGACGTCCCATGTTGCCCATTTTATGTAGGCTCCTGTTCGTTGTATCAACCTGTTGGCGAAACCGTGCTCAAGGCACTTTTCCCAAAACAATTATCCACCTTGACTTGAACACACGTATAGCAAACGTCATTCAAATCAACTACGACCCCTCTGAAAGTATCCTTCGAAGAATACCAAACCAAGTTCTAACTAATGCGCGCACAGCTTGAACTCCGTATGTATGTAGACTCGACTCGACTCTACAACCATCCAATGTACTCTGGATTGGGTCTCCGACCAATATACCATAGACTAGATCTTCAATCCTTTAAACCAGGATAAGGTCGCCCAAAGCTCCACCTTGAGTTCAACACCCCAAAGGGATAAGACACTCATGTCTGACAACATTCCGTTAGTTCATGCAACAAATAAACTAATAGAACATTATCAGCTTAACAAAGAAATAACTGAAAGTGTCAGCAATCTCCATTTCTTCTCACATTCTCGATACCCAAGAAGTAATACCTGACATCAACGAGCTTGAAACCGTGTACTTGAAAATTAATCAACAATAAGATAGTTCTCAAACTATCACCTCTTGCCGCATCAACCCCGTAAAACAAACTAGCTAACTAGTTCCAACAACTCAACACCCCTTCACTTCTTTTGCAAAGTCACTTGTCTTTGTTGGTGGCAAGTCTACAAATGAAAAAACCCCGAGTTCTAACACAACAAAAGAATCCTCAAGTGTCGAGTAACAAACTAGCTACACAACTAAGACCATCTCTCAAGTAACATCACCTGGAATCCGCAAATTCCCAACCAACAAGCATCTACAATTACTTCCACAAATGAGAATAACTAAGTAGATTGTCCATGGCGAATGAAATCTACCACAAACTAAGTGTTCCCTCTCAGACTGAGTCATAAACCTAAATGACACAAGCTACGCGCAACTTCTGACCACCATATACGTTACAACAATATAAATCATAGCCAACTACCATCCTAACACATGGTTCATAAAATATGCAAGATTTTTAGATATAGATAGAGGTAACCCACAATATCGAAAGTCCCATACCTTTCATATTGTAAACGCTAAATCTGAATAATGCCAACAATACGCTAGAATCCCACCTCGACATCAGCAACTGTATAAGCCTAGTAAAGGACTCCAATGCAAAGAACACCGTTCTCACACCACAGAATCTCGAGCTCCGAAATAGCTTTATCAGAAAACCCATTTTTAGTACCATAAAAAGAAAACATGATCTTGACACAAATTGCTCAAATTCTCTGTCAAACACATGCTACTAATACTAACAACACTAACCAGATGTATTTGATTCGCGCTGAAAAAGTTCAACTCTATCAACTCCACCTAAATGATTGAACCACAAATCTGACCCACACTATCAATGGTATTCCCTAATTCTTCTCGAGAACATTCTTGCAAATCCACGGCTCTATGCTTCGAGGTAACGACATCAAATCACATGTCTCGAACATATAGCAACAAGTCATTGCACTCGCCTTGCTCCTATCTATTGATGATTTTCCCATGAATCGATCTCATCGGCTACTAAGAATGCATCAATCATCCAATCAGTAAGCAATTCCCACCACAAAGCATTGTACTGCTACATCTTCCAATGAACCTATCAATAATCATCTCCACATATAGGTAAAACAATATTCACCAACAAAATCATCTGTGTATATTCCTCCTCAAAAGAAACACACAGAAGCTCGGCAAACACTGGCTCGGTATCCACCTTGATCAAAAAATGCAGCAACATGCACAAAGTGGCTGGGGCCACCTCAAACTCCACCTCTTTCTCGACATCATTATTCTTGCCAAAACCTGCAAAACACAACCATGAAATACAATAGAATTTCGTCAAAACTGCTACCAGCATCTCCTATCATAACCTGCAAATGAGAGTATGCATCCAACTGTCTTGCAGCGTCCAATTCATGTGTTTTGCTACACCGTTCTACCAATGATGTATATCCCATGGTATGATGCTCCAAATACCATCCAAAAACTCAATGAAACTCAAAAGAAACAATAACAAGCTATTATCTAACACGTAAGAATTTGATTTTCTTGCAATTAATGATCTCCGACTCAAAGTCTATTGTTGCACCAAGACTTTGAATAAAAAGCTCTCTACAAGAGCTTGTCCAATCATCACCGAATGAACCCTATCAAGAACTTCGGGTGTGAGCACCCCTTGTAAACTTACCAATGTTTTTCCCTATGGAAAAACACACATATCCCTCACAACACCCAAGAAATCACATCTTGAGACCGCAAGAAAATCCACCCCGGATAATAACTACATCTTCATGCCCCCATGACCCAAGTTCAAATCACATGACTTAGTCAACCCTGGCGATTAGAAGACAAAAGCACTCAGCAGAATTAGTCAATCAACCCACCTTGATACCTGTAAAATAAATATCGTATCAAGACGGAACTTCAACGAGACAATTCCCTATCTAAGTCTAGAACAAACCAATCGATTTCGATGGCCAAACCATCAATCAATAACCGTTCAAACTCAGAACTTGTACCTATCTCAACGATCAAAGCATGTGCTTCTCATAGTCACTTGTATGTCCTAAGTAAATCGATCCAACCACAACCACCTTACATGCATCATCCATTGTCATAACAATACAACCACAAACAACGCCGTTGTGCGAACACAACCAATTACATAAGACACACATGACACAAGCAACCCCAAATAAAGATCCAATGATCCTTGTATGTACCATTACCACTGCGAAAGTACATACACACGCGGCCATCCCTTATTCTACTTCGATCAACACTAGCATAAACCCATATGCCAAAGATCCTTGTAGAAATAACAAACCATGGTGCCACTAGATCGCAAAATCTAGACTCTAACTTCTTACACAAAGAAGTTCTACAATTAGCTGAGCTATCAACTAACCAAAAACACACCACACTAGTTTACTACTTCTAAATCTGTTGCTCCACGCAGTATCATAGCAAGAGGCCTGACTCCACATATGATCCCTCAAGAACATAGAACAACACCAATAAGGAAACTTGAGTAGATGACCAAGCAACATCCTCATTTAACAACTTAACAACTATTTTTGAGCAGATCCACAATAGATTTAAGCATACAAGATGATATCTAAGTGAGGAACCTAAGCTACATGCAGAATATGACAAATAAAGGTTGTTCTAAGAACAACTTACGCCGATAAGAGGATTTGTAAAGTCCCACTCTCCAAATTTGCCAAACCCGAGTAGCTGTTGTGTCAAAGTGAACCCTAAAATACCTCCATCAGCTAAACATCGCATGGTTAAAGTTCACCCGAATAGCTGTTGTGTCAAAGTTCGCCCGAATCTGCTTCACCCCTTGCCTACCACAGTAGACAAAATCTAATTTTCATATGTTAAAGCCTGAAAATATTCCACCCAAAAAAATCTCATCGATCTTCATTGTCTTCAGCAAACCATCGAGTTGCCCAAGATCTTTACCACCAATCGCCCTGATGCCAATTGTTGTGTGGAAACGTTATGCGCTATGATAATCAATGGCAAAAACAACAATAAGGAACACAAGAATTTAACGAGGTTCACTATCAACGCGATAGCTACGTCCTCCGGGGTCAAGCTTCAATCTCACTATGATGATGGGAGCTTACAGATTCAAAAGATGATTTGGATTCTCAAGATTTGCCCTTCTTGAGAACCGGGGTTGGTTCTCTCTAATTCTCTCCCATAAAAAAATTAGGCTAGGCTTTGAGTGATTTTATCATTAAAACCCTCTACAAAGACCTAATTAATTAAGTAAAACAATTAAGTAAAACAATTAAGGAAAGTCAAAATAGGAATGCCGAAATTAACCGACCAAGCCTTCGCACAAACCTAAGAACATTGTTATCTTGTCGTTGACTGCTTGAAGGTAATAACGTTGACCCTCTAAAGTTGAGCGTGCTTAGATCGTTCATTCTCATGAGCCTTGTAATTCGTTCCATCTCTTATTGTATTCTTAACATTTTCGCTCGTCAATCTTGAAATCCATGCTTACATATATCATGTTGTATGGCTATGCCATTCTCTATTGTTGGTTCTTATGTTGTTGTTTCCGGCTACGTCCATTTGTAAATTGAAGAGCGCGATCACAAAATAATGTACCTTAAAGAGTCGAAAGTAAAGTTCAAATGATAAATATAAAATCTATCTAGAGGACGCAATTTGTGCCATTTGTATTCGCTATGTTATAATGTCCTTGATCAAGGTTGTATTGTGGTTGGAGATCAGCTACCAAACCCCCTGATAAACATCCTCCTAGAGTTACTCCTCTTACTGGACGTCCAACAAAGAGTGTGCACACTCAGGTCATTAGGATTACGTTATGCACTCTAGATTTGGTAGTCTTGGGGTACACTCCAAGAAAACAGGCCTTTTGCGACCAAACTGATTGGTCGCAAAGTTGGTCGCAAAACCGGGTTTGCAACCGAATTGGTTGGTCGCAAAAGGCCTGGATGCTAAATGGTTTTGGTCGCATGATTGGTCGCTAATTGGCGACCGACACGAATGGGTCGCAAAATAGCATCCAAAGTCAGGTTTGGTCGCAAATTAGCATCCACAGTCTGGTTTGGTCGCAGATTTGCGTCCAAAATGAGAATAGATGCTAATCAGCGACCAAATTCGACGCTAATCCGTTTTTAGGTTTTAAAAAAAATTACCCTCCCAACCCGTATTTTGGGTTGAGAGGGTGGTCCAGTTTTTTACTCTTCATCATCAGCAGCACACCACATCCGTCACATTCATACCAAAATATACCACCTTTATTGAAAACTTTCAAAACAATGAATCAAACTACAACCACTATCGTTCAGTTGTATAGTTGTGCCTCATCAATTTCAACTGACCCAGATCTTCAACCTCCTTCATTTTTTTCGCCCATACCTGAAATTTGGAGAGCATCAAAATTAGAGGAAAATAACCAATACAATATTAAAAGAAATGAAAAACATAAAACCAATGATTATTAGATCTAAATAAACATTGAATTTAGAAAAAAACTACCCATCAAAACATACATGCAACCGGATCAATTAATAGCAAGTTAATGCAAGAAAAACATTAAAAGATGAGGATGAAGGTCATGGTATGACTAAGCCAGAAAAAATTCAAACAAAATTCAAACAAAATGATTAGATCTACAAACTTAAAGGAAGAAAAATTTCGAAACCTAGGCAAAAAAATAAAATTTCTAATCAATGATACACAACCTAGAATGTGGGACATCAATAGTTAATTTTAGAATGCTAGTCATGCAAAAATCATGGATCCAACAACCCACAAATTAATTTGTCATGCAAATAGTAAAAAAATTAAAAGAGTTTAATTATAAATGAAATAAGAGTGAGAGAGAAAGACAACATGTGAAAAGCGTATAAAAGAAGATTGAAAATGGAGGCATGCATATGTATACCATAGCGTCTTCATCAATCTTCTGTCTCGATCTTGTTCATCTTCAATTCTTCTTCACTCAGTTTTCTGTTTCTAAAAGGGGGTTTCTCTCTATCAAGTTTAATTTGAGAGGAGAGAGAGATCAGAAAAATGTTGAGAGGAGAGAGATTGGAGAAAGAGAGAAAAATGTTGGAGAGGAGAGAGCGATCAGAGAAAAGAGAGAAAAATGTTGGAGATGAGAGAGAGAAAGAGTGAGATGAGAGGAGGAGTGAGCGGCTGCAATGAAGGATAAAAAAACCCTACATGCTCCTTTTCTATAGGACCAGCCCGGGTACATTCAACACAAGAAAAAAAAAACCGAAAAATAAGGTTGGTCGCAGATTTGGTTGATAATTTGCGACCAATTTTGATTTGGTTGCAAATTAGCGTCTAATTGTATATTTGGATGCAGATTAGCAACCAAATCTTGCATCTAAATGACATTTGGATGCAAATTTGAGACCAAATCTAAATTGGATGCTAATTAGCAACCAATTCAGCAACCAAAGTGAAGTTGGTCGCCAATTAGCATCCAAACCAATTTTTGGATGCAAATTAGCGACCAATTAGCTGTTGGACGCAAAAGTTGGTCGCCAAAAGGCCTATTTCTTGTAGTTACGAACCATTGGCTTGTCTAGGGACCTCTCGGAGGCCCTCGTATAATGTACAAAAGTTAAAAGAGAAATGAAAGAAAAATTGACTGAATTCGTGTGAGGCAGCACGGGTCTACCTCCCCACGAGTTGTGTCCGCCTCTTGCTCACTCATTCCGGTATTTTTGTCGTGCTTGTTTTGATGATTAGTTCTTTCGATTAATTGTAGCTACGCGCCTTCGAGGCGCGTGTCTTATTTCGTTAGTTGCGCTAGTTCCTTACTCAGCCAATGCTAACACTTTTCAGTTTGGATTTGTCCCTACTCTATTCTAGGGCATGTGTCATCCTTTTGGTGGCGCAGTTTACATAATTCAAAGGTGATTGCTTAGCTTGTCTTCTTCGATGTTGGTGCATTGCCTAGAATAAAGTTGTCAAACATTGAATTTGAGAACGATTGTATTTCATTTTGGTTTGTTTTCGGTTTTGTAAGCTTGACTACAAGAATTCTGCTGTTTTAGATTATCGTTTGTTTTCCAGAGTCTGTTTTAATAAGCCTTGTCGTCGTTTCGGTAGGTAACGACGACATAACAATCCTTTATTTAGTATTTTATGTTTATTAAATGTAGGGTTGTTAAAGTTGGTATTAGAGCATTAGGCGTTGGTTAGTTGAGTTTGCAAAACAATTTTGAACCATCATGATGAAACATTTTTAAAACTTCGGGCGGGTTGGGTGCCTTGATACACATGTTATGTGCTATGTGCTATAGGCAAATTAGAGTCAACTTTTGAGATCCTTAACTCGAATTATGTGCTACAGATTTGAGTTACTAATTCATTGGGACGATCTCTTTGGTGTACTAACAGAATGACATACCCTCGTGAATATTTTTGGGAATTCGGGGTTTCTGGACTGAAATCGGCCCCTGGACAGGAAACGATAGCTGATCGGATAAACCTGGCGTCTGAAACTTTTAGGATACCATGAGATATGGAGAGTCAATCAGCACGTATATCACTAGGATTAGAGCATGGCTGAATGAGGCAGTAGCAAAATACCCATGGGCTACTAGACATGAAGTGCAAGTCTTTGTGGCACTAGTCAATTTGAGGCGACAATACCGATAGGCCAACTTACGAGCAAAATTGGAGAGGAATGTTTACTCCGCGTGCCGCACATGAGATGTGGGCAAAATGATTGACCTTAATAGATTGGAAGTAACTGTGGAATGGGATAAGATGCTAGCTAATGAACCTAAGGCAATATATGAGGACCCTCTGAACTTCTTGGTCGTTCATACTCCCATTGAGCCTAATTATCCCACCCCAGATCCCTATGAGGTTTATAGGACAAAGGGGAAAAGGATCCAAGAGCAGGGAGCAGCTGAGCATTTGTACCAAAGGAAGCCTAAAGTTGGAGAACACTACCACACACCTAACCTATCCCACTCACCCATTGGAGTGAAGGATACACAAATGGTCGAAATGGACTAGAGAATGACTACAATAAGGATGAAGCTAATGGTAATAACCACGATGGTGACAATAATGGCGTAGCTAATAATAATATCAGTGGAGGAGCTAGCATTGTGAGCCGGGGACCAATATGTATGCAGAGAAGGATCCTAACTATTATGAGGGTAGTGATGAGGATGAGGAACAACAAGCTAACCCCGAGGAAGAGCAAGAAGAGGAACCTATTGAGCACCCCATGAATGAAGCGGAGAATGATGCGAAGTAGTGCTAACAAACCTGAGATAGTTGAGATTAGTTCGGACGAGGAGGTAGAAGACTCCGACTCGGGCGATGGAGGGGAAGTCCCTAATGATGGGACTATGATCCAAGTGAAGACTCCTAAGCAGAATTGAGTTAGAGGACGATTATATAATAGGGCATATGGCCTACAGACTATCTCTTTGCAACTTTATTAGATTTATTTTCGTTCGAATAAACTTGGAATTGAATGTTATAAGTTACTCTTTTCGTTGTACCTTAATCACCTTTAGTATATTGATAACGGGACAAGGCCTCTAAGGATTTATCTATTGTTATAATAAAGATTTGTTGTTAGGACTAGATGCTAATTGTGTGTTGATGATTTGGTTGCGAATTGTTTCAACCGAGTGTAATTTATTAGCCCAAGGCATCGGCTGAGGGCATCATGACTCATGCCCGAATCAGCACGACTCATACTCGTTTTTTCTGTGTGCCATAAATGTTACTGATCTGGGCATGACTCGTGCCTAGGGGAGAGCAAAATTCGGTCTGGTCCTCGGTCCAGCTATTTTGAGGAAATTCGGTTCGGTCCACTATATCTAAGGGGCCGGACCGGACCGAGGAGGACCGAATGAGATTCGGTCCGGTCCTCGGTCCAACTTTTTTAGAGTTTCGGTCCTTGGTCCGGTCCGGTTCGGTCCAGTCTTGGACCGATGCTCAGCCCTACTCGTGCCCCATTAAACACACGAGTCGTGTGCCCTCAAGAAACGGGAAATCTCAGAAAAGTTAGAACTAAGCCAGACGAATAATAGATTGGTGTTCATCGCAATTATTTATCGCTCACTACCTTAATCATCTATATCGTATTAATAAGGGTGTAAGGTGCTCTGAACTGCTGATTTGATCTATTACTAGCATTTAGAACATAGCAGGTGGGAATAGTTCTGCTAATCAAGGGAATCCAAAGTTGACAGCTATCTTGGAGCATGTGGTTGCACAACATGAAACAAAGAATCAAAATATGACAGCTATGACCAATTTTATGACCCAGATCATGACAATCCAGAACCAAAATGCCAACAACTTTCAGAACAACAACAACAATAATGCTAATCAGGCGGGTAACCCACCAAACAATGAGGAGATGTCCTTGACTAAAATGTCTAATATTGTGAAGAAGAAAAATCTCCCGAACTACTCAGTAAGAGGTACGGTGATCCTGTGGATTGAGATGAGTGGATTGAGGGCATGGAGAGAATCTTCCCCTCAGTGGGTTGCCCAGAAAAGTTCAAAGTACGGATCAGAGCATATAATTTGAGGCATTTAGGTGAACGTTGGTGGCAAGGGATTCGTGATGATTTCTTCAAAGCAATGTTGGAGACACCATCTGATGGTATTGTCACATCTTATGAGAAAAGTTGGATCTACCTTAAGAAGTTTTGGGAGAATGAGTTTTTCCCCGAGCATGTAACAACCCTAAATTTTCGACTCAGTAAAATAGTAAAAACCTAAGATTATTATGCCACAATTAACTAGCCAAATTAATTGCAAGGCAAAACCAAAATAATAAATCTAAATGTAAATAGTTAAATAGTATGACAGCGGAAGACTTAGTCAAAGTTTACAAATTCTAAATCCAAAATCCAAATGAAATAGTAAATGTTCAACGATTGTCTAAACAAAAAGCCCCATGAATGCAGACGTCCGCAAGCTCAACAAATCACCATCACACACACATGTCAACTGCGCCAACAGAAAATGACACAGGCCCCAGAATAGGGTATGGACAAACCAAAACAAAAGAACGTCAGCAAACTGGTTGAGTAAGAACTCAAAGCAAAACCATGGTAAATAAGATACGCGCCTTTGAGGCGCGTAGCTGAACAAGCAACGCTTACAATCAAACGATTAACCAAGATGGTTAGAGAGAGATATGAACCAAGAATAATATTCCGAATTTCAGAGAGAAGAATCAAGTATACAGGAATGGGCACTCCGCATCAGTAACCCATCTTTGGTAAGGGTCCTACCCCAAACCAGGGACAACTTTAGTGGCCAACCAAACCACCCTAAGAGAACCCGAGTGTGCACACCCCTCACATGAGGGCCAGTAGGATGTAACCGGTCAAGGAGGAGGTTCTAATAGGTAACTGGTAGCTAATCCAGTTAAGAGTTACCTTGATCAGAGGTATAATAAATCATGTGTAAACGAGCACCCCGGAAGAGTTAACACGTTACTCTAGAGTGTATAGAAGAAAATCCCATTATCCATAACCCATGTTCAAACCATGATTAGATATTTTATTTGATGTATAACCAATTTCCAACCAAACAAGAGATATTGTGATCAATCGATAGAAGTATAGAAGCCAATATAGATATGAAACAAGAATTCATCACATAAGAAGGAGATAAAACATGCTCAAGCTCAAGGGTTGGCGTTCTTACTGTAACCGCTAAACTTCTCCTCAATCATTCCTCTCAAAGTCGTCAAATTGAACCACTTTAAATCTGTAAGCTATATATCATAGAATGATAGCCAAAATTAATAACAAACCTACTAGACATGACCCTAAGAAATACGATCAACCTTAAATCAATTAAAGTTTAATTAAAATCCTCAGGTTGTACGTACAAACCTATTAAATTTATACTCCACCAAAACCATGGCAACAAATGCAACTAGCATGCTATCAGAATGCCAACATCCAAAATCAACTTCCACGACAGTAGCTTAGTAACAACAACAATACAACATTCACAAGCCAAACAACGCCCAAACCCGACTCATACATACGCCCACCCGCATCTCTCACAATACAGAACAACCCCCAATAACTATAGTGCTACCCACACCACACAGCCCTGAAACAACCACAACAACACGAGACAAGACCATCACAAAATCGAGCATAACCCAAACCCAACTCAAATCATTCATAGAAACGAACTACAATCCTCTAAAAATCATGATAAACATTAATACAAGTATTAAAAGCCATTAAAGTCCATAAATTCAATGTTAAGAACGAAAACATGAAAGGACGATAACGGGACGACTTGAATAAAACTTTGAGAAATTCATACCGTTGTGTAGAGGAGAGAAAAAGAGGATTAACGGTACTAGTTTCGTCGAAAACCGAGCTGTAAATTGGAGACTATAAGTGATCGAAAAGTGGCTGCGTAGAACGGCGATGGACACGAACGAACGAAGATGATGATGATGATGTATGGTGGTTTAATTTGATGAAGTGGTGCGTAGAATAATTTGAGGGTTTAGTAAGACTTGTTTTAGTAAATACTTAGGGGTAAAAACGTAATTGGTCTTTAGGGAATCATAATATAAAATGGAATTTGGCTATATTAGTTTAATTTGTATACATAACACATAACACAAGACAAACCAAAACAACCAAAGTTATACGCATGACACATAATAGCATGACACAACATAAAAACACGAGAGAGTAAGAGATCGCGAAGAGGGTTCTCATCCATCTTAAACGAAAGGTTCGTCCTTGAACCTATAGTACCTTAATCTAACAAATGAGGGTACTTCTCACGCATCGCTGACTCAACTTCCCAAGTTGCTTCCTCGACATTGTTGTTGCACCACAACACTTTCACCATATGAGTCTCCGTACGTCGAGTTTTTCGTGTTTTCTTATCCAAAATTTTTCAATGGTGCCTCCTCATAGGTCATAGTTTCATCTATCTCGATCGTCTCGGGTTCAAGAACATGTGATGGGTCACTCACATAACGTCTCAGTTGAGAAACATTGGAGACATCGCGAACCTTTTCCAAGTTTGCCAGGAGATCAATCACATATGCAACCTCACCGATCCAACTCAAAACCTTATAAGGTCCCATAAATTTTGGGCTCAACTTTCCTTTCTTACCAACCTTAAAATCTGCATTTGTTGTTGAAACTTGTTTATAAGTCTTCAAATCTAGTTAATATCCATATCACTCATGCATCAAAACACTAATGGGAGTTAAAAGCACCTTAGCACAAGTTTCAATTCCCTAAATGATAGAAAGTTGTGACTCCGTTTAGTCTTGCAACTTGATGCATAAGGGTAAGAGGCAGCTGCCGAATCTATCTTATCTCATATTTCATTTTTCCTACTAAGTAACCTTTCCCTTTTGTATCCCTTATTTGACATACGCAAGTGTACTTAACCCTATCTCGTCTGGTTCAGATCAGTCTGAACGTTTATCGCCTAGTCCTTTATAATCGGTCATCTATAGGCTGCGACCACCTCCGATGAGCAAAAACATTAATGACTACTTTCACTTCCTCCCATATCATCCGCCCGTCATCTCAACAAATATCTCCCATGTCTCTGGTCCAACTCCATTGTATAGGATCTTATTAATTTTTTTTTTAATTAACCTAATTATGAAGTATTGTCTCCAAAATTTCAAAAGTAAGTGCCATCTCGATCAACCTCAGAATTTCAAGTAAGTCATTTATTTTTCATATCCAACCCAAAGGTATAAATGTCACGATCTTCTTAACAACACGAACTTCAAATCCAAGATGTAATCAGAATCAGCACCTTCAATCACCAATTTTGAAATGATTAATCCAAATCAATTATATGTTCCTTACAAGTCCCATAACACATTACCCAGATTAATTAATTAACCAAAATTTCAGAACTCCCCCTATAAAGCCTCATTAATACAGGATTTCTAAGTAACCCACACCCAATTATTGCTAAAATTGACTTCTCATAAACGAATCCTACCCAATGTTTGCCAATATGTACCCGACTAGCTGTTGATAAATTGTCTTGAAGAACCTTAATAAATCCCTTGTCACCAAACTTTTTTTTTTCTACAAATGAATTCATCTCCATAGACATATAACGAATTATCCACTAGATTCCACCCGATTTCCAACTAGGGTTATCACCAACCATGATCGACGAAAACCATATTCGAAAAAAAAAAGATTCCACTTGTACTATCTTTAAACAAATTGAGCAACACCACAATCGAATCTTAGTCTTGTGAACCATCAAAATTGCACCACTAGTAAGGGGTTTCAAAAACTAATATGTTGACCCTAATCCACATATCCTTAATCCACTCTAAATCCATAACTATCCCAAAAACTATTGTTCATCTCATTACAAAAAATGTAGGGTCAAGAGTTCAATCCCGAATTCGATAATCCATCATATTTCTCATATCCTTATTTCTTAACACCGAGTGATGCGTACCCATGTTTTGGAATTTTGATACTCGAGAACCAAATAACCCTTTTGTATATACCTAATTCGTCAACTAGCTTTAAGTTCTCAACTTAAAACGGCAACTCGTTCTGTCTCATAACTTGGAAAATGACAATTCCACCACCTAGATCTATAACCAAAATATATTTCCTTCTTAAATCATCAAAACAAATTTATAGAGAATAAAATGATCAACCATGCGTACCATGTCAAATAGGTCCTCTATAAATAGAAAGGAAGTTACCCAAATATTGTATTTTTCAAACTTTGTATCACAAACAAGCTTTTCTCTTATTGTTGTATGTCACGTACTCACTTGCCCATGGACCAAAGATAACATAAGTTCTCTACTCATTGACTTATTTCCAAAACTTCAATGTATATATGCTCCATGAACATGACAACAGTATGTCATATCATAGTCCTAATTTTCATCTTATTACCCAAATCATAACTCCTTTTCATTTACTTCGCTAGGGAGTGATCTTCACTACTTAACTTTGAACCAGATTATTCCTAACTCATAATCCTTTTATCTAGCTTATACAATACCTCATGTGAAGTCAATGCTCACTAAAAGGAGTAATTTCTCTATCCAACAAAGTCTATTATTTCATAATCTAAATAGCTATTCCAACATGATATCCAACTCCACCATACGACAAGCAATAATCCGACTTTAGTCATATAATATGTAGTGCCTAATAGTTAGCATACACCCTTATTCACGTTACCCATAAAGAAGTTTCGTATATTTAGATAAAGAATTGACAAGGCTTGAAGGTGTTCCTTAATTACTTATTCGTTATATTCAAGTTGGTATAACAACATCTATGTAGCCCATATAAATCATATATTCAAACCCTTAAGCCATAACTATAATTAAAATTGGCTTAAACTTGTTTTTGATCAATACTCCACACACCCCTATATCTATAGTTCCACGCACCAATTGCCAAACAATAGCAACTTTAACGAGTAACAACATCTTATCCTCATATAATCGCACATAGATCCAATTTCTAAACCATACCGGCAAGAAACCCTATATATTATTCTGCATCGCAAACTCACAACCAACCATAAAAGTGTTTTTTTGTTTTTTGGTAGCTATGTATACGATACGAAGCATTAAAGCAACCGCATTTAACCAAATTCGAACACACAAAAGCATCACGACTCGTGCCAGGGACAAAGATGGGTGAGCACACGATCGCCAATGCTCCAAGTCGGCCACAACGGTACTCACAAATCAACCATATATAAAGACATGAAACATATAGCAATTAATTCCATACTATTACCTTATGAATCAATAACATCTCGTAGGGGAATTGTCCCCTAATAAAGAAAAATAATAAAGGTTATAACTTAAACCAAAACAAAAGTAAAAGAAAACAATTTGATCTCTCCAACTCCAGTACCATGACATAACCATGCATGTTCAGAGTGACCTTGTTCCAAAATTAAACCTCATCACTTCAAAGTACTCTTCGATTAATATCTGATAAATTTTGATCCTTAATCAACATATCCTAATGTCCATTCGTTTCATATGACCTTCCATGCACTTAGTTCTTAACATCTAAATTTATGATAACATATGGATCTATAAGTGGTATCTTCACATTTTGCATAATGCTTACTCCCTCGTAGACTCACCAATACTAGTCCCTTCTTCGACTTTCCACTCTTTCATTAAGATATTGTGGTTTCCATCTTAGTGGGTATAGCAAAGTCAGATGGAGTAGTGTAGGTTGTTTCTATAAGCACTCGCATATAGATTTATTCAACCCATTTCCCTTCATATTCTCTCACTTATAAAAGGTTGTAAAGTCACCAAAAGTTATTGAGAAGTTAAGGTGTCTCAAAATTCGTAGGGTATAAGCATCTCATTCATGGTAACGTAGCAATAGTTCAAAAACATATCTCCTTATCCAAAGCAAAATGATTTTTGAGTTTGGTGTTTCAATACATCCATAGTATCCTTATATTTATTCATATGGCACGCTTGAGAATTTAATTTCTCACATCCTTAAAGTGGTTTTCAATAATTTCTAGGTTTCTCCGAATTTACTCCTCATTCTCCTTTAGCGTTTTATTAACGGTTCTCTCTTTACATGATGAACAAAGCCATACCCAAAGTCTTAAACATCCATTTGTTCTCGAATCCATACCACCCACCCAAACGTCATTTTCAGGGCTAATTTAACCTAGATGACCTTAACTCCCACTCACAATATTAAGAACCACTCAAACTCTTTTCCGCACAATAATAAAAATCCCAAGATTCCATTCTAGTAAATATCGCCCATTTAAGGTAATACATAGTGTAACGCAGTAAGCCATCCATAGTACACAGTACACAATCAGTAGCTCGCAGCGGTAGTGTCCTAAGCAAGTTTCTAATCCCATGTAGTAGCCTAGTCTACTAGTAACACGTAGCACATAGCACAAAGCATGTAATATGAATGCACCCCAACCACTCCCCTTTGTTTAAAAAGAATGACATTCAAACTTTTTTTTTTTTGAAAACTGTTACACAAGGAAGCATTTTTACACCTAATTAACTTTGTAAACTTTGACACAATCAGAACCTATCGCTCTGACACCAACTGTAATAACCCTAAATTTTCGACTCAGTAAAATAGTAAAAACCTTGGATTATTATGCCACAATTAACTAGCCAAGTTAATTGCAAGGCAAAACCAAAATAATAAATCTAAATGTAAATAGTTAAATAGTATGACAGCGGAAGACTTAGTCAAAGTTTACAAATTCTAAATCCAAAATCCAAATGAAATAGTAAATGTTCAACAATTGTCTAAACAAAAAGCCCCATGAATGCAGACGTCTGCAAGCTCAACAAATCACCATCAGACACACCTGTCAACTGCGCCATCAGAAAATGACACAGGCCCCAGAATAGGGTAGGGACAAACCCAAACCAAAGAACGTCAGCAAACTGGCTAAGTAAGAACTCAAAGCAAAACCATGGTAAATAAGATACGCGCCTTTGAGACGCGTAGCTGAACAAGCAACGCTTACAATCAAACGATTAACCAAGATGGTTAGAGAGAGATATGAACCAAGAATAATATTCCGAATTTCAGAGAGAAGAATCAAGTATACAGGAATGGGCACTCCGCATCAGTAACCCATCTTTGGTAAGGGTCCTACCCCAAACCAGGGACAACTCTAGAGGCCAACCAAACCACCCTAAGAGAACCCGAGTGTGCAGACCCCTCACATGAGGGCCAGTAGGATGTAACCGGTCAAGGAGGAAGTTCTAATAGGTAACTGGTAGCTAATCCAGTTAAGAGTTACCTTGATCAGAGGTATAATAAATCATGTGTAAACGAACACTCCGGAGGAGTTAACACGTTACTCTGGAGTGTATAGAAGAAAATCCCATTATCCATAACCCATGTTCAAACCATGATTAGATATTTTATTTGATGTATAACCAATTTTCAACCAAACAAGAGATATTGTGATCAATCGATAGAAGTATAGAAGCCAATATATATATGAAACAAGAATTGATCACATAAGAAGGAGATAAAACATGCTCAAGCTCAAGGGTTGGCGTTCTTACTGTAACCGCTAAACTTCTCCTCAATCATTCCTCTCAAAGTCGTCAAATTGAACCACTTTAAATCTGTAAGCTGTATATCATAGAATGATAGCCAAAGTTAATAACAAACCTACTAGACATGACCCTAAGAAATACGATCAGCCTTAAATCAATTAAAGTTTAGTTAAAATTCTCACGTTGTACGTACAAACCTAATTACATTTATACTCCACCAAAACCATGGCAACAAATGCAACTAGCATGCTATTAGAATGCCAACATCCAAAATCAACTTCCACGACAGTAGCTTAGTAACAACAACAATACGACCTTCACAAGCCAAACAACGCCCAAACCCGACTCATACATACGCACACCCGCATCTCGTACAATACAGAACAACCCCCAATAACTATAGTGCTACCCACACCACACAGCCCTGAAACAACCACAACAACACGAGACAAGACCATCACAAAACCGAGCATAACCCAAACCCAACTCAAATCATTCATAGAAATGAACTACAATCCTCTAAAAATCATGATAAACATTAATACAAGTATTAAAAGCCATTAAAGTCCATAAATTCAATGTTAAGAACGAAAACATGAAAGGACGATAACGGGACGACTTGAATAAAACTTTGAGAAATTCATACCGTTGTGTAGAGGAGAGAAAAAGAGGATTAACGGTACTAGTTTCGTCGAAAACCGAGCTGTAAATTGGAGACGGTAAGTGATCGAAAAGTGGCGGCGTAGAACGGCGATGGACACGAACGAACGAAGATGATGATGATGTATGGTGGTTTAATTTGATGAAGTGGTGCGTAGAATAATTTGAGCGTTTAGTAATACTTGTTTTAGTAAATACTTAGGGGTAAAAACGTAATTGGTCTTTAGGGAATCATAATATAAAATGGAATTTGGCTTAATTAGTTTAATTTGTATACATAACACATAATAAAATATCCTTTAAAATATGAAAATCATATTAATTATTTATGAAAATTAACCCAACATAACTATAATTAGTAACATCCGACTGAAATAAATTCCCCAAAATATACGGGGTGTTACAGACTTACCCCCTTAAAACAACGTTACGTCCTCGTAGCGTAAACATACTCTTCAAAATGAACCTTAGCAATATATTTCCCCAAAACGCGAAGTCTCTATATATCAGTTTGCAAAACAATTTCTAGTAATCATACTCTAGTACACTCGCACCTACGCTACCGCCAAGTGAGCTTTTGAGCAAGTATTAGCAACAAGTTGTGTACAAGGCACCCAAAACCAAGCAATAGTAATTTGGAACTATTTGTTCCACCAAGAGCACTTAGGCACAAGACAAACCAAAAACACCAAAGTTATACGCATAACACATAATAGCATGACACAACATAAAAACGCGAGAGAGTAAGAGATCGCGAAGAGTTCTCATCCCCCTTAAAAGAAAGGTTCGTCCTCGAACCTATAGTACCTTAATCTAACAAATGAGGGTACTTCTCACGCTTCGCTGACTCAACTTCCCAAGTTGCTTCCTCGATATTATTGTTGCACCACAACACTTTCACCATAGGAGTCTCCGTACGTCGAGTTTTTCGTGTTTTCTTATCCAAACATTTTCAATGGTGCCTCCTCATAGGTCATAGTTTCATCTATCTCGATCGTCTCGGGGTCAAGAACATATGATGGGTCACTCACATAACGTCTCAGTTGAGAAACATTGGAGACATCGCGAACCTTTTCCAAGTTTGCGAGGAGATCAATCACATATGCAACCTCACCGACCCAAGTCAAAACATTATAAGGTCCCATAAATTTTGGGCTAAACTTTCCTTTCTTACCAACCTTAAAATCTCCATTTTGTTGTTGAAACTTGTTTATAAGTCTTCAAATCTAGTTAATATCCATATCACTCATGCATCAAAACGCTAATAGGAGTTAAAAGCACCTTAGCACAAGTTTCAATTCCCTAAATGATGGAAAGTTGTGACTCCGTTTAGTCTTGCAACTTGATGTATAAGGGTAAGAGGCAGCTGCCAAATCTATCTTATCTCATATTTCATTTTTCCTACTAAGTAACCTTTCCCTTTTGTATCCCTTATTTGACATACGCAAGTGTACTTAACCCTATCTCGTCTGGTTCAGATCAGTCTGAACGTTTATAGCCTAGTCCTTTACAATCGGTCATCTATAGGCTGCGACCACCTCCGATGAGCAAAAACATTAATGACTACTTTCACTTCCTCCCATATCATCCGCCCGTCATCTCAACAAATATCTCAACAAATATCTCCCATGTCTCTGATCCAACTCCATTGTATAGGATCTAATTAATTTTCTTTTTTTTTTATTAACCAAATTATGAAGTATTGTCTCCAAAATTTCAAAAGTAAGTGCCATCTCGATCAACCTCAGAATTTCAAGTAAGTCATTTATTTTTCATATCCAACCCTAAGGTATAAATGTCACGATCTTCTTAACAACACGAACTTCAAATCCAAGATGTAATCAGAATCAGCACCTTCAATCACCAATTTTGAAATGATTAATCCAAATTAATTATATGTTCCTTACAAGTCACATAACACATTACCCAAATTAATTAATTAACCAAAATTTCCGAACTCCCCCTATAAAGCCTCATTAATACAGGATTTCTATGTAACCCACACCCAATTATTACCAAAATTGACTTCTCATAAACGAATCCTACCCAATGTTTGCCAATATGTACCCAACTAGCTGTTGACAAATTGTCCTGACGAACCTTAATAAATCCCTTGTCACCAAACTTTTTTTTTTCTACAAATGATTTCATCTCCATACACATATAACGAATAGCCCACTAGATTCGACCCGATTTCAAACTTGGGTTATCACCAACCATGATCGACGAAAACCATATTCGAAAAAAAAAGATTCCACTTGTACTATCTTTAAACAAATGAGCAACACCATAATCGAATCTTAGTCTTGTGAACCATCAAAACTGCAGCACTAGTAAGGGGTTTCAAAAACTAATTTGTTGACCCTAATCCACATATCCTTAATCCACTCTAAATCCATAACTATCCCAAAAGCTATTGTTCATCTCATTACAAAAAATGTAGGGTCAAGAGTTCAATCCCGAATTCGATAATCCATCATATTTCTCATATCCTTATTTCTTAACATCGAGTGATGCGTACCCATGTTTTGGAATTTTGATACTCGAGAACCAAATAACCCTTTTGTATATACCTAATTCATCAACTAGCTTTAAGTTCTCAACTTAAAACGGCAACTCGTTCTGTCTCATAACTTCGAAAATCACAATTCCACCACCTAGATCTATAACCAAAATATATTTCCTTCTTAAATCATCAAAACGAATTTATAGAGGATAAAATGATCAACCATGCGTACCATGTCAAATAGGTCCTCTATAAGTAGAAAGGAAGTTACCCAAATATTGTATTTTTCAAACTTTGTATCACAAACAAGCTTTTCTCTTATTGTTGTATGTCACGTACTAACTTGCCCATGGACCAAAGATAACATAAGTTCTCTATTATTGACTTATTTCCAAAACTTCAATGTATATATGCTACATGAACATGACAACAGCATGTCATATCATAGTCCTAATTTTCATCTTATTACCCAAATCATAACTCCTTTTCATTTACTTCGCTAGGGAGTGATCTTCACTACTTAACTTTGAACCGGATTATTCCTAACTCATAATCCTTTTATCTAGCTTATACAATACCTCATGTGAAGTCAATGCTCACTAAAACGAGTAATTTCTCCATCCAACAAAGTCTATTATTTCATAATCTAAATAGCTATTCCAACATGCTATCCAACTCCACCATACGACAAGCAATAATCCGAATTTAGTCATATAATGCGTAGTGCCTAATAGTTAGCATAAACCTTTACTCACGTTACCCATAAAGAAATTTCGTATATTTAGCTCAAGAATTGACAAGGCTTGAAGGTGTTCCTTAATTACTTATTCGTTATATTCAAGTTGGTATAACAACATTTATGTAGCCCATATAAATCATATACTCAAACCCTTAAGCCATAACTATAATTAAAATTGGCTTAAACTTGTTTTTGATCAATACTCCACACACCCCTAAATCTATAGTTCCACGCACCAATTGCCAAACAATAGCAACTTTAACGAGTAACAACATCTTATCCTCATATAATCGCATATACATCCAATTTTCTAACCATACCGGCAAGAAACCTATATATTATTCTGCATCGCAAACTCACAACCAACCATAAAAGTGGTTTTTGTTTTTTGGTAGCTATGTATACGATACGAAGCATTAAAGCAACCACATTTAACCAAATTCGAACACACAAAAGCATCACGACTCGTGCCAGCAGGGACAAAGATGGGTGAGCACACGATCGCCAATGGTCCAAGTCGGCCACAACGGTACTCACAAATCAACCATATATAAAGACATGAAACATATAGCAATTAATTCCATACTATTACCTTATGAATCAATAACATCTCGTAGGGGAATTGTCCCCTAATAAAGAAAAATAATAAAGGTTATAACTTAAACCAAAACAAAAGTAAAAGAAAACGATTTGATCTCTCCAACTCCAGTACCATGACATAACCATGCATGTTCAGAGGGACCTTGTTCCAAAATTAAACCTCATCACTTCAAAGTACTCTTCGATTAATATTTGATAAATTTTGATCCTTTATCAACATATCCTAATGTCCATTCGTTTCATATGACCTTCCATGCACTTAGTTCTTAACATCTAAATTTATGATAACATATGGATCTATAAGTGGTATCTTCACATTTTGCATAATGCTTACTCCCTCGTAGACTCACCAATACTAGTCCCTTCTTCGACTTTCCACTCTTTCATTAAGATATTGTGGTTTCCATTTTAGTGGGTATAGCAAAGTCAGATGGAGTAGTGTAGGTTGTTTCTATAAGCACTCGCATATAGATTTATTCAAACCATTTCCCTTCATATTTTCTCACTTATAAAAGGTTGTACAGTCACCAAAAGATATTGAGAAGTTAAGGTGTCTCAAAATTCGTAGGGTGTAAGCATCTCATTCATGGTAACGTAGCAATAGTTCAAAAACATATCTCCTTATCCAAAGCAAAATGATTTTTGATTTTGGTGTTTCATGAAACATCCATAGTATCCCTATATTTATTCATATAGCACGTTTGAGAATTTAATTTCTCACATCCTTAAAGTGGTTTTCAAAAATCTCTAGGTTTCTCCGAATTTACTCCTCATTCTCCTTTAACGTTTTATCACTAGTGGAAAAAGACCTTCAAACATCACCTTATAAGCATCAGTTCTACCACAAGTGATGTTTAATATCAAATTTAAACATCGGTTTATCAAAAAACTGATGTTTAATGCTAACTTTAGACATCACTTATCGTGCAACTGATATATAATAATAACTTTACACATCGGTTGTTATACAAGTGATGTTTAATATTGACATTATACATCAATTGTTCTACAAATGACGTTTAAAGTGATGACTTTAAATATCATTTCTTCTACACATGATGTGTAAAATAAGCAGTTTATTTCTCACGCCAAACTGCCAAACCCACGCCTCACATAAAAAAAAAACTCACGCAGACTCTCTCTCTCTCTCTCATATCTCATTTCCCCGTCTCTCTGCATCTCTGATCTCCATTGCACAAGGCTGCTCTCCTCCAACGCACGGAACTGTTATCCCGCAATTGCCATGGCCACCACCTTTGCTCTCTCATTCTTCGTTCAATGTATGTTTCTCTCTCTCTCTATCATGTTCTAACCTTGACCTAAATCCTAAATCGTTCTTTTGGGTCTTATCTTTAGATCTAAAGTTTAGGTGAAGGTTTTTTTTATCGATTTATCGTTCTCATATGTCAACCCAAATATTTAGGGTTTACTGAATTTGATTTTTTTTTCAATTTAATTTTGAATCATCAAATTTGATTGTTAGACGTTAAGGAGTTGGATGAGATGAAGAAGATGGAGATCGGGAGAAAGTTAATTACAGTGAGATGCAAATCAAAGTCAAGGAGGCCATGAGGTGTGTTCATCGATTTTTTCCCTAATTTGTGTTGTTAAACTTTTGATTTGATTTCTTTTATTCGTTGTTGTACTAGCCTTACAAAATGGAAATTTGACCTTAATTTGCAGTGGGAAAATACATATGTTATATTTTGACAAAATACTTTAGGCGATGGCTGCAATATAGAAATTTGACCCAAGTTTTTGTATCTATATTAACATTTTCATACCGTTTGACCTTAATTTGCAGTGGGAAAATAGACATATAATTATTTTATTGGTGCTTATTTAGTTCTTGAGGTTTAGTCAATTAATTTGTTTAGGTTTGAGAGATGGTGAAGGTTATTACACGCTTGTGATCTTAAGTTTGGGTGTTTTAAAAAATGAGCTATTTGTTATCTTTTGCAATTTGTTGTTAATTTGAGTGGTGAGTATTTGCGTTTTAGATAAGGAATGTAATAGTTTGTGCTTCAAAGGACTTTTAACCACTTGCTTAATAGTTTGGTTTTCTGAATTAAGCCTTGTTTTTGTGTTACTATATTTTTCGTGAGGTAAGCCTGGTAACAATTTGGCATTAGAGGATCCTCTAGGTAGCTCTCATCAGGACACCATGTCGTATGTATATGTCTTGATTTGTGGTGTGGACAAGTCTCAGAGGTTGTTTTTAGGTGGTATTCTCTTACTGACAAACTGACAATAGCAAACTTAATAGAGACACTGATTTTGTTTTTTTCACAATATGTGACCTTTATATTTTTCTCATTTGATTGCTTGTTTATACTTTAAACTAGAAAAGTTCTAGCTTATGTTATCTGTTATCCGTAATGTTTAATGATGATTTTGTTTGCTTATCAGGTTTAAGAGGTAAAAGAGACATACTATATATTGCTATACGTGCTCTTATTTTCCGAAAACCTGTTAGCTCAGTGGTAGAGCATTGTGCAAATGCACAAAGGAGGTAGGTTCAAATCCTACACAGGCTATTCAATGAAAACGACTGCAGTTTATAAGTAATCGTCATATATGAATATACTTTAGACATCAGTTTTGTAAAGAAGTGACATTTGAAGTATTACATTACACATCATTTGCTTGATTACATTACACATCATTTGTTCTCAGAACTGATGTTTAAAATCTGACTTTAGACATCGTTTCTTAAGACAACCGATGTTCAAAGTCTACTTTAAGCATCACCGTACAACTGATGTTTAAAGAATATGACTTTAAGTGTCACGCTTAGTGGAGTCGCCTTACAAGTGATGTGTGAAGTGTTTTAGAACCGATGTTTAATGTGCTTTTTCTACTAGTGTATTAACGGTTCTCTCTTTACATGATGAACAAAGCCATACCCAAAGTCGTAAACATCCATTTGTTCTCGAATCCATAACACCCACCCAAACGTCATTTTCAGAGCTAATTTAACCTAGATGACCTTAACTCCCACTCACAATATTAAGAACCACTCAAACTCTTTTCCGCACAATAATAAAAATACAAGATTCCATTCTAGTAAATATCGCCCATTTAAGGTAATACATAGTGTAACGTAGTAAGCCATCCATAGTACACAGTACACAATCAGTAGCTCGCAGCGGTAGTGTCCTAAGCAAGTTTCTAATCCCATGTAGTAGCCTAGTCTACTAGTAACACGTAGCACAAAGCATGCAATATGAATGCACCCCAACCAGTCCCCTATGTTTAAAAAGAATGGCATTCAAACTTTTTTCTTTTTTGAAAACTGTTACACAAGGAAACATTTTTACACCTAATTAACTTTGTAAACTTTGACACAATCAAAACCTATCGCTCTGATACCAACTGTAACAACCCTAAATTTTCGACTCAGTAAAATAGTAAAAACCTAGAATTATTATGCCCCAATTAACTAGCAGAGTTAATTACAAGGCAAAACCAAAATAATAAATCTAAATGTAAATAGTTAAATAGTATGACAGCGGAAGACTTAGTCAAAGTTTACAAATTCTAAATCCAAAATCCAAATGAAATAGTAAATGTTCAACGATTGTCTAAACAAAAAGCCCCATGAATGCAGACGTCCGCAAGCTCAACAAATCACCATCAGACACACCTGTCAACTGTGCCATCAGAAAATGACACAGGCCCCAGAATAGGGTAGGGACAAACCCAAACAAAAGAACGTCAGCAAACTGGCTGAGTAAGAACTCAAAGCAAAACCATGGTAAATAAGATACGCGCCTTTGAGGCGTGTAGCTGAACAAGCAACGCTTTACAATCAAACGATTAACCAAGTTGGTTAGAGAGAGATATGAACCAAGAATAATATTCCGAATTTCAGAGAGAAGAATCAAGTATACAGGAATGGGCACTCCGCATCAGTAACCCATCTTTGGTAAGCGTCCTACCCCAAACCAGGGGCAACTCTAGAGGCCAACCAAACCACCCTAAGAGAACCCGAGTGTGCACACCCCTCACATGAGGGCCAGTAGGATGTAACCGGTCAAGGAGGAGGTTCTAATAGGTAACTGGTAGCTAATCCAGTTAAGAGTTACCTTGATTAGAGGTATAATAAATCATGTGTAAACGAGCACCCCGGAGGAGTTAACACGTTACTCTAGAGTGTATAGAAGAAAATCCCATTATAACCCATGTTCAAACCATGATTAGATATTTTATTTGATGTATAACCAATTTCCAACCAAACAAGAGATATTGTGATCAATCGATAGAAGTATAGAAGCCAATATAGATATGAAACAAGAATTAATCACATAAGAAGGAGATAAAACATGCTCAAGCTCAAGGGTTGGCGTTCTTAGTGTAACCGCTAAAATTCTCCTCAATCATTCCTCTCAAAGTCGTCAAATTGAACCACTTTAAATCCGTAAGCTATATATCATAGAATGATAGCCAAAGTTAATAACAAACCTACTAGACATGACCCTAAGAAATACGATCAGCCTTAAATCAATTAAAGTTTAATTAAAATCCTCACGTTGTACGTACAAACCTAATTAATTTTATACTCCACCAAAACCATGGCAACAAATGCAACTAGCATGCTATCAGAATGCCAACATCCAAAATCAACTTCCACGACAGTAGCTTAGTAACAACAACAATACGACATTCACAAGCCAAACAACGCCCAAACCCGACTCATACATACGCACACCCGCATCTCTCATAATACAGAACAACCCCCAATAACTATAGTGCTACCCACACCACACAGCCCTGAAACAACCACAACAACACGAGACAAGACCATCACAAAACCGAGCATAACCCAAACCCAACTCAAATCATTCATAGAAACGAACTACAATCCTCTAAAAATCATGATAAACATTAATACAAGTATTAAAAGCCATTAAAGTCCATAAATTCAATGTTAAGAACGAAAACATGAAAGGACGATAACGGGACGACTTGAATAAAACTTTGAGAAATTCATACCGTTGTGTAGAGGAGTGAAAAAGAGGATTAACGGTACGAGTTTCGTCGAAAACCGAGCTGTAAATTGGAGACGGTAAGTGATTGAAAAGTGGCGGCGTAGAACGGCGATGGACACGAACGAACGAAGATGATGATGATGTATGGTGGTTTAATTTGATGAAGTGGTGCGTAGAATAATTTGAGTGTTTAGAAATACTTGTTTTAGTAAATACTTAGGGGTAACAACGTAATTGGTCTTTAGGGAATCATAATATAAAATGGAATTTGGCTTAATTAGTTTAATTTGTATACATAACACATAATAAAATATCCTTTAAAATCTGAAAATCATATTAATAATTTATGAAAATTAACCCAAAATAACTATAATTAGTAACACCCGACTGAAATAAATTCCCCAAAAAATACGGGGTGTTACAGAGCACTTGAGGAAACAGAAGAAGGCTGAGTTCAAGGAATTTAAGCAAACTCATAAGATGGGAGTTACGGATTTTCATTCCAAATTTATGGACTTGAACCGATTCGTTGGGGACCTTGTGGCCACTAACAAGTCACAACTCACAAGTCAACCGATATTTAATTGGAAAAACTTTACTGAAAGGACGATGGTGGCTAAGATGGCCGAATCAGACATCAGAGTTAAAAGGAAGGATAGCGCCCTAAATCTTTTAGAACTGCCCAATAAGAGAGGAAACTTCACCAATAAGGAATTTCAGGTGAATCGGGCTCAAACACAAGGGATTGAGCGGAAACATTTCTGCACCAAGTGCAATCGTAGGCGCCCGATGAACAACATGCAATGGGGATAAGATTCATTGTTTCCACTGCCACAAGTATGGGCATAGGATATCCGACTATTATTCCAAAAAGGCGAGACATCCACCTTTGCTTACTTCAGGAGCATCAGCTGCATCACCCAAATACCCAAATCAGAGGACTCAGAGCGGTTATGTGGGATCCAACAATAACACTTACAGGAACCCGAATACGACAAGAGGGAATGTGTCTACTACTCCTGCAAAACCGATTGGTTCTATTAATGATGCAACACCAAGCAAGAAAAATGCGGGTCAGTTATATGTGGTGAATTAGGAGGAAACTAACAACACTGATGTGGTTTGTGGTAATTTCCCCGCCAATTCTGTTGTTGCACATGTTTGATTTGATAGCGGTGCTTCCCATTCACTTATTGCTGCTATGTTTGTTGAGAAACATGTCGACTTCTCTATGCCTACTAGAGCAAGTTTCAATTGTAAAAGCATGTTTAGGGATGACCTGCAGTGATTGGAGGCCATGAATTCAAACAGACTTAGTGGAATTTCCTCTACCTTATTCTGATGTCATTTCGGGGATGGATTGGATGGGCAAGTATAAGGTTAGATTGGACTATTGGCTAGGCAAAATCTCGTTGAAAGGATCTAAGGATGTGAGGGATTCCTACCGAGTGATTTTGAAGGGATCAAAGTCAAATTAATCTCAGGAATGAAACTTAAGAAACAATTTTCAAAGGGAGACCCATTATTCTTATGCCACTTGCGAGACACTAGTGCACAATACCTTGACTTGAGTGATGTACCCATAGTGAAGGAGTTTGAGGATGTGTTCCTAGATGAAATCCCGAGAATCTCACCTACAAGGGAGGTTGAATTCAAGATTGAGTTAGTTCCTATAACTGACCCTATTCCTAAAACACCTTATATAATGGCACTAGTAGAGATGCAAGAACTCAAGAAGCAAATGGATGAGTTTGTGGAAAAAGGGTATGTGAGACCTAGTGTGTCACCATGGGGTGCGCCTGTTTTATTTATTCGGAAGAAGGATGGAAGTATGAGATTGTGCATCGAGTACCGCGAGCTTAACAATGTGACAATCAAGAATAGGTATCCCTTGCCTAGAATTGATGATTTCTCAAGGGCGCTTGTGTGTTTATCAACTTAAGGTGGATGATAAAGATGTTCCCGAAACAGCATTCTCCACTAGATATGGACATTATGAGTTCAGTGTGATGCCGTTTATATTGACAAACGCACCTGCTGTATTCATGGACTTAATGAACCCGGCGTTTAGGCCTTATTTGGACAAGTTTGTGGTAGTATTCATTGATGACATCTTGATACATTCGAAAAATGAAAAAGAACACAAGGAACATTTGAGAATTGTATTATAGTTTTTGAGGGATAAGAAACTCTGCGGTAAAGTCTCAAAGTGTGAGTTTTGGTTGGATAAAGTTGCATTCTTTGGTCACATAATTTCCATAGAGGGTGTAGCTGTCGATCGTTCCAAAATTAAGGCAGTCAAAGACTGACCTACACCTAAGAGTGTAACTGGAATTAGGAGCTTTTTGGGACTCAGTGGCTACTACAGAAGGTTTGTCAAGGACTTTTCGAACATAGCTAAACCCATGACTACACTGATGAAGAAGGCAACCAAGTTTCAATACGATGATTCTTATGAAGAAACTTTCCAGACCCTGAAAACCAGATTGACTTAGCACCGGTTAAGCATTGCCAAATGAGAACATTCCATATGAGGTTTGACAGGGATGCCTACAAATATAATTAGTCAATACTAACCTAAAATGTAGTAATAGGCAAGCAAGGTTCGTATCCACATAGAACGGTAACGTCTAAGTATGTAATGGTAACCTAATTGGGGGTTTGTGAGTGTAAATGATCAAGTATTTGGAAGCAATTAATGTAATTTGTAAATCAATGGAGGAAAAGATCTCGGTCAACCAATGTTCACTATCGTTCACCCAATGAACCCTCGTTATAATTCGTTGAGCACTTAGTTGTAGAAATACAATTTCCTATTGTTTCTTAAATGTAGCTAATAAGACGAGAGATCAGCCCTACCTAATAGCCCTAATTGGTGGATAACAAAGACGCGCGCCTAAATTCAATCTAGCGAAAGAATAGAGCAATTAAACGATATCAACAAAGATTAACAAGATCTGGACACACGCGGTTATGATCTTCAATTAATATATATGTTTTTTCTCCCTAACCTAATACCGATGTTCAGCATAGAAATACTAGGCTAGTCGCTACTAGTGAATCAACAATCTAACAATTAGTCCTTAAATTGTTAATCTAGCAACATGATAGATTTAGGTCTAATTAGTTTGCAACCTAATTGAGCAATAAATCAATCAATAACAATAAGCATAAGAGAATAAACAATACTTAAACGAATGAAAGAATTAGAATAAAACTCACAAATGTCGGTAAACTATAGCATTGATTAATCGATCCGAGAAATAAGGTCTTTAGCCTTGCATAGTCTTGAAATAATCTCTAAAAGTTCTGAATATTGAATGTTGAATAATAAACGAAATTTAGGTATTTATGCTAAAAAGTTACAAAACGGATTAAGTAAATCCGAAAATATGCCGACACGGCAGCGGACTGGTTATGCCGATATTTTTCAAACGGTCATAACTTCTTCGTTACTTGGTCTGTGAGGACTTGTTACCGCTTCTTGAAAAGCTAAGATCCTGATCTTAAATATGCCGTTGATCTCACTGCAAAATTATAAGTCATTTGAAAGTTATGAAGGTTCAAAGTTGACCTTTCGTAGATGGACTGAAATTCCTTCCAAACTTGTCCACAATTTGGCATCTCGCTCCTTGGATCATCTTTTATCGCCTCATTGTCGTTTCACACAATCGTACATCAATCTTGAGGCCATATATACATACAAAACCATTAATTCTTATATTAAAACACAAATACACGAATGATAGAATTAGATAACAAATTGATCGAAAAGCAACCATTTGAATGCAGAAAAACCCATCTTTTACCACTATTAAGTGGTGTGTATCAAGTTTTACACGGATGCTTCCAAAATGGTTTGAGTTGTATCCTTATGCAAAATTGAGGAGTAGTCGCCTATGCATCTAGGCAACTCAAGAGTTACGAGGAGAACTACACGACCCACGACTTGGAACTAGTTGTCGTGGTCTTTCCCTTGAAGTTATGGAGACACTACCTGATTGGAGTAATATTTAATGTATTCTATGATCATAGGAGCCTCAAGTACATATTTATCCAAAAAGAGCTTAATATGCGCCAGAGGTGATGGCTGCAGCTTATCAAGGACTATGACATGGAGATTCAGTACCATGACGGTAGAGCCAATGTTGTAGCAGATGTTGAGTAGGAAGTCTCTTCATAATATACAAATGTTGGTACATAGACATAAGTTAAGAGATGAGTTCCTGACCACTGGGATACAATTGACTAAACATGGTGCTATCACTGGAGTCACTACAATTCAGGATGACCTTCTGAATAAGATAAAGGACTTTCAGAATTCTGATGCGTCACTTAGGGTGAGCTTTTCAAGATGAGTGGACATGATCTGTTACTAGGACCGAGTGTGTGTATATGATAATGATAAGCTAAGGAACAAGATTTTGACTAAAGCTCGTACTACAATGTATTAAAACCACCCTGAAGGAGACAAAATGTACCAAGACCTGAGGAAAGTTTTCAGGTGGTCTGGGATGAAAAAGGACGTCGCTGAATTCGTGGCGAAATGCTTAGTCTGCCAAAAGGTGAAAAGTGAACATAAGAGACCGGAAGGAAAGTTACAACCACAGCACATACGAATATGGAAGTGGGTTCGATATTCATGGATTTTATTGCTGGGTTGCCTAGGTCACAAAAAGGGAACAATACGATATAGGTGATTGTAGACAGGTTGACAAAGAGTTCTCATTTTATACCTATGAAAGATACTTGGAAAAAAAAAAGCAGATGGCCATTTCTGACATACATCATGTGTTGAGATCGAACGGAGGCCCAGATGAGATAGTTTTTTTTATCACGATGCACGAATCGTGTCTAGATTCTAGTTACAATAAGTGATGTGGCGTTAGAGTAGTGTGCTAATCCGCGTGATTTATACGTCTTAGGGTCTATTTTAGCATGGTGTTATCGTGATTCGTGAACCACACGACTGAGAGTTGTTTGGAGCTTATTTGGTGGTTTTACGGGTTTTTATTCGCTCAAGACCCTTTGGAGTGAACTTGGAGGGAACGTGGATCGAGTTGGAGTCGGATCGGGGTTCGAGAGAGGCTAGCTCGGGTACACTATGATAATCACAAGTGCTCGAGCCACGAAGGAATGAGAATCACAAGAGCTCGAGCCACGGAGAAGAGAAGCAAAATGAGGAGGAATTCAAGTTTCTCGACTCGAGAGGAAGGCGCCTCGAGTCGAGGATTTCCTCGCTCGAATCGAGGAGAGTGTCCCTCGAGTCGAGAATTCCATCGCTCGACTCGGGGATCTCTTCCCTCGAGTCGAGGAAGCTAGCTTCCGGGAAATTTCTTGAGGCTTTTGGACGGTTTCTTTTTGGTTAAGAAATGTTTATTTTCGTCTTTTAGTGTTTTTCTTTTGTACTTATCCTTAATAAAAGGGGCATGTAACCCCGCCTTAGGAATTATGACCTTATCACTTTTCATATTATTTTTGCATCTAGTTTTCATTTTAGAAAGAGAAAACTCAAGGAGAATTAGTATTTTCATTATGAATTTCTTCTCAAATATTATTGTAATAATTAGTATGGAAGGCTAATCACCTTCTAGATCCTTGGTGTAATCAAATTCTCTCATCATATGTATTAGTAAGATTTTCTTCTCTCTAGTTTGCCTTTAATTTCATAGTAATTAATTCCTTGTTCTTCAATTACTTGATTTATCCTTGTTTTATCTAATTGGTTAATTGGATTGAATTGGGTACTTCATATGCTTGGTTTTTAATTGATGGTTATTGATTATTGACCCTAAAGGAAGCAACTTTCACATGTTTAGTGTATGGTTATGACTAACTTGTGATTGGGGAATTAATTAGGTAACTAATAGATTAGATTAGATTAGTGTCGCGGTTGCGGCTAATTAGATACTAATTTGGGTTGTTGTTAATCTTTTATTAATCCATGCTTTTCATGCCTTTGGTTTTGAATTGTTTGAGTGGTCACTAGGCAATTTAGGACTTAAAGGAGGGGAATTTGGTAGCGGTTGCTCAAATTCCCCACAAAAGAGGATTAATTGTTGAAAATCGAGATTATCTATTAATGGCATAATTAGAGAGCGGTAAAAATTACTATATTAGGGTGTTTGAATAGATTATCACCAAGGGTCGCTTTAGTTAAATTTGATAAATCGTTACTTTCTCGTTTAATCAACTTTCAAATCAAAAACCCCCTTTTTATTGTTTATTTATTTTCCGCATAGAATTCGCATATTAGACTTCCCCCTCTTCTTCGTGTTCGATAACCCACTTACTCTATCTACCTTAGTTAGTTTTGTGGTAATTTGACTAGATTTAACGACAATCTAGCTGTCAATAAGTGTCGGGTACTAAACTTTTCATGAGTACAGTTTTTCACCCAGCAACCAATGGGCAAAAGAAAAGAACAAATCAGAGACCTTGGAGAATATGCTTAATTAGAGCTTGTGCATTACTGTTTCAAGGAGCTTGGGAAGACAAATTGGACTTAATCGAATTTTTGTATAACAATAGCTATCAGGCGTCGATTAAGATGGCACCTTATGAAGCGTTGTATGGGAAGTAGTGTAGAAGCCCAATCTATTTGGAACGATATTAGTGAAACTATTGTCTTGGGTCTTGACTACATACAAGAAATGACTGAGCAGGTGAAACTGATTCAGGTTAGACTCAAGGTAGCTCAATATAGATTCAAGGAAGGTGACATGGTCTTCCTGTGGGTGTCACCTACTACAGGCGTTAAGCGATTTGGCAAGAAAGGGAAGTTGAGCCCTAAGTTCATTAGACCATACAAGGTGTAAGCACGCATTGGTGAAGTGGAATATGAACTAGATTTGTCTGCAAGATTGGACCAAGTCCACAATGTGTTTCATGTGTTTCATGTGTTTCATGTGTCTCAACTGCGATGATAAGTTAGCGACCCGTCCCATGTAATTGATCCGGAGACAATCAAACTAGATGAAATAAGTACACGAGACACCGCTAAAAATCCTAGATTGAAAAATAAGGAAGACCCGACGTAAAGAGACCCACATGATTAAAGTACTGTGGTGCAATAACAATGTTGAAGAAGCCACATGGGAAGTCGAGTCCGTTATGCGTAAGAAGTATCCTCAGTTGTTCGATTAAGGTACTTTTGGTTTGAGACGAACCTTTCTTTTAGGGGGGATGAGAACCTCATGCATTCTACCTCCCGTGTTTTTTGTTGATTTATAAACTTCAAATGTTGTTTACTTACTTATAATAATTGTGGGCGTTATCCTTGAAATGCATTAGTGGTGTATTTCTTTCCTTCTGTCGATCTTTTAGATTGAAGTTCATTAATGGTGCATTTCTCTCTGGCATATTTTCCTTTGCTGAAATGCATTAATGGAGCATTTTGGCATTACAACATCTCCTTCATTCATAAGAATATATCTTTACACATGTACCTTAGTATTTGGTGTACTCTCGTTTTTGTCTAAGTTGGATTTGATGAAAGAAGATATGAAAGGTTAAGCATAGAAAGTTGTGGAGAACATGTGAGTTCTTGGAGCTCTAAAGGAGAGGTTTTAAGTTTCGAGACGAATATTTGTTTTAAGGAGGAAAATCTGTAACAACCAGTAAAATATGAGACTTTATTAATTAGGGTGTTACGTGTTATTATCCTTAAGGTATATTAATTTCTATTTTGGGAGTTATAAGACCACTTTCTTCTTTGCGCATACTATTCGTATCAGGTAATTCATGTTGTTTATACCAAGTTACCCTTACTAATACTCCAACACTATATTAGTAAAGCAGGCGACCGGCCGCGCTGGGCCGGGCTAGTGCCCAAATTTTTTGAGTACTAGCACTAGCACTACATACCCGGGCTAGTGCCAGGGCTCGAACTTTTTAGGCACTGGCACTAGCCCGCCAGTGCTTTGAGCGGGCCAATGCCGGGGGTGGACCAGTGCCCGAGCCCTCCCTCGGCTGAAAAAAAAGGTTTGCCCTTAATTATCATAATTTTATCATAATTTGATAAACTTCTAGTAATTAGGATGTCTACGTATCTCGAAAGAATCAAAACTCGCGTAGTTATTCACTTACCTTACTTACCTTTGTTTGGTTATTTGATCGATTCATTCTAGTCTTCGAGCTTGTTGATATTATGATTACTTGACAAGTGTCAGTGTTGAGTGCCCGATCCGGCCACCACCATTGCTTGATTCACCTTCACCAGCAGCTCTCAATTCAGGGTAATGTATGCCATGTGTGCGTATTAGATGTCGAGCTTGAGTGCCGGTTCCGCCACCCGTTTTCCATCGAAATTCACTAGTAATGTTGTTAGTTTTGCGTACTCGACCAACAAGTTTGAAGTGTTTTGGTTCATCTTTGACGGGCAATTTGTCAAAGTGCAACCAAACATAACTTGTCATTTTTGGGTTACTTTTTTTTTAAAGAAAAAAAATATGCTATATGGTTTTTGTTGTAAGAATATAAGTTAAGTATATTGTAGTTATAGTTACTATTGACTAATATTATGCTGAGAAAAAATTTAGAATAGAGAGAGTGATTTTGTGAACATGGGAGTTGAATATAATAGGTATTTATAGGAATTTGAAGGGGAGTGGGATTTAATAAAAAGTATAAAAAAAAGTAGACGTTAGAAAGCAACGGCTAGTTTTTCAAAAATTAGCCGTTTTCTAAGGCGGACTAGGATAGTGCTAGTGCTAGGTGGACTTGGGGGCGGGCTTTGACCGGGTCTAGTGCTGGAAAAATCAAGCACTAGCATTACCTAACCCGGGCTAGGCAATGACGTGCCTTGAGTAGAGTTGGACCAGCCTAGTGCCCAATGGCCACCTCTATCTATTACTAAAAATATGTAAATACAAAACCCTCCCTCTCATCTCTTTCACCTGAAACGCAGAAGCAGAGAAAGAAGAGAAGACTCCCCACCTCGCAGCCTCTCTTTCTCCTCGGTTCCCCTCCTTCTCGGGTGTCGCCGCCGCCTTGCCCACCGTTTGCCTTCTCTCTCTCAACCTGATTTATCAAGTGTAGTAAGTTCGCTCCCCTCTCTTTTATTTTCTAGGATGACCTAATTTTGGTGTTATTGAATTTATGATTTTAACTGTTAGTTAGTTGTACATACGTTGGGATTGTGATTATGACGATTATTACTAATTCTACAATGGCTACCAAGCCATGGTAGCCATTGTAACAAGTCTCAATCCAACCATCTATTTTCTAAAACAAAATCTCAACCCTTCAAAATTTGACCATGAAAAAACATTAAAAAAAATAAAAAAATTACAATAAACTCATACTCAGCCACCTTCTCTCTCCCCTCACCTTCCTTCTCCCCCACCCTTCCACCGCCACAGCAACACCACCGCCCCACTCCCAATCCCATGCACCCACCAGCGAGATCACCATCTGGCTGGCGTACCGTATTTCTGACGATCTGAACTAGGCTTTACATGTCGTGGTGCCTTTACATGTCCACGACCCTTCTTTCTCCTCTCGAATCTGCCACTAATTCCCGCCCCCAACCCAACGAAAACTACCTTTGCCCCTTACCGGACCCCTGGAGTCCTCCAAAGACGCAACCCTCTCCCAATTGTGGCCACCAAGGAAAGGAGAAATAAAGGACAAAAATTGGGTGAAGGTCAGTATCGTTGGGGATGAGAGGCATGGTGGCCGGCTGGTCTCAGGGGTGGTGTTGGGTGGCGGTTATATGCTGGTTGGGCCGGGCGCGGTGGTTCCTTAGGTGGCTGGAGAGGGTAGGAGGGAGTTTTGATTTCATTTAATTAGTTTTTTTTTTATATTAAATTTTGGATTAAGTTAATTTAATTTAATTATTGGTCAAACTTTTACAATGGCTACCATACCTTGGTAGCCATTGTAGAATCACTCGATGATTATTGTTGATGATTTTGTGGAAGTATAATTATTATGAGAGGAATGTGAATTAGGGCATAATACTAATTAAGGTGTGTTATGAAATTAATGCTACAATTGTGAAGGGAGTTGATGGTTGCCATATTATGATAATTGGGTTGATTGTTGATGAAACTGGAATTATTTAGCATGTTTAAAAGATGATTTATCAATTGCTTTCAACTTTGGTGGTAGTAGTATTTTGACCTAAACTATGGTATTTTGATGTTTGTTTATAAGGTAGCTATTGGTATTATGATAAGTTGGAAGTTGTGCAAGTTTGGTGCGAATTGGAGAACGATTTGGCTATCGTATGATCATGTTCTAGTTAAAATTGTCAAGGTGCATGGATGTATGATGTTGGAATACGGTTGTAGTAGAGTGAGTTGGGATTTGTTACCATGGGAATTTGTAGTAATCCGATGTTACTTGATGTGTATTTAGGTGTTGATTTTGAAGAAGTGCCTTTCGCGGACTTTTGATACCTTGCTAGCTTGTCGTTGAGTGCTTGAAGGTAAGAACATTGATCCTCTAAAGTTGAGCATGCTTGTATCGTTCATTCTCATGAGCCTTGTCATTCGTTCCATCTCTTATTGTATTCTTAACATCATTTTCGCTCGTCATTCTTGAAATTTATGCTTACATATATCATGTTGTATGGCTTTGTTATTCCCTTAGGTTCTTATGTTGTTATTTCCGGCAACGACCTTTTATAAATGAAATAGTGCAAGCACAAAATAATGTACCTTAAAGAGCCGAAAGTAAAGTTCGAATGATATATATAAAACCCATCTAGAGAATGCACTTTGTGTCGTGTCTATTCATTATGTTATAATGTCCTTGATCAAGGTGTGTATTGTGGGTTGGAGATCAGCTACAGAACCCCCTAATAGACTTCCTCCCAAAGGTACACATCCTACTGGATCTCTACCGAGGGGTATGCACACTCAGGTCATTAAGCTTACGTTACTATGTACTCTAAATGAGGTAGTCTTGAGGTAGAACCATTGGCTTGTCTAGGGACCTCTGGGAGGCCCTATAATGTATAAAAGTGAAAAGAGAAATGAAAATCAAGTTGACTTAATTCGTGTGAGGCAGCACGGGTATGACCTCCACACGACTCGTATGATCCTCCACACGAGGTCGTGTCCGCCGCTTGCTCACTCATTTCAGTTGTTTTGCTGTGCTTGTTTTAATGCGTAGTTTTTCCGATTATTGGCAGCTACGTACGTGCCGGAAAGGCGCGTATCTGATTTCTTTTGTTGCTCTAATTCCTTACTCATCCTCTTCTAAAGTTTATTCTTTTTGGGTTTGTCCCTACCCTATTTTGGGGCCGTGTCATCCTTTTGGTTACGCAGTTGACAGGTTTCAAAGATGATTGCTTGTCTGCTTGGATGTTGGTGCATGTCATTGGCCTTTTATAGAATAAAGTCGCCAAACCTTAAATTTGAGAACGATTGTATTACATTTCATTTTGGTTTTTTTTTTTTAGTTTTGTAAGCTTGACTACAAGACTTCCGCTGACACTTGTTCTTTTGGATCATCAGTTGTTTTCAAGTGTTTATTTTAATAAGCTTTGTCGTTGTCTAGGTAGGTTCGACGGCATAACAATGCTTTATTTTGTATTTTAAGTTTATCGAAAATTTAGGGTTGTTACAGTTTCGTCACTTCAGGTATCCGTAATAAGCATGCAATTCCTTGCTATATATGTTTAATCGCAATAATAAACAAATAAGAACAACTAAGAAGTAGTTTTTTAAAAGAGTAAGAAATGGCGAAAATGACTGATGATTGAGTTTAAAGGATGATCCAATGGACAGATAATGACTTAGGGTTGAATTTTAATTTTCGGGAAGTTGTAGATGATGAATCATCGAATGGATGCTCTAAAGATGATTTAAGTTTATTGATCAATAAGTTTTATCGTTGACCATCTTTTTTTTTCTTCTGAATCTCAAGACAAATACGGCTGAGGTGAACATTATCGTATTTCTCGCATCCTAGTAAATTTGTCCCGTCGACATGTATCGGTCCAATTCAATACGGAGTATATGTTAATTAATTAGTAAAAATTAAACCTAAGATTACCAAACATATTAAGGTCATATGATATTGCTTACATTATTGATGGTAAATCGAAGTTAACTATCAAACTAAATACGACACTTATTATGTAGTTGTAATATTTACTGAATTACACATGTTATTTAAGATGTTATTAACTTAAACAAGTCAAAGGTACAGAGAAGTAGGTCTACATGGGTAAACATATAGTGTACTTTTTTTTTTTGAAGGGTACAGATAGTGTACTAAAGTAATTTTTGATTTCATACATAAGTAGTTAGAATGAGAATTTCAAGATCATAGATTGAGCCGCACAATTTTTTAGGCTTAAGGGAGTGTTTGTTGTTAGAAACAAAAGAGAGTTATCAAGACTTATCTTATTGATTATTGTGGCAAGAATAGAAGCTCTCGGAACTTAAAAACGATTCCAATGAGCGATGCAGGATCTTTCTGTGCTGTATGTTCTTCAAATACCAATCACGCCTACACAAACAAAGATAGGTTGTTACACTTAATCCCGAATATACTAGACTTGCTAAAAAAACAAAGACCCTTGCGCTGCTTTGTGTTTGATGTGTTTAGGTTTCATTTTTTAGTGTGTTTGGGTTGTGAAAATACGTAGTATATATAATAAAGAGAAGAAAACGCGGCTATGCCAACAGCCCTCACTCCCACTCATAACCATGTTGTTTGGAGATTACTCCAATAGTCGCCTACTAATCTTTAAACAAATAACAATTTGACCAATTTATTACATCCGAAGAACTTCTAGTGTATGTGTATGTATGTGCTAAATTCTCGCGACTTGAATCAACACATGTGAAATTTACGACTAGCTATTACGCCTAGTTGGTAACTTAAGTTTTAAGCCAACTAATTTAATGTGATGTGAAAGTATCACGCAACCCACAACTATCCATTCTATAAAGATCAACATGTACCGCAATTGTCATGACACATATATTGATGAGGCCATAAGTCTTATCTGGATTCCGATATTGACCCTCAAATCTTGGCATAATGGAGGGTTGAGATTGACTAGGGTATCTTAGGATTATTCCTAGGACTCCTTATATTCCCTATAAATACCCTCTTCATTTGTTATAATAATTTCAAGTTCTTTATTACATAATCATTTTCTGACATTTCTATTTTTGTGAAACTTTCTGCCTACCCCATTCTTTCTTTCTTTATCGTCTGACTTGAGAGTCGAAGGGGTGACGCCTGATAAAAATCGGGCCACCTTTTGCGCTCAAGTCCCTTCGGAGAGGTCTCGCGTTTATCCCGAGAAAAATACACGCCAACAACTTGTTGTATACTCCCTTTGTCTTCTTTTAAATACCTCGCTTTCCTTTTCGGGGTGTCTTTTTTCAAACACCGCAATTGTAAACTTACTAAATAAGGTAAATTTTTACCACCCATCCACACCCCACTATCTCCAAAATAATAAAGAACTCACTCATTATGTCCAACAATTGTAAACAAATCACTCATTATCTCCGATAATAATAAACAAACCACTCATTATCACTAACAATAATAAACAAATCATCTATTATCTCCAACAATAATAAATAATCCACCAAACCTTCATCTAAGTGAAAAGGAGAGAGGTGTGTAAAGAGAGACAGAGGGAGTATTGTTTTGAGTTGATACCATCTGTTTTTTTATATTGTGTGTCCTTTGAAAAAAGATGACTTTCTAAGGTGACAAGTGGAAAAAATATCTTTCTCAATTAGATTCAAGAAAAACAACAAATATTCAACATAGTCAATCCTTATACATCATCACAGCTGAAATTTGGTGAGAATTGAGGAGAGAGGTGGATCTAACAGCATAGAAACGGGTTTTCTAACGTGTGCCCATAGGGCACATGATAAAAGTCCAATTAGTTCCTTAATTAGTGATATTCTCACTTGAAAAAACAAAATATGGAACCTAATTGATATATTCAGGAGAATATCACTTAATTAAGTTAGGAAATCAAGTCTTATCATGTGCCTTATGGGCACAAGTTAGAAAAAATCCTATTAAAAAACGGAATTTGAACCTATTGGACATGCTCATAGGCCTGAAAGGGAAAGAATCTTGACTAACTAGTTTCTAGATCTACATGACTCTAAGATGTGTAGCTTTCTGAAATCATGATCCTTTCAAGTACAAAAAGGCTACTACTATAATAATTCACAATTCCATTGACTTGAAGCCTTGGATTTTAAGATGGATTAATGTTCGATGATCAAGGCATGTGTGAGGATGTCGATCTTGTCGTTCATCTTTTGTATTTCCGCCAAGTTTGATCTTCCCCTGCGACTCTATGTGAATACTTCTGGAATCTTCACCTCCACACGTGGGAAACAATTGCTCTGATAGTCACCTAGGATATATGAATGACAAGGAGGAAGATGGAATTACACAAGAGGGATTCTCATGAATGAGATTTGTATTAAAAATTGATAATGGAAATAAGTAGTACACCTTTCTTATATAGAGGAGCCTTATTAAAAATGTTAGCTGTCAAAACCACTACTTGGTATTTCCAAATATAATGGATTTAGGGAATAAGCTTGCGATTCAAGCTAGAAAGTACAATCACAGATGGAATCAGATTGGTGGCTACTGATTGATCTGACGCAGCAAATGATGAGTTGTCCCCATCGAATCTTCCAGAACCTCTTAACCTAAGAAAACCTTTTAGTTGTTTAAGTGTAGTAGGAGCTGGCCATTGAACCACTGCTTCTATCTTGGCTGGATTAGTAGCAACCCCTTCTCCAGATATTATGTGACCTAGATACTCCACTTGTGTTGCCCCAAAACAACATTTGCTGGGCTTAGCATAAAACTGGTGCCACCTCATTATCAGTTATACTGGTACCTCTCCAAATGCTACAAGTGTTGTTCCCAGCTCTTACTATACACCAGTATGTCGTCAAAAATTACCAAAACAAATTTCCATAGCATAGGTTGGAACACCTTGTTCATAAGACTTTGAAAAATTGAGCGGGCATTAGTCAGCCCAAAAGGCATGACCAGGTACTCAAAATGGTTTGAGTAGATTTTGAAAGCTGACTTATAGGCACCATTTGATTCCATTCTTATCTGATGAAAACCGGATTTCAATTCAATCTTAGTGTAGTAGTGAGAACCATGGAGCTCGTCTAATAACTCCTCAATTAGTAAATTGAGAATTTATCTTTTATGGTCTGCTTGTTGAGTTCTCTGTAATCCACCCAAAGCCTCCAAGATCCATCTTTCTTCTTAACCAAAATCACATGGGAGGCATAGGGACTAGTGCTATGCCTTATGGCCCCACTATTCAGGAGCTCTCTAGTCATTATGATATCTTTTTGAACCATGAGATATCTATAAGACCTCAACTTGACTTGCTCAGCATCTTTTTGCAGCAATATCTTGTGGTTTAGACCCTGTTTAAATGGTGGCACATCAGTGGGTTCATCAGATATGTCTGAGTACTTGTTTAGTAGGAATTGCATTGGAGTTGAGTTCCCTTCTTCAGCACTAAGCTGCAATGCTAAGAACTCAACTCCTTCTTCAGACTGATGCTCCATCATAGCCAATTGTCCTCCTTCTAGTAACACCTTACTCATGTATTGAAGTGAAGGTAGCTTTATACTTGCATGAGTGGTACCCTTCCACAGCTGTCACTACAAGGAACACTTTCATTTGCGACGGAGCAAACTCGTCGCAAATCAACCAAAACTCGTCGTAAATGGTCTTTTACGCCAAGAATTCCGTCCGGTCGCGAGTCGTCGCAAAAAGCTTCGTCGCAAATATTGTGCGACGAGTTTACTGTACCCGTTGTAATAAGTTTTTTTGCGACAAGGTGTTTTTCTCGTCGTAAAAACTCTTTTGCGACAACTTTTTCTCTTCGTAATTCTTTTTTCCGGCAACACATAATAACACAATTTAATCTTTTTCCCATCACGTGGACCGATAGTATTTCTTTCTCCCGAAATTCGATCTCACTCGTGAGTATCTTAGTTAGGTTCCCAGGAGGTCACCCATTCTAAGACTACTCCCCATTAAGCACGCTTAACTTTGGAGATCTTAGTACATGAGTTTCTTACATGGAAAGCCAACTTTATTTGTATGATTAGTACTATCAATTTATTTAAACACTCATAGGAACCCTTAAATCTCTTAAAAATCCTCAATATATATAGTTTCGAGTATTACACGATCATTTATGACCCTGAAGCTTACTGTAATTTTTTTATATTTTGACCTTATATCGCACAACTATCTATCAACTATTACATGATGGTTTCAAATAGTTCAAGAAATAAGATCGAAGCTTTTAAAATCAATGCACTCAGTTACATCAGAAATTGATTAAAATAATTCTTGTTTATTTTCTCTACATCTTAACTCGAATTTTGAGTTTTTGTAGATTTTATTTTTCACTTTTCGACGAGAATTGGGTGTCATCATAAATAACTTGATTATCTACATTGAGAAACAAATTCTCGTCGCAACTAATTTATTATCTACGACAAGAAACAGATTCTTGTCATAGCTAATTAATTATCTACGACGAGAAACCAAATCTCGTCAAAGCTAATCTATTATCTACGATGAGAAACTGAATCTCGCCTTAGCAAATTTATTATCTACGACGAGAAACCGAATCTCGTCGTAGCTAATCTATTATTTACGACGAGAAAACAAATCTCGTCGTAGCTAATCTATTATCTACGACGAGAAACTGAATCTCATCGTAACATATATTTTTTGCAACGAGAAATATGACCTTCATAGATAATATTATTTTTTACGACGAGATCAAAAATCTCGTTGTAAAAGATACATCTTTTGCGACGAGAATCCCTTCCGGTCGTAATTTTGGTCGCAAATGAACGTTTTCCTTGTAGTGTGTTTTCTTCTCTCAAAGGTGAATTCCATGGTTAATTCCTTGAAATTCCAGGTTATAGGGCCTAGGGTCTCCAACCATTGCACCTAAAACACAGCATCACAACTGCCAAGGGGTATTACATGAAACGGCAAATGCACGTGGTGTCCCTAATGTTTGACGTTTTGCACATTGTGTCCCCACTTTTGAAACTATTACCCACTGGCGTCCCCCAGTTTTACACAACCCGGCACATGGTATCCATGTGCCTAACTCCATTAACAGAGAGGACGTGGACGTCATTAGTGGTTGGCGAGAAGATAATTAGTGTTGTCAATAATATTTCAATATTAAAAAAATAAAAATTCTCAAAAAATTCCAAATATTGATTTTTCTAAAAATAATCCGAAAAAATGATTTTTCCAATTTTTGTTCCCCGAAATTATGTTATTGATGAAAAATACTGTGCACATGATGTCTTTAAGTTGTACACTATTGTGCAGATGGTGTCCCCCAATTTTACCATGTTGTGTATGTGGTGTCCCCGAGTTTTTCAATATAGTGCCCAACCTTTTATGGGACGGGAGACCCAGCTGAGTTGGATACCTGGTTTAGGGATATGGATAGAATTTACTTGTTCTTGGAGTGCCCAGCAAGATACAAGGTAAGGATTGGAGCCTATTACCTTAGGGAGGATGCTGACAGGTGGTGGCAAGAGATTAAGGAAAATTTCTTTGAACCATACACTGAGACCACTGAAGATGGGGGAGCGGTTGAGTATGAGCGTGGTTGGGGACATTTCAGAGAATTTATGGAGGAGGAATTTTTCCCCGAACACCTTAAGGATGAGAAGAGATTCGAATTTGAGGGGTTTAGACAGACAGAAAGGATGTCTGTTAGGGAGTTTTATACCAAATTTATGGAGCTTAGTCGCTTTGCCAAGGATCTTGTTCCCACTGAAAAATTGAAAGCCACACAGTTCCAAAAGAAGCTAGTCTGGAAAATCAAAGACGGATTTTCAGGTGAACCATCAAGGACTATAAGGGATGTCTATGCTCGTGCAAACAACATTGAGCGCAGTATTATTGAGAAAGAAACGAAATTGGGAGTGAAAAGGAAGGAGGGACCCTCGAACTTGCAAGAGAATGCGAATAAGAAGGGTAATTTTCTCAACTCTAAGAAGCCAGCTAACTCTTTCAATACCGGGATGAGCAATTTTAATCAAGGGCAATATTCTGCGCGACCCCAAAGCCAAGGGGGTGAACGTCGTTATATCTGTAAGCGTTGTGGCGCTAATCATCCTGGAGTTGACTACAATGGAGTGAAGGTTACATGCCGACACTGCCAGAAGCCAGGTCACCGTGAGTTTGAGTGTCTTTCCAAGATAGCTGGAAAGCCAGCAGTACCTGCGGGTAGCACACCTACCTATGCTAGTAGGTTACCCAATCAGAGGGCTCAAAGTGCTTATGCTGGATCCAACACCACTTTTAAGAACCCGACTCCAACTAAGGGTATTTCTATTGTAACGGCAAACAAGCCGACTGGCTCGGTTAATGTTGCCACTACGAGCAATAAGAAATCTGGTCAGCTTTATGTCATGAACCAGGAGGAGGCTGAGAACACTGATGTTGTGTCTGGTAAATTTCCTGTTAACTCTGTTTTCGCTCATGTTTTGTTTGATAGTGGTGCGTCTCACTCATTTGTTGCATCCAAGTTTATTGCTTTGTCGGGTTTAAAATCTGGTGAATGTGTAGACTTCGACTTTGCTATGGCCACTGGGGATAATGTGAACTGTAAGACCTTGTTTAAGGATGTATCTGTGATTATTGGTGGGCATGATTTTAGAGCAGAACTTATCGAGTTTCCATTACCATATTTTGATGTAATTTTGGGTATGGATTAGATGGGTAAACATAAGGCTAGATTAGACTGTTGGTTAGGAAAAATTTCACTAAAAGGACCTAAAAATGTCAGAGTGTCATACAAAGGAAATATTAAAGGACCTAGAGTGAAGTTGATCTCCGTGATGAAACTAAAGAAAAATATGTCTAGGGGAGCACAATTATTCCTATGCCATGTCAGAGACACTAGAGTTCAATATCCAGATTTGAGCGAGGTCCGTGTTGTGAGTGAGTTTGAGGACGTGTTTGCAGAAGATATTCCAGGAATGCCGCTTACAAGAGAAGTTGAGTTTAAGGTCGACTTGGTTCCAGGGACTGGACCGATAGCTAAAACACCTTATAGGATGGCACCACTTGAGATGCAGGAACTTAAGAAACAACTTGATGAGTTGGTGGAAAAGGGATATGTCCGGCCAAGTGTCTCACCTTGGGGAGCACCTTTTTTATTTGTCAAGAAGAAGGATGGTAGCTTGAGGTTATGCATAGATTACCGTGAGTTGAACAATGTGACAATCAAGAATAGGTACCCTTTACCTAGGATTGATGACTTGTTTGATCAACTAAAGGGAGCTAGAGTTTTCTCTAAGATTGACTTGAGCTCTGGATACTATCAGCTTAAGGTAGCCCCTGAGGATGTTCCGAAGACAGCCTTTTCGACGCGCTATGGGCACTACGAGTTTACAGTTATGCCATTTGGGTTAACCAATGCCCCTGCAGTTTTCATGGATTTGATGAACCATACCTTTAGACCATATCTGGACAAGTTTGTTGTGGTGTTCATTGATGATATTTTGATATACTCAAGGAGTGAGGCGGAGCACGAGGAACATCTCAGAATTGTCTTACAAACTTTGAGGGAGAAGCAACTCTATCGGAAGTTTTCGAAATGTGAGTTCTGGCTAGACAGAGTTGCATTCCTAGGTCATATTATATCTAAGGATGGTGTTTCCGTGGATCCTGCGAAAGTTAAAGCTGTTTCAGAGTGGCCGACTCCTAAGAGTGTGACGGAGAAGAAGCTTTTTGGGACTTGCTGGCTATTACAGGAGGTTTGTTAAGGATTTCTCTAAAATAGCTAGACCTATGACCACATTGATGAAGAAGGCAACCAAGTTCAAATGGGATGATAATTGTGAGAAGGCATTTGAAACCTTGAAAACTAGACTGACGACAGCACCAATCCTAGCTTTACCCGATGAGAAAGCAGAGTATGAGGTGTACACGGACGCTTCGAAAAATGGTTTGGGTTGTGTCCTTATGCAGAACCGGAGAGTGATTGTTTATGCGTCTAGGCAGCTCAAGAGTTACGAGGAGAACTACCCGACTCATGACTTGGAGTTAGCGGTCGTGGTGCACGCTTTGAAAATTTGGAGGCACCATCTCTACGGAGTAAGCTTTAAGATTTTCTCTAATCATAAGAGTCTTAAGTATATTTTCACCCAAAAGGAATTGAATATGCGTCAGAGGAGGTGGCTAGAACTGATCAAGGATTATGAAATGGAGATCTAGTACCATGAGGGCAAGGCAAATGTCGTCGCAGATGCTTTGAGTAGGAAATCTCTTCACACTGTACAATTGGTGGTACAGAGAGAAAGGTTGCGGGATGAATTTCTTAACTTTGGGGTTCAACTTACTGAGCCTGGTGCGCCTTCAGGAGTTACTACGATCCAAAATGATCTTTGGAGAGAAATTAAGGAGATTCAGACGACTGATAAGTTTCTACAAGACAAATTGACCAATGAGGCTGAGTTGCTCAAAAAGGGAGGAGATGGGATCATTCGCTTCCAAAACCGAGTTTGTGTGCCCGATAATAAGGAATTAAGGAAAAAGGTCCTCACTGAAACTCATGCTACGTTGTACTCAGTGCATCCAGGAGGAGATCAAATGTACCAAGATTTGAGACAAGTCTTTTGGTGGTCTGGACTCAAAAAGGATGTTGCATAATTCGTTGCTCGATGCTTGGTATGTCAGAAGGTGAAAAGTGAGCATAAGAGACCGCAAGGAAAGTTGCAACCATTGAAGGTTCCTGAGTGGAAATGGAGTTCCATATCCATGGATTTTATAGCTGGTTTACCCCGTACTCCTAAGGGAAACAATATGATTTGGGTGATTGTTGATCGATTGACTAAATATGCTCGTTTCATCCCTATGAAAGACACTTGGAAGAAGAAACATTTGGCTGCTGCTTACATGCATCACGTTTTGAGGTTACATGGGGTTCCAAACGAGATTGTGTCGGACCGTGATGCGCGATTTGTATCAAGGTTTTGGACCAAGTTACAGGAAGCTTTAGGCACAAACTTGATGATGAGCACCGCCTTTCACCCCGCCACTGATGGTCAGACAGAGAGGACCAATCAGACGATAAAGGATATGTTACGGGCTTGTGCACTACAGTTTCAAGGAGGTTGGGAGGACAAATTGGACTTGATCGAGTTCTCTTACAACAACAGTTATCAAGCTTCGATTAAGATGGCTCCCTAAGAAGCCTTGTATGGGAGGAAGTGTCGTAGTCCGATATGCTGGAACGATATCAGTGAGACTGTAGTGCTGGGACTTGATTACATTCAAGAGATGACTGATCAAGTTAAAATTATCCAGGAGCGAATGAAAGCTGCACAAGATCGTCAGAAGAGCTATGCTGATAAAACTAGGAGTCACATCGAGTTTGCAGCTGGAGATATGGTATTGTTGAGAGTTTCACCTACTAAGGGTGTAATGAGATTTGGTAAGAAAGGAAAATTGAGCCCGAAGTTCATAGGACCTTATAAGATACTAGATCGCGTAGGTGAGGTTGCTTATAAGCTTGATCTTTGCAAATTTGGAAAAGGTTCACAATGTCTTCCATGTTTCTCAACTGAGACGTTATGTGAATGACCCATCACATCTTCTTGTCCCCGAGACGATTGAGATAGATGAAACTATGACCTATGAGGAAGCACCATTAAAAATTTTGGACAGGAAAACACGAAAGACCCGACGTACAGAAACTCCTATGGTGAAAGTGTTGTGGTGCAACAACAATGTTGAGGAAGCGACTTGGGAAGTTGAGTCGGCAATGCGTGAGAAATACCCTCACTTGTTTGATTAAGGTACTATAGGTTCGAGGACGAACCTTTCAATTAAGGGGGATGAGAACCCTTCGCGCTCTATTGCTCTCTCGTGTTTTTATGTCGAGTCATGCTATTATGTGATATTCGTATTTTGTGCTTTAGTGCTCTTGGTGGGACCTTGGTTCCAAATTACTATTTCTTGCTTGTTTTTGGGTGCCTTGTGCACAACTTGTTCTAAAACTTGCTCAAAAGCTCACTTGGCGATAGCGTAGGTACGAGTGTATTAGAGTATGGTTATTAGAGAATTATTACAAACTGGTATTGTGGAGAATTGACGTTTTGGGAAAATATTGCTAAGGTTCATTTGGAAAATAAGTTTACGCTTCGAGGACGAAGTTGTTTTAAGGGGGGAAGTTTGTAACACCTCGTATATTTTGGGAACTTATTTAAGTCGGGTGTTACTAATTATATTTATATTGGGTTAATTTTTGTAAATTGTTAAAATGATTTTGAGTTTTAAAGGGGTTTTATTTGGTTTTACAAAAGAATAAAACTAATTTAATACAAAATTGTATTTATACTCCTAAATATCAAATTACCCTTTTACCCCCGTTGGTTTAGTAAAACCCTTTGTTTTTAATCCCTTAAAACCTCCTTTTCTACGTAAACACATAATCACATTAACATCACCGTCGTCTTTTTCGCCGCGATACGCCGTCACCTTTCGATTGCTTACCGACTTCAATTTTCAGCCCGATTTTGGACGAAACTAGTACTGTTGATCCCCTTTTTTCTCTCCTCTACACAACGGTATGAATTTCTCAAAGTTTTATTAAAGTTGTTCCGACATCGTCGTTTCGTATTTTCCCGATTAACTTTGGTTTAGGATGATTTTATTGCTTTTACTCCTAGATTATTGTTTATCATGGTTTTTAGAAAATTATAATCTATGTTATGAATAATTTGAGTTGGGTAAGTTATGTAAGGGTTATTTTTCGTGGGTTTTGATGGTGTTGATGTTGATTTCTGGAATTGGCTTTGTACTGGCGTTGTGTTGTTGGTGTCGTGCGTTGTTGTTGATGTTGTTGTAAGTGTTGTTAGGCTGGCCGTGAGTACAGTTGTGCTTGTTGACATTGCAATGGCATCTAGTAGTAGTCGTACCGTGGTGTTGTAGACTTGCAGGGGGTATCGTTGTGCGCGGGTTCGAAGGTTGTAACCATGAGTTGCGATCGTAATTGTTAGTGGTGTTAATTGTTATTGTTGTCGGGGCTCGGTTCGACCAAGGATTCATGTGACAGAAGTAACCTAAGTCTTATAATAGTAATTGCTTGAGTTTAATGGTATTAAGTAAGTTAGGCGTTAAAGGGTTAACCTTGGTGAGAGTTATACTTGTTAATGACCTCAGAGTATTTTAGTTGTTTTAGATTATGCACACTAAGTCATTTTATTGATTTTGGATATCATTTGGTACTATGTAGCTGGTGAGTTTGATTTGGTTGGGTTCACTGATTTTTGAGAGTTTTAAAGGGGAAAGCTTAACAATTTACGGTAAGAACGCCAACTCTTGAGCTCGAGCATGTTTTATCGTTTTCTAATGTGATTAATTCTTGTCTCATTTATATTGGCTTCTCTACTTTTCTGATTGATCACAATATCTCTTGTTTGGTTGGGAATTGGTTATATATCAAATAAAATATCTAATCATGGTTTGAATATGGGTTGTGGTTAATGGGATTTCTTCTATACACTCTAGAGTAACGTGTTAACTCCTCCGGGGGTGCTCGTTTACAAATGATTTATTATACCTCTGATCAAGGTAACTCTTAACTGGATTAGCTACCAGTTACCTAATAGAACCTCCTCCTTGACCGGTTACATCCTACTGGCCCTCGTGTGAGGGGTGTGCACGCTCGTGTTCTCTTAGGGTGGTTTGGTTGGCCTCTAGAGTTGTTCCTGGTTTGGGGTAGGACCCTTACCAAAGATGGGTTACTGATGCAGAGTGCTCATTCCTATATAATCGATTCTTCTCTCTGAAACTTATAATAATATTCTTGGTTCATATCCCTTTCTAATCATGTTGGTTAATCCTTTGGTTGTAAGCGTTGCTTGTTCAGCTACGCGCCTCGAATGCGCGTATCTTATTTTCCCTTGTTTTGCTTTGAGTTCTTACTCAGCCAGTTTGCTGACGTTCTTTTGTTTGGGTTTGTCCCTACCCTATTCTGGGGCCTTTTGTTTAGACAATCGTTGAACATTTACTTTTTCATTTGGATTTTGGATTTGGAATTTGTAAACTTTGACTAAAGTCTTCTGCTGTCTTACTATTTTATTATTTACCTTTTGGATTTATTATTTTGGTTTTTGCCTTGCAATTAACTCAGGTAGTTAATTGTGGCATAATAATCCTAGGTTTTCATTATTTAATTGAGTCGAAAATTTAGGGTTGTTACAGGTTCACCACGCCCTTCATAGGGTGTCGTTTGCTTTTGACGGCGAAGCCGTCGGAAATTTGGGTCAGTTTGACGAAAGTGGGTTTATTGACCGGTGGTTGGAGGGTGGCAGAAGGGTTGTCATTGGTGGTGGTAGTTTTTTGTTTTGAATAGACAAAATTAACCCTGAATTCTGGTTTGGAATGTCTAATATACCCCTGCTGTTGGCACTGTTCAGTTGATAGCCGCTGTTGAAAATTCAGCACTCCAATCTAGAGCTGATCAAATGGCCCAGGCCCGAAAGCCCGGTCTGGCCCGACTTTTTCCCGGGTTTGGGCCGACCAACTAGGCCCGGCCCGGAAAAACAGCAATAATATGGGTCGGGCTTGGGCCGAGCTCGTGGCCCGAAAATTGGCCCGGCCCGCTTTTAAAAAGAAACGCAAACTTTTTTTAATTTTATAAACCTAAGTTACGTAAAATAGCAAAATGATGTCGGATTATGACGAATTTGGTAAGTAGATTACTCAATGTAGCAAAATTAGACTAAATGTAGTGAATAAAGCATATTAAAATAATAAAAATATTACTATTAATAAAATAAAATATTGTAAATCATGAAAATAACATCAAAAACCACTTTAAAAATGTATAAGAATTTATTATTAAACTGAATATGCAGGTAGTAGATAATATTAATGTGTCAAGTGATAAAAAAAAACGTATAAATTAGGTAATACCCGATTTTTTTTTAAAAAGCCCGAACGAGCCCGAAACGGTCCGAAGCCTGCTTTGGCCTGAACGGACCGGGCTTGGGCTGATCGATTAGGCCCGAAAGAAAAGCCCGACCCGGCCCAACCCCAAACACCGGGCCTACTTTTTTACCCTAAGCCCGGGCCGGCCCATGATCACCTCTAGCTCAATCCTGGACATGCCTGATATTTGGAGGTGATTCCTTTTTCGAAAAAAAGAGCTTACAGAAGTAGACGGTATACGGAATGTTCAAGAAAAATTAATTAAAATATTTAATATTTAATTTAGACGGGTGAATTGGATCGGGTGACGAGTGAGAAATGTTCACCCGAATCCGACCCATCACCCGAACCCGTTACCCAAATTCACTTATCATCCGTATACTTCAGGTTCTTATCCATTTAGCATCATCGAATGGACCGGGTGGTGGGCGGGTTCGGGTGAAATTGACATCCCTAATTGCTAATGCTGAAGCTGTAAAGACTTTGGTCATTTGGCTAACTGCCACGCTGGCAGGAGGTTGTTAGCATAATTCGGTTAATGGGTTAGCAGTTGAAGTTTTTGAAGAGAGACATTTGTTTTCATACTCCGTATAATATTTTTTTTTTTGTACGTACCCAACCGTTGTCCTTTGGGTGCGCACTAGGTAAACTCACGGGCGAGCTCAGTAGCCTGCAAACCACACCACGCCAGGTTAGCCACACTTGCGTGCGACATGCTCGACCTGATGGCTTAGGGGGGGACACCATTACGGCAATACTTATCTCCAAGCACAGGAAGATCCATGGCAGCCCACATCCCCGCATAGGCTTATTAGGGCCCAAAGGGAAATGAAAGGCCATAAACAGGAAATGCTACTGTGCCGAATCGAACCCCTGACCTCGAGGTTAAGAGGGGAACCCTTTACCACCAAGACACCAACTATATTTGCCACTCCGTATAATATTTCATAAACCAGATGTAACTGAAAAATAAATTAATAAAAATTCATCAAACCAAAGGCAAACTACATTGGTGATTCACCAGACCGGTAATTTACCCGAATACTGCAAAAAGATCTGACTCTATGGTGTACTTGTTTGCTCCTCCCATAATGCGAATGATTAGTAATACGGAGTATGATTTTTCTAATATGATTAATAATAATACACAACTGTTCCGGGCAACCCAGCTTCTCATGTTGGCACTCATGAGACCACCTGCTCATACAAATTGGAATCAATACAAAAACGTAACAGATTAAATGAGAACATTCGCAGTTTGATAGATCGAGTGAAGATGAAGGAGACGAACATCAGCTCAATGTCAGCTACACATGTCAACAAATTAGAGTTTCTGAGATGAAAAATAGAATACTGATGGAGATCGCCTGATGCATGGCTCGATGAAAATAATTTGCCAAAAAAATTCTGGGCAGAGGTCTACACTATCATATATTCGCTTAACAGGAACACTAATTGAAGCTTGGAGTGGGCTGAAACCAACAGCGACACATGTTCTTGTGTTTGGTCTGTATACCTTCACAAAAGACGAGCAAGCTAGATGAAAGACTAAGAAAAGAAATTTCTTACAGCAGACTTAGCAGTATAGCTCGCAGGCTGTCAAAGGGGTATCGAATCTTTCACACCACCTAGTTGTTCAACCGCGTGCCCAACTCTACATGTTTCCCGTGGTGTCTCCTAAAATAACTTTCAACGCAACATCACTTGCATAGTTGATACAAATTTTTTTTTTTTTTTAATATTTGTTCAATTGTAAAAAAAACAATACCTTTGCTCTCAAGAATCAACTCTTTACCCCGGTCTAAAAGGCGGCTCCCTACTTTAGCCGGCGGCTCCCTACTTAAGCCAACAAAAGGAAAGCATTTAGACAATTGAAAAAATCGGACTTTTCAAATTTTCTGGGAGATGTGTCATGCTTTCTTCCAGCATCAACCGAACCTTCAACTCCAAACCATGTTCCATAAGTGAAGGAAACCCCCATGTGCCATACCTAGAAAACAAATTGGAGGTATGTTAGTCGTTTCATATAGTACTAACTACTAAGCATCTAATAACGAGAGTCGATAAGATGAAAAACCTCAAGTAAACCCAATGATGCACACCCAAACACCGTTGATACATATAGGACTGCTTTTGTGTTTTTGAGTTTTGTGAAAATGGAAATTACAGAAAAACGAAAAATGGGATATGATATTGTAAACCAAAGGACAATGGGATGAACTTTAGCTAACAATAAATGATCTAAATGGTTATGAACTACAGGAACACCATTCATAAACACATAGACACTACAAGGGAGATTAGACCACCACAAATGCTCCTAGATACATTTGCTACTGTTTTTGCATCCAAAGAAAACAAGAGTAAACTCTCACCATTTTGTATTATCAAAGTCTGATTATTACAAGGGTTATGGCGCCTTATTTATAGGGGCAAACTAAGTCTACAAGGTGTTACAATAATATAAAGAAACTAGTAAAATAAGCTAATAAAGAAACTAGTCTACAATGTCTGATTTTTGCTGATAACTGCTGTCAATTAATCTTCTCTTTACAGCCCCTTTACATAAATTAATATAGTTGATTTCTTCCTTCTTAGGCTGAGAATGGACGTGGTTCATAAGCTGCTAGCTTTGCTTTGTAGGATGACTTCTCTTTATCTATTTATATATATGAACTTACCTTATTGATTGAATAGATGTCCAGCTCAATAGTAGCACGAATTCGAGCCCCAAAACAACACCGAGCTTCAGCCCAGAAACAGTCACCTCAGCAATACACACAGCACGGGAATGGCTATAACTTTCGAACCATTGATCTGATGAAGTCTTAAATTATGTCATTGGATAGCCTGATTTCTGAACTTCAATTTCAACATAAATTTAGCCCAATTGCGTTATCTGTAGATGGATCTATCACTCTTCGAAGTTCAGACCTGTAAACTGCACTTTCTGACAACCTCCACCATGACAGCCTGCGTAAAAGTTAAACTGCAAATTATTTAGAACTCTTCTCATGCTAATTTAAAAATCATGATTTAGTTTGATGTCTTAGCTTTCCGAAATGGTATAGCACATAAAAATTGAGCTTCGTTTGCACCTTCTAACAGGCTCTCAAAATCGAGTGTACAAACCTGAAATTCTTGCACCTGAATTATTGGTCTATTTCGAACTTGCCATTTGTTAACACCTTGATTCTGCATCTCCCAAGATTCGGGAGCTATCCTTATCTCTCAACTTACTGCCAATCTGCCATAACATCTATGGTGCCACACCAAGAGCTATTATTTGAAATCATATCTCCATGTCTAAGAACTAGGAGACATATGGACTCTCTTTATGGCTAGTGTCTATATCAACCTATTTATATGGCTTAAGTCACAGAACGCATATGTCTACAGCCAACTGAAGACCTTTACCATTAGAAGCATAGCAATATCACCGGTTTTCCCAGAAAATCCCACTCCACAATTAAAGGGAACAAAACGATCACCCCCCCCCCCAAAAAAAAGCAAACAAATGATTGAATTAATGAAGTATCACAGAATGCATTTATAGAACAGTGGAAGTTAGAACACAAATGCAAACTCAGACTTTTCACCATACACACTTGGAAACACGTAGATTGGGCAGTCTGCATAGAATGGCTAATCAAACCGTAAGTCCCAAATAACTCAAACACTTCTCTACCCCAGTGATACATTGTGAGTTCTCAAAGGACACTCCACAACAACATTACCCAAGTGCTCGCCAAAACTTAAAGGGCAACCCAAAATACAAAACTTCACCAAAATCACAATTCAAAGAGGGTTATGTGACCTATCACAATTGTTATATCAACAGACCCCTACTTGTTTCTCGCCAATACCCTTCAGAAAGTTTAAGTAGCAGAGCTTAAGACTATAAGTGGAAAAAGTAACACATCACATGAATGAAAAGATGGTGTCTCGCCCCACAGTCACTCATCAAATTGTCATCTTGCTTCTAAAAATTCCATTTCAATCACTTCTCCATACTTCTTAGCGATAATATCTAAGAGCATGCCTAAAAGTTTCAAAGCCTTATTCCCAAAACGATCTAGATGACACTAATGTGTGCCTAAATCTGGGCATTATATTGAACTTAGCAGGGTAAGACAGGCAAGGAGAATTGTCAAGAACTTCGAAGTTCTTAGCCTATATAGTATCGATTCTCAAAATGCATGGGGAAATAGTGGGAGATGTGGCTCGTAAATTCACAGTACATAAAATGACACAACAACAATTGAACACTTGGGCCACGAATTATGCCACGAAAATGTGAAATTCGTGGCATAATTCTAGTTTGCCACGGGAAAAAATAGTTTCCAGCTATGGGTAAGAAAAGTTATGCCACGATCGAAAAATATCCGTGGCAAAGAGTCACTTGGGCCACAAATTGAAATGCTACGTGGCAAATTCTTACTTGCGCCACAAATTAAATTCTAATCGATTCGTGGCCAACACTTTAATTTCTCGGGAGTCATGGAATTAAAGCACCCCTAATTGAAAAAACATTAATAGAGAAATAGAAGTAATTGACCCACTTCTCATTCTTTCTCCTGACTATTCATTTTTTGCCTAGATCTTCATTAGAATCATCACTATCATTCAGCCATTTCTCATCAAAAAAATCTAGCATCTTCTTTTATCACCCCGACGATCACCGCTGCCATTTCTCATCCTTGTTCATGAACTAACCTCAACTACTACGGAGCAATGAAACCGCGATTCGTGAGGCCCACTACGGCAGAACTGACACCCCCCTCGTTTTGCGGCCAGCAACGGGAACGTGAGATGGTAATTTTTCTCCTTTGATTTATAATAGATCAGGTTCATAATTTTAGAAATTAGGTTTTGATCTTAAATTACAGTTTTGAGTCAAATTTTTAGTAGAAGTTTTAAGTAATTCTTCTGAATTTTGCTTAGGATGAATTTGATTAATATTGGAATGTGTTTATGAATATAATTTGGGGCTTTGGATTAGTTTTCGAAATGGGCTAGATGATGAGATAATTGGGTTCATATGATGTGTAATAGCCTAATAGGTGTGGTATTCGAAGACAATCCTAAATAGAATGTAAAATTAGAACATTGAACAACAATTTCTGGTTTTTTGGACAACAATGTTTCTGACACAGTGCAAAAACAGCCTTTAGGCTTAGCAAATGTCATCTGATGATGTCCTAATTGCTACCATTAGAAAGCTATCTTCATCAAGTTCACATTGAACACAAATTTCACCCAATTCCAATATCTGTAGAAGGAAATATATGCCCACAAAGTCAAGACCTGTAATCTTCATATTCTGATGAACTCTTGTTTTTAGTTCGGTTTCATATTTATACTGCAAGCAATCTACAAATCTTTTGCCATTAATTCAAAAACCATGACTTAGTGTCATTTATTAGGTTTCAGTGTGGTATGGCACATACGAAATGAACTTCGTTTGAACTTTTTAAGAAGCTCTTGAATCTGATTGCGCAAGCTCGAGTGTCTGAAATTCTTGTACTTGCATCAATCTGTACTTGTTTGTACATTCTTCAACCGAACTCTGGTGGTGAAAGTGGTTCACTGCATTATTGAGACCATTATCTGATGCTAACAAAATTACGCTCTAAATGAGTAGAAAATCCGATTTCTATTAAGACCATTAGTGATGCATTATTTCTGAAAATCAGTGACACTTCAGAAACATTCATGCAATTTTAAAGCTTTATATCTTTTCAGATAGAAGAGTTGTAGCTATCTTTTATATATTGATGGAAAGCTGATTGTTCAAGCTTTCCTATGACACCCTTAGGGACTCAATTGAATCTGTGAGCAAGATTTGATAAGGCCTCAAAGTCGGTGCAGCAAAATACATGACCTGCAGAGCAGCGAACTGACCTGATGTCACTTAGAGATCTGTATCTCTCAAACTATGATATATTTTGGATTGATTCTTTTTTCATATTAAAGCTAAGATTTGTAGCTTTATTTTGATATATTATGGGCTGAATGAGTCATCTTGAGCTGAAAATTATGAGGATTGGAAGAAAGAAGTTGTGCACTTGAGAATGCAGATTTTCGAATGGCCACCTAAATGCTGAGAATTGAATCCTAGGATGATGTTTGATCTAGCCCTTACTACCTACTGCTTATGTTCTTTCGTTAATTACTTATGTGGACAGAGTTTTGTAATCTCTCTATTGTTACCACAAAAATCTTAGATTTTCACATCGTCTTGTTTCTCAGGACTAATTACATTGTCATCTGTGTAACAATAGGTACGCATTCCTATGGCAAATGGATGTGAGGAGATGGAGGTTGTAAAAGTACTTGATGTTTTCATTAGAGAAATTCAATGTCGTAGTTGTTTCAATTAAGAAGACCCAAAAAATCGTGGAATCAAAAGGAAGCAGATTATGGCCGTCAAGTTTGTCAATATGGCACCAAAGATAATCTATGACTTGATTATTTTGCCGGTAAGAACAAAGGTACCTCTGCCTTTGTTGCTGTACTCATATGCTTTTATCAGATGTTTTATTCTTAGTTCTTACCCAAAAGAATAGCTGGTCTTCGGGATGTGTTTCTCTTATGGGGATGATACTCTTCTTTTGAGAATAGTAGATGAGTTGAATACTTGTTGGGTGTTGTTGTTTTGGAGTGGTGTTGAATTGTTGAGTATTTTTTATATTGGTGGTCATTATTATCAGTTTGTATAATATATAATTCTCTTTTATGCAGATATCCTTGTTTTCACTTGAGTACTTTGGTGTAACAAGGAAGTTAGGAAGCGATGATTTTGTCGGGATCTTCCAAGGCGGAAATGACGCCATTTGAAGTAGTTATTTTTCATGTGAAAAAAAAAACCCGAGAATCAATAGTTTTGATGTTTAGGTTTGTTGTTTCGGTACATGACTCGACAAGACGAATGGAATATTTAAGTTTTGTATCGAAAATATTATGCATCATATGTATAACAATTTGGTATGAACTTTGTGTTTTCATTGTTCGCCTTTGTGATTTTATTATTTTGATTAATACAAATAAATGGCGCTGGTAATTGATGTTTGTCACGACGAATTATAAGGAACCGCTATAAGAGTACCCTTTTGCCATGACACGGTCAATTAGGTAGGATATTGATGGCCACGGAAATAAACATCTCGGCCACGATTGCCATCTTGTGGCTAGTTGAAATGTTGGCCACGGGAGTATGTTCTCGCCACGACTAATAACATGGCCAACATTCGTGGCAAGAAATCGAATTTTGGCCACGTTTTGGTTTTCCCGTGGCCAAACGCCTTAGCCACGGGAATTTAACACTTGCATTCGTGGCGCAAGTACTCATTTGTTGTAGTGTGAAGTGAATAGCGCCCCACGCACCATAGATTAAAGACGGAATTCTATAGACGAACAATTCCGCCGGAGGATTAGGATTGTTATAAGGAACTAAGAGTTGGGCCGTGAAAGAGTTTACAAGAATCAAGGAATAAGGTGATCAGGAACAAGATGCGTTGCATTTACCGAAGATAAGATGAGGGAAAATAGCCTAAAGTGGTTTCAAGCTATGTTGCTTCGACTCGTCGGTTTAGGCACCATACCCGTGTCGACGCGACGCGACACGACACCGATCCCGGTACGGAATCCGTACTGGATCCGGTAATCGCCGGGCCGACACGGCTGTCACCTCCGAGCGAAAAATTTGTGCGCAAAGGGGGATTTCTTTAACGGTTAGTCGGCGGCAAAAAGATATACACGGCTGAGAATGGCGGAATTGGGTCCTTCCAAAAGGCTTAAAAGTCAAAATTAATTATTTATTGCTGAATGGTGCTTGTTGACTGGCCCACATAATTATAATATATACTTGATTTACTAACTACAGGGGCAATTGAAGACAAGGAAGCTTTGGAAACAGAAAAAAGTAAGCAGCTTTCAAGGCAATTTGTTCCACACGTTGTAAATGTAACTATTAGGTTTATAAAGTAGGTCCACAAGGCTACAACTGATTTTTGATGAATGATAATTCGATATTACTGTTTTTAATTTAGTTACAAAATTTTAAATAAGCGCCGGATCCCCGTACCCGTGTCTGATTGGTGGACAGGGTCCCCGTGTCTGCTAATTTTCAGAATGCCATACCCGACACCCGGATCCATACCCGTACCCGAGTCTGAGCAACATAGGTTTCAAGTGAAAAGATGATCTAAAAAAGGAAAAATTGATCAGATTATAAGCAGCGAGATGACGTTGATAAGGGTGATTGTACATTTTATGTTTCTTAAACTAAAGCATTGAGGCTAAGAGTCTGTTGTCGTTGATGATTTGTTCCGTCATCTATGGTCATTTAAAATGACAGACAAGCGCCTCCTTTGTGGCAAGTGTCCTCTTAGAAGCAATCACTCATATTAATAAAATCATAACCACACATGCTCTCCATCAAAATAATATGGTCTTTTCCTGAAATATTACCACCATTACAGGTTGTGGTCTTTGGGCTATGTTTAGTATGCACAATAAGCTAGCTTTTTTTTACCAAAGTAGCTTATTTGAATAGTTTTTTAAGCTATTTGACCAAATAAGTTGGTTTGACAAAACCATTAGCTTAAATAATAAGCTAGCTTATTTAATAAGTTACACCATGCAACTTATTTAAGGCTATGTTTGGTATGCAAAACAAGCTAGCTTATTTGGCCAAAGTAGCTTATTTGACTAGCTTTTTAAGCTATTTATCATAATTTTATCCCTCATTAACCCTCATTTATTTCAATAAAATAAAATATAAATATAAATAATGCATTTTTATGTAATTTCACATACATCGGCTACTATATCAGCTAATTTTGCCAAACACATTATTTCTATCGGTTAAAAACTTTTAGCTACTATTGGAGCTACCATTTCAGGGTTCACCTACTATTTCAGCTAGTTTTACCAAACATAGCCTTATTGACGCAACAACAGATTTCAGCTTGCCATTATTGCCACCAACACTACTTCAATATAAATAAAATACTTTAATGTTTGATAATGGATTTGAACCTCAACCACAAAATATTGCAAGCATAATCACTAAGTACACCAATCCATCGGATCAATCCTGAAGCAAAATGGAGACTATGAACTATGATTACCTCGTGCAACACATAATTTCAAATTACAAGCAAATAACATACCTAATAAGGTGGAAAATCATAGAGTAAGATTTTCATGCTCGTTGATAGACTCGTAATAACCAGCCTTCCAATCTGTATCGTTTTCACCTGCACAACAAGAGGATGGCAAAGTTAGAAGATAAAATGATTCCATATCTTAAATAAACATGAAGCCAATAGAGTATGGCACGAACTAACATTTCAAAATCTTCATTAATCATTCTAAAAGAAGGGAGAATACAACAACAACATCTTGACCCCACTGCCTTAAGGCTCCCGCCATAAGGCGGGGTAAGGGGGGATCAGATGCACGCAAGCCTTACCCCTATTGACACATAGAGAGGTTGCTCACGGATGACCCAAAATGAAAATTGCTTCGAGAGTCCCACCAACGAACTGCTACTTCACAAAATAAGAACCACAAACAGTTTTATGAGCCCTTTGTGCTTTATTCCATTATATTCCAAAGCCAATGATTAATTAGTCTCTGGCTATGGAAAAGGAGGGAGAATAAAAAATCTAATTCTACTAGCATTACTCTATGTTAGAAACAAGAAAGCCATGTTAAAAATGAGATACCAAGTGATGCTACGGTAGCAAACAGTAAACATTTCAATTGATGAAAGGCATACCAGGTGATGCTAGGGTAGCAAATTAGTAAAATTAAATAACAGAGGCGGTCAAGAAGAGAGACAGATCTCAACGACACATATCAATAGAACAAGAGATTCAAACAGGTTTTCTGATTTATTATATCAAAGTTCTCATGCATACAATTACAAGAGTCTATACATACTTGTCATGTAGTCATTTCACAGCTCATAATTCAGATTGTTATATAGAGCCTTATTCATTAACTTCTAACTATATTTTAATTCACTCATTGAGAAATATCAAAGGTCTTAAACCTTAGTGTTGACATTGAGTTCCCAATACTCCTCGCTCGATGCAGATACTGAATCAAGTATGTTATCTAACAATCAAGTAGGTTTGTATTGATAAAAATCCTTTTTTCTTATATTTCTGGTTGCATTTGACCCTTTTTGTTTGTTTCTGACATTGTGATTTCCAATATAAACATACAGACTTTTATAAGACCCTTTGGTAAAGTCCTACCAATAAGAGACCAACACCAACACATATCTAACAGCCTTCCTACATTCGACTATTCAAATGTATGTGGGATTAACATAGATTTATCACAAATTTTGCATGAGTGATCCGCGTAACTACAAACAACAACATCAACCCAACGCCTAAAGGCTCCCACCATAGGGCGAGGTAAGGAGGGGTCGGACGTACGCAAGCCCTAGCCCTATGTTGAAACATAGAGAGATTGCTCACGGAGTACAACTACAAACCACAAGCAAAATCTTGTAACATGTTCAATAATTAAACATGAAACATACACGGCAGCCCGGCGCACATTGGCGTCCCCGCTAAGCGAGGGTCCGGGGAAGGGTCCCACCACAAGGGTGTAATGAGGGCAAGCCTTCCCTTGTCACTTTATTTGACAAGAGGCTGCTCCCAGGACTTGAACCCGTGACCTATCAATCACACAGCAACACCTTTTACCGGTGTGCCAAGGCTCCCCTTCAAACATGAAACATACAAATGGACAAAAGTCCTAGTATCCTGAGCTTTCTAGCCCGAATGTTAATAACATGAAGGTATCTACTATACAGCCTAAACTATATTAATGTGAAGTTTTCTATGTGCAAACAGAATCTCATTTAGAGTTAACTGAAAATATCTTCATTCAATATTCCGTTGTTTGAGGTGTATTGGGGCTTCAAGACAGATTTATAGCAGATGAAAATTGTCATCAGAAAATGAGAATCATATCATCATCTTCAATGTCAAGAGAACTCTTGTATAGCACAAAGTGTTCGTAATTAACAGAAGAAAGTATTCTTACTTCCCAACCAAAACGGCCATTCATTGCCATATGAACCAGTTGAATGTGCCTCAGACGGAATATGTACGTGTACATCGGGGTGAATCATAAATTTCCAACATGCATCACCCCAACAAGTATCTGCAAATGATAATCCAATATCAGCACAATGACGGTACATAGTCACAAAGTACACGAGACAAATCTCAAATTCCTATGTGAAAAGTGAAAACACTAGCTACCTTTATATAATATGTATAAGAAAAGTATTACTAATGTATCCTTGGGTAATTATCACTTCAATGAATTGTCAAAAATCACACTGAGGCGTGCTAAGGTATTAAATAGATTATTATTGGGACAATCTGGTCATCAAAGGCAGTTATATGATACATTACCTACAAGTACCTTACCTGTTAGAATATGGATGCATGTCATATTGAGACCAATGCTCTTAAGCTTTAACATAATAATTAGATTAAAATGTTTGACCTCACAATTATGTTATGTTAGCATTCCTCTATGGTGACGGAACAAAAGATACCCCACTGCTTTATAAAAACCTTAACTTGCTACACTACTGATTTATTACATTCGGATATCTCCGCCACCAAAAAAAAAAAAAAGGTTTCAATTTCTTAAATATAGATTTTGTCTGTGAATTCAAGGGGTGGCGGATGACTTCTAACACCTACCAATCATTAACGATCATTAACTCATCAACCCAATGCCTTAGACAGGCTTCTGCTCAAAGTGAGGTTGAGGGGGGGGGGTGTCAGATATATGCAGCCTTCTTCATGAAGTGCAGGAGGTTTTACTAAGCGATTTGATTTACTAGACGATGCTTAAAAGCCTCTACTACCACATCCATATGCATAACCCAAAACAATTAAAACTTGCATGAAGCGTGTCAGGTCACAAACAAATATTACCTTTAGAGCACAGAAAACTTCCAAATAAATTCTTAAAGCAATCATGGACTGCGAGCGAAGCTGGAAGTCTTGGTGTTTCATATGCAAGAATGGGAGGAATGCATGTAGGGTCATCGGGACCATCATTTTCTACGTCATAGAGGATTGTGTGAATGTCCTTTACCTCATGACGCTCCAGATGGTATGAGAAAATCTTTGTTTTAAGCCGAATGTACAGAAGTTTACAATCTTGTGGATCAACACTTAGGATTCTACCGCATACAAGACTTGCTGGGATGCAGCGAAGAGTAAAACACTGTCCACGAGACCATTTACCAGATTCGATGAACCACATTGATATTTCAGAATCCCCAATCACTCTCAAGTAGCAAACACGGCCCTCAGAAACTCCCAAATATCTACATACACACCTCAAAGCATTTACTTGAAATGTAGTCTCCTTCAAAAGAAGATTCTCTTGACAGAAGCATAAATCCCGATCTAGTTCACCCGGTATCTTAAGCAAGCTAAACAAGAAGAGCTCCTTCTGCATATCATATGCCACAACGCCGACACCAGGTCTCATCCAATACATATAACCCTTCAGGTAGATACCTCGAGTCGACATTTTAGACCATTTACCAAGGAAGGGCTGTAAATGGTGTACTTTGTATTGCCAGCAACAAGTTTTTGATGAGAATGTGTTCATAACCGCACAATAACCTCGTACATTCTCCATAACAACCAGCTCGACAACCTTTAGTTCAGGAGTGTGGCTAGAAAAATAATCAATTGCTAATCCATAGGATATGAGAGAAATATTATGAATCGACGTAGTAACGGGAGGAGAATTAGGCAAATAGACAGCTTGTCCCGTAACCGGATTATGCAATGAGATGAAGTTACCAAGATGACCACGAATGTGAAACTGCAAGAAAATTCCATCGCAACTGCACATGGGCAAATCACTAGAAACAAACAAACTATTGGGTATACCTTTGGTGAAGAAATCAGAATAGAACTTCTTTGTTCGAGAAGCTTCAAGGTTGTGTTGTAACAAATCGCAAAACACAGGACAGTACTTAGCAGGAGCAATTAAAGGTACAAACTCTGTTGTCGTAAAAATAGCATCGCACATATGATGTGCTTTAACATATGAAAACCCAAGAAGAACAGGGTTTTGAGCCAGGTATCTGGCAATAAATGCCCGGTCTAATAGCTTCTGTAATGACCATTTACAAAGTGTGTCCAAGGAGCTGATAGTAGACCAAGGAAGCCTGAGTAAAATTTCTCGGATAACATCCTCACTGGGTATTTTATCAAGAACATCGAGAAAGACCTTTCTCCCACACATAGATAGTTTTTCATACTTGCTCTGACAAGACTTTGGCTTTATAGTAGTAAACTTAGACTTAACTTATTCCTCGATTTGTCAGAGGGACCCCTACTCCTCAAAGCACTCACATTGTTCACATAATATTTTCCTGACCTTAAGTACTTCCCATCCAACCACTTCTCACCTCGATTCTGACATTCATCCTCACATTTAATCAGCCTAGCCATTGTGTCCACTTCTAAAGCTAAAAGCTCGGAGACTAAATTAGCTCACAATATCAATCTCTCGCAGCCTCAGATTACCAAACTTATTTTGCAAGTTTCCTGCCAACGTTCAGTAAAAAATCTTAGAAGAATATGGCATAAGAGGAGTGCTAGCAACACCCTCGACTAACATCAGACACGTGTTGAAAGAGGAGTGCAATTGTTAAGAAACGATAAATAACGGCTAACAAAACGACTACACTCAAGCTTATGATCACCCAATGTCTCACATAGAAATCTTTAAGGGATATACAAGACAGTTTGGTGGCAAATGAAACAATCACAAGGGCTGTGAAAAGAGGCATTCCTGACTTCATTTTCGACAACATGACGAAATATATCGTGCGTAATTGCTAAGATAGAGGTATCAGGTACATTAGATCCTCACTAACTTAGTGTACAAGCTTAGAATTAATTCATCATCGGTAGGCCTTTCAATGGTGAATGACAATCATAATCTCATCAAAATTAAGAACGAGTAACAGTTTAAACACAAAGATTCGATCTTTGAGGGGAACAGAATGAGAGCATGTATGCATCTACTACTATCAGCAATCAAAAACAATGGTAAAGTATTCAACTTGCAGCAACAGAAGCACAAAAAAAAAAAAAAAAAAAGCGTAAGGAAGAATCCACTTACCAGTGTTGTGATATAATAAATAGATCCGATTCACCCGAATGAAAATCTCGATTTCCGACCCAATTGAATAAATTGATTGGAAGCAAATTGATCGACCGGCAGTTAATCGATTTTTTTTTTTTTTTTTTTGTTGAGATATGAAAAGAGGTGAGAAGAAATGCCGATGGACAACTCGACAAGACAAAACTGTGTTTGTTCTGAACCGGTGTTCTTTGTTTTTTTTTTTTTTTTTGCTTTTTCTTTGAGAAGGCTTGCGAGTTGCGTATATATATGTCACTGTCATTCTCCTTATTCTGTTCTTAGTAAGTTTATAAGTTGCCTTATTCACTTGTTGACATGATTTGTTTTTTTCTTTCCTAAAACCAAGTTTATCTATAGATCAGATGATTTGAAATTCATTCATTTAAATGGTGGGAAGTTATCTAATGGGTGTTTGACCGTGGTTTTGGAAACAAATCGGTACTAGTTTGCATGCCCGTGGCACGCCCGGGCTATATATTTATATTGTTTATACTCATTCTATAAGAAAAGTGTTGTCTTGTCTTTGTTCTAATAAATTAGCATAATAATTATATTCCATAAATTAGGTAACATGATATTACGGCTTATCATTGTTCTAATAAATTACCATAATAATTATTTTCCATAAATTAGCTATATTATACTACTATATGATAATATATTACCCTATCTTAACCGATAATTATATTTAATGTTATTTTTATGTTCTATCCAATTAGTGAATGTCAAGTGCCGTTCTAGGAAAGACTTGTTTTCAGGTTTTAATATATAGTATTAGATTAGATTAGATTAGATATGGTACCCCGGGGGTATGTAGCTCTAGGTACCCCCGGTTTAAGTGGTATATAATGAGTGAAAATTGAAAACTAATGAGTGAAATTCGGGAAATAATGAGTGAAAGTTGGGAATTAATGATTGGAATAAAGTTGTGTATAATGATTGGAAATTCAGAAATAATGATTAAAAATAAATAATGACTATAATGTTATATATAATGAGTGAAAATTGAGAAATAATAAGTAAAAATTGTAAAATAATGAGTGAAAGTATATAATGAGTGAATTGAAAAATAATAAGTGAAAATTGTAAAATAATGAGTGAAAATATATAATGACTATAATGTGGTATATACTGAGCGAATAGTTAAATCGGGGGGTACGTAGCTCTATGTACCCCGGGTACCTAATAATTTGTGATTATTTGCCCACATATTTTTGATTATTGCTACATTTAATGAACAGTTTCATTAAAGAGTTTCAAGAAAAAGAGTGGCAGCGAGAAACTTGATTCCCTTTTGGTGTGCTTTGTTTGTAACTAGATGTAAGCTCGTGCGTTGCACGGGTCTCTTAATGATGATATTCAATTACTATATACACCTAGTATAGGATTTAAATATTATTTTTAAATACATAATATGGAATACTAATACTCCCTCATGTTCTATATAATGTTCCACAATGAAATAGCACGCAATTTTTTGGTGGAAATAAGATGTGCTTGAAAATGAAAGTGGGTAGGTCACAAACCATTAGGACCACAAAAGACATTATAAATAAGGAATGTAGAAGATCATTTAAAACTGACTCAAAAAAAGAAACAAGAACACCATTCATAATATGGAAACAATCGGTATATGATACCCCGGGGGTACCATGCTCTACGTATCCCCCGGCTAAAATAACAGCCCAAACCTCAATGTTTGTTCTGTAACCCAGTGATAATGAAAGCCTATTATTATTTAACGGTCCAAACTAAAACAAACAAACTAATAAAAGAAAAGAAAACCCAACCCCAAATTCTCTCTCCTCCACTTTTGTAATGATCCATCTCTAACTATAATGCCTTTTGACAAGCATAGTAGTAGTAGTAGTATGTGGGATAGTATGGACAAGGGGAAGGAGACAAAAGGGAAAGGAAGAAAGATGGTTTTGCGTAAGAGTTCTTCCATGTTTTGGAATTTCCTTCCCTAAAAACTAGGAACACCATACTACTGATATCCTTCACAATATCACATTGTTGCATAGCAGGAAAACTTCCTCTATAAATAGCTCCGTCTTTCCTTTGTTTTTCAACACAACAATCGAATAGTGACATTAAACTGAATTGCTTCAGACGATAAGCACACCACATGTAAAGTGAATTCTGAGTGTTATAAGATTTCGTGAAGATTGAAATAAGTAATCGTTGCGTAAGTGGGGAAAGTAATATTTTATTAGCGAGGCTCTGTTGAAATAGTCATCATCACTTAACGTAACCAAGGTATAATTTCTTAAACTGTTATAAAATTATTATCGCTAGACAACGACGTTAATATTTCTTTTATACGCGTTTTCGATAATTGATTAATCTTGTGGCGAATAGTTATTACGGTACAAGTAACTCGGCGGAATTACCCCAGTTTGTGTACATCACCGTATTAACAACTAACCTGAGATTAAATGTTAATGTGCTAGTGGTAAATAGTAACTCCATGATTAAAAAGTAACCCGGGCGAATTACCCCAGTGGTGAAAATAATCTTAGAGTGAATAATTTCCGCTAAACGATAATTAGTAAATTAACAATTTAACTAGATAATCACCACTTTAGAATTCGGACGTCGTTGAACCCTTGGACAGTAAATACTAGACTAATCAACTGTACAAATGGAATAACAAAGTAATCCTAAGTAATAACTTATGCAATTTTTATTACTTAGAGCGAGCGAACGCACAAAAGCAACCGTACGGCAATTCAGGAATCAGGTAAGGGACTCTTTCTGATTTAGCTTATACTATTATTTTTCGTATACTCTATAAATGCTTATTTTTGAAAGAGGATCAAGTTCTGTGAAATATGAATATTTTCTAAACTACTTTGAATTGTGGTTAGTTATATGTTCTGGCTAACTGTGAACTGAGTATATCCGTCTGGCCCTGCCAAGGGATTAAACTGGCACTGACTGCGAACTTCTGAACTAAGTAGAACTATTACTACCCACTATTGAGAACTATCATACTTTTATGATATTATTGTCTTTTTTTTTGCTTTACTGTTTTAGCACTTCTTGATCCAGTTAAATTAGAGACTGTGTTTTACTGAGCTGTCGAGCTCACCCTTTCAATAATAAACTCTTTTCAGGTGACCGTCACTAGTTTGGAGTGGGGATTTGAGTGAGATTACCCGGACCAGTCTAGCCTTGTAATTTAAATAAATGGCCTTATTTACCGTTTCTGTACCGTATTTTTCCGCATGTTTGATTTTATGTAATATTTCCCTTGTACCTTTGACATTTGAATATTAAGAAAGGCTTAGCCTACGTTCGTGGGTTGCCGTCTGTTATGTTCCAATGCTAGTCTTGGGGCGTGACAACTTTCCCCTCCCCGACCCACGACAGCCCCACCACCTGTTCCCTAACCCGCGCCACCATACCCGACTTCGGCAGTCCGGCGATGCAACCACATGTACGGCTAGGTTCCGCCGATCACTACCCCCGCCATCCATGTACGAGTCCTAATTTTTCATGAGTACTCCGACGATGCAACCACATATAATATGAAAATGGCTGATCTCCTACTTTTCATGGCTCATGCTCTTGGTTTTCTAGAAGAGATAGGCTTAATGTATAATCATATACATTCCAAAACATATATCCACTCATTTCTCTCTCCTCAACCCCACCAATCTCATTTTTCCAGGAATATATTGAATTGGCATTCCATATTTTGAGTTGGGATTCTTATATTTTGAGTTTACATTCTCATTTATGAGTGATTTTGTTTTAATCATGTAATCTGAATTAACATATTTTTGTATGAATTGACATATTAATTCATGAGTAGGGATAGTTATTTGTGAGCCACCAATCTTCTTTTGTTGGGCCTATTCTGAATTGACATTCTATGTCTTGAGTTGTCATTCTCAATGTTTTAAGTTGACATTATTATTTGTGAGTGATTTTGTTTTGATATATTCTTAATTGACATCTCTATGCATGAATTGACATATTAATTCTTGAGTAGTAATTTGTTACCAGTGAGTGTGCATTTGAGGGTAAGAAGGAGAGATGTGATTCATTAAAATGGTGAAAATACTATCTTACCCCCCATATACATTTTCAAGTGTATATGTCATATACATTTAGTGGTACTCTTTCTAGAAGAGCATATTCAGAAACTCGAAGAGATGTGGTCCAAGAATGTATTGGATAAGCTCAATGGTGATCTCAAGCTTGTTGGAAAAGCAACATGTTCGTCAATAAAAGAGTTTTTTGCGAAACCCTACCTTTAAAAGTCACGTTTTTGCGAAACCCTACCTTTTATAATATTTTTTGCGAGAAACTACCTTAAATAAAATTTTTTTTGCAAAACACTACCTTATTGGCCTTTTCCGTTAGATTTAGCACCAACTTCCCTTTGACAGTTAGTTGACTTCATTTAACTTCATCTCCTATCTCCATTTATACCCAAATGCCCCAATTATCAATAAGAAATTCACAATTATATGCTCAACTAGATTAATTTACCACCACACTTAATTAAAAACCTACCCCAAGATTTCCCACTTCGTCAAATTAATCAAAAAATACCCAAACATTTGACCATGTGAGAAAATACAAGGAAGCATGAGGAAAGATTCGCAAAACCCATTTTAATTTATTTTTTTTAAATAATTGGTAATGTTTTTAATTTTTCTTTAGAGTAGATTCTTGGGTATAATTTTTTTTTTATGGGAGATGGAGGTAAATGAAGTCAACTAACGGTCAAAGGGGAGTTGATGTTAAATCTAACGGAAAAGACCAACAAGGTAGTATTTTGCAAACTTTTTTTAATTTAAGGTAGTCTCTCGCAAAAAATATTATAAAAGGTAGGATTTCGCAAAAACGGCGCTTTTAAAGGTAGGGTTTTGCAAAAAATGATTCAAAGAGATCAGTTCAATCAAGTCCCCGCTAGTACTTGGGAAGGACCTTGCTGAAAATGACAAGACTTTCGATATTGAATTGGGTAAAGTGAGCATTAATCCCACGAATTGGGAAGATGATGGGTTCCCTTGTGAAAATGGCTATCTCCTACTTTTCATTATTTCACCTTGTATGTCCTAAATTTTCATGAGGCCCTTAATTTGGGTAATAATGAGTGCAGATTGGGAAATAATGAGTGCAAATTGGGAAATAATGAATGAAAAAAAAATAATACCCATAAATTTATATATATAATGAGTGAAAATTGTTAAATAATGAGTGAAAATGATCACTCATTATTTTCAAATTATCACTCACTAGTTCTTTGACCCGTGCAAAATTGCACGGGGCGTTTCACCTTGTACTCATTATGTACCACTTTGTACTCATTATTTATTACTCTATAGTCAATATATTATGTATAAGTAGTCATTATTTTCTATTTTTCACTCATTATTTTCATATTATCACTCATTATATGCGACTTTGTATTCATTATTAATCACTCCCTAGTCATTATGTATAAATAGTCATTATCTACTTTTCACTTATTATTTTCAAAGAATTAGGTTCATATGTGAACTAATCCTTCTATGAGAACCATGAGAACTAATACAAACCATTAGATTAAAAAAGCAAAGGCTAGGTTTTTTTCTTTCCATTTTTCACTCATTAGTTATCAATTTTCACTCAATATTTTCTAATTTCCACTCATTATTTCTCAATCCTCACTCATTATATACCATTTTACAGTTGTTAATTATTTTCAAGCATTATTTTTCAATTTTGACTCATTATTTCTCAATTTTCGCTCATAAATTTCAATTTTCACTCATTATTTCTCAATTGGAAAATAATTAGTGAAAGTATATAATGAGTGAAATGAGTGAAATTGGGAAATAATGAGTGAAAATTGTAAAATAATGAGTGAAAGTATATAATGAGTGAAATTGGGAAATAATTAATGAAAATTGTAAAATAATGATTGAAAATTGTATATGAGTGAAACTATATAATGACTACTAGTGTAGTATATAATGAGTGAAAATCGGAAAATAATGAGTGAAAATTGGGAAATAATGAGTGTAAGTATATAATGACTATAAAGTGGTATATAATGAGTGAAATTGAGAAATAATGAGGGAAAATTGAAAATCAATAAGTGGAATACGGGAAATAATGAGTGAAAATTGAAAACTAATGAGTGGAATTCGGGAATTAATGAGTGGAAATTGAAAACTAATGAGTGGAATTCGATAAATAATGAGTGAAATTTGGGAAATAATGATAGGAAAATAGAAAATGACAATAATGTGAACTTTTTTTCGAAATAGGGCTTAAAAAAATAAAGATTAAACAAAATGGGTCGGATAAAAAAACGTTTAACGTTATGGGGTGCACGTCACCCCATTTCAGGTTCGGTATAAAACCGCCATTACCACTGGCAGTTTTACATGTATTGAATAGTGATTATGAGTTTCAGGGGGGATTTTGGGCAATTGTGAAACCGCCATGGGATGGCGGTTTCACACCCGAACTGAGTATGGGAAGTGGGAGCCTTCAATTTTTGTATAGGGTGAAACCGCTATTGTCGTGAATCCATTAGCAAATGCGTTTTCACCCAAAACAAGGCCAAAAACAACCATTTTCTTCCCCTTATACACCTGACCTAACTCAGGAATAAGCCGCATGCCTAAACTGCCAAATATCATCAAGAAAACATGTTTTTGTACGTCATTTGCCCACCTAAATTCACATGTGCAATACTCATGTCATAAGAAGGACATAAATGCAATTTTGTATGGTGCGTCAAGGGGTCCAGGTGCACCGCGCGCGCACAAAGGCGTTGGCGCACCAGCGCGCGCGCCTGACGCACCACCACCTGCGCCTGGCGCAGCCTTACCTGCGTCTGACGCACCATCACCCGCGCATGACGCAGCCCCGCCTGCGCCTGACGCAGCACCACTCGCGTCTGGCGCACCTAACCCTAGACGGCCAGAAACCCTACCTCTCCAACCACTATAAGTACCCCTTCATTTCCACCCCATTGGACAACCTTCACACACCATTTTCCACCCCGAAACTCTGCTCCTCCCTCACTACAATTCTCTCATAAAAAACCCTAACTGCAAAACAAAAACACTAGCAACTACAACACCAAAACCATAATAGCACCCCTACACCTCTAGGGCAGTCCTAAACACAACACAATCAAACACAACTCAAGCAAAGCCCCTATTAAACACCACGTTGGAAGAGCAACACATCGCTCTAAGAACACATCTAGCCCCTACGACGCATACTAAGGATCAACGCAACGATCTCAAAGCATAGTAGAGCAAGTAGTGGTATCGCGGACACACGTAAGTCCTGAGGGCACCCCTCTTTTCTAAACTCATCTTTTTACTTTATTCTCATCTTCTACTCCTTCACTTACGTGTGCAATTTATTAATTTCGACCTATATTTATATTTTGCCTAACCAATATTTAGATCTAAACGAATTACATGAATTACGCGTAACACACATAGCGCAAAGCGCTTGGACAAATTGGTAGCTAGGGACCGTTCATCAATCGTAACAACGTTGCGACCTAAGATCTAGTTTATGTGCTAAATAACCGACTTAGCTAATTTACTAGGTTGTATATAATTTGCAAATGACTGTAACTTGCATGGCTAACTTCTCAACGACTTGTAAACGATAACTCAACTAGTAGAGGCCGCTATATGCGGGCGGGGTTGGGTGTCTTATGGCTTCCCAACACTTACCGTCACCCCCGAACCCAGTCTTGCGGTTCGTAGACTGCATATTGGCGTAGGGCACAATGCGCATTCTGTTCCTTATGTCCCTCGGTTTTGTCCCTTTTGGTAAACGACTCGCAGAAGTGTTTTGTACTTGGCATGACTCGCTTCTCCAAGCGTTTATGCTCAATGGGTACAGACTCACCTAGCGTTTACGTAGTCCCTCGGTAACAAGGAACAAGTTCGCATTGCATGGTTTCCAAACACCCCACAATTGTTTGGTGGCGACTCCTATCCTAGTGCAACCATCGAACGACTCGCGCGTCCACCGCGATAGAGACCATCCGTGGAATCTACACCCGGCCCTAACTCGGCCAACCCTTTTTGACGTAGGGTCGGGTTAGGGTTGTGTTTTTCAAACCCCGGCCCTGGTCAAACTCGGACCTAACCCTGCCCTAACCCTGATCTTGACCCAAACCTTGGCCGTAACACTGGAGATTAGAAGGAACTGATCAAATAACCGAACAAAGGTAAGTTGGATAAGAAGAGTAAGTGAAGAACCTACGTGGGTTTTGATTCTTTCGAGATATCTAGGCATTCTAATTATCATAAGTTTATTGAATAATGATATTGTTAGAAACAAATTATGATAATTAAGAGCAATCCCTTTTGTTTAGAAAAATTCTGAAAATCGACCAACCCAACGCTGGTCAAACCATGTCAGAGCCCGGTCAGAACCTTGCAGGGCTAGGGTTAGGGTTAGAATTTTTCAACCCTGACCCTGGTCAAACCCTGTCAGAACTCAGTCAAACCCTGCAGGGGTAGAGTTAGGGTTGAGATTTTCCAACCCTGACCTTGGCTCGACCCTGACCTTGGAAAGTAGGGTCAGGGCCAGGGTTGAATTTTTCCAACCCTAGCTCAGGTTAACTCGGCCCTAACTCGGCTCAACCCGACCCGTGGCCAGCTCTAGCCGGAAGACACAACACCAGCACGCCGAAAAAGTTTATCCTGCAAGTCAGCAGACTGAAGACGAGACGCTAAAAACGCATAATGGACAGCATCACCAGCCGAATAAACACCAAGCCCCCCATGGGAAAAAGGCAAGGTGGCCAGCCTCCACTACCAATCACCAAAACCCGGCCCCGAAACCATAACAATACGCTCTAAAGAAGAACGAAGTGCTACATCAAAAACAACCTGAGCCGACTCAAAGACACGGGGTGGACAAGTGCGCAAAGCAAAGTAAAGATTAGACACACCGGTACAAGCCCGAAGTAACAACAACTCACACTGGTGATCGCGAAGTGTTGCAACTGCATCCATAAGCGCAATGGTTTTGGTGACCCGCTCCAAAATAAGGGAACTGCAAAAGTCGAGATCCGCACTCACCGGCCCACCTAGAAGCTTAACCCCACGAAGAGGCCTAGCAATATTAGGAGGGAAAATACTGTCAAGCCTACTCCGAGGGTCTTCACGACGCCCGAACACCTTTGTCTTATCAATATTAAGATGAAGACCCAAAGGTGGGCCCGCCAGCTGAATCAGCTCCAAGACCTGGCCAACAACCAAGGTATTGTTATGGACTATTGGAAATAATTTGTGATATGGAAATACAGACATTTTAGAATGTTCTAATCGTTATGGGAGCTAAAAAAAGTCTGTTTTAATAATAAAATATTGATTGATTCCTTTCGTTCATTTTGAAATTTAATATCAATGTAAATGTAAATGTAATGGAAACAAACCACACCACCACTTGAACATCAAAATCGATTTTTTCGAATTTAAGTACTCAAAGCAGCCAGAAGTTTAAAGTCCTAGACTACACTGATTAGCCGAACTCGGTGTGTGATCTTAACCTAGAAACCGATATTGTTCATCTCAGGCACTCTATAGAATCATGATCGCTAAATGCACAAGACTGCAAGCTTGACTAGGCATTATAGAAAGCGGTCGACCATCTCAATTCTACTCAACAATAAATAGAAAGATCTAGCTTTTTAATCTTCTTGAATCTTCCGTCGTATGAAAGTTCCTACAATTTACCATAGTGAATTGCGCTTAAGTTTCCATCAAAAGGCATACGAATAGTAGAAAAGTTTTGACTCAGAGAAGCTGATCTACATCACAATACACAAGGAGTGTATCTGTTTCACCCTTATATCTAATTAGAAGTAGTAATGCCTGATTACGTTTAGACGTTGTCCAAAAAAAAAAAAGTAATGCCTGATTCTATCTGATTCAGCGGAAATTTCCTTGGCCTTGGAATTAAGTTCCACAAGGAACTCTTGATCTATCCTCCGCTTCCACAAATAACCTTGAGACTTCTTCCAGAACATGGTCAATCCCCTACTCATCGTATATCCTAGAATTACCCTGTCTGCTATTCCCGCAGCTGAGTTCTTGTAAACTCTGTCTTATCAGCCTTGCTGCGCACAGTTACGTCCTGAAACAGTTCGTGAGCACATACATCAAGCACAAACTTGGGGATTCCAACATCAATATCATCAATTTGGCCCAAAAAGTCCAAAACAAGTCACTTAAACTAATCAACATAAACGAAAGGCAAAGAGAAGGCAACTTTCATTGAATAAACTTCCAGAGTTAGCAAAATAAGCTTTTGTGCATTTCTCATACTACTAATACTATCCCAGTTCCCCTGATTCATGTGTATGATCCTTCTGAAACGATCCTAGTAATCTTCAGTGTATGCTGATTCTAAAAAGATTGTTCTAAGTCGTCTCAATTTATAAAAGAATAAACTTTACCACAAAATCAAATTCTCCAAAACCATAGACAGTTATCATGTGTAGATAATTACTTAGATGCTGGAAAGTGGAAAAGGAGACAAGCAGCTAAGAGAACACTTTTATTTTCCTTTCCAACCCTTCCCTCTCCTAAAGAAATCACGGCCGCTCATCCCACACAAAAAGAGTAATGTCTTATTGATAACAATAAACTATCAAAGAACTCATTACTGCAACCACGATCAAAGAAAAACTAAGGGTATCTCAAAGCAAAGCCAGAACAACAATAAGGGTGAGAGCAGACTGTCAAAGCCAGGTGTGGAGCTTCCAAGGAAACTACTCGACTCGCTATTCACTAGCACTGAGAGCAAGCAGTTACAAATCAAGACTAAGATGAATAACAAAGGGGAGCTTTACATCTAGAAAGGTTTCAGAAGAACCCAAGTTTCTTGAATATTCATGAGCTAGGCAAGTAGCTTCCTTCATGATATCGTGTGATGAACTCACATAGGTAGACAACGGAAACGACATATTAAAGATAGTAGAGGACATTCGACTGGCCTCACTCCTAAATGTAAAACAAGACTATAAACTGATACGATGATAAACTGATCGATGCCTCCTGTTTGTCCAAGAGATTCCCTATATATAACTAGTGTTGGAGTGACCCCCAAGCAACTATATAATCACTCATTTGCCCCTTCCAAGGGTAGGCTATTCTATTACATATCACTAAAAACTGACACAACAAAACATAATTGCATATACACCAAAGGAATAACTTTTAATAAAGGTATACATAGATCTCATATTTTCCATTTCCAATGGAGCCAAAGACTAATAATTGTTTGGTTTTTGGGATATAATGGAATAAAGCAAAATGGCTCATAAAACTGTCTGTGCTTCTTATTTTGTGAAGGAGTAGTCACTCGGTGCGATTCTCGAAGCAATTTTCATTTTGGGTCATCCGTGCGAAGCCTCTCTATGTTTCAATAGGGGTAAGGTTTGCGTGCATCCGACCCCCCCTTACCCCGCCTTATGGCGGGAGCTTTTAAGGCAAGACAAAGTCTCATATGAGACGGTCTCACGATAATTTATTGCGAGACGGACTTAGTTGTTTAAAACGTGAACCATTTAACATTCATTGTGACTATTATATTGCTATTAGTGATCTTGTTAGTTTACGATTTAACCACATAAGTTGTGATTAAAAAGGGTCACAAAATATAAAATTAGGCATAATTTATAGGATAACCCATTTACTCGATTTATATTAGGCATTCCAATCTTACATTAAATTAGAACAGTCACTAAAAGAAGTATTTATGATTACTAAAAATGTAAAAGAGGTCACTATTTATATAATGAAAGATGGTCTCACCAATAAATTAGTGTGAGACCGTCTCAAGACTTACTCTTATGGCAATGAGGTAAAGATGTTTGTTGTATATATAAATCTCAGATGTGAAAAAGAATTCAGCCTAGAATGAAAACCATAATCATTTAAATCAAAATCAACAACCAATCAAGTTGAGAAGGAAGCAGTTTTTCAGTGTTACGATAAATACTTTATCAGATCCTAGTTATTTATCAGCACATTTTCATCTTTACACTACTTCTCTAGGAAAAACACGTTCAAGCTATGACCTAGTAGAAGCCCACTATGATGTCGGAAGAGGTTAATTTAGTTTGACAATCGTACAATTTTCTGATGCTTGGGTATCAAAAGAGAGTGTTTCGGGAAAATAACTCACCTTGTACCCAAAGAGTATATCTTCAAAGGTTTCATAAAGACCGATTGTCACATCCAACTTAGTATCCTGCAAGGTAGAGACAACAACAAAATGTAATTAGAACTTCGACCACAACGCTCAGCTGATATGACCAAAAAGTTCAAAAACCCTTGAGAAGACTTCCTAGCCCGAGCCAGCTTTTAAAAATGATCTTTGAGGGCGGTCTTTGTCTCTTAAACCACGAAAAAAGTATACTATTACACGTCATTTTAATTTCCTAATCTTTCTTTTTTTCTTTGTATCTAGAGGGGTGAACTGCATCTTCAACAAATATCTTTGACAAGTCATATTCTTAAGAGGCGAAATAAATGAAAGTTAACCCGCTATATCAGAGGTAATTAACCAATATAAGAATGCATTTTGAAACGTTGATTCTTTGTCAACAGGAGTACAAGATCTTATTTTGGAAGGTCAGATCTGAATGGAGGGGGCACTACTCAACAATTTCCAGAAAATACTCGGACATCATCAAGTCACCAGTCACCCGTCCCCACAGATCAAGTATGGGATAAAATGTTGACATTCTTTAACTGACCTTTTTGGAAAATGCAAGTGCTTGATACCCAAAATACAGTTCGCCATTATAACAACCCACTAATTCATGATGGTCACACATCTGGTTGACAACTCTATAGAGATTACATACCTCTCTATTAAACAATGTTGATTGTTCATGTAAAACCTTTTTAATTACCAATACATCATTACAAGTAATTAAAAACAACCCCCCTTCATGTTAGTATCCCCTCTCCTGCCCGTTCATTAGCCCATTTGAAATAAAAAGACCATATTACATTTCAAGGTTGATTACATACAACCAAACATGGCCTAGGGGCATGATTGGTAGAGAGGTTGTAAAATTAATATGTATCACCTTTTTTTAGAAGTAAAATAGAATATCAATATATTCAAAAGGACTCCCATATACAAAAATACACCTAAAAGGGTGACACTCATGTACAAAAGAGAGCTAATCAAGCTCTAGGACTATTATCACAAAAAGAATGAAAGTCAAGTGTCGGTAGGAATGTAACACTTGACTCCAACATCCTCAAAAACCTAGATTTTAAGCCTCGGCGTGTCAACATAATAAAATAGTATCACCTTCACAACCCATTAAACACAGAAATAGTGGGGAAAATTAGGAGAGGGGAAAACTGTAATCACCTTTACGAGGTATGTGCTCCCATTACATCAACTCATGTAATGGATTGCTTATGTTAAACCAATGTGATTAGCATTACATGTGTACAAGGAACAAAACACATTCCCCCTTTATGTTATTGTCTCTCCTCCTCATTTTAGAGCCAAGTTGAACTAAAACAACCACATTATCTTACAAGGTTGAATATATTTTACAAAACGCAACCTAAGAGAACTTGTGACAGCGAGTCTACAAAAGTGCACCTGATTGTTTGTTTATAAACAGATTGAAGGTCGCACATGAAACTCAAGTGTTCTGTCAAAGTGTGCATAATAGACCCTACACCAGTAATCAGAGTTGAATGCAAGAAGCGAAAATTAAAAAAACTATCAGATCTTTTCAAACACCTCAGGTTCGCTCCATATGGTTGAAAGTAGAAAAACCACTTCTCTTGAACCCTAGACTTCAGGAAAATGCGACAGTATTAAAAAGGCCATTCCAATGGCAACGGAACCCATCCCCCAACCCCGCCCCCGCCACTCCTCTGATACCTGATCGCTGGTATGTTTAACAACAAAACCTTCCAATCACTGTTCCAACAAAATACAACACTAGTAATGCTTATAGGAACATGTTCTACAGTTTGTCGAATCACCAAGAGCTCTGAATTCGTGAAATGTCACTAAAGAAACATATAATATGGCCAATAAGTTTATTCCATGCAAAATGTATGCTACATATATATGTGTCTATCTAAATCTAACCTGCTTAAAAAAATTATCATCGAATATACTTCCAGCTTGAATAAGCAACTTCAGAGCTTCTCTATAGGCATCATTAACCCCAGACAACTGCATCATCGACATCAAAACATTATCAGTTCCAGACCATATTCTCAAATAAGAAATTTTTTAAAACGGATGCTACCTTCACATTTTGTGCTGAACAGGAAAAATATTTAGATAACTGCATACCAAATATGTTAAAACACGAACAAACAAGATAAAGCACGTCACATAAACAAAAAACATGTCCACGCAGCCAAAGAGATAATACAAAATAACGCTGGTTACGGGTATATCACCTCAAAGCTATTAAAGTTCAAGAAAAAATGAAGCTCAACGACACCATTGCCCCATAGCCTCAAAGCCTCCCACCTATGGCGAGGTAAGTAGAGTTCAGATATATGCAGACTTACTTCGAGGTAATCTAGAGAGGCTGTTTCTGACTGACTCCTACTACACAATAATAGAAGTTCAAACACTTGTGTGAGTTGTTATGCTTTATACTCCATACATTACATTCCAGAACCAAAGAATATTGATCCGTTCGATCCATTGACAATGGAGACTAAAAATGAATCAGCCCGGTGCACATTGGCGTCCCCAGAAAGCGAGGGTCCGTGAAGGGTCCCACCACAAGGGTGTATAGAGGGCAAGCCTTCCCTTGTCACTGTTTTGGATAAGAGGCTGCTCCCAGGTTTTGAAGCCGTGACCTATCGATCACATGGCAACACCTTTACCGGTGCGCGGATAAAAATGAATCTGAACGTAATGAATTCTTGATGAGAAATAATTTAACAAGGAAAGAATATTAACAAATCTTTCACTAAGGTGGCGGATATTCGTAAATTAAGCATGGCGGTATGCGCTTTCCCACACACCACCCAAACAAAAACATACTCGTAATTTTATAGGAGATGGTAGTCCAACATTGAGGAGATTTATATGTAAAGGAGAGCCCCAATTATTATGATGCTCTTGATAACTGATTCTTATGCATCAGTCTATCAGATGCATAATTGAGTTTGCAGTGCAGGAAAAGTATGATACTCCCTCCATCCCACATTAAACACCCCGCTTACCTAAATGGGGTGCCCCTCACTAAACACCCGAACACTATTTCTCCATTTTCACTCTCTCCTACTTTTAACACCTTCTCTCCTACTTTTACCACCCACTATCTCCAACAACTATAAAATACCACTCCCTCCTTCATCGTTGTGCAAGGGGGGACGAAAGCCTATAAGGGACTGGAAGCGGGAACAACGAGTATCCCAAGTCCAGAACCAGAAGATAGAAATTTTTGCCTCTAGGCCTCTTGAACGTGAGCCCTAAGGCAAGCATAGTATGTTAATAAGATTATGTCTAACGATTGAAAGGCCACTTCAGCTCCTCCATGCCTTAGGCATCATTCCGTGGCTTTGGCAGCATGAGTGAACATGATTGTGCATGAAATTAGTGCAAGGCAATTAGCTTCATCCATACATTCATCAAGGAAAGATAGCAACTTCCAGAGTTAACATTAACATTATCGCTAGTATATGATACTATCAAATAAATTTTCACATGCCATATTTCAAAGGTCAAAGGGCACCAAAAAAATATCGTCAGACATTTCATCCATGGCTAAAACACTAGTCAATGCTAGAAGGGTGCATATAACATCTGCACCAGCAGGAATCGAGGCATAACAGTTGAGTTGTTTCTGAAGGACCAAACTCTTGTTTTTTTTTTCTTTGGTTCTACGATCCTAGTAATCTTCAGTGTATGCTGATTCTAAAAGGATTGTTCTAAGTCGTCTCAATTTAGAAAAGAATAAACTTTACCACAAAATCAAATTCTCCAAAACCATAGACAGTTATCATGTGTAGATAATTACTTAGATGCTGGAAAGTGGAAAAGGAGACAAGCAGCTAAGAGAACACTTTTCTTTTCCTTTCCAACCCTTCCCTCTCCTAAAGTAATGCCTGATTCAGCGGAAATTTCCTTGGCCTTGGAATTAAGTTCCACAAGGAACTCTTGATCTTTCCTCCGCTTCCACAAATAACCTTGAAGTTGAGACTTCTTCCAGATCATGGTCAATCCCCTACTTATCGTATATCCTAGAATTACCTCGTCTGCTATTCCCGCAGCTGAGTTCTTGTAAACTCTTTCTTATCAGCCTTGCTGGGCAAAGTTACGTCCTGACGCAGTTCATGAGCACATACATCAAGCCCAAACTTAGGGATTCCAACATCAATATCATCAATTTGGCCCCAAAAAGTCCAAAACAAGTCACTTAAACTAATCTACTTAAACGGAACGCAAAGAGAAAGTAACTTTCATTGATAGAAAAAACATCCAGAGTTAGCAAAATTGACATAACAAACTGAAATGCGAAGCTAGAGGGAAAGAAGTGCATGTGTATCAGTTTATATTTCATCTTGCTAAACAGGCAGAGGTATAGCCTTTGTCATAACCTTTCGTGAAAACAACTCACATCAAAACAATTTCTATGAATTGCAATTTCGATCATGTTCACTATACCATTAAAAGTTTCTCAGAAGACAGACAAATTGCTTAGTAAGTTAATTAGGCAGTCGATGTTTTCAGGTAACCCATGCCTCAATGTGTCTTCAAGCATGCCAACTTATATGCTTATTTTCGTCTGAAAAACCAACCAAGAACATTCATCGATTTCTAAAAGTACGATTGATCTAGATATAAGTTTGAGGATGACAGTTCTTACCACAACATTTTTAAAGCTCTTCCTGAAAGTTTTTGTAAACCGGATTATCCCATCATCTGCTAGAATTGCACCTTCGCGTAAAGACAACAATAAGAAAGAAATCATCAGAAATATCAATCAGAAAACCCCTTTTCTTAACCATTAACAATCATTATTGTACCTTCAGTTAATTTTTTTTTATCATTAAACAGTGTTTTAATGCAGCCATTGGTGCTGAACACCTCAACAGAGAAGACAGACTTCGCTTGATAACAAAAGACCAAAGAATCTCCATGGACCAACAAATGATCGGCTGCAAATTGCTCCCAACTCTCCGCTAAGTACACACTGCTGCCGTCAACAACTTTGATGTTCACAGTCGAAGCTTTCCTGCTAATTGGAGTATCATTTGCATCACCAACATGAACATGCTCCGAAGATTAGTTAACTTAATTACTATTAGCTTATTACGGAGTACTATAACAAGGCTACCACTAAATAAATGACAAAGATTGAAAACGCATTTCTCTTAATGCCATTGAAGAAAAAACCTTTGCAAATAAGGAGTATAAGATAGAAAAAAAAATAAAGACAGAAAAGTGAACGAAAGTGTGGTGGGTTTAACTTAATACAAATCCCGAATTTTGAGCACACACAGTACATGGTATATTGTCCGAAGACTTCGAAAACCTCCCTACTTTTTAACACCTCTGATATCTTAATTTTTCAAGGCAATTGCAATAGCAAACCTACGTATAAGAGACAAAGAGGTGAGATTTATGAGCAAGAGCAAAGTTTGATCTTTCGAACAACACTATCACTCGTCATCAATGCTCATTTGTCGGTCATAACTCCCTTTTCTTAAGCTCACACACTTGGCCAAACCACTCCTGGGTTCCAAGTTTACGAAGATCAAAAGACGAAACATATACAAAAACTGAATCTTATGAACTTAGGCTAAAGAATAAATAGTATTTGACTTTGTTATCAGTGAGAACAAAGATGTTTCTAGCATTAACTTAATTCCTATTTCACAAGTAACTTCAAAAAGGGCAGCCCCGTGCACATTGGTGTCCCTTAGAGGTGAGGGTCCGGAGAAGGGCTAGGACCTAGGGGGCTAGCCTTCCCTTGTCACTTTTTAGACAAGAGGCTGATCCCAAGACTTGAACCACACAGCAACACCCTCACCGGTGCGCCAAGGCTCCCCTTCTTCACGAGCAACTTCATACAACGAATTATTCACCAAAATGGATTTGAAAACAGGTCCTAACTCTTAACTCATTGAACTCTGATCGTTACTCTAGCCTCCTTTCTAAGCACCGTGATTGAACACCATATGAATGAGAACCAAACCTAATGATTTGTGGTTCCAAAAATACTTCCTATAAACGTGATCAAATTATATGTATCCCCAAGGTCATTCAATTGTGCATTACAACCAAAAAGTAAGATTCATACTTTCATAGTACTTCAGGTTTATTCGGCCTGCATTTTTCTTCCAAATGACCCAATTTCTTGCAGGTCTGGCAATAGAAGGAAACCCACTCATACTCAATTTTCTGACAAATTGGCTCTGTAAAAGGAGTATGCAGCATCAGTGTTTCAGGCAATGGCTGGGAGACATTATCCACCTCCACCATGACTCTGGCAAATGATAGTCTTTCCTTATGTGTGCTAGTGTGATCAGCACATAAGGGTTTACCAACTTTGCTAGCTATTTTGCTGAGAGCACTACTAGACCAAAACCAAGGATCTAGGTCAGGTAGCAAGACCCAAACAGGCATCACTGAAACTTTATCAAGCTCCTGAGAGATGTCAGGTGACCATCTTTTGAGAATCAAGGCATTACCTAATATTTTCCATGGCCCTCCCCTCAATATTTCAGTCACTGATTCTGGTTTAGAGAAACGAAACATGAACCATCCCCTCCTGAAATAAACCACTTTTGGCACCTCAATATGTTTCCAATGTTTCCCAACAAAGTCCTGAAGATCTTTAATGTTTGGCCCAGCTCCGATGACATTTCCCACAAGGGGATTTTCCCATAATTTCAGCTCATCAACAACATCATCATGTTCAATAACAACCTCACCAAGAGCATCATTAGAGTCATGATAATGCAAATTCATTCCTAAACTAGGTTTAGGGCCAATGGCACTACTCCAGGTGGTTTTCTTAATTGGATTTTCCTCCCCTAATTTCTCATGAACACAACCAATATCTTCCTGACTAACAACATTTGTATGATTTTCAGACAAATTCGTACTAACATTCACTTCCACAGATGAATGAATAGACGAATTCAACTTACCAGACTTGTTCAGAGCATTATCAATGAAGTCACCCAAATTTGCCGAGCTTCTCTGTTGTTCGACTATCTGGGTTTCTGATTTCTCTTCAGATTCTTCATGAACATCCACAATTTTAGTACTAGATTGATCCTTAAGTTTTGCTGATTGCGTTCCTATAGTTTTCTTGGGTGGTCGACCTCGCTTACCCATGGCGTCAAGCTCAGAAATTGCGTTCGTATGTACAGTAGCTTGGAGAGTAAGCTAACTCTTCAGCATGACATCAGCAAAGTCTTCAACTTCTACTGGGTTTTTCAATTGTATATTTGTATGTGTTCTGATCCAATTTATGTCTTGGTTGTGGCCTATACGTGGCATTGCCATAAATCATAATGTCATTGTTTGAAGTAACAAGGAGAAAAAGTGATGGTTTTTTTAAGGGAATTTAATAATAGGTGTATGTTCGATGGGTTTTTGTATGTGTGTCGTGAGTTATTTGTGGGACGAAAGTTGAAAAGTACTGCTCTTTATGTTGTTATTTGATTGTACAATTTGTTTACAGATTGTTAACTTTGGCATGCCTCTTTTCGCATTTCATAACAATTAAAATACTAATTAATTGCTAGTATTTAGTATCGGAAAGGTAGTTTAATCGAACCGATTTTATATAATTGGTATTTGCCTTGATAGGAATAATACTCAATCACATTTAGGCAGCCACTCTATATTTGGTATTCAATACAATGCAAATTGCACGGGTTTACAATTAAGGTCAAATAGGTCATGCGGGTCCGATTAAGGTCAAATTATGGGTTAATTTGCATGGGCCATAATCCGGTCAATGCAGGGTCAAATTAGACGAAAAAATGCATACTAAGACAGGTTCGGGTCATTAGGGGTCACAAGTCGTATATAAGCATTCTCATTACCTAACAAAATCGGGTCGGATTAAGTCAATTCACTCGGTCAGTTAAGCATTTAAGTTTTAACAGGTGTAGAAAAATATAGTTTTATTAATGTCTTATAACAGCCCATGGACGGATGATTATAAAATGGACAAAAGCTATTTACCGTAGTATAATTTTTGTATAGTATCTATAAACGGGGATATATCATTATAAGTGAGTTAAATCAAATCATATTTTTGTTCGCCCTGATACTCATAAAATATAATTCACTTAAATTCACGACAAATTAAGATCTGGTCAATCAATTCAATATCATTTAAATTAGATCAGACCTTCATTCAAAACCGATTAGATAGATTTAGTCCTATCAAATGAGTCTTAATGGTTTATGGGTCAAAAAAGTTTAACAGGTCGAGAAATAAGCCAATAAAGCTGATTTGGGTTATTGTCGACCATAATTCACAAAAATAAAATAAGGTTCATCATTGAGTACAAACGATTAGATTGATTTCGGTTCGAAACAATTTGTTTCTGACTATTGCAAATTGTAAAAGTTTATTAATCTTTATTAATTATTTAGTTTCATTTACCTCATATACTTTGAATCCAATGGTATCGATTATGGTATTGTTTCCTCTAATATTATTTAGCATTGTTATTCCGAGATTATTTAGTTGGCATCATCGTTAAGTTTTGGATTCAAATTAAACATTTCCCATTGAATACAAGGAGATTCAAAATGTTTGATTTCACACTATGTTTGTGACTTGCTGATTTTCGCTGTGATTTTCTCTAAAGTCACGACGTCATCGATCAATTTATTTAAGATTTGGTGATTTGGTGGTTTGACAAGACGGTACGTAATGGATTGGCATGAATCTAACACGATAATCACGAGTCGCGTTTGCCTTAAGATTTTTAACCAGTTTAATTAAAAAGGTTTTTAGGAACAATACACTGATATTAGCCAGTTTAATAGCACAAGTTAAGCCGATCATGACTGTAATGACCCTCCTTGTTTAAGCTTATGTAGAATAGTAGTGCAGTAGTAGGCAAATGTAGGAGAGAAAACAAGAGGAAAAGAACAAAAATGGAGAAAAGGTAGAAGAGGAAAAATAAGAAACAAACGAAAGTAAGAAAACTCACCTTGGGGGAAAAACCATGGGAATCCAATCCTTACCCCGGGATTCATGGAAAACCTCTAAGAACTTGCAGAATATCTCTGCTAAGTTCTTCTGCTCTACTTCAATCTGCCTATAAATAGTTGCACCATTCCTTCGTTTTTCGACGCACAAAACTTTCGAGTGTTACAATAAACTGAAGTGCTTCAGACCATAAGCACACCACTTATAAAGTGAGTTCCGAGTGTTATTAGATTTTGTAGAGATAATTTACGAAATAAGTCGTTGTTGAGTAAGTGGGAAAAGTAATATTTTTAGCGAGACTCTGTCGAAATAGTCATCATCACTTAACGTAACCAAGAGCAAGCGAACGCACAGAAGTAACCGTACGACAATTCAGGAATCAGGTAAGGGACTTTTTCTGATTTAGCTTATAGTATTATTTTTCGTATACTCTATAAATGCTTATTTTTGAAAGAGGATCAAGTACTGTGAAATATGAATATTTTCTAAACTACTTTTGAATTGTGGCTAGTTATATGTTCTGGCTAACTGTGAACTAAGGATATCCGTCTGGCCGTGCCAAGGGATTAAACTGGCATTGACTAAGAATTTCTGAACTAACCAGAACTATTACTACCCTCTATTGGAGAACTATCATACTTTTATGATATTATTATCATTATCTGTTTTACTGTTTTAGCACTTCTTGATCCGGTTAAATTAGAGAATGTCTTTTACTGAGCTGTCGAGCTCACCCTTTCAATAATAAACTATTTTCAGGTGACCGTCACTAGCTTGGAGTGGGGATTTGAGTGAGATTACGTGGACCAGTCTAGCTTTGTAATTTAAATTAATGGCCTTATTTACCGTTTGTGAATCGTATTTTCCGCATGTTTTATTTTATGTATTATTTCCTTGTACCTTTGACATTTGAATATTAAGGAAGGCTTAGCCTACACTCGTGGGTTGCCGTCTGTTACGTTTAATGGTAGTCTTGGGGCGTGACAGATTAAATGGTATCAGAGCAATAGTTCGACCCTAGGATCAAAATGAAAACCTGAGAGCAAGGGTAGAATAATAGAATGGGTTTTGTTTTATGCCTATATTCAAGGGTTTCGTAAGAAATTTGTTAACTAACCTGTACAATTATTTTATCCTTTTTACCTAAGGAGTTATGGCTGAAAACCAAGAGGATGTGGTTATGGTTGAGGAAGAGATGGAGGAAATCGATGGAGACAACCATGATGCCAACGAAGAAAGCAGTGACGCCGGTAACTCTGCACCAGCTGCGGTCCTGCTGACTTTTATCATGATTTCCTCCAAAGATTGAAGGAACAACAAGATTTGCAACGTTTGAGCCAAGAGATGGTGAATCGCCTACTTCCTAGGCCTAACGAAACGACAAAGTCTAGAAATCCGATGAGGGATTTTAAGGGGCTTAATCCGCCAGTTTTTGCTGGCACCACAAACCAAGCAAAAGCCGAAGGGTGGCTATTGGCCATGGAAAAGATGTTTAGGGTTTTCAAGTGTTCTGAAGAGGATAAGGTAAACTATGCAGTATACCAGCTTGAGGGAAAAGCTTATGATTGGTGGCTTTCAGAAGAAAACCTGTTGAAAGGGGGCGGGGTGGTCAACCTTGGTTACCAAATTAGGATTCTCACTTGGGATATATTTAAGGATGCTTTTTACAAGAAGTACTTTCCAAAAAGTCTTAGAGACAAGGCTATGGAGGATTTCTTGGAGTTAAGGCAAAAAGAGAATATGACAGTGAGTGACTATCAGGATAGATTCAAGGGACTATGTAAGTTTGCCCCTCAATTCATTTCCACAGAGGCAGATAAGGCTTCTAGATTTGTGTACGGGTTAGAACCAAAGATCAAGCAAGGTGTGAGTGTTTTTGAGTTACAGGAATATGCTGCTGTGGTAGAGAAAGCAAGGATAGTAGAATTGAGTCTGAGGGAGGTAAAGAAGGAGAAGAGCAAGAAAAGAGATTATAGAATAATCCAAACTTCTGGAGTCAGCATTAAGAAACAACAAACTCAAACCTTTGAACGAAGAGCGACTCATCTTTTTCCTCAAGGGAGTAGACCATTATCTAGAATCCAACCTTCTGTAGCAAGTGTGGGTTTCCCGGGACCACGGGGGAGTCAGGGAACTGTGAAAACTTGTCAGAAATGTTCTAGAATAATGAAAGGAAATGAATGCAGGTGGTGTTCAGGGACGTGTTTTCGGTGCGGTGAGAAAGGTCACATGATCGCCAACTGTCCAAACCAGAGACAAGCTAGGCACCCTCAAACCCGCAACCACAGAGGACCCATGTTTCAACAGGCAAAAAGATCTCAAGTGATTTTCATCAGGGTGGCCAGAAGGCGAGTGTTTCTGGAGAAGTCTTTGCTATCTTAGAGGAAGGTGGTCCATCCTCCAGTGATGTGGTTTCAGGTATTATTCTCATTTCACATACCCCTGGATATGTCCTGTTTGATTCTGGAACCACACATTTTTCTGTTTCTCATGTTTTTGCTGGGAAGTGTAACTTGCAATTTGAGCCGTTAAGTGCACATCTAGAAGTAAGTACTCCGTCGAGACATGTTTATGTAGCTACTTCAGTAGCTAGAAACTGCACTGTTGGGATAGGGCAAAGGGAATTGCCTGCAGACCTCGTCCTTTTAGACATGTCTTGTTTTGACGTAACTTTAGGGATGGATTGGTTATCTGCTCATTTTGCAAGCATTGACTGTCATCGAAAACTTGTCCAGTTCCAAACCCCGGGACAACAACCATTTGTGTTTAAGAGAGAGAAACAAACAATTTTAGCAAACATGATGGTTAGTAGTGAGAACTATGAACCCATACCAGATGATACTGGATTTGTGAGGGAATTTGTGGATGTTTTCCCTGAGGATTTACCTGGATTACCTCCCGATAGAGAAATTGAATTCACCATTAACCTAATACCTGGTACCGCTCCTATTTCTAAAGCCCCGTATAGAATGGCACCAACGGAATTGACTGAGTTGAGGAAACAGCTACAAGAATTGGAGGATCTTGGGTTTATTAGACATAGCGTTTCTCCTTGGGGCGCTCCTGTCTTATTTGTGAAAAAGAAAGATGGGATTATGAGGCTTTGTATTGATTACCGGGAGTTAAACAAAGTAACTATCCGTAATAAATACCCTCTACCCCGTATCGACGAATTGTTTGATCAATTGAAAGGAGCTACTGTGTTTTCCAAAATAGACCTACGGTCAGGATATCATCAATTGAAGATTAAGCCAGAAGATGTTGCAAAAACCGCATTTAGGACTCGTTATGGTCATTATGAGTTTTTGGTGATGCCATTTGGGTTAACTAATGCTCCTGCGACATTTATGGATTTAATGAATAGGGTGTTTAGGCCTTTCTTGGATAAATTTGTCATCGTTTTTATCGACGATATCTTGGTATACTCGAAGAGTAGAGAAGAGCATGAACAACACTTGAGGATTTTTTTACAGACGTTGAGGGAGCAAAAATTATATGCTAAACTTAAGAAATGTGAGTTTTGGCTTGAGAAAGTAGCGTTTCTTGGACACATAGTTTCAGCAAGTGGAGTTTCTGTAGATCCTCAAAAGATTAAGGCTATCGACGAGTGGAAGAGACCAACAAATGTAACGGAAGTAAGAAGTTTCTTAGGTCTTGCTGGGTATTACAGAAAATTCGTTAAGGATTTCTCCAATATTGCAGTACCACTCACCAAATTGACACACAAGGGTGTTAAATTCTTTTGGACGATTGGGTGTGAACAAAGCTTTATCGAGCTCAAGAAAAGGTTGACAAGTGCCCCTGTACTCACTCTCCCATCTGGAAGTGGAGGATATACCTTGTATTGTGATACCTCAAAATTAGGATTAGGGGCCGTTCTTATGCAAAATGAGAAGGTCGTGGCTTATGTTTCGAGACAACTAAAACCCCACGAGCAGAATTATCCTACCCATGATTTGGAACTTGCAGCGGTAATCTTTGCACTTAAGATTTGGAGACATTACCTTTATGGTGAAAAGTGTGTGGTATACTCGGACCACAAAAGTTTGAAATATATCTTTACACAAAGAGATTTAAATATGAAACAAAGGAGGTGGATGGAATTCCTCAAGGATTACGACCTGACAATCATGTATCATGCTGGTAAAGCGAACGTTGTGGCTGATGCCTTGAGCAGGAAAAACCACGATAATTTAGCCACTTTGATTACTGAGCAGAAACCTTTAATTGAGGAAATGAGAAGGATGAATCTTTGGATCAGAAGTAGTCAAGTGTGTGGATTGCAGAGCAACATAGCTGCAATAACCGTAAGGTCATCCTTAATTGAGAGACTGAAGGACGCACAAAAACAAGATGAATTTTTGGTCAAGATCAAGGAACGTATGGTGAGCAGGCCATTCAAGGAAGATTCTCTGTATTGGCATATTCAAATACATCCAGATGGCTCATTACGGTTTCAGAATTGAATTTGTGTTCCAGATAATACAGAACTAAAGAAGGAAATCTTGAGAGAAGCTCATAGCAGTGGATATACGGTTCATCCAGGAGGTACCAAAATGTACAAGGATTTAAAGGAACATTTCTGGTGGAGGAACATGAAGAGAGATATCACGGAGTATGTCTCGCGTTGCTTAACATGCCAACAAATCAAAGTAGACCACGAAAGATCTGCAAGGAAATTGCAGTTCTTACCTATACCTACCTGGAAGTGGGAGCAAATTTCAATGGACTTTGTGGGCGGCCTACCGAGAACTCAAAGTGGATATGAGTCCATTAGGGTAATTGTAGATCGATTAACAAAGTCAGCTCATTTTCTACCCCTTAAAGCAGGCTATATAGCGGAATCATTGGCTGAGCTGTATGTTCGAGAAATTGTAAGACTCCACGGGGTCCCTGTATCTATCGTGTCGGATAGAGACTCAAAATACGTCGCACGGTTTTGGCAAAGCTTACACGAAGCAATGGGGACGAAACTAAACTTCAGTACTGCATATCATACTCAAACCGATGGACAAACAGAAAGGATCATTCAAACCTTGGAAGGCATGTTGAGAGCATGCGTACTAGATTTCGGAGGTTCATGGGAAGAATGGTTGCATCTTGTGCAGTTCGCCTATAACAACAGTTATCATTCCAGTATTGGTATCACCCCATTCGAGGCATTGTACGGACGAAAATGCAGATCCCCGCTATGTTGGGATGACGTGGGCGAAAGACAACTTTTGGGTCCCGAGTTAGTCCAACAAACAGTTGAAAAGACACATGTCATCAGAGGACGTATGAGAGCTGCGGAAAGCCGACAAAAGATCTATACTGATAGGAAGAGACGAGACGCAGATTTCAAAGAAGGAGATAAGGTGTATCTCAAGGTCTCTCTAACAAGAGGGGTGTATAGATTTGGAGTTCGAGGGAAACTGAGTCCACGATTTATTGGCCCATATGAAGTACTCGAAAAGGTTGGAAAGGTTTCTTATCGATTGGCTCTACCGCCAATCTTGTCAGGAGTCCACAATGTGTTTCATATTTCCATGCTCAAGAGGTTTGTTCAACCAGACGAGCAGATAGTCGAACTTAGACCAATCTAACTTAAACCTGACTTAAGTTACGACGAACGACCACTAAAGATTTTGGGCCATGAAGTTAAGGTATTAAGTAACAAGACTATTCCGTTTGTCAAAGTGCATTGGTACAACCACGACGAAAGAGAAGTCACTTGGGAAAAGGAAGCAGACATGAGGGAGAGCTATCCACACCTGTTCGAATCATGATCATGGTAAGTTTCAGGACGAAACACTCTTTTAGGAGGAGAGGATGTAATGACCCTCCTTGTTTAAGCTTATGTAGAATAGTAGTGCAATAGTAGGCAAATGTAGGAGACAAAACAAGAGGAAAAAAACAAAAATAGAGAAAAGGTATAAGAGGAAAAATAAGAAACAAACGAAAGTAAGAAAACTCACCTTGGGGGAAAAACCATGGGAATCCAATCCTTACCCCGGGATTCATGGAAAACCTCTAAAAACTTGCAGAATATCTCTGTTAAGTTCTTCTGCTCTACTTCAATCTGCCTATAAATAGTTGGACCATTCCTTCATTTTTCGACGCACAAAACTTTCGAGTGTTACAATAAATTGAAGTGCTTCAGACCATAAGCACACCACTTATAAAGTGAGTTCTGAGTGTTATTAGATTTTGTAAAGATAATTTATGAAATAAGTCGTTGTTGCGTAAGTGGGAAAAGTAATATTTTTAGCGAGGCTCTGTCGAAATAGTCATCATCACTTAACGTAACCAAGAGCGAGCGAATGCACAGAAGTAACCGTACGGCAATTCAGGAATCAGATAAGGGACTTTTTCTGATTTAGCTTATAGTATTATTTTTCGTATATTCTATAAATGCTTATTTTTGAAAGAGGATCAAGTACTGTGAAATATGAATATTTTCTAAACTACTTTTGAATTGTGGCTAGTTATATGTTCTGGCTAACTGTGAACTGAGGATATCCGTCTGGCCTTGCCAAGGGATTAAACTGGCACTGACTAAGAACTTCTGAATTAACCAGAACTATTACCTACCCTTTATTGAGAACTATCATACTTTTATGATATTATTATCATTATCTGTTGTACTGTTTTAGCACTTCTTGATCCGGTTAAATTAGAGACTGTCTTTTACTGAGCTGTCGAGCTCACCCTTTCAATAATAAACTATTTTCAGGTGACCGTCACTAGCTTGGAGTGGGGATTTGAGTGAGATTACCCGGACCAGTCTAGCCTTGTAATTTAAATAATTGGTCTTATTTACCGTTTGTGAATCGTATTTTCTGCATGTTTGATTTCATGTATTATTTCCTTGTACCATTGACATTTGAATATTAAGAAAGGCTTAGCCTAAGCTCGTGGGTTGCCGTCTGCTACGTTTCAATGCTAGTCTTGGGGCGTGACAATGACACTAATATATAAAGAAGTATGTTTTAACCAGCAAAGTAGTAGAGGTGAGATTTAAAAACCACCAATGTTAAAAGTGAGATTTATTATAACACTATTAAAGTAACGAAATGTATTTATAAACAACTTTGTTATTTTTGCAATTTAAAAACCACCAAACATTATGATTTTTTTTAAATCAATCATATAAATTTTAGTTGAAAAACTATTTATCAAATTGAGCTCAACAAAATTTATTTATCCAATGTTATCAATTAATTACCGATTCCTGAGTACATTATGGCACCAATCTACTACCACTATCCCAAAGTAGATGGGGTGCTTGAGGTGGGACGTCCCGAAATGGAACATGAGGTGTTTGAGTTGGGACGGAGGGAGTATTAATCAGCAGCATTTTTTTCCCAATAATTTCTCATTTTATGATAAATTTTTTTAGGAAAATAGCTTCTGAATATAACTCCGTGCAAATTAGTTGAGAGCAAAGATAGGAAGAAACATCTTAAAAAGCAAAACATATAGGAGGCAATCTCACCAAGTTCGTTAACAACACTATTATAGGCAACAAAATCACAATTTTCCTCATTTAATTATTAAAATCGAAAAAGGTATCAAAATCTTAAAGACAAATACTTGATATATACTAATTTTACAATAGCTACCCACCCATGGTAGCCATTGTAAATTTGACCATATTATTTAAAAAAAAAAAAATCCCCACAACGTCACCACCCTTTTTTTTCTCTCTCCTCCCTTTCCTCCCTTCTCCAAACTCGAGTGACCCGACCCATCCCTGCCCCCACCACTGTTCAGCCCCAACTTACACCACCAAAGTCGCCTCTCTTGCATTCGGGCCGCCAGATGCCAGTAGCCTTACTCCCTCACCGCCGCAATCTTGCCTTTATCTCTTCCTCCCTCATTTTCCTATCTCCCACGTTTCTATCCCCTCACTTTTCATGGGATGCATATTGAGGGGTGGTGGAATATAGGCGGTGCGCGCGGTGGTAAGCACGGGAGGGGGTCGAGGCGGAGCTTCTGTTGGCCGGAAACGAGAGGGAAAGTATGGTTCGTGGGGCCTTTCGAATGTGGGGACGGGGGAAGACGATGGCGGTCGCTACTCATCTGACATGACGGCCGAGTACAGTGGCGTCCAAGGTGGCTGGTAAAATGGTGTTTGGTACAAAAGGCGTCGAGGGGGTGGTGGAGGGGCTTCGTGCGTGGTGGTGGAAAGGAGAGGAGAGAGAAAATAAAGGGGGTAGGGGCTGTGCTTATATGTTTTTTGGCAGATCTAGTTTTTTTACTAGTCAAATCAAGGAATGGTTGAGATTGATTTAATACCAATGAACAGTTCGATTTAAATCTATTACAATGGCTACCATAGTGTAGAATTCCTCCTTGATATAATATAATTTCAATATTAATATAAATCAGCACGCAATATCAATTTTTGCCTGCCAATTTATCGAGATCGCTCTATTTTGTGTCCGCGTACTTATATTTTATTTTTATCATCCGGGACGATAATTAGTTCTTACGGTCATTGATCAAAGCATTTGGGAAAAATAGGTTGCGCTACCTCGAATATGGGTCTCATGCATCAAGTCTTAAATTAGATACTCTTAATGAGAGATGAATGCGCTCCAAAATTGTACATCTCAAGTTTTCTTAGACTCTATGCATACACAAATTGTAACGCCACTTTACTTGAAAGATGAATTACCATACATAGGGATATAATACGAAATTGAACATGAATTATGCATTCCTCAAAATATTTTTTTAGATTTCATTTTTGTTTGAGTTACAGGTCAAATTGGGTCATTAGATCGTAAAGTTTGTCGTGCAATTTAGCACATGGTGATTAAAGTGTGACATAGGGAGTAGCGGCAAAAAAACAAAGTTATTCCAAAATCAGTGTAATTTTGCACGGGTCAACAACTATAGTTGGTATTATAGGTGCCAACGGGTGAACATATATAGTTGTTATTACACTGGTGAACAATTGTATATATGTCGTGTAGACCTGTCAAATGGGTGGGTCTTATAAGATACAAATTGGTTTCAAAATAGGTAAAAACATAAGCGGTCGTATCGAGTTCGGTCAAAATATGGGCAAAAAAAATCAATCTTTGGCCATTTTATTTGCAGTAAGAAAGTTTCAATCGTACTTATAATTTTTAAAGCTTAAATATATAAGGTCATGTGCGATTGGACTGCATTTTTGTGAATCGATATGATTTGATTTGAATAAAACTGATCTGATTTGATTTGATTTGAATAAATTTGATTTTATTTTATTTGAACTGAATATATTGCTAAAGTAACTGCATTTAAACGAATTAATAACTAGAAGTAGACTACATTCATTGATTATTATTTCGATAATTCTGATCTGATTTGATTAGATTTGAATGAACCTTATCTGATCTGAATAAATCTGATATGATTTGAAAAGACTGTTTAATAAATTGAATTGCATAGGGCCTAACAACCATAAGATTATAATTAGCTTTATTTGATTAATTATATGATATACTTAGATATATGCCATTTTGGGTTTAACCATCTTAAATTTGTCTTGGTGAATGGTCAAGTCAGATCTACAACTCGAGTCGGGTTTAACCCAAAAATATGCGGATCGAAACGGGTTCAAGTCAATATGGGATAAGAGTCACAAAAAATATGTATTACCCCGAAATGGGTTGGATCCCGACAATTACCATATGAATTAAGCTTTTGACAAGTCTAACATCGCACCTTTCTATTTTTAAAAACTTTTTCTACACATCTATTAACTGACCAATAAAATACGTTTATGATCTAAAATAGGAGAATAAAAAGTTTTTTTTTATATCAATATCATATAACAGCCCGTGCAATTTTGCACGGGTCAGTAAACTAGTTATACTACTAATAGCCAAAGTAATGGCCATCAATGAGAGCGTCCACGTTAGATCTGATGTCATCGGTGACGTGTAAATAAGAGTCCAGTAATGTTATGCTTGAATTCAGGATAATTATAAGATTTTGTTGAAATTTAACCAAAAATCAATTATGTATGTAGTTAGAAATTAATAGTAGACTATGTTTAGCCTTAAATATAGGGATTTAGGCATAATTGATAAATAACATTGTTTGAATGGTAACAGAGTAGTTTTTTTTTTTCAATGATGTATGATCATGAGCAAAGATAGGAAGTAAGACATTAAAAATAAACATTTCCATAAATATAGACTTCTAATTTGGCGAACAAATAACTTATAAAGAAAAAAAGTGTCGTGTGATTTGCTAGGAAGTAGAATATTTGTAGAGAAAATAATTAGGTCATTTTATTAATCTCTCCTGTAATTTAGGAAGTAGATGCGCATGAATAAAATCAAATCACGTAAAACATATATCTTATACTTAAAAAAATCATCCAAACTTGAATTTTTATGTACATTTTCGTTTACCAAGGTACATATATATTGTGTAAGTTTTTTTTATAGATCTAAATCCTACAAATTAGGCACCATTGATTACTCCTATCTCTAAATCTTTTAACATAAAAGAAAATTAACAACCATTTCCTTCCACTAATATAATTGTACAAGATATACCTCAAATCAAATGTTTTTCTCCATATTTTGATACAAACATATTTTCTCCCTCAATTCAATTTTTTTTCAAGAGCAGGTTATATCTATCTCTTTTAACAAAAACATAACTAAAAAACAAAATGAGGAATACAAACGGCAAAAAAAAAATAGTCAAATTGAGTCAACAGGTCGGGTTGGACTTGATTCCAATATATTCTCTCCAAAATGGGCTCGGTTAAATACATGGGGGTGGGGAGGCTGGGCGAGCTGGGCCCACGCCGAGGGCCCCATTTTCAGACTTAGTATTAATAGAATTTAGTCTATTGAAGTATCATGGAAGATAAGTTGCCCATGTGGTTTGAAGGGCAAATTCTTTGGACTTTGCTTGTGTTCGAATCCCACCAACCTCAATTTTTTTCTTATTTCCTTCCTTTTCTTCCACAAGTCTTAGTTTTTGTAGGTTTTAGTGCATGTTAATAGCTTTTAGGGGCCCCAACTTCGGAGTTCCGCCCATGTAGGCTTTTAGGGGCCCCAACTTTAGAGTTTCGCCCAGGGCCCCATTATCTGCCATGCGGCCCTGGTTAAATATAAATCATGAGTAACTAAAAGATGGTTCATTTTTCAGGGAAAACGATTAGTGTTCGTTGAGTTACCACTTCAGTTAGCTTTTGATAAGTTGAACGTCATGTGTCGTGTCTTATAATTTAAGCCACGTGTATATGGATAAATAATCAAACTCATGTATCCGGATATCCTCTAATAAAAGAAAAGTTAATGCCGATTTCATATAACAATCCGTACAAAGACATGTTACCATATCTGTTAAGTATGATATGTCTAATATCAAGAATGCCTAATCTGAAAGTTTACTAGGCGTCTATTAATGCGGATTATAATTTAAACTTATAGTAGATAAATGATTAATCATATGTAAACCACAAGTTCAGTTAATGGCACGGGTCACTAAAAACGAGTTTATGAATAAGGAAATGTGGGTATAGTAGTGTTTGAGAAAGGTGGGTATAGTAGTGTTTGATGAAATTACCGTTTTAATTTGCACGGGCCGCAATCTTAGTGAATTAAATATTAGTCTATTAATGCACTGTATTGTAATGTTTTTGGTAGTCTTCTAACACATGTTGGTTTCATTTTACCCTAACTCAATTACGCGGCCATGGGCCAAATGGCAAATGTGACCCAAAGATGTGTGTCAAAATGAATTCGAGTTAGTATGGGTTACTGCGGGTTCGTAACTACACAGCCTGATCATGATCGGAAAATAACAGGTCACAAGTCTTAAAATATGATGACTAGGATTTTTTTTTTTGACACATCTAAAGTTGTCTTTTTTTTTCTCTAATTATATCGACGAATTCTAACAGTGTATACAAATGAGTCAATATCAACATCTTATAACTGCCCGTGCACGGGTACATAAACTAGTATTGTGTAACATTAGGACAAATTATGGCACTTACAAACTAAAAGCCCCCAATGGTAATTTGGACTCCCCAGAAGGAAATTACCAAGCCAACAAAAGCATAAACATAACTACACCTAATTCAAGACCCGTTAAACTTAATGCAAGACTTACCTTACAGCTACGTCTAATACACACTTCATCAGTTAGATTCTAAACGTACACCACAGCTAATGCCACAGGCAAAGATTGGAGTCCCCCTCTTACTCGAGAAAGAAGCCATGGATAAGATTCTATACAGGATGAGAACTGTCCTTGATCTAGTATAGATTTCGATAGCTAAAATCTTTCATGTGCCGCAAATATCCCTTCTCCAACCTGGAAGAGCTGCTCGTTGTAAGACTTCCCTGGCTGCACGAGAAAACGTAGGACTGTCCCATATAAAACAGAGAAGCATCATCCCCGGTCCAGCATACGAACAACGGAGTATGGGGATCCAAGTAAGCAGAAATCCTACGAGCAAAACCTTGGTGAAACTGTACCTGGAAGCAAAAGCAAAAAATCGCAACTTATTAGTCTGCAATCTTATCCATGCAATGCAAGTCAGATAGCTACATCCGATAAATACTGTGTACTGATCAAACTCAACAGCACTAAGCCAGATTTTCAGAAAACAACCGCAGCCACATGTATGCCATCCTTCTAAATGGGTTTGAAAGTAATTTAGTTGTTCGACAAACAAGGTATCGCAATCAGGTGAAAGTCAATCTCACCTTGCCTGTTTAGTTGGTAAAGAAGGCCAACAACATGCTATTGAATAGCCAACAATCCACCAAAACCTTTAAATAGAAAACTAGCCTAAATATCACATTAGCTTGAAACAACAGAAAAACACAGTCAAACTCAACATCATTTGGAAAAATTCGGGAGTCCAAACAACCATGAATAACTTAAAAGCATTGTATAGGACTACACAGAAGAACAGATGACATGGGAATAAAATCACCCATCACAGGTTAACCACTTCAAGTCCCCAAAGACATAGCCTTTTCAATCTTTGAAACCAAATCCGAAATCATAATTCCCACAAACTACATTAATAAGATCAAATAGAGCAGCGTAAGGTGGGGGTAGATGATCCCCCTTTATCTAGCAATATCTGGCCAAAACATTCAAGGATCACAAAAACAGAACACCATCTCGAATTTAAGCAAAATGATGGACAAACATACACTACATACCACATCTTAAACTCAACGATCCTGTTGACAAGAGAGTCATATTCTTCAGGAGGCAGTTTAACCAAACAGTCGGAATTGAAAAGAAAACGAGTAAGTGGACCAGAAAATACAACATTCCCCTCCGCATTGACATAGTGTCTACTTAACCAATCCGAAGCATAATAATCAAGTTTATTTTTAGTATCCAAGGTAGCAATCAGCTGTTTGGTATTTTCCAGCAAGACAATAATAGTGACCAAGGCATAATCTGTATCAAAGAAGATAATCCGGATGGCGTAAACCAAAACAAGCAGCAGGGTTAGCCTCCATCTCAGAACTTCATTGGACTGATCTGCCCTAATTAAGAAATCATCATATGTCCTGAGTTTTCGAGACGATTTACGCTCCGCCCCAAGTTGCTTCCACAGAGTCACCAACCCAGACATTGTTTCTAAGATATCTGCCCAACAACAGCAACAACAATTAGCAGATTATTAAGTCAGTGGTTCCAACTAAAATTAGCAGACTAAACCTTAGTACTCCGTATTCAGGTCGGTTGCTCAATCTGGTAATTCAGAAAACCGCGGATTAAAAACCCTTGATTTCATAAATTACAAATAATTACCCAAATTTTTAAAATTCGACGTAAACCCAAACCCTAATCTACGATGTTGAATTCAATCAAGTGTACAATTACTGCTGCTGCTAATCTCTCTCCAACACACGAGATAATCATAAAACCCAGAAATTTAATTACCTTGGCATATATTCTATCGATAATCACACAAAGAGCAGTAAATGTTTCAGAAAAATATTCCACCCTTATTATATTTATCATGTTGATTAACAAATTTTCCTAAACCCACTTGAAAAATGATCTCAAAATCGAAATTAAGCAAGAAAGTAAAAAAAATGACCAACCTGGCTTGTTGAATCGATTCGATTTTCACCGATACACATTCCCAAAACGACGTGTTGAGAAGAGAAAGAGAGGGGGAGAGTGATTGTTTTTTTTTTTTTTGGAAACAGAAAGGATTGAATATTGAGTGTGACTGTGTGAGTCCCTGAGAGAAGGAGACTTTAGTAAAAATTGGAGATTGCTAAACGTAACCTAAAAATATTAACGTAACCTATTTTTTCCATATTTATTCCTTCTTTATTTTTGATGATCATTTCCTCCCTACGCTTATTTGAAATAACGTATTTTAATGATTTTCACAAATTTTGTCATTCGATTGCACCGGAATACCAAAAAAAAATGTCATCAAAATTATGGGACGTTCAAACATTAACGATGAAGCTAAAATTCTGTCAAAAAAATTCAAAACCTAATTATTAGATGATTGTGTGAAGTTGATTGGAGATTTTTCTTTCTAAATTCGGCTAAGTTATGTGATTAGTGAAATAAATAAAATCTTGTGTAATTAATATTTAAAAATTAAATACAAACAAAAATTTAGAATTTTTTTCTCACATTTCTCCCAGCAACTTACCAACCCCCCCCCCCCCACCCTCCCCATCACTAGGGGCGAAGCCAGTTGGTGGCGAGGGGCCGCCACCCCGGTGGGCGAAAAAAATTCTGAGTTTTTAGGCAGAATAGTATATATATTTTTGAGTGCACAAAAATATCAGTGGGATGTAGTTGGCATAGTGGTACAGCTCATTACTTACATCAGCAAGTTTCATAAGTTTTTTTAAGTATTCTTTTACTTTTAAAAATAAGCCAAAAAAGCCTTGCTAATCGCTTGAGAGGAATCGAACTCGTGACACCGGGGAAGAGAAGTTCAATCCTAACCAATAGGCCAGAAGCTTTTAATGTTCAATTATGTATACCTTTAATATATAACCATGTTTACGTATTTCGTATGTTTTTTCTTCGTTCTTGTTCCTTTATTTGTTGAGTGAGTCCGCTTCGTTATTTTTCTTATTAGATAGAATTTTTTTTCGAAATAGGGCTTAAAAAATAAATATTAAACAAAATGGGTCGGATTCAAAAATGTTTAATGTTATGGGGTGCACGTCACCCATTTCAGGTTCGGGACAAAACCGCCATTACCACTGGCGGTTTTACGTGTGTTAAATAGTAAACTTGAGCTGCAATGGGGATCTTGGACAAGGGTGAAACCGCCATAGGGGGTGGCGGTTTCACTTGAAGTAAAACCGCTACTCCTCATGGCGATTTCAAACCCGAACTGAGTATTATAAGTGTAAACCCCCAATTTTGTTAAGGGTGAAACCGCCATGAGGGGTGGCGGTTTCACTTCAAGTGAGACCGCCGCGCCCAATGGCGGTTTTTTTTTTTCCAAACACTTATATCGGGTTTCTCTTTCTTCATCCTCTTTTTTCACCCGACTTCACAAAAAAAAAAAAAAAAAAAACCCCGACTCTCCGCTCCGTCCTCTCCCACCGCCCACGTCTCTATCTGCGCCTCTGCTCCGCCTCTCTCCCGCCGCTCCGTCCTCTCCCACCGCCGCCGGCCGCCGCTGCTCCGCCCTCTTTGGTACCAATTTCTTTAAGGTAATTTCATCCCATTTTAATTGTACCAATTTGTTTTAGTTAATTTCAATTCATTAGTTTAATTGTTTGTTTTTTTTAGTTAGATTACTAATTTATTGAATAATTTGTTTTGTTAGTATTGATAATAATTTGCAAATTCATGGTATATGATAGAAGTTGAATTTTTAGGGTTTTGTTTAATATTGTAATTAAACCACACTAATTTAGGTTAATTTGAGTTCATTGAGTTGTTTTTTTGTTTAAGTTGGATTACTAATATATTTAATCCAATTTAGTTAGTATTATGCTTGAGTTTAGTTATTAAGATTCATAAGTCGATTTTTAGGGTTTTGGTTAATTGGAGATTTATGTTAGTTGAATTTCTTAATTAAATTAGTTTATTTTTCTCATTATAGAATGGAAATTACGGGATATCCTTTGGTATGTTATTGGGATGGAGAAATTGTTGAAACTAGTGGAAATGTTTGTTATAAGGGTGGAAATGAGAGTTTTGTATTTGCTAGTACTAGTATGACTTATAATGACTTCATTTGGGAGATTTGTGAGGCAATGAAAATCAATAGAAAGAGTGTTTCATTGACGGTGAAGATGAAGTATCCGAGTGCCGGGTGTTATAAGGTTGTACCCCTTAATAATGATCGTTCTTTACTTGCTATGTGGGCAATTGTTCGACACTCAACAGTTCCTTCTATGGACATTTATGTTGAAGTGGGAAGGGTGGACTCTAGAAATGTATTGCCAACAACGCCCAATACTTCTCTCACATCAATGAGATTTGGGGATGTTGCACAATATGTTTCCATTGAAACCAATAACATAAATAAGGGGACCTTGAACGAGGATTTAGAAGGGGATGAGGCAGAGGAGGAGTTGAATGTTGTTGAACGTATGATTGATGATGAAGATGAGAATGATGATTTGGTTGGGAAAAGTGCTCCACATTTAGAATTCAATACGATTCATGAAATTGATCAACAACATGTGAATGCTTGGAAAACATGGGTCAATGAAGTTGAAGTAAAGGTTGGTAGGGAGTTTATAGTTGGTCAAAGATTTCCAAATAAAGCTGCTTTGATAGAAATGTAACTTTGTACTCTGTACAACGTAACCAAACTTTCAAAGTGCCTGAATCCAAACCCCACACTGTCACTTTCAAGTGCGGTAGAACGTCAAACCCATGCAATTGGAGGCTTAGGGCATCACAAAAAGAAGAACAATTTTCAGAAGCCTTCACCATTGTCACTTATTTTGGGCCTCACGAAGCTACCTGTGTTGATGACGTTATCCCACGCGACCATATGAATTTGAAACGTGGATTCATTAGTGAATCTATTAAAAACCTCGTTGCCAAGGATTGGTCCATTACTGTCCCAGTTCTTATTGAATTTATCAAAGATAAATTCAATAATACTATCTCATATATGAAGGGGTGGAATGCTAAACAAAGGGCAATTGCAAATTTATATGGTGATTGGGATGAATCCTACACTTTGCTTCCTCATTTCATGCAAGCAATGAAAGCATCCAACCCGGGAACTGTTGTGCATTTTGTAAATACGCCAACAGGGAAACCTAATGAGGAAACTTTCTTTCGAGTGTTTTGGGCATTTGGACCATCAATTCAAGGTTTCAACCATTGTCGCCCTCTTATAACTATTGATGGCACTCACTTATATGGGAAATATTAGGGTACTTTACTTATTGCAATAACAGTTGATGCTAACGACCAACTTTATCCACTTGCTTTCGGAATTGTTGAGAGTGAAAATACTAGTAGTTGGCCTTGGTTTATGGCATGTATAAGGACTTTTGTGACAGATACAAAAGGTCTTTGTGTTATATCAGATAGACATGATGGCATCAAAGCTGCTATGAATGATGAACACATCGAAATGACTGAGCCGCATGCCTACCATAGATTTTGCATGCGTCATGTGGCATCCAACATCAATACAAAGTTTAAAAGTAGGGATTTGAAAAACTTGTTTGGTTGGACTGCTACACAACATCAGAAGAAGAAGTTCAATCGTGGTTTCAATCGAATGGGTGAAATAAATATTAATACACGACGATATTTGACCAAACATGGTTTGGAGATGGAGAAGTGGTCAAATTATCATGACGGTGGGTTCAGGTATGGTATAATGACTACCAATATGGTGGAGTGTTTCAATGGAGTTTTGAAAGGAGGCCGATTCTTACCCATCGTGGCACTTGTGAAATTGACATTTTATCGAGTCAATGCGTACTTTGAGGAACGGCGTGAGAAGGCAAAACAAAGGATTGAAGAGAGACATGCATATTGTAAGAAAATAACTGATGTCATTGCTGTCAATTCTGAGAAGGCCGCACACCATACTGTTGTGGCATTCGATAAAGGACTGTTTCAAGTGACCACTGGGTTGCGGCATAGAGGTAGTGGAAAAGGGAAACATAAGCATACTGTGAATGTTGTGACTAAAACATGCACTTGTAAAAAACTTGAAATTTACAAGTACCCTTGTTCACATGTACTTGCCGTTTGTAGCTCAATGGGTTTAAGTACAAATGCATTTGTGGATGTGTTTTACACTAGTGGTGAGTATTTGGGGTCATACGCACCCAAATTTCGATCCATTCCGGATGAAGCTTATTGGACACCTCTTGATGGTCCTAAAATCCTTGCTAATAAGGATATGAAACGTCAACCAAAGAAGAAGGGTACGAAGGATAAGTCACATTCGAAGCGATTGCGTAATGAGATGGATGAAAAACCACCATCAAAATCATTATGTGGCATATGTCGTCAACCCGGTCATAACAAAAAAACATGTTCTTTAAGAGGGTAACATTTTTTGTGGATTTTTATATTATTGTGAACTTATTTTTGCCTAATATTTTTGTGTAATATTTTAACTCTTTTCTTTTTCTTTTTGTAGCTCTCATGGAGGCAGATCTTCATCCGGGACCGATCGAACCGTCTCTTCTCAAACTGCAAGACAAACACAGGAGTCAAACAATTTGGGACGGAGAGGAGGTGAGTCCGCTTAGATGTAGAACTCACATAAAATGGCATGGCGAGTATCGTCCTAGTAAGCGGGTAGTTAAATTTATTAGAAAAACCCAGTTTTATGGGGCGCATAGAGTAGCTAGTGTTAAATTAGATCAGGATTTAATAAGTGCGTTGGTAGAAAGATGGAGGCAAGAAACCCACACTTTTCACTTAACCGTTGGGGAGGCCACTATCACCTTGCAAGATGTGCAAATTATGTTAGGTTCGAGGATAGATGGTAGAGTTGTGACGGATGAGACCCATCAAGATTGGGAAGGATTAGTGACTAGATTGTTGGGAAGAGCACCGGGGGGAAGTTTGAAGGGAACTTCTTTGAAAATTTCTTGGTTGATGAAACATTTTAGTCATTTGCCAAACGGTATGGACGATGCCGTATTTCATTGTTATATTCGAGTTTATCTTCTCATTTTGTTTGGTACCGTTCTATTTCCCGATAAGAGTGGGGATGTGGTTCAAGTAATCTATTTGCCATTGTTAAGTGATGTCAATAGATTAGATGATTACTCGTGGGGAAGTGCGGTACTAGCAACATTGTATCGTAACTTGTGTCGAGGGTGTTGTAAGGGTGCATTAGAGATATCCGGAACTCTTATTCTTCTTCAGTTGTGGTCTTGGGAACGTATTGCTATAGGACGTCCTATGAACATGGGACCATTAGAATATGAGGATGAGGATGAGGATGAGGATGAGGATGAGGATGAGACTATAGCTAGCCCATTTGGGTCACAACATATCTATGGGAGAGATGCATTAGGACGTAAGTGGCTTACGATCGATCGACGAAGAGCCGATGGGATTTTCTCTCTTACCGCTTACAGAGATGCATTTGATTGTATGACATATGATCAATTAAGTTTAATTATCCAATCCAATTTTTTTGTGACTTTATAAGTATGAAAATAATTTGGTAGTTTACTTATTTATTTGCTTTTTTTTTAGTTTATTTGGCAGCCTTATACAGCGGATGTCATCTCAGCTCTCTCTCCGATTTGTTCTAAGGATGAACAAGATTGGTGTGTTTTGGCTCCCATGAACTGCTTTGACATTGTAGAGTGGCATTGTCCGGATCGGGTAGCACACCAGTTTGGTTTGAAGCAAACAATCCCGGTGGACTGTGATACTTCGGTGGCTCTTCATAAATTGGATAGGAGAGGAAATCGAAAGGTAAGTTGGACTGAAATCCACAATGTCTATATCGATTTATGGCGTAGGCGTCGAGAGAGGGTGGTGGCTAATACCGATGTAGATGATAGCACGATGGATTACAATGATTTGTATATGGTTTGGTATCGAAACCATACTCGTCCTATCATAGGAGCTGTTAAACAATCTCATGGTGGCCCGGTTTCCTACCATCCATCTTCCCCGTCAATTCAATTGCTTGTAAGTATGATTTATCGTTATTTCACTTTTATTGAATAGTAAGCATGTTTAGGAAATAATTAGTGCAATTTTTTGATTTTTGTGATTATAGACCCAAGGTTTTGCAACTCTACACATGAGGTGTGAGCATGACCTTCAAGCTGCACTAAATGACGCATCTAGTGTCAATTTTGTCCAAAATTTAAACGACATCCGCAAACATTGCTCTGAATGTCTCGAGAAGGTGGGATTTTCACATCTTATCCAACAATCTCAAGAACAACCAAGTGCAAGTTTGGATGATCATTCTCCTCTTATCCAATATATGCGTCGACGTAGAGTTGGTTCTCTTATGACGGCAATTATGGAAGGTGACACTCCGGGTTCTTCCTCAAGCCAACCCGCTTCCTCAAGCCAACGTCGAGCTACACGCCGCCGCCGCCTAGCGGATGATTAGCTATTAATATAGTAGTTTGTGATGTATGGAAACAATTTTATGTTGTATTCGACTCTTTCAAGTATGTAAAATACGTTTTAAGTTATGAAATAAGATACCATGCCTTCGAGTTCTCATCTTGGGTTGTTATTGTTGTTATTGAAAGATTGTGGTCGTGGCATATTGGTTTGGGTTTGTTTGAGTTGCAGGTGAAACGGAAAATAGGGGAAACACCTTCAAAAAAAAAAAAACTATAACCGCCACGCAGCATAGCGGTTTCACATATGATGAAACCGCTACTCTCCGTGGCGGTTTCATCACAGCTTCAAGGTATATGGGAAGTGGGAGGCCTTTATTTTGTTAAGGGTAAAACCGCCAGGGGGAGTGGCGGTTTCACTTCAAGTGCAACCGCCACCCCCCATGGCGGTTTCACCCTTAACAAAATTGGGGGTTTATACTTAAAATACTCAGTTCGGGTTTGAAGTCGCCATGGGGAGTGGCTGTTTCACTTTAAGTGAAACCGCCACCCCCCATGGCGGTTTCACCCTTGTCCAAGATCCCCACTGCAGCTCAAGTTTACTGTTTAACACACGTAAAACCGCCAGTGGTAACGGCGGTTTTGGCCCGAACCTGAAATGGGTGACGTGCACCCCATAACATTAAACATTTTTGAATCCGACCTATTTTGTTTAATATTTATTTTTTAAGCCCTATTTCGAAAAAAAATTCTATTAGATAAGCTTGTTTAGTACTGATTTTTGTTAGAAATAACAAATGAGTCCTAAATTGCCGATTAGAAATACCGCGTATATTGGCCTAAAAGAAAAGAAAAAATACCGCGTATATGTATGTAGTTATAATCCGCCACCCCGAGTTTTCAATCCTGGCTTCGCCCCTGCCCATCACCCAAGGCCACCTACCACCGTCGACCACCCCACCCACCTCCCCTCTCCCTGCCTTCACCACCACTGGGCCGCCCATGGCGGCGCGAGCCCATTACAACTAGATATCCGAGAAGACGGGCATCAAACCACCCCAAAAGCCCTCTTATCCTGATTTTCTCTCTCCTCAACCATTGAACATCCACCACCATTTTCCTCGAATCAACCATCAACCATACCGCCGCCTCGACTTGTGCCACATCCACGACCATATCTGCCCATCTACGGCAAGCTTTGCCCAGATATGTGCGATTTGGGGTTTAAACGTTGTAGATTTGCTAGGTCTGTGGCGGTTTCTTCGATAATAACCACCATTATAGTGGTCGATGTGGGAAGACGCATAAGATGGGGTTGTTCCCAGTGAGCTCCGCGGTGGTTAATGTGGAGGTAGTGGTAGTGTATAGTGGGCGGTGACTGTGAAGGGTGGTGGCTTCGTTGGGCAGGAGAGATAAATAAAAGTTTGGATTTTATTTTCTTCTAATGTGATTATTATATCATTAAAAATCTAAAAATCCATAATAATTTACAAGAAATTGGTGGAGAGCCGGGATACAATCTGAGCCCCTCACCCTTTGCTATGGAAAAACCAATCCTAATAAAAATAAAAGCTGCAGCTTGCGCCCCTCTATCCTGCGTCCTGGAGAACTGCTGGATCCGCTTTAGCAGAGCAGCAACTGAAGGCTCCAACTCCCCCAAAGAGGAGAAAGAGAAGGGGAGGAAGCTATAATCCAAAGCAGCGCACCTAACCTCATACTTAGCACGCTTACGATTGGCCGCTTCCCGCACCGCCTTACCTGGTTCAAAATCCATCAATCCCGTCTGAGTCATGGGCGACGACCCAGTCAAATCGACGCAAACGTCGCGCCCTCGGTCCCAAGAATAAAGCAGCATGTCCGCTGGGCGAAGAGATCGGCCATTGGCACCAATCATACCAATGTCAACCTCATTTCCAGCTGAGATCCCTAAAGGATAACAGATGTTAACCAGCGTGTCACGAACAACATTATGCCGATGTTTGACGCCAACCAACCCCAGACATGATACATCATGATCTCCGAATATATCACCCACGAAGACCCGCGAGCAAGCAGAGCACGGGCGATCAATGGTGAATAAAGGCACCCCAAGACGGTAACAAAGCACGCAACGATAAGTGCGACCATTCATGGTCTGACCCAACCCCGAAATAGGGACCACCCTAAGCCAATCAGAACTGTGTGCACCCTGTTGAGACTTCCACAAAGCCAACTGACGTAGTGTCAAGGAATAAACAGAAGCGACGTCCCTAGCTACCCGAGCGAAATACATATCTGCCAATCGTTTCAATTATTATTAATTTTTATTTTGTTAATCAGTGTACATGAATGACATGATGAGTAAAAGTAGACAATGATGAAGGATGACATTTATAAGTGATAGGGGAAGAAAACAAGAAGTAATTAAAGAAAGCAAGTGATTTGATGAAAAACAATTAGGGCTATAATTTGTAATTTTGGGAGATATGAGGGTAGTATAGTTATTTTGATAGGTTACGTTAGTAAAAAACGTTGCGTTTAACAATCAAGTAAAAATTTGACCAGACCCCGACCAAACCTCCGCACTTCTTAGAAGGTCAGGTCAATGACGGCCCGCCCCATAAAAGCAACTCGGCCCAAAAATTCAACGAAGAATGGGAAAGTTTCAGTTTATTTTTTTTTTTTTTGAACTCCATAAAAAAATTGATCCTCCTTTTTTTAAAGTAAGCGGAGTACACGAAAAGCAATTAGGTGCCCCTATTATCAAGGGTTGCACCCAAAAGCCGATGGAACAGTACAAGAAAGAAAGAAAAAAGGAAAGGTTGAGCCAAACCAATGTCTCGGACCACTGAGAAGGAGGATGGTTGGACCAGAGAAGCCCAAAGACGGTCGGAAAGGTAAACAACTACTCCAACAACACTCACATCTAAATTCCAAAGACACCGGAACAAAGGCTCAACCCAAATACAACAACAACAAAACCACTAAAATAGACCAAACAAGACCAAAGTTAAGGCCCAATCAGAACCCTAACTAGGTCCAAACAAAAACCCTAAAACTCGCTAAACCTAAGACACAGAGCAAACGACCACCGCCGTCGAGTGTACAGTTGCCCCCACCGCCCCAGCTTACTCAAACCGCCACAATAGTATCAATCCCAACGGACGTCCTTACGACCCCGTCAATAGTAAGCAGTGGTTCTCAGAAGAGCCATTAGCGGCCATCAGTGGAGGTGGTTTTGTCGCCTTCATCAAATAAAAGAATTCCCAAGAACAAATCTGATTCAAAGAAAATCGGATGCGGAAGATTAAAAAGAACATGCAACCCATGGAAAGACTTACAAAGGAAAAAATTTCACAAGATCACAACTTTGATATCCCAACAAAGGAACCATGATAAGTTGAGATCTGAAATGCCAAAGAGGGGAAAACCAAGTACAAGATCTAGTCCAAACAACGGAATAACTCTAAGAACGAGGAGGAGAACAAAATAAGAACAATCAAAGATAAGATTAATAGTCTAAGAGAAAAAAAAAACCGCCATAGAAAACCTTGACATGGATTGTCGCCACCATCATATCTGCACATTGTTGCTCTTGGACAAGAACTGCGGCTTGCTCATCGTTCCTTATTCGTGGAGTAAAGCCGTGGAGAAGATATCATGAAGAAGAGGCCAGGAAGGAGAGAGCAAGTTCGAATTCGCCAAAGATAAGTGATTATTTACCAATAACCATTTAAAATTGATCCTCCTTTTACACTAGTTTGCTATAAGCAATTAGTTGTCTCAAAACCAAAAAAGAAAAGAAAAAGTGAAGGATAAAAAGTGGTCTAATAAGCAATCAATTGACTCGAAACCCATAGAGTGTTTAGCCATTAAGCATCAAATTTCATCATTGAATCTGCATATAGCGAGTCGATAATATAAATTGAGGTGAGTTAAACACTAAGCGACAAAGCTTCTAGATACAGAGCGGAAGTAAAAAAATCTCGTATGTTTTTAATCAAACATCACTACCTCTATTATCGGCCATTAGATTGGCCAAAAAGCATCATCTCTCATCAGTGGAGGTGTTACTCTCCCTTATAATGCTTCTCCACCCATCATACAGAGTACTACTCTTAGTGGTCGTTTTGGGTGAACAGGTGAATTAGCCTTTTCTCATGGGATTTTACTTAGCTTCTCCCCTATGGCAGGTAAATTCCTATACTTGGTAGGAAATGGAAGTTAATTAGAAATGAGTTCTTTTAATGTGTGTACATGGGTGATAAAACCCTAATTCCTTCCTTACTTAACTTATATTCTCACTTAAAAAAAAAACAAATTGCGAATATAATATCTTATGCTATACTATAGATTAGAAGCTGTGTTCGAGGCAACGGCCACGTTCACCGGCTTCAGTCATGCCATCTGGCATTGTGTTCGAGGCAACGACCACGTTCACCGGCTTCAGTCATGCCATCTGGCATGCCACGAGTCATGTCTCTTTAATTTTCATATAAAAAAATCATTTAAAATGTCTTTTTATTGTAAAGAGTGCAGGTGAATATTCCATCGATGGTGATATATAAGTTACCTTTTGCATTACAAAAAATATCACAATATTTTTTTATTATAAGAAAATCAATATTAACTATGGATTGATTGCATCTCTACCGTATTATTTTCTACCTTCCTTATTGCTTATTTGAAAAGGAATCATATCATTTATATAGAAAGTTAAAGTTTTATAAGTGAATTTTTTTTATTAATAAAATTAATTGTTTACAAAGAAGTAAAATGATAAAGTTTATTTCGGGTGTAACTCGGGTAGTAAACTAGTTTTTCATTCATTCAAGAGAAAAGCAATTAACTGAAATCGCTAGGAGTTTTCAATTGCTACACATTTTAGAAACAAACAACTCATGGGGTGAAGAAGATATCATGAAGAAGAGGGCAGGAAGGAGAGAGCAAGTTTGAATTCGCCAAAGATAAGTGATTATTTATCAATAACCATTTAAAATTGATCCTCTTTTTACACTAGTATTGCTATAAGCAATTAATTGTCTCAAAACTAAAACAAAACAAATTATCAAACATGTTAGATCAGAATGATGGACCATATACGATATGATATACATACCTATATGTTCAATGAATAGAACTTATAGAAACATGTATATTCAGGAAACGTCTTTCAATATATTTAATGAAATATATTATTATTGATTTTTAGTGATAATAATGAAATATATTTAATCTAACTAAATACAATCGATGTCTATACAATTAAATACAATTCAAATCAAATCGCATCGAAAAAATGAAAAGAACATAGCCGAACAAGTAACCCCCATCCACACAATGACACAAAGAACGGAAACAAGCATAAGTCAATGGTTACGCATGTGACTGTGAGTCTTGGCAAGATTGTGGTAGAACAGTAGCGTGCACAATACTGAGAACCAAATGTCTTCGAGGAAAAGGGGAAAAAGTAGATGCATGTTTTTTGCCATACACCACCTTTTAAGTTTCCGATTTTGACATACACCACCTTTTAAGTTCAAAAATCTCAAACACCACCTCTTAAGACTATTTTCTTTGACAGACACCACCAAAAACAATTCCGGCCACATTTTCTCTTGACTCTGGCGTTGACTCACCCTATCTTTTCTTCTTTCTTCTTTTGAGCACGATATTCTTTCACTCTTCTTCATCCTTACTCTCTCTACTCAACCATTGCTTAGATTTCTTGCTTTATTATCATGCTTAGTCTCATATGTTTTCTCTTCATTTGACTAGATAGAATTTTAGATTTGATTTGCCTTTTTGCGTACGTTAGGGACATGATTGGATTGAATAGAAAAGAGATATGATCCATTCTCTTATAGATAATAAGAAGAGAATTGAAGAGTACATAATTGTGCTATTGACCCATTGTTAGATGAAGTCCATGAATTAAAGGTGAAATTGAGTGAAATTAAAGTTTGAAAATTGGAAAAAGGATAAAATGGTGTTGTTCATAGCTTTGACAATGATTAGGGTGCATGTTGCTTATAATTGTTGAATCCAAAACTCCATTAGAGGTGAAGGGAGAGATAAGAGAGATTCATAAAATGGTGTTGTTCATAACTTTGACAATGATTAGGGTGCATGTTGCTTACAATTGTCGAATCCAAAACTCCATTAGAGGTGTGGGGAGAGACAAGAGAGATTCTTGATATGATAGGGAAAAATGAGTAGAGTGAAATAATTAATAGGGGGGGGGGATTATCGAGCTTAAGAGAAGAAGGAAAAAAGCAACGGAAAATAATCGGAGAGTGAATCAATGCCGGAGTCAACCAAAAATGTGGCCGGACTTATTTTGGTGGTGTCTGTCAAAGAAAATAGTCTTAAAAGGTGGTGTTTGGGATTTTTGAACTTAAAAGGTGGTGTCTGTCAAAATCGGAAACTTAAAAGGTGGTGCTGGGTAAAAAAACCCGAGTAATAATAGTGTACTATTGGAAAAAGTATTAAGACGAACCAAAAACGGATTATTACAACGACCCACCCGCTTCGTCCCCACCTCCTGCAAACCCGATCGTCACCAGTCGGCCGGGACAACCCCCACTTCGTCCTCGATCAGCTGGCACCCCAGCGACGCCACCCCACTTCTTCCCCCCCGCCCGAATAATCCTCATTTTCTCTCTTTCTTTTCCTTCTCTCTCCTCCTTTTCATTCTTCTCCGACAACAATCGAATCTCCGACGAATTTTGTGGGTTTGGGTGGTCGTGCAAGCGACTAAGGGCTATTTTGAGGGACGGCGGGCAGCCGGGAAGGAAATGAGTGAGGAAGAGAGTGTTCCAGTGGAAATGAGGCGTTTCGAACGAAAGAGAATTAATCGTGGAGGAGGGAGGAGGCGACGGCGGTGGGTGGTGATACGCCAGGAGTTCTCGTCGGCGACCAGGGACGAATACCTTCTTGTCGCCGGCTGGATAGTGGTGGGGCGCGGGGATGAGTATGGAGGAGAAAGAGGAGGAGTGTGTAAAGGGAGAGGAGAGAGAAAGTGAAATAAGGTGGTGAGTAATTAAATAAAAGGAAATAAAATAAAATAAGAGAATAATTTATTTTAGAACAAATATTGGTCATTTTATAACAAAAATAAATCATTTTATAACAAAACATACACATTCTATGACAAAAAAGAATAATTATTAAACAATAGACCATTTTCAACAAATATAAACCATTTATTTCTAAACAGAAATATTCATTTTAGAACAATAACCATTTATTTCAGAACAAAAACTATTCATTCTGAAACAAAATTCATTCATTCCTCTTATAAAAAAATTTATCAATTCAAAAACAAAACAATATATCTCAAAACAGAAACTATTCATTCTAGAACAATAATCATTCCAGAACAAAAATTAATCATCATAAGACAAAAACAAACCATTCCTAGATAACATCCATCGATTCCAGAACAAAAACTAACCATTCCGGAACAAAAACTACCCATTCCAGAACAAAAATTAATCAATATATAAAAAATTTATCAAAATAAAAATGAATCATTATAAAACAAAAAAATATCATTCTGGAACAAAAATTGATCATTATAGATAATAAATACATCATTATATAACAAAACCTGATCATTAAAAATGAATCATTATGAAACAAAAACAGATCATTATAGAACATATAATAATCATTATAGAACATATATTAATCCTATAAACATAAATATGTCATTCTAGAACAAAAACTGATCATTATAGATCATACGTACATTAGCACAAAAAATGATCATTAAAATTCAATCATTATGAAAACAAAAATAGATCATTATGGAACATATATTAATCATTATAGAACATAAATTAGTCTCTCATTCTCGAATATAAATTGATCATGGAACACAAATATGTCATCCTGGAACAAAAATTGATCATCATAGAACCAAATTATGTCATTCTATAACAAAAACTGATCATTAGAAATCAATCATTATGAAACAAAAACAGATTATTATAGAACATATATTAACCATTATAGAACATAAATTAGCAGCCATTCTAGAACAAAAAGCAACTATTCCAGAGCAAAAAACATTTATCTCAGAACAAAAATCATTCATTTTAGGACAAAAATCTATTTATGTGCTATAATAATCTAATTATGTTTTATAATGCCCTATTTTTGTTTTGAAATGATCCATTTATGTTATGCTATAAAATGATTTGTTTTTGTTCTGAAATGATCAGTATTCGTTTTATAATTATATATTTCGTTCTAAAATGATTTGTGTTTGTTGTAAAATGATTTGTTTTTGTTTTATAATGATATTTGTTTCATAATTATATTTATTTTGTTCTCTCCCCCTCCCCCTCTCCCTTCTCCACTCCCTTTTTCCAGCCGCCAGACCACCGCCGCCGCTACACCACCCACTTCAAGTGCCGGCGACGCCACAAAAAGGAGCGCCCATCGCCGGTGACTTTTGTCATAGAAACCACCACTGTTGCTTGCGTTTCGTCCGCCCTCTAAGGCCTATTTCCTTTCCTTTCGAAACCACTCTTTTCCAATGTCACCATCGGAAACATGGAGCCGCCCCTTGTACGACCCTCTGGAGAGCTCGAAATCCGCCGCTTCTCACCATCGTTGCCGTGGAGTGATCAAATTAGAGGAGAGAGAAGAGTAATTGAAAGAGAAATTGGAGGAGAAGGAGGGAGAAACGTTGACGCGGTGGTGGAGGGATGGCGTTGTCGGACGGTCGCCGGTCTTTGTGGTGTGTTGGAGGCTGCTGGGTTGGCGGGTGGTGACAGTGGTGGTGGCGGCTGGGGTGTTTGTCGGGTTTGGGAATGGTTTTGGTTGGGGGTGGGGAAAGGGGAGTGGGGAGGAGAGAGAATAATTAGTTGAATTTCATTTTAGTTTTGTTTGAGATCAATTAGGTTTTGAGCTCATATTTGGGGAGCTGCGTGGGCTGAGATTTTTAACTTAAGGATTGAATTTTGCTCAAGTTAGACCCAGGGGGTACCAAAAGGAAGGTACCCCGGGGGTACGCTAGTATTTGCGTTCCATCGATGGTGATATATAAGTTACGTTGCATAACAAGAATTTCACAATATTTTTTATTATAAAAAAAATTAATATTAACTATGGATTGATTTCATCTCTACCTTATTATTTTTCATATGAAATGAATTTTTTTATTAATAAATTTAAGGAAAATTTAACGTGAATAATCCCAACTTTCACTTTCTCTCCCAAAATAATCTCAAGTTTGGATTATCCCAAAATAATCCCAACTTTGAACTATGTCTTCCCAAAATGAGCTTTCATAATTTACAACCTCTTAAACAGGTTACCTTGGGAAATTTAGTTTATAAATTTAGTTTATAAATCAATCCACATTAATTTAATGGTTTAAAAATTAAAAAATTAAAAGATACAAAAAAAAAAAGTAGAACCTCAAGCCCATCATCCGTCATTTGCTTTCTCCCTCTCCTTGAGTCTTCCCTTCCCCACTAGCCCCCAATTCATCTACCAACCACTACCGAAGCCGCACTCACCTCCACCACGTAGCCGTAAGGACCCACCATTAGAATATACAACCGACGACCGGTTCTCGACCTTTCACCACCGTAGCTTATGCCCTTCCACGAATCTCACTCCCATCCTATCTCTCCTCTTCGCGCACACCTCTAGCCCATCCCCAACCCTACACCCCTCGACTATGATCGTTGCCGCCCAGTTCCCGTGACACCTTTCAAAAGTTGTTGCGAAAGTTGAGATTATTCACGTTAAATTTTCCTAAATTTAATTGTTTACAAAGAAGTATAATGATAAAGTTTATTTCGGACGTAACTCGTTAGTAAACTAGTTTTTCATTTATTAAAAAAAAAATCAATTAATTGAAATCGTTTGAAATTTTCAATTGCTACAAATTTTATAAACAAACAAACAAACAACTGATGGGGTGGTCTAATTAAGCAACGACGTCGTAGTAGTATGCAGCAGTAGCAGTACATTCCAATTCCCAAATCTCCCCGACTGGTATTTCCGTCCCAAACCCTAACCACAACTGGTGTATCAAACATGTCAGGCGACAACACCTCACCGTTGCTGCTCTCCCCTGCGGTCCGAGTAAACAATGAAGTAGAACAAGGCAACTTCAGAGAGGCTGTACTAATCTATATGAGAGAGATTAAAGGGTACCCATGTTCATCTTCTCCCACACGCTTCGTCACCGGTCCTCTCATCGACAAATTGCGTCTCAAATATCTTGCTCAATTGGCCAATTCCACCGTGACTCCTCATGTTCCACCGCCTTGTTCTGATCCCGACCTTTTCACTGGGGCCCCCGATGATCTCAAGGTATTCTTAATATTATTCTCTTGAGTTTTTATTTTTAACTCTAGGGGATCCAATTCCCTATTATATACCGTTTTGTTTCAAATTCAGGTTGATGATTTTGCCAGTGTAGTCGAATATTTCGTTGGAACGGCGTTAAACATAGACGACGGCCCTAAATCCGAATCACATAAGGATATGGATGCGGTGAAAGAGTATATACGGAGCACCGGCAAATCAGTGTCTCTTATGGAGTGGTTGTATTTGTCGCAGCTATATAAGCCTGCGGAATTGACGTATCTTGCCGGTCTTGCTGATTTAAAGTGTGGTGTAAGAGTTAAGCTAGATTTCGGTAATGTCTTCAGACATTTACCTAGTACAGGTGTTGACACCCGCGACTTTGATCAAGTATTGGGTTTCTTTATCTCCCAGGCTATACGCCGTATCGGAATGTCTACTCTTAACATTACGTGTTCCGCTGTGTTTTTCGGTGTTGGAAGCTTTGTGGTGGGAGGCTTCTAGAGTTAAGTGCTAAAATGGTCCCTGAACTTTGCCTTGAGAGTAAAATTGGGGACCGTTAACTTCTGTTGTAAAAATGAGGGACTCAGTGAAATTCCATTAGTGTTTCCGTTAGGGGGTGGATGACATGGCCCATGCAATTCTATTACTTTGCTTTAAACAAAAACAAAAGAATCTGCTTATTTTGTTCTCCTCTCTCATCTCTCTGTCTCTCCATTTCTCTCTCTCCTGATATGAATATGAATCAATTCATCAAACTCTCCCCATTTGCTTGTTTTTAACAAATCCCAGAGATAATAATTGTGATGGAAAATTGATATGAGCTTGTTTCAATTAATCGAATTTGTACAACTGGGTATCTGACCTATGCATGCGTACAAAAATTGATTTTGGCTTCAATTGCAAATCTGGATTTGTTCGTTATGCATGCAGAAAAAAATAATAAATTGGGGGTTTAATTGAATTGGGGGTTTAATTGAATTAGGGGTTTGATTGAAGTGGGAGTTTAATTGGATTTGGCTTCATTGCAAATCTGGATTTGTTCGGAAAAAAAAATTGGGGGTTTAATTGAATTGGGGGTTTAATTGAATTGAGGGTTTAATTGAATTAGGGGTTTGATTGAAGTGGGAGTTTAATTGAATTTGGCTTCAATTGCAAATTTGGTTTTGTCCGTTATGTTTAATTGAATTGGGGGGTTTAGGAATAACAGAAGTTCAGACCCTTGCTTTTCCCATATTTTGTGTTTGTGTCGGTCAATTTGCAGAAAAGTTCAGACCCTTGCGTGCCACATCAGCACTCCGATAACGCCGTTTCACTGAGTCCCTCATTTTTACAACAAAAGTTAACGGTCCCCAATTTTACCCTCAAGGCAAAGTTCAGGGACCATTTTAACACTTAACTCGAGGCTTCTATGAAGCCTTAAAAAACGGTTTTTCTAAGGTGCCAAAGCTATTCTTTTTTCTTTGATTGTTGTTGTTACAATTATGTGTGATGCTAAGATATTGTTCGATTGTTATATCAAGGTTTCAATGTTAATAAATATCTAGAATGACGGTATTTGCTTGTGATTGAGTAAATAAATATATTGCTATGTTTGTTTCATGGTGGCGGGTGGGGAAAAACATTGCTTCTGATATAGAAATCGGATGAGGATTCTCTAGAATTTATAACAAACTATATATGGTAGAGTTTACCAAGTAAGGAAAGAATTAAATATTTAATACTTTATTTATGCACTGAAGTAATAACCCTATTTTGTTTTATTACTAACAATAGTAAACTTTACAAACTCTACAAAAAAATAACTTTAGAGGATCCCTACACATAGAAAACGTATTGCTATGTTCGTTTCATGGTGGTGAGCGGAGAAAGGAGTGCCAGTGCTTTGTGATAGAGGATTTAGGGTGTGTTTGGCTAAAGGCTCTTGGATTGGGGTCAAACACACCACCAAACTGAGAAACAATTTATAATCTTTCATAAGTGTAAAATTGCTTCTTAGAAGTACAAGTTTCAATTTTTCTTGTATTGCTTTTAATGCTTGGCCAAACAGGTCCTTAGATTGCTTATGTTTTATGGTGGTGGACGGGGAAAGTAGTGTCTAAAGTGAGCGAGAATCCTGAAGATGTTGGGCAGTTGGTGGTCGGTAGACATAACATAGGGTCAGAAGCTTAGCAGACCATTCTGAGTATAATTAGCAGCCGCCACAGTTTGCCTTTGCCATGTCTTTGGCTAATTCTGAATGTGTTGAGGCTTCAAATGCTTTAACTAATTGTCAAGCTGTGTCCACTCAATAATGATAGTGAAATTACTCATCTGATTATAGTGTAATATTATTATGTGTGATGGACTGATGCATGGGCTCTAGCCTAAATGTCCAAGTCCATCACTTTGTATTATGTATGAAATTGCGATTTTTGTATACATGGTTCACAATAGGGTTGGTCAAAGCTCGGTCAACAATAGTTGAACACTAGGAAAATTGAATATCAATGGAGGTAGCACGTTTCGTACTTAGTTATATCTAATCGAGCTACGGATACTTGTCGTCTGCTTTGGACTACTGCTAGATTATGGAGCATCATCATGTACCTCACTTGATATTGTTCCTTGCATGCTATTTTCCAGTGCATGATTCCTGTCTCCAGTTTTAGTCTCTGATACTGGAGATTATGTGTGGTCTCACATACTGGGGCTGTGTACATGTAGGTCAAAATGGAAGAGGTGCCCTTACTGCAGGTTAGATTGGAGTAGACGCATTTTCTGGCATATGTCTAATTGCATTTTGAACTGAACTGTGGCAAACTGTTGCTTGCCTTATATTGACCAGACCTCGCAACACTCTGTCATGTAAATTTTCGTTCTAGTTGTATGTATTTGCAGTATGCACTGAACTGGCATTTGTAGTATGATTTTATTAACTGTTTTTCTTTTCCCACTATCCATGGATGTTAGAATCTTCAATCAATTGAGATCAGAGGCGCAGTGTGTTATTACTTCACACTCCTTAAAATTCCGTATGATCGTTTTGACTAATGACTACATATACTCCCTCCACTTTTTTGAATCTTTGCATTTGATTTGAATACTCACACAAGAACAGATAAAGGTCTCTTTTATAGGAAAATAGCATCAGGCTTTTGGGAGATAATTAGCAGCCGATTAATACTTGGAGAGGAAGCAAAATTAGAGTTTATGATAACTCCAAACACCATAGCCAAGGCCTATCTTATCCTATCTTCAATCGATCATCTAATATGCACCAAAATGACGTCCAAATTAGAGTCCCTGAATTGAATGCCAAGCAAATGCTATCCCCATTTTATCATATCTTCTAATCCTTGTATTATCTTATAATTATCACAATTTACGACCTAATCATGGTAAAGATAATTAGAAAGAAAAGACTCAGTCAACCGAAATGAAGGGCTTGAGGATATGACTTGCTGAAGTTGCCAGAGAGTTGCCGCATTGGGCCTGGAAGCATGCTACGCCTAATGTAGCACGCGGGCCAGCTTTAGGAAATTGGGTGGAGATAATTAAATGGCCATCCATTTTTATTTACCAATCAACGGGCTGACATGCCCACTAACAGTCCAAGCGATCGAAAGACGGGCTAAACCTTAGGCCCTATTAACTTGGGTCCAGACTGTGGAGTCGAATGCGTTGTTAATCGAATCCTTTCACCGGTGTCCACTATCCATCTCATCATTGGGCTTTATAAAACGGGGAACCCCCGAGTCAGGTGTCTACAACGGAATAGCAAATGAAATAGTATAACATGTGACTCGATAATGGAATTGAAATAGTGTAATGGGTGACGTAAAAGTGGAAAGATAATGATAAATAGATGAGTAAGTTGAAATATATAATAATAGAATATGACGGGTGAATGGGTGACAAAAGTTGAATATAGTGCTTTTTTCATAATAGTATTAGAACAAAAACATAACATACATTTTTATGAAACGAGTATAAATATTATAAATAGATAAGCCCGGGCGTGGCACGGCCATGCAAACTAGTACTATATATTAAAACCTGAAAACAAGTTTTTCCATGACGACACTTGGCAACCAGTAATTGGATAGATCATAAAAATAGCAATAAATTCACTTTTTGTTTAAAATATGGTAATAAAAATAATATTAAATTCGCTTTTTTTTTTAGAATATGGCAGTAGATTACCTAAAAGTATCTTATTATATTATTATCTAATAGAAAAAAAAAGATAAAGAAACATCTACCAATAGGGAAATAAAATAGCAATAAATTCACTTTTTGTTTAAAATATGGTAATAAAAATAATATTAAATTCACTTTTTTTTTGTGTGTAGAATATGGCAATAGATTACCTAGAAGTATCTTATTATATTATTATCTAATTGAAAAAAAAGGATAAATTTCTAACTCCTACCTTTTATATATCAAAACTTCCAAAATTCTACCTTAATTTTTAAAGTTTTCAACTCCTACCTTATAAAACATGTTTTTATCAAACTCCTACCAAAACTTCTACAGCGGCGGATTTGATTCTATTTTCTGGCATTGACCTTCGAATTGACGTGGTTTCCTTCGATTTGTTTCGCTTTTCCTCCAATTTCTCCCTCCAATTTGCAAGATGTGAAAAAAGAGAGTGCAAGATTTGAGGATAGAGAGTGCAAGATGCGAAAAATAGGAAAGAGAAGATGAAATTTGAGTGCAATGTGATATAGTGTGGGAAATTCGGGGGGAGAAGGTGAAATTGGAGGGAGAAATTGGAGGGAAAACGAAACAAATCGCGCCAATTCGAAGGTCAATGCCGGAAAATAGAGTCAAACCCGTCGGAGTAGAAGTTTTGGTAGAAGTTTGATACAAAAATGTTTTATAAGGTAGGATTTGAAAACTTTTTCAAAATAAGGTAGGATTTTGGAAGTTTTAGTATACAAAAGGTAGGAGTTAGAAATTTTTCAAAAAAAAAATAAGGAAACATCTACCAATAGGAAAATAATAAAAATAAAATTATATTCACTTTTTTTTGTGAGAATATGGCAATAGATTACCTAAAAGTATCTTATTATATTATTATCTAATAGAAAAAAAGATAAGGAAACATCTACCAATAGGAAAATACATCCAGATTTGTGCATCTGCATCATTTCGTGGGGTAGCATGAAAGCTTCTCAGGCAAATTCTCTCGCAACTGCATGGAAGCATACCATGTTTACAAGAGCAGTAATTAGGAGTCAGAAAAGAATGTCTGTACCCAACCAAGCAGTAATAAACAGTATCATCGAATTCATCATCTGAATCAAGAGCTTGCAACATGACAATAATATTTTCCATTTGGTGTTGTCCATAAATAATTTAACCGTCAGTAATCAAAAAGTTCGGAACTTTTGATCAGATTACATCCAAATATACCCAAATTCGTTTATTAAAACAAAAAGTTCGGAACCCAACATATGATTAAATTCATCAACCATACACACAGATTCATCAAACAATTTCCCGAACATCAACCCACTTTAATCCAAACTCCCAAACCTGCAATAGTAGAAATTCGCAAACAATTTATGGTACTAATCTGCAAAATTATCCAAAAATAATAAGGCAACTCTTTCCCATGAGGATACTTGGCAACCATTAATTGGATAGCACAAAAAAATATTATTAAATTCACTTTTTTTGTTTAGAATATGGTAATAAATTACCTAATACTAATTGGATAGCACAAAAAAAAAAAGTATTAAATTAAGTTTTTTGTTTAGAATATGGTAATAAATTACCTAAAAATATCTTATTACATTATCTAATAGGAAAAAAAAAGGAAACATCTAATATTAGGGAAAAAAAAGATAATGAAACATCTAACAATAGGAAAATAAAGGTATTTGAGTGGAAGATAATACAACAATAACTAAATTAAAAATCACGTGTAATAAATCATTGCAAAAAGGCAAAAAGCCAAAACAAAAGAAATACACCTAAATTGAAACGTTGCTTGGATATCATATTACCTTTAGCTACTTGACATGGATAACCAATTAACCAATCACGCATAGACTCAATATCAAATTAATATTTTTGCAACATAATTTTCCTTTCGAAATGCGTAAAGAAATCAAGAGCTCATAGTCTATATCTTCAGAATAATTAGTACGGGAAAACCAGATTAAGATGTAGAGGAGGTAAAAATTGAAACTCATCCACCAACTATTATTCAATTGGCAAACCCACCATATAAACTGCAACAGGAACTATAGTCTTGCCTGTATATCATAAAACAAAGACAACAAAAATGTTAAACTTATTTCACATACACTTCAACACAATTAATCAGGATGATCATCGGTTAACAAGAGGTATATGAAAATCACAGATTCGAAAACATACATTCGTATAAAATACAACAGCACGAGTATAACTTGACAGCTGAAAAGATTCAACCAAACAAGCATTTATCATATACCGCAATAAAGTGAGATCATCAAGGACCTCAAATTAGGTAGAAAATGGATCTTACCTCCGCAAGCAAAATTAGCAGCCGAAGAAGCAAGCTCAGTAGCACGACAAGGAAGAGACCCCGTCAAACTCAGCCCTAACTCAAATAAAATGCAGTAGAAATTCCCAAACCTGTAGCAGTAGATATTCCCAAACAATTTATCGTGTACCTTTCTTTGAGGAATTGACGTGGAGGGGTGACAATCCAGGGTGTACTAGCTTAGCCGACTTGCATCTGACGAAATCCTTGCTCTAATATGGCTCAAATTTCTGCCTTGCTCCTTTTCCCATTGATGGTGCTGATGTGATTTCTCTGTCATTAGAAGAATCTGAATTTTCAACCACTGTGGGCTCTGTTTCGGCCATAAGCTCTGTTTCACCCAAACCCTCTATTTCAATATTGGCATCATTACCTAATGCCTCCTCAACTGGTTCAGCCTGCTCTTCCCTTACCTCGTTATTATCATCATAATTATCAAAAATGGGTGATGACATACTCCCCCTGTCTTCGTGCAACCTGCTGGTTGGAGTATGTTCTACCAAGTAAGGGAACATATGTTCGTGAAAACGAACATCTCGAGAAGTGAAAAACTCGTTTTTCTCCAAATCGTAGACCTTCCATCCTTTATTAGCATGGGGGTACCCTAAAAACACGCAACACCGTCCTTTTTCGCCAAACTAATCCGATTTTTGCTCTTTTCGTGTGCGTAACACAGACAACCAAAAACCCGTAAATTGGAAAGAGGTGGTTTTTCGCCATATAGAATTTCATAAGGTGTTTTTCCTCCGAGTAAAGGTGTAGGTGTGCAATTGATCAAGTAACCAGCAGTAAGTACACATTCCCTCCAAAATATTATGGGCAGGACAGCCTGAAAATGTAGAGTGCGAGTGGCTTCTAGGACATGTCGATGCTTACGCTCCACTCTAGCATTTTGTTGTGGGGTGTCAATGTTGCTTGTACGGAAAAATATGCCATATTCCTGATAAAACTCCATCATTGGCTTGGACCCAAATTCACTCCCATTGTCACTTTGAATGACCTTAATACTTCGTTCAAATTGTGTTTGTATCATTTTAAAAATTCTGTAACAATAATCCAGCTTCACCTCTGTCTTTCATCAAAAATAGCCAAACACCCCCACTACAATCATCTATAATAGTTAAGAAATAATGAGCCCCTGATAGTGCCTTATGACGATATGATCCCCAAATGTTGCAATGTATTAAATCAAAGATATTGGACGAAATTTTATTATTACGCGAAAAACTTAATCTTGTTTGTTTTGCCCGACAACAGGGATCACACACATAATTATCTAAACGGAAACTCTTGCCTAGTAAATTTGAGATGTGCAGTAACACACGACTCGAGGGGTGCCCCATTCGTTGATGCCACAACTCGGCTTCCTGTTTCACGTCTGCACGCTGCACTTGCTCCGTCTTTGCATCACCATGAAAGTAGTACACCCCTTCTCGAAATTCACCCGCTCCAATCAAGATCCTCGTAGAACGGTCCTGCAAGGTACAATGAGATGGCCAAAATGTCACCAAACAATTATTTTCAAGAATAAGTTGTCCGACAGAAATCAGATTACAGGTTAAAGTCGGAACAAATAAAACATCACAGAGGATCAAGCTTTTAGTAAGCTAACCTTTCCCCCACAAAGAGGCTACTGCTTGCGCCCCGTCTGTCATGCCTACCCGTGCTGGCTCACCTTCCCATATGTCAAATAACAAGCTTTTCGTCCCTGTCATGTGGTGGGAACAACCCAAATCGATTATCCAGCCATCAAAATTAATAGAATTACCTATCATCTTCTCGGGTACGTCTTTTGGTGCAATTAAAGCTTTGAGCTTCTCAATGTCATCGGCTGTCAAGCCGTGTATTACCTCTTCCACTGTGTTTGTGGGCGCCATCGCTACATTCGTCGATGTTGGTGCTGCCACGTGAGTGCCTCCGGCATTGTCTCCTCTGTCGTACCTCTGTCCACGACCACCGTATCCTTCTCTGCAACCCTTCCCGCGACCTCGACCTCCATAATGGGTGGGGTACTTAATCTGCCAACAACTTGAAACATCATGCCCATACTTTCCATAGTGGCCGCAGGTGGGTCTTTCCAGTGCTCGTTTCGCGGCACCCATCTTGGTTCCTCCTTTGGTGCCCACTGGTTGCCATCACGTGCACCTGTATTGGTTTTTGTAGCGAAAGCAGTGACCTCAACCTTGCTCGCTTTGTCTCTGGTGATGGCTTTATGTCTTTCCTCTCGGAGGATGTTTCCATAGGCTTTGCGTAGGTCGGGAACAGGGTCTTCCATGAGCATGCTGGAACGGAGAGGACCATAGAGTGCCGTGTTCAATCCGAGAAGAAATTGGTGGGAATTGCTCCTCGTCTTTTTCTTTTTTGAAAAACCTATGCTGCTCCACAGGTGCACTGCGGCACCTTACTGTAATTGTCAAGCTCATCCCAAATCGCCTTGAGTTTCGTGTAATACTCAACCACAGATGACTCGCCTTGCTTCAAATCGGCCAACTCAGCCTTGAGTTGTTGCACTCGTGGTGCATTTCCAGTGGAGTAAGTTTCCTTCAACTCATCCCATATTTCCTTGGTGGTTGATGCAGAGAATCTGATACTTTTGTGTAATCGTTTGTCGATTACGTTGCGGAGCCAGGCTTTAATCATTGCGTTGCTCTGCCTCCACGCCGCATGCTCCGCGCTCTCCTCATCTCCATCCTTCAATGGTGGTTCCGTGACATCTCCATCAATAAAACCCAATTTATTCTTCGCTGCTAACCCATCTCGTATGGCGTCTGCCCAACTATCGTAATTTTCACCATCAAAGTTGATTGTGTAAGGCCTAAGCCCGGAGTGTGCGATGGGTGGACGTATAAGGAGGAAGTCGGTGGTACCGTCTTCATCTTTTTGGCAGATGGTGGTGGAGTTGAAGGTGGTGTGTTTTCTGGTGTGGTTGTCGTGCTTTGTGAATCCTCCGGCGTGGGTGGCTTGTCTTCTCGTGACATAAAAAAACCTAGAGGCTGGTAGTGCGGAAGCTCTGGATCTTGGATGCTCGAGATACCATATTAGAACTCAATAATATGGGAAGTTTAATTGTATTATAGAGCATGCGTATTACATTCCTAGATGGTTGTATATATACAATCATATGATTAACCTGCACAAGTAAGCTATATTACATAAAAGGGAAAACTACCTAAAATAAGAGATACATTACCAAAACTACACAATATGTCAATATGCATAATATACGTTCATACTCGTTCATAAAGCGTGATCATGAAGGCTACATGAGAGGATTTGAATGGAGAGAAGGAACAACCACAAATCAAGTAATCAACCACCTATATGAATCATAGGTCTATTGGCAGTCTTCGCAACCACACATTAGCTGCTTTCTTCCTTTTCACCTACATTAGAGATCCACATAACGATCTTTAATACAAATAAAGTTGTGCTAGTTCAAGTGATACTGCTCTTTCAATTATCTCCAGGAGCTCGTTATCTTCAGCACCTCTGGCATAGGCTCTCTCAGGCTCATCTGCATATTGAGTTCATAAAGCAATGGACTTAAGTGCTTATGACGTGGCGACAGCTGAGCTAAATGATAGAAGCAAGACAGAGGTATCATGAGCTTTGCCTCTAAACAAGGCTAGCATCACCCAAACAAGGCAGTCCCATTGTAAATATCAAGTAGCATCACCCATTTATTATTGTTTACAGTAATCATTAAGCTGAATAGCACGAGAAAACAATTCTAGCTCATGAAACAGATGAGATTGTTCCATAAGCATACTTTTGGTTCGTTTTCAAAAAAAAAAAAAAGTATACTTTTGGTTCGGTCTCAAAGTCCAGAAGTACACGTCAAGCAATGTATGTGCTATGGCGTAATAGTACTGTCTGGAAAATTATCTTGTGCGTGTGACCACTGCTACCAAGTCAGCTCAAGCAACCCGCTCCCCCGGCCCCTCTCCGCCCTTTGAACCATGTGGTGGAAGAAGAGATCTTGGTCCTAAGCAGTAAGCACAACACTTCTCCCTATGCTATGGCCTTTAGTCTTTCAAAATTTCAGGCAACGGTTAACATCTTTTACTAACACTAAAACCTACAGTGGGGCAGGGCTGCTGAAGCTTCAGTAAGAACAGGCACGAAGATGGGTGTGTTCGGGGTGTTTTTCCCCGAGCCTTGCTCTATTGTAAGATTAAAAAGAAAGTCTAAATAGAGCTAGAGAGTAACCATTTTATGAACTCTTCTCTTTTCCTTTCATTTTTTCTCGAGGAACAGATTTATAAAGTCTAATGCTTTATGAAAGCAGGGTTTATCTTGATGAAAGCAGCTCATATGCAATAAGTATCATCTCATAGGTAGGAGCCCTTTTACTTGAATTAATGAAAAGACTCAGATGCACGGAAAGGCTTCATAGCCTGATAGAAAGAGGCTGTTGTAAATATAGGGGTTGATTATCACTACGCCAAAAAAGGGATTAGACACCGCTAAATAAGACACCAAAACAGTTAAAACCGGTGTCAAAAATTGTTACGACACCGGTTTTTCTATACCCGATGTCATAGGTATTAAAAAAAAAACTGTCATGGGTACAAAAAAAAAAAAAAAAAAAGTCGAGGACCTTTGACACCGGTTTTAGGTAAAACCGGTGTCAAAGGTACTAAAAAAAAAGGAAAACTGTCGTGGTTACACAAAAGAAAAAGAGAAAAAAAAAAGTCGAGGACCTTTGACACCGGTTTTGGGTAAAACCGGTGTCAAAGATTATATATGACACCGGTTTTGTGTACAACCGGTGTCATAGAGGTTTTTTTTTTTTTTTGGGAAATAAGTGATTCAATAACACCCAATACAATCGAATTCGCGTATCTCCTTCATCCCAAGCAAATTCAAACCCAGGAAAAAAAAAACGAAGACCGCCGGCGACTCATTGCTATCGCCGGCAACGTTTGCTCTATTGTCGTCGCCTTCGTTCCCTATTGCCTCTATTTGTCGGTAGAAATTCAAACAAGTTTCGTCGCGTTCGTGGTTGTCGTTGCTACTCGGGGGTTTTTCCGCTCCGTCGCTGCTCGTGGTTGCCGCCGCAACCGCGTCTTCTTGCTCTTCTACTGCCGCCGCCCACTTCTTCCTCTTGGTGCATCTTCCAATTCATAAGGTTTGTGTTTATTGATTTTTCAATTAATTTTGTTTTGAGTATAGTTAGATTTATATGGTGAATTGCTCTTATTACGTGAATTGCACTTTTTTAGATTCATTTTGTGTATTGGCGGGATGGCGTGATATGGTGAGTTGTTCTTATTTGGGTGAAATTGGTCATTAGTTGTCGGGAACAATAGAGTACTACTACTTATATATAGTTGACAACGAGACACCGGTTATGCATTTGACCGTTTTCTTAAGTGTTTTGTTTGGTTATGAATATTGTATTGTAGTAGTAGCTAGTGGTTTAGTTATTCGATTAAAACAAATACATTTTATATGTTTGAATTGGTAGTTTTAATTATCGTGTTTGATTTTTTCAGAATAATTGGTTACTAATTTTAGTAGTGAGTTTAGTTCGGTTATTGAAACAATAGAATTGTAAATTATTGAATTGATCGTTTTAATTAGTAAGATTTAGACGTTTACTTTTATTAGGTTGTGTTTAGGATAATTTGTTGTTAATTTTGGTTAATATAGACATGGATCGGAAATGGATAACAATGTCAAATCAAGGTGACCGTGATTATGAGGAGGGTATTCGAAAGTTTCTAAAGTTTGCCGAGAAAAATTGTGTAGATTTAAAGCGTATGCGGTGCCCGTGTTGTAATTGTTATAATATGAGATTTCACTCTCTTGATACGACAAAATTTCATTTGGCTAAGAGTTCTTTTGCTTCAACTTATACAAAATGGATTTTTCATGGGGAGGCAACACATGACTTGGGCATGGATAGTGAAAGTAATAGTGAATTTGTCCAAGAAGATATTAGAGAGGATGTTGATGACTATATTGGAGAGGATGATGAGGACTATATTAGTGAGGATGATGATGACAATAATATTGATGCGATTAGTGGAGAGGGTAGTGGAGAAGAGGGGACTGATGATCCAAATCAAGATGAAATTGATGTAGATGTAAATGGTGATGACCCGAATATGATGGAGAACTTGTTGAATGAAAATGAAGAGGTGTTGTATGAAAAATGCGAAAAGTACACTAGATTGTCCGCCGTATTAAAGTTGTATAATTTAAAAGCGGCAAATGGTTGGAGTGACAAGAGCTTTACTAGTTTGTTAGAGTTGTTGAATGACATGTTACCAAGTGGTAATACTCTCCCTACTCGGACTTATGAAGCCAAAAAAATGTTAGCTTCAATGGGTCTAGGCTACTAAAAGATTCATGCTTGTCCAAATGATTGTATAGTGTATCGCATAGATTATGAAAATGATGTTGTTTGTTCTATTTGCGGTACCTCTCGATACAAGGAGAATAGGAAGGGCGTTCTGGCTAAGGTTTTGTGGTACTTTCCCATAATACCAAGATTGAGAAGACTCTTTGCCAACCCAAAGGACGCGGAATTATTGACATGGCATAAATCCAGTAAAGATCGAAAGCATGATGGCAAGTTGAGGCATCCGGCCGATGCTTCTCAATGGAGACTTTTTGATGCCAACAACCGTGATTTTAGCAAAGAACCAAGAAATTTGCGGCTTGCGCTATCAACAGATGGAATGAACCCATTCGGTAATATGAGTAGTGCACATAGTACATGGCCTGTTATATTGATTACTTATAATTTGCCCCCTGAGTTGTGCATGAAGAGGAAATACATGATGCTTTCTTTGTTGATTTCTGGCCCACGGCAACCGGGTAACGACATAGATGTTTATTTGGCTCCTCTTCTTGATGATTTAAAATTGTTGTGGGATGAAGGAGTACAAGTCTTTGATGCTCATGTTGGTCGTAAATTCAATCTACGTGCTATGTTGTTCAACACTAGCCAAGATTTTCCTGCATATGGCAACTTGTCCGGATATAGTGTTAAAAGAGATAATGCATGTCCGATATGTGAAGAAGATGCAACCAAACTCTATCTTAAAAATTCTCACAAGAATGTCTATCTTGATCATCGTAGATTCTTGCCGTTCAACCACCCTTATCGTAGACTAAAAAAAGCTTTCAATGGAAAACCAGAATTGCGTTCGCGTCCAACGGTTTGGATGGGTGCCCAAGTGTATGAGAAGTCAAGGATTTGCAAATCACATACGGCAAGAAATGTGGTTCTAAACTTCCATCCAAGGGTTACAAGAAAAGATCTATATTTTTTTATCTTCCTTATTGGAAAGAGTTGACAGTTAGACATTCTCTTGATCTCATGCATATAGAGAATAGTGATTCTCTTGTTGGCACATTGTTGGATATTCCGAACAAGACAAAAGACACTGCGAAGGGAAGACAAGATATGTTTGATGAATTTGAACTTAGAGAAGAGTTGCTAGCGCAAAAAGTAGGCACACGAACCCGTTTACCCCCCGCCGCTCATACGCTCTCTAAAAATGAGAAAAAACAATTTTGTGAGTGTCTTAAGGGAATAAAGGTTCCGGAAGGGTATTCTTCAAACATTAGCACCCGTGTGTCTATGAAGGATTTGAAAATTGTGGGATTTAAGTCTCATGATTGTCATATACTCATGCAACAACTTTTGCCCGTAGCTATTTGTTCAATTTTACAAAAAAAGGTACGATATGCTATTACAAAGGTGTGTTTATTCTTTAATGTCATTTGTAGCAAGGATCCGGCTGAGTTGGACAATTTGGAGGAAGGGATTATTTTCACATTATGTCAGTTAGAGATGTATTAACCTGTTTCTTTTTTCGATATCATGGTTCATTTGCCGGTTCATTTGGTAAGAGAGATCAAAGAATGCGGTCCTATCTTCTTGAGATATCAATATCTGTATGAAAGATGCATGAAAATATACAAGGATTATGTGACAAAAATCTCATCCCGAAGGTTGTATTGCCGAGCGTTATATCATAGAAGAGACTCTTTCTTTTTGTTGTGAATTTATCTCCGATGAAGAGCGGGTTGGTCTTCCAAAACCACGTCATGCCGACAAAATGGAAGGCAATGGTGTTAGGGATCACAAGATTATCCAACTCAATACCGAAGAAATGGATTCAGTTCACTCATATGTTCTTCACAATGATGATGCTGTCGAATCTTACATTAAGATGCATAAAACTTTTTTGAGAAATGTGAATAGAAATAAGAGTGGCATGTGGATTGAGAATGAGAACAAAAAGAGATTTGGCACTTGGTTGAAGAACCAAGTGGTAAGTCAACCGATCAATAAATTCTCTGAACATGTAAGGATTCTTTCTTTTGGTCCATCTCTACAAGTTTCCTCTTACAGTGGATATGCGATTGGTGGATATACATTCTATACCAAAGAACAAGATTCAAGAAGCACTGTGCAAAATAGTGGAGTTTGTGTTGAGGCAGTTTCATTTCATTTTTCAAGTGCTAAGGATAACAATCCAATTGAAAAATGAATGCTTTACTATGGGCAAATTGAAGAGATTTGGGAATTGTATTACCAAACTGTTCGGATTCCCATTTTTAAATGCAAGTGGGTTGACAATAACAACGGAGTTAGAAGAGATGAGTTGGATTTCACTTTGGTTAACTTTGATAAGGTTTCACATAAAATGATCCGTTCTTGTTCGCAAGCCAAGCGAAACAAGTTTTTTATGTGAGTGACCCTTTGGATAAGAAATGGTCAATTGTTTTATCCGCTCCACCTAGACATAAGTTTGATTATTATGTTGAAGATGAGATTCTCGAAGGTTTGGGTGCTCCGACTTCATGTAATGATGAGATAGAAAACGATGATGATTCCTTATTATATGTTAGAGACGATCATGATGAGGGAATTTGGGTGCAAGATGGTACAAATGGAGCTTCATCTTCAAAAGTAACTAAAAAACGTTCTCGGACCAACGTAAGTCGCCTATCAAGAAGTTTTTGATATTTAGTTTTACGTGTACTTATAATTTTCATTATATTACTTGCACAAGTTCCTCTTAATTTTATTTGTATTACTTATGTTTAATATATAATTACTTGTACTTATTATATTTATTTTATTTTATTTAACTCTTTGTGTTTTTTATAAATAATCATGTTTATATTTTGTATATGTAGGTTGGATAATGTCCACTCGAAGAAGAAAAAAGTCAAAGAGTGGCGGTGATGATAATGCCGATTCCGATAGTGAAAGAGGTCAAACTTTACTACGCGTATGTGCCAATGCATTTCAAAATGGTACTCCTTTTCCGCTAGAGTGGAGCACGGACGAGTTGTTAAATCCTATTGGCGAACATTGTGCCAAGTTTAGTAGTTGGATAGGTGCCACCGCACGTGCACATGTGCCCATCACTTTGAGAGAGTGGAAGAAGTTTGACGAAGCCACAAGGGAACGTGTCTTACACGATATTGAGGTTAGATTTAATATTCAATTTATATCATATGTTTTTTATTTTATCTAAAAGTTATCTCCTTCTTTATGTTGTTTTTATATATATGTATGTGTTTTGTTGTGTTGGTAGGGTGCATTTTATGTTCATCTCGAGCGTAGAGGATCTTGGGTGTTAAGGATAGCCGGGGAAAGATGGAGAAATTGGAAGACCAACCTTCACCTTAAGTATATGTATGTGGAAAACGAGGAGACCAAGGAAAAGTCAGTTGTAAGGAAGCCGCCGGTCGTGTATCCACAAATCACTCAAGATCAATGGGATGCTTTTATAGAATATCATTTGAAAGATGCAAAGTTTCTAGTAAGTTTACTTATAATTTTATAATTCTATTTAAACTTTAGTTTATTTTAATGGATGATCTAACTTTTTATTTTTGGGATTATTAGTCATTTAGCAAAGACGGGAAAGAGAATGCGTCCAAAAAGAAGACTAAATACTTCGGCTCTCGGAAAGGATATATTGGCATCACCGAAGAAATTGTAAGTAAATATACACCTATTTACTTTTTTCTATTATTGATAATTCAAAAGTAATCGTATATTTTTATTACTAACACAAAAATGTATTAGGTTGAGGAATTTGCCTCTAAAGGTGTGAAAATCAAAGAAGTACCACATCATGTCTCTTGGTTGAGAGCGCATAAATCTAGGAAAGGTGCGATGACCGAGTATGACGAGGAAGTGGTGAAAGAAATTGTAAGTTTTTTAAATCATTTCACATAGTAATTTTAATAATTCATTTTACATATAAATTTAAGTATACTAATTAGTCTCTTTATTTCATTTTTAGGGGGTGTTGGAAGAAGCCGTGAAAGAAGGAACATTTGTTCCACAAGGGCGAGATGATATATTATCACGTGCAATCGACAAAGAGGAGCACCCGGGTCGTGTTCGTGGTGTAACCAACATGGTGAATATTTCTGATGTTTTTGGTCGATCTACGAAGAAGATGTCCGAGTTAAAGTTAGAGAATACGGTGCGAACAATGCAATCCCAAATGTTCAAGATAAGTCAAATGTTTTGCAAATTCGTAGTCGGCGATACTCCAAGTCAAGAAGATATGAAAACATTCATAAGCATGATGAACAGTCACGATTCGCAAGCAAGGGAACACAACGAAGAGGATAGAGTGTCTAAGGATTCTAATCATGTGTTAAGAAAGGGGAAAGCAGTGAGTTTAAATGAAGATCGTGACCCTCCTGCTTCCCATTCATCTGCGAGACAGGTTCCTCAAACGTCAACCTCATCAATTCAACATACAATAGAGGGGGGGGCCGGTTCAGGTATCTAATATAGTTATACAATTTTTTATATAAAAATCAAGTATATTTAGGAATTGTGGAATATATATAGTTTGGCCAAACTTTCATTATTGCTTTATTAATGCAGGGTTGGCATAAGTGTCAAATGTCACTTCCGAGCAATTTACAAGAGATAGTAGCTTTAGGAGAAGTATATGTGTCGGGCAATTCGGAACTAATCCTTCTACACAATAACATTGTACCTTCCGGTTATATTAAAGTGAGTATCTCGAAAGATTTGGTGCCAGATGCCGAATTGCCAGTTCCGACCCCAGAAGCTTGTTTTCTCTCTTCGGCCGTTGGTGGTTATGTGTTGTGACCATCTCCTTTTATATTTCCATTGACCAATACGGTAACTTATATTTCATAATAATTGAAATTGTCATATTGTTTTTGATTTATATTCACTTCTAACAAGTGTTTTATGTTGTTTGATCACTTAGAATGACACGGACAACTCTACAAATAAGCACAACACACCACCAACCAACACTTCGACCCCTACATCAACTTCCATTTCCTCTTCTAAAGACATAACCACGGAAGATAAAATGAAGATGAGGAGAACTGTGTTGATGAGGTGGCTTTGTAAGGAAGCTCGAAAGATGAAGAAATCCGGATCGGGAAAAACTTTGCATGTTCCCGAGCATTTGCTCCATAATATGCAAGACTTGTATGTGACACCGGAAGAGATGGAGAAATGGTGTTATCAATGGCAAATTCAATCTACTCACATTACGGCATTTATCTTGTAAGTCACTAATAACCTTTGTTTAAGTAAAATAATAATTCTAGTTTAGATACTAATCGTATATTGCTTAATTCATACATGTAACACTATTTTTGTTTTGTTTTATGTAATAGGTATTTGAGAAAGGTGTGTGAAAAGAGCCGTGTAGAGGGTTTGTATGGTTTTTTATGCCCGACATATTTGTCTCCTATAACACCTGTTGATGTTGAGGATGATCATGGGAATTATGTTTAGGGTTTTTTGCGAAACCCTACCTTTAAAAGCCCCGTTTTTGCGAAATCCTACCTTTTATAATATTTTTTGCGAGAGACTACCTTAAATTAAAAAAAGTTTGCAAAACACTACTTTGTTGGCCTTTTCCGTTAGATTTAACATCAACTCCCCTTTGACCGTTAGTTGACTTCATTTACCTCTATCTCCCATATTCAATTATACCCAAGAATCTACTCTAAAAAAAATTAAAAACATTACCAATTATTTTTAAAAAAAATTAAAATGGGTTTTGTGATCTTTCCTCATGCTTCCTTGTACTTTCTCACATGGTCAAATATTTGGGTATTTTTTGGTTAATTTGACGAAGTGGGAAATCTTGGGGTGGGTTTTCAATTAAGTGTGGTGGTAAATTAATCTAGTTGAGCATAAATTTTTGATTGATAATTGGGGTATTTGGGTATAAATGGAGATAGGAGATGAAGTTAAATGAAGTCAACTAACGGTCAAAGGGAAGTTGGTGTTAAATCTAACGGAAAAGGCCAATAAGGTAGTGTTTTGCAAACTTTTTTTAATTTAAGGTAGTTTCTCGCAAAAAATATTATAAAAGGTAGGGTTTCGCAAAAAACCCTTATGTTTATAATGCTTTTACTTGTACAACATGTGCACACGGGCAAAAAATATTTTTTGCACCTTATAATGAAAGGTAACTAGTTTTACCAATTCTTGTACTTTTTTTTTATATTTCAGAACTTATATTTGTTTTATAATGTGTAGTGCACATTGGATGTTAGCTGTGATTCATCAACCGTCGGGAACGGGGTTTTTGTTAGATCCATCAAGAGGGACCAAGAAACCACACGAATTTCTTTTTAATCTAATACAAGAGTATGTGTATTATATAAGTTATTTTATTTAAACTCATTACTAGTTAACTATACCTTATATATTGGAATTTTGGTTTTATTTTGCTAGCGCCGTCACGAGAATCAGGAGTTTGGATCCTCTAGCCAAGTTTAGTAACACTTCGACGCTTGTGAAATGGCAAAATATAATGGTACGTTTGAATTTTTGTTTTTATTAAATATAATTTTGATATCCTATTTATACGTTCGAATTTTAGCTAACTTATTTTTTATTTGTTTTGTAGTGTCCCCGTCAACCATTAGGAAGTCAAGATTGTGGATTTTATGTTTGCAGTTACATGTTTGAGATAATCCAAAAACAAGTTACAACTATTCCTATTGCGGTAAATATCAAAACATATATCTTGTTATTTTTCAATGTGTAAAATTTGGTAATCTAAATTCATTTTGTTGTTTTAGTATGTTGTGAAAGGTTGCAAACAATTTACGGATAAACAAGTGAATCAAATAAGAGAGCTTTGGACTACATTTGTCTTTGTGGATGAAGATGAACATTTCTAGCTACTTTGGTTTGCTTGTAAGTGTTCAAATCTAATGTGATTTCTTTTAATTTTTAGACTCTCTTTAAGTTAGAATAGAGTAGTTGGTATGTTTTAGTATGGAAATTTAGAACTTGGAAAAGTCAAAGAACTCCATTGTTAGTTGTATTTTGGAGGAATGTTGTGGATCGGAATGATTGAGATTCGATGGATTTTTTTTTGTAGAGAATCGGTTTGAAATACTTGATAGTCGAAGAATTGGAGATTGGTATCTCGTGGCTTGTCAATTGTGTATATATATATTGTATGTGTAATGTGGGAATTGGCGACTAATCGAATCGTGGTCGCCAATTCCCTGGCCGAGGCAGAAGCAGCCAAACCAAAAAAAAAAAAAAAACATACGACACTGGTTATAAGAAATACCGGTGTCAAAGCCTTACAACAACAACAACAACAACCAAGCCTTATTCCCAAAATTATTTGGGGTCGGCTAACATGAATCGTCATCTAGTAACCGTCTTGTGTACGCCATGAAATTCCAAAACGTTGTAAACCTTTTTGGAGTAATTAAATATTTTCAAAGGATGTTTTATAAAGTCGTCAAAATAAATTCAAAAGATTTACAAAAAAAAAAAAAAGTTTTGGGAAAAGAGTTAGGGACACCAAACAAATAAATCAAAGGAGTCAGATTAAGTCCGCCGCATGTATAGAGTCTCTCCAACTCGCCCTATCCAACACCATACTCTCTTCAAGCCCTAGGAAGCTCATATCACTTCTAATCACCCTCATCCAAGTCATCTTAGGTCTTCCCCGACCCCTACTAATATTACCACTTCCCCACCCTTCTACTCTTCTAACCGGCGCGTCACTAGGTCTCCTCCTCACGTGACCTTACCATCTCAGTCGGTTCTCCATCATCTTATCCCCGATGGGTGTGACCCCTACTTTCTCCCTAATAACTTCATTTCTTAACCTATAACGTCTTGTATGCCCACACATCCACCGTATCATGCGCATCTCCGTCACACTCATCTTATGAACGTGACACTGTTTCACGGCCCAACATTCCGTGCCATATAACAGTGCCGGCCTAATTGTCGTTCGATAAAACTTACCCTTCAACTTATTGGGCATTCCTCGATCACACAGAATTCCTGTGGCATTCTTCCACTTCATCCAACCTGATTTGATCCTATGGGCCACATCTCCATCTAATTCTCTATCCTTTTGAAGAATCGATCCCAAATATCGAAAAAACTCAGATCCCAGAACAATCTCACCATCCAAATTGATCGTCCCCGTCTCCGTTTGCCTACTGCCGCTGAACTTACACTCCAAATACTCGGTCTTACTCCGGCTCAACCGAAACCCTCTCGACTCCAAAGTGTGCCTCCATAGTTCCAACCTCCTCTCCGAATCTTCTTTCGTTTCTGAGATCAACACTATATCATCTGCAAACATCATGCACCACGGTATATCATCCTGGATTGACCTCGTCAATTCGTCCATGACTATAGCGAAGAGAAACGGGCTAAGTGCAGACCCTTGGTGCACTCCAATGGTAATAGGGTACTCTTCTGACTTCCCTACATTAGTCCGTACACTCGTGCTAGCTCCCTCATACATGTCCTTAATGATGTTAATATATTTTTGCGGAACTCCTTTCTTAGTTAGACCCCACCAATGCACTTCCCTTGGTACCTTGTCATACGCTTTCTTCAAATCAATGAACACCATATGTAGGTCCTTCTTCCTATCCCGATAAGTTTCCATTGTCTGTCTTATGAGATGGATTGCCTCCATAGTTGACCTCCCCGGCATAAATCCAAATTGGTTCTCCGAAATCTTCACACTTCTTCTTAATCTATGCTCGATCACTCGTTCCCAAAGTTTCATTGTATGACTCATCAACTTGATCTCGCGATAGTTGGCACACTCCTGAACATCTCCTTTGTTCTTGTACAAAGGGACCAAAGTGCTCTTTCTCCACTCCACCGGCATCTTACTACCTCTCCAAATCTTATTGAAAAGCGTCGTCAACCATTCCACACCGTTGTCTCCAAGACACCTCCAAACCTCAATAGGTATGCCGTCTGGGCCCACGGCTTTCTTCTGTCCCATCTTCTTCAAGGCCATCCTCACCTCTCTCTTCTGAATCCTCCGCATGAACTCTCGATTAACAATACCTGGATGAATGTCCACATTTCCAATATCTTTCACTCGATCACCGTTTAACAAGGTATCAAAGTACGATCTCCATCTCTCCGTAATCTCCTTATCGTCAACAAGGACTTTTTGATCGACATCTTTGACGCATTTCACCCTACCAATGTCCCGAGTCCTCCTTTCCCTGATGCGCGCAATTTTGTAGATCTCTTTCTCTCCTTCTCTAATATCCAATCTTGTGTAGAGGTCTTGGTTCACCTTTCCTCTTGCATCTCTTACAGCTTTCTTTGCTGCTCTTTTTGCATCCTTATACTTCTCGAAATTCTCCTCACTTCTATCTTTCCCCAAACTCTTATAACATTTTCGCTTGTCCCTTATTGCTTGTTGCACTTCCTCATTCCACCAAGATGTATCCTTACTCGGTAGAGCTTTCCCCTTAGATTCACCAAGAACCTCGTTTGCCACCTCCTTTACCTTATGCGCCATAGTGACCCATAACGAGTCTACATCTCTTTCCACACTAGTTGCCCAAACATCTGTCCCAGCCATTTTCTCCAAGAAAGCCTCCTTGTGCTCCCCTTCAAGTTTCCACCATTTGATCCTTGGCTCTACTTGTGGCCGCCTCTTCCCAAGGCCACCCTTAGCTCTGAAATCCAGTACCACCAATCTATGTTGCGTAGCCGCACTCTCCCCAGGTATCACCTTGCAATCCGTAAAGTTCTTGCGCCAAACATTCCTTACCAAAAAGAAGTCAATCTGACTCGCATTACTTCCGCTCCTGTACGTCACCAAGTGAGACTCTCTCTTCTCAAACCACGTGTTCATTATACCCAAGTCATATGCCAACGCAAAATCCAAAATGCTTGTTCCGCCTTCATTTTTCGACCAATAGCCAAAACCTCCATGCACGCTTTCAAAACCGTGTCTCGTTGATCCCACATGCCCATTAAGGTCCCCACCAATAATCAACTTCTCCCCACTAGGGACCCCTTGCACCACCTCTTCTAGCTCCTCCCAAAATTCCTGACGAATAGATGCATCCAATCCAATTTGTGGTGCATAGGCACTTACAACCGTCATAATCTCATTCCCAATCACCAACCTCACAGTCACAATGCGATCGCTCTTCCTCAAAACCTCCACCACATCATCTATTTACTCCTTATCAATAATGATACCAACTCCATTCCTACTCTTATCCTTTCCATAGTACCAAAGCTTATAACCCCATGGTGTGATCTCCTTAGCTTTCGCTCCAACCCATTTCGTCTCTTGTAAACACATAATGTGAATCTTTCTTCATTTTTGGCGTAGTGTATGGTCGTAGGCTTCTGGGCGCGTATAATCGTTATCCTAAAGACTTAATTTGCCCCCTCGTGCATGAGATACAAAGAGAGCCCCGATAGCGCCTGCACAAGCGATATCGACACACTAAGTGGCACTAGGATCATTGAAGTTTGCATGGAGATGAATGTGGGATGAATGCCTCTTTGAATTCATCATATCATTATGATATTATGATATTATGTGATTCTTATGATTGTCTAAATGTCTAGGACCCCCATGGGTATATATAATGTAATGGTGCCCCATAAGGTTAAATCTTGGCCATTGATTTAATCTACACACACAATTACATTAACCATAAGTTAGTTATGTATAACCAACTTAACAACAGTTAGAAACATTAAATAATTACCATTAATTAACCAATTATTTATTTGGAAATTCTCCAACATAGGTTGTGTTATTCGACATTGCATCAATAGCTTGTCGACAATACAGCTTTTCAAATTATCCCAAAATATTTCTAAAAAATAGGCAGCGAAGAGACAGATGGTGCTTAAAACATACCTAAGATTATTGCATGGCAACCGTTATTCCTTTTGTAAGTCACTTGCACAATGTACAATATTTCTATATCCTTTTCAACATTTAGCGTTCATTTATCTTAAGTCACTTGCACACTGTTATCCATTCCGGAATATATATGAAATCTCGTTCCTCCATCACTGGGGATCAAAAATGCCTAAACTAGACAGGATCATCGCCACGCAACATAACAGCAGAAATAAAGAAACCCAAGTCTGCATTACATTCCGCCTAAAGGTTCAGGACTTGATCAAAAAGACTACCACACTCCTAACTCAAAGCTTCGGTTATACCACAGTACTGCTGGCACATTGTCCGGGCTGCTTCACAAGTTTTTTTATTCCTTCACAGGTGAATTATGACTAGGCTATGAAATTTAAGGGTCACCTGTAATCTACCCGATCAGCCAATCAGGCAGATAATATTCAAACAATGGTGGAATGTCCAGATTCATTGTACCCATGCTCAGATTACTCATGTCAATACCAGAGGAAGTGTTGGGCGGCATACCTGAAGTCCTGAACCACTGACCACCAAGTCACCTCGATAACAGTTAATCGGAAGCAAAAATTTTCTACACCGAGGGTACACTCCCAAGTACCAAGTCTTATCTACTCCGACAACATTTCATGTGCGGATACTGTGCAACCATCTATTAATCTATTCCTTTTCAATTCATTATAACTCTGATAACAAGAAGGTGCTTTCACCAGATAGACACACATTGAGCGTAGAATAAGAGATGAGGCTATTCAGGACTACAGTTCTCGCTGTCTTGATTCTCTACAATCAAGTGTAGGGAAAACAACTTGCTTAAGCCCTATTAGCAGAGCAACACTATGAAGGTTGGCTACATGGCCTAACATAACACGACTTTCACCTTTGTTCTTTTAAGGAAACCGCCTAAAAGGATTGGCGTCGGAAGCATTCATTACAAGTACTCATGGGCCATAGTAGTCTTCTTCTCGTATGATTCTGTGTAAGTAATGATAACCATGGGTTTCTCTCATTTTCTAAGAATCTCACAGGGTGATCAGGAATCTGGTTTTATTTATTACTATTTGGCATCTCCTTGTCGTCTTTCACTGCACGTCTTACTTTTCTTGTTCAATGATGGTCCGTAAATTGTTAGAGAACCAAAAAAAACTAATGTAGCAGCCAATTGACGAAGTATGGATGCATGCTTTAGCCAGTGAGGTCAGTACCAAAAAAGCGATAGATTAATGTACCAAGTTGTATGATCCTTTTAAGGCAATTGGCAAATGTTACCCAAATAAATGTTGCAGAAAAATCTATGATGATGGAAAGAGGATCACCTCTGAAAGACCAAAGTGAAAAACTTTAAGGTTCTCGTCATCTAAAATCCGCAACCAATTGCAAAGCAAAAGTGCTAAAGGAGAACTTTAAGGTTCTCTGTCACTCATGTGCTAAAGGAAGCAGTTTTGGAGTGTCCCCTCAATCTGGAAACTCTTTGCTATCTCGTAAGGAGGTCCTTGAGTTTCTTAAAATAAGGATACTTCTTCTGTTTCAAAGGAGAAATAAAAAATTCATGATTGGCATGTTTGAGAATTCGCTTAACACGTTATACTAGCAAACCTATACATATGATTGATACACCACCTCCTATATCATCTCAGAATAAGGTGCAAGATACTTCACACCCCAAACATTCACATCAAACGACTTGAACTCAATGAACCTACTCTATAGTGCTTTTCAATTCTTAATTTAACAAAATCACAAATCTCATCTCCATTAAAACCATGCATGAAAACCAATTTACCTAAAAAGCTAATAGAGAGAAGTAAGAACCATTTTATGTCAAAAAAGATACAGAGGCAAATCAGATCATGTTATCATGTCTAAAGGTCATGAGTTTACTTTTACAGGATTGTTACCAAGACCTTAGCAAGCTTTAACCAAGTCCAAAACCTTTTGGTGTCCTTTGCAACGTGTCCTGAGTTAAAATTCTGCGGCAACTACTGTTAGCGTATCTAAGGTAATATTTCACGAAGTAAGGTCACACTCAATCTCACTAGGCAATTTTATGGCAAGAGAAATCATGTTGGTTGTTATCTATCCTTCAAATTCAGAAAGCTGGAAGCAATTTTCTTCAAGATCTTTTCTAATGGTAGGTTCACCTTCAGGCAAACGTATTTTATTCACGAACTAACAAAAACATTTCCCAACGGCACAAACTCATATTTTTAGAGGATTCCAGGTCCAGGAGTGAGCTCCATCCTTCTGCTGTCATGCAGTATTGACACCTTAACATTTCCGTGTTATTCCATGTTACCAAATGACAATGTTATAACACATATTTATAGAGTAGTCACCCCCTTACATTGGTGTCCCTTCACATTAAATCATGATCATTGATTTAATCAATGGTTAAGATGAAATTATTTTTAAAACTAACTTCCAATATCATCCAAATTAATTAATATAATTAATTAATTACATAATATTAACCTTCTTAACTTATAAGGATATACATGTCTTTATAAACACCAATATGACACAATAATTAAACCATATACATTGCTTGGAAATATCCAACAATCCGCCACCATTTCTGAGCAATATTTCAAATTCCAATCTTATGCATAAATAGAGGTGTCTTGCGATTGAACCTCTACATTAGTGAAAAGGTCTCTAAATAATTAGGATGACAGGGTAGACTAAGCTTTGACCTAGACGATCCTCTCTTACTACTTATATCCAAGTCACACACAAGATAATTTATCCCAAATACATAAAGAAATTTCCGACACTATTATGGTCGTGCGTCCCGTATTCATTTTAATGAGCATTTAGAAGTCTAGCCCAATAAGACTCCCTAAAGCAAGCTCACTTTATAACTCACACAGGTAGACCTTTTAACATACTCCCATGTAGTAACTAATGGTATACACAACAACTTGTATATATAATTTCTATTGAAAATAGGGACCCCCACCATTAAGGTCTATTAAGAGCTTTGTTGCTCAACCTCCCTCCCATGGGTAATGAGCACTCCCTTGGGATGTAAATATGAATTGAGTGCTCCTAATCACAAGTATGGTGTACTTTGACTCATTAAACTTAAGACTCGATGGATGTGTCGAGCTTTAAGTCGAGGTTCCACCATACCTGATTTACATTTTGGGCTCCCACATCCCATAATACCGTCTAAACATCAACATGTGCATAAACATGTTTTAGAACACGAATCTAGACCCAATCAAAAAATTTATTATCACATCGATCATAAACAAAATAAATCGTGTAGTGACTTATTATTACCCAGACCATGGCCACGGATTTAACATTGGGTTAATAATAATCTACACTAAACCAAGTAGAGAACATGTCCTACTTCCTTTCTTGATCGACAAAATAAAAAGTGTATCAAATAGTATGTTATTCACTACTGATCAATAATCTTTAATGTCTTTGAACATCACCCCCACCATGATCAATCCTAATCATAATTAAGGCACTTATTCATACATTAAATAATATCTCCATCACAATTAAGTGAACATTTTAAATAATACGTATTTAAAACATATATACATACTCATTTCCTTGAAAATCAGATTTCTTCCTGGATTCAATGTTAGACCAATAGACATAAGCATCTCATATTTCACCATATAAGCCACCTTATCTTAAAAATAAATTATCTATAGCCATAGATATACATTTATTTACAAAAGACATTCGTTGACTCATAACCAAACGAATAACATAGACCTCTAAACCGGTCTACAAACACATACATGTCTATCACTTATAACATCAATTCAAAGGATTGGAACGAGCATAATTAACTCACATGTAATTCTCCAATATAACCCACTTACACTAAACTGTTAATTAGAAATTCACACATATATTTCATTTCTCTATATACCCCATATCTTACATATAAGCTAGCTATCAACCCATAGATATACACTTATATCACAAAGATATTTTGGTACAAATCCAAATAAAATACATAAACCATATTTGAAATCAATTACATGTTCATTGAACGAAAATACAACTTCTCATAGGAATGTCTTCCTAATAGACCGAAGTCTGAGACCTAATGAAAAATTTATCGTCCAAAAGATGACGCAAATCAACATACAACATAAAACTAACATGCATCAAGTCATTCGCAAATCAACATGAATTTTCTTCATCAAACCACATTAAAGTAATCACCATGCATGTATTTTAAAGGTTGATACATGCAAATCACAAGAGCAAAAAAACGTTACATGCATCTTATTAATTATAACCAATATGCCTACAAACCATATGATAAAAAATCATGATAAAACTAGTCACAAGTTACTGATTCTGCATGCCTAACAACGCATTCCAACTTTACAAGTGACTAACAAATTTCTATCATGCCATTAATTATTATAACGCATTTGAACAAAAACAAATCAAACAAAAAAAACTTATCTGTTTGTATTTACCCGTTCCACCAGAACGGCTGATGCAATTTTGCCGAGACGTAGAGTAACAATTATCCAAAGCATATCTAACCCACGGCCAATCGCGTACATGTTGTGCAATTGGGCGCAAAATTCAGAAGCGTGTTAGAATGATAACAAACAACAATAGAATAGATCACACTAAGATTTAATGTGGTTCACTATCAATGTGATAGCTACGTCCACAGGAGCGAGGAATCAATTTCACTATGGTGGGGAATTACAGATACGAGATGATTTGAGCAATTCTCTAGATCTGCTAGTACAAGAACTCTCTTTGTGTGGCTCTCTCACTAATTCGCTTCCCCCCATAATAGGCTAGAGGAGGTGGGTTTTATATATTAACCACCTTACCAAAAGACCTATTAGATTTAGGTAAGTAGTAGCTGGTAAATCTCCTAAAACACTTTAAAAGTAATTAGGAAATAAGACAAACTTCAAGCTAAGCAGAAGCCCGAATCGTTTCTTCTATTTTATGTTTTCTCCACATACGTCACTAATGTTATCCATCAATTCCGGAGACTAGATCATTGCAACGTTTCTAGTCACAATATCAACAATCTCCACCTTGACTTGAACGGTCACATACCACGATCTTCAATCAAAAATCTTATTCTGAAGTAGTTTGTACCAATGCACCCACGTGAACCATGATCTATTTCTAGCTGGAAATCAAACCATCTTCATTGGATCGCAAAAAAGCTCCACCTTAATCAAGATGAGCCAAACTTGCCAGTAAACTTTCAACCAAGCACAAAACTATAGAACCAACAACGACCATTTTTGCTCCGAGAAACCATGACCCACGCCGGAGTCCGTGCCTATGCCAAGGCACACTATCATCCCGTCGAAATCCAAAACACCTCTGTCGAAGTGCCCATGTGTTTAAGACTAAACACTAACTCGTGGCTAGCCCCCTTCACGGCCCAACCATGTGACCGCACCGTAGCACACTCACCACCCCCGTCGGGGTGTGAGCCACTACTTCTCTATGTGAGAAGTGGATCGCTCCACCTCATGGAGCATTCCATCGGCTACTCCCTCGCTTGACCCAATGACCCTTGGATCAAGTCCATTGTCCAAGACCGGATAACTAAGCACAATAAGATCGATTGCACCGAACCTCAAATTACTTTGACGACGTTGAAAACCCCTTTGTTGTTCTTCTTGATGATACAAAGTACCAACCAATGATTGAGCTACTTTAACCTCCACCTCACTCTTGGCACAATCACCCTCGACAAAAGATGAACTCTTCAACTCGCCCACCTCTAGACTCGTCAGTCTAGTATGACTCATCTCTTCGTCGACCCTCTGTGCTATTGGCAATATAGCCACAAGCCCACGACGCTCAGACGATGATATCACATCCTTAGTTATCTCTCCCATCAATGATGTCCCTTGTAGTTCATACAAAGAACTCGGCCTTGATCTTGCACCACGAAGCACCTCTTACGAACCCTTCCAAATCCGCAATAATCCACCTCTTCCTTGAAATCTACAACCCTTACGACCCTAGCATTCTAAGCGAAATAAGACTACTCTTAAGTTGTGGAATATGCACTACATCCTTGAGAATCCTAGCAACACCATCATGCATCCTAAACCGAACTGACCCAATCCCAACACCTTCACACATTGAGTTATTATCCATGGTAACCAAACTCCTACGCATGTTATATGTCAAGAACATCTTTCTATAAGGATACATATGTGAAGTAGTCCCACTATCAAGAACCCACCTATTACCTAGGTGTTCTTCCTCATGTGCTACAAGAGCATAATCCTCCTCCGAAGTGTAGCCATTGTATTGTTGTGCTGTCGCTATTGAAGCAGAACCACTCTTCTTCAACCTAGAACAATCATTCTTCCAATGACCGGGCTAGTTACAATTATGGCAGCAATCGTCGGACATAGGACTTCTAGATTTGGTTTTGAACTTCCTCGTGCTCGCACTAGAACGACCCTTTCATTCCGCACCGTTTACTACTAAAGGCTGCAACACGATCCTCCACAATATCCACGGAAGCGGCGTAACTCCCTAGTAAAAAGTTATGACTTTACGTCTTCTAGGGTTAACAAGCCATTCCCAACCACAAGAGAATCCACAAAATTCTCATATGACAAAGGCAAAGACAAAAGCAGAATAAGAGCAGCATCTTCATCCTCAACCTTAACTCCTATATTCCGTAGGTCTAGCAATATAGAGTTTAGTTTATCTAGATGATCTCTAAGCAGCGTACCTTTCTCCATCTTTAAGGAAAACAGCCTCTGTTTCAACAACAACTTGTTGGTGAGTGACTTTTTCATGTACAAAGACTCGAGCTTTTTCCACAGTTTGATCGCGATGTCTTCTTCAGTCACTTCCGTGATGACATCGTCCTCCAAACACACTAAGATGGTGGAGTGAGGTTTCTCCTCCATGATCGCCAGATCATACTGAGTAAGCTTGCCTTGAGTTACTGTCTTCTTATCATCCTCCTTTTTTTCGGCAAGAGGTAACCATAAGCCTTGTTACTTAAGCAAGGCCCTCATCTTTATCTGACATAGACAAAAATTATTCCTACCTGAAAACTTGTCAATCTTCGCAGCTATTGTCGCACCGGTCATCGTTCTTCCAAGGATCTCCACATGGAGCTCTGATGCCAATTGTTGTGCAATTGGGTGCAAAATTCGGAAATGTATTAGAGCGATAACAAACAACAATAGAATAGATCACACCAAGATTTAATGTGGTTCACTATCAACGTGATAGCTACGTTTGCAGGGGCTGGGAATCAATTTCACTATGGTGGGGAATTACAGATACAAGATGATTTGACCAGTTCTCTAGATCTGCTATTCTAAGAACTCTCTTTGTGTGGCTCTCTCACTAATTCTCTTCCCCTCATAATAGGCTAGAGGAGGTGACTTTTATATATTAACCACCTTAGTAAAAGACCTATAGGATTTAGGTAAGTAGTAGCTAGTAAATCTCCCAAAACACTCTAAAAGTAATTAGGAAATAAGACAAACATCAAGCTAAGAAGAACCCGAAATCGTTTCTTTTATCTTATGTTTTCTCCACATACGTCACCAATGCTATCTACCAATTCCCAAGACTAGATCATTGCAATGTTTCTAGTCACAACATCAACAGTACAAGGCGTCCACATTATATCAAGATCATGCAAATGATCAATCACACATAACTACCTATATAAGCCCCCTAATGTAATCCAATTGTTGTTGCGACAAATAGTCTTAAGATTGTTGGTGCAAAAATGGGACATGGATTAAATTAGGATTAACTGACTTATACCAGCGAGTATGAACTCTTCCCTTAAGACTATTTCGCCCCCACAGAATGCACCGGGGAGGATCCAATGTCTCGGGGATGCTACGAAGTCGTCTCCAACGTCGTTAGCACTATAACAACAAAAGAGCTCTACAATATCATGAGATGGTTTTCTTGTGGGAATATCAAAAACATAATTTTCTATGTTTTCCTTAACATTTCCTTATTATTCCATGTTACCAAATGACAATGTGATAACACATATTTATAGAGGAGTCACCCCCTTATATTGGTGCCCCTTCACATTAAATCTTGATTGTTGATTTAATCAATGGTTAAGATTAAGTTAGTTATAAAACTAACTTCCAACATTAACCAAATTAATAAATTAATTACATAATATTAACCCTTGTAACTTATAAGGATATACATGTCCTTATAAATACCAATATGGTACAACTAAACCATATACATTGCTTGGAAATATCCAACAATTCTAGTCACAATGATACCACATCAACATCATCATTACCCAATGCTTTTAGATCGAACCCGGATGTGTTCTATCTTAAAATATCAACCGAGTGATGCACGAAGCCAAACATATGAAACAATTTCGAATTAAATTTAGAAGGTTGATATAAGAAGCATACCCATAGCACACCACAGAGGAAACCACAACAAACCTTCTAATACTTCGAGTCTTTATAATCAGTAACTGAAATTACTACGAAGTATCTTTATAGAGGCATGCCCCTGACTTATTAGGTGCAATGGCGTGAGTGCCTTCCGTGAAACACGCAAAAGAAAAGGCCTTAATAGTGTGTCGTACCATCACCCTTAGAATGAGTAGATGGCCTATATATTCAAAAAATTTATGGACTAAGGTGAGTTCCGGCCAGTTGAAGTCTATAAACTTTCCTATAAAAAGCAAGGGCTAACGTAAAACTGTATACCAGCCTTCAGGTCGAGACTTCCAGTTCAAGCTATGTATATTTCAGTAAAAAAAATCGAGCAAAACCTATAAAAGAGACAGATTTTACTAGAAAGAGGAAACAACAAGTAAAGTTATACAAAAAGAAGGAACTTTGTAAATGTCTTCTGCATTGTAGGTTTCAAAGTAGCAAACAAATGAAACAAAATGAATAACAATATGCAAAGCAGAGGACAACAAATTTTACGAGAATCCTTAAATAACACAGAAGCTAAACCCCTACTTATGAGTGCTACTTATTTGTCACAGAATCATAAACTCATGGTGCTAAGAAAGTAGTGCTCGTATTAAGTAACCTTCTTTAAGGATCAATCGTCGCGCTAGGCTTAAGAGAACTTATGACACTTGGCATACCAATATCAAGTCATTGAGGAAAACCAACAAGTATTTGATTATGGATGAAGTATACACAGAGGCTTGGGGGAGCCTGGGCGAGTTGGGCCCACGCCCAGGGCCCCTAAAAAATACCAAGCAATTCAGCCCAAAAGAAAAAAGAAAAAGAAAAGAAAGATGAGAAAACGCTGAAAGCAGTCTAAGCACAAGTCTTTTCTCCCCAAAATTTTCCCCATCTCCCTCTTTCAATGAAAACAAGGCGATTTAGGGTGGATTTTTTCGTTTGGTGTTAAGGAATTCAACACAAGATCTCTTTCTTATATATAGTCGATTTAATCAACGAATTTACGCAACAAAAAAACTCGACTAGAACAACAAGTGTGGCTACGATTGATATCTTCAATTTCATGAGGTAAATCTATAATCTTCTCTCCTTTCTTTTCAAAAACTTTAGTTTCGATTTTATACTTTGTATTGATTTGTTACTATGTACTAAATTTCATAATTAATCATTCAAATTTCATGATTTATTTGATTAATTGATGAAATACAGATTTAATTTAAAAAAAAACAAATTTTCAAAATTGTTTTGAATAAAAACAAAATTTCTAAATTAAACTGGGAAAAAAATAAAATTTTGGGAACTAATAATGAAAAATAATCGAATTTTCAAATTAATTGATGAATTCAGAAATAATTATACAAAAATCGAATTTTTGTTATTATTTTGATTAGAAAACGAATTTATGAACCAATTCCTAAAGAAAATCGATATTTTATAATTTAATTGATTGAAAAAACCAATTTCTAACTTAAATTGGAAAAAATCGAATTTTGGGAACTACCAATAATATAAAAACACATTTTTTAGATTAAATTGATGTTAACCAGATTTTATGAATTTTCAGAATTAATGTGACATTAAACTTGATTTTAGGAATTAGTTTCTAAGATCCAAGTTTCATTATACGTATTGTTGATTTTGGTTTGGCTAACTGTACAATTTATGTTTGTTTTGCAGCTTTTGAAGAGTTGAATTTGATAACTGATTGTCCATATTATCATTTGTTTTGGTTATGAAGTATGGAGTATGTTGTCCAGAATATACGGAGTATGATTTTGGTCATGATAAGCGTGATTAAGAAAAGGAGATGAGATGAGGATTTTATTCGGAGCGATGGAGAAATTTGTTGTAAAAGACGTGCCAATTTCTAGTGATAATCGTAATATTGATTTCCAAAATATGATGTGAATTTGAATCAGAATGTTGTTGACCCCATTATTGAGCCACTGGCTAATGAAAATGCTCATCGTTCCCACACGGCCCTAGCTAAGTTAATTTTATCGTAAATTTTCTCTCTAAATTGTCGCCTAGTGCTTTTGAGTCGCTCCCACCAGGCCCTGAGTACACATACGAACAAAAGTGACCTAGCCCAAAATACTCTTATTCCTCACAAATGACAAATAACACTCCAATCCGAAAGCATACAATCAAAAAATTACCTTGATAATCAAATCCATGAAAAAGAGTTCCAATTAAAACAATCAAATTAAACATAACATGGAAATCATACAATGAAATAAACTAAGCTGAAGAAACAAGGAAAAAGGGGGACAGAAACGCCAACCTCATCAATCACTCCAACAAGATTTTTGCAACTCCCAAACCCCGAAACTTTAGCCAAAAATATCAATTGGGTATCTGCCAAAATTCCTTATCTAATCAATACATATATATATAAATATATATATATATATATATATATATATATATACAGGCGGGTTCAGATGAGTCCGCCTACTCTGGTGAGTCCATGAGTCCTCATCTGGACCGTTCGATGTAAAGCCAATGAACGGCCGAGATGCAGCCAAATAAACGCGCAGACAAATAGAGCTAGGGGTCAGCGAGAGTAACGTCATTTCTTTCCAAGTTGCCTCTCTCTCTAAATTTCTCTCTCTTCGTCTGCGCTCTCTCTCATCCTTCCCTCTCTCTTCTAAAATCCCCAAATCATCCCAAATCAAACCCTAAAAAGTTCGATTAAATCCCCAAATCAAGCTCAAACGATCGAAAAATGACAACAACTGCAGCAATTGACGGCTTAATTTTTCTATAGATCCTATAACAACGATGAACAAGGTAATTTCGAATAAATCGTGTAGTTAATTCGATCTTCTTTTTTTTCGAAATGGCGTTCAATTTTTGTTGTGAACCAGTTGTTTCTACTGTTGTGTTTGTTGATAAGTATGAACATTAGGATATCAATTCTCAATTTCGATCGTTTTTTAAATATCTGTATGATTTTGATTTTTAGATGGATTTTGCAATCACACATGTTCTAGCTATTTTGATTTTTGATAGAATCTGCAATCTCACGGTAGTGGTTATTGAATCACACATCTTTTACTGATTCAACGAAGAATGGATCAAAAAATTTCATCCATTTTTTAGCAAATTCCTTAATTCGATCCTTTTTTAATTTCTGTCTATGTGACAGTTTGTTCGATTGTGTGATTTTATATCTTAGTGTGTGACTAGTTGTCAGCGTTGGATTCCATTAGTTAGTCTATGTGATTCTATTACATAGGAAAAGTGACTTTATTCTATAGTAAGTGTGATTCTATTAGATGGTAAGTGTGATTTTATTATAATGGTTCAATGGTATGTGATTCCATCCGTTGTTGTATGTGATTCTATCCGTTGTTGTATACTTGTATGTGATTCCATTCATAAGTCTTATGTGATTCTATTAGATAATAAGTGTGATTTTATTATATAGTAAGTGTGATTCTATTAGATAGGTAAGTGTGATTCTATTATAATGGTTCAATGGTATGTGATTCTTTCCGTTGTTGTATGTGATTCTATTAGTAAGTCTCATGTGATTCAATTAGATGGTAAGCGTGTGTGATTCTATGTGTTAGTGTGTGATGCTATTTGTAAGTGTGTGTGATTTTATGTGTTAGTGTGTGATTCTATTTGTAAGCGTGTATGATTCTCTTTGTAAACGTGTGTGATTCTATTGTAAGCGTGTGTTAGTTTATTAGGTAGTGTGTGTAATTTTATTGTAAGCGTGTGTGATTTTAATAGTTAGTGTGTGATTCGATTAGCATCAGTCGTCTTGCAAGACTGTAGAAGGTCAGTTTTGAGTAATAGCTGAGTTTATTCAAGTTCACATTAACGATTTTGCTTCATGGATTTGAGATATATTGCATTCTAGGACATTAATATCTTTGTAACTGTAACTGTGTCCATTTGGAATGAATATCTTCACCAGTGTTTTCTTAAGTCTGCTTTTTGGTGTTTTCAATTGTATGTAACGACATTCTGCTCTTGTTTTCTTTGTTCATTCGAGGCAAATTTGACGTAAAACTATAAAAGTATCAGAACCTCAAGGTCTGTGGTTGGAAGGCTTTGACAGAAGATTGTAAATCCTTTCTGATGCTGGTGCTGCAATCTAGTTCAACACTACAAGAGAAACACTTTTTAAGAACCAGTTGTTCTGCTTTTCCAAAAGCAGAAAAGTAAACAGTCTGGCCTAAGTAAACTAGCTGGTTGCAGCAAAATGCTACAACTAGGCAAAACAAATCACAAGCTACTTCACCAGTTCCTATTAGATCAGCACCCAGCAGTAAAAACATTCTTAGGATCTGTATCACCCAGTCTCATGGTATCCAAAAAGCTTCCTGACTCTAACATCAATGCAGCACACAAATTATGTTCCAGAACAACCATAGTATAGGTGCAGCAATCTGAGTAATAGCTGCACAACACAATACTGTTTGAAGCTGCACAACGCAATATTGTTTAGTTTGAAGCCGTCTGTAACCTGTTAGCACTTAATGGTAAGTCTTAGAATTCTCAAAGGGAAGTATTCACTTTTAGTTGAATCTACATGCTTCGATTCTCTAGTTGATGTTTGTTAATATTTGGCTGGGTTGGACAGGTTCATATTTGATGAATTTGTGTGATAATGTTCTTAAAGCCGGTTAGCTCAATTTGGAAGAGCATTGTGCAGCGCACAAGATGTGGGTTCGACTCCCATATCGGCTATGAAATACAATAAAATTGGTATCATACTTTATCAAGATTTAGCTAAAATGATAAGAGAAAGTCCGACATAAAATTGGCATCGCCCAAGGACTTCAGGTCACCTCTCTCAGGTCATTAATTTATCCAAATCTCCACTTATTTAAAGTCACCCTCTGGCTTACCTACACTGTAACACAGGCAAATAACGAGACAATATAACACACTGCACAGCATAGGCAATGATTTTCAAGGATCAGTTATAGAATTGTGACTCTATCACTGTCTAGCACCTTTAAGTGAGCTTGGTTTCTTATGGTCATATGTTTAGCACCTTTAAGTGAGCTGATGATATGACTGATATGAGGCAACAATAAAAAAACCATTATCTTGGCTATGTGGGAATCGAACCCACACATTTGTGCATCTTACACACTGCTCTACCGTTGAGCTAATAGCCATGAGGGTAAATTATACTTAATCGATCACCTACATGTGATGGTAAAGCCATTTGACGAGTTGCTTGACAAGCAGTAAACAGTCAAGTACCAGGAACACAACTATGGAAAGTTTTATGGTACACGAAAAGTCAGTGACTACAAGAAACTAAATGTTGAGAATATTCAAATTCATTAGTTCAGATTAGGAGATTGAGTTTTTGTTGTCTGACTGTCTCACCACTGTTTGTGAAAGGAGCATTGCCTTCAACATGTATATGCCCAACAAGTTACTGATTTCAGTAGCCAGGATATAAATTGTCTCAAGTTCTCTTTTCCCTGATACTAACACAATTAAGGATTAAGAGCATATCAATCCCAGATCAGGCCACTCCAGGGGAATCGAGTCTGCCTTTTATATTATCAAGTTTTATTTTGCCAGTGATCCAAGTCTGACTTGCGAAACTCATGTACAATAGCAATATCTAATGATTTTACCAACTAAACTAGTTCATTTCCACAAACTGCAACTACAACTACGCAGTAAACAAGACAAATCTGCCCTAAAAAGTAAAAAAAAAAAAAATCAAAGATGAGAGGAAAAGACAGACCTGAGAATATAATGGGAGAAACTTCCAAAATGATGGCACATGAAACAACACCTCCTCCCAACAAAAACAAATCCCAACAATTCTGAAATCTGAAAGTTTGATTGAGAGGAAAAGACAGACGTGAGAATATAATGGGAGACTTCATACAACCAAGTGATCAATGGGAGTACTTACAAGGACCTATTCATGAAGCACAATGGCACTTCATAACCTTTTCATCATAAAGGCCACTTAGAAAATGTGATGTCCAAGGGCCAAATACAGGTAGGGTACAGGGAGGGATCGGTCTACACTTAAGAGGCAGATTGTAACATCTTGTGTATGCGCTCAATGCTCAATAGCTAAGCTTTCCGATTGCGCTCAATGCTCACGAACTCAGAAGTGCCATAGCCATTCAAATTTTTTCGAAAATAAATCAATCAAATACAATCACACACGATGCCAAATACAATCACATGTCCAAGGGCCAAATACAGGTAGGGTACAGGGAGGGATCGGTCTACACTTAAGAGGCAGATTGTAACATCTTGTGTATGCGCTCAATGCTCAATAGCTAAGCTTTCTGATATGCGCTCAATGCTCACGAACTCAGAAGTGCCATAGCCATTCAAATTTTTTCGAAAATAAATCAATCAAATACAATCACACACGATGCCAAATACAATCACATACTAGGAGATTGAATCACAGACGATAACTAATACAATCACACACTAACAAATTGAATCACACACTGGAAGATTAAATCACACACCATACCAAATCAAATCACACACAATATCAAACAAAATCACACACCAACATATTAAATCAAACTAAATCAAACGAAAATTGCAATATGAGAATCACATCGGCGGCGAGAATCGAGACCGGTAACATTTCCGAACAAATCTCCAACAATACAACCAAAAATCACTACACAACAACCTAAATTATAATTTGTACACTGAAAAACGAATTAGAAATCAAACCTAAATCGATTTGAACAGTCGCCGAATTATCTAGAGTACGCGATGTCGCACGACACGGCCGTCCGCAGACTCTCATCACCGACACCGTCAGATTGGCCGCCTCGCCGTCGCTGCTGTCAGGATTCGCCTAAAAAGTAATAAATCGCCAAAAATGTAGATGAAATCGAAAAGCAACGATAAAATCAATCAAAATGAAACATTGTTAGTATACAAACGCACAAAATCAGATCGAAAAATGCAAAATTAAAAATGAATTCATCTAATCGCGTATAAACCAAACCCTAAAATCATCAATTCATACCTCGATTATAGATGCGACAGAGATGATGAAAACATTGTTGGCCGGAGACGAGTAGATAACGGTGGAGAGTGGCGGCGAGTGGCGGCGAAGCGGAGGTGAGAGAAAGAAGAATCGTGAAATGCAGAGAATTTGGGGAAACGAAGGTTGAGGAGAGAGAAATTGAAACTGTAAAAATGAGGAGGCAGCGTTTGATTCGTGGTTTTATATTTCTGAATTAATTGACCATTTTACCCCTATAGGCGCGGCGAAATTTGGAGCGTAGGATCTAGAGCGATGAATGGCTGAGATGAGGACTCATGGACTCATCTAATTAACAAGGACTCATTTGATCCTATTTCTTATATATATATATATATATATATATATATATATATATATATATATATGTACAAGCGAGTTCAGATGAGTCCGCCTGCTTAGATGAGTCCGTGAGTCCTCTTTTGGACCGTTAGATCTAATAAGATGAAGGGCCGAGATGCAACCGATTAGGTGGGCTGAAAAAATTGGGAGGGGTCATCAAATTAAACCCAACGTTCATTCTTTCCCAGCTCCATTCTCTTTCTAAAAAAAAATCTCTCATTTCCTGCTCTTTCTCTCAACTCTTTCTCTCTCCTCCAAAAATCCCCCAAATTAAACCCTAGAAAAATTGCAACTTTAGTCTAAAACGATCGAAAATTTACAACAAATGCGACGATTGAGGGCTTAATTTTTCTATGGATCCTCTAAACAACCATGAACCAGGTAATTTCCATTAATCTTGTAGTGAATTCGATCCATATTTTTCGAATTTGCTGTCAATTTTTTTGTTGTTTCTACTGCTGATTTTGTTGACAATTATGAACATTAGGTTCTTCTACAAATTAAACCGAAGATCGAACGAAAAAATTCATCGTTTTATTTTTTCAATTTCCCAAATTCGATCGTTTTTCAATTGTGTCTGCTTTTCGATTCTTAAATAGCATTTGCAATCACACGGTATTGGATATTGAATCACACATGCTCTTCTTTCTTTCGATTTTAGCTGAAATCAATGGTCTTGGGTAATTCGATTGGTTTATCGTAAATCATAATAAGTAAATTATTGAAACTTCATGATGGTTATTGCTGATATAATCATATCATTGTATTATGAAATATGAATAGGACTTAGGTTAGTTGTTGTAAATCTGAATTAGTATAATATCGGGACTTCATGATAATATCTTCATACCATTGCAATGTGAATACCACTTTAATAGCTGTTTACTTCAAAAAAGAAGACTTAAATAGTTGTTAGGAAGTACACTAATAATGAAAAGGTGTGATTTTTTCAACTAACGCACACATAGGATTTCATTATTAGTGTGTGTGATCGTTCATGAAAAGGATTTGGTGCCAACCATCTGGTTAGGCTGGGGATTCTACTTTCTAGATATCATGTTAGCATCAGCCATCAGCTGCTAATTTATAAGTACATACACAATATACAGTATATATTCACGAATCATAAAAACTAATAATCAAATCATATTATTTGTTAATGTGATTCTATCTTATAGGGTGTGTGATTCTATTCAATAGAGTGTGTGATTTTATTGGTTAGTGTATGATTCTATTTGATAGCTTGTATGATTCTATGTGTGCGTTAGTGTGATTCTATTCATTAGTTTGCGTGATTCTATTTGATATCGTGTGTGATTGTATAAGTTTATGTGTGTGATTCCATAAGTTTATGTGTGTGATTCTATTTGTTAGTGTGTGATTCTATTCGATAGTGAGTGTGATTTTATTCCATAGAGTGTGTGATTTTATTAGTTATTGTATGATTCTATATGTGTGTTAGTGTGATTCTACTCATTAGTTATTGTATGATTCTATATGTGTGTTAGTGTGATTCTACTCATTAGTTTGTGTGATTCCATTAATTAGTGTGATTCTAGTAACTAGTGTGTGCGATTCTATTGGATAGTGTGTGTGATTTTATTCGATAGTGCGTGTGATTCTATTCGATAGTGTGTGATTCTATGTGATAGAGTATGTGATAGAGTATGTGATTCTATGTGATAGAGTATGTGATTCTATGTGATAGAGTATGTGATGCTTTTGAGAAATTCCAAAGTGGAAATAGTCTTTTGAGGAGTGAGAAATGAGGATGAGAAATAGAGGGCTACAGAATATTTAATGTCTTATTTCTTCTTAAAGCCGATTAGCTCAAACTGGTAGAGCGTGTGCAATGCACAAGGGTGTGGGTTCAACTCCCATGTCGGCTATAATATGACAAGGAGGCTTTTGGGCAGTTGGGCACTACGTTTCCACAAACTGGTCAAAGCCGAACTTTTTGTTTTTGGATTTAGAATTATAAGGGTTTGATCTCGTCTGTAAATGTGCATTGTGTTTGATTTATTGGGAGATGCCTTGTGATACTTGATTGATTGAGTTTGTATTCATAGGATCTCATTTGGAGAACAAACATCTTAGATCATCGTGAAAATGTTACTGTATGTTTTGTTTAACTGAAATGAAATGCATTATATTTGTTGTTGTTATGTGTATATCATCCTAACTGAAATAATGTGTGTACGATGGTGGATAAATTGATCAGAAGAAGTAATGGAAACAAAATACTTCCGATTACTGAGGATGTCAGGGATGTACTGCAGAGTTAAAATAGAAGACGAGGGTCGTAAGTTGTTGATGAACCTAGGTTGGAGTCATTATGTGGAAATGAATGTTCCGCCTGCAGTTCGCGTCTTCTTCCTTAAACCAAACAAGATAATGTGCTGCGGAATTCATAAAGAGAGGACCTATCAGTTTGCTGACATTATAAGGATCTGCAGGCCGCCTAGTGTCTTCACTGGCGAAGGTGTACGCTATGCCGATGAAGTCATTCAGTTTAAGCCTGTCAAGAATGGAACATTTCACTTTGTTTACGATGATTAATTGGATATTGGTTCAAGAAATTCCAGAAATTAAGCATTTTAATTCTCTACACTAAACTGTACTCCATTGTTTTGATCATGTTTGCTACTCCGATCCTCATTTAATAAGCATTTTAAAACCTATCTAGTCAAATTTTGCGCAAATATGTCATTCGTTTCTTTGGCTGTATAAAAGAATTAGTAAAAGACCTGTGTATTCGATTCTAAATCGATTTGATACAGTTTTAATTAGCAGTGAATTAATGGCTAGTTAGTGAAAAGTTTGAGCTTTTGTGACAGTTTAAGGTTTAGGATTGGTTTAATATATGTTTAGTAGTCAATGTTCGACTATAAGTCGATTTAGAATTACTCACTGAAAGTTTAGGCTTTTATGAAATTAAGAGGGGTAGGATTGGTTCAATATGTTGGCTATGTGGGAATCGAACCCACACATATGCGCATCTTGCACACCGCTCTACCGTTGAGCTAATAGCCATGAGGGTAATACAGTAGGAAATCAAGAAGTCCGAGGTGACATTTTAATGAGATGTTACATGTCTGAACATTGGTTTTAAAACTTTACTCAGCATCTGCTTGCATTCTGCAGGCTTTGCTTGGGGGCTGCTCTGCCGGAGGTTTAGCTGTCTATATGCATTGTGACAGCTTGTCTAGATTTCTCCCTAGGAACATAAAATAGCAACATAATAGACAAAACGCAGACCCAGGGGCAAAATAGCACCACTGTTCACTGCAAAAGATCAATCAATATAAACATCCAAAAGTGAGCTTATTTTTCGGATGACAGTAGCATCCATAAGGCAAGATCATAACATGATTTATGAACCTGTCCAACCCAGCCAAATATTAATAAACTGCAACAAGAGAACTGTCAGACAACCTGCACATAAACTGCATTCCTAACCCACAAAGATGTCGAACCTACATGTTTTTGCATATGCAGGCTTCATAAGTCCTGCATTAGAAGGCCCCCAATTCTAACGAAAGACGCATCACTATACAACGATGCCTCAAGCTCTCAATACGTCTCAAACTCTCTTTACAATTCCTTTACATATTAGACTGACCATAATCCATGCATCCCTCCAGAAGTTTCTTTCACAACCACAACAACAAAAACCAGAAAGCTTTAAGTCTACCTGGTTGAATCAAAACCAGCACATTCAACTTACTCAAAGCCAAAAAAGGAACAATGACTCAAACAGAATTAACCTAGACATTTCGGCAGAAATGTGAACTATATTTGACAAGCTAGACTCAATTTAAGAAATGTGATCTCCAGGGGCCATAATCAAAAGCCACCATGCCTGTAATAAAACCTTTCTAACCAAACCATATGGGAGCAGTATCTAGAAGTAAAGTCACATCCAGCAAAAATTTGAAGTTCAGTCTGCACCAAGCATTCATGTGGTGCAATTCTTACGAACAGGACAAGTAACAACTCTCCACAAGTATCTTATTCATTAAATTCATTAAATTAATCAAAAACGTAAAACGCATATCCTCATCCACATATCCACAATCAAAAACCTCTCAAAACCACAAATCAAAAACCCTAGAACTTAGAAATGTCAAGCGATCAACATAGAAACATCAGAAATTGCCGAAAGCGCTTAAATCGACACATGAAATTAACATGTTCCAACAAATCCAGAAAACGCACGAAATGTTTTGCAGAGATCGTTGAATCAAACCTAGGTAATCATACCAACAACATAATCACTGCTAATCGAACATTTGCGCAAATTCTAAAGCGCAAAATTGCAAAAAAAAAAATCACATGAGAACGCTAAACAAACGCGAAATTAACATGAAAATCAATTGAGTAAAAGCAAATTAGAGTCGGATGCCTAAAAAGATTGAATAAAACGCTAAATTACAAATTTTCAACACCAGAACCAATTAATATAGAGAATTCATACCTAAATCATGTTCCGTACAGTGCCGGAGTTTCCGAAGCATGCACGCCGGCAAAGACGAAAAAACGCAGCGCGCCTCACCGTCGTCGCACTTCTCCGCGCGTTTCCGCTGTTATCGCAATGATGAATCTGATTTTAACCTGAATTCGAGTGAGGTAAAATCGATCAAATCGAAACATCGATCTCAAAATGCACATAATGAGATCGAAAGACGTCAAATTAAAGTGTAAAACACATGAAAATCGATTGAATAAAAGCAAAATTAGAGTCGGATACATACCTTTACTAGCCGGAGGAAAGTGAGGCCGGAAAACGGCGATTTTGATGAGCGAGTGACGGCGAAGAGTTGATTGGAACAGCCGCCGGTTGTATGCGACGGGGAGATCGGCGGCAGCGATGGAGAGTGACGGCGGCGAGAAGAGAGAAACCAGGGGGACGGAGAGAGAAAATGGGAGGGAAAAACTGAGGAGAGAGAAATTAAATCTGTAAAAATGAGGAGGGAGGCCGGTTGTTTAGAGTTTTATACCTAGGATGCAATTGACGGTTTTACCCTTAAGGGGTGGGGAAATTTCGGGCGTCGGATTAGATTGGATGAACGGATGTGATTGGGACTCATGGACTCATCTAATCCTAAAGGACTCATTTGAACCTATATATATATATATATATATATATATATATATATATATATATATTTATATAAAGCTGACTATTTTCATGAGCCTACATTTTTTGCTTATTTTCCCGATTAATCACAAAATTCTATTTGATTTTCTTGTGTTGTGAGAGATCCAAATATTATGGTATAAAGTAGTTAAAATTGAACGTAGATAGGATTTATAGAGTTTGGATATATGTGAACTTAATACTAATAATTAACATCAATGTCCTACATTATCACAAAGTTCTACATCCTAATAAAATTAGAGAATCAATCATATACCTATATATACTCTGAATTTGTTAGTTCTTATTGCAAAGCCTTATATTGCACCTTTTAACTTTTGGTATAGTGTTTTACGTTTTTGCATTGTCTTTCTCTTTTGTTTCTGCAATGTCTTATATATGCACAATTGTAATTTAATTGTATTGATATTGATATCTATTAGTATAAAGTCAAAATTTTCATGCAAAATAAGAGTTGATAATAGCCTGATAAATCTATATATGTATATATCATAACTGATATGTTGATTTGGACTTGATAAAATTATGTGCATGCGCGACTTATTAAATCAATCTAGGAGAATAATTAGTCACCAGTAGTAGTACGAGTAGAATTTGAGTAGTAGTAGTAGTAGTAGTAGTAGTAGCGAGTAAGAATATGTAGGAGTAGGAGAATTGTAGGAGTAGGAGTATATTATCATAGGCGTCGGAGTAGTATTATTGTTGTAGTAGGAGTAGGAGTATATCGCAGGCGTTGGATGGAGTAGTATTATTGTTGTAGTAGGAGTAGGAGTATATCGTAGGCGTAGGAGGAGGATGAGTAGTAGGAGGAGGAGGAGGAGTGGAGAATGCATATCGTAGGCGTAGGAGTAGTAGGTGTAGTAGTAGGAGTAAGAGGAGTAGAAGTAATAGTACTAAATTGGAAAATTGGAGAATTGCAGCAGCAGTAGTAGTAGTAGTAGTAGTAGTAGAAGAGTAGTAAAAAAAAAAATTGAATTAAAACAGAGAGCTTATCATCTATAATATAATAGTAATAATTAAGTTCATTATCATATATACTAATCCTACTTTACAGAGAGTTATACACTACTCCCTCCGTCCCCGTTCAAACGCCCCATATTCCATTTTGGGACGTCCCACTTCAAACACCCCATCTATTTTGGGACATATTTCTGTCTCCTGCTTTCATTATATTATTAGATATTCTCTCACATTATCTCTCCTACTTTTATTAATCCTCACATTATCTCTCCTCCTTTTACCCCACTCAACTTATTATATCAACTTTTCTTATTCCACTACAAAAACGCCTTGGGGCGTTTGATCTGGGACGGAGAAAGTATTTCTTTTTTTAAACATAGAGCTCATTCTCCAAGAAAATTATATTTACAATTGAGAATTAAGTATCTTAAATTTATATTACAAATTTACAATAAAACAGTCTCACATTATTTAGAGAGTCCATATTTATACTAATCATATTGACAATAGGCTAATCAAAAAGTTACAAGATAGTTGATCACATTCTCAATTCTAAATAAGTTTTTTTTGTAAGATTGTGATCTTTTTATTCATCCATTAGGTAATAAAAAGGGAGGAGATCTTACAAGAGACACCACTAGAGAAAAAAACCGGGAAAAAACTCCCACTAGAAATTCAAACACTCAACTACTTCTATACTATCACACTTCTTAACCCAAGCATACACTCTAATGCTGACTATATCTTTGACACTTCTTACAACCTAATCTACCTCATGCTCAATACCACCAAAGAGACGAGCATTTCGTTCTTGCCAAATCATGTAGGCCGTAGTTATCAGGCTACAAACCATCCAATGGTGTTTCCAATGCCTTCTTCGATTCCTCTGATTCAACCATTTTACTTCATTCTCCAAACATTTTGGATGCCTCTTTACTGCAAGCCAATTCAATATGCCTTTCCATACTCCATTAGCATATGAACACTCAAAGAATAAATGCCTATGATCTTCTGCTCTTTTCTTGCATAAACAGCACCTATTAACCAAGGACATACCTCTCGCGCAGATGTTAGCCACAGTTTCCAGGGATTTCTAAATGGCCAGAGCTGCGACAAAGCTATGCTTTGGGAGATTAATTGCATTCCAGACCACCTTATGCCATTTATTCTCTTGATGTTTCTTCTTAAAATGCTGATAGCTCTTGGCTGCACTGTACCTCCCATTTCTCTGCCAACTCTGCAGCAGATCAGCAGCATCATCATCAGTTCCAGCTGTTAGAAGAATCTCATCCCTGACAGTGAGAATGTCTTTCCATGTTTCAGCATCTCCTGTTTTCTTGGTGACCTGCCAGATGCTTTTCTCCTTAAATTCAGAAATGTATAATTGACCTTAAATCATCGTGTTAGTATCCAATAAACCAGCATAGAAATTAGGAAGTGGAACTCAATTAAGAACGCATATCTCTTACCTCAATCACTGATTTACGCGGCGTATGATCGCTTGATGAAAAGTTAAGATCATTATCTAACGATGGACACAATTAATTAGTATGTAAAAAAGAACCTTACATTTGTTAAATTACTTTATTTTGCATGACGTATAAGAATAGGAGAAAAGAAAAAAATAAAAATGAATAAAATTCTTACAATGAGAAGACCTTTCTAGACTCCTACGTACTATATAAAATTGTTGAAAGGATATATAATAGTTTTATTATATATTAACTTACATCATGTAAAGTTGTTTATAGCGATAATAAGAGTTCATCATTGTCTACATAAATCTGATTCAAAATAGACTAATCCAAAAGTTCCATGATATTATATCATACCATATTTTCTATCCTGCTAAAGTTAACACCTATATATTCGGAAGTGTATAATTTATCATTAAAACAAAAATTTCCTTACTTCTTTTGGGCACGATTTAATAGTTGTGGGATAGCCTTGGTTTTTTATTTACACTAAAGGGCATTTGTCCCACATGCACATAAATATACTCCACATGCACATAAGTATACTTCATCTTCCATGAAGGTTAAAATGGACTTAGACAAATGCTACACAAAAATAGAAATCAGGCAAATGTACCATCCAAAAAAGAAAATGGGACAAATGTAAAGAATATGAGAAGGTATCGACGTTTATATCACCAAAAGATTTTCTCAAATTAAGCTTTGATAATATTATATTCACGTAAATTTTGCCCGCAATGACATGCTCAAATCAACAAATCAAATTTCAAATTATATTAAGTAAATCTGACCAACTATTTGAGGTTAAATTGATAGTCCGTGCAACGCACGGGCATTCAACTAGTACTATATATTAAAACCTGAAACCAAGTCTTTCCTAGGTTGACACTTGGCATACATTAATTGGATAGAGCATAAAAATAGTATTAAAATTCAATAATTGATTAACATATGGTAATAAATTGTCATATTAGCTAATTTATGGAAATAATAAATATGGTAATTTAGTATATAACATGAGATATAAGAGATAATATTATGGTGGTTGGCTAATTTATGGTAATAAATTTGAATATGATGTGATAAAACGGGTGACGGAATAGTAGAATGACATAATGTAACATGTGACGAGATAATGGGATTGAAACTGTAAAATGGGTGACATAAAAGTGGAAATATGATAATACGATGAGTGAGTAAAAATATATAATAATAAAATATGACGGGGGACAAAAGTAGATTATAGTACCCTACTACCCTTCATCAAAAAATTAGAACAACGATAAAACATGCTGTCATTTTTACAAAACGAGTATAAACATTATAAATAGACAAGCACAGGGGTGGCACGGGCATGCAAACTAGTTTTATTTGAAGTCAAATTCGGAGTGATTCTTCTTGCATCAGCGTTCCTGGGAGAAAACATCACTAACCACAAAAACCCACAATTTTCAATTATTACCATAGTAAACGGCTAAACTAGGCAAATAAGGTAAGAATTGCAAGGAACTTTTCAACAAGACAAGGAGTAGATCCAATCTTGACATAGATACTAGATAGACAGGCAGATGGCCATAACAGCAGCGGCGTTATATGCATGATGCATACACGCTACGGTCTTAGTAAAAAACGAGTCATATAGAGGATTACTTACTGTAGATTCCACGGATGGTCTCTATAGCGACGTACGCGCGAGTCGTGCGATGATTGCACTAGGATAGGAGTCGCCACCAAACAATTGTGGGGTGTTTGGAAACCATGCAATGCGATCTTAATTCCTTGTTATCGAGGGACTACGTAAACGCCAAGTGAGTCTGTACCCATTGAACATAAACGCTTGGGGAAGCGAGTCATGCCAAGTACAAAACACTTTCGCGATTCGTTTACCGAAAGGGACAAAACCGAGGGACGTAAAGAACAAAATGCGCATTGTGCCCTACGCCAATATGCAGTCTACGGACCGCAAGACTGGGTTCGGGGGTGACGGTACGTGTTGGGAAGCCATAAGACACCCAACCCCGCCCGCGTATAGCGGCCTCTACTAGTTGAATTATCGTTTACAAGTCATTGAGAAGTTAAGCCATGCAACTTTACAATCATTTACAAGTTATATACAACCTAATAAATTAGCTAAGTCGGTTATTTAGCAAATAAACTAGATCTTAGGTCGCAACGTCGTTAAGATTGATTAACGGTCCCTAGCTACCAATTTGTCCAAGCGGTTTGCGTTATGTGTGTTAGGCGTGATTCATGTAATTCGTTTTAGATCTAAATCTTGGTTAGGCAAAATAAATTTATGTCGAAAGCAATAAAATGCGCACGTACAAGAAGGGGTAGAAGATCAGAAAATGTAAAAAGACAAGTTTAGAAAAGAGGGGGTGCCCTCAGGACTTACGTGTGTCCGCGATACCACTACTTGCTCTACTATGCTTCGAGATCGCTGCGTTGATCCTTAGTATGCGTCGTAGGGGCTAGATGTGTTCTTGGAGCGATGCGTTGCTCTTCGAACGTGGTGTTTGAGAGGGGCTTTATTTGTGTTGTGTTTGTAGTGCTGTGTTTGGGGGTGTCCTAGAGGTGTAGGGGTGCTACTAGGGTTTTGGTGTTGTAGTTGCTAGGGTTTTTGTATTGTAGTTAGGATTTTTGTGAGAAGAATTGTGATGAGAGAGGAGTAGCGTTTCGGCGTGGAAAATGGTGTGTGTAGGTTGTGAGATGGGGTGGAAAAGGGGTTGTATTTATAGGTGGTGGTGAATTAGGGTTTTGAGGTGGAGAGCTAGGGTAGTCGGCCACCCTACGGCGACGTGCATCTGGCGCACGGGGTGGTGTGTCTAGCGCACCAGGGGCTCCGTCAGGCGCGACTGAGGTGCGCCAGGCGCGGCCAATGGTGCGTCAGTCGCGGCCATTGGTGCGTCAGGCGCGGCTCATGGTGCGTCAGGCGCATGCGCGGGTGCGCCATGGCCTCTGTGCGAACGTACTGGTGCGCCTGAACCCCTTGACGCACCATACAAAGTTGCATTTCTGGGCTTCTTAAGACATGAATATTGTACATGTGAATTTGGGTGGGCAAATAACGTACAAAAACATGTTTTGTTGATGATATTAGGCACGCGGGTTATTCCTAAGTAAGTTCAGGCGTATAAGGGGAAGAAAATGGTTGCTTTTGGCCTTGTTTTAGGTGAATACGAATTTGCTAACGGATTCACGATAATGGTGGTTCACATAATAGAGCAAGTAGACGCAGTTCACATTATGATGTCCTTTCATCATCGGACATTTGGATACGGATAAATGCAGGTGTCTACACTTACCAACGTGGCTATTTAGTTAAAACTATTTACCAAAACGGCTATTTTCTAAAACTTTTGCCCAAAGTAACCATTTTCTAATGACAATTCAAGAAAATTGGTTTTTTCACTCTTATTAATGAACCAGCTCGGTTTTTTAATTTATAGTGATCCGGTTTGGTTTTTTCTTTTATCATTTATTCAGATTTGGGTTAATTCACGTGGTACCCCCGTATTTTGACGATTTGCACGTGGTACTCAATGTTTCGCAAATTTGTACAAAATACCCTCGAGATTTGACTGTTTGCACACGGTACCCAAAACTTAATCCTCTCACTAACACCGTCAACTTTTTTTCTTAAAGAAAGAGGGTAAATTCACGTGGTACCCTCGTGTTTTGCCGATTTACACGTGGTACCCTCTCATTAACACAGTTAAATCTTAACGGTATTTGGTACAAATTTGCAAATATATTGAGTATCATGTGCAAATCGGTAAAACACGAGCGTACCACGTGAATTAACCTATTTGTAAAACAAAAAAGTTGACGGTGTTAGTGAGAGGGTTAAGTTTTGGGTACCGTGTGCAAACAGTCAAATCTCAAGGGTATTTTGTACAAATTTGTGAAACATTGGGTACCACGTGCAAATCGTCAAAACACGAGGGTATCACGTGAATTAACCCTTCAGATTTTTGTTAATTCATTTTTTTCATGGAATTTTGTTAATTCCCTTCTACAATTTTAATAAAATATTGGCAACGAATTTATAGTGACAATGTTTGTCCTCGTAGGAAATTATGTGTTGTATCTGATAGACACGTTGGGGATTCGACAAGCTATGGTTTGTGATGGTTGGGTTTTACCTCGAGCTTTTCATTGATTTTGTTTACGACACATGACTATTAATTTCCAAACTAAGTTTCACGATGGGCATTTAAAAAATGCAATACACAAAGCTGCTTTGGAGAGTCAAATATGCAAGTTTAAGGATCGTATGGAGGCCATTGGATCCATTAATCAGAAGGCTTTGGAATGGTGGGAGTCGGTACCCCTAGAAAATTGGGCTTTATCTCAAGATGGTGGAAAACGATATGGCATAATTACCACGACAAATTTATATGAGTCTTTCTATAACGTTTTGAAGGGTGCTCGAGGTTTACCTATCACTGCCTTGGTACAATAACTCACGATTTCTTGTCTTAACAAATATTTTGACGAAAGAAGAAATTCTTGTGAACAAAAGTGGACTGATATGCCTAACAAAAAATTAAGCCATTATGCTGAAAGTTCAAATATAGGCATCATATTGAAACATTTGATCACGAAAATGGCATATTTTCTGTGAAAACAGGATAACGTCGGTCAACTTCAGGAAACGTATACAAGGGTGGGCACACTCATATTGTGAACTTCACTGAAAAGGTATGTTCATGCTGCTCTCATGTGTTAGCAGCATGTGGATCTCGAAACATTAATTTTGAGTCGTTTGTGAAACCGTGGTATACTGTCTATTCCTATTTATACCAGACAAACGATATTGGGAAGTATACTGTGGTGATGAGTTAATTCCAAACCCAGAATGGAAGCGAGAATCTGGTAGACCACCTTCTACTCGTCTATAAAATGAGATGGATATGAAAGAAAAAGGTTTGCCTAGTCACTATTCTACTTGCAAAAAAGCAGGACATATTTCAAGGACCTCTGAAGTTGCTAAAAAGAGAAAACATGATGCAAAATGTAATACAAATTTGACCTCTTCTTTTTATACATGTATTTATAACAAATTGATAGAGGTTTATAGTTTATACACAATTAATTTGTCTACAATGTAAAATTGAACTAGTAGTATTAAAATTGAGATTGGGATAGTAAAATTAATTGTAGTAAAAAATTCAGATAGTAAAATTATTACGGATTGTAGACACTTTTGGGTGTCTACACTTTAGACTTCTAACATTGTCCCTATTTATATAGGAAAGTCTTACTAACTTTTGTTTGTTTATGGTAAAACATTTAGGAGCTAAAATTAATTGAATTAGTGGTATGGTAAAGCTTATTTGTTTTAACTTGTAAGGTTTTGGTTTTCGTATGCAATTATGAGAGACCATATTACAAACTTGTACCCACTTTAATTTGTAGGGAGCATATGGCCGACATGCAATTGGGGATGCATTCATAGATTTGAGTAGACCTGCCAAATGAGTCATTTAGGCCGGGTCATCTTTCAGGTCATGTATTTCGGGTCTATTTCGAATCTAGTCAAGTTCGGTTTGGGTCGGGTCTAGTTCGGGTGTGACAACTACGTGTCAAATTCGGGTCGGATTGAATTCGGATCGAGTCATTTCAAAATGTTCAAATCTGATCAAATAATGTCAGATTTCTTAAAATTTTGTCTAAGACTATCTTAATTTGAAGTTTTACCGGTAATTTGAGTGATTAAGTATGTGATATATCGAATCTATTTCAATTTTCCTCAATTGAATCATTAAAACGTCTGGTTATTCGGGTCTGGATCATTTCAATTCGGGTCATGTTCGGGTCGAGTCAATATCGGGTCAACAGAATTGGGGTCATTTTCGGGTTCGAGTCGGGTCAATTCGGGTTTCGGGTTTAATTCAGATTAGAAATTCGGGTCAAGTCCCGATATTCGGGTCAAGTAATTCGGGTCGGATGTTTGGGTTTGGATCAATTTTGCCAGGTATAGAGATGAGACCAACTTACAAGCTCGCTAGTGGCAACGATGACCGCATCGGATCAAAGATATTTTGGCGACATTTTTATTTGTACGGAATTTTTAGTTTTACTCTAGTATCCTTTTTGTGTAGTGTGTGTAATCAAGACACATAAATTTTTGATGAAAAATTGATTTCCGTATGAATGTTAGTCATAAAGTACTTTACATATGACTTTTTCTATACATGTGTCAAAAATCTAATGCACCGTGCGAATGCGACAAATGACGCACGAACAACAATAAAGTTCGTTGACAATATTTTATTAAGTTTGTAGAAGGGAATTAACAAAATTCCATGAAAAAGATGAATTAACAAAAATCTGAATAAATGGTAAAAGAAAAAACCAAGCTGGCTCACTAATTAGAGTGAAAAAACCAATTTTCTTGAATTGTCATTAGAAAATGGCTACCGTGGGCAAAAGTTTTAGATTATAGCCTTATTGGGTAATTATTTTTGGAGATAATAAGTGATTTGTTTATTGTTTTTTGAGATAATGGAGGGCTGATATGTGGTGAAAACTTACCCCATTTAAAAAAGTTTTGAAATGGAGTGTTCAAAGAGGGACACCCCGAAAAGGAAACTGTGGTGTTTAAAACGGGATGGAGGGAATAGTTTTAACAAAATACAGGGCAAATGGGTCATTCGGATCAGGTACGGGTCGAGTCTATTCGGGTCGGGTCATCTTTCGGGTCATGTATTTCGGGTCTATTTCGAATCGGGTAGGGTTCGGCTTGGTTCGGGTCTAGTTCGGGTGTGCCAATTACGGGTCAAATTCGGGTCGGGTCAAATTGAGATCGGGTCATTTCAAATTGTTCAAATATGATCATATTAATGATAGATTTCTTAAAATTTTGTCTAATATCATCTTAATTTGAAGTTTTAATGGTAATTTAAGTGATTGAAAGTGTAATATATCTAATCTAAGTCATTTTTGCTCAACCGAATCATTAAAACTTCTGGTTATTCGGGTCTGGGTCATTTCAGTTCAGGTCACGTTCGGTTCGGGTCGGGTCATGTTCGGGTCAAACAGAATTCGGGACATTTCGGGTTCGGGTCGGGTCAATTCGGGTTTCGGGTTGAACTTAGATTAGAAATTCGGGTCAAATTCGGATGTTCGGATGTTCGGGTCTAGGGCGGTTCATTTCGGTTAACCGAACCGAACCGAACTGAAAATTCGGTTGGGATAAATTCGAACCGAAACCGAACTGAATTTTTCGGTTAACCGAATTTTCGGTTTGCCCTTATCTTGAACCGAACCGAACCGAAAACCGAATATAGGTCGGTTATTTCGGTTAACCGAACCAAAGGCGAACCGCCACATACATTTTTTAAATTTTTTTTCAAAAAATAAAAAATTGGTACGATTTCGGTTAACCGAAACTCCAAAACACCGAACCGAAACCGAACCAAAAAATTTGCAGTGCGGTTAACCGAACCGAAAAAATGTGCGGTTTTCGGTTATTCGGTTCGGTTAACCACGGTTCGATTTTTTCTAAACACCCCTATTCGGATCAAGTAATTCGGTTCGGATATTCGGGTGTGGGTCAGTTTTGCCAGGTCTAATATGACCATTTTGAGCAAATGTTGGGAACTTCAGGGATACCGGAGATATTACAGCAATATTATTTTCTTTATGCTACGCCACCCAGGAATTCTTACATCTCTCTCACGATCTTAGTACAAAAAAATAATTTGATCCATCTCCCTCTTTCTTCCCTCTATTATAAACCCTAATTTTTAATTTCTCCCAATTCTCCTCGAATTCAATCACTGCATCTTGACATTATAATATCTCGTCTGCGATCCCTAAATTCTCATCACTAGTCGATGCAATGGTGGTCTGCAAATGCCGCAAAGTGAGCATTTATCTCTCTCTCCCTCTTTACAATTTTACGATTTAATCTGTGTTTTCTAGTTCAATTCTGTGTGCAATGTACTCGATTTTGGATCGAATGCGTGAATGGGAAGCTGTCAACAATTCGATGATCTCAATGTTTTCGGATCCTAATGGTTTAATTTTCGAGCGATCTCATCTTTGCTTATTTCTCTATTTTTTTATTTTAGTATGTGATGATTGTATCTGCTGCTACATTTGTTAAGAAGCTTGTCGTTGAAGAATTGGATTTTGAAAAACGATCGGTCCCAGTTTATTACAGTATATGTTCAATGTTGTTGGTTTGAATGGTTTTGGTTTGATTTTTGCTCTAATTCCCCGGCATGATTTGATTTTAGTCGACCGAGCGAAACTGGATGTTGTTCCGGTTTTTATGGGGGTTGCTATCGTCTCCGACCACTTATGCTTTCGACATTGCTGTTTTTGGTATAGTGGTATAATTTAGAGATAGTGTGACCTGTTTTTGTGGGAGTTCTTCTAACTTGCTTGTTGCAAAGGCTAATGCATGCTGATCGTCTGTTTTGGCATTTCAGGCAACTAAATTGTATTGCTTCGTGCACAAGGTTCCTGTTTGTGGGGAGTGCATCTGCTTCCCTGAACACCAAATTTGCGTGGTGCGTTTCCTTTAACAGCTGTTTACATTATGCTCTTTTTAGGAAGGGGGGGGGGGGGGGGAGTAACCCTCCACATATGAGAATTAGAACTTGTATCCCAGGGGCAACTATGCCTTTCTTTGGCTTATGCAGTCTTCTTCAGTTTCAACGATGTTTGTATGGATATTTCCCTCTTACACCCTTACTGCTCTCCATTCATAATACAAGTGTAATTGTTTTGAATCATTCGTTATTGTAAGAGAGTGCATTTAGCTTATCTAAAGCGAGTAATTATAAAATTTGTGGAGTTGTTCAGGAACTTTAATTACATTTGATATTACTGGTTGAACTTCTACATTCCACATCTTATGAAAGGACCCCAATCCTTTGAGAACTAGAGGTATTAAACATGGACTTATCAGTTAAGGGAAAAAAAATCATCCTTCTGTTGTGCATGACTTGGGTTCTTGTGAAGCTAATAGTTTCTATCGGACTTATAAAGGGTGCTTATCAGATTTGCGCAATTTGTTTCTGAGTATTTTATATTCTCAATCAATATCAATGACGGTTTTCTCAAGCATTTTTTGAGTAGTACTGCAGTAGTCTTTTGTCATTGTTTTTTTTTTTTTGAAAAACATGAAAAGGGGCAATTTAGTTCTGGCAAAGTCCCTGTCTACTATTAACTTATTAAGCCATTTATGTTATATTAGTTAGTTATGTTTTGCTCATAGACTGCAGCCACTTAATCGTTCATCTTCCCTTTTTGCTTAATGGGATAAAAGTTAATGTAAACTCATAGTTTAAATAGTACGAACACATTTGTCCTTCATAATCCTCTTCATACTGATTCAGAGATACAATTGGACTTACGTCCAACTTGATTGTGAACCTAAGTCTGATATTGAAAAGTATACTTATAGTGCTGCACTTTAGCTTCCAACTCGAAAAAGTGTCATGCAGCCAATAGAGAACAACGATGAGTACTTGCAACAATAGGGGAGTGAAGTTTTTTTTTTTCTTTTTTTTTAGAGCTATTTTACTGCTCCCTCCGTCCCAGTTCAAACGCCCCATATTCCGTTTTGGGACGTCCCACTTCAAACACCCCATCCATTTTGGGACATATTTCTCTCTCCTACTTTTATTAAATTATCACATCCTCTCTCACATTCTCTCTACTACTTTTATTAATCCCCACATTCTCTCTCATCTTTTTTCCTAATATTACCCAACTCAACTTATTATATCAATTTTTCTTATTCCACTACAAAAAAACGCGTTTGAACTGGGACGGAGGGAGTAGTTTATTTTCTAGGGAATAAGGAACCTTTTATTTTGAGATGTCCAAATTGTGTCTATGAAATAATGAGGATCAAGTAGGAGTCGTAGGCATGTCTAATAATCTTATATAAGGAATTGTTAGGTTGTGTTTTTTAAGATTTCTTAAATGACAGTACCCTTATAATCACTAGTGGTCTCACAACAATACCTCTTGCGAGTTACACTAACAGTTTATTAATTTGCTGGAAACTATCTTTTATTCAACTTCATGGCAATGTCCTTTCCAGCTGATTTGAAGTAGTAGCTTGGGTTTGGTGGTTTATTGCTTTAGTGCACACTTCATCTCAATCTTGTGTTCGAATCGTAGTAGTTCTAAAACATAAAACAAGTCCTGACTTTGTTATGTTAGTATTTCACTAGATGAAACGCATTGGATTGTCTGTTAATGTAGTTGATACGCATCAGTGAGATTGTTATTGGCTGTACAGTTATTTATCTTTATGTGCGCAACTTGCTTGAATCAATAGTTCGGTTTATCCTTTCACTCACCTTAGATTTCTCCTAGTGTGATAGCTTTTCTGAAATCCTTCGTTCTTAGTACCCTGCTCTCTAAAGATATTATGAAATTAGTTATAATATCACAAATTTACCCTCATGTCATGCTACTTCTTTACAATTTTGATGAGTTTAACAAGTTGGAACCAATTCATTGTTAGTTGGTTACATCCATTTCTTTGTACTAAAAGGTAACTGATATTTTGTAGAGTTTGAACTTGACTATGGGGGTTACATTATTCAGTACGTCTAAAATCCAGATCGGACAATCCTCCTCCCAGCCAGGCTAGAAGCTGCCCATTTAGCTAGTCTGTGGTCTGGTCGTCTGTGAGTGACCCCATTACATTTGTGAAAATAAAATGAGAACCTAAAGAGATTCAAAAGCAGGTCCAAGAAAGTAGAAACCGCCATCTAATAACAAAATCTTTAATGAGACACTAGAATTTAGAGCATCCATTATCATCTTGCAATCACCCTCAAGGTAACAATCATCCACTACCTGTCAGCTTTTAAACTTCATTGCTTCACGGACTGACGAGGCTTCAATCTGCCAAAGTCAAGAGCTCTGTCGCTGTGGTTCCAAACTACTATCGGTATCCCCGTCATGCATCTCCCCTTATCAATGGCTACACCGAAATTCATTTTTGTCTACCACAGGCTATGGCCTCCAAAGTTTGGTTGTGCTCCACTGCTCCCTTTTCTGTTGGACCTCCATCATTTGCCTTCCCTAGTTCCTCGGAATAGGCTGGAGTTCTAACCTACAGCGTTCAGACTTTTTTTTTTTTTTGGCTCTGAAAAGTCAGTCGTATGAAATAACTAAAAAGGCACTTATATTTCTCACCCAGTGCACTCAATGTCTCAATACATCTCCAATTTTGGAAAGGCCACATTTGTCATTCAATTTAGAGTCCTTTAGTTACTTTCACTAGTGTTGGCTTGTTAAACGGCCCATGATCTTAGAATTGAGGTGTGGTAGACCATAGGTCGATTCATCAACTTAGGGTGACAAAATATTCTCCACTCCCTTGTATATTCTGTATTGGTACTTTGGTTGTTGTATTGCGTATTGCGAATACACTTGAAGCAAAAACTTACCCTCTGAAGTCCATATCACATATTCGTGTTAGATGTTGCAAATCAGCCATATGTAGTGAATCATGCTATGATCATTTCAATTTTGATATTTTGCATGTGTTACTGGATTACTTGTAGCTGTTGTAGATAGGCAATTGCTAAACTCTTTTGATACAAAGTAAGATTTGTTACATGGTTCATAGACTAAGATGTTACCTAGAATCTGTATTAGATTTAGAAGTGTATTTAGTATTTTAGGGCAATTTTAGTTGTCCCGTGCTAACGTTAACTTCTATGTAGGCAAAGATATATTTTTCTCCCGACATGGCTTCAACAATATATTTACTTGAGCTTTTTTCCTTATCTGTAGGTTCGCACCTACTCAGAGTGGGTAATAGATGGAGAATATGATTGGCCCCCTAATTGCTGTAAATGTAATGCTGTGCTTGAAGGCGGAACAGATACTCAGACTACTAGGCTGGGCTGCTTGCGTATGTTGTTTGCTGGCATAATTTGATTGTTGAGACCTACTTTGGTAAAAATATATCATAGACAGTAGTATGAATTATGAAATATGATTTTTTTTTTTTTTTTTGCAGATGTCACTCATACAAATTGCTTGACTTCTCACCTAAAGAGTTTTCCTCCACACACCGCACCTGCCGGTTACGTCTGCCCTGCTTGCTCAACTTCAGTAAGTCTTCTATCTTTTAATCCGCGATTTCTTTCTTAAAACTTTTCTTCTCTATTGTTCTTTCCATTTGTTGTAATTTTGTCTGAATTTAGTTTGGTATGTCAATGGTAAGAAAACCGTGGCTGATTAGCTGTTCATGTGCTTGTTGTTCCTGAACTTGAGAGACAAACCAGCAAGTGTTCATTATGTTGTCATTGAGCTATAAACACGGATAAAACTAGAAGCCCCTTGTGGTTCTTTTGGACAATGGGTGGTGTACTTGGATTGAAAGGAATTATCGTATTCTTGATGCTAGTGCTTGTACTCGTCAGGAGTTTGAATTCCGCTTTTTGAGGGGTGTGCCTGACCCATGCCATGAGAGCTCAAAGCTTAACCATTCAGCTCTCCTTTTGCATAAGGGTGTCCCTGCTTGGTGTCGTTTTGTAGATGGCCCTTTGGTGTTCTTTTATTTATATAAATAAATTATCATAAAATCAGCCTCACCCATGTCTGTCAAGTCATGAATACCCATGGGCTGAAAAAGGTTGGTGGCCAGAACATGCTGAGTTTGAAGCCCAGATAAGAACTACACTTTTCACAATTTCACCCTTTACTTAAGAATAGCATCTAATAGCTGACACTTTTAAATATTTATTAACACAAGGTCAAAGGTACTACTCCCTCTATAAGATTATATGACTGTTTAGAGCTTAGCACAAGAATTGAGAACAAAGTTTTTCTTACTTGCTTTCTCCCCCTTCAATTACCGCTCTCTATTTCTTCGTTGTAGTTGTCTCGCACTTTCTTTCTCTCTCTAAATTAGTGTGCCGTAGAATCCCAATTTCACACTCTTAGTAAATCTCTCTTGTTTTCGTTCTCTAAGCTGCTTATCATTTTCTTATGCAACCTAAGTTTCTTGTGCTCAGCTATGATATGTAATCTTCTTGCATACGTGCACACTAAAGTTACAAGCAATTAAATTTTTTTTTGTTGTGTCAACGTCCTTCTATGAGATAAATCCAAAGAAGGAAATTAGTCTGTGGGAAAATGGTGAAGAAGATAAGACGGGAAGGAGACCAACGCCAGTGGTCATGTGTTGATCGGCAGCTGCGAGTAGCATATGGCAGCGTGAGAAGACATGCAAATAAAGGAAGGGAAACTAGTGGCGGTGGTGGAAGGTTGGTGACTGGGTGCTTGATATGTAGGGCGATGAACAGTGTTGGGAGCTTTTGCTGGAAATGGACGGCCAAGAACTTATTATTGTTGACCACATGGCTTTTCTTTTCTTATTTTATCTGGTAACTTTATGAAATAAAACTATAAGAGTATGGGGAACGTGAAATAATATGGAAAATTCAGTATATCCATAGATGTACAGCAAAATGTCTTATGATTAGAAATAATAGGTAAAAAGGTGTTCTCACAGAAAGGTGGGAGGCAGTAACTTTGCTTGCAATCGTCAAGATATATAATACTCTATTTAAGGCTAAGTCTCATATGAGACGGTCTCACAGTTAATTATTGTGAGACCACTATACCCGGTTAAAAAGTGACCACTTTTAACATTATTTGTGACCATTATATTGCTTTTAGTACTCATTTTAGTTTACAACTAATCACATTTGGTGTGTTCTAATCCAATCAGTAAAAGAAGTATTATGGTCAATAAAATCGTAAGAGAGGTCACTTAGAAATGAAAAAGATGGTCTTGCTAAGAGACAGTCTCACACAAGACTTACTGGAATCACACTCATTGAATTCAGTCCTTAATGTTTGTGAAACCTGAACTATGACAATTTGAATATGGTGGTGTTTGATTTTAATATCTGTTTTCAATTAGCCCCCGCTTTTTACTTTTTTTCCGTAGTCGGTTTTGCTGAGCATTGGCAGGTTTGGGTATTGTTTTGCTGGTGCAGATATGGCCTCCCAAAAATTTCAAGGATTCAGGATCACGTCTTCACTCAAAGCTTAAAGAAGTAGTTATGCAAGTAAGGTCCTTACTGAATCTTGTTTACCTCTTAACTCCTCTGGGTATTAAAAAAGAGCAATTTTCTCATTTCCATAAGAAAATATATCTGTGTTTTCTTTGCTGAATAGTAAGTATGTTGAGTATTCTTCTTGCCGTCATCATGTAATTATTAATATATATGTTTATTTCGTTTGCTGCTGAATAATTAGTTATTCAATGAAGGCTCATGTACCCTCCAAAACTTAGGGTTAACTGGTTATTTGTCTAAGTGTCAATCTTGTATTTTTGGTAGGCCTAGCCTCCAAATTCCTTCTTATTGATGTCATTTTCAGATAAAAGCTAGTTATAGATAACATTCTTTAGGTCATCTTAGGGCCTGAGTTATCAATGGCTCTTTGTTCATACTTATATTTTCTTCTTCTCTGTCTTTCTAATTATTTTGCCTTTGGGATATAATGGAATAATCTGACTCCTTTGATTTATTTGTTTGGTTTCCCTAACTCTTTCCCCAAAACTATTTATTTTTATTTTTTATTTATTTTTATTTATTTTTTTTTATTTATTTATATATATATTTTTTTTGTAAATCTTTTGAATTTATTTTGACGACTTTATAAAACTTTCTTTGAAAATATTTAATTACTCCAAAAAGGTTTACAACGTTTTGGAATTTCATGGCGTACACAAGACGGTTACTAGATGACGATTCATGTTAGCCGACCCCAAATCATTTTGGGAATAAGGCTTGGTTGTTGTTGTTGTTTTTGTTGTTGGGATATAATGGAATAAAGCAAAATGGCTTATAAAACTGTCTGTGGTTCTTATTTTTATAAAGTAGCAGTCAGTCGGTGCGGTTTTCGCAGCAATTTTCATTTTGGGTCATCCGTGCGCAGCCTCTCTATGTTTCAATAGGGGTAAGGCTTGCGCGCATCCGACCCCCCCTTACCACGCCTTATGACGGGAGCCTTTAAGGCTCTAGGGTAAAGATGTTATTGTCTTTCTAATTATATTGCTATTGAAGATTGTGCATTGCCTTTCAGAAGCTCGTATGCACAGAAATTTATTAGACAGCTGTAAATGACCTTTTAAGTTGTCAATGAATTATGCTTGCCGGTTATTACTTTGCTTCCTTTACTGATTACTTTTTGCTTATGCTGAAAGTGGAAGCAAGGTACAATGTGAAATGCAATCTTGTCTGAAAGCAAGACATACGCTCCATATCAGAAATGTATTGTAACTTCTTTGACATGAGAGAGATCATTTTCTTTGTGCACCTGCTGTATAGTCTGACTGTGATACTTCAAAAATATGTTAATTTTCTAGTAATAGTTATTGTTTGCAATCTGGCCCTAAAGTATTGTCCTTTATGAGTGAAAATCAGTGGTGATGTATTCAGCAATAGTTATTTCTTAGTAATTAGTTCTCTGATAGCTGTGGTGTTTGATCTAAAAATTATTAGACTGAAAAGTGAGAAGCAGTGATGAAATCTCCTGGCTTAAGAATGATTAGTCTTAGATTTTCTGCTTACTTTCTTGCTTGTCGCGTTTGTGATCTTAACTGTTTGTCACCCTGATTTCCCTGAGAAATGCACATTATATTGTGCGCGTGTAATGGGACGATTGTGTGTTATCTTTTCGTCCTCTTTATGTTTTTTTCTGCTAAATCTAAAATGCTGATTGAACTTATGCAGACGGGTCTTGAGAAGAATGTTTTTGGGAATCATCCTGTTTCACTGACTTCACCTGAACGTGGACCCCCTCCTGCTTTTGCTTCGGAACCCTTGAAGCATCTATCTGGTGGCACTGAAGGTATAAAAAGTGAAGTACCATCTGGAGGTGGAGTAGGTTCTGCTATTGTGGAGATTGATGGTAGTTCTCACTCAGGGAATCATGAGCCTAATTACATTAAAGCTGGAAGTCCTGCGACTGTAAGATATTTATGCTTCTCTAGTTGAATAATTACCTTCTTGCTCCTTTGAAGTTATCTGTTCTACATATGGACTAGATATGTTAGGAAAATGCCTTATTAGGGTGAATCTGTGTATGGGCATATATCTGCCTATCCCCCTCCCTCGGGAATCCGACCCTAGGTGAAGTCTGTTTTAATTGGTTCTTGTTGACATAGGATTTTGTCTTTTACACAAGTAATTATGATGCTGTTTCACATTGATTATATAGTGTTTTTGCTCTTTGGTCTTCAGAATTTTCGTTTATAAGCTGTTTTGGCGTGTCAGGCTGGAGCTACAACAAGGAAAGCTACCCTACATGTTGAGAGGCAAAACTCCGAAATCTCATATTTTGCTGATGATGAGGATGGAAACAGGAAAAAGTACAGTCGAAGAGGTGGGGAAGTTTTGCAAATATGCATCATAGTGGTTATATAGTCATCGATCATGTAGAGTTTGCTTATTAGCTACTGTTTGTTGTATATTGTCATAGGTCCTTTCCGCCACAAATTTCTGAGAGCATTATTACCCTTTTGGTCCAGTGCTTTACCTACATTGCCGGTGACAGCACCATCTCGCAAAGACTCTTTAAATAATGATGATGTTGGAGAAGGACGTGTGCGACAGCAAAGACCATCAAGAGTGGATCCAAGAAAAATCCTCCTTTTTATAGCCATAATGTAATCTTTTCTGAACGTCTCATTATCAATTTGTGCCCCTCTTTTACTTACTGCCTTGATCTCTATGAGTGTTTGCATAAATGATTGCCTTTTACGATGCTTTCTAGCTTCTAGAAAAAGCCACACTTTAGAAGTACTTTCAGGCTTTAACTTGTAAATTTGATTACTCTTCTTATGGGATTACAATTCATATGCTGCAGAGATTGGAGTACTAAATACTTTGAGATTAGTGTTTGCGAGTAAGCATGTGTAAAACCAACAGTTGTTTCTTTTAAGTTTTTTGAAGACTGGTTTTAGTTTTCTAAACAATCGTATGCATGGTTTCCTCTGTCTTAGTTCAGGAGCCATCAAGGTTCCTGCTGTGATTTTCAAACTTGCTGTTATATGACAAAATTTTTGTTGTTGAAAGTTATCTGATAACTGGCAGTTGTGAGAGTTTAGAAGCTCAAACTATGAATCCATGGTAGAGTTGAGTTTGGACTGTGGTTTAGAGATTATTTGCATGTAATTTATGAAGTATTAATCGTCTTCTGGTGATTGTAGGGCTTGCATGGCAACGATGGGTATCCTCTACTACAGAATTGCACAAGGTGGGCCTGATCAAGAGATGTCTAACGATGAGCAATGATGATTTCCGTTGAAGTTATTGTAAGAACCAGACTTGAAGCGACTCTAGATTGTTCTACCTTCTCCCTAGCCTCCTGTTTTGCTGAAGTAGCTGCTTCCATTTGGTTACCATATTTTGGGCTTCCAATTGCTATCTGGTGAAATGTTGCAACCCGAGGTATCTCATTGTTCTTATATAGAATTTGTTCATTTCTTCTATATGTAAGTTATCATGCCACATGCACTTCTCCATCCTGTTAGCCTTTATCCGGCTCCTTTTCTCTCTTGGTCACAAGAACTGTGTTCATCTTGTAGCTAGGGATTTTCAACTTTGGTGGTACTGCAAAGAGTTGTGCAATTTTTGTACTTGTTCCGCAGGATGAGGGAAACTGTAAATCTTTGGTTGTTTCTGCTAGCTAGTGTCTATAGCACAAATAACAATATACTTGATGACTGATATACATTGTGAATGTGTGCATGCGAACTTGGTTTACCAAAAACTCGTGTACACATCATACTCCGTAACCAATGGAACCGTCTTGATCGTTCTTGATCTTTTTGTTCCCCTCTTGTCATTGTTTTCATTCTGATCGCCCCATGCAATTGGAAATTGAATTGTACAGTTCCTCGAAAGAGCTCTTTTCTCGGCTTTCTGAAGATTGATTTCTTGAATCTTTTTTATTTTCTTTTGGAACCACTGTTCTTAAGATTTTATTCGGATCAAAATCCCGCCACATGCAATTAGCATTTGTACAGTTCCTATCTCGAGTGTTTTTCTCAGCTTTCTCAAGATTTCTAACTTCAATCTTTTTTTTTTTTTTTTTTTGAGAAGGGAAAAGAGCTACTAGTATCTCTCTTACTAATTGATAATTCCGTCCTACGAGTATACCTATGTTTGTATCATGCACATTCAAATGTACACGTTTAGAGCGCGTCCCCTGGTTGTTATTATAGTTATAAGTTTACAACCGTCGGATCAACAGTATCCCAAAAAATTGTCAACGTTTCTATTCTTAGTAAAGCTTTGACATTTGGAATACCTCCAAACATCGAACTGTGGCTCTTGGTTGTACACATAAGAAAAGTGGCAACTAAATCTTGAGATAATGTCCGTGTTATTACTTATTAGCACGCCATAATTAATCGACAGATGTATTTCTCGAAAATTTCATTTGTCATATATGGAAGACATTTGGAAACGAGAATTAGAAAGAATGAATGAAATTGTCATTTAATTTTGTTTCGATCCCCTGAGTATCACTTGCTCGGGTTACAAAATGCCCGATTACATTGTGTTCTCTACAGAGTAGGGGAGAGGTACGTTTGTTAGTTACACTATGTATAAGATTGATGGAAAAGAATTTGCAGCTGAAAATTTTGGCATGGACCTCCATCCAATCATCTGAGGTTACTAAAGTCAAGTCCAATGTTCATCCCATTGTAAGCAATTGGTGCATACATCCACATCTCATCTGAACTTAATAGCTGCAAAAATCATCATACGTAATTTAGCATTCATGAATCATGATGACTTGCGACGCTATAAAATAAGAACTTAAACAAAGTACTACTATGAAACTTTACGTAGTCTACACGTCCCAAAATGATTGATAACTTTTATTATTTCTCATTTTCATTATCAATTCTCAGTTGACGATTTAGGGTGTTATGTGAATGTTATCGTTTCACCCTACTAAAAGTCTAAAAGTACGAATAACAATCGAGTTCTCAGGGACGAATCAAAATGGAAACGTGATCAATCTTTATAAGTAAGAACAGTTTCTTCTCCTGTGTTTGTTACCTTGATCTGAAGCTGCAAAAACTTGACGTAGTGAACAGCTTCCTCCAGCATTGTACTAATGTCAACCTAAAATCACCATATCAAAAAGAAGTTGACTGTAAGAAAAAGATGCTCCAAATAATAAAGTAACCCATGAATTCTGCTCATTTTTAACCCAAATGTCATACCTTTGTTCCATTAGGTACAAGGCCTTGTAAGATTCTCAATCTCTCATTAATCCTTTCTCTTCTTTTCTGCAATATTATTATCATAACAATGAATCAATAAACCATTGACGCGATATTAATCATGAGATTATGATGAATTAACCTTGCATTGTCATGGTAGAGATGATTTACATACCCTTGCATATAAACTCTGAGGATCAGTGGCAGACCCTCTGCTGGCTCTGGTTTTACCATTAGAATTAAGCGCGGTACTTGTTCCTTTTGAGCTGCAATCGTCCTCTAAACTCCCACTGCTTGAGCTCTGTACATTCCCAGCTGCCTCATTCTCCTCTTCATCATCACCACCACCACCCAATGTTAGCTTCTGCTGATTCTTTTTCGCCTTCACGTTTCTCTTCCCCTTTGGAACCTGCAACTGTAGTACATTACAGTTAATATAACATAAGATATTATAACATTTTAACAACTGTTGTTTGACATTATGATCAAATTAAATGTGGACTTACATCTAAAGGTGGTTTTGGTCTTTTCTTCAGATTCTCAGAGGAATCACTGGTTTTAATGTCCTCCACAGGAACATCATCTGCAGGAGACTCTTCTTTCATGCTGGCATCCGCGTCTTCAGCATTTGCTTCCTTGTCATCCTCGATATGACAGTGCAGGAAATCAATTGGCAATGCAGGAGCATTACTACTAGGGGGCGCGGCCAAACCATGATTCTGATGACTATTATCACTGAAGCAGTCTATCTGATAATATCCAACAACATTTGGATTTCTAAAACTACTTAATTGGGAATAGTAATTATTAGAGTTGCTTGAATCAGAAGAATAATATGAACTACCATTATTAGCATTATTACTATTGCTATTAGCCATGTGATAATTACTAGACTCATTGTGATGACCATAACGAACTTGTACATCGTTGGAGTTAGGGAACAACTGAGCCATAAAATCGGCTTCTTCGTTCACACATACACCAGCATTAAAATTGCTCCATTCTGCTCCCTCCATAATAATGTAGTATGTGTTATCTAAGTGTAATAGAAGAAGAATGTTTTGCTTGGTTTCAATTGTTCGTTAGTAAGTTAGTACGAAAAAAATGTGTCGTGTTTCGGGTTTTTTTTTTTGTCTGACTTGGAAGGTGAATGAGGATGAACAAAGATGTTTATATAGTAAGGTACAAACATGGAAAAAATAACAAGATTGACTAAGTTTATGTCATGATCAGATGTTTATTCTAAAATCATTGGATTTTAATGTAAAGAAGATTAATAAAGTTTTAAGGTCACTGTCTAATAAAGGGCAGTTGCACAAGTCTGTAGAATATAGAGCATATGACAGCTAATAGCAGGCGAACTAAACTAATATGGGTTGATAAATCATTATTTGACAAGATAAAAATAATTGAAGAAATAATTATGCAAAAAATATATAACAAGTAGTTTTTTTTTTCTTTTTTTTTTTTTGAGTTTCTCAAAGATCAAAGTTGATAATAAATGATTACAATGATTGAAGAACTATTAGACAAGAGAACACTTTTCTGAATTAAAGTAATCAGAGAATAAGATCTAAACAGTAAGCATGTTGTTAGGACGTGCGGCTATGTTACTGTACATGTTTTTGTTTGCATAATAAAATCCAAGTTACAAATCACAAAATCGCTTGTCACGGCTAGTAAATACTCGCATCCCTAAAATAAGTGAACGGGAGAGCCACTCCTGACTCTTACAAATGAAGCAATTAATGTTTGGGGCTCGATTTTTTACTCTTTCGGAAAAAAAATGGCTTTATTATTACAGAGAAAAATGTACAAATAGTCGGCATGGGTACATCAGATTAGGTCATCAACCCTAGAGAAACCGATGACATTCCTCAGTTACAAATTATTTATTTTGTTAGAAATGAAGCATATATGATATAATATTAGGGAATGTACCTTGATACAGACAAATATTTGCTTATGTCAGACGGGCATATCCATGTCTCTTCAAAATGTTTGTTGGGTGATCATATGTGGATGACTTTGTTCCACCAAACTACTTCCATATGAATTTATCTGATTTGTTTGCTAAGGTTCTTATTCAGTCATCCTAGACAAAAACCAGGGCTTTTGGGGGGTGAATTGAATCATTATTATTGAGTTGGCACCTAGATTTTGTGTTTGGCATAGATGATCATCATCCAGCAACTTAGGGGTAAAACCATTATACATACGGCGAGTTAAGGTAAGGCGTAATGATTTTTTAAGATTTAATTTACGAGTAGACTTTTAATTTCAAACATTATTAAAATACAACCGAAACTTTTGAATCTTTACCACATTTTGTCTTGTATTAATGGCCATTGCCAATGTTTTGAAGAATTTCTAATAGTGTATCAATTTAGGCACTTTCTTCCTTATAGAGGTGGAAATAAGAAAAACATGTAAGGAGAACAATGGGACTAGGTTAAGAGACTTTCGATGAAGGGAAATGAGATATATAGCACTCATAGCAGCCTAAGTTATACTTAATTTCGGTTCCACCCTTTTTCACATGTAATTTGAACTCTCAGATTTTTGCGGGACTGTATACCGACAATGTGAGAGGGTGGTACTAAAACCGAGTACTGCAAATGGTGGTGTCCAAATTAATCATATCATCCTACATTAATTAATTTACGTGCCATTTGAGGGATATGTCTATATCCATGCATAATGCCGTCTTACACTGATCTTATGATCCATATATGCGGGATCTCCATATCCTTTAATGATAGTGTGGTTAGCAAAGCATTTTTCCTGTCATCAAAACTATGAAAATGGGTTGATCATGGGGGTGTGTAACTGTGTAAGTGACTGATTCTATGTTTCCTTTTTTCGCGTTGTCTAAAGACCATGGTATAAGCATTGTCGTTAACAACTTAACCTGAGTCCTGCAGAGCTTTCTACATATGCAACATAGGCTATTCTTCCGGTAAAACTTGATTAATCCTTTTTTTTTTTAGGTCAATTGGTTAGATCTGTTCGAACTACTGTACTAGTTTATTGATCTTCGATCTCTTTTTACCTCATGTGGTCATCGTAAATTTAATCCTAAGATTAAGTTCATTATTTGGTCATTCACATCTTAATGATCCCATGAATAACAACTATGTCTTGCAAGTCAGGCTGAACTCTTATCTGCAAGTATTTTTCTTACAAACTTCTTAAATAAACCAAATATCAGAAGAGATATTGTATATGGAGTATTGTATATTGTATTGTTAATCCAAATGTTTAGTCTTTACATAATCATAACACTGAGCGCTATAAATCCATGAAAAGAAAGCTCAGTGAAGGCCACTATGATCAAACTCACTACTGCCGGATCATTGGCAAGTAATGTTGTTCAAACCAATCAAGGTCCATTATGAAAAAAAAAGTAATTAAACGGACTGGATTAATCCAAGTCAGTCGTATCTTAATCGTCTGTACTCTGTACTGTGTTCCTCGTTGCAGGTTTAGCCAAAAAGAACCTTTGTTGTAACGTTTAGTAGTCCGGACAAATGTACAACAGGCAAGGGATTAGTTATTGCTGTAGGTAGTATGCGCGCCATTAAGGTATACAGTCAGATCATAGCAGTGAGTTGATCTTTGATTCAACACCTATATCCATTCCATTGTATGCCAGTGGAGCGAACATCCATAAATCGTCAGAACTCAGTAACTGTAATAAGAAACAAGAAAACGTAATCAGCATTCAGAAATTTAGCCTTGAAACATTCCTAAAAATGGAACTGGCTACTTAGCTAGGCGGGTTGATTACGCCATTCACTGCATTATACATATTGACAGCTATCTGTCATTTTATCTCATCATTTTACAGTCTGTTGACCTTTTACATAAGCCATCACTATTACCAGTTCCAATTTATTTGTTTTTATTATTTGACTTTCAAGATCATTCTGACATATGTTAAGTCATAAGCTGCTGATCAAGAAAATGCTGATGAAGTCATCTAATACTAGAATGCAGCTTTTGTGTCTGTTTCTGATCTTTGAAAAAATCGGAACATTTTAGATGCTGTCGTATTGTTTCAATTACCTTGATTTGAAGCTGCAAAAACTTGACATAATGGACAGCTTCTTCAAGCATTGTACTGATGTCAACCTGTCAAACAGAATGATCTTTCTGAGATTTTTATACTTGGCTTGATATGATTTCAACAGGATCATCAGTCAGAGATTCGGCTTACCTTTGTCCCGTTAGGCACAAGCCTCTGGAGGATTCTTAGCCTCTCATTTATCCTCTCTCTTCTTTTCTGAAATTTAGTAACAGAAATGAAATCAATGTGTATTCCTCAAGTATGAACTTTTGCTATAATTTCAACTCTTGCTCAGTTTTTCGGAGGAAGTGATGAATTTCTTACCCTTGCATAGAGACTCTGAGGATCTGTAGCAGATCCTCGGCTGGCTCGTGTTTTGACACTAGGAGTGTCATCTGCAGGGGCATCCAAGTTCCCTCCACTCAATTCCTCCTCAGAACTGCTGCTACTAGAGTTCTGTGTGTTAAGAGCAGGACTGTTATCTTCATCTTCAGAAACAAGCTTACGGCTCCTCTTTGACCTGACATTGCGCTTCCCCTTCTGAACCTACATGGTTGTATTCAAAATGTAGAATTTTAATGATCTGCAGTTACTCAAAAATAATCACTTCACCCTTGCAATGGAATACAGATAATACAACAAAATCAGGATGTTACTTACATCAGAATTCCGAGATCTCTTCCTTCCACCCTCAGATGGATCACTGCTTTTTTCTTCCTCAGAGTGTTCGATCTCTGACATTTCATGTTTCGTGTTTATCGGTGAATTCTGAGGTTGTGTTAAGTCTGCTTCTGACTCGTCTAAGTTGTCACAGCTCATTTCTAGCTGTAAGCTGGGATTTCTCTCTATTGTGTTACCAGGAAAAACCTGGATGCAACCTTTTGTATCAAGGCAAAATTTGATGGGCATTGAGCTGCCATTTACTGCCAAAAGCTGATCAGTATCACTCAGATAGTAGTTTTCATGACATTGGTAAGCAACGTTGTCGCTGCTCCCACTCAAACTACTCCCTTGAGACAAAGAATATAAGTTAGAACCGGTGTCAGTTGTATAAAATGAACTGTCACTCTCAACCATGCCAATGCTAGGTTCATGGCCAGAGTAGAATGAGGAGGACAAACTTAAGCTAGACGACATTTCTAGCTCGTTACAGAGCGAAGAACTAGAAAACAATTTTGCCATAAAATCGGCCTCCTCATTGACTGAAACCCCGTTAAAAGAGCTCCACTCTCCTCCGTCTATCAAAATGGCTGCAGATTCCATGATCTCTACTAGGTAAATAGCTGGTTTTTTTTTGTTGTTTTTGTAAAAAAAAAAAAAAGAATGGTTATTTGTTATGTATATGTTAGAAAAGAATGTTGTTTTTGTTTTGTACGTATAAGAAAAACTGTTTGTTTTGCTTTGAGACGCAGTTAAAAGAATGTTTTTAGGAGTAAGATATAGGTCAGATCGATGTTAGAAGAAGCTCGATTTTGTACAAGCTTGAAGAGAACGGAGAATGCGCAAACTTATTTATACAGGACAGGCAGGAAAACAAATTGCACCTTGACTGAGTACCTACAGTGACATATTTGTTACTTAGCTACAAATGATTGATTAGTATAAAAATAAACGTCGTTATCCGATCTAAGTACTGGCTAATACATAATGGCTTCTATATAGGTTGTTTCCTGAAGGTCTGCACAAACAATCAGAAGGACTTTTCACTTGTGAATTAAATATGGGAATATCCTTTCATAAGGCTCAGGGCCCAAACATACCTCAAGCATATTTATTAATAAAAACAAGAGAATCGGAATGATTATTGTAGGCGAAACTGCTGAGATTAGTTGTGATCAGGAAGAACGGGTTATTTGTTATAGAATAATTGAGTAAGATTTGGTGCAGTTAGTTTATAATACAAGTTTCTGTTGAGCAAGTGTGTGCTTGGACGTGGAACTATTCTTTAATCTCTAATGTACAAATAAACCTTGAACTTGGTTCCCTATTTTGTTAATAAAAATCGACTCTAAAGACCGAGACATCATGGATATAGACAGTGTAGATCAGATGGAGATGGGCATCTCAGAGCCGCATCACTTTGAACCAGACAAATTATCCCTTAGCCGGAATTCAGTCCCCGTCATTGATCAGGAGTAAAGAAGTTAAGGAGTTGCTTATAGGATAACGATGTCGCTTTCAGGCGAAGCTGTTCTTCTGTTACTGACTAGTCTTAGATGTCTTAAGAAAATGAAGCCTAGATAGATAGTTCAGTGGGGAAAAATACAGTATGTAAATTTACCAAAAACTCTTCATTCTGCCAAAGGGTTGTGCTTCTTATTCACCAGAATCTCACTACATGTTAATTATACGACACGATCCTTTACAAAAATTTTAAGAATCTCATGTACAGAATCAAGTTTACCAAATGAAAAAAACTGGTTAAGAATTATTCTTCATGTTGCTGTCATCTGGCATGCTGTTAAGTCTCCTGCCTACGCCACGCTAACACAAAATCTATACAGGAATGCACTGAGCTAGGGTCCAACTCAGTCTGATCCGATTGAGGTAAAACATTATTAGCTCAGATCAAACATTGCATGAGACACAACACCCATTGAGATAAACAGCATTATTAGCTGAGATCAGCAGCTTATCAGGGAGATAATAATGCAATGATTATACTGACAGGAGGACGGCTTCAGAACCCCCATGGTGGGCATAACAGACAAATTTCAGATAAAAAAACGGAATTCGCAGCGCGATTAGTCAAGAGATGATTGGTTAAGAAGTTTAAAGTATGTGACAGTACTGATTAGGTACTGTTATTGTAATTGAAGGGCAATACATGATTAGCACCAATGATCAGCCTGAATCTGTATAGTAAGAGGAGCCACATTGATTATGAATAATAACTGACACAAATTCCTGGAATGTCATACTAATGATTACCCTTGTAATCTCTTCTATAATGTTACAAGGACCACCAAAGAAGATGGAATGAAAAGCATGCATTATAGCAGAATACCAAAAATTTAAGCATTTCTTGGTTGTGAGATCAAATCAAAGGAGAATCCCAAGATAGGTTTTTGAAGGTAAAAGGGGTTCGGATGTACGTCGTCTTCCACAATTGTAGCAAAGACTCTGTCCCTGAATATTTCCGGGATGTTTTCATTACATTAAATTTTTAGGGGTCGGTTAAAATGAGAGTAATTATTAGTGAAATAATAGATAAAAACGGAATAAAAAAACAATGGTGGTGAATAGAAGAAAAATGGCGGATAGGGATAATTATAACGTCGATCTAGGATAACGCATTAGTCCCATATGGGAGTACTATGCGCTAGTTCCCCCTCCACCCTTTCGATCTCCCTTCGAGACTTCCACCACTATATGTCATTCCTAATTTCCTATTAGATAAAAAGCCAATTATTGAGCATCATCAGTCTAGACTATACTCCCTCCGTTCGCCTATAAAACGCATAGGGTTGAAACACAGTTTTAAGAAAAGTAGAATAAAGAATGAGTTTTAGGGTCCACTTAGTGTAAAATTACACATAGGGGTATGTCCCACTTCCACTTTTAATAAAAAAGTAAGAGTATTTTGGTATTTATATGTACAAATAAGAAAAGATTCCAAGTATGAAGTTTAAAGATGAACACCCCTAAATAGAAAGTAGGAAGTTTAAAGGCGAACGGAGGGAGTAGTTAAGTTGGTTCATTAACAATGCATCGGAGCCTACATACCTTAGTGACCATGAGGTCTTGTGTTCAAATCATGGGAGCCCCCTCCTCTTAAGTAAAATTTCCTCACAAGATACGGGAGGGCCTATGCATCTATCATCCACGTTTCAAACCCAAAGAGCAATTGTAAGAGAGTGCATATTTTAAAGTACACCCGGCAAATAGAGGTCACCATACACGGTTTAATTTGGGGATACTCACATGAACCCGGCTCCTTTACTAAACGGGTCAATAAGAAATTATTAGTTTTAAGGAAATGACAAAAATTGAGGATTAGTAATTTTGAAAACAAATCAAATTATATATTGTTTTCATTGATAGATTCACAATATCTTTAATTTACTGTCAGTGATATATATCTTCTACAAATCTTTAAAATGTATAGCAAACCGAATTAATTAATATCGATCAAATTTATTTAGGAAAATTGGCAAAAAAAACCACCTTTAAGTTTCATAAGTTTGGAAACAACCACCTTTTAAATTTATCTTTGCAATGAACCACCTTATAAAATTGATAAGCCTTGGTAAGACCACCCATTGTCCTTTGGCCTTCAACAAACCACCCTTGACTACCATTGACCACCCCTCGTCCGCCTTATACCACCACCAACCACCCTCGAAAATTGCAAAAAATAATTTTTTTTTTCTTTATCTATAAAATTAATTAATATACTTAATAGATTATGCCGACCTTAATCTAACCCCACTAATACAATGGAAAAATAATCATTTTACCCTCTTTCATCCCACCAAACATACTTTACCATTTGATATACTAATTTGGCGGGATAAAAGAGGGTAAATGGGTTTTTTTTAGTGTAATTAGTATACTAATTTTATAATTAGTGGGGGGTTTTAAGATGGATATAGTATATTAAGTATATTAATTAAGTTTTTGGATTCATAATTTTTTTTTGTCGATGTTTGAGGGTCGGTGGTGGTTTTATAAGGCGCCGAGAGGTGGTCAAGGGTGGTTTGGTGGAGGTCAAAGGACAATAGGTGGTCTTAACCAGACTTACTGATTTTATAAGATGGTTTCTCGCAAATATGATTTTAAAAGGTGGTTGTTTACAAGTTGTGAAACTTAAAGGTGGTTTTTTGCCAAATTTCCTTTATTTTACTACATTCGGTATACTTAGTTTGAATAATAGACAATTTTCTTTGTGTCTATATGTAGACTCCTAGGATGATCCTTTGTAGAAAGTTGTGTATATCACAAACTTACAATGTTAGAGATCTAGAATGTAGACACTTAAGAGTGACTATTATCAGTAGTAATTTTATTTACTACACTATCAAAGTTTTAGCACTACACAATTAATTTTACTACCTAAATTTTTCATTACAAATTAATTTTACTACTCCAATCCAATTTTACTATTACTAACTCAATTTTACCAGAGCATGTATTGTAATTGTGCTACATTGTAGACTCTATCAATTTGCACATCCGATCCATGGTCTCTACTTATAAATTAAAGCATCATGGATTTTCAATCAAATTACTCAAATTTAAATTTATGTTCGACATCTGTTGTACTTTTCTATATTTTATAGTGGCGTACTTTCTAAATTAAAATTGTAAAATTTAATTACAAACTGTATTATTTGTTTTTAACTTGTAGATTTGCTTGTATAATATCGATTCAATTACCAAACGTGGAACCACAATTGCCCAGTGGCGGATCCAAAAAAAATATTTTCTGGTGTCCTGGTATATATTTTTCGATGTCCCTCTATCGTTTTAGGGGAAATTTTCATAAATTTGGGGGTAAAAATTCGCGTTTCCGGATTTCCGGTGTCTGCGGGCCCATGCCCTTGTGCATGGATCCATCACTGGCAGTTGCCTACAAGATTTTTAATTTTTTAAAACGACAGACATAAAATCATCTTTACTAACTAGGTGCAACTAATGATATGCATCATACCTAAAATAAAGACGATCTAAAAAGATGTAATCCATAATCACACTCATAAGATATCCAAATCCACATAAATTGAGAAAAGTATTGTGATCGAAAAAGTACAACAAATTCATGCACCAAATTACAACAACGAAGTGATATATTTTTTAGTATACACTCTTCGTCCGGCTTTAAACAACCCGTACCCAAAATACCTTTGGTTTTGATGAGGGTGTACACACAAATCGGTTAATTATGTTGGGTTAGATCGGTAAAGTCCAGCCCAAGGTTATGCTAAAAAGGTACGACATCCTTGTTACGCGATTGGACTTTGATTTCCAATAACACATGTATGTGTTTTCTGGAAGGTATTTAAGTCGGTCAATTACATTAGCTAACTGGTATAAAAAAAAGGTATCAAATCCTTTGGTGATTTAGTTGTTTCGTGGGAATTATCGAAACAATCGGTACGTACGTCGAAAGCAAAGCGAAGATATTAAGGGTTCTGTTTGGTATGTGGTGTACGCGCTGGGTTGCGAATAGACGATCGAATATTGTATCGTGGAACATTCGCAGGGTTAACGAATCTGGTGATTGATTTGGGCAGTAGCGTATGGGCAGTACAACGGTTCGTCTACAACCTCAGGACGGTTAGTACATCTATTCAGGTGTGGTATATCCTAGGGGTATTATTAATTGGTGATTATTAATTATACTCGGAAGCTAGGGATAGTTTATCTTTGTTCCTGATTTGTAGCGTGTTTCGAATTTGGGGTTGTAATTCGAGACAGTGGTTGTACTGGTGCTATTTTATATAGTGGAATTCAGCAGTTTTGCTGTGGGTTTTACCTCCGGAGTTGGAGGGTTTTGTCTTGGGTTTAGTCCCTGAAATATGTGTCTCATCTTATTAGCTTGCGTATTTTCTACTTTTGTTTTTATTGTCGATTGGTTTGCTTCTGTGGCGCGTGGGAGATTGGCCATATTTCCCAACAAATCAAAGTTTAAAAAAAATTATATGGTGAGTTAGATAAGAATCTTAACAAAAATTTCATACAATTGTTATGGAACTTTGATTGACCGATTAATAAGGATAAAGGTGCGTTTTAGATATGGGGTGTTTAAATGGGGACGGATGGAGTATGTACTACGTACTCTCAAGTATATGATATACCGATATGAACATTTAACACCTAATTAATAAATCCATTGAAGAAAAAAGCTTAGAGAACCCTGAAATACTAGTATCACGAATCAGAAGCCAGAGATTCTGGCGAAGTTTGCGCATAATAATCTAACGCGCAATTGAACAATCAACGAGGTTATATGGATTTTACTTTACGTTTCACAATTCGCATGCTAATTCCCCACAATCACAAGTCTACCTTTGCCGGCCTCTGCACGATCTTCCCTCTACCTCTGTCTCTCTCACTCCCGCACACCAAACAAAAGACAAAAACCATTTTATATTACTTATGATTTTTCTATGGTACTCCGTATGTCTCAAGGTAGTATGTAAATGGTCCATTACATGCTTTATTTATAAATGATTTTCACTCGAGAAAACAAATTATGAGATCGTATATGTTACTGATCGATTGAGAAAATCTTGTATATCAAAGATGTGTGAATGTCCATATAACATACACTGTATCCTCCTACCCACTAAGATTTCCCCCTTTCGATTTCAGTTTTTAAGTAGTTATGTTCGAAGCTACTTTTAGATAAAACGAAAGATTCGTTTATGCCTTAAAATCAAGTGGAGTTAGTAGAATACAATCTATAATAGAATATGTACTAATTTTTACAACAAGTGCACGACTCATTTGGTCTAAAAGTAGCTCCGAACATGCCTACTCAAAAACTGTTTTCGAAAGGGGGAGATCATAGTGGGTACGGTGTATGTTATGTGGACACATAATAGAAGAACCGATATGTGTAATTCAGTTGATTTCAATGTCAAGAATAGGGCCAAATTTATGCAGCAAATAGTACTACTATAAATACTATAAATTACTGCAACTAGTTATATAAATTAACAAGAAGCAAAGAGGTACACCAAACGTAGGAAATAAAGTATGGGTGAGAAGACAAATTATATACTCCAATTCTCCAATTGAGCAATTATTTTAGGGTTGATTTAATTGTTTTTGACATTTCTCCCATGCGTATTTGCATGGGTATCGTACGAATATGCTTGTTTATTTTTCATGCGCACGACTGGGGAGTGTGTGTATATTTGATTATTTTCTATGTTATGTCAACATTTTTTCTTTCTTTGCTGAATGCTGATGTATCGATTTTCTTTATTATTTTTTTGCTACAGTTTTTATGCTCCAAGAGCTATCACTAAGCTGGCTAACCTCCGACATCTATGACTATTTCATTCGTAATAACATTAAAATATTTTTTATCCCTAGTTAGGTCCTTAGTTTTTTTATAAATTTTCAGCTTTATTTTGACTCATTGTGTATGAAATTTTCCCTGTTATAAGTTTTTACATTGACAACATTACGTATGGTTTTTTCACAATAATGTTGAATTTGAGATCGTTTTACAATTCGTGGTATCGTATATATTCCAATATCCCATTGATGATTATGATCAGCATTATTGATCAACTAACATATTTTGCTAGTAGTGGTAACTAGATAACAAGATGTTATTTATGGAGGCGGAGGAAGAAGATGTTGTATTATGGCCAACAAATGAGCTAATTAAGTCGCCATTCAGATTCGATTGAGAAATAAATGACTTCTAAGTTATAATTGAGTGATTGAAACCAATTTCTACTGTGATTTACTAGTGTCAAATTTTATACATTTAGTAATTAGAATTGAATTGCGATATAATTAATTCGTCTCTTTTTTGGGTCAAGATCATTTGAAAGTCATGTTACTTACTTTGATGAAGAGCTAAATTTAGACCGGATAAGGGCCTATCCCCGATTGTCTTGATTTTTTTTTTTTCAGTTTTAATCAAATTTTTGTTGTCATTTGTTGTTTTGGATCCAAATTGATGGTTTGGGTAGAATAGTTTGAACAGAATGCGGAAATGGCATACTCGTATATATATGTGGATATGAATAAACCTATAGAATTGCGCTCAAAATGTGAAAGTGGAATGGAAACGGATTGGATACGGAAATGGAATGGAATGGATACAAGTATCATTCCTGGTTAAAGTTGTTTGGTTCAATTAAAAAGATAAATCAATCCATTTATAAGGGTAAAACTGTAATTTACCATTTAAATTTTAAATATTACATCAATCCTCATCTTTTCTCTCTCCACCTATGCTAACACCGTTGACCGCCAGTCGCCGGAGTTGACCACCACCAACCGCCACTTCTCCGACAAAAACCACCACCAATCTAATCAAAATTAGATACTCAATATGGTTGTGCAATTAGTTTTCCTAAATTTCATTTTAAATTTTGTAGATCTAGCATTAAAAATTCAATTTTTCGTTTTTTTTAACCTAGGTGGTGAGGATGGTGGGGGTGGGGTCACGTCGGGGTTGTGCGCGGAGGAGGCGACGTGAGGGTGGCAGATTTGGGTCGTAGTCGCGGTGGTGGGAGGAGGAAGAGGAGAAATGAGGAAGAAAAGAGGAGAGAGAAAACGCGAAAGAGAGGGCGGTGGGGGGGCTTTGGGTCGCCGGTGAACTCGCCGGAGCAAGGTCGGCCGGAGGGTGGTGACGCCGGAGGAAGGGGTGGCAGCGGGTGTATCTCCGGCGGTGGCTTGTGGTGGTCCGGTGAGGAGTGGGGTTGTTGTGTGGGAGGAAAGAGAGAGGAAGGGAGGAGAGAGAAATTAACTAGGGGGATTCAATTTTAAAACCTTAGGTTTTTGGTGGGATTCATTTTGAGGGAATGGAATGGGAGTGGGAAAGGATTAGAAAACAAAAAATATCAAACCAAACGCAATGTAATGGATTGATAATCCAATCCGTTTCCAATCCCCCTAAAAATCATGAACCAAACACCCCCTAAATGAAGGTAGCTAGAGGGTATTGATATTCATCATAGTTGTGCACTTCCATAGTTTAAAATAGAGCTTTACTATCAGCTTTCTTATCGGAGTAGCTTTTTGGAGGAAAGAAGATTTCAATTTGAGCTCTTGCATTGACCGTTAGATATAGGATTGTTAATTACTAGTATTATATGTTGACTTTGCGAGCTAATCAGAAGTTAGAGTTTACTAGTATTATATTTTGACTTTATGAAAAATATAATAGTCAGCCCCTGTCTAATAACGTCTAACTTATTGCCACCCGTTTCAGGGAAAAAAAACGTCTAAGAATATGCTAAAAAAACACTAAACACCAATGGATCAAGTAAAAGCTAAAACACAAATTACATTTCATCTTCATTAGACATAAGAGGCCTACAACCCAGCACCAATCGCTCCCCGATTACTCCTCCGGCCACTGCCATTCACCACCATCCTACCAAAAAGAAACCCCACCCCACCCAACCCAACAACAATGGCCAGACACTACCCCCATCATGCCAGCGTGGACAAAGAGACACCCTATGGTGGGTAGGGTGTTTGAAAGGGTGTGCTCAAACCCCTTTCCGGTGGCCGTCTCATTGCATTGAGTGGTCTTTGGTAGTCCGTGGTGGTGACAATGGTCAGTCGTGGTATACTTGTATGGGACTATGGGGGTAATTTGAGAGAGAAACTGAGAAGACCCAACCCAAACGGCCAAACCCCCTTGACTTGTATAGTTGTATGCCCTGTGCACATTTGCTCTAGAATAGTGTTGGGGCTAACAAAACTATATTTCCTTACCATCAAATCAACCTTGATCAACTCACATCAAACAAAAAATAAAGGGAAAAAGATGTTTCAAGGTATCTTCTATAAATTTCACCACAATTTGCGGAGAATCTCTCACGATCTGATCTCAGGTATGAGCATGACCAGCTACCTCCCAAGATGCTTTCCAATTTCATAAACATCGACAACCGTAAAGCTCAATGCTAACCAGGTCTTGATGCAAGAGGTGGATATTTCCATGTTCTGTTCTAAGAATCAAGAAATCCTGCAAATTATGTCGACAGAGTGACAGCCATCACAGTTTCTGGCTTGTGACTGCCCGAACTTGGTATAAATATTTAAAAGAGACACAGTAGTGGTAAAAGAGATGAGTATATAACTAACGAAATGGAATTTCTATGAAAACACAAGAACTCGTAGTCAGCAGGACCCTATCGTGATCTTCTCCTAATCCACTCCTCAGATCGTTCCCTTCTACAAGACTACAGCAATGTTACAGAAATTACAGTCCAAATAAAAGTTCTGAGCAACCAAAAAAAAACTATGATCATTTTATTCTCCATTTACAGAGAGGAAGTGTACACCAGGACTATAGGGAATGACAGATAAATAAGCCATATCCCTTCGACAATAACTGGACCGACCATTCTTATGGATGTTCATCAGTTGCATGGTTAATTTCTGTCTGGCTGTCCAGAGGCATGTACTGAGCCATGATAGCCCTGATTTCAGAATCCATGTATTGCTGCAAACGGTGTTGAAAAGGATAAAAAAACAAGAAAAGAGAAGTTATCAGTAACATCTCAAATTAAGTACAAAGGCATCTCTATAAATGCTAATGCAATCCCAGGAGCAGAGCTATTACTGGACAAAAGCACTTCTAAACCCTTCAAGAACAAGCGGGTAGAAAACTTGGTTAAAGGTTGCAATTCAATTAAGGGGATGCACGTGCATCCGAATGAAATCCCCTAGCTCATTAACAAACCATCCATGGTCAACTGTTCACTCAGTTTGTTTATGTAAGTGAACAAGGTTATTAATAATCATCAAGTTCGTTTTATGCTCAACAAGGAAAATGATGTTTTGAAGCAAAACCTTTAAGTTGGTCACTGGTGTTCACAGATTTACTCCGCCTCCCTCCCCCCCCCCCCCTCCCCACAGGAAAAATAAAAAATAAAAAATAAATAAATAAAGAGAGAATGTCGCGTGCATTTTGCTATGAATACATGATATACATCTTAAGGCCTTCAAAAAACTCAATCAACTGTATACATTACTTTAAGGCAGAAAACTTACCCTGATTCTGTATTTGTATACAAGATAAGCCCCACCAGCAGCCATAGCCAAACCGATCACAATAACCCATACAGCTGCCCAGGCTGACTTTGTCTGAGCAGCACTTTTGCCTACAGGAAATAGATGACAATTCAAAGAACTGTTCCAATAGTATAAAAAAAAAAAAGAAAGGTGAGTAACTCACTTATGCATGTGTCATGGTCTCTGATGTATAACAGATCCCCGCTACACGAGCAGTCATAGCTACCCCATGTGTTCTTACAGCTACATTCAGGGCACTGACAAGCTTTCTTCTCTTTGCATTCATCGATATCTGATTACCACAGTACAATTACTACATAAAATTACTTTACAAAATAAAAAGAGCGTTCAATAAGCTAGACATTCAACAGATATCAGTCAACTACCTAGTTTCCACATCACCACAGCAAAGTAAACTGCTGAATTTAGAACACAGAACAAGTTTACTGCAATACAAATTGTCATCACATAGCCATGTAATCCAATAATGCTAAGGTCTATAACAACTGCCATATAAGGGGAGTAACATAGCTTCTCCACCATGGCACCATCAACAATAAAAAATTTCAAGGATCATGGGAGAGAAACAATTCTCAACACGGAGAAGAGCAGTTTTTCACTGGCAAAAACTCTCATCAATAACAAAAAGACACTTGCTATAGATCTTTCACTCCAAGATTCCATTTCATACGTTCACTACACCACTGTATCACTGAATAATTATTTCCTTACAAAAAGGTCAGTAATCAGGACCTTGAAGAAAAGAAAGTCCTCAGAGGCCATTATGAATGTACATTTTACTACGCCCAAAGATAGGCAAAATGCAACTTTAGGCTAGTGTTCAGACCAGTGTCATATTGAATATTCATCTCCCAACATATTTTATCTACTTAATGGCAATTAATCACTTCTTGCACATTAGCTCAGATTATTCCATTGGCTTAAAGGTTAATGTGTTCACATGATTCAAAAGGAAATTCTCACATCAACTTCGACACTGATCTACTAAACAACAATAGTAGAAAGTGATGTACTACTCCCTCTGTCCCACTTCAAACACCCCATAGGACTTTTCACAGTCTCCAACACGCCACATCAACCTGTAAGTTAATGAAACTCCCTTGATTTGGGATTACTGTATTACCTAAATATATATTGTACAAAGAACTACCTAAATACAATGAATACAAGGTACAATGAACTTCCTAATTACAAGAAGTAGATACAATTAATCATAGCAGTACAATGAATCAAACTCAATATGTTCATATTCTATCACAACCATTAGGAGTACTTGTTTACAAGTATATAAAAGCTCTTTAAAAAAAAAAAAAAAAAAAAAAAAAAAAGACTTATGAAAGATGTTAAGAAAACGAATGTGTGACATATTATGCATTATATGTTTTGAGATATTAATAGTCAGGGTTGGGAAAGTTTGACCCAAAAAGAGGACATGGGGTGTTTAATTTGGGACGTAGGGAGTATAGATGTATCACACCATCAGCAATGTGTCCGAACTAGATAATAAAATGATATAATAGTCTTAACAGCACGATAAAACCGAGTTGAACATGTTTAACAACTTATGTTTAAATCAAGTCTACAGACAGTTTACCTTCACAACTATTCACACCATCGCCCTTGAACCCTGAAGGACACTTGCATCCATCATCATGGTCCTGTCAACATAAGAACATGGAATCAAATTAAGCTATTCGCTACATTATTTTGTTTTGGAAAAGAAAAATCAATATTACTAAGCTAAGAAATAAACGACAACAAGGGGCCCTGGAGTAATCTGTTGAATGTATGTAATTGGAATACACTAAAAACTTAAAAAAACATCCACAGTTTAGTCCACAAAGAACCTTGAAAAACAACCCTTCTCCATAGATAATGAAAAGTGTGCCTTTTGCCTGAACAAAATCACCCCAACCAAATGCAACACAAGTAGTGCAAATCGTGCATCTCTATCAAACATCCTTGTTTAGTGTTACCCAAACCTCGAAATTCAACACTTAAACCGTCAATCACTGAACTAGGTGATACTCAATGCTCTTTACAAAACCCAAATAGCCTTTACCATGATAAATGAAAAGCACCACAACAGAGGATTAAATGCACACATGTCTGCTGTAAAAGCTAGCATCAAGTACTGGCCAAATCATACTTCAAAAAGGAATCCTATCAAGCTATTGGCCACGTTTTAAACCACTTAAAGAAACCTTACCACACAAGCCGAATAATGTTGCCCAAGCCGAGTTTCATGCCAGCAGCCTCCATCATTTATCTTACATTTACCAGGTCCATTTGCTGATACATAAACGAGAACAAACTTAAAGACAATAAAAAGCTACGCATTTCTTGCAGTACTATTCAACAACGTTGACACTCGAACTAACAGAAAATGCCCAAAGTAAGAACATGGCTCATAAAACTGTATGTGCTTCTTATTTTGTGAAGTAGCAATCAGTCAGTGCAATTCTCGAAGCAATTTTCATTTTGGGTCATCCGTGCGCAGCCTCTCTATGTTTCAATAGGGTAAGGCTTGCGTGCATCCGACCCCCCCTTACTCCGCCTTATGGCGGGAGCCTTTAAGGTACTGGGGTTAAAGATGTTGTTTATTTAAGAATAAAGACTGGAACTAGGTAGTTGGGCAGCCATTCTCCAACTTAAGAAAAGTAAGAAAATTTGACTAGAAAATAAGTCAAAGGAATCAGGATTCAGGCCGCAACACACACCAGCAAGCTTTTCCACTTATGCTACATATCTGTGCTATTTCAGAAGGAAAATTTTTAGTTTCAGAGAATCAAAGCCTTACGTTTGCATAAACTGTAGCCATCTCCCTGAAACTGCACACCATTCACAAGAGGACACTCACATACTCTTCCACGAAATGTATCCTGGAAGAACGAAACAGGAAAGGCCAAGCACTAAGTAAAAAGAATTTGCGAAACATGCAAGGAAAATAGAAGGAATTTTTGTACCTTGCACGCAGTGACATTGGCTGCCTTGTCTTGCCAACAACCACCGTTGTTATCCAAGCACTCATTTGTCTCAATTTCTGTCATAAAACATTATGAATAGGAATTAAGATACAAACAAGACAATTTATACTGTCACAAGTTTCACCACACTGTCCTATAGCATTACCATCACTCAAGCAAACACCAGGTTCAGTAGTTTCCTCAAAGCCAGAACAGATGGCCTTCAGTACAGCTCCTTTCTCCAACTTTCCTATATATAAACGCATTGTTTAGAGAGGAAACACTGGCAGATGTGATGTATATGAGTAAATATATACACATATGGTTTATATCTAAAAATGAAATACCTCGGTATTGACGATTATTAACGACAAGTGTGGGCAAGATAGTCACATCACCCCTAGATCCTTTACCAATCTGGAACAAGTATAAAACAAAGCGAGGTATGATTTGGTTGCTATTCTGAGAACGAGATTAAAAAATGATGAACAAATAAAATAACCATAAGCTAGCTGAGAAAATTAGAAAAAAAGTCTCCTCATGCTCACCTGCGCCTCCTGCTCCTCCTTCAGGATAGGATTATCCTCATCAGCGTCTGGGTTTCCCATGCACTTCTCTATCTTCTTCAAGTCAATTCCTGCGGATGTAAGGTAGAAATTAGGTTACCATTCACGAAAGCCTTAGCAGGTGGAGGATATTCTGACTCATGATACTAACCCAAAGATTTGATTACTCCCTCAGCACAATCCTTGTTGTATTTCTTCTCCTTCATGGGACATCTAATCTGAAAATCAGTCACATAGTCCCACCATACCCAGGGCTTATTCGTCTCATTTGCTACTTTAAAAACGCAGAGCTGCCTCAAGTTTTCCACTACTACATCTTTACCCTCGTAACCTCTGCTGAAATCTTGCTCAGGATCCGGAGCACAGTATCTCCCATGATTGATACACTGGGATTTGCACTGCTTGCTTATTGTAAATGCCTGAGGGCAGTACCATGTAATATAATGTGGAGTGAACTGAGTATAGCCACCCTTTTCAAGTATCTGACCTGCACCCTTAAATTCCTTCATGAATCCCATCAACATCTCACATTTGACCCCACATTCATCATTGCTAGTTGTCCACAACTCATATTCTACGCGGTCATCGGGGTGAGGAACAGCTTCTCTCCAATCAAGGTTCACATTGACCATATCCCCATTGTTAATTGATTTCTTCAATGTTGCGCCAAAACTCTTCTCAATAAGGGCAGAAGGTATAGTTATGTTCTCGATGTATTTAGCAGATGAACTATCTTCTTCAGGTGTGTCCATGGTAATCAATGCTTCTTCAACATCATCAGCAACAAGGACAGCAGCCGCACCAGCTTGCTGGGCATTCCACACCTTCAAAGCGAAAAAGCAATCTGCATACACAGAACCATCAACTTATGCTTTGAACATAAAGAATAAAACACCCGAGAATAATGTAAGCCAATAAATTCAATGCACAATCCAATATGAAGTTTCCTAGTGAGAAAAGGCCATGGGAAAGCACCAATCATACCCACACCAGAAAATATGGCATAATGGATAAGAAATAAGAGGCCGAACCAAACATAATGTTCACAAAAATTTACTTTCAGGAAGCATGCTTTTTAAGAGCAGACCGTGGAGAACATTATTACGCTTACTTTCAGAAGGCACTATGCACAACAAGGCGATGAGGGCTCATGGTGACAACTGACAAGCAATGCGGGTGCGTCATTGAAGAGAGACGCATTGTTTTGCAAACCAACTTCCATTTTTCAATCATTTTTTGTACAATAATACTCTTTTATTAGTTTTCAAAGAGGGCTAACATGTAAAGAGATACTAGAGATGATCTGACACCGTGTTTTATCCCTCCCATTAAATGCACGATTGACAAATGTAAGAATTGATCATTCAAATGCAACAGATCCCAAATTATTTTGGACTTACGCAAGAAGAATGGACCCAACGAATCATTATTGGAGCCAATGAATCATTATTATTTTGACTTGAGATATAATGGACTAAAGCAACATGATTTTGAAATCCTATGCTCTACTTTTACAAGAAGTACCAAGCGTCTCATCTAGTAGATTGAGTCACTTAGAAGTTTGTAAATAATCTATGGGATGTGGGGTAAATATTGAGTAGATCCTAACCCCCCCCCCCCCCCCCCCCCCCCCCCCGGTCTTAGCTTGTTGGGAAGCCAGTATAGTCGCTAGAGTGCTGATAATAATGATGAAAAATTCATACATAACATTTTGCATACAGTTTAAATGCAAAAGACCAAAGTACAAGAAACCAGAATTCATTTCAATAATAGTCAAAGAAAGCTATGCACAAAGATGAAGTTATTCCCCATGGTAAGAACACAAGGCTTCCGGAAACAGCCTTCATGTTTTGAATATAGGGTAAGGCTGAATATATCCTCCCCCACCTTCCCCGATACCGCCATAAGTGAAAGCCTTTGAGGCACTAAAGTTGTAGTGGAAAAAGCACTAGGGTATCAAACAAAAACAACATTATCAACTAACTCAAAGGCGGTGATAATCTGAAGATGGAAAATCTGTAAACAAAATTCAACAATTAAGACGCTCTTCAACTTAAACATCTAATCAATAGCGTAGCCAGCGTTGCAAAATCCAAGCAATTAAGTTCATCTGACTTGCACAAACAGACTTCACAAGCTCGTCTAGCTATTTTTATAACTACACCAAGTAAGATTACAGCTTATCCATGCAGTAATTATGTAGAGGAATAAAGTATTTTGAGACTAAGCAAAAATCACAACAAGCAATCAACAGAGATGCGTATTAGAGAATACACCTCAATGAGCATGATACAAAGATTGTTCAGCTAGTAACCCCACATGACGAAGTTCACCTTAAAAAAGCTAATGCAAGCTTCAAAGAGTATAACTGCCTATAACTACATCAGTTGCTCAAACTGTTAGCAAAAGGTCAACTTGAGTAAAGAGCTTTTCAATATCAAGTCAACACCATTAGACTCACTTCAAACAAGTGATTTACATTTTAACAAGATTGTGTAGCTACAATCGTACACATCAAGCAACATTCCTCCACACCAATTTGTTATACACGACTTCGAGAACTAATTCATAAAACTTAAGAACAGAAAGGTCAAACAAAAATCAGTGATGGAAATGCACAATAAACGATGCTAAACAAGCTAGTAGACCTCGAAAATCAAACTTGCCATGACAAAAATGACCAAAAATCAAAACCAACAACTGCATGCATACAACATAATCAGAAACAAACGGAACAATCAACAAAAACCACCGGCAACAATTAGACCAATATTCAGTATTTACTAATAATGATCATTACCATCGAATAGTCTAATACTATACCAAGATTACACCTTTATGCATAATACACAATGCTCGTTTAGTTCATTGCCAATTTACCAAAAAAAAAAGCATAAAATTAACAACTTAATTCCCAATTGTAAAAATCAGAGCTGGGTACTAAGCTCATCTAGCACAAATCAAATCACAATCAACCCTGAATCCGAAAACGACGATTCGAAACCGCCGCGACACTAACAATTAAACCCAAAAATCAAATCAAAATAAGTAGGAAGAGAAAGGGGGGGGAAGAGGGCAAACCTCCACGATCAAGGAGAACAAAGGTGGGCAAAGCACCAGGCTTTTTCTTGAAAGAGATGTCGAAATCGGAGAAATCTTTACAACCTTTTTTGTTGTCCTTAGGATAAACAACAGTACCAGCCAAAGTACCACCATATTGAGGAATACCAAAGTTACCAATTGCAGTATCATAAGTACCCTTTATACTATCTGGTGAAGTCAACCTCAAGCTATTCTTCTCCACCACAAATCTCGACTCCACTGTTGCAAATACCCATGTTACTAACACTAACCCTATCACTTTGACCACCTCTTCTCTCTCCTTTGACCACCTTGGAGCCATTTTTTTTCTGGGTAGAGTGATGTTTTTTTTATGGGGTTTTGTTTTTATTTATTGGTATTTATTTTTGTAGGTGGAGTAGGAGGAAATATAATATAATAATAATATTTGTTGGGGGATGGGATGGAGGAGAGACTAGTACTCTAGTAGTTGATGGGTGAGGAGAGAGAAAGTGAGAAGTCTGTGAAATTCCTCCTCCTCCAGAGTAGTTGTTGTTTCAAGGAAAGAGACATTGGGATTTACGGTTTGCAAGAAGAAACTTGTTGGACTTGGGATTCTTTGATTTGGTTAGATTTTTTTTTTTTTTTTTTTGAGAAAAACGTGGAAAATTGTTAAAACAATGGTTAGGATAGTAAGGATTTTATTCATCATTTGTGGTAAGTTTAGTTTGGGCGTTTGGGTCCTATGTTCGGACTAGGGGATATGTATGTATCACGAGATTTTCTTTGTTATTTGGTTCAAAAATGTCGGATTTTTGAAGTTCTGGACAACGACGCTCGCTTCTTGCCCTATCTTTACCTAGGTGCAGAGGAGCAACTCTTCACTACTGTTGGGAGATTTACAATACAATAGTGCGAAATTACAAGCAAACTACGAAACTACGACACGGTATTAATACACTAATTACAATTAGGGATGAATTAATCTTTCTTCATAAGGTATTATTAGCTCCCACTATATGTTGTTGTTTACCGACTAAGTACCCCTAGGATTCCTCTAATATTAGATTACGAAAATAGCACCTTAAGTAATCTCCATGGAAATTTCAAGATTTATCGAAGAAGAAGAAGAAATATGTTGAATTTCTGTAATAAAGGGATAACCAAACACTAATCTCGTGTATATAAAGAACAAGAGATACCAAGATAATCGCTAAAATAACTTCCACGGAAGTTATCAGCAGTTATGTCTCATTATCATCCATATCTATATATAACTATGATGGGGCTCGACGAATTGGTCAAGGAGAATTTGGGCCTCCTATCTAATGAGCAAGGCCCATTGCTCTTTTAAAGGAAAGAGAAGAGGAGTCGGCCCAGTCCATAAAACCTCAAATATATACCCGTGCAAGACATGGGAGAGAGAGGAAAAGCTATAAATAGAAATTCACTAGTTTAAACCCGTGTGTTGCACGGTTAAAATATTATATCGTACAATGTACGTAATAATTATTTTCTTTTCTTTTAGATAAAAGTTGTAGTATTATCCTTTTTTTATTGCCTCACGTATCCACTTCGTTTACAACCGCTAAAGACAGCATTGGGTGGGTATAGTATGGGACACAAATGAGGGCGGAAGTTGGTATATGGTGTAATGGTTGGACAAAAATAATTATATTAGGTGTGGTATGATCAAATTTTACTACACATAGTTCAACCAAAAATCCTAAATTACATTGACTAATTAAATTTTGTTTAGTTAAGATGTCTTTCCATCTCACTGAATCACTTACGGAGTATTACTTTATCTTTATTTAATTTATTTATTTTTGTTTTTTTACGCATTATTCACAAAAGTCTCAAACTTGACGATATATTTCAACCAAATTCATACTTCATTTAACTTTTCAAACATACATGTGTATGGATCTTATATTGAAGTACATTTCGACACGAATTATGATACATGTATCGTAATATTCTGATATATGTAGCCCAAATTATAACCAATTATATACGTTTCATGTAGATAACTTTATTTGAGAGTTTTACAAATATTGGACTCTCTCTGTGCATTTCCTCATTTCTAGTGCGTCCTAGGAATTTCTTAGTTCAAGATGCGTTGTAAAAATTCCTTTAATACTGTAGAAAAAAGCCTCTTATATATATATGGGAATTTTGTTTTTTTGATTTAATCTTGACCATTAATTTAGGATTAAATCAAATAAAAAAAAAAACAAAAACAAAAACCCACTCCCCTTCCTTTTTCTCTCTCCTCCCCCAACCCCCCTCCCCCCACCAACCCGAGACCACCCCAGCCCCGCCGGTGGTCGTCGTCGATCACCACCAACACCGGACCCGACCCCGCCAGCATGGTCGGCCGGCCACCCCGACCTAACCTCCGTCGCTCCCCCAAGCCCCAGCCCCTTCCTTTTCCCCCATTTCCTCCCTTTTCCAAACTTGGGGGAGAGGCGGCAAACGTCGAGGGAGGGGCGGCGAACGTCGGGAAGGGGCGGTTAATATCGGGGAGGCGCGCGGGATCATCGGGAAGGGGCGACGAATCATCAAAGAAGGCGGAATTCGGGTGGTTAGAGAAGAGTTAGTTTGAGGAGAGAGAATGGGTCGATTGGGGGCGGTGGCGTGGTCGACGGGGGGGCGTGAGAACCGCCGTAGGGTCGCCTGAGCAGCGCCTATCGAATGGTGGTGGTTGCGTCAAGTGGGGTGGTGGTCGGCGCATGGGGGCGGCGGTGGTCAGGTGGTACGTGGGGTGGTTTTGGGTGGGGGAGGAGGAGAGAGAAAAAAAAATGGGGTTTATTTTTTTTTTTTTAAAGTTACGTGTTTTAGTGTGTAAAATTATTGGAGTTATTGAAGTTATCGGACTTAAGTTACTGGAGTTATCAAAGTTATTGGAGTTAAGTCGGGGTTACGTGTTTTAAAGTTATTGGAGTTATTAAAGTTATCGGAGTTAAGTCGAGTTACGTGTTCCCGTTATCGGAGTTAAGTCGTAGTTACGTATTTTAGTTAATATTGTTAAGTTAGAGCTGTAAAGTTATTGGAGTTATGTGCTACAGTTACTGGAGTTACGGAGCAACTAAAGTTATGAGAGTTAGTAGATTATCAAGATGTGTGGCTGAGATTATTTCTGACCTTCTGACATAACTTTACTTCTGACTTGATACAATTCCTATATATATATATATATATATATATATATATATATATATATATATATATATATATATATATATATATATATATATATATATATATATATATGTATATATATATATGTATATAGGGGCTGCATCCGGTCAGAAGTAGATTTATGTCAGAAGGTCAGAAGTTATCCGAACCACACATTCATCCAAGATCAATGGTCAAGATTAAACCAATTTAACAAAAACATAAAACACAAAATAAATAAAAAAGACCCACCCCCTTCCCTTTCTCTCTCCTCCCCAACCCCCCACCCTCACCTCCCCGACCACCCCATCCCTGCCGGCCACCGTCGCCGACCACCACCATTGACAACCCCGACCTAGCCACGACGACCGCTCCTCTCCCGCGACCTCCCCTCCGCCGTTCCCACACCCCGCCGCAAGCTTCTTCTCCCCCCATTTCCTCCTTTTTCTACTTTGAAAATTGGGGGAGAGGTAACAACAAGGGCACGAGGGGCACCGACATCGGAGGAGGGGCGGCGAACGTCGGGGGAGGGGCGGCGAGTGTGATGGGAAGGGCGGGGGTTGAAGTTAGGGGCTGGGGAAGGGAGTGTAAGAGGAGAGAGAAAATGAAAAAAAAGGGATGTGGAGGACGATGGAGGCGGTGGGGCGGGGAGAGGACTGCCGCCGTGTGGTCGCCGGAGCGGCGCCCACCCATTGGTGGTGGTGGCGTCGCGTGTGGTGGTTGTCGGCGCAAGGGGGTGGCGGTGGGCGGCTGGTACGTGGTGGTGGGGGGTGGAGAAGGAGAAAAAAAAATGGGGGTTCCTTTTTTCTGAATTTTTTTTTATTAAAGTTATGTATTTTAGTGTGTGCAGTTATTAAAGTTATTAAAGTTATCAAAGTTATTGGAGTTAAGTCGGGGATACGTGTTTTATAGTTATTGGAGTTAAGCCGGAGTTTCGTGTTTTAAATTTTAATTTTCTGTTTTTTTTTAATTTTTTTTTATTAAAGTTATTGGAATTATTAAAGTTATTGGAGTTATCAAAGTTATTGGAGTTAAGTCGGGGTTACGTGTTTTATACTCCGTAGTTATTAGAGTGATTATAGTTACGTGTTGTAATTAATGGAGTTATATTAAAAGACGTGTTTTATTTATTGAAGTTATTGGAGTTAAATTGAAATTACATATTTTAGTCAAATATTGTTAAGTTAGAGTTGTAAAGTTATTGGAGTTATGTGCTATAGTTATTGGAGTTACGGAGCAACTAAAGTTATGAGAGTTAGTGAATTATCAAGATGTGTGGCTGAGATTAATTCTGACCTTCTGACATAACTTTACTTCTGACCAGATACAATTCCTATATATATATATATATATATATATATATATATATATATATATATATATATATATATATATATATATATATATATATAGTGAGAATCATAAGAGTACCTCTTCTTAGGTGAGTATTGCGCACCAATTAAGAGCCGTCGATCTACTGATTTCGACGTCCCTGATTAAGCCACCTGTCTTCCACTAGAAAAGAAAATGGTCTCCATTTTTTTCCTATTTTCCCCCATCATTTTTATTTTTTTCGTCTCTCTCCTCCAGTTTTCCCTCTCCCCGACATTTTCTCTCTCCTCTCTCGCGCTCTCACCTAGCCTTCCTCGCGTCGACATTGCCACCGCCACCTCCTGTCGCCGTCTCCTTCGCCGCGTTTGGTACAAGGCCCTACGCCGGCGTGATCTCTCTCTCTCCTTGCTCTAGGCCGACGCCATCTCTCTTTCTTCTCAGCACCACTCTCTTCCTCGTCGTCGCCAGTTTGATTTTTGTTTGAGATAAATGTTGATTTGTTTCGATGAATTTGAGATCTTCGACGGCTCTATCGCGGCCGATTGAGAACTCCAGATCTAATCTCGCAGAGTATATCATACGTTTCAATTGAGTCGCATTCTTGATTTGAATGAAATTTTACGGCGACGGCAGCGGCGGCATTTTACCGGAGAAGGAGAAGACGAGAGGGAAATAGTTGAAGTCTATCCGGTTTGCTCTTCTCACACATTTTCTCTTTCCTAGGGTTTTGATTAGTACTATCTGTCGATTATCAAGTGTGTTTCGTTAATTTTACGTTGTTATTTGTTGTTGTTGCGATTGTTTTTGTTGTTTTTGGCGGCGGTAACTGGTTGTGGTGGCGGTGGTGGCGGTGGTCGTGGTTGTCCATACAATGGCACATGTTTGTGCATAGAATGACACGTGTGGTTGCGGTTGCAGTTGCGGTTGCGATTGCGGTTGCGGTTGCGGTTGCGGTTGCGGTTGTTGTTGCGGTTGTGGGTGTGGGTGTGGGTGTGGGTGTGGGTGTGGGTGTGGGTGTGGGTGTGGTTGTGGTTGCGGGTGCCATAGAATGACACGAGTTTGTCAATATATAGAATGACATGAGTTTGTCAATAGAATGACACTATGCGCACTTCGGTGTTATCGGTGGTTTGCCCATAGAGTGACACATGTTTGTCAATAGAATGACACGGGTTTGTCAATAGAATGACACGGGTTTGTCCATAGAATGACATGGGGTTGTGCATACAATGACACGGGATTGTACATAGAATAGCACGGGATTGTGCATAGAATGGCACATGTTGTGGTTGTGGTTGTGGGTGTGGTTGTGGGTGTGGTTGCGGGTGCGGGTGCGGGTGCCATAGAATGACACGAGCTTGTCAATAGAATGACATGTGTTTGTCAATACAATGACACTATGCGCACTTCGGTGTTATCGGTGGTTTGCCCATAGAGTGACACAGGTTTGTCAATAGAATGACACGGGTTTGTCCATAGAATGACACGGGTTTGTCCATAAAATAACACGGGTTTGTCCATAGAATGACACTATGGACACGCGATGTTATTGTTCGGTTCATCGTATGAATTGTGGTTTTGATAGCTTATTTGGTAAAGCATTTGTGTACAACACTGTACATACACGAATGTCGTAGGTTCAATTCCTACATGAGCTCTAAATTTTCTTGTCACTCTATAGACTTTCTGTGTCATTGTATGTAAGTGTCATTATATGGATATTTTGTGTCATTATATGCGAGTGTCACTCTATGTGACACTGTGTGTCACTCTATGGCGATGCGCAGTTCTCACGCGAGCAGGAGTTCGCACCTGATCTCGCCTGTATATATATATATATATATATATATATATATATATATATATATATATATATATATATAGGATGATGTTCCCATAAGAAGTGTTCTTATGGTGAGAAGTAGGAAGTTATCTCATCCATCCATCCAACCTAAATTTAATGGTTCATATTTAATATTAAAACAAAAGAAAAAACAAAAATAAAAATTAACCTACCCAAACAAACCCACAATCAGTTTAAAAAAAAAAAACCCAAAATCACTCATTTTCTCTCTCCTCCTCTTCCCTCATCTCTCTCCTCTCCCCGTCCCCTTGCTGCCGGAGAACCGTCGTGGCCTACACCGGCAACAACCACCGACGAGTTCAACGCCATCGTCGGTCTCCCCAGACCATTGCGAGTCTTTGTCGACCATTAACGGACTCTTTCGCGCATCATTCGACCGCGAAAACCGCCTTCTCCTTCCTAATTTTCGCACGCATCTTCTTGAGATTCGTCGCCGTCGCTCATCTCCTCCGTCGATCGACACCATCTCCTCTGATTTCCGCCCCTATTCTCATCATATCCTCGTGTTTTCACCGTCGTTAAGGGCTAAAAAACGAATGAAATGTGAGGAAGTCGAAATGAGTGATGGTGGCGTCGGAGATTGGACGGCTGTGGCAGATGTTGTTGGCTGTGGCTACCGAGGCGGTTTAGGAGGAGGTGCAGGTGGTGGTAGGGCGCCGAAAATGGAGTAATTTGAGGAGAGAGAAAACGCATGAGAGAGTGAAATTGGGGGATGAAGAGGCGGTGGATGTGTCGCAGAGGATGGGGCTTCTGCTCGCCGGAGGACGGTGAACACGGTGGTGGGGGTGGATCGGGATAAGGTGGTGGTTGGTGCGGTTGTGGGTGGCAGCGTGGGTGGCCGTCAGGTGGGGGGTCGGGTTTGGGGAAGGGGAAGGGGAGGAGGAGAGAGAAGATTAGTGATTTTATTGTGAAATGCATTTTATTTGAATACATGTGCATTTTATTCGAAATGCATTTTATTATTATTGAAAATTGACCAAATGCATTTTGTTAAATTGGATTTAATAAGAATAAGTGCACTTTGTTAAATCGGAAGTGCATTTAAGTTAAAAGTGCATTTTGTTAAGTTAGAAGTGCATTTTATAAGACCAAGTGCATTTTGTTAAATTGAAAGTGCGTTTAATAAGAATAAGTGCACTTTGTTGAATTGAGAGTGCGTTTTATAAGACGAAGTGCATTTTGTTTGATTAGAAGTGCGTTTTATAAAACTAAAACGACAAAGTGCATTTTGTTTGATTAGAAGTGCATTTTATAAAACTAAAATGACAAAGTGCATTTTGTTAAATTAGAAGTGCATTTTACAAAATTAAAACGACAAAGTGCATTTTGTTAAATTGGAAGTGCATTTTACAAAACTAAAACGACAAAGTGCAATTTGTTAAATTAGAAGTGCATTTTAAAAAACTAAAACGACAAAGTGCATTTTGTTAAATTGGAAATGCGTTTTACAAAATTAAAACGATAAAGTGCATTTTGTTAAATTGGAAGTGCATTTTACAAAACTAAAACGACAAAGTGCAATTTGTTAAATTAGAAGTGGATTTTACAAAACTAAAACGACAAAGTGCATTTTGTTAAATTAGAAGTGCATTTTGTAATAATAAATTTTTATAAGAATAAAAGTGTTTTTTTGTTGAATTAAAAGCACATTTTTTAAGAATAAATGCCTTTTGTTTAAATGTGGTATTGATTTTGTAAGTCTCAATCTTAGATATTGATATATATATGTAGGGCACGATCCGGTAGGAAGTTATATATGGTGAGAAGTAAGAAGTACCTATATTGTATTATCAATATCTGAGATTGACACTTACAAAATCAATAACACATTTAAACAAAAGACATTTATTCTTAAAAAATGTGCTTTTAACTCAACAAAAAAAACACTTTTATTCTTATAAAATTTTAATATTACAAAATGCACTTCTAATTTAACAAAATGCACTTTGTCGTTTTAGTTTTGTGAAATGCAATTCTAATTTAACAAAATGCACTTTGTCGTTTTAATTTTGTAAAATGCACTTCTAATTTAATAAATTGCACTTTGTCGTTTTACAAAAAAACACATTTTTTAAGAATAAATGCCTTTTGTTTAAATGTGTTATTGATTTTGTAAGTGTCAATCTCAGATATTGATAATAAAATATAAGTACTTCTTATTTCTCACCATATATAAATTTCTACCGGATCGTGTATATATATATATATATATATATATATATATATATATATATATATATATATATATATATAATATATTAGATTAGATTCCATGGTTGAATGTAAGAGAGAGTAGGGTAAAAAAAACGGAAAATGCATGTGGTACCCCCGTACTTTGGGGGTTTGCACACGGTACTCTTGTACTTCAACTTAGTGCACACGGTACATACCCCCGTACTTTTGAAACTTGTACACCATGCCCTTTTTTGTTTCTTCCCTCATAACATCATTAGATAATCTTTTTAGTACTTTATTTTAGCAACTAATCTACATCATTAACATACTAATTGCACATTAAACATTAACTTATCCCTCTTAATAAACATTAACCTACTTTGTAAGTTAGTACGTGGTGGTGGTGGGCAAGGAGGGGGAAGGGGAAAGGGGAGAGGAGAGAGAAATATGTAGGGGTGGGGGTTGATTTTTTCTAATTATTATCATCATTTTAATTATTTTAATTTTTTTTGGTAATTTGTAGTCATGTCAACATGATTAAGCATAAACTAACGGGACCGGAGTTGAAAAAAAGGCATATTGTGCAGTACCTAAAAGTACGAGGGTAACGTGTGTACTAAGTTGAAGTACAGGGTACCGTGTGCAAATCTCCATAGTACAGGGGTACCGCGTGCATTTTCCGTAAAAAAAAACACACTAAAACAACAAAGAGACACTACCCTTCAAATTTAATCATTGAAAGAACGAAATTAACTTAAGTTTCGGAGGGGATTTTCCGGAATAATCCGTAGAGTTAATAACCATCTTCCTTTGTGCAGATTCAAGACAGGAGCAGGGTACAAAATTCTCCCCTTAATTATATATCATTTATTCTTGTCACATTTTGACCCAAAGAATTTGGCGCCGTTTGTGAGGAGAGTCAACTAGAAGTCTCGTCGACAACATCCTCGTTTTGGAGAAGGCGGTATAGAAGGTATCCATGAAACCCAACACCGGAATTCCAACTGAGACACCTTCCAGCAAGCCCAGAGTGCCCCCCGAAGGGACAACACCCATATACGGGATGCCTTCGATGCCTAACACCACGCGGAGTGAGATAGTAGTGAGAGAGTCGTCAGCCACAACCCTCAACCCTCAAGGAGCCTTCGGGCCATCGCCGTGGTTCCGACACTTCGTCCCGGGTTTCAGATTATTCGGTCGGAGCCAACTCCACCCAACGTACCCGTCGATAGCGCGGCTGTGGCGATGGTTGTTAGCCCAGCCCAGGTGCAAGCAATGATGGTAGCCATGAAGGCTATCGTAGACAGCTTCACAACACCACGAGTCGTGCATACCACCCCTGGTAATATAGCTACGCAGTTGACTCCGGTTAATCTGTTCAATAGCCCACCCAAAGGTGGTGATGCTACACGCGCATCAGGGTCAAGCCACCCTCAGTCTCGGCCCAGAACGAAGATGAATGAAAAGAAGAAGAGTCACAATAAGACTCGGGATCAAGACGGTAGCAACCCGAAGACAGGCGTCGACCATCTCGAAGAAGAGTCCATCCTCCTCAGATCAGTGGTCCCAAGACGAAAACGAACCAAGCTACTACCAGGCCGAAATCGTCATGACGGGTTATCGAAGGTCGTTGAAGCCCATACCATTTACGCGAAACATCCCGAGGGTGTCTGTCCCAACCTTCAAACTACCCACGCGAAGGTTCGATGGGACCACTGACCCTACCGAACATATCAACAACTTCGATAGTCATACGTCAGTGTACCACCTAGAAGACGCAGTATGGTGCAAAGCCTTTCAGAATACTCTGACAGGGATAACACATATTTTTGGACTATCCTACCCAAGAGTATTACCAGTTGTCGGGTCTCTTCGAAGATCAATATTCGAGGAATAAACGAAGAGAAAGGCTCGCTACCGAACGACTAAATGTGAAGCAAAAGGAAAAGGAAAGCACAGGTGCCCACATCAAACACTTTAAACAAGAATACCATCATATACAGAATTGCTCGCACGAGGTAGTAGTAATTCCTTTAACACATGAGCTTCAACCAGGACCCTTCCACAGCCGAATCATCCAGGAGCCGCCAACCACAATCGTCGATGCAAAGAAACTCGCCAAGGGATTCATTAGAGAAGAAGAGTACCATGAAGTGTTCACCCCCACCTAAAGGAAAGTCCCAAACGGGGAGAGAGACAGAAAAGGGAAAGTGATCTGCCCATTTTGTACGCATCGAGTTGATGGTTTTTATTGTATTTAACGTTCCAAATGATGTATTATACTCACTATTGGTGTTGAGTATCGGTTCTCCAGGTTTATGTACATTTGGTCGTTTTAAGCACAATTGGATGCGAACACTTGAGGCGCTATTGAGAAGCATCTTTAGAGACATTTGGCGAGCCACGCTAGAAGCTTGGTGGAGCGCCAGGCGAATCAAGAAAGTGGTGTTCAGAGAGTTTTCGCTGTCCGCGGTGGTGATCTTGGCGGGCGGCGGAGCTTAGCGGACCGCGGTTTCTGTATTTTCCTAAATCCGTATTTTTCTATTTTACGTTTTTCTTAGACTTTATAAATACGCACCCTCGAATCTAGGTTTATTCATTCAGACTTTTAGAAGAAAAACAAGGGGTTTTCCATGGATTGTATGAGGAGCTAATCTTTTATTTCTTAATCGATTAATCAAAGCATCGCATTGACAATATCGTGAGTTTGATCTATTACTTTTGTTGCTTTCGATTATAGTCTTATCTTTGGTTCTTATTTTATACAATTTACTTGGCGAGAAAGAACTAGTTGCGAATTCCATGAAGACTTTGGCCACAAAACCGACGAATGCCGCCATTTGAAGGACCAAATGGAAGACCTTTTCATGAAGGGGTTCTTCAAACAATAACGCGTCAAGGAGCCGGGGGCTGGTCACAAACCTCCTATGAAGGGAAGGCTAGGAGAGATCCACATGGTCGCTCGAAGAAAGCCGAAACTAAAAAACCGAGTATAACAGCCCGAACCACCGTCCGTCGCAACACAACACAATAAGATGGGAAGCCACCTTTAGGCCCAAATATCCTCTCGTGAGCTTTAAAAGGTGAAGGCCTTGTTGGTAGTAAGATGGTAGAAATCTATTATAAACTGATCATGGTAGAAATCTATTATAAACTGATCATATGAGCCTTAGTTTGCCCATGTAGGACAAACCAACTTAATAATCCACTTTCCATATTCCGTACGGTTACACCGATGGTCAGTTTAGAAGAGACTTGGAGAGATCCATGTGGTCATCGGGGCCGAAACCCATGGGCGATCTGTTAGAGGAAATAGATGGTATCTTCATAACCTTACTCATCAGGTTCACTACGCCGGATCCGAAGCCCCAATTCGAAGAGAGATTATCCCTAGGATGAAGATCACACAAGAAAATTATGATCGAGTGGTCTACCCTCATAGCCACTCGATGGTAATTAAGGCCGACATCGTTAACTATCTTATCAGTAAATGCCTTATTGACAAAGGAAGCTTCACCAACTTGATTTACGCGGAGGCCTTCGACAAGCTCAGATTAGGGAGGAAATGCCTTCGCTCCACTACGAACTCACTCTTTGGGTTCGCAGGCCAAGGCATATTTCCTCTTGGATACGTCAGCCTTCCGTTGATGATCGACGAAGGAGAAACTGAAGGAATGTGCTGGCCAAATTCGTAGTTATAGATGCCCGGTCTGCCTACGACGTTCTTATCAAAAGAATAACATTAGGGGAGATGAGCGGCTTAGTGTCAATTCGAGCATTGACCATGGTGTACGTATCTAATAAAGGAGATGCTGTAATGGAATACGGGGATAAAAACAACCGGACGATCCCGCAATGTAGTGGCGATCTAGCAAGCGCGCAAAGGACCAAAAGATCCAGATCCTTCTTAGGCCTCATCGATAATGGACTTTGACCATGGTACTCCCACAACTAGTTCTGAAGCTCAGACTTCGGGCGCTGAAGGTCCAAGAGAAAACCATGTCGAAGAAGCCGTAGCCTCAGAGAACCATGTAGAAGAAGCCGGAACCAATCAAGACGACAACAACGAAGGTGAGAAATCAGAAGAGGTCATGTTCTCACTTGGTCGCTCAGTTCAGATAGGTTCAGAGTTGGATCCGGACACTAGAATATGCCTCATTTCTTTGCTTAAAGAAACGAAGATGTGTTCGCATATTCAGATGCAGAAATGCCTGGTGTAGATCCAGACATCATGGAACACAAGTTAGGCGTTGACCCAGATTTGAAGCCTACGAGGCAGAAGAAAAGGTCCGTTTGGCTGAGAAGGACGTAGAGATTAAGGACGAGGTTGACAAATTACTGACGACCAGATTCATTGAACCCTGTGATTACCCAAAATGGCTGGCCAATGTCGTCATGGTCAAGAAAGCATCCGGTGCATAGAAGATATGTGTCGAATTCACTAATCTGAACAAAGCATGCCTGAAGGACTATTATTGATAAGTTAGTCGATTCCATAAGCGGACACTCGATACTCAGCTTCTTGGATGACTTCTCTGGTACCACCAGGTGCCCTTGTCAACGGAAAACATGAATAAGACCATCTTCATCACTAGTCATGGGGTACTTAATTACAGTATGATGCCCTTCGGATTGAAAAATTCCGAAGCAACATACCAGATGCTAGTCGATAAGGTGTTCAACACCCAGAAAGGATGAAAGATCGAGTTGTATGTCGACGACGCAATTGTTAAGTAAAAAACATATCAAGAACACATGGATGACCTGTCGGATCCCTACGAAAGTACAACATGAAGTGGAACCAAAAAAATGCCTCTTTGGGATACGATTGGGCAAGTTCTTGGGGTTCCTTGTCAGCGAACGGGGAACATATGCCAATCTAGAGAAGATAAGGGCTATCATGATTTACACGAGCCGAAGAAAAGGAAATAGGTGATGGGGCTAACCGGAAGGTTGGCTCCCTTGTCACGTTTCATTGCCTGGTCAGCCGACAAGTCCACACCCTTCTTTAACGTGCTGAAAGGCAACAAGCAATTCCAATGGGGCTCGGAGCAAGCTCAGGCCTTCCGACAACTAAAGGAATACCTAGTGAATAAGGTTCAGACCTTAGCCAAACCAAAGCCAGGAGTCCCTTTTATTTTATACATTGTCGTCACACATGGAACCATTGGCGCCGTCCTACTTCGGGAAGAAGGGAAGGCACATCAATCGATGCCACACCCTTATCCTATCGGAAAAAAAAATACTTGATAGTCCAAAAGGCGGCCTACGTAGTAGCTATAGCTTCTAGAAAACTGAAGCCATGATTCGTAACTCATCAAGTAACCGTGTTGACCAATCAACCGCTAGAAAAGACCTTGGAGAAGATTGAGAAGTCGGGAAGGCTCACTAAGTGGGCTGTTGAAATCTCAGAGTTTGGAATCCGTTAAAAACCGAGGGAATCGGTGAAAGGCCAGGCGGTGGCAGATTTCATAGCCGAATGCTCCTACCAAGATAGCACAAAATCGGAGAAGCAGGTGGGGCAAGTGTTCACCGATGGATCCTAAACCACCAGCGGATCAAGAGCCGGAGTAGTAATCTTCTTACCGGAAGGAAACCGATTGGAGTTTGCCCTTCGCTTCCTGTTCGGAGCTTTTCGAATAATAAAGAGGAATACGAGGCCATCATTGGTTGCCTAAATGGTGCGCGAGCTTTATTGGCCAATTGGCCACAGCAAGGGAAGCTTACTATTTCTTGTGCATACGATGAGATCCATGGACGTAACTCAAAAGTTGATTGGGATAAAATTGTTTGGGATGATTTTGTAATGGCAAGGCACTATGTTATCACTACGATGGCCTCACTGGCCACGATCCACAAAGCAGCTGCCAGAGGTCTCTACCTAGTGAATGGTTGTATTTTATACTTGAAAGATGCGAAAAACCGCAACCACCTGTTTTTTTGTTTGCCCCTTCTCTACTCGAAGTCATGCAAAAATTATTACTATGGTATGGTCTTAGCAGAGCTCCCTTGAGTCTTAGAGATGAAATAAAATGGCTGAAAAAATACAACAGAGACAGGGCTTGGAGAAAGTGATGGATGCGAGTGCTACTTTGTGGTGCTATATACAACATATGGAGCGAAAGAAATGGAAGACTCTTTGATGGGAAGTATAGAACTCCAGATCAAGTAGTGGATCGGAGCATATTAGATTTGTCGGGAGTGTTAGAGTTTTTGCTTGTATAAACCAGTATGTTCTAGTGGTAAGGTACTTTGACTTCTAGTGGTGACGTTTTTTGTAAGATTTAGGGGTGTTCTCCTCCTTTTAAATAAAATCAAGCTGACTCTTACAAAAAAAAAAAACATTGAGATTTTATATTATCTCACATTTGTGTTTGAAAACATGTTAATGTGTCACATGTTTATAGAATTAGTATTTAACCTTAATTCTAATATCATCATAAATGATAAATCCAAGATTACCAAAAAATCTTAAATAATGCGTTTAAACATCACCAACTCTGAATTTTAGTGACATTGCTTCAAATTTTACTAAAAAATATCATTAGAAAAAACACCAATGTCGCCATTTTAAAGTTTTATCAATCATCACAAATGAGTCTGTTGGAAATTATCGTTATGACTTAAAATTATTTTAATAAAATAAATTTTTCCAATTCCTATTTTTCATGAGTATAAACGTCAAATTTTATGTTGGTCAAGTGGGCCTAAATTATAGGATAGACGTTTGTGGGTTGTAAGAGAAAGCCTTTGGTTATGGTCAAACCGTTGGGCTTCATGGGATCACGGGTGAGTGGGCCGAGAAATCAGGCCAGTATATTGGTTTGTTACGTGGGCATTTTGGAGGTGGGCACATGTAATAGTATAGTATAAAAGTGGACTTACTTCATTAGGTTTCATTTGTTTACGGTACCATTTCCTTCGAAGAGTAAACACTCACTTTCTGCTTCCTCTTCATATACCTTCTTCTCCATTAGTCTCTCCTGAAAATTTCTTCTACAATTAATTATACAAACACTTAATTAATCATCCTTTGAGGTTGGTAATCTATCGGTTCAAGGTTTTTTTCGCTGCATCCGACGAGCACCATCGGGTTGTCGAATCTTGGGAGAGGAACGCGGTTACGAGTTTACCAGTGCAATGGGAGCGTATTCCTCTCTAAAGAAAGCGCTACGGCGTGCTTCGACCCAGGCCACTCTAATCTCTACTCTTATTGTTTTAATTTTAAGTTTGATTGTTTTTGTTCTTGTTTGATTTGCCCTAATTTAAGTGATTTCCTCTTTGTATTTGTGGATTATTTGTTTTTTTCGTGAATTGTTTTTCCAACAGAGTCACATGAATTAAAAAACACGGTAATGGTCGCAACCAAACCATGTCATGTTCGACACATTTTTATTTCAAACAAAGGGAAATAGTATTAATCTAGACAACAAACTGTTAATAGGCAATCTAGAAAGTTTTAGGATTCTCTAGGTTTATCTATAATATTTTAGAATGTTCTAGGCTAACACATAATCCTAATAGAAGTTCTAGGCATATCTACCCATCTTCAAATATGTAGGCTAATGTATGTTTAGTAGACATTGTTTGGTTGTAAAATAGGACTATGTGTACTCTATAAGATAATAAGAAAGAATTTGTAAAATATTCCATCATTTATTAATAATAACATGAGATATTTTTCATGATACCCCCTGAGGTTTACGACGCTTTCCATGGTACCCCTAAGGTTTTCGACTTGCTCAAAATACCCTCGAGGTTTCCAATTTGCCTATTTTCATCTCCGTACTTTCTCTGTTTTCTACTAACTACACTAACTACGTCAACTCTCCCTCCATTTCTTCTCTCTTTTCACCAAACGTTCCCTCCATATCCAATCTTCATCTTTTCAATGTATCCTCCGCTATTTTATCCCACCTCTTCTTCAATCTCAATGCATAGCACACATAATTTAGCTCTCAATCTTAATTCATTCTCCTCCTCCATTTTCTTTCTCATCTTGTTCCTCCCTAATGCATACTAATATTTTTCAAAGTCTATTTTCATCTTTTTCATGTTTTCTCATCTTCCTCCACCTTAATAATGCCCCCCTTTCTAACTTACATTCTTTTTCCATTGCACAATTCTCATCTTTATCATGTCTCCTCCTCCATTTCTCTCTCATCTCCTCCCTTCTCAATATTCATCTTCTTCATGTCTCCTCTCCTCTTTTTTTCGCTCTCCTCTTCTTCCTCCCTGTTATTCCCAAATTTGAGGTTGAGTTGAAAATCAAATAACGTGGCATTGCAGAAAAATAATGTGTGGTAGAAGGGGGCATTGAAGAGGAAAAAGAGGTGAGAAAAAAATAGAGAAGATGAAGTTTGCATAACACTATGCCAGAAATCACATACGATACCGGGTTATACAACACCAGAAACGCTAAAACCGGCATCTTGAATTAATAAGAAACCTGTTTTCCAACACCCGGTGTTATAAGCAATTATATATATATAAAAAAAAACAATTCAATGAACTAGAAATAGAAAAGATAAAAAAAAACCTAGGAAACACAATAGCATGAGAAACTGGTGTCATATTTGTTCCCAAAAAGAACAAAATTTTATTATTGAACACATAAGACACCAGTTTTGTCCAAAAACAGTGTCTTATAGGTCAATTAAAAAATAAAAATAAAACACTAGAAATTTCACATTGTTAACTCCACATCTCCCTTTATTCTCGATCGCCTAGCTTGTGCGTACGTATTCCTCATTTCTCCTTCAACAAATTAAAACAAACCCCTTTATCTCTCTCCTCAATTATCTACCCCATCTCCATTTTGAACTATCAATCCCCGTCACCTTCCTCGATTACCAACCCTTCTTCCAACATCTTCATCCTTTGATTATTGTCTTTGTCATCTCTACATGTTGCTACGACTAATTAATGGTATAGGTAAGTGTTGTTTTTGGTCTTTAATTCGAGTTATTTTATGTTATTTTGGTTGACATTTGGGGACTTGTTTAGGGTTAAGATTCGGAAATGAAAATGTTTGATTTCTTTTTTAACTCATGTATGGTGTGTTTTATCCAGATCTCTGAGGAAGGAAGTTGATTTAACTATCATGTGCCATGATTCTGATGATAGGTACGTTGATTTTTTTTTCTTTCAATTTATCACTTTTTCGTTTTTGATAGATCTGTGAACTTTTTTCATTTACAGCATTTTCGATTTTAATTGCCTTGTATCTTTTTTTTTTCCTTTCCAAAACGCAAATTTTCTGAAGAACTTCGCATGTTGTGCTTCTTTGGCTTTTTAAGTTCCTTGTTTTTTTATGATGATTTTTTTGTTTGATAATATTTTGTTATTACATTCTAGGTCTATCTAATAGAATAAAAAGAGAAATTGTCGCAAGATGAGTTGGGGAAGAACACGAAGGCAGAGGGTTGTCGGCAAGATGAGACAGAGAAGAATTCGGAGGGAAAAGGAGAAGCTACGGCTTGCAAGGAGAGATGTTGATGAAGATGAATACCACGAAATAGTTGCTAACCCAATATTTTTCGTTTTGAAAAAAAAATGGTAACATTAGACTCTGGTTGTTCACATACACCTAATGTGTATTGAAATCAATACTATACCTTTAATATGCTAGTTTACACGCCTACGTGACAGCCTTCTAAAGCAACCATAGCCAAAAAAATCCACGTGGCATGTCGAGGGCGATTCCTATCAATTTAATTCCACGTCATCAACCTATGTGTCACTGTAGATTAATTTTGACCTTTGATTTGCCTTCTCGAACGTTTGAAAACATTTCAACTTCCTCTAAATTAAATTTCATTATTCAAATCATAATTTATCATCTTTTTTCGGGGTTAATCTCACCTTCTACCCCATGCATTTTTAGGGCATTCGAGGACAATCTTACTGACTAAAAGGGGGATCCGCTCAAACATGCGAAGAACATCCGAGACGCCTTATATTATAGAAAGGTTTGTAGAAAGGGGCTTCAAAGCTTGTAGTTTATAATTATTCATCCTAATAATGATATTAAACTTTGTGTCTTTTGGTTGTTCGCTTACCAATTTGTCAGTTACATGTTAGTTTAAGGGACTATATATACCTTGGTTATTTGTTTAACTTTAGTGAGAAAATATGCATGATACACACATACTACATGTTGAAAGAGAGAAGTTGGGTTAGAAAATAATTAGATGTTAAAATAGTGGTGTATATATAGATTATTGTCTTTCATACAACAATTAAAGGAAATGTTAGCATCTCTTATTAGTTTTATGTATTAATTGTAGATAGATTTTATATCGTGTATGTGTTTGTACTCCTAAATTATTGTTACCTCTAAATTATATCGCAAATTTACCAAATGCCTAAGTTGTACTCTAAACATTTTATAATGCATCTATATATGTGATGAGAAAGGATTCCATTAGTTTAGAGGGGCATGTAAGTTATGGTTAATCCCTTAAAGATATTGATGATACTGAATACGGTGGTTATCACTAATATAACGTAGTCGACCGTATCTCCCCGGTTGCGTTTATCACGACAGTAAAGAATTACTTTAGATTTGGAGTGAAAATAATAGAGGCTATCGTGGGGGAACTGTAACACTACGGAATATGGAATGGAGTTGCTTTGTCCCACATTAGGAAATTAAGGCTCATATGATCAGTTTATAATAGATTCCTACCATCATACTATCAACAAGGCATTCACATTTTAGAGCCCGCGAGAGGATTTACGGGGCTAAGGGGTGACTGACTACCCATCTTATTGGGTTGTGTTGCGGCTGAAGGTGGTTTGGGCTGTTATAGGAACATATCATATTAACATCGTACTCAAGACATTAATCATTCATGAAACAAGCAAAATTACTTTTAAATTTTGCTTACATATTAGTACTATTTCGAAAACAATTTGCAATCTATCTATCTATACTATACTTTTAATTGTCTAGCATTAACGTTCACGTACGAGTTTTGGGGGTTTTGGCCGCGTGAAAAAGCCACATGTCACTAGGAGATACTTTCACAACACCGTTATTATTTTTCTTTTGGGCTACCCATATAGACGTTATGAGTCACTTCAACTTCTTATATATCTCTTTAAAGTTCTATAAATTACTCATTATTCATCATAATAACGACATTAAATATAATACCTCTTGGTTCTTCGTTTGTCAATTGTGTCGGTTACATCTGAATTCGAAGTAGTATGTATATGTTATGATTTTCTTTGATTTTTGTGAGAAAAATATCATTTCATGTATAATTAGTTCAACAAAAAGAGATTTTTAGCCAGTGAAAGATATACAACTATATATTTAGAGAGCCCATTTTTATGTATTTTTTGTAGTAAGACTTTTTAATGTTTATATTTTACTATCAAAGTATAATGGCAAGTTGCGAATCAATATTATAACTGCAAATAGTTTATATTGTACATCTTTTTTTTTTTCAAGATATGATCATCTTAGACATATTTACTTTTGACATTGTGATTAACAACTTTATTCTATTTTCCATATAATTAACATGCATGTTAGTACAACTCTATTGATAAATTAAGAATGACTCCGTGAAGTCACGGGGCCAAAAGCTAGTTAATTCTTAATTAACACATAGGACATCGATTTTGAACCCAACCGATGTCTGTTGTTTTTCTTTTTAACACCAGTTTTTTCTACAAACCGGTGTCTAAGCGTGAGACATCGGCAGTCCATACACCGGGTATAACAGGTGTCTATTTATTTTTATACCCGATGTCTAGTTATTTTTATACCTGGTGTTATGTGTAAGGAGGGAGAGTTTGGTGAGAGAGAGAAGTACCAGATTGGGGGTTAACGGAGTTGGTTGGAGTTAGAGTGTAGTTAGTAGAAAAATAAAATTAGGAAATTGTTGAAAAAGACAAATAAAAAAACTCAAGGTATATTAGGCAAGTTAGAAACCTCGGGAGTACCATCAAAAATGTCGCAAACCTTAAGGATACCATGTAAAATATCCCTAATTAATAACGACGTAGCACTTACAATCACATTGAATCTTTAATCTCATACCAATACCAGCCGTTCATATACCAAACAAAGTTCTAACACAAACGATATGCATATGTCGCAAAAACTTGGCAGCAATTGCTACATTATTGTATAAGCAAAAGTCTTTACCTTCAAAATTATCATTTGCAGTAGGAGTATTGGTTACGTAGTGGCGAGGTGGGCGCACAATCGCAACGTCGAATCTTAAAATATGTTAAGCAAACAATTTGGCATCCTACAAAGTCAATACAAAAAATTTGAATGATAGTTTAAAAGTATAAAAAGTATGAGTGATAATTTAAAAGCTAAGAACTTTAATTCAATAAGATATTGTCATTTACCTGTAAAGTACATTCTGCCGCTACTCGTTCGGATATATACGACTCCATGTTCAGGTCAACAGAGTATGATTGATATTTCTATTTATATATTTCTTTGATCTAATTCCTGAATTTTGCTGCGAGGTTTTTCAAGAATTTGATGCGTTTCTCATGATGGACATATATATCCGGGAGATGCATCGGTTGCAAGTAATTACGAAGTGTCGACTAACATGCACCTGAAAATACACGTAGTATATTTATTAATAAATTAATCATTAATTGGGGAAATACAATCATGGTAGGGTAGAAAAATAATTATTTAAACTAATAAATAATCAAAGAAGATGAGTGATGAGGTATGTCGAAGATCTCATTAAATAGATTGAAATGTGCAAGGAAAATATATAATATACCACTTCATCAATTTATCATATATGCTACTGACAGCTAATAAGTCGTTATTATTAGTCAACTTACCGCTAAAAACTACCTAGAAGATAGGGTAAACGGGTATCATATCCACGAGGAAGAGGGGAAGTCTAATATGCAATTAAAGTGTAGAAAAAGCAAAACAAAATAAATAGAGCAATTAAAAAGGGGGGGTTTTTGGTTTGAAAGGTGAATAAAAGGTAAATAAACGATGTACCAAATTACTTTAGGCGACCCTCGGTGATAATCTAATCTAACACGTTAATATAGCAAGTTTTACCTCTCTCTAATTATACCAATTCATTGATAATCCTGGTTTTAACCAGTTAATCCGCTTTTGTGGGAAATTTGAGCAACCGAATTCCTCTCATTTTAGTCCTAATTTGTCGAGTAACCACTCAAACAAATCACAAGCAAAGGTATGAAGAGCAAGGATTAATAAAATATTATGAACAACCCAAATTAGTATCTAATTAGCCGCAACCGCAACAGTAATCAAATCTAATATATTAGTTGTCTAATTAATTCCCCAATCACAAGTTAGTCATAACCATACACTAATCATGTGAAAGTTGCTTCCTTTTAGGCTTATAATCAAATAGTGATGAGGTCGCAAAGAAAAGAGGAAAGTAGGGCTCCAATTGACCCTCAATTATCAACCAAGCAAATGAAATATCCAAGTCTAATCTAGTAGCTAATTAGAGAAAACAAGGATAAATCATGCATTGAAGTACAAGAAATTAATTACAATGAAATTATTAAAGGCAAATTAGAGAGAAGAAATCTTACTAATACATAGGATGAAAGATGTTGATTAGACCGAGAGTCTAGGAAGGGGATTAACCTCACATACTAATTATTACACAAATTTTGGGATTAAAACCCATAATAAAATCACTAGTTTTTGAACAAAATATCTCCCTAAAACTCTCTCTAAATGAAAACTAGATGAAGATAATATGAAAGATGATAGGTATTATTGAGGGGTTCAGGCCCCTTTATTTCACATAAGTACAAAGCACTAGAAGACAAAAGTCAAAAGAATCTAAGGAAAATCGTCAAAAACGAGGTTATAGAAATTTCCCCTAGAAGACGCTCCCATCGGAGGATCTTGTTCTTAAAAATACATGTCATGTTGACTCTCCTCGACTCGAGGAGAACCACCCTCGAGTCGAGGGTAATAGTTCTCGAGTCGAGGGACTGTGCGCAGGGCAATCTTCGAACGGGCATAACTCTCACCTCTGATATTCATTTTGAGCTCATGATATATCGTTGGAAAGCTAAGACGATGAAATTTCCTCTCCACTTAAAATTTTTGTAAAATATCTTCTGGTTAGAGAGTTATGATCCAATGAAGTCGGAGGTGATGGTGTGGGGTTTTCTGAGTGTGGTCAAACTACCTTCTCCTTGAATCTCGCTCACACTCGTAGCTTGATCTTCTATTCCCATCCAACTCTCACCAAAAGGGTCTTGAGCCACCAAAATCCCATAAAACCATTTATTAAACTTCAAATGTACTCCTAATGATGCATGTGGTTTACGAGTCAAGATAATACCATGCCCAAATAACCCCTAAATCGCCTAAATCACGCAGATTAACATACTACATTTACAGCATATCAGCTACTATGCTAGTATAATTTAGCTATGACCATAAAAATTTTGTTACAAAAATGAAATTCTTATAAGGTTCCTTTACTCTGCACATGAATTCGAGTTGATGTAATCATAATAAAAAATCAGCGACGAAATAAAAAATAGAGACATATGTATCATGGATTTTCACGACTTCATCAAGGAATGATTACCAACTATTAACAAATCATGATTCCAACAATTAATCTCTCATGATTTTCAACACGATTAACAAATCATGATTTTCAATAACTAACAATCAACAAATTCTCGAGGAAAGAAACAATTGAGTAACACAATCATTATACTCCATGTCAAAAAAAAATCATATGATATATTCATCATTATAGATTCAACACCTAACCTCCTCGCAAGGCCTCGTTTATCCAATTCTGCCGTGACGGAAGGGACTCGATCGGGGGCACTCGTCACATTTCCTCGATTTCTTTCCTGCAACAGTATTCGGTCATCGTAAACAAGCCCAGGATGTCCTACCTTTCTCGACATTGTTAATACGGAAACTGAATATGAAATTTAAAAAACAAACAATTTCAAAGAGATAGAAGGAGAAATTGTTTTTTCCAATCAAGTTGTGAGAACAATGCATACATGTAAAAAGATATGAAACTTAAATTTAGAAAACCATAATTGCGAACTTAAACTAGAACAAATTGTTACTATGAAACTTTTGGATTCATGAATAAAAATGAAAAAACAAACTCCATTATCGTTTGAGCTGGAAGAGAAAATATTTAGAGAGACATAATTCGATTTTTTTTTAAATAAAATGTGTTTGAAGAGAGAGAGAGATTTTAGAAGGAAAAAGAGAGAAATTAAAAAAAGGCAAAACATGAAATTGTTTATTTAATTCTAAGAACAATGATCATTTGTAGTGAAGGATGAAGATTATTAAAGGATTCGCCAATTCGATTAGACAATTATTTGGTCCCGACATTTCCACTTTTAAATTTGGGATAATTTCCACGATACCCCTGAGTTATCCGAGTTTTTCTGGTATACCCCTCAAGTTTCCTCAAATACCCCTGAGTCTTGCAAAACATGATTTTTTTACTAACTGAGTCTAACACTGTTATCCCTTTAGTGTGTTTGACTTTTTTCTAACCAAATTGACCCTTAATAACATCAATTAAAAAAAAACGCAATCTTCTCTCTCCCCCCTCACCACCTCACTAACGCAGCCCTGCCTCACCAATGCACCAATGCACCAATAGAACCCATCACCACCACCAAGGTGAGCGACTGAAGCCGGAGAACACTGCCCCGACCACCATATGTCACACCTCCTTTAATTCCCCCTCGTTTCCACCATCTTCTTCTTCGTTGTTCTCTCATCTTCAACAAACAACAATGTCAGCAAAAATGGCAGACAATAAGGTGCGCAAGAGGGTTTATGGGTTGTAGCTTCCACGGATAAGGGTTAGGGAAGGGACTGAAACATGAGAGAGAGAAAATGACAAAAAGAGGTCGCGTGAGGCAAGATAGGTGGTGGCGCCGGATGAAAGTTGCCATCGTGGAGCCGACTTATCAGGCCGCTCATAGTGGTGGTGAAAGAGTCCCAACGGGTGGTGGGTGGGTTGGTGCGATAGTGGCTGCGAAAGGTGGGTGTAGGGGAAGGGAGATGAGAGAGAAAATGGGAGAAAATTTGGGTGAGATTTTTTTTATTAATTTTTTTAGTTTATAACTTACTCCCTCCGGTCCACATTAAACTTCCCATCCTGTTTTTTAAGCTTTTGACTTTGTTTTCCCCATTTACAAAATATTACGTTCTTTGCCGAATGAATAATTATGGAGGCAAGATAAAGATGTTGGTTATAACTACCTTTTAAATTTATTTGGTAAATAAATCATTAAGAATTATTTATTAGCTTTCCCTTTAAGGTGCGCAAAAGGGAGCGGGAAGTTTTATGTGGACCGGAGGGAGTATTTGATTAAGGGTCAAGTTTTTCAAAAGTAAGACTCTGTTAGTAAAAAATACCACAAAATCTTGTTTTGCAAACCTCATGGATATTTTAAGAAACTCGGAAATTCGATTGCTATACCAAAAATCACGGATACCTCTAAATTATCACTTTAAGTCTTCAGATTTTTATTCCCTCTAAATTTCCGAGATTTTCGTATTCCTGCCAACCCTCTTCTTTCTTTTTTCCTAACCGGGTATCCCAAATTAATCAATTAATTAGAAGTTAGGTTTTTGTTTCGGGTGATAATAAACAGTAAAAATTAATAAAAATGATGCCTGAGTTAGATGTCGTTTTATACGATAACAAGATAGGAGCTCGTGCTTCACACGACCGGTGTGTATTTTTTTTTTAAAATTATTTAGTTGGCGTTTTCTGATATTTAGTTGGCGTTATGTATATTGTAGATTAGCTGGCGTTTACTGCTATTTAGTTTCTCAATTGATTTAATTCTTAACCGTTTTTTTGTTGAATTGATTGTTCTACTATTTTTATTTTCATATTGTTTTTAGTATTTTTTTTGTAAGTGGTTGTGTCTTATAAAGAACTGTGTAGTACAATTTTATTTTTAGTTTTTTAGGTGATATTAACTTTGGGAATTGGGAGATGGATGAAAGATTGACATTATATTTGAGACATGTAATCTCTCTGTCTACCTTGTACCTCTCCTTTGACTAAGTAATAATAAGAATAAAATAAAAAACTAAAGTTCATGCACCACAGAAGGAGTGACATGAGTTGTACTTACTCTTTATATTAAATATTCATGTACAAACTTAATGACATGTGTGACCGTATGCATAATGCATAATGAACTCATGATATATTTTTTTTTTCATCATTCCCTTCAATTCGATTTCATACGTTCGGGCGTTGTCTAGGAAAAACCGTTACGGATCTGGGAGAAAAGTATGTGATATTTAAATTTTTTTTTCTTTAGTTTTAGGTTTAGTTTTCCTAGTTCATTTTATTGTAATATTTTGATTTACAAATTTAATTGTAAAAACAGTTGTTTTTAATTAAGTTACAGATCTGATATACTTTGTTCAATATTGAATGTTGTTGTATATCATTGTATGTCGATTTTAGATTCCGTGACATATTTTGTGCAGTTCATGTTTTCTATATGTTGAAATTCATTAATCTCCGATTGTTCATCTTCAACAACATCGCATCTCCCTCCTCGCACTTCTCTTGTCTCATTCCCATGTGTACCTATCCGTTTAAAATTCCATGCATTTTTTTATGTCAAATTCTTGTTTTTTTCCTTTTTTTTAACATGTTGTTAGACATAAGACACCGATTTTACGTTAAATCGGTGTTGTATGTTTTATCAAAATTGTGTCTCCAATAGGACATAAGACACCGGTTTTGTCCTCAACCGGTGTCTTATGTGTATCTTTTAACACCGGGGTTTCCAATCGGCAACCGGTGTCTTAGCCTAAGGCACCAGCAGTCCAGACACCGGGTATAACCGGTGTCTAGCTCATTTAGGACCCGGTGTTAAATACGATTTTTGGCGTAGTGAATGTCTCTACTGATTCATGCACAAACTAAATGTACATGTGTGACCATATGCATAATGTAATGTGAATTGTATGACCTAAATCTTGAAGTATACAATGTCCCTACTTTGAACCAATAGAAATTGGAAAAATGTCCCTACCAAACTTTTGCAACCCAAAATTATACGAGATATATGATTATAAAAAGTCGTAGTTCTTTTAAAGAAATCGGTAGGGCTCATTCGATATCACTCCCATTTTCATTTTTGGGGTTTTTTGTGTTCTAAAATTTCGTCAAAAAAGTTATAAAATCAGAAATAAATTGATTGTATGAACAATAATCATATAGTAAATGAAAACTGACAACTTAAAAACTAAAGTGGGAGTATGCTTCAAACTTTCATTCCAATATGCTTCAAAGGTTGAGGAGAGAGGGAAAATAAAAAGGATTCTAGGAGAATCTTAAGCTCAGCTCCAAGCTTCCATGCCCGAAAACTTCATCACCGCTCTTTAGTTGAATCCATGGTGAATACGAGCATTCAGAAGAAAAAAAACTACACAAATCTGTTCCTCTCAAAATACCACATCTAATGATAGTAATTTGATAGGCAATGATTCATAATTACCGGAGAAAAATAAGACCCAGAAAGACGATACTATCTCAACGGAAAGGGGGGGGGGGAGTTGTAGTCCGGATCACCTTCTCCGATTACCTGGTGGCCGCGAAATTACCTCTATCGCGAGATTTAGTAAGCCCTGGGCTCATCCATGTTCCTGAGATTTTACCACTTGTTGTTGTCCTTGATGAAAATGCACTACTACAAAAGACAATAAAGACGTCGGACATTTTTACATATACACGTAGGATTCGCCTTAGACGTTACGTTGGGTGACTTCTATTCATATGGAATAGACGTCGGTTTTAACTATGGCGTGTATCAAAAGTATAGACACGAGTTTTTTTTTTCTTCAGAAAACTCATGTCTATGTGGCCTAATAGACGTCGGATGTCCTTAAATATCCAATGTCTATAGGGACTATATACATCAGCTTTTTTTTAAAGTCCCATGTGTATTCTTCGACTAAATATAAAAAAAAGATTCTGAACCACACATTGCATTAATGTAATTTGTTTGAACAAATATAACTCGTATATTGATCAATACACAATTACGAACTTACAAATGTTGTATGCTCTAAACACTAGGAAACCAATCGTATTCGACAAATTTACACACTAAAAAAACGATTAACCAGATTTTACGAACTTACAAATAATGTTGTATGCTCTAAACACTAGGAAACCAATCGTATCCGACAACTTTACACACTAAAAAAACAATTAACCAGATTTTAATTATCGTCTTTGCCGCTGTTGGTGATTGTTGTAATTGTAGCCTTTGAATATTCAATTTTCATAGTAGACGGAGTCATGGAGTTTTTACCTAAAACCAAGAAGAAGAAAATTTTCAATCTCACAAACATCTAAAATCATCCAAAAAATGCTTCACTAAATCATGAACGACTAAAGCAAAAATTAAGACCACAACCAAATTAGAGAGCAAGAAAAAAGAAGTAACTCAAAAACAAGAATACATGACCAGATCTAGATTTTCAACAAACAATGGAAAAGAAATTAGACAATGAAACTTATAGGAATTGCAAGTTAAGAATCCTCATGACGAAAATAGAGTAGAAAGATCGACTTTGAAGACAAAAATCACATCTTAGGCATAACGAATATAAAGAAAAACCCTAGGATTTGGGGGGGGGGGTTTGTTTCTTCTTGGGACTAATACATACCCAACTGATATTTTACCAAAAAAAATGAGATTCTGGCAAAATCAAAAAGTTTTTTTTAATATCAAAACCACAATTGAAATCCTCATATGAATAAATCAATACCACAATTAAAATTCTCATATGAATAAAATGTAAATTGATATATTTGATTCTTGAAGATGCAACATGCAACATTATATTGACTCAAAAATCGATGTACGGGTGATAGTTGTTGGTGTTCGAGTAGGTGTAAGAAAAGGAGAGTTAAGAGATTGAAGTAGGTTGAGAGAGTGGTGAATGAGATGATAGATTAAGAAAAGACGATGAAAGAGAAAAAGACTTGTTTGAGAATTCTGGGTGCAGTAGGCGGCACTAGGAGAGAGAGTATGAAGAAAGTGTTGAGGGTTAGGGTTGGGTTTTATTAATTAGAGAAAATGTTCAAATAATAGACATGGGTTTTTGTATAATCCTTGTTATATTGATTTCGGAACAAACAATCGAAAATTAATAGACGTCGATTTTGCTAAAACTATGATGTTTTTGTTACCATAATAGACATGAGTTTTTACTTAAAAAGTAAAAACCCATGTCTATTATTTGACCTAAATTGCGAAAATGACACCGGTTTCTTATAGACATGGGTTTTATATATATCCAATGTTTATCTAGTGATGTCTACCGTGCATTTTGTAGTAGTGATGGAACAACTGAAAACCCTATTAATGTGAATGGGCCTGATAACACTGTGCCTGATGCTACTACTACTATGTTGCTCATTACTTATGGTACCCTTGATTGGATGAAACCTGGATCGAATCATATCATCCATGTGAAAAATGGAATGCAGTTAAACTATATTCCAGAAAACAATCTTGAGGCGACCTTGGAAATGGAGGATTTTAAACAAGAACTCAAATATTGGGAATACACATTGGTTAGGCATGTTATTGGTACAAAACCCACTTAGAAAATCCCGAGTGAATTTGCCCAAAAGCATTCGAACTTTGTTGGCCAACCTCTGATTCAATACTTTAAGAAGGGATGGTTCTTCATGAAATTTGAATAAATAAGAATACGGAAAATTTCTTAAGAAGTGGTCTTGGTACTATGGAGAATTTGCTCTCATCCTGAAAGAATGATCTCCCACATTTAGTCAGGAAAGCACATCTCTAGTTCCTGTCTGGATTCTCTTCCCAGACCTTGAATCTCATTTTTGGTCTCAAATTGCAATGAGTTAGATTGCCAACCTGATTGGAAACCCACTATTTGCTGACCTAAATACTACACTCAAAGAAAATTAAAGTTGTCTTTTGAGAGAGTAGTAGTGGAGGTAGACGTTGATTTGGAGTTGCCCAATGCAGTTACAATAATCCACACATCGTCTGGAAAAAGTGTCCAGAGTGTGAAATATGAATGGGTGCCCTTCTATTGCACCTACTGCGCAAAAAATTGGCTCATATACAACAAAGGTGTAAATTGTGGAAAAAATACCCAAAGCCTACCACCGTGAATAAGATGTATGTTCCAAAACCAAGGATTGAAGCTAAGTCCCAAGGTGAGACAGTGCATCCTGTCATTTTTTTAGCATATGGAGGAGAAAGGTAATGATGCAACCACCTATGAAAAAAACCAGTCCTAGAATGATAATTGGAAAGTATAAGGATAAATATGGGTTTACTCAGGTCATTGAGAGAAAATCTAGATCAACGTCGATGAAAAAACTGGCATTTGTGGAAAACATATATGATGCACTGCAGAATTCAAAAGATGATGTGATGCACATATACTCTAAAGATGAAAAGCGGGTTTTGATAATGCATATTGTTTGTAAGGAGGTTGACCCTAGGGCTGGTATTTCACTTGAATGATAATATCATCCCAAAATATCAGAGGTTGTAACAAGCCTCATACGCAACATGAAGCTTATTAATATTTCGTGCATAATAATGTAGACATATTTGGATGGAGTATTGGAGACAAGGGTGGGGGAAAGAAAAGGTATCAGCATTCTCAAAAAAAAAAATTTAAGGATGTGGTGTGGCTCACAACGACATTAGCCACAACAATGGTAGAATTTGGTTGATTTGGAGAAAAGCTACAATCAAGTTGATGCACAATTCATTCATTCCCAGGTAAATTGTCTTAACTCCCACTTCACATGTAGGGCTACCTTTGTGGTGGTAAATTCACACACCTCAATGTGGAAGTTGACCTCACAAAGCCTTTACTGTCCAAATTCTGGTTTTAATGGAAAAAACTGAAAAATACAGTACATAGATCTTCTTCTAATCTACTACAAATTGGCAAACTAGGTCATAAGGATGACGAATGCCCGTTGTAGACACCCTACTCGGGGGCTTCGCATTTTATAACGCCCGATGATGAGATGGATAGTGGATTGCGGTGAAAGGTTCGTTTGCCAGCGAATTCGAGTTTACGGTCTTGACCCGAGTTACGATTTAGCCTAATATCTAGCCCACTTGATCTATTGTAATTTGATATCGGGTAAGAGGTCCAAGTGATATCCTAAACTCATAGTTATTATTAAAACCCATGTTGTTGTGTACGTAAAAGACCATGTTCATTTGAAAACCGATATCAAGCTCGTGTGGCAACTGTATGGCAACTTATGAGTATTTGACCGAAGCCCAAAACAAAAATTAGTCCATTCAATTTGGTATGAGAATGGTACGTAGTGAGAGTCCAAGTGCAGTTGGCATTTAAGTGGCATTTCCCCTTGTCAAGTGTTTTAGTTGAGAAATATTCCGTAAGCTTATCTTTTTAGTCAACCAATCAATTAGTGGGATGAAATCATCTAAATACAAATATAAGAAGTCTTTGGACTCTTATTAACGTGTTTAACACACATGATATGTATAGATTTAAAGGTAGATACAAATTCCAACTAAAACTCTTTATCTTGTATGAAATTTAATCTTATCATTTGAAACCTCTTCTAAGCTAAGTGAGGTCTCACGGCAAACATACAACTCTCTCACCAGCACATATATATATATATATATTCATTTGTTTAGCATGGGGTGGGGGGGGGGGTACGCACAAAGTATTGCACAACGGACGCAAAAAGGGCATATCATACTATACACAAAACTAGCTACAAAAATGGTCTAACCTATCTCTACGTCCAAATACATATCTCTCTATCACACTTATATACACACGATACGGGACAATGGAAGGATTAGCCAAGAACACCACTTGTGTTATTCTCAACCATAACCCTTAAAGTGCATAAGGGTCAAGATCAAGATCGGCGGCGTTGCCGGGCGAAGCCGAGAACCGTACGATATCGAATACATCCACCCGAGGGCCTCAAACATTCTCGAAACTTATTTCCAAATTGTTATTGTTCTTAAAAGTACACACGGTCTTTACAGATTTGGATTTGTTCTTCATTGTTTTTGATGTCCTTTAATTTTTTTTAATGTGCGTACGTATGCGTATTTGTTAGTTTAGAGTTAACAATTCCACTCTCTGACATCTTTACTTGGTTTCACTCATGCATGCTACATACGTATCTTTGCGTAATTCTCATAATATTCAATTCAAAACTTGTTTTACAAGAGATACGATATATGCGTTTGTGCTATCATATGTTAATTAATCTTTTCGAAGGATTATCATTATCGTATGTCGCATGCTAGTTGCTATGTGAAATTTTATCGTCGATTATGAACTTTATATTTATCTTGGATCAATTAGTAGAGGCCGTCTTAGGACGGGCGATTTGGGTGCCTAACACCTTCCCAAATCGTACCTTGCAAAGGACCCATTCTAGGTTCGTAGGATCCTATAAAAAATCCTTCTGGCAACTCCAATTCCAATATAAAAAATAGCAAGACCCAATCGGTCCACCTTCAGGCCGGTACGGTATCTCACACCCGTTATTCAAGGAAAAACAGGGGGATGAACATGATATGCTTCTCGATTCAACTGAATCAGCATTTGAACAACCACCGGAGGAACTGCAATATTTTGGCTCATGGATGGTTGTTAAATACAAAGATAAGAACAAAGAAACTACAAGGCAAAAGCCAAAAGATCCAAGAAAAAACCGTCGAAAAGTCCATAGGAAACTTTGCGGAAGTCGCCTTTCTTGGACCGAGAAGAGCACGTCTCGGACCGAGACGATTGACTTTTTCGAGTCGAGAAGCCTGTCCCGAATAAGGCAAACATCCTTGGGTCGAGGACAAGAACCCTCAAGTCGAGGGACTGTGCACACGTCAATCTTCGAACGAGCATAACTCTCACCTCTGAACTTCATTTTAAGCTCATAATATATCATTAGAAAGCTAACATCATGAAATTTCCTCTCCAATTAGAATTTTAGCAAAACGTCTTCTGGTTAGAAAGTTATGATCCTGTAAAGTCGGAGGTGATGGTTTGTGGTTCTTGGAGTGTGGTCAAACTATCTTCTCCTTGAATCTCGCTCCAACTCGTAGCTTGATAAGTGATTATTTATAAGGTTTATGCCCACTAATTCAATGTGTTTAGTGTCGTTTATCGGATAATTTGAGGTAGTTCGCTAATATTTCTCATTATTGGGCTTTGATCACTTGATTGTCATTTTGTCATGAATTAACCTAATAATTGGGTCATTTTTATCTAGTTGTGACATCCCATGAATTGAAGTTCGGAAATACACTAAAGTGTGTGCATTGATGTATTAGACAAGTTTGTTACTAGTTTGTTTTCTGGGGCATAATTCTCTAATCCAGAGTCCAATTAAGACATTTCAAATGGGCACGAAATTAAAGATTAAATCAACGCCTAAAACTTTTATTCTTGGAGCTTGAATAGATTATTGATTTGAGAGAATGACTTTACTCGTTGAAATTGGCTGATTCATAAAAGCAATTCAATTATGTCCATATGAAATGTTATGGTGATATGAAGTAATGATGGAAGTTAGAAAATGCAAGAACATACACTAATGCTGCGTTTTTTTGGCTCTCTTATTGCACAATTCCAAGATCATTTAAAAATGAAGAGAAACAGACGAATAAAGAAGGTGAAAACTTTTAATCCACATTAATGCTTTTCCCAATTGATTTTCTATATAAATCCCAAGTTGTACCTTGAAATACCAAGCAAGCACAATACAATTTTTAGAACCAAACATAATTTGAGAGTAAGAGTAATACAAGAGAAAGAAAGTCTTGGAGTGGGGCTACTTCCACAACAAGGAGGACAAATTTGGGGCACAAAGGAGGCGTCAAACCCGAGTTTGTGCGACACTTTCCGGGCTCAATCATAAGTTCTTCTCTTCTCTTTGTATTTTGGCCTTAATTTGTAAAACATACTCTCGGGTTCCCGATTTTATTAGTAGAATTATTTTGATTTCCAATCATTATTTTGTCTTTGAATTCTAATATTCATGAAGATTAATTTCGTTTCTCAATTTGATTATCATCAAGTTATACTTGCACTTACTCCCTCCATTTCATTAGGTTCTTTGCATTTGGTTTGAATTCCTCTCACAGATTCAAACCAAATGCAAAGAACCTAATAAAATGGAGGGAGTAATTATTTAAAAACAACTCCTTCATTCTTGATTGCTATCTTTCTAGTATAAAGTGTGATATTAATGCTAAGTACATGATTTGGTCTAGTTTGGATTATGTGCTATGAGTAGCAACTAATTGGAATTTGGGTCTGCGACATAGTCTAAATTTCTATTAGCGTATAACTTGGTCACATTGGTTTAACATCTATGTGTTTGAATTGATGTAGGTTGGTTGAATTTAATGCCACTTGTTGAGTCTTTTTGTGTTGTGACATATGCGGAGAGATTAGACAAGACGTTAGAGTTAGTTTTGGCATAGTCTGAAATTGGTTACACCTTCTCCTAATTTAGAGTAGGTAGATAAAGACAAGTTTGTCGGGCTAGATTATGTTAAGATTGATCTTTGCCTAGTTTTAGATTGATCTTCATGTCGGAGAGATGAGGATACTAAAGGGGAGTTTTTCTAATAAAACTTCTAACATTAACCTGCCAAATTGAAAAACAGATTAATTGACGTGCACTAAATATATCATTGGAAAGACAATTAATTCTACTTACGAGATTATATTGGTGCTTGACTTCAATTGCTAATATCTAGCATTTAAGTTTACATTTATGTTTCACTTAGCAAAAGACAATTTATACAAACCCCCCGAAACAAGTACATATTGTAAATCGTCAGTCAAGGTGCAATTAATATAGCAAATTTATGGACATTATCTATCAACCTCCTCGTGAGATCGATACCTTCTTACCCTATAGTACGAATATTTTAATATTTAGAGTGGATAGGAATGATTTAATTTGTGTACGGAAACGACACGTATCAAATTTTGGCGCCTCTGTCGGGGAGGTTATGTGTTTTAAATTTGTATTACACCTTATGTTGTATGTTCCTTTTTGTTTATATTCATACATTCGAAAATGATGTGTGTGAAATTAAAAATTAGGACTTGTATATATGTCTAACTAGCATTTTATTTGTATTTACTTGTGATCAACCATTTTTATTTTCATTTTTATTTTCATTTTTGGTTTCATGACCTATCTTCAGGTGCATGAACACGCGGAGAGGTAACGCAGAGATGTTGTTTGACCTTGAAATCGAGCGAACTGCTCGTAGGATAAGAAAGGAACAAAGAGACAAACAAAGGGAAGATAACTTATTCTTGGAAACTTTGTTTGCTGAAGACAAAATGGCGAGAGAACGAACTTTAAGGGAATTATCTGCACCAACTTTGGGGACCCAACCACTGAGCATTGTTTTTCCAGACTTGGAAAGACCATTAATGTTAATCTCAGATTTTATCAATCTTTTACCCAAGTTTTATGGTTGTGCAAATGATAATGCTCAACGTCATTTACAAGAGCTTATTGTTGTGTGTTCTACTATACAACTTGATGGTGTAGCTTAGGACCAAATAAAATTGCGTGCTTTTCCGTTTACTTTAGTTGAAGCGGAAAAAGATTCGTTATATTACTTGCATGCTGGTTCAATTACTACATGGTCTGCATTAGAAAGGGCTTTTCTTGAAAAATTCTTATCTCCTAGCAGAATAGGAGCTATTAGGAAAGATATTTCTGGTATTAAACAAAAACCTTATGAGTCTTTGTATGTGTATCGCGAAAGGTTCAATAGACTATGTGCTAACTGTCCACAACATCAAATAAGTGAAGAACTCTTATTTTAATATTTTTATGATGGTCTATCACTTAAAGACAAGGGAAAAGTAGATTCTGCTAGTGGAGGTGTTCTAATGAATAAAACCGCTAGTGAGGCTAAACAACTAATTGATAGTATGGCCTTGAATTCGCTATAGTATAGCTCTACAGACGATGTTAGAGGAGTTAGCAGAATTGATTTAAGTGGCATTCAAAATCAAATGCAAGAAAATTCTCAACAAATTGCTACACTTACTACTTTGATGTCAAAACTTGTCTCGAACAAGTCTGTTCCTAATGTGTGTGTGGAATATGTTCTGATGTGTCTCATGCTTCAAATGAGTGTCCTTCCTTGCGTGCGGAGGATGTGAATGCTATGAATGGTTTTTCTAATAATCAGCAAAGGAAATATGATCCATTTTCACATACCTATAACGAGGGCTGGAGGGACCACCCCAATTTCAAGTATGGACCAGCTTGACCAAAACCCAAGCTATGGAGCCCCTAGACCTTTTGTTAATAACAATCCAATGGCTCGACCACACAGACAAGCGGGTTCATCTTTAGAGGATACGATGAAATAGTTAACAACCCAAATAGGTCAAGTACACTAGGGACACAATACCAACTAAAGACTGATGCCCCATTTGCGACAATCGGACACACAAATAGACCAGATGTGTACTTCTTTGAGTAACATTGAATCTCGACTCTCAGGTGCCCTCCCTTCTCAAATATTGCCTAATCCCACCAAAAATGCCAAAGCTATAACCCTTAGAAGTGGAAAACACCTTCAGCAACCTAAGGTTAAAAATAGGGAAGTGGAGGAAGAATTGGAAGTCAACATTAATGGTCTTCTAGGGGCTGATAATGTTCAAAATCCTAATCTAAGCAATGAGTTGAAGGAGAGACAAGGAGTGAGCTTGATGGTAGTGCTAAAGTAAAGACTAAGCCTAGTATTGATATAATCGGTTTTAAAGATGCCCCTCCTTTTCCATCGAGATTTGCAAAGGCTAAAAATAAGGTCCTTGACGATGAGATCCTTGAAACTCTTAGGAAAGTTGAGGTGAATATACCTTTGCTTGATGCGATAAAAAAAGTTCAAAGTATGCCAAATTTCTCGAGGAACTTTACACTAACAAGAGAAAATTCAAGGATGAGAAGACAACTGTAGGGGAAAACTTATTTACAAAGAAAACTTCCCACCATATGTAAAGAACCTGACATGTTTACCATAACTTGTAAAATTGGTAAGTCTTGTTTTGAAAGATGCATGCTTGATTTAGAGGAGTGATAAGGGGAGCACTGTGATGTGGTAAAGGCAGCAGAGGGGCAGCAAAGCAAATATTAGGGAATTGTGGAAATTAGGTGGGAAGGGCTTCTAAGCAACAATTAAAAAGAAAAAACTCTTCTCCTTGGTTCACGACTTCACTGAGAGTTTCCATTCTCTCTCTTCTTTGAGTTCTTTTATCCTCTCTCTCTCCTGTACTCTCAAACTCATCAATTTCGACCCCTCTTCGATCATTCTCTCTCGCATTCTAAATAACTCAATCCATTTCTGCGCCTTAACGTATGATCAGTCATATCTCGCACTCCATTTCGCAGTCACTGGTTCAGGTAATTGGTTTTAATTAAGAAATTAGGTTTAGTTGTTGATTAGAAAATATAAAATTGGGGGGGAGGGGGGGTTGATAATGTTAATTGTATCTTAATTAGTTTCATTGTGAGTTGTGATTTGTGTGATTATTCACTTACAGGATAGTACGTCTTGATTCAAGTCTTAATTGTATTGGGGATTCGACTTTTTGTTTTTGTTTTTGTTTTTTATCATTGTGTGTATCTTTCATAGTTCTCGTCTAAATACAAAGCTAATCTATTTTTTTCTTACAACTAATACTGTCTTTGATTCTTTATGGTGTGATTCTCTCTCTTCTCTACAACGACCTCTTTCATCAACAATCTAAAACCCGATGCCATGAAAATTGAAGAGGATAAAAGATGGAACGAACATGAAACCATACTCACTGAGCTATAGCGTTTAAAGGTAAGAAATTTATATCGCTTATACGGAATTTTATTGATTCAATAAAAGAAATTAGGTTTTCAATTATTTGGGGTTTTTTCAATAATTTCATTTGTTTGGGATTGTTTGTTAATGTGAATTATTGTAATGAGGTATATTTTCGATTTTTGCTACTACTGGCAACAAGTTTATGAAATTTCACATGTTTGGGTTTTTGCAAGAATCATATTTAGTTTTAATGTTGAATCGTGAACAGATTGTCACATTGTCGGATAGATAATTTGTATTGTATTATGAATTAGTTGTGTGATTGAGAAACAATAATATGATCAGATCGTCTCATTAGTGTGTATTGGATTGTCTTGTGTAAATATGAATTTGTGTCTCTATGTTGCTTGAGTTTGTGTTTGTAGTGATGTTGCACATGAAGACATCATGGCTACGTTTTACCATATTATTATTTCTAAATTGGAGCTCTGTTGCTTAAATAAACTTAACAATTCTTGTGAACGTAATTGATCTTTCTTGAATCCCCAAACTGATATCATCAGGGATAACTCTGTTGGGCTCTTGCACCAACCACAACACTGCCACAAGGTGAAGACATTGGTGGTATATAGAGGAATTTTCAGGAAGCAACGATTCCCAATTAATGTGGCAGAGACCAATACTCCAAAAGAGAAAATCATCATGATAATGTCAACTTGTCAGTGCAGTAATTACAGTTTGATCAGGTTTGAGAATGAAATGGTATCCAGGTTATTCACCATCTCATGACTCGGAACATTTGTTCCCTTATAGTGTTCCGTCTTTCCATCTTTAGTTTTAGCTTGTGATAACCTGGATCTTTGCCTTGCATGTACTACGACAATTGGAAGTAGTATCTCTGAATTTTGTATCTCATTGTGTACCCAAGATCATTCACAATTAAGTGAATAAAGTGATCATGGTGTTTATGGGAGTGATGATCACACATGCATGTATGTATGTTGTTTCCTATTCTCTGTTACATCTTCTGCTGCTGGTCTTTAGTGTTGTCGTGCTGCGGATTCTACTCTGTTTCCATTCCGTAAATGTTGTTGTTCTGTTTCCGCTGTTGTTGCTGTTTTGGTGGTGTTGTTTTTGTTGGTGATGCTGTTAATTTACAAATAATCTACAATTACAAATGCAAATGTATGATACATATGCAAATAGTTTTAGAATTGTGATGCCACTGATGTTAATTTTCTGCTGCAGCTTTTTTTTTTTTTTTTTTTTTTTTGAGCTTGAATGTTGTCACCCTTATTAATTTTTAAGGCTTTACATTTTTGACTTCATTCTTCATGGTCGCAAATATATTGTTGAGATTGTGATTCTTTTAAGGCTATTAGCTCAAGGTGGAAGAGCATGTGCATTTGCGCCAAGATGTGGGTTCATGTCCCATATAGCCTATGAAATTAAAAAAAAACATTGGGATAGGGAACGCGACGGAATAAAACTAATATATACTCTGTAACTAATCGAGATCATATATACATAGGTTATTATCAAGAGCATAACTTTCGAAAAATATCTTCAATATACTATTCAATATGGGGCCTGAGCCTGCAGGCTCATTCTAACACGACATTCTTTCATCTGACTTTCTTCCTTGTAAGTTGTAATGCTATTTCAAACACCATAAGAATATGACTCAATAATGTAGTCTTAGTCATACATAATATGTATTTGTTGCATACACGATATTGTCTTTAATTAATCTTATGTTGTCCTATTTATTTAATATGTTGTACTTTCAAAATTATTCTAAAATAATGTAAAGAATGAATAACTTAAAGGCAAAGCACATAATACAACATCCTCTTAATGTTCATTGAGCATCATAAAAATTGCACATCAATATACCAAGCATGCTAGTATACACTATAGGTGTATTATAGTATTTGATAAACCAAGGTCAAATTTAAATCTATTTCTAAATCACATAATTGGATCAAAATAACATCATACTATTACCAAGACACATAAGACACGTGTAAGACAAGATGAAAGGAATTGTGAATAAGATCTTCGAATGTGAATAGGGATCCGTCTTGTGAATCCACAAGATCCGTCTTGTTCATGAACCTATTGATGATAACTCTTTTTAGGCGAGATAAATAATTACCGTGACGATAAATGTCGATAGGTTGTGTTATTGAAGTTATATTGTCTTACACAAGCTTTGTTTGTCTTTGTAGTGTTTATTATTATATATATGGCACAAATTTAATTATGGACGCGTATTGTTATTTATCCGGACATATGTGTCTTAGTGGTATTATCTATAACTCGCCATATCTCATATTTGTAACAATGATTTTATTTGTGTGGTCTAGTTAGCCTACCATTTAGAATCAGAACAATTTAACGAAATAGTGCTCGAAAAAAAAAGTGAAGAGCTATTCGTACGTATCATGCTTATCTTGATAGCCCACTCCAACACCCAAAACAAGACTATCTTGACACTTTGCAATGATTGTGGGTCAAAGTCATATGTGCCAGTACCATATTGTTGCTCAGAAGTGCTCAAATCCGCAAATTTGACAAAACCCGCTAGATGAGAGATGAAATTGTGCATGATTCAGGAGCAAGGAAGGATTGTATTCTCAGTAATTCTCATTTTCTGATCAAATTTATATCCCACCCCAACACCCATGACAACCACCACCATTGTTGTAAATACTTATATTACTTTACTAGGAATGCCATGGACGGACATCAGCAAATCTATAGCTAATTTATCGGAATAAGTATCTAATTTATTGATCCGGTAGTCGACACAATTTAGTTGCTTAATCTAATTCATATTGAAAGTGCAAAATATGAAAGGCGGGGGGGGGGGGATTTCGTCTTGAAACCGCAACAATCATACACCTACAATAATTTGTGAGGATGGTATGTAACATGGAAAGATGAAAATTTAGAGGGTATTTTGGAAATATGGCGGGCAAGATTAGTAGTAGACTGGGCGACAAATAACACCTCTAAAAAAAAGGGTGGAAGAAAACTTGTTTAACATTTTTTTAACATTATTTCAAAAAATTGTTCTTAGAATCATACATTTGCATTTGCAGATTATTGAAATCCTCGAAAGTTCTAAAACTAATTAAGACAACATAATAATACTTCTAAGACATATAAACCGATATGAAGATAATATAAGTTGTATAAGCTACATATTACAAATAGCGTGGCTAACAAGAAAGACATAATTTTGAGACGTTCAATTAACCCTGTCTAAAATTTTGTGTAAATGGAATTTCTAAGCATTGATCTACCCAATTTTTGCAATTCTAGGCCAAATTACTAAACTCTTTACTATATACAAAGACATTTTGTTTTCCATATACTATGTGGGATTCGAACCCACATCTTTGTGCAAATGCACATGCTCTTCAAGAGTTGAGCTAATAGCCTCTAAAGAGTGACAATCTATTAAAATCACAAAAGATTGAGAACTCACGTAAATGCTAAATGGACAAGCTTGCGGATAAAGAAGGTTTATTAGAGATAGTTAACAAAAGGCTACACACTGAAAAACATTTAGTCAATATTAATACAAACAACCATTTCCACTACTCACGTCTACAAAAAGACCAACATTACTGTGGTGTTCAGACCGACATACTGGAGCTCAGTCCTCGGCCTCTACCATCACCTGCCTTTATCAACACAAGAGGATAAGTCTTCAGTACTAAAATCGTCCAAAACTATTACTTATGAGGCTCATACGATAGGCTAAGGTAATTCTGCATTCAAAATGTACACACTAGTATAAGTCTGCAGCACTAAAATTCTTTCGAAAGGCATAACAAATACGAGGCTAGCTCATATAATAAGTAAAAATCAAAAGTGGACAATTTACCAATAGTGGATGCATTTACCCTCTACGCCAACCACAATTAATTTTACACACCAACACCAAACACAAATCGCAACTTTAGCACTTAATGAACCACCAGGCCAAACAAGATACTCGGAAAAAGAATTCAAATCCACACTAAGAAAATAATTTATCACTCCATTCACCTTCGATCAACTCATTTTCAATTATAGAGTATCCTAAACACCTTATCTGTTCGGTACTTCTAGAAGACTGGGAAAGCTTAATTCGATGTGATTGCCCAGTTAACTAACAAATGACAAGTGATCCAAATATTAATTCTAACAACCTTAAATACTCATCATCATTAAAATCTCATAAGACAAGAAAACTTATGTGCATCAACCTATCCAAAACTGGAAGCTTGAAATTGCTCAAATGCATTCAAATTCCACATTTTCGCCTCACACCAAGACACAAACACTTGGACAGAAACAGTACACTATCACCACCACTACCAATAATAATATCCACCAACATCAATCATATTTCTATTTCTCAATCACATAACTAATTCATAATACCGTACAAATGACTTATCCGACAATATGATAGCCGGCAGTTCACAATTTAACATTAGAAATGAATATGATCCTTGCAAGAATCATAGAAATTAAGTTTTCAATAAGGGGCTTTTTCAATAATATCCACCAACATCGAAATTTTATTGCTTCAATAATAAAGCCCCAAATTATTGAAAACCTAATTTCTATGATTCTTTGCAAACACCCAACATTTGAATTTTGATATACTTGTTGCCAAGAGTAGTAGCAAAAATCGATACTATACCTCATTACATTAACAAACAACCCCCAACAAATCAAATTATTGAAAAAGCCCCAAATTATTGAAAACTAAATTTCGATTTTTTGAAGCGATAAAATTTCGACATCAGTTTCTTACCTGCATGTGTTGTAGCTAAGTGAGTATAGATTCGTGTTGGAGCCATCTTTCTCTTGAATTTCCATGGCACTAGGCTTTAGAAGTCATTGTAAAGAATAGAGAGAATCACTCTGCAAAGAATCTAATAACAAGAGGGTCAAAGCGAAGAAGGAGATCAAGGATGACAGTACATTTGGTTTTCAAGCTCGTAGTAGACCAAAAGATTTATGTTTAATGAGGAGATAGAAAGTATATTGAGGAGTTGAAGAAGAGAGGAGTTGAGCTGTTGAGGAAAGGAAGTCAGTTTTTTTTTATTATTCTTTGCATGAATGCCCCTCCTGGGCTTTTCATCTATTTTCCAAAACATTGCTCCGGTGCCCTTCCTCCCCTATGTCGTTTTGTGTGTTGTGCAAATAGTGCCACATCACAGTGCTCCGTCTATCACTCCTCCTTGATTTAGGTGCCTCAATCAATGTTATACCAAAGTCTATTTTTGATTCTTTGAATTATGGAGTATTGGCTGCTACTGATGTTGTGGTCTAGCTTGCTGACAGATCGTATGCATACCCGTTAGGAGTCTTAGAGGATGTGCTTGTTCAAGTGAATGAAATGATTTTTCCTGGTGATTTCTACATTCTTGATATGGGTAATGCATGTGATTCTGCTAATGTGCCTTTGTTGTTAGGCAGGCTATTTTTGAAAACCTGCTAGAGCTAAGATTGATGTTTATGAGGGTATATTATATTTTGAATTTGAGGGTGAGGAGATTAAATTTTCTATCTATGATGCCATGAAATGTCCGAATGACATTAATAATGTTAGCTCTATTGACTGTATCGATGTGATTGAGTGAATTGCACAAGAAGTTTTTGATAAAGTGTTAGAGTCATCTATTGAAAATTTTGGTGCTGATATGATTGATGTAGACATTGCTTATTCGTCAAATGTTTGTGGTGCTAATTTGCATGACCTTGTTGTTGTGAATACTTTTGAATCTGCCTTTGAATGTGAGTTTAAAAGTGAAATTATTTTTTGCTCAAACTCGAAAGTTAGTCGTTCTCATGATGTCAATTTTGGTTTTATGTCTGATTTTGTTTCCACCAATGCATGCGATAAAAGTGTGAAACTTGTTTCAAGTCTAGAACTCCCGGTCAATGTCCCTAAGTTAATTCCATCTGTCCAATGTGCTTCTGCACTTGAACTGAAACCTTTACCTGCTAATTTGAAGTATGCATACTTAGGAGACAATGAGACTCTTCTAGTCATTATTTCTAGCTCGCTTTCTGTGTCACAAGAGGAAAAATTATTGAATGTGCTTAAACAGTTTAAGGAAGCTATAGGATGGACCATAGCAGATATTAAAGGCATTAGTCCTACTTTGTGCATGCATAAAATTTATCTTGAGAATGATGCTAAACCTGTTAGAGAGACTCAGAGGAGACTTAACTTATCAATGATGGAAGTAGTGAAGAAGGAAATTCTAAAGTAGCGTGATGCAGGTGTTAATTTTCCTATTTCTGATTCAAAGTGGGTAAGTCCTATTCATGTTGTTCATAAGAAGACAGGTATAACCGTTATTGAGAATGCTAAGGGAGAACTTGTTCCCACCAGAGAGTCAAACAGGTGGAGAGTGTGTATAGATTACATGAAGCTCAACCAAGCAACTAGGAAAGATCATTTTCCTTTACCATTCATTGACCACCAAATGCTTGAAAAGCTTGCTGAGCGTTCTTTTTTCTGCTTCCTTGATGGCTATTCAAGTTATATACAAGTTCGCATAGCTCCTGAGGACCAAGAAAATACTACATTTACTTGTCCGTTTGGTACATTTGCTTTTAGGAGGATGCCTTTTCGCCTTTGTAATGCTCCTGAAACATTCCAGCGTTGCATGATGAACATATTTTCCGATTTACTTGATACTTCAATGGAGGTATTTATGCATGATTTTACTGTTTTTGGTGATCATTTTGACATGTGTCTCCATAATTTACCTCTTGTGCTTAAAAGATGTGTTGAGACTAACCTTGTTTTGAATTTTGAGAAATGTCATTTCATGGTAGAAAAATGTGTAGTCTTGGGTCATATTGTTAGTTCAAAAGGATTGGAAGTGGATAAAGCCAAAATTGATGTTATAAGCTCATGATTGCAACTGCTTACCATCCCCAAACTAATGGGCAAGATGAGGTATCTAACCGAGAGGTTAAATATGTTTTGAAGAAAATGGTAAATCCTGATAGAAAAGATTGGAGTTTCCGTCTCGGTGATGCTTTATGGGCCTTTCGTACAGCTTATGAGACTCCTCTTAATATGTCTCCTTACAGATTAGTTTACGGGAAGTCTAGTCACTTACCCGTAGAACTTGAGCATAAATCTTGGTGGGCTGTTAAGCAGTGTAATATAGACTATGATAAGGCTGGAAAGGAGAGGCGATTGCAAGAACTAGAAGAGTTTAGACAAGAGGCATATGAGAATGCGAAAATTTATAAGCAAAAGACCAAGGCATTTCATGATAAAATGATTGCTAGGAAATCTTTTACTCCTGGACAAAAAGTTTTGTTGTTTAACTCACGTTTGATATTATTTCCTGGCAAATTGCAGAGTCGATGGCTTGGTCCTTTTGAGGTGCTTAATATTTTCCCACACGGTGGTGTTGAGATTAAGTCTCTTGATACTAATAAGGTTTTTAAGGTTAACGGTCAACGACTTAAGCCTTATTATGAGTTACCACAGGCGATGTTAATTGAAATGATAACCTTAGAACAACCTTGGTAACAAGAGTTTGTGTCGAGCCACGACATTAAACACGGCGCTACTTGGGAGGCAACCCAAGATTGATATCTTTAGTAATATAATTTGTTTTTATTTTATTTTAATTGTTCATGGAGTCAGCTTAAGTGCCTCCTGAGTTCGGTGCCTTTGTAGGAGGATGTATATAGTGTCGGCCAACAAAAAAATGGAAAAATTAAAAAACAAGAAAAAAAAAAGAGAGCGTTTTATCTATTCCATGCGTAGTTGCCTATCTTTCACTTGTCTTGGTCTTTTCATGGTATTTTTGCAGATTTGTCAGAGGTGGACATGATCAGGGACATTAATAGGAGCATAGACATGACACTCATAAGGATATGTTCGTGATGAGGGTTTCACTACGATCCTGGGAGATTGTAGATTCTTACATTGCTTCTTCGGACATTGATGCATGCTTGTTAAGATACTAATGCAACGCTTATATCCAGCTAAGTATCTTAACCCTTCCTCTTTTTTCTACATGTTCGATCAGTGCTTCTTGTCTTCTCCATCGAGGATAATGTCGAGTTTAAGTGTGGGGGAGAGGGTATACTTTGAAAGTTGAGATCTTTTTAATTTTTAATTCTTGGTGTTGCTGAATACACCAGTTGAAATTATGGTTGTTATATACTTGAATTTATGCCTCTATGTTTATAAGATTCACTAGACAAGGGAAGTTGACGACAAACTCCGGCTTATTATTCATTGACAAAAAAACATTAATAAAAGTCTTGTGTTCATTGACACTTCTCTTCCTATGAACTTGAGTTGATTAATTTTATTAACATATATATTTTAGGCCTCTTTTAACTTGAACTTGCGATTAATAACTAAGTCTAGCACTTGTTTTGGAGCGATTGGCCTCTGGTAATCGATGTTTCCTACTTCTATTATTTGGAAAACGAATTGACTGGGTTTGTGGTATGAATGGCAGGCTTGCTTGAAAGCTAATAAAAACCAGTGGGGCAACAATAACTTATGCTCTTGGAGTAACAATAATCTGAGCCAAGAGTGTGAGCAAATCTAAAATTAAAAGTCTCCACTGGAAATAAAAAGCTTAAAGTACAAAAAGTTCTAAAAATGAACATGGTTAAGTGTCTGAATGGAGAGGTCTAAGTATTGACAAATAATAGAAGGTATTCTCAATAAAAGATACACATGATTCTTAGGGCACTAGAGGCTGATTTAACAATACAGAAGCGAAAGCTTTTGGGATTATTTGCAACTTTGGGTTAAAGACGCGCTTCAACCGTGTTATGTTGTCTAATTAGTCAATTGTACAGTTTATAGTGGATATGAGAATATTTGAATGCATAACTTGAACCACAATCAAAGGTTTTTTATTTATTTATTTAATATTAAACAGTATTTTTCATAAACCTTTATGCTTGTCGTCATACTGACCAAATTTGGTGTGTCTAAAACTTACGAGGATGGTAGTTTGTCTTACTACTAGCTCACACGTGTAATTTGTCATTGTCGAGGACGACAATAATCTAAGTGTGGGGGAATTTGATAAGTTATTATTTATAAGGATTTATGCCCACTAATTCAATGTGTTTAGTGTCGTCTATCAAATAATTTGAGCTAGTTAGCTAATATTTGTCATTCTTGGGCTTTGATCACTTGATTGTCATTTTGTCATGAATTAACATAATAATTGGGTCATTTTTATCTAGTTGTGACATCCCATGAATTTAAGTTCGAAAATACACTAAAATGTGTGTATTGATGTATTGGACAAGTTTGTTATTAGTTCGTTTTCTGGGGCATAATTCTCTACTCCAGAGTCCAATTAATACATTTCAAATGGCCACGAAAGATTAAATCAAGGTCTACAACTTGTATTCTTGGACCTTGAATATATTATTGATTTGAGAGAATGACTTTACTCGTTAAAATTGGCTGATTCATAAAAGCAATTCAATTATGTCCATATGAAATGTTATGGTGATATGAGAGTAATGATGGAAGTTAGAAAATGCAAGAACATACACTAATGATGCGTTATTTTGGCTCTCTTCATTGCACAATTCCAAGATCATTTAAAAATGAAGAGAAACATACGGATAAAGAAGGTGGAAACCCTTCATCTACATTAATGATTTTCCCAATTGATTTTCAATATAAATCCCAAGTTGTACCTTAAAATACCAAGCAAGCACAATATTTTTAAAACCAAACATAAAAAACACAATTAAGAATCTACTTAATTCACGTAATTCTTTGAGAATTCCAGTGAGAGCTTTTTTTTTAAAATATTACTAATTATTTTTTGTGATTTTGTTAATCTTATCATATATATAATCTAATTCTATAATTTCAGGTTATTTTGGTAGTTGGCACTCAATTGCAGATCATTTTGGCAAAAATGAGAAACCGGCTTGTAACGGAGCAATGGAACCTACCACAGCCAATTGCCGAAGGTTATTTCTGGTTTTCATCACCTGCCTTCCTACTTTGTTTGCTGCAGTTTGCGATGTTTCAAGAAATAATCTATATGATAGAATATTGCGATGAGTTTCCTGTAATTTAGTCACCATGCTAATTCTTATTATCTTGTGGAACTGGTTGATTTGCTGAAATTTGATGCTTTAAGGATTAATAAGAAAGTGTCTAATAGAATATGACTTCTTTTTGGACAATTTCATTAGTGGTCTTTAAAACCCACATTAGACTAGTAGACCTTTTGTTGGAGCTTTTTGATAAAATATAGTGATTATAGTGAGACTAGAAGACTTGCTCAGGTAGACTAAGGAATTGCAATCCATTGGTGAAGAGGGATATAGGATATGGAATGAACTTGTAATCCCAGTGGCTATCACACTATCAGAATCATTGGGTAATGTGACATTAGTTGGTGTCTTCTCGTAGGTTTATGGTTTACTAATTCATCAATTGACTTATTTAGCTAGATTGCTAAATCTTTTCTAATGGTCGGGGGAGATACTTTAAAATTTGTCGATAGCATCTAAGCTAACTGTATTTACTAACCCAAATATAAAATATAAAACTGATGATCATTGAATAACAATTAGACAAAATGTTCAGTGCTTTAATTAACACATATCTTCAACTTTACATATTACACATATATTACTCATGTATTGTTAAATATATGTGAACCAACCTTCGTATATTAATGTGTGGTCGCGGTTTTTAAACTTAGGAGACATTAACACGATAATTTAAGGTTAGGATTAGTGAATGCACGGTTGCAGTTAATTAGTTACTCAACTTGTTATTCTTAATTGATATTAGTTCGTTGTTAGTACCACTAGGTTGAACCGGAAATGGTCGTTTAGTTTATCTATCTTATTCGCATCAGGCCAACAAGTTATCATATTGAATCTCCTCTAAAATTGGTTTTTGGTCAGGAACCAAAGGTCTTCCATCTAAGAGTTTTCGGGTGTACAGTATATGTCTCAATTGCTCCATCACAGCGTACTAAGATGGGACCTCAAAGAAGGTTGATAATTTACGTTGGTTTTGATTCCCCATCAATAATTGAGCCAACTACTGGGGATTTATTTACTGCCAGATTTGCTGATTGTCATTTTGATAAGTCAATACTCCCAACATTAAGGGGGAAAACAGACAGCTGGGAACTGAAATTAGCTGGAATGAATCTTCATTAACTCACCTTGATCCTCGTACAAAACAATGTGAAACTGAAGTTCAAAGGATTATTCTTTTATAGAGTTTAGCAAATCAGTTGCAGATGTTTTCACTGACCCAAATGGAGTGACAAAGTCACATATTGCAGCTGTAAATGCTCCATGTAAGATAGATGTCTCAAAAGGACGTAATGCAATTGCAAATGAGCATAGAGCACGCATGAAGCGTGACACACCAGTCGGTTCCAAAGATAAGAATCCTCGAAAAAGAAAGGAGCAAAAATTACAAGATGGCCAAATTGAGGAAACCTCAATTCTAGAAGATTCTCCTGAGGAAAACGTAGGCTTGACAAATATTGTGGATCCACAAGACACTCAGGTACCTGAAAATTGAAATAGGGCCATCGGAGCTCCAGAAGACCAAACCTGCAAGCTATGTAACCGAAACAACCACCAACAGTCGAAACTACAAATTGACTTGCAGGAGATCACGACACAACACTGGGGCGACGAGCGCGGTAGAGGAGTTCAGGTGGGTTGGATGCAGAGAGAGAAAGAGTGAGGAAGCCATAGAAATGGGGATGAGCGAGGAGAGATAGGCTAGGAAGCTACTTTTAACATGTTTATGCAACAACAGATTTAAGCTATTGCACGGTATGATACCTCATTCAAGAGACTTGAGACTCAAATAGCTCAATTGACTCACCAAGTAAGTAATCTTATTCTTAACGGTACGATTTCAGGACAATCCATATCTAACCAAACGGGTCAAGTTAATGTCGTGACTTTAAGGAGTGGTCCAACCTTGGAGGATCCCGTCATGCAAGTCAAGGAGAAAGTCACTTATTTTGCTGATAATACTCCAATTTGTGTTTCTATGCCTTTTATTAAAGATGAACCCGTTGTGACACCCACTCCACCTCGAGTGTATGTTCAACCACCCCCCTTTCCACAAAGGATGGCAAGAGCTAGAATTGAGCAGAAATATGGGCTGTTTTTGAAGTTGTTGAGAGAAATATACTTTAACATCCCCTTCTTGTGTGAATGCGAAGAAATTTCAATAAACTATGTCATGTCTGGAAAGAGGTGGAACCGGAATAAGATCGACGTCGACAATGATTATTTTGCATATCATATAGCGCTAGATATTATGCAAGAAAACGAGGATCTTGAGCCAAAGTCTATCCAGCAATTTGCACGTAGAAAGGACCGGCCAAAATGGAAGGCGCAATAGATGTTGAGTTGAATTCTTTAGCAAAACGAGAAGTTTTTGGACCTGTAGTCTGCAGCCCAAAAGGTATACTGCCCGTGGGACAAAAATAGGTCTTTGTGCGAAAGAGAAATGAGAAGGGTGAAATTCAGTTTTACAGGTTAGAGTGGAGTAAGTTATGAGAATCAGCAGGTTAGTCCTAGGGGAGTGTTTTACACTTTCTATGTGTTTTATTATGTGCCCCGTATTATTCATATTTATAAAACCATGACTAATAATATTATTCAGTTTATATTTTTGGTGGAGTAGTGTTGCTCAGCGAAATGCTGATGTTTCTCGTTCGGGCTACCTTGTCATGGGTAGGTTCATTGTTTTGAATTTTGATTGGGTTTAAGTCAGGAGTACAGCTGAAGAGTCAAGAGTAGTTTTTATTCGCTTCCGCATTTGTGTTTATAAGAGGTTTTTGTACAACTGTATCTCCGGCTTTGCATATTAGCTTGTAATATCTCTGAATTTTGGCACAGTTTTGTATAATAAAATGAGTTTTAAATTAGCCAAAATTTGGGGGTGTTACAAATTGGTATCAGAGTCGTGTCGGTCTTTGTTAGACATTGGCATCGTCATATGCCAGTGTCGACTTGAGTAGAGTCTTATGTGATTAAGTGAGGTGTCTTATGTGTTCTATTTGCTTTGAGTGTTCAAAGTTATTTTTGTTTTCAGTTCAAGGTCGAACTTTTGTTTTAAGGAGGGTGGAGTGTAACAATAGTAAAGTTTTAAAAAGCGTTTTGTTTTCCAATTTCAAATTTCGAGGACGAAGATTCTTTTAAGGGGGGAAGAATGTAATGCACCGGCTTTTTCGAACTTCAACGCGACGTTTATTATCATTTTGGAGTAAATCCTATCCTATTTAATTTTATTTACAATAAAAGAGAGTCAATTTCTTTAGTCGGTTAGAAAAGCCCATGCCTTAATTCTGCCGCATTCCTGATTTTCTATCCAAGTTAACCAATATATTATCACATAAACCCTAATCCCTTTTCGTGTGCCACATTAACCAACTAGCCACCACCTTCATCTTTTCTAACTTGATATATTTTATCATGATCTTCCACGTTGCTCATAAAAAACAATCCTTACTATGTGATCTTAAGCCCTTAATCATCATACATCATTTATCGTCAGCACCGCCATAATTTATACTTTCAACTTTCGGGGGTTGGTTTTGAGAAGCGATAGATCAGTAATTTTCTGATACACTGATTTTGAAGGTAACACTATTTTTACTACTCCCTACATTATTATGATCATATATGGCCCTAAGTGTTTTGTGTATATATGTGCTAAATGCGAGATTTGATCGTTATGTGTTATTTTTAGGTGCGTTGTGGTTGTTTGATCAATGACATATTAATTAGTGTGAATATGATATACATGTACTTATGTAGTTCTTTCGTATGATCTGCTTGGGGTTAATGGTTTCGGAATTAAGTGTAGCATGGTACTGAAGTGAGTTGGGAGGTTTGTGATGTTCAGCTGATGAATAATCATCATCTTGGGCTTAAATTGGCGCATGTTTAAGGTGTGGAATAATTAATTTCTCAAGAATTTGGCAAGTAGCTGCGACTTGGCGTGGGTACGTAGTGATACTTCGTTAGTATAGTGAGACCCAATCCTCGACGTAAAGGAATTGATGTATACTCTTGTCATTGAGCCTTGTGGTTTTATAAGATTATGCTTGTAAAGATTATGATTATATAAGATTGAGATTTTAAGAATAAGATTAATATTCAAGGTTTGTATTACACTTGACTTGTCGTGTTTTGTACTTGGTATGGGGTCGAGTAACTTAGAGTTATACTCTAAGTGTCGAGCAGGATTCACTGAACCTTTGACAGTATTATATTGAGATATCAGTTAGAGCTATGTTACTAAAAAAGAGGCCAGAGTGACAAAGAGAAAAGAAAGAGATTAAGTTTGATACTGAGAATTGAGATAGAAGTATTGTCTAGCGGTTCTACCGCCAGTTCACTTGCCCCATTACCGAGACCTAGGATCGACGATGACAGTGTATAGTAAGTAAGATATTGAGTTGAGTTTTGAGAAGGAGTTCAGATTACGAAAATTATGAGAATAAGGCTGATTCATTATTATCATAAGGTTGTGATTTTTATATCGAGGAGATTTAGAGGGGAGTAAGTTATGAGAATTAGCAGGTTAGTCTTGGGGGAGTGTTTTACACTTACTATGTGTTTTATTATGTGCCCCGTATTATTCAGATATATAAAACCATGACTAGTAATATTATTCAGTTTATATTTTTGGTAGAGTAGTGTTGCCCAGCGAAATGCTGATGTTTCTCCTTCGGGCTACCTTGTCATGGGGGTAGGTCCATTGTTTTGAGTATTGATTGCAGGTTTGAGTCATGAGTACAGCTGAAGGGTCAAGAGTAGTTTTTATTCGCTTCCGCATTTGTGTTTTATTTTATAAGAGGTTTTTGTACAACTGTATCTGCGGCTTTGCATATTAGTTTGTAATATCTCCGAATTTTGGCACAGTTTTGTATAATAAAATGAGTTTTAAATTAGCCGAAATTTGGGGGTGGTACAAGAAGGTCACAAACAGGTTATGTGTTCACATGTGGTGGAACACCCATTTCATGGAGATCCACAAAGCAGACTATAGCAGCTCCTTCTTCTAACCATGCTGAGATTTTGGCAATGCATGAAGCCAGTCGAGAGTGTGTTTGGTTGAGATCAGTTATTCATCACATTCAAGAAGTGTGTGGTTTGTCCCCTAAAAACAAGTCGGGCGATTTTATATGAAAATAACGTTGCTTGTGTTGCACAGTTGAAGGAAGGATATATCAAGGGCGACAGGACTAAACACATCTCCCCAAAATTCTTTTTCACTCACGATCATCAGAAAAATGGTGATATATTAGTGCAGCAGATTCGCTCGAGTGACAACCTCGCAGACCTGTTCACAAAAGCATTACCTACCCGGACATTAGAGACTGTGGTTCAGAAGCTTGGACTCCGTCGACTCAAAGATTTGAAGTGATGTGTCCATCAGGGGGAGTCATTGCACACTGCACTCTTTTTCCCTTGATTCTGGCCGGTTTTGTCCCATAGGTCCAGACAAGGTTTTAATGAGGCAGCATTATGATGCGCATTACGAAGAATAATGTACTCTTTTTTCTTCTGGGGTTTTACCTAGAAAGGTTTTAATGAGGCATTGTTCTTCAATTATGTACATCCAAGGGGGAGTGCTATAGAATATTACTAGTATTTTGGCCCGTGCAAATGCACGGGAATTAAAATGTTTATATCAACCATGTAACATGTTACTACTTTGAATATATTGAAAAAAACTTATTTTAAGGATCGTATACCCTAATATTGAAAAACATAAACAGAAAATTTGTTGTGATTATAACATACTGCGTATATGATAATGGAAAGTAACAAACAAACATTTTTAAAACTAATCCAGAATTTAAAAGTTGATCAACTGTATATAAAAAAGTAGGTGTCATGTAAAATTTGGAAATCACACAAAGGCTGCGTGGTTTCCAAATTAAATCGTAGTGGGAACCTTGCACATCCAAAGCTCCGTCCCCCTTCGACTTACTTGAATTGCTTGACCCTCCAACTTAACTATATCAAACTCCACCGCCACAAATACACACCGACTCTAGTACTTAACAATTCTTTTCACCATGACAACTATCTTAGTCGCCCCTCATCCTTTACACGCACCTCTAATAGAAAACCATCCCATCATCAACATTGTTATTACCCTACTCCCACCTCTTTCCTAACTAAGACTCTTACCAAGCAACCAAGAATTATTTTGGTTATACCCATCGCTATTGATCAAATGTTCAAGTTAACCGCTCAATCACCTGCGACTCATTTACCTGACCTCCCTCGCTAACTGATACCCCTAGACCCGTCAAATTTTCCAAGTGGCATCCCCTCTAATTTTTTACTCAGGTTTATCCACGTGAACTCGTCTACCTAACACTCTTCACTCGTTTAATTGTTAAAATCTATTTTCTCTAACTTTATTTATTTCTAAACTCTTAATCCGTGAGTATATTATTAATTTCATAACTGAAATGAGTGGACTGATTTGTAGTCAATAAAAATATGTCAAATTGGTGCATCACACTAATATACAAATTACATTATGAAATCAAATTAGTCTCTTATTCTACATAACTCTACTTATGAATGTAAAGAAAATAAACTTTTAATTCTATTATAATATATTTGTGTTTTTTAGTATAAAATTTCCTCTGTCACGGTAACATTATCGATTTGGTGTTACCTTCACTATTATGTGATGTTACCTACGCCGCGCAGTATACCAATGAGATCATGTGATGTTACGATTACACCAAATATTTTCCGTTTTTGAGCTTGTTGGTTACGTGTAAAGTTAACATTTAATATTAAATTGTATTTTGTATTAAACACTTCTTTTTAAGGCATGTGAATTTAAAAAAAAAAACTTTAAGGTGAATCATTTCTTAAATATTGATATCATTGTAGTGTTGTAGTCTCTAATCACTCCCAACTGAATCTAGATCCGCACTTGTCAGTTTTTGTCAAGATGACCCACTCTAAGCCAACTTCTCCACCCGACCCCCTAAACCGATCGATTCCTATACTCCACCAGCCTAACCCTTGTCCACTTCTATAACCAACCTCATTTAAGGCCTTCGTCACTCCCTTACACGACCTGCATACCCAACATTACCCTACGAGCTACCATCATCCTTTCTAAACATATACCCAATCTTGGTTAGAAAAAAAGATAGTTACTAATATATTAATCCTTAAAAATTGAGTTGTCATATTATTGGTATTATGTTCTCAATCATGAGTATCGTGTTTTTAAGTTGAGAAAATATATTGAATAAATAAATCAAATAAATATTTTGATCAGTTTCACATTTTGAAGACGTAACTTATGTGAAATATAAAAAATGACCATATCTTTTACATTTAAAAAAAAAAAGAGATATAATATCCATAATTAACATTTTGTACATATTTGTAAAGATTTTTTCCTCCCCTTTATGATTTAAAAAAAAAAAATAGTATCAAGTAAGTTGTTGTGGCACAATGGTAGACTTATATTTACAAATACCAAGAGGTCGTGGGTTCAAACCTTACTATTGTCTTTTTGGTAGTCTGCTTGCTGCTAAATATTGACGGTCACACTTTGTTGACATGGTAAGCTTACGTGGCAACATTTCTTGTGAGATCGCCACGTGGAAAATCGTGTTGACACGTGACACGCTTATGTGGCGACGTATCCTGTGAGCTCGCCATGTGGAAATCCGCATAGACACGTGGCGATAAGGCCTAGAATTGAGACATGTGTCAACGGGGACGTCTTTAGTAAAATACTAGTTTACTGACCCGTGCAAAATTGCACGGGTTGTTATATGATATAAGTGAAAAAACTTTTTTTATAATACAATTTTATGTTATAAAAGTGTTTTATTAGCAAGATTAACATGTGTGTAGAAACATTTTTAAAAAATGGGAAGTCTTGATGTTATAGTTGTTAAAAGCTTAAGTCATATATGGTAAGTCGTCAGGATCCAAGCCAGGCCATTTTAGGGTAGCAAACATGTTTTTTATGACTCATATCCCAAATTGACCTGAACCCGTTTCGGCCCACATAGTTTCGGCCCACATAATTTGGGTTAAATTAAACTTGTCCCGAGTTGCATGCCCGATTTGACGCTTCGTCAATACAAAATGAGATATAGAAATATATAATACGATAAATCAAAAAAGAAATTACAATTGTATGATTGTTTATATTTAAGATTAGAAAGTCATTAATACGATTGAAACTTTGTTACAGCGAATAAAATGGCGGAATATCTATTTTTTTTCACCCATGTTTGACCCAACTCATTTTAGCTATTTCTAAACCAACTCGTATCTTATCAGACCCACCCATTTCATAACTCTACACGACATGTACAGTTGTTCACTCGTGTAATAACTATAACTGTTCATTTGTATCATACCAACTATAGTTGTTCACTTTTGCAAAATCATACTGATTGTTATATGATTATTCATACTAACTTGGTTTTATGCCATTTACAATACACATACACTCGGTATAATGTTTCATTTTATTAGGATTAATAAATCAACAGTAAACTAATATAACATGATTTTTTTCGAAATTCGAGTGTCGTAATATTAAGTAATTATAATGATTATTATTATTATTGAGTAACGTTTATTGAATACAAGAGCGTGCCTACCGCACAAATACTACATATCGAATAGTAAATCCAATTATATTCATCTCAACTGTATTTGTCGTTAGATTACTATTAAGAGCTGAATCAACGGTCAAATTATGATTACTATTAAGGAACGAACTTTGCTATATAGAGTAAAGTAAAGATTACTTCCAAAATAAAATAAAATAAAATAAATTAGTGAAAATTACAAAAAATGTCAAATTACAGGTGCCATTAGTTCTTAATTAAACTTTTACATGTGTTATATACCCACTTTTTGTGACACATGACCCGTATTGATCACTCTCACTTCATTTTGACCCCCATATGTTACGGCCTTTTATGTGTCATGAACTCGTTTTTCATGACACATAAGTCGTATTGACTCGCACCCGTTATTACTTCATATATGTAGTTTTCGTTTTATCTACGCTTTTGTGTGTCATAAACCCAATTTTTAATCCACATGACCCCATTGACTCACACCTGTTTTAAGGTGTCGTTTGGATACACTTGAGAAGTCGGAATTCACATGAATTTGCAAATCCTAGGAATTTAGAAAGTATGGGAATTGGGGAAATTTGTTTGGATGAACAAGGGAATTCAATTCACATGGGAATTTCTACTTACCTAGCCCCCCCTAGGTAATTAAATTCCTACACTTTGGAGGAATTGGAAATGTCTAGGAATTTCCAATTCCTACACTTTAGGGTAACCAAACAACTCATGCTAATTCAATTCCTAGGAAAATAAAATTCCTATGGATTTTGAGGGTATCCAAACGACACCTAAGTCTCTTACTATTTTTACTTTAGCTTACCCGAGTGGTAGAATTATTAAGTGTGTAGGATTTTTTTAATTAACAAAATATCAACACATAATGTTAGACATATCAGAAGCTTGATAGCTTAACTGAGATAGTAATCCGACTTGATCTAACCCGTTTTAGGTTATAAACACGTTATTTTATTGCCCCGTAACCCATATTGACCCAAACTTGTTTTGACCTCGATAATTTTTGCGTCAAACCTGACCCGAGTGGTTGACCCTATTTGCCCTTAACCAAGATAAAATTAAGACGGATTTTATAAAGACAAAAAATGCCTTTTGGTTTTTCAATGATCAGTACTACTCCATGTTAATCGCCAATGAACAGCACTATTTCATGTTAATAGGTTACTTGTTAATAAGTATCAGATTAAAAAATTAAATTGTAGTTGATTGGCTGCTTGTTGCACACCAACAAAAAGGAAAAAAGAAAGACCATTAATTATTAGATGCATAACATAAATGGAAACAAAGTGCCAAATAATTGAAATAAGTAGTGTCATCACTAATGTTGTCATTAACATATTTCAACTGGCAAAGAAAACAGAAAGAAAAAAAAGGAGATAGGGTAAGTTTTATGATGTTCTTGTATATGATTTGTTCAATTCGAAAATTGCTAATCCTCAGGAACAATAATCCACTACCAAAATAAAAATCAACCAAATCAACCAAAACAATAATCCCCTACATAGTATCATAAAATTGTGACACTTTAAGATTGCAAGTAGTGAATCACGAATATAGCTGATCACATAATAGCATTTAGGAAATTAAAATTTTGGGGAAAGACCAATAGGATGGTGAGCGAATCTTTGTATAACATGATAGCATTAGGAAATTAAAATTTTGGGGTAAGACCAATAGCATTTAGCGAATAACATGATCCTGTCATACAAATTCTGGACTGATTATGCGTGACTACCGACTATTCATGGTGTATCCTCCGAGAAGTGATGAACAAAACTCATGATGATGATTTCGCGAAAGAACCACTGTGAGATCCTGAAAAATATTTATGAAAACCAATTCTAGTTGTTCAATATACTATATACATATCAACTATGACTGCAAAAAAAAATTAATCAAACAAAAAAAATATAAAGAATCAGAATTGGAATATTTGCCCGAAAAGACATGTGAAATAATCAAGAAGTTGGATGTGGATACACATTTATAATATATTGAGGTTGTAGTAGAAATGATTTTATTTTTTTGGAATATGGGTTATTTTAGGAAGCTAATAAAAAATAAAAATTGAACGGCATCTTTAGGATGGAGTATGTATAACGTCAAATGGGAGTTAATTTGAGTAATACTAAAATCAAGCTACGTAATTTTAATTGAAATAAATTATGATTTAAAAACAATTTTTTTTTTAAAGATTTCTTGCCCTTTTTAAAGGAAATCGTGTTATTTTTAATTATTTTTAGCTTAGAAAATCACAATAATTAGCTTAGCAAATCACAATAATTATTTTTAATTTTTTCAGCTGAAAATAAATGTCTTCCCGAAATATGCCACCTTAGTTACAGAAATCTCAATATTACACGCTTAATTTTACATTGTTATATCATTTCAAAAAAAAAAAAAACATTGTTTAATATTTTTTGGTTTGGAAAATGCAAAAATATTCGGCCTAAGTATAGTTGCAAAATTTCGGCCAGTTTGTTTTTTCCTTAATTATTATATTACGTATTACGTATTATGAGATTAATTAGTAAACTCTACCATTTAGAGTTTGTTTTAAACTCTAGAGGATCCATACTCTTCTGTAATATATTATCTAGAGTAAAAAATATTTTATGATTTATATTAAGAATAATATAAATTCCTATCTTGTCTTACCATATATTTTCGGCCAAAATATCCGGCCAAGATATTTGATGCATACTATTTTATGCTGCCAAGAAATGGAAAATTATGCTGATTAATATAAATTACTATTTAATTAAGGTAATTACAATTATTTTGGAATGATTTGATATCTAAAAAGTGGAATATAATATTTCTATTGTAGATTTTGTTACCTAAAAAGCCGGGTGTTGACGTGGCGCTGATGTCAATGCTGAGGTGGATAGTCTAATAAGCTGTAAATTATACCGGTAATTATAAAATATATGATATAGATATTTATGGATGTACATATACCTATAAAATTCTAGAGTAGGGTTTACTATATTGCACAGACACATATATATGAATGAATCCCATAATAATGCAGTAGGTTTTTTCTGCTCTCTCAAACACTCTCTACTCTTTAACAGTTGGGATATTATTGCATTTTATTTATTTCCAAAAAAAAAAAAAATAGGGTTATGAAATTACACTGTCTTTTTATCTTATTAGAAAACCCCCAATTCCTAAACACTCTCATCTACCCAGAAAATCCCCAAATCAATTAATCGTGATATCCAAATCCTAACCATCATGTCTCCCACCAAAGATTCCTCCATCATGTTTGATGCTGAGGCATCTACCCTTCTTGCCACTGTCAATTCTACTTCGTTTGAAACTCATCTTGTTTCGAATGAAATGTATTGCGCAGATCGTCATTGTTGCTCTGTTCTCTACAGTCGCGTGTGCTGCTAAGTTGTTGTTCAATTGCTCGCATCTACATCTTCCTTAATTTTTAAGATGCGGGTACGGTTCTAAAAGTTCTTATACCATTGAGGTTGGTTGCAATTTGATGCTTATTGCGATTATGGAGTTTCTCGATTGTTGCTGCTCCTAATCAAGTTTACCGAGACCATGTCGATGAATATTGGCTGCCTTGATTAAGATGCTAATTGCTTTTGTTGGAGATTGAGTCAAAAGTGTGTGTCATGTTCCTTGTTGGTGTCCATCAGTCTAGCGTGATAATTTGACTTCTAGGAAATGCTACAACAATGCCATTGGAATGCTACCACAAAGCTACTATGGACTCGTCTTGATTTATGGATTATCAATGACGAATTGGTGCCTGATAAAATATATCTTTTGTACTGCTCGGTCTATGGGGGAACTAAGCATTGGTGAGATCTTCACAACTATCAATTCGGTGAAGTGGTGAACTCCCTTGTGAACGACTGTTGCTCAATGTGCTCTGATTGGTTCCTTTGGACAGTAGCTCTGATGTCTCCTCCTAACTCTTTTGTGGCAAATAATTAGACCTTACATGATATAGTTTTGTTAGATATAGGCTTGAGCTACTCTTGTTTCTTATGAACTCATTGCGTGGCCTTCACCGACATATCTTCCTCCCATGTTTTCCCTTTTTGATGATGCCAAGAGTGGCAAATATAGCTATTGTGCTTCCGTTTGCTTGATATTAAACGTTGTCAAGAGTGTTATTGAACCATGTAGTGTGTTTTGATGATGACAAGATGATGATATGATTTCGATGTTGATTACTCCCTTTTTATGAGCTAACGTCTTGTGTAGTTTTGGTAAGCTAACATTTTAAGGAAGATTTGATATACCTGGCCTATGGTTATACGGCTATACCAATGGAGCTACAAAGTGTGAGGCGTTGAAGACTAGATTAGAAGGTTTTTACTTTCTTATAGTCTTGATTGTAAGATGAGTTTTGTGTTTGATTGATGTGTGAGATAGTGCTAAAGGGTGCATGAGACAGATTGGCAATTCCTAATACCAAACCTCCTTATAACTCCGGTACTGATCCTAACCCTTTACGCCCCAAACTCCTCATCTTATGTCGCCCGGCATGGATTACCTCATTTCATTGTTTTTTTTTTTTTACTAACGGAAAATAAAATCACACCTATATTACAAATAAAGTGACAAATGCCAAACCAAATTACACTGTCATGCCAAGCGTCTCCCCCATGCTTGAACCTCGTCATTGCCCACAATGACCATCAACATCAACCGAAAGATTGGGCAACAACGAGTTAGGGTGGCGGGGGGGAACTATCAAAACATCCGCAACCATCCCAACAACTAGTGACAATTACAAACCGTCTCATCTCATAAAATAAAGAAATAACGAGCTCTCGGGGCAAGAGACACCCACTCTACCTCACTCCCCTATCTTCCTCGAAAATGAGTCATCCCTCGTCTCACTACTCCATCTCCCTCATGAATAATGACAATAATGCGTCATCCTCCAATAACAACTAACCATCCCAAAAACAACCAAACCAAGATGAACCAAACAAGGCTATTTTATTGGTTTAAGGGGTAAAATAGGGTGGGTAGAATAAGAATAACGGGGGGGAACAAACGCGGTGGGGAACAAAGAGAGATGGTATAGAAACGGTTAGTGAAATGGGTGGGGAAGTAGAGGCTAGAATCGAGATTGAGAGAGAAAAGTTAAGGGGAAAAAAATCATACCTCGTGATAGCTCCATTCCCCTCAATAACCGTCAATGCAAGTGACTCGTGGTCCAAAGACCGGCAGAAGAGTCACTCTCTCACCTCACAACCCCGTCTTCCTCAAAATACGTCACCTCTTATCACCTTACAAGCTCATATCCCCCTCGTGTGTTTGTTGGAGCATAATGACCCCACACCAAAAGTTGTCCAAAAACCGGAAAGAGGCCATTTTGTGAATGTTTTATGAGTTGCGGGCCAAATGTCAATGGTTTAAGGATCAACAAGCATTTGGAACAAACGAGGGGTCAATATCAAGAGAGATGGTAAAAAAAATTGGACAAAATAGGGTGATGGAGTGACTCGGCTAAAGATGAGATTAGAAGAAAGTGTAAGGAATAGAGATTGTCATACCTTGGCTCGTCCGAAGAATTGGCAAATGTCGTGATCCAAACAAACAATAAAACACACAAAACAAGAAAAGGCAAACTAACTAGGAAATCGGTTAGGCAAATAAAATATATACAAGCAAGACATCCCCTCCCCCATGCTTAAAGCATGCATAAAATCCAAATCAAAGCATAAACAGGGAGGGTGGAAAGAAAACTCACTGAGGGTGGCAGGGTGGGCGAAACTGCTGCCCACAAATGGCGAGAAGGCGGAGACGGTCATCCATCTCCGTGAAGACAGGAGACTCGTAGTACGGAATCTGGGCCCTCATGTGGAGGCTATGGTTAGCCTCTAGAAACATCATCAGGCGCTCCGTCTGGGCCTCATGGACCATCATCCTATGGTCCCTGCTATCCAACCGATGGCTAACTCCCGTCCTCCAAGCCTCGAACTCAGGGGGAAACGCCATCAGGGGCGAAAAGCCTGGTCCTCCCACATGCACTCGTGGAGGTCCTGGGGTCTCCTCTAATACGACCTGCCCTGAGCAACATTTAGTTGCAGCCCATCCACAGCTCCTCCGCATCCTGACCCTCATCAATCCTTAACCAATGAGCGTTGGGGAGCAACAGGTAGCTCTGCGCATCCGTCCCCAAAGTCTAGTGGTAACGCCTTGTACACTCTCGAAATCTCAACACTGGGGTGATCCATCTGATCTTCCGGAGGGCTTGGATGTTCAATGTCGCGAGTCCCTCCAAATCCACCTCCTCATCAACTCTCGCTACATTACACCGACGGGCAATGAGGGTAATCATGCCCCCAACCCAATAGAACGCGAGGGAAACATCTGGCATGCCATGCAGGCCTCAACAAAGAGCTTGGTCCACCGCGGTCTACCATTCTCATTCGGTGTGAATGAGGCGGGGCAACCCATCTCCATAAACTGTATGTTATTGGGCTCTCCATGCCCAAAAACACACATACCGATCACTCGGTAAATAAGCCTCATGGCCGGGTGGGGGACCATCGAAATCTTCCCCGATGGAGGAATCACCAGCTCCCTCCTCTCGTTGTCCTGCTCGTGCTTGAGATGGATGCTCCTCGAGCCGAGGTTGCTCATTTTCCGACACATTGTTGTTCTCATCATCCACATCCTCAACCCAAGCTTCATCCTTTTCCCGATCATCCGGCTCATGGGGCTTCCTACCACTCCGTAGACTCACGAAACTCACATTCTTCTTGGGGTTGACTTCGGTTTGAGATGAGAATTTGGTGGAACCTCTTGATTCTAGTCGATTCACCGCACTTGATAGTTGGCTCATTTGACCTTCAAGGTTTTGGATGCTTGCCGTCGTTTCTTGTTGATTTTGAACCATAGAGGCTTGCATATTCGTGACATTGGGGGTCAATACCTTGATCATTTCTTCCGCGGATATTGAAGATGAGGAACCACCTTGAGATTATTGGCGCGAGAGAGGTGGTTTAGTTTGGAAACGACCGTTTTTAAAGTTATTTCCACCCCCCTTGACCTTGAAACCGGTTACTCTCTTGATTGTAGCCACAGTTAACTTCTTGATTGTAGCCATACCTCAAGTTAGGATGATCTTTCCAACCCGGGTTGTATGAGTTTTGAGAGGGTCGTATCTCCTTGTAGAATTTCCTTGAAAACCACCCACGGCATTGACCTCTTCATACTCCTTAGGTGGTGAGTTCCTTGATTGATTTCGGAGGATTTCCTTCATCATACTTGTCAATTCTCCCACTTGAGACTCATTGGAAGGCACCTCAACCATATTAACTCTCCTCACACACTTCTTCGACTCCCGGTCACGTGAGTTTGTCGCCAACTCCTCTAGCAAGTCCCAAGCCTCAACCGGAGTCATCTTGTCCAACCCACCATTACTAGCGGCTACCACATGCCAATAGTCTTGATCATCGAGCCCGTGGTAGAATAATAAGATTAGATCTTGCTCCTTGTAGCCATGGTAGGGGCAAATAGCTACCAACTCTCGGAACCGGTCCAAATAAGAAGCAATTGATTCTCCCCGTTGCTCAATCGTAGATATCTCCTTCTTCAAAGCCGAAGCCTTTGTGTTGGGGAAATACTTAAGAATGAAGGGTTTTTTCAATAATTCCCAAGAAATGATACTATTGTGGGGAAGAGTGTAGAGCCAATTTAAGGCACGATCCTTCAACGAAAGCGGAAATACCTTGAGGAAGAAAGTGTCTAAGTCAACCCCTGAGGCTTCATGTTGCTACACACCAAATGAACCCCCATTATGTGCTTGTTGGCATCTTCGGTGCTTAGGCCATAGAATGTGGGTAAGTGGTGTAACATTGCTCCCTTGATCTCGATTCTCGAGGTGGCTTCATCTTTGGAAAATACGATACATGAGGGTTGTTGTGAGAGATCCGGAGCGGTGAGTTCCCAAATGCTCATGGTGTTAAGATCAACAACGTCGGAAGTTGCGGAAGTGTAAGAACCGTCCTCCCTAAACAAATCAAAATCGGCGAACACGTTCCCTTCCTCCTCAACAACTACTTGATTACCTTGATCCAGTGAAAACTTCTTTCTTTGTCTCAAAGTCATTTCAAGCTCCCAATCTATCTCAAAATGACTCAAATCTTGATTAGTAGCTCGGGTTTGGACCGTAGGCTAGTGACCCAAACACCGCAAAGGAGAAATAAGAACAAGCCTCCAACACACTCAAAAGGAAATGAAAATAACAAAAATGACAAAAAGAAAACACACAACAAATATAAATAAAAGCCACACAAAAATAGCAAAAAGACAAAAAACGCCTCCTCCCCGGCAACTACGCCAAATTTGACAAGCTAATAAGTTGTTATTATTAGTCAAATCACCACAAAATACTAACTAAGAAGTTAGGGTAAGTGGGTATCGTCTCCACAAGGAAGAGGAAAAGTCTAATACGCGAATTTTATGCGGAAAAACTAAAAACAAAATAAATAAAGCAATTAAATTGGGGGGTTGGTTTGAAAAATGGATTAAAGCGAAAAAACGGGATATCAAGTTAATTAAAGCGACTTTCGGTGATAATCTCTCCTAACACCCTAATATAGTGAGTTTTACCTCTCTCTAATATTACCAATTCATTAACAATCCCGGTTTTAACCGATTAATCCTCTTTTATGGGGAATTGAGCAACCGCTACCAAATTCCCCTCCTTTTAGTCCTAATTTGTCTAGTGACCACTCAAACAAATCACAATCAAAGGCATGAAGAGCAAGGACTAATAAAAGATTGAGAACAACCCAAATTAGTATCTAATTAGCCGCAACCGCGACACTAATCAAATCTAATCTATTAGTTGCCTAATTAATTCCCCAAGTAGTTTTGGCGCCCGTGGATTCACGGGCCTGCTAAAAATTATGAGTGATTAGCGACTGAGTGCAAAAATCATATAATATGTATCCCCCGAATTATGATTTTTTTGTACTCCAAAATTAAATGAAAAATGAATGGGAATTTCGAACATGGTGATGAGAGTCACTTTTGATTATAATACAATTTGTGCGTAGCTATCGTGTTCATTACCATTATCTTAGGGTGATTATACATGGCAAACTTTCTTCAAAACAGTAGAAGAGAAGTAACCATCTCGCTTTCAATATAAATGTTCTCAACCAATTTTCTATATATAAATAATTAAAGGTCCAAATTGAGGAGTGAGTATCCTTTCGCCATAATTCTTGTATCTCACATCATGCACCTCTCCAGTCATATTTTACAAAAATCATTTATCTTAGAAAGAAATATGAATTTATTAAACATTTTTTTTTGAACTTTTAAACTTCTGATTGGAGTAATGCATAGAATAGAACACAAAATACTACAGAAGATTCTCATTCCCAAATATAAGTCTGTTTTGCGTGTGTTATCATCATCCTAGATGACCAAATATGGAGTGCTCTTTTTCTTTGGAAAAGAAGTGTTAATTAAGTTAGTTGTATTAAGAATCAAAGAACAATATCACACAATGAACGACTCCCCAGACATGAAATCATTTTAGTTCAACTACCTCTTTATTAGTTCAACATTATATCACTCATGAAGCATTTGTATTTTCCCCTGCTTGAAATTATGTTTGCGGGTATGCGTTCTTTACTAGGGTTTAAAGTCTTTATCATTACTCTTGGCTACTCGACGGGTCGGACAAAGCCACCAATTATCTCTTTTGAATTCAGTTTAATTCTTTCATCAATGGTTTTTTTCTCCTCCGTTCTTATTTTTGTGTCTCCACTCCACTTTTCCTCATTGAAACCAATCTCCCACAAAACCCCCGCCAATACATGCAACTCCCACAACTCATTATCTTCGTCTAAAAACCGTCATATCCCAAGTTATTTTCTTTTGTCATAAATCTACACGTTCTATAAGATATTTGATAAAACCAACACAATATGGTAAAGTATAAGAGATGAGGTAAATTGTAATTTTTTATTTATTTAGCATATGTTAACTTAAAACATTTTTTTGCTAGTCATTGAATATTTTGATTTTAAAAATAATCAAACAATATTGAAAAGCAAAAGCATAAATAAATGAAATTAATAGGTATTAACATTCTTTTAAGTTGTTGTATAAGGAAATTGACTTTGTCATGGTTCTTTATATTCAATTGTGAGTGATTGAATTATTGCAAATTGCAAAAAAAAAAACTAAAATTAAAAAAAAAAACTAAAATCACACGTAGCTAATCAACTACAATACGATTGAGTTCCAATATAATAGTGTCTATAGAATATAAAAAATTGACATTTACATTCTAAATAAGAACCAATAAATAATTTGAGAGCAGTACAAATACAAACTCTTTAGGAACATTATTTCTACAACTCTATAAATATTTTTCTTCCCCTAACTATGTTTCTCGCTCTCAAAAACGTATTGCGCAAAGCATTTGTTTGTCAACAAAATCAAGCAAAAAATCAAGGTATATATACTAATTCGAATTGACATGTAACTGACAAATTGGCAAACCAATAGTCAAGAGTTATCATGTTTAATACTATAATAAATAAAAGACCTTCAATCTATCCATAATTTAAAGTAAACATAAATAAGTAAAACTCATGTTGAAAGTAAGATGAAAGGTCAGTTTTGAATTTAACCAGTCCTTAATTTATTGTCATATTAATGGTTTATTTATTTCATATATTCATGAAGATCTTTTCATGTACTTATGATGCTTCCATGATTTTGTTTGAATTCAAAATTGACCTAAATTCGCTCCACCGCGACACGTAGGATTAGTGAACTTCTTATGTTAGCTTATTAATATTATTATACTAGTTTTTGCCCCCGTGAATTCACGGGACTGCTAAAATTTATGAGTGATTATCGTCTTATTAGAAAAAAAATATAATACATATCCCCCGAATTATGATTTTTTTTACTCCAAAACTAAAGGAAAAATGAATGGGAATTTTCAAGCATGGCGATGAGAGTCAACGTCGATTATAACACAATTTGTGCGAAACTATCGTGTTCATTATCAATATATTTGGGTGATTATCCATGACAAACTTTCTTTAAAACAATAGAAGAAGAACAACCATCTCTCTTTCGATATAAATGTTCTCAACCAATTTCCAATATATATACAATCTAAAGGTCTAAATTGAGGAGTGAGTATCCTTTGTCCATAATTCTTGTGTCTCACTCCATGCACATCTCTCTTCATATTTGTAAAATATCATTTATTTTAAAAAGAAAAATGAATTTATTAAACTTTTAATATGAATTTTCAAACTTCTTATTGGAAAAATATATGGAGTAGAGCACAAAATAAGACTGATGATCATCATTCCAAAATACAAGTCTATTTTGCCTGTGTTATCATTCTAGCTAGATGACCAAATATGGAATGCTCTTTTTCTTTGGAAAATAAGTGTTAATTAACTTAGTCTTATTAATAATCAAAAAATAATATCAGATCATCACACAATGATGAACGACTCACCATATATGAAATCATTTTAGTTCAACTATCTCTATATTAGTTAATGGGGGAATAATTATAAAATTCATAAACGAATTGTATTTGCCCCATAAAATTATGTTTACGGGCATGAGTTCTTTTGTAGGGCACAAAGTCTCGATCATACTCTATTTGTTTGGAAGTCTGAATTTTCATTCATTAGTGTCCAATATCTACTTCCCCCAAATGAATCCCTTCTCCTCTTAGTATATAGAAATCACATATATTCTCACTGCCTTTACTCCCCCCTCTCTCCACAAACTGCACAACCATCGATGTACTCTTGGGCTCTTGGCTACTCCGACGCGTCGGACAAAACCCCCAATTATCTCTTTTTGAATTCAGTTCAATTTCTTTACCAATAATTATTTTTTTCTTTTCCCTATTTCTTTTCTGTGTCTGCACTCCACTTTCGCTCATAGCAACCAATCTCCCACAAAACCTCCACCAACTCATGCAGCTCCTACAACTCATCATCTTCCTCAAAAAACCGTCATCTGAGCACATGATCCCAAATTGTAGTTTTTTTAATTTAATTAAGATATGTTAACTAAAACATTTGTCGGTAGTCATTGAATGATTTGATTTTGAAAGAAAATTAAACAATATTGAGAAGAAACAACAACAATAAATAAAATTAATATACTAACATCCATTTATGTTGTTGTATAAGGAAAGCATTTGCGAATTTCCATTTGAATTTGTCATGGTTCTTTATAATCAACAGTGAGTGAGTGCATTATTGTAAATTGCAAACCCAAAAAATTAAGATCACACGTAGCTAATCAACTACAAACAAAATAAGAAGTGACCAACACGATCAAACTTCAATATAATAGAAAATGCTCTGGAAACAACCACGTTTCTTCTAGCTTAAGACACCATGAACAAAGAAAATCAACCTAAGAAGAGTGGGCGGCCACCTAAATCAACGGCGGTATCGGCCTCAGCATATTCGGATGATCATCCTGGTACCAAAATCAATGAAGATCAACGGGGAAATGATGTCAATGAGAGTATCGAAGTAAGTGTTCCTTTGAATCCAGTTCTTAATGATTTCATATCTGCTGTTCTATCCCCAAATTCGAAAAGTAAAGATAGTAATACAGCTAAAAAGGATAGTGATGGGCCTAAATCGAACAAAAAATCTGATGGATTTAGGGGTAATCAGGTAAACCCAGAAAATGAAATTAGCTTGAATAGTGCGAAAGACGGTGAAATTGGGGGAAATAAGAATGGAACACCTAATCTGGGTAAGAGTGATTCTTACAAAAAGGCTGCTAAAAAGGTGACTCAGGGTATGTCTTTGGAATTTGTGGAGAACTGTAGGGCTGCTGAAGTAGTCATTGAGGAATTAGATGTTCAAGAGGAGGTTTTGTTTTGGAAGAACAAACAGTAGTGGGAAAACGTACCACTAAAGCCCAGATGAACAGCTTTGCAGTAAAGCACTGGAGTTGTGTCAAAACACCTCAGATTCTGTACTTCACAAAGGGTTGGTACTACATAAGATTCGATTCTGAAGAGGATATGAATGTAATAATGGATATAGTTCGAAAAGAATGTTCATTGAAAAACTAAAAAAAGGAATTTAGGAGAAGAATGCTTCATCTCCAAGCTACCAAAACTTCATCATTTTGTTAGCTAAATTCCATGCATGGCAAATACTAGGAGAAATCGTAAACAAAATATAGATTCAGAATCCTCACGACATTCCGAACAACATGATGGTAATATCGGCCAAAAAGGTGAGATGGGTATTTTGGTGACTACCGGTACGGAAGAGCTTCAAGCTGCGACAATGGCGGAATTGGGCGAAAATGTGCAGAAACCTAAAGGCACAACATTTGCCGACCTGTTTGAAGCTGTTCTTCCTCCCAATGAGAATGTAAGTACTAATCTCCCTATTCTTGAACCGCCTGTCTCTGTTACTAAAAATGATTGTGATGATGGGTTGAAAACTGGAAATGGGTATAAGAATGTTTGTAATCAGAAGCAGGGTATGCAGCTTGAATTTATTCCGAATGATGGTATTGATGTTACTATTGAGCTTGATGACATTTCTGATCAATTAAAATACTGGGAGAATACTCTGGTTTGCCATGTTATTGGATCAAAACCCACTGAGAAAAATCTTAAGGAGTTTGCTATGAAAAACTGGAATTTTGCCCATTTACCCTTGATTCAGTACTTCAAAAAAGGATGGTTTTTCCTGAAGTTTGACAGTAAGGTGGACATGGAGGGGATACTGAGAGGAGGGCCATGGTACTATGGGGAAAATGCTATGATTCTCAAAATTTGGACTCCCAATTTTAGCAAAGAGATGGAAACTATTGCAAATGTACCTGTATGGGTTCTGTTTCCAGAGTTGGAGCCTCATTACTGGTCGCAGAAAGTGCTCAGCAAAATTGCCAGCTCAATAGGGAAGCCTCTCTTTGCTGACCTTAGAACTACACTCAAGGAGAAGCTAGCTTTTGCCAGGGTTTTAATCGATGTAGATGTCTCTGAGGAATTGCCTACGACTATTGCAATCAAGACTCCATTTGGTGAAATTGCTCAAACTGTTAAGTATGAGTGGGTCCCATACTTTTGTAAGTGCTGCAACAAGCTTTGGCACATGACACAAAGGTGTAAACATCAGAAGAAGCCTGCTCAAACAGCTGCTCCAAAAGCTGTTTATGTGAGGAAAAATGCTTATAATAAGCATGCTGAGGAAGTACCTGCTACTCCACAGCCTGAGAAGGTGACAGTTAATCCAGAAAAGAGAATTACACCTCCTATTTCTAAGTCTGATAAGATTGTAATGGTTGATGAGGAGGGTTTTACTCCTGTTATGAGTAGAAAGGCAAAGCTCTCTCTAAATAAGAAACTTGTTATGGCTGAAAACAGAACTCAAATTCTCCAGAAGCCAGAGATGATTATACTGCCAGCTAGTATCACTAGGGAAGCAAAGGTGGAAATGGTGGCTCAGTGTGTGATTGAGGAGGGGGAGGACCCAGGAGGGGGTTTCTCAGCCTGATGATTCTCTCATCCTGGAATATTAGAGGTTGTAACAAGCCTCATAAGCAGCAAGAAGTTCTTAAATTCTTGCTTGCTAATAAAATAGACATCCTGGGTGTCCTTGAAACTAGAGTAAAAGAGGAAAAGGGGTTGAAGATTCTAAAGAATAAATTCAAAAGATTTAGTGCTGTTCATAATTACTCTAAGCACTATAATGGGAGAATATGGTTGATCTGGAATCAACTCACAGTTAATGTCCAGCTTCTGGATTTAGGGGAGCAGTTCATTCACTGCAAAATTAACTGTCATAAGACACAGTTCACTTGTACTGCCACTTTCATTTATGGAATGAACAAAGGGGAAGACAGAAGAGAGCTTTGGAGTTTCTTAAAATCTGTAAACTGCACTGAAAAGCTTAGTAAGGGAGCTCTAAAGAAGAATGATATTGAGGACTTTCATGATTGTATTCACAGCTGCAGTCTGGTGGATCTTCCTGGAACTGGCTGTAGCTACACATGGAATAATCTTCAGGATGGGGCTGACTCAGTTTGGGCTAAACTTGATCGAGCTATGATTAATCCCAGATGGCTTGCTATGAATATTACCACAACTGTTCAATTCCTGCAGCCAGGAGTTTCTGATCACTCTCCTGTGCTAGTGGGAATTAACTCTGGTGGTCCTTCACTTCCCAAGAGCTTCAAGTTTCTGAATGCATGGTGCAATGACCCTGGGTATAAGAGTCTCATTGAAATTCATTGGAATCTGCAGATCAAGGGGACAAAAATGTTTAAGAGTTGTGGAAAAGCAGAAGAAAATCAGAGCTGCTCTTAAAACTCTTCATAGGAATAATTACTCAAACATTAACAAAAGAGTTGAGGCTTGCAGGGAGGAATTGTTCACTATTCAGGCTGACCTTCTCAATTCAAATCATAGACTGGCTGAGATGAAAAATAAGCAGGCAGAGCTGGTCAAACTACAAACAGCTGAGCTATGTTTCCTGCACCAGAGAGCTAAGATCAGAGATATTCAAATGAATGATGCAGGGACTAGATACTTTCATGCTAAAGTGAATGAGAGGAAAGCTCATGCCTATATAGGCAAAATTCATGACATCAATAATAATCTGCATAGTTGTCCAACTGGAGTGAATGCTGCTTTTTTGGAGTATTACACAGCACTGCTGGGCATTAAGCACAATGTTGAGGAGTTTAATTTAGAGGTAATTGTTGGCAATACCATATCAGAGACTAGTAAAAACCAAATGATGATGCCATTCACTAAGGAAAATGTTAGAGAAGCTTTATTTTCGATTGATGAAACCAAAAGTCCGGGGCCAGATGGGTTTAGCTCTGCTTTTTACAAAAACTCATAGGATATTATAGGTGAGGAGTTGAGTAATGCTGTTTTGGATTTCTTTCAAAATGGCAAGATGCTCAAACAAATCAATTCAACTCTAATTGCTCTGGTGCCTAAAACCCCTACTCCTCTCTCTGTGGTGGACTATAGGCCTATTAGTTGTTGTAATACAATCTACAAAATCATCAGTAAGATGATTGTTAGTAGGCTCCAGCCTGTCTTGGCAGAAATAATTGGTGAGGAGCAATCAGCTTTTGTACCTGGCAGGAACATTCATGATAATATCTTGATTTCTCAAGAGCTGGTTAGGAAGTATGACAAGAAAGGTGTCTCCAAAAGAGCCACCATCAAAGTGGACATCAGAAAAGCCTTTGATTCAGTCTCTTGGGATTACTTAGAGTGTCTGATCAAAGCTTTCAACTTCCCTGACAAGTTCATTAGCTGGATTCTTGCTTGTCTCAATACTGCTCACCTTTCACTCAGCATAAATGGGTCTCAAGTTGGTTTTTTTGCAGCTAAGAGGGGTCTGAGGCAGGGAGACCCTCTATCTCCCTACCTCTTTGTCATATGCATGGAGGGATTATCCAGGATGCTCAGAAATCTTAATCACAAGAGCAGTTTCCATCAGCATCCAAAATGCAGTAGACTCAAACTTAATCACCTCCTCTTTGCTGATGATTTACTCATTTTTGCCAAGGGTGATGTTGGTTCCATTGAATCTGTTGCTAACACCCTCAAAGAGTTTGAGAAACTCTTAGGGCTTGCTGCTAACCCTTTGAAAACAAATATCTACCTAGGGGGTGTTTGTGTAGCAGCAGCTCAGTTAATATCTGACAAAACAGGCTATGTGGTTGGGAAATTTCCTTTTAAGTATCTTGGTGTTCCTCTGCACTCTTCCAGACTTACAGCTGTTATGTACTACCCTCTCCTGGATAAAATAAACGGGAAATTGCAACACTGGGCAAACTCTTTTATCTCCTATGTAGGGAGGCTGCAACTGATTAAATCTGTTATTTTGGGCATTCAAACATACTGGGGTTCAGTACTTCTCCTCCCAAATGTGGTGCTGAAAAGAATAAGCAGACTTTGCAGGGAGTTTTTTTGGGGTATAAATGAGCAAAAAGGTAAGATCACATTCATTAAGTGGAAAGAGCTTTGTAATCCAAAAAGGGAAGGTGGCTTAGGCATAAAAGAGGTCCTTAGCTGGAACAAAACTCTTTATGCTATATGGATTATAAAGCTTTTAAGTGGTAGTCAGAGTATATGGTGTAGATGGACTAGGGCTTACTACCTGAAGCAGGATGATTTTTGGCAAGTGAGCCCAAAAACTGACTGCTCTACTACCTGGAGAACTCTCCTTGCTCTAAGGAAGGAGATATTGGAGAAGGCTGGTACAAAAGAGGAGGCAAAAGAGCTGCTTAAAAGATGGAATAACAGAGGCAACAGCAAAGCAGTTTACAAGTTCTTTAATGACAGCAGGAATGCTGTTAAATGGTACAGTCTAGTCTGGGATGTATGCAGTGTTCCCAAATGTTCAATCATTGCAGTGTTGGCCATCTACAATGCATTATCTACAATTGATAACTTGCAGAAAAGAGGATGCTACATACCAAATAGATGTTACTTATGCAAGAAGCAGGAAGAAAGCAGGAATCGCCTGTTTTTTTAGTGTCAAGTTGCAAATGACATTTGGGACAATGTGCTCAGGTGGTTGGTTAGGCTACAGAAGGAAGATAGGCAGTCTGCTACATGAACTAAATTGGTTCAAGCAAAAGATCAAGGGAAAAACTAGAAAACAACACATCCTTAGAAGTGCTTTCTCAGCCACAATCTATGAAATATGGAAGGAGAAGAACACTAGGGTTTTTAGAGACATTGAAAGAAATGTTGATCAAATTGCTCTTTACATAAAAATTTTGGTTTGTGTTAGAGTTATTGATAGGTATAGAGATGTTATCCCAAGTGAATAGAGTTTTTTTAGTGGTTATTTCAAGGGTAGCTCATTGCTCCCCTTTGATTGGAGTTGTATTTTGTTCTTCCTTCCCATTTGGATGAATAAAAAAAGCTAATTCTTACCAAAAAAAAAATGTAATAATGAGGGGAGGGCCATGGAATATCAATGGAGGTTCGTTAGTGCTTAATAAATGGACCTCGATGATATCACAGGATTTAGACACACTAACCATTGTTCCTGTATGGGTATTGTTTCCTAACTTGGATCCGTGCCTCTGGTCACACTCAGCATTAAGCAAAATTACAAGTTATGTTGGCACACCTATATGTGTTGGTCAGTACACTACGAACAAGAAAAAAATCTCCTTTGTTAGGGTTCTCATAGAGGTAGATATCACCCAAGAATTGCCTGATAGCATGCTCATTAATACACCTTTTGGAGAGCAAATACAGCAGCAAATTATGTACGAGTGGGTTCCATTCTACTGTTCTTCATGTAAGAAGATGGGGCACACTAATGGTAGCTGCAGAAAAGGGAAAAAATCAAGAGAGGGTACAAAGAAAGTGTATGTTCCTGTAAAGGAGAAACCTGTAATGGAGGAAAAGCAAACAGATGAAGAGAATGGGTTACAGAAGGAAACTGTATCTCAACAGCCAGAAACTGTAGTCACAACTCCTTCATCCACATATGTGGATGTTGATGGCTTCACTCTGGTTGCAAAAAAAGAAGAGTGTGTCTAGGAAAACAGCCCAAAAATATGCTGAGAAAGTTAGCCAAGGTTTTCAGGCACTTCTTGTGGAACCTGTGGAGTTATTTCTAGACCATCAGGAAAATCTGGGAGAGATGGAAGACCCAGGAGGAGGTGGAGAGCCTCTCCACTCCCCATGATCATCTCATCCTGGAATATAAGGGGGTTGAATGACCCCCTTAAGCAGCAAGAAGTGAAGGACTTCTTGTCTGCTAATAAGGTTGATTGTCTTGCAATTCTAGAGACAAGAATCAGGCCTCATAAGGCTCAAAATATTCTAAGGAAAGCCTTTAGTCAGTATAGTGCTGAAAATAATTATTCCCAACACAACAATGGAAGAATCTGGATCTTGTGGAGGCCACAACAAGTCCGTTTAGACATTAAGAAAACAACTGCTCAAATGATACATTGTGTCATTACTCATATTAATTCTCAAAGGAAATTTCAGGTCACTTTTGTTTATTACAAACAGAGGGGATCTTAGGAGAGAATTATGGAGGGACATCTCAGGGTTATCTCAAAGCTCTGCTCCTTGGATCTTAATGGGGGATTTCAATGTGGTTCTGAATGTTGAGGAGAGGATAAGTGAGGCAGACCTTGTTATGAGAGATATTGATGAATTTGCTGAATGTGTCACTCAGAATGGGATTGTGGATTTGCCAGCTCAAGGGCACCATTTCACCTGGACTAACAATCAAGAACCTCCAGATAGGGTATGGTGCAAGCTTGATAGAGCTATGGTTAATATTGTGTGGATTACTCAACACCCTGGCACCATTACTCAATTCCAGGGACCAGGAATCAGTGATCACTCCCCGATACTGGTGAATGTACCCTTTAACAGTCAGCCTGTCATAAGGCCTTTTAAATACTTGAATTGTTGGTGTCTCTCAAGTAATTTCCAGGAGATAGTAAAGGAGGCATGGGAGGATGATACTAGAGGTTGTAGTATGTTTAGATTAATGCATAAACTTAAGAATGTGAAGGCTAAGCTGAGACTGATGAACAAAGAGGAATTCTCGTATTTGCCTGCAAGAGTGAGGTATACAAAGGAAAAGCTTCTGACATGTCAAGCTGATCTGCAGCTAGACCCTCTGAACACAGCAAAGATTTTGATGGAAAAGGAGCTCAATGTTAAATATAGTAAACTTAAAAAAGCCGAGATCAGCATGATGATTCAAAGGGCAAAGGTGAAAGACATAAAACAGGCTGATTCCAATTCTAGATACTTTTATGCAAAGATAGCCGAGAAGAAAATCAGGAATGCCATTGGAGTCATACAAAATACTACTCGTATGCAAGTGAGTGGACACAGGGAGGTAGCTGATGCTTTTATTGATTACTATGTCTCCTTGCTTGGCACAGAAGCTAGTACTCAATCTTACCCTGCTACACTTATTACCTCAGGAGATATCCTCACAGAGCAGCACAGAGAGGGTTTGACAGCTCCAATTACAAATCTTGGGATAAAAACAACCCTAAAATCCATTGATATCAATAAAAGTTCAAGTCCGGATGGGTTTTCATTAGGTTTCTTCTTATCAGCATGGGAAATTGTTGGTGAGACTTATTGTGCAGCTGTAAAAGAGTTTTTCCACACAGAAAAAATGTTGAAGCAGGCTAATTCAACCCTTATTTCTCTTATCCCCAAAGGAACAACCCCTAAATCAGTTGCTGATTTCAGGCCTATTTCCTGTTGTAGCACCATATACAAAACTATTAGTAAGCTTCTTGCACTAAGGATGAAGGAGGTGCTGCCAGAGATAATTGGTATGGAACAAGCGGCTTTTGTTAGGCATAGACAGCTCTTTGACAACACTATGCTAGCCTATGAACTAGCTAGAAAGTATGGAAGGAAGGATATTTCACCAAGATGCATCATAAAAGTGGATATCAAGAAGACTTTCGACTTTGTTTCATGGGATTTTGTTAAGAGCGTACTCAAAGACTTTGGTTTCCCTGCTCAATTCACTCAATGGGTAGTCTCTTGTATCACTTCTACTCATTTTTCTCTTAACATAAATGGAGTAGCAGAGGGGTTTTTCCAAGGGAAAAGAGGGCTAAGGCAAGGAGATCCCCTGTCTCCCTACCTTTTTGTTCTATGCATGGAGGTTCTTTCAAGGTTGCTGAGAGACGCTCCCCTAAGCCGTGACTTCTCTTTCCACCCTAAATGTGTGAGGATAAAACTCACGCACTTAATCTTTGCTGAAGACTTGCTGGTTTTCACAAGGGGGGACTTGCCTTCTGTCAAAGCTATTGCAATATGTTTGGGAAAGTTTGCTAGCGACTCTGGCTTGCATGCAAATCCACTTAAGACCGATGTATACTATGGAGGGGTATGCCAGGAGGTTAAACTTCTTATAGCAGAAGCCACGGGTTTTTCAGAAGGTAACTTCCCATTCAGGTACTTAGGAGTACCATTGTACCATACTAGACTCACCTCAAGTTTATTTCAGCCTCTCTTGAGCAAAATAAAACAAAAGCTCAATCATTGGGCTAATCAGTTCCTCTCTTATGCTGGTAAAGTTGAGCTGATAAACTCAGTTATTTTTGGCTTGCAAAACTTTTGGGGGGCAAGCATTTTACTCCCCAAGGGCATAGTCAAAGGCATCAACAAAATGTGCAAAGACTTCATTTGGGGCATAAAGGAGGGAGAAAGGAGAATGGTTTTCAAATCTTGGAATAGCTTTTGCAAGCCTAGAAAAGAAGGTGGGTTCGACATAAAGGAAATTCTCAGCTGGAACAAAGCACTCTTGGTGAAATGGCTTAGCAAGATTGAGCTGCTCTCTACAAGCATATGGGTCAAATGGATTAAGGCTTACATTATTGGCAATCAAGATTGGTGGACTATGAACATCAGAGTTGTGTGGTCATGTAGCTGGAAAAACATATTCCCCATAAGGGACGAATTGATAGAGAAAACAGGAGGTATAGGCCAAGCAAAGGCAGTGATCGCCAGGATCCACAGAACCACTGAAATCTATAATATCTTTAGGACCAAGGAGGGAGAGAAGTTTTGGAGAAAAACAATATGTGACCATGCTGTTATCCCTAAGCATGGTTTCATAGGGTCTCTAGCAACTCAGAAGAGTTTCGCCACATTGGATAATCTCTGTAAAAGGGGTATACAACTGGCTAATCGATGTGTCCTGTGCTGCAGCAATGTAGAGACAACAAACCATTTATTTTTCAACTGCAGCTTCTCTAGGAGAGTCTGGAGCTCCATGTTTGCTAACGACCAGTTCCTGCATGGTATTTCCACACTCAGACAGGAAATGAACTGGTTTCAGAGACATAATAAGGGGAGAGGATGGAAGCAAAGGCGTAACAGGTGTGCTCTCCTTTGCACAGTGTACGAATTGTGGCAAGAAAGAAACTTTAGGATTTTTAGAGATCAGAAAAGAAGTGTGGAAGAGATAGTTTGTAAAATTAGCTATATAGTTGTTGTAAGGATGATGCATTTAAACTCAGGAATTCCCGAGGAAACTCTTGCTACCATGCTTTGAGTTTCTAGCTTGTTGGCAACTCTAGGCATAGGTTAGCTTTTTGTAATGGTTTGGGGTTTTTTCCCCCGATTTATATAAATTGATCATTACAAAAAAAAAAAAAAAACTTCAATATAATAGCGTTTTTAGAATATAAAAAATTGAAATTTACAATCTAATTGAGAACCAATACATACTTAGATAGTAGTACAAATACAAACTCTATAGGAACACTATTTCTACAACTTTATAAATATCTTTCTTCCCCTAACTATGTTTCTCGCTCTCAAAAACGTATTGCGCAATGCATGTGTTTGTCATCAAAATTAAGCAAACAACCAAGATATATATAGTAATTCAAATTAACATGTAACCGACAAATTTGGCAAACCAATAGTCAAGAGTCACCATGTTTAATATTAAATTAAATAAAAAGAGCTTCAATTTATCCTTAATTTAAAGTAAACATAAGTAAATAAAATTCATGTCAAAAGTAAAATGAAATGTCACTTTGAAATTCAACCACTCGTATAATACAATGTCATATTAATGATATATTTATTCCATAAAAAAAATTGACCTAAAATTCTCCCCACGCGACACGTAGGATTAGTGAACTTTTTATGTTAGCCTATTAATATTATTATATAGATAGATCACAAGTTAGTCATAAGCATACACTAAACATGTGAAAGTTGCTTCCTTTTAGGCTAATAATCAATGACCATCAATTATCAACCAAGCATATGAAATACCCAATTCAATCCAATCAACCAATTAGAGAAAATAAGGATAAATCATGCATTAAAGAACAAAGAATTAATAATAATGAAAATAAAGGTAAAATAGAAAGGAAAATACTTACTAATACATCGGATGAAGAATTGATTACACCAAGAGTGTAGGAGGGAGATTATCATGGCATACTAATTATTACAATAATATTTGAGATGAAAATCATAATGAAATTATTAATTCTCCTTGAGTTTCTCTCTCTAAAATGAAAAGTAGATGAAAAATAATATGAAAAGGTGATAATTAATAGGGAGGGGTTACATACCTCTTTTATTAAGGATAAGTACAAAAGACACTATAAGACGAAATAGATATTTCTTAAGCAAAAAAGAAATTGTCAAAAGCCTCAAGGAAACTTCCCGGACAAAGGCTTCCTCGACTCGAGGATTCCTCGAGTCGAATAATAATGGACGGTGTAGATTAACTGGGCGACGGAATCCTCGACTCGAGGAACACCCTCCTCGAGTCGAGCGGCTCGAGGCTTCTTCCTCTCGATTCGAGAAACTTGAATTTCTCCCTCATTTTGCTCCTTTCCTCCGTGGCTCGAGCTCTTGTGATTCCCATAGTGCACCCGAGCTAGCTTCTGTCGAACCCTGATCCGACTCCAACTCGATCCACGTTCCCTCCTGAAGCACTCCAAAGGGTTTTGAGCGAATGAAAAACCCGTAAAACCACCAAATAAGCTCCAAACAACTCTCAATAATGTGGTTTACGAATCACGATAACACCATGCTAAAGTAGACCCTAAGGCGTCTAAATTACGCGGATTAGCACACTACTCTAACGCCATATCAACAAAATACTAACCTTAACCAACAACTAAATAAACATACCTTCAAATGAGTTTGAATTCTCCAGTTGTTGAAAGTAACTCAAGTGTAACACCCTATAGGATGATGGAGAGGGGCTTATGGAAATTTGTTTGTCCCACATTGAAAAATTGAGAATCTTATGATATATTTATAATAGATTTTTACTGACATACTACCAACAAGGCCTTGGCCTTATAAATCCTGAGTGGGGATTCACGTAATAAAAGGTGATTTTCCATCTTATTGGGTTGTGTTGCATTATATGGCGCGTTGAGCTGTTATAAATAGTATCGGAGCAACCCAAAGACTACGTGTTGGGTGTTGGGACAAGGCCCAATTTAGCCATCTAGCGGGGGAGATCTTGGAGCTGTGTGACTATTAATATGGATTGTCTTGAGGCGCAACGAGTACGTCGCGTTCTTTAAGTTGGGAGCTTGTAACACCCTAGGATGATGGAAGTTGGTTTATGAAAATTGGTTTGTCCAAAGAGAGAGAAACTCCTTGCTCCCAAGCAAAGAAGTTCTTTTACTGTTTGGCCTAAAAAACAACAAGTTTTTACTGTCTTAATTGCCAATGATTATCGTTGATCTCATTGGGTCACCGGCAAGCAACCTTATTCTCACTCATTTTATTCTCCTTAGATTAAGTTAATTTATTCACAGCGCTGAGAGCTCGTTGATGGTTGAAACCCCATATCAATTCTTCATTTTCAATATTAACCAAATCAATCCGGCAATCCTACCTTTACAACGATGTTGGGAGTCGTCTTTTACCTCTCTGGTGTACTTCATCTCCAAATAACAATTGGTTTTTATTTGCCTATTGAAGCATCGTGATTTTTTTTTTTAAATAAGGGAAATGGATTAAACAACTTAGTCAACCCCGCCAATGAAGTCTGAGGCCACTATATCAAGTACATCGGACGGCCCCATATCAACCCACACTCTCGTGGAGTAGTCCATCGGTTGCCTATGGGCAATAGCATCGTGACTTTTGGTAGCTATATTTTGGGGTTTTAGCTATCTAATTGGGCTTTCTTTTGCTGGTGCATGTGCTTCTAGTTGGTACTTTTGTCTCTTCTTGGCTTGATTTTATATCTTCAACCTTCTTATTATTTCCACATATTTCTCTGTTTTCTTTAGTTTGTTGTTTATCCTTGTTGGTTGGGGTGTAATCTGATTATTAGAGCATTGGATTTGAGAGATTGGGTGATGATTTTGCACACCAAATGGGTAAAGGTAAAGGTATTGAACATTTTACTGAGGAGAAGAAAGTGGGCTGGGGGGAAGAGATGAAATCCATTGGGGACTCCTATTTTAAAAGGGGTGATTTTCTCTCCACCTACTTGATTATGAGACAATAGTTGATGGATTGGTTCATGATATGTTGAATGAGAGGGAGAGGTCTGACAAGTTTCTCAACCTAGTTGTTTCATGTTTTCTCAACCTAGCCGCTTGCTATCTCAAAAGTGAGGATTTATCTAGTGTCATTTCACTGTGCTCTCAAGTTGTACTCTTAGATGGCATGAATGCAAAAGCCTATTTCAGACGAGCACAGGCTTACATCAAGCTCAAAGATATACGAATCGTTGTTCTTGATCTTGAGATTGCTCATAAATTAGAGCCCCATAACAAGGTTATCAAGCTTGAACTTTCAAAGTTGAATACCATCTAAATTCGGGGAAATGCATCAATATAGGCTTTGATCCTCTGAAGTTGTGTAGGGACAATCGGAACCTTGACCATGGAGATCACAATGATGACAAGAAGAGAAGAAGGACATCATCGAAAGTGGGGGAAGATGAAGGACTATTTTCTAAAACTTTGGTTACTGACAAAGCTGTGAATGGACAGTATGTTGATCAAGAAGGTTTAAATCAAACTAGCAAACTCAAGACATGGAGTTTTATAATGCAGTCGGATGCATTGAGGGCTCGGATCATTCTTATACTAACAAGAGGAAGACTAAGGACAAGTTTATGAAGAAGGCCAGGTAAAGGTGGTATGTGTGTAGAAATTTCAGCTTACAACTTGGGTAAGCTAGCTTATACAGGGAAGAGAAGCTGTGTTTTACAACAAATCGTCAATGTCAGTGTTGAAGCTACGGTTCGTACCCTTCCACAAAAAAGAACAATCTTGAAGAAGGCCCTCCACAACCAAAGTTGTGGGAAGTAGAGGCTTCCATTATGGCCCCTCTCAAAATTGATATGGCGGATTCTAGTGAGCTATATACCCAACCTGTATACAATGAAGATTTGCCAAACCCGACTGCAAATAATTCTTCCGAGAATATCTTGGTTTCTTTTAATCAAAAAGTAGAGAATGTTGTCCATGAGAAGTTGAAAGAAAAGAGATCCATATAATACATATATGTTTTCATCAAAATCCAAACATCATCTGCGAAGGTTTTTAGCGGCTTTGAAGGTTTGTCCCTCTAGGATTTTGAATACCAAGGAAACTAACACAAGCAAGATTTCAGGAACAAGCGAAAGGGCTCCAAAAAGATATAACAACAAGGCGTTAGATACAAGAATGGTCGTCATCAGCTACAAGAATCATATACCGTAGAATAAGTGGTTTGTGTTGCAAAAATCGAGTAGGTCACAAGCAGAAAGATAGTCCAGTTTCACTATGCAATGAGAGGCTTGTGAATTTGCTGGATTCAAGTTGGCTCGCTAGTATCCTTTGGTTTGCTCCAATTATAGTCACAGTCTTACTAGTAATGTTAGTAGCGTCCAAGGTTTGTGTCAAGAGGCTTGCTCTAGTAGTGTATGTCTCGTTTAGTTGAGTTTTGTATTTGTATTTTATTTCATTTTGCCATCATAAAAAAAAAAGGTTTGTCCTACATTAAAAAATTGAGGCTCATATGATATATTTAGAATGACAAATTTTTGTATGAAGCGGTTTCATCGGGAGAGGGATCCAATAATAAAAAAAAGTCCAATAATTTACACATCTAAAAAAAAAAATAAACTCTTCCACTTTCCCTTTTTATCTCTATTATCTTTTTTATTCTCTCCCTTCGTACGCTCTCGCTCCCCTCTAATGTTCGTTACATATCTTTTTTTTTTTGTTCTTTTTTATTGAAGCTTGGTTTCAATTATTTTATGTCACCATATTTCTCATATATTTTGTGCTTTTTTTTATGGCGATTACTACATTAGGTTGACTCAAAACTTTACATTAAGCTAGAACTCGAGATTGTATATTATGAGCTCGAAGATTTATATAAATTTAAAAATCAAAGATTATAACAAAAATTCAAGGTTTAAAGTTAAATTAGAAATTTACATTAAGAACTCGAACTTTTAAGTTCAAAACTCAAATATTTATAACTTATTGTTTTTTTGTATTCCAAAACTCAAGGTTATAACTTATTAACTCAATAATGCATAAAATATTAAAAAGAGAAACTAAAAAAAGAATATAGTTTAAATTTCAAGATGTGAGAAATTCTCTCCCTCCATATCTCTCTTTGTTAACTCTATGTCGTTTCCTTTCTTCACTCCTCTTTTTTTTTAATTTTTTTTTTTAATTTTTCTGCTTATTTCTCTAAAACTTTCTTAGGCCATACTAGTATTCCTTTTTGGGTCAGTTTCACGTGAGACGGTCTCACATGAGAGTTATTGATTTATAAAAGAATTCTACTCTCATACTACCAACAAAGTCTTAAACTCTTGACCTTTTAAAGCCCGAACGAGGATTTACATCCTTGACCTTTTAAAACCCATTATGGAGGGCCCAATTTCTCTCAACGGACTAGATTGGACTACGTGTAGGGATCCTCTAGAGTTATTTTTTTGTGGAGTTTGTAGAGTTTACTATTGTTAGTAATAAAACAAAATAGGGTGATTACTTCAATGCATAAATAAAGTATTAAATATTTAATTCTTTCCTTACTTGGTAAACTCTATCATATAGAGTTTGTTTTAATTTTAGAGGATCCTCATCCATTGGACTACATACATATACCATTTGCCATCATCAGAAAAAAAAAAAAACACAATAAAAAAAAATGATATTAGGCTTTTTTTTTTCCCTCATAGCACAAACCTAGGTTGCCTTCTCTTTCTAGGTCCCGCTGACCAACATTTTTGACGAGGAACTTGCCTTAAAATGAACTTCGTCGACCAACTTTAACCTCCAATCTCGTGGGCTCTAAAAGATGAATGCCTTATTGGTAGTATGAGGGTAGGAATCTATTATAAACTGATCTATGAGCTTTAGTTTCCTAATGTGGGTCAAATCAATTTCATAAATTATTTTCAATAATCCGTAGTGTTACAAACCCTGCCACTTAAAGAAGCAACGTCCCCGTTGCGCCTAAACCAAGCCATACCAATAATCACATGACGAAGATCTCCTCCGCTAGATGGCTGACCTAGGCCTTACCCTAACACTCAACACGTGGTTGTAGGGTTGTTTTGATACCATCTCTAAAAGGTTAAAGCCTTGTTGTTAGTATGATGGTATGAATCTATTATAAAGTGATCATATGAGGTTTATTTTCCCAATGTGGGACAAATCAATTCCATAAACCACTTTTCATGATCCATAGTATTACAGTGTTGATCGTTGGTGCCGCCCTTGTGGTCATTGACTCATTGGTGGTTTGTTTGGGATGGAGTTGTGGTGGTTGGTACAAGGAGAGAAGAGAGAGAAAATGTTTTAAAGTGGAGTTTTTATAGGTGTTGAGGTGGTCGAAAGTGTGAGAGTGGTTGTCAAGCGTGGTGAAGGATTGCTGGTGTTGTGTAGGGGTCGATGGGAAGGGCTTGCGTTGGGGCAAGGCTGGTTGGTCGTTGGTGAGATAAAATGGGTGGGTTTTAACTTTGGATTGTCTTGGGTTTGGTGGAATGGGGGAGGGAAAGGGGTAAAGAATCTAAACCCTCCAAAATTATTGCAGCTAGGTGAGTGTTTGGAAAAGTAACTGGATCGTCCAATTGTTGTGGCAACCGAAGAGGATCCCGACCGCCTTTGAACATTCTCCCTTTCCTCCCCTCCCCATACTCACATCCACCCTGCCACACTCCCATGCGGTCACACGTCCAACAAACCACCATGGTGACTACCCCAGCCACCATCAGAGTGATCGATTGATCGCTCCAGCTGACTCCACGCTCGACCATGTCTCCCCTCCGTTCTCACTTCCTCCTTTTCTCACTCTCGCGTTTATGTGCCAACAACAAAACTCTTTCTCTTTCCCCCTATCTCATCCATAAATTAATATAAAAGTATAGCCTCATCCACAACAATAACCAATATAAACTGGTACTATTATTTCAGTTTAACCCAACCTTACTCGTGTTTAATGTGTCTATCCGCAATATATTATTCCATAATAATAATTAATTTCGTTGATTTTATTTTTGCATTATTTTGAAAAGAAAAACAATTTAAACGTCAAGGATAGAGATATTATGAATGAGAAAATGAGAAAGAAAGATGGGGGCTTACGCAATAAAGAAAAACAAAAACAGAGGCTCTTATTTGTTGTTCATGTGGTGGTTATCAATTTTGCCAAAATTTCAGTTTTAGAGCCATAAAACCAGTTGAGTCGACGACGTATACTCTCTTTCTCTCCCTCTCTCTCACTAACTCCTCTAACACCCATCTCTCCTCTCTCTCCTAATGCTTCCTCAATAAGGTTCTTCTCTCTCTCTCTCAATTCTTCTGAATTTACTGCTTAATTTCAATTTTAATCATCCCCACCATGTCTAATTAACTCCTCAAATTAATCTTATTATCCTTTGGATTTTATTTGTATAGATATATGAGCTGAGTTATCTGCCAAATTTCTGGGTTTTGATTACATGGTTGGTAATTTCTTGGTGGTAGTTGGTAAACTTGTTGTTGGCTTGCTTGCTCTTTTTGTTTTTTGGGTTTGAATTTGATTAAGCTAATTTCATTTTAATGCTGAAATTGACTTGGATAAGGTGATTTTCACTGTTGAAATGCCATGATAATTTATGTTTCTTTACCCAAATTTTGGAGGGAATGGGAGGGGAGGGTATAGCATTGAGTCGAATTTACTGAATCGAAATTGAATGGTAGTGATTCCTATCTGGGTGTCGTATTAGTTAAGCTGTATATCAGCTGCTAGTATACTGTATACCACTGCAAACGAACTTCGTTGAGGCGGTCTCGAGGCTGTAGTGTTGTGACAGGGGTATGGGTACATACTTGCAGTTTCCTGTTTTAATTGAGTGATTATACCATGTTGAGGATCATGATCCCTCTCACTAAAAACACTGTCAAATGTTTGATTGATTAGTGATTTCACCTGTAGATTTGTTGGATGTCAATTAGCTAATTGGTAATCTTCGTCTTCATCGATTAGCTAGTTAGGGGTATTAGCCATGATTGGAAACCCTATTGCGTCAGTCCATCCTTAATGGCTCTAACTGAGAAAGATTGTGTTTCTTTGTACAAGAAATAAAACGCGTCTTCACTGAATAACGCTGCGTGATTATGCAAAAACTATTGGGATAAATTCTACCTCATTGCTCTTTTAATGAAAAGATATCGACTGTAATGTTAGGAGGACAATGGCAGAACATGTATTTTATGGTTGCAACGAAACATGCTCTGAAAAAGCTTGACTATCTTTTGACTTTACAGTTTTGCAGGGAATTGACTTGAACCATATTGGCTATTTTCCCCTCGCAGGTTTGAAACGATTGAGCATTAATCTTGTCTTTTTCTTAAATTCATTTCTGATAGCAATGTTTTTTGTTCGAATGACAGGTTACGAGGTTTAGTACGACCATTCATGGCCACTGTTACTAGTCCCCCTGGACCTGCTACAGTAGTGTCATCGTCTCTCCCATTGAGCTCCAGAAACCATGGCGTTCATATATCCGTCTTTAATATGTTCAAGATTAAAGGACCTCACAGATGGAGCCAACAAAGGCGTAAATCAAGAGCCTTAACGCGTTCGGCCCTCATGGAGGCTAATGCGCGCTCGGTGCCTTCTCTCAGTGAAAGGAATGGCCTAAGCAGCAGCAGCAAAAATGGTCTCGTACAATCAGATACGAAGGCAGCAGGACAAGACTCCTTTGTTACTGTTGCCAAATATAGCCGGGATCTTGCTGATGATATGCAAGCTGAGGGAAGGGCCATGGCCCGAGCTGTTGCATGTTCTGTCTACAGCCCTGAGATGCTGGCAACTAAATATGGCTCACGTCCCACTAGGGTGCGCATAGAACCAATTACTGTTTTGATTTCATCAGTTATAATCCTTGCTTCTTTATCATCTGGCGTGAATTATGCATGTGGGATAATTTCATTGATGATGTTGTACTTCACTTGTAATAGGTCTTGCAGAGGACCTCTGAAATATTGTTCGGCTTGGGTGCATTTGCTTTCAAGCTCTGGCTGGACAAGCTGAATGACCAGCTTGATTCAAACAAAACCCTACGAGCATCCCAGCTCCGGAAAATTTTCACTGCCTTAGGGCCTACTTTTGTCAAAATTGGGCAGGGCTTATCTACCAGGCCCGATATATGCCCTCCCGAGTACCTTGAGGAACTCTCTGAACTTCAGGTATCTCTGAACTTTTCCTGTTGTCTATTTCCTATTCAGGTTAAGTATTTCAAAATGCTCAGGGATGACCGTTAAGACTAATCACTTTCTTGAGTGCCACATCGATTAAGTTATTATACAAAGTATATACTGTATGTTATTGAATATCTAACACTAAATTTATAGACCTTTTGTCTACCATAGAATATAAATTTGAGAATCCTTCAGAACCCATACAACAACTAATTACCTGAGATTGTGAAGGTCAACGCGTACAGCTAGGTAGGGGAGGGGGGAGGGGTCAGATGTAAGCAGCCTTTCTCTGCTGAGAACATTACGAGGCTATTAATAGATGGCTTAGAACCCTATAATGAAAACCGTGTCAAGATTTGCATCGACCAATCACTACGTCATAGTTCCTGTTTAGTGGAACACTATCGGATCGATTGGCGAAAGGTGTTTTTGAGAAAAATATGACTTTATCGAATGAAATGAAACCGGACACCAGTTTAGTTGCCATTTTGCTTTAACCCATTATATTTGGAAGCCTTGAACCATAACCCATTGCAATCGTCAATAAAAATGTCCTTGTTTTATCCAAGCTAAATATCAGATAAAGTTGTGTTGACCTCAGTGCTCGATTCTCGTGCACATAAAAATCTTTATGTTTTGGTGCTTCACAGTAATTAGACTATGCAGAAATCACCATTAGATTAGCCCGAGGCCCAAAGTGATATGACATGAGTGTCTGGTTAATGTTTTTGTTATCCTGTTATGTTACATGCCACATGCCTTCTTAACAACAACATCATCAACAACAACAACCAAGCCTTATTCCCAAAATGATTTGGGGTCGGCTAACATGAATCGTCGTCTAGTAACCGTCTTGTGTACGCCATGAAATTTCAAAACGTTGTAAACCTTTTCGGAGTATTTAAACACTTTCAAAGGAAGTTTTATAAAGTCGTCAAAATAAATTAAAAAGGTTTAAAAAAAAAAAATTGAAAAACATATGAACTTGGAACACAAGGTAAAAAGTTTTGGCAAAAGAGTTAGGGAAACCAAACAAAGAAATCAAATGAGTCAGATTAAGTCCTCCGCATGTATAGAGTCTCTCCACATCCCCCTATCCAACACCATACTCTTTTCAAGCCCTAGGAAGCTCATATCACTTCTAATCACCCTCATCCAAATCATTTTGGGTCTTCCCCGACCCCTACTAATATTATCACTTCCCCACCCTTCTACTCTTCTAACCGGTGCGTCACTAGGCCTCCTCCTCACGTGACCATACCATCTCAGCCGGTTCTCCATCATCTTATCCCCGATGGGTGCAACCCCCTACTTTCTCCCTAATAACTTCATTTCTTAACCGATCACGTCTAGTATGTCCACACATCCACCGTAGCATGCGCATCTCCGCCACACTCATCTTATGAACGTGACACTGTTTCACGCCCAACATTCCGTGCCATATAACAGTGCCTGCCTAATTGCTGTTCGATAAAACTTACCCTTCAACTTATTGGGCATCCCTCGATCACACAGAAGTCCTGTGGCATATTTCCACTTCAGCCAACCTGATTTGATCCTATGGGCCACATCCCCATCTAATTCTCCATCCTTTTGAAGAATCGATCCCAAATATCGAAAAAAATCAGATCCGTGAACAATTTTTCCATCCAACCCTGATCGTCCCCGTCTCCGTTTGTCTAATGCCGTTGAACTTACACTCAAAACACTCGGTCTTGCTCCGGCTCAACCGAAACCCTCTAGACTCCAAAGTGTGCCTCCATAGTTCCAACCCCCTCTCCAAATCTTCTTTCGTTTCTGAGATCAACACTATATCATCTGGAAACATCATGCACCACGGTAGATCATGCTGGATTGACCTCGTCAATTCGTCCATGACTATAGCAAAGAGAAACGGACTAAGTGCGGACCCTTGGTGCACTCCGATTGTAATAGGGAACTCTTCTGACTTCCCTACACTAGTCCGTACACTCGTGCTAGCTCCCTCATACATGTCCTTAATGATGTTAATATATTTTTGCGGAACTCCTTTCTTAGTTAGAGCCCACCAAAGCACTTCCCTTGGTACCTTGTCATACGCCTTCTCCAAATCAATGAACACCATATGTAGGTCACATGCCTTCTTAACTGGTGAATAAATCATGAAGAGGAATTTTGGACTACTATAATGGGGGATTGAGAAACAATGTGTCCTTTGAGATTAAATTTGAGTTTGTAATGTAGATAGATCACTTATTTAGATATAAAGTCATCTTGTCTTTATAGGATTACTAGTATGCGGAATAATTCAGTGTATGTTATAATTGATATAATCATGCGTATTTATAGTATGTCTTGGAGAATACTCCAGTTTCCCTAGATCCGGAATATTCTACAACTAGAATATACCTATTATCTTCCCAATACAACATTCCTATCCTATTATATTCCTCTATTAGTCCTGTCATCTGAACATAGAGAACTACATTAATAAAAAGACTTGATCCCCACATGTATAATCTTTTTGTTAAGGCCGGAATTGCATTAAAATGACACAAATAACTTGGAGAGCTATCCCTTCAGTTTTTCCAGGTTTGTTAGGAGAGCAAAGTCCCTTGACCTCATTTTTTGCAAACAAACAGGAACATTGCAGTTCTACAGCAAAAAAATGGATTAATGAAATTTTTATTGGCTTATTGTTTGGGACATTTCAAAAAATTATTAAGATGGCCTAGGTGGTACCCGTGGTAGAATTGATGTGTTTTATTATAAGCTCTATAATCAATCAGTTTGTCGCTTGGCTTGGTTTGTTTTGAATATGTAGAGGTCTCATGACTTGCCTTTGTTTGTTTCGAACATTTTTGAGTTCTCATGACTTGCATTTGTCCAGGATGATTTACCAACATTTCCAAACAACGAGGCATTCACATGCATCGAGAGAGAGCTGGGTTTTCCACTTGAGGACATGTATTCATCCATATCTCCAAATCCAATTGCAGCTGCTAGTTTGGGCCAGGTTTATAAAGCCCAATTGAAGTACTCTGGTCAGACGGTTGCCGTGAAAGTTCAGCGGCCTGGGATTGAAGAGGCCATAGGTCTGGATTTTTTCCTGATACGAGGATTGGCAGGTCTCATAAATAAATACGTAGACATAATCACCAGCGATGTTGTTGCTCTAGTTGATGAATTTGGCAGAAGAGTATATCAAGAACTTAATTATGTACAGGTAAACTTCCCCTGTTGACAGAAATTTTTATTTAGAAAACAGGATATGCTGTCTTGGTATAACCACTGTATGCTATTCACCTGGATCCCTAGAGGGCAAGTCCCCTCCAAATAATTGCAAGCGTTTAATATAGACTGTTTCTGATAAAGTTAAAGTTTCAGCATAATGGAGATTTGGAAAGTTACCTTGATTCTAAATAAGCTTTTGCGGGATCAAATTCCATTGTTAGTTATCTAACATTGTGCAACGCCCATGCCCCACGTGTATCTTGAAGCTTTTCCGGTGCTGAAATTCCAAGATATCTGTTTTATGATGTGTCTTTGGATTTGATTGTTAATTTTCACAGGTATGTGCAGGAGGGTAAGAATGCGAGAAGATTTAAGAAGTTGTATACTGACAAGGCGGATGTTTTTGTTCCTGATATCTTCTGGGACTACACCAGTGCCAAAGTTTTGACCATGGAGTGGGTGGAAGGTGTCAAGCTTAGTGAACAAACTGCAATTGAGAATCAGGGACTGAAAGTGTTGGATCTTGTCAACACAGGTATCCAGTGTAGCTTGAGACAATTGCTTGAGTATGGATATTTTCATGCGGATCCGCATCCTGGAAATCTCTTGGCAACCCCTGACGGGAAACTAGCATTTATTGACTTTGGAATGATGAGTGAAACACCAGAGGAAGCAAGATATGCTATTATTGGTCATGTTGTCCATCTGGTTAATCGTGATTACGAAGCTATGGCTCAAGATTATTATGCTCTTAAGTTCCTGGCTCCTGATGTGGATGTTTCCCCCATTGTGCCTGCACTGCGAGGTTTCTTTGATGACGCACTTAATTCAACTGTTAGCGAACTCAATTTTAAAACACTTGTAAATGGTCTGGGGGCTGTTTTTTATCAGTATCCATTCGATGGTAAGCTTCTTTGCCCAGTTTGATGTAGCTTTTCAGCATCCCATATTCTCGTGCCCATTAGAGGCTATAAGATTGCTCAAGCTTATGTATTTGAGACCGTTTTGCAGATTTAATCTCCTATTCTTGTCTGATATTTTTTTTCCTTGAAAATTATTGCAGTACCAGCATACTATGCATTAATACTGAGATCCCTTACTGTACTGGAAGGTTTAGCTCTCAATGCTGATCCAAATTTTAAGGTTCTGGCTGCTTCTTATCCATATTTTGCAAAGAGGCTTCTTACTGATCAGAATCCTTATCTTAGAGATGCTCTTATTGAGTTGCTATTCAAAGATGGAAAGTTCAGGTTAATTCTTGGTAACCTTTGTGGATTTGACTGGGAATCAACAGGTTAAAAATGCTTAATAATAGAGAAATATTGCAGGTGGAATAGGCTTGAAAACTTACTAGTTCAGGGGAGCAAGGATAGGGATTTTTCTGCAAAAGATGCCTTGCAGCCTGTTCTTAAGTTATTGCTGGGACCAGGCGGTGAAGAACTAAGGGTATTAGTTATAAAGGAAGCTGTTCGAGTTACTGAAGTTGTGCTGTTGGGCTCCGCGATGGATGCGTACAGTGCTTTGCCTGAATTTATGAGAACCTTAGTAACCAATGGAAGCCCAACTGGAGCATTTTTAATGAGTACTGCTGAAAAGCAAAGTATGCTAGAACTTCGAGGACAAGTACTAAGGGTTTGGGGCCTTCTGCAGTCCTCAAATAACTTTGACCCTGCCCTTCTGCAACCTATATTGCAGGTACCTATTTCCATCCTTTTTTGCTGTTATGTTGCCTTAAAACTTTCTTCAATTGTTTGGTTGAGAACAATAGTATGCTGTCCGCTTATACTCAGGGCTGAGCACTTCTCATTTGGTGAGAGATATTATTTGGTTATTTTGGCATGGGATGTCCCTATGAATGACAATAGTCTGGGTCTTCACCACTATATGTTTGTATTTTCATTGATTTTCATCACTTCTTTTCCACCTTCATACATATGCCCTCCATGCAAGACCAACCTTCCTATGTTGTTTGCAACAATCTCTCGATTACCACCACCATATCACCTTCAAACATCCCGAGCCACCCAACCTCAGCCACCATGACTCGGACCCTACCCCTGACCCACCATGAGTTGACCCCAAGTCCCAACAACAGCCAACATAGATGTTCACGACTCCCATGGTACATCAGATCGGTGTAGTATGAGGATGGAATCAACGGCCAAGATGACAGAAGAGCAGTGGGGGAAATATCGGAAGTGAAGAGGTAGGGAGTCAGGGAGATCAGCCGTTGAGTAGATTAGAGATTGGGAGATTACAAATAGAGGAGACTTGTTGAGAAGATTGGAGGATGAGGAAAGCAGTAGAGGAACGACGGAGATCGCGAGGAGGGATGTGGAACGTCGCTGTCAGCCTGGTGTTGCATTGGATTGACCGACTTGGGTGTCGCAGGAGAGTTGTCGCTGTTAAGTTATCACCTGTGAGTGTAGTTGGGGTTGGGTGAGGCGGTGGAGGGGTGGAGACATACAGAATGACGGTGAGAGGAGAGAGATGAAAGTGTGAGATTAATATTTAATTACTTGTTATTTAAGTGAATTAGTCCTAGTATAGTGTAAACTTTACCCGAAAAAGAAACAGGAAGATTGGATTTGAATTTCCCGATTAGCCAAGTAGGAAACTTGGACTTGAATGGAATATGTTATTTGTTCAACAAGATTTCAACAAAAAAAATCACATGCTTGATGGTGGAGTCGTGCAAAGTTTATCACCATTTTCCTTGATATGCATTCTATTCCTGCCTCTGATAAACGAGACATTGATTTTTTATAGACTCGTTGAGCTGACATATATTTCTATTTCCAATGGAGCCAAAGACTAATTATTCTTTCGCTTTGGGAAATAATGGAATAAAGCAAAATGGCTCATAAAACTTTATGTGCTTCTAATTTTGTGAAGAAGCAGTTAGTCGGTGCGATTCTCGAAGCAATTTTCATTCTGGGTCATCCGTGCGCAGCCTCTCTATGTTTTAATAGAGGTAAGACTTGCGTGCATCCGACCACCCCCCCCCCCCTTTATCTCGCCTTATGGCGGGAGCCTTTAAGGCACTGGGGTAAAGATGTTGTTGAGCTGACATATCTTGAGATTGTTTGCACCTGTACTGTATGTAGGCACTTCCACTTGCTTTTTTTTTTTTGCTACCGCCCTACCGGCCCCCACGAATTCTCATAAGATGTTCCAACTCATACTTGTGGTCACTCCCATTTTAAATTAACGGGTCTTTTTAACAATGAAATGGGTCACTTGCTACAAAATAAGGCAAAATGTAGATAATGGACAAGTAATCCAGCTAACCAAGAAAGTGATCCTATTATGTCACTACCCAGGAGTGATCTTTTTGGCTTGAAAATTAGATTAGGTCTGATTTATACCTATGGTAAGACGGTCTTACACAAAATTTCTGACGTGCCCCTCCTATGTTCAAGGTTTTAGTCAACCTTTAAGCCCCAATGCTGGATAAATTCAGGAACTTTTAAGAGCAGAGAAAATGTAAGGTTCAGATTAGGCTTAACCTGCTATACACTCCAAACCCTATTTGTTCTTATGTTTCACGAACACGGAAAACTCCAAAAGCTGTACCGAATGACGTTTTGATGCCGACCTTTCTTGGGTGGATTTAGGTTCGTTCTGCCATTTTTCTGGATTGTACTCCTCTGATTCAATGTGTTTAAAGGTCTTACTATATACGCATTACGCAGATATTAATGACGTTGAATTTAAGCTTGTTATCATTGTCTTTCTCAAAACAAGAAAACCACTCGAGTATTTAATTTTTTACCCATCTTATAACTTTATCTCTCATGTTTACCATAGCGCACCTGTTAAGGTGTTGCTTTGTGATGGATAGGTCATGGGTTCAATTCCTGGGAGCAGCCTCTAGTCCAAAAAATGACAAAGGGAAGGCTTGCCCCCTATACACCCTTCTACCCTTCCTTGGACCTTCTCCTTGCGGGGACGCAAATGTGCACCGGGCTGGCCTTTTTTTGATTTACAATGTCGCTAGTGCCGTTCCACTGTCACAGCCACTTCCCTTTTCACTTCTCTATTTTGTCTCCTGTCTATTGTTTTTTTTTTTTTGTTTACAACCCTATCTATTGTTATTAGTGCCAATTTGGCCATTACCTATCTCTCTCTGAAGAAGCCTAACTCAAATGTGCAATTTAAAGCTAATACAGGACCTCCAAAATTAATTCAGGCCTTTTGTGGCATGGACTGTTGTCAGCTTGTCACACCAAATACTCATGGCCTTCCTTGCATACCGTGCCTAGCGTGCAAGGCTAGCCCCCTTCAAGCCATGCCCGGATGAGCATATTCTGATTGTACAGTAGTAATCTAAACTAGTAAAGCTATTATTCTATTTTTACAATTTATGCTAACCTAATGTAACAGAGGAAGGATTATCAGAACCTGAGCAATGAACTAGTGTTTTTGGTTATATGTAACAAGTGATCTTATGGTACAGTTTGAATGTACTCCGGTTGACCTTCAGTGGGTTACCTAACTACTGAACTTTTATGACTGCAGATTCTTCAACAAGATGAAGCACGTGACCTTGGGGGTCGTGTTCTTGGTGGAATCGCTCAGCGTCTTGCAGCCCGTTTCTTACAACAGATTCTGCAGACTCCAGCAACTTCTACAAGCATACAAAGATAGGGTCTATTAAGAATCCTTAGGTTAGTTCTTGAGCTTATTTTCTATTTTTTATTACCTTTTCCTTTCTCGAAGAATATAAATATATCCAAGCAAGTTGACAATAGTTTATACCCTAGATAAATCCTTCCTGTATCTTGCGTCAAAATCTGTGATGTCAATTTGTAAATGCATGTAAAATTTGACATTGAGGTAAGCCACTAAACTTATACGAAGTAATCGGTAGGAATTTACCCATAAAAAAAATGAAAAAAAGTAATGTAGTAGCCTAAGAAGACGAATCCAATGCCATCTATGCTGCAGATTTGGTAACCAATGTTCCCAGAAAGTCCCACAGAAAACCAGAAAAAAAAAAAAAAAAAAAACTAAGTTGTCCCAGAAAGCTAATTATCTGTGTTTCAAGTATAGAACCTGACTTTAATATTTTTGCAGCAGATTTGCGATGTCTTTTGACAGGCTTCTCTGTTTGAACTTCTTGAAGCCATCTGTTCATTGCAATATTGCTTGTCCTTTTTTTTTTTTTTTTTTTTGGCTGAGTTGCTTGTCCTCTTTTTAAAGAAGGAAACTATCCTTCTTTTGTTTGTGGTCTTGATATTCTTCAGTTTTTCATTTTTGTAGAGCATAACATCCTTTAATTTAATTGTACAATCGTTGTCGTCTCCAGCTTCTTAAGATTGAGGCCTTAATAAAAAATTCCGTTGTATCTTTATGTATTCCTTGGAGATGCACAGTTAAGCAGAGAAAGTGCTACTTATCTAATGCTGCCATCCTTAAAGAGCTTTCCTCTTATTTACACTGTTTTCTCACTCTATATTCTGACACTAACATCCTAAGGTAGGTCTAGTTTGTTTGGACTTTTAACATTTCTGGTTTCAAAAAGAATTTGCTCCCTTGCTTAGAAAGTTAGTATTCACTACCTGCGTTGTGTCGGTTTGTGAGCAAAGTCATCTAAATCACCACTTCCATCAGCTTGACCTAATAGGCTTCTTGTTGTATGGCGTATGAGAGATTACCACTTCTTTAAGGACTCCTGCTCCATTTCTCCTTTTTTCCCCTCAACCTCCAATTATATATTGCAGGGTTGTGTTACGTCTATTTTTAGTACTTCATTTCAGAAAATATCTTTCTTGCAGCGATATCTAATTGACGATTCTATGCCAACGTGGGGATACACTTTGTGTTTGAAGTATGATATGGAATGACAATATCAACATTTAGTAGTAAGTCCTGAATCCCTATCCTTGTTAGTACTAGAATTTACGTCTTTTGACTTGTCATGTTCTACGTTTAATCCTTTTGGTAAAACTCAGTCTCAACGACTATTCGATTGATACGCATTTTTATGTTGATTTGACAGAGTGATGAATATTCCCAGCAGCTGTAAAGGATTTTTCTCATTTAGAGGCAATTCATTTAGACATTGGATTCTGGTTATAGAAATCGGTAAATTTGTTGTAAATCTAATGTCATACACTTGTAAAGGAGTGAATGCTCATGTAATACGAATTGAATGTACGGAGTAATTTAGTTCCGCCATAAGAATAGTAACAACATAATGCAAATTCTTGTACAAGAATATATAATGTGAATTCTCAGTTTCTCATACAAGATGGTCTGATTTACACTTACGGTCACTACTGTTGTGATTTCTTAAGAACTAATATGTACTTCATGTATTTGGTAGATCCGTTGAGTGTTGTCTCGTGGTTGGTATCCATGATTCCATATGATTCAAAAGTTGTCGGCCTTGTTGTTGACTTCTTGTACAATTTTACTTGCATTTTTCATTAATCTAACTACTCAGGCCGGGAGATGATGCAAAACGTTGAGATGGTATACTAAGATAATGTAGGATGATATCGGAGAACAGTGAGACTAACAAAAAAAGGTGCATTGGGAGAGAAGAATAACATTAGCCAAAGTTGAACTATCTCTGGTAAAATTGTCAATGATCATTTTAAAGTCTAAAAGCAGAAAGCTCATATGTGTCGGAGAGACATTATAAAGTTCATACGTGCCGGAGAGACATTAAACAAACAACTGATAATTCACATAGTGAATGTTTGCTTGCTTTACACAATTACACATAGTACCATTTATAGTGTCACTGCCGCACGCCACTACCTGCAGTCTTGAATTGTTATTAAACTGATTTACTCGCCCAATCGATCCGCGCAGGAGAATATCTCAGTGGAAAGGGGAGTCCGGCTCTTGCAAGTTTGTGGCCAGCGTTCACCCTCCATCCAAATTCGATTTTAGTGGTTGATTGAATTCGTTCTCGATCGCTGATCGTCGCCCCCATTACGCCGGTCTCTTCCTTTCTTCGCCCATCTACTCGATTCTATCGAGTATAAGCTATTCTAAACCCTTTTTATGGTGTTGATTAGCCCTAATTTATTATTGTCAAGCATTATGATTTTAATAAGTAATTTGATGATGATTTTGTTTTGTGAATTATGATGAATATTGATAGTTATGATTTTTGATTGTGATTCATGAAGAATTCATGCATGTTGGACTTATGAGAATTGTTAAGGGATTATTGTATAACTGATGGGGAAGTAATTATTGATCGATTATATAAATTAATGGTGCTTTACGTGGATTTTTGCTAATGGGGTTATTTAGACTTATATGTGATGGAAGTTGATAATTATAGGGGGGAAATCATGTTTATGACATTGCTAGACTATATATGTCGCGATTTTGGTGCAATTCGGATGATGTTTGGATAATGTTTCAATGGTTTTTATAATTGATTCACTTCATCAGATGAGGTTTAATTAGTAAAATTAAGGGTTATATTGATGGTATTGGATTGATTTGGTGTTGGTTATGTTTGTAAGGTGATTAGTGGTGTTTTGGTAATCACTAGCTAAGTTCTAGTGTTAATCAATTGGTATACACTTGGGGTACGTAGCTTTACGTACCCCCTTCCTATTAAGAGTTTATAGATTTATGTTAGGTCAGCCTAAAAGACAACAATTTCGGCCCATACTATTAGATCACACACAAAACCCTAACCACATTTTCTTTTCTCTCACTTTCTTCACCCACCCACAACCATCACCACGCACCACGCACCACCTGACCACCGCCGCCCCTTTGCGCCGACCACCACCTCACGCGACGGAACCACCATCATTTGAGGCGCGCCGCTCCGGCGATCACACGCCGGCATCCCTGAGCCTGCGCCACTGCCTCCATCGTCCTCCAAGTCACTTTTTTTTCTCATTTTCTCTCTCCTCTCTCACTCCCTTCCCCAGCCCCTATCGTCAACCACCGCCGCACAAAAAACGCCCCTCACCCCTCGCCTTACGCCGCCGACCACATGCACCATCATCATCGCCGGAAACAAGGGATGTCAAAGGAGATCGAAAAGAAGAGAGGGGATAATAAGGGAGAAGGAAAGTGCGGGGGCGTCGTGATGTGGCGGGAGGAGGGTCGCGTGGTAGAGGCGGTTAAGATGGCTGAGTCGGAGCCGGTGTTGGTGGTGGTCGACGGCGGATCGCGGCGGAGCTGGGGTGGTGTCGGGTGGGGTAAGGGGGGTTGGGGGAGGAGAGAAAAATGGTAAGGGGTGGGTCTTTTTTTTATTTTGTTTTTGTATTTTTGTTTATTTGGTTTAATCTCATCCATTGATCTAAGTTGGATGTGTGGCTAGAAAACAATGAGTAATTTAGATAATGACTAGTTTAGGGTAAATAATGAGCGAAAAATTAGAAACAATGACTATTTTAGATAATGACTCGAATGGGGTAAATAAGGAGTGAAAAATAGAGTACAATGACTGGAAAACAAAAAACAATGACAAATTTAGATAATGACTAGAAAATGTAAATAATGAGTGAAAAGTTGAAAACAATGACTCGAAAAAATAATGAGTGAAAGTATATAATGAGTGAAATTGAGAAATAATGAGTGAAAATTGTAAAATAATGAGTGAAAATATATAATGACTATAATGTGGTACATAATGATTGGGAAATAGTGAGTGTAAGTATATAATGACTATAAAGTGGTATATAATGAGTGAAATTGAGAAATAATGTGTAAAAATTGAAAACTAATGAGTGGAATTCGGGAAAGAATAAATGAAATTTGAAAACTAATGAGTGGAATTCGGGAAATAATGAGTGGAATTTGAGAAATATGATTGAAAAATAAATAATAACAATAAAGTTGTATATAATGATTTGAAATTTAGAAATAATGACAGAAAATAAATAATGACTATAATGTTATATATAATGAGTGAAAATTAAGAAATAATGAGTAAAAATTGTAAAATAATGAGTGAAAGTATATAATGACTATAACGTGGTATATAATGAGTGAAATTGAGAAATAATGAGTGAAAATTGTAAAATAATGAGTGAAAGTATATAATAACACTGGATGGTTTGTGTTCTGAAATTTTCTGTAGTGTTCACACTAAATTTGTATCCTGGCTCTGATTAATGTCTATTTTGTTCTCTTTTCCGTGTAAATTATACATCCCGTCTCCTAAATCTTGATGTTTCTATACCTAATTTTCCGCCATATTCATGAGTATGCTTACCTTGGCTCATTTCGGTGTTGTCTTGTAAATTCTTGTGTATTTTCTATTTTGGCACGAGAATCGGGTTCTGCGGTTTGTATTTGGCTTTTGTAGGTACCCCTACGGAGCAAGTTCGAGCGGAACCCAAGTCATCGGAGGGTCAACGAGCGGGAAAAGAGCCTTGGAGCGGGACCCAAAGGACAAAAGACGAGGGAAAGAGAGCAAAACTGGGCGAAGATGCTATACACTCGGCGCTCCACTCGCCGAGTGAGCTGCCGAGTGTTGAGCACGCAGGAGGCAAGCGACCGGGCGCATAACCACTCGGCCGAGCGGAAGAGTCCACTCGCCGAGTGGATGGCCGAGTAGATGCCCATTTTTGCTTTTAAACACGTTTTCTCATTTGTCTTTTTGTACAACTATATAAGGTCACCTACCCTAATTGTGTAGCCACTTTTGATTTTACTCTTTTTTCTCTCTCTCCTAGTTTGAGCTTTGTTTTCTCCACCCTTATTTTTCTTTCATTTTTCATTTAGAATTTGTTCAATATTTCTACAACAATTCTCAAGTTTTATTATTAATATAATTCAAGTCTTGTTTCATTCACTTCCTCTCTTTATCATTTCACTTGGGTGACAAGTATTTCTCCCTTTTACTTATTGTCATTTATTTTGTTTTAATTATTGTTAACTCATGTTTATTAGTAAATTAATTAGTTTTGTCTAACAATTTTGAATCTTTATATAATTCTCATGTTTAGTATCATGTTTAGCATCCCAATAATTGTGATTAGTGTTAATTTAATGATGTTTGAGTAGTTTTATTGTTATGGGGTGTGGGAAATGTGACAAAGGTGGTATCTTTATGTAGGGAATTAGCTTATTGTTATGTAAATCATATGATTTGTGCCCAATTACTACCCTTATGATTTTGATTGCATGATTGCCTAGGCTGTACACTTGGGTAATTATATCTTCCACTAATTAGGCCAACATAAGAAATTTGAGGCCCAATTAAGCATAAGAAGGTAGGATTAATTGATTAATTGCATGAGAATGGTTTGATCGATTAATTGGGAATTAGATTGAATACTTGAGAGGGTTTTAATCAATTGTTGCCCCTTATTTGGCATGAATCAATCTTATTGTTAATCCCTCCTAATTAAAGATTTCATCTTTGTTGCATGAACCCCACATATACCCCTAACTCCCCAATTAAAAGGTCTTAATTCCAAAGTTTCCGACTTTAATTGCTTAATAGTCATTTAGTAGTATTCATGAGATAAATTCTCTCACCGTAATTAGACTAGACTAAAATCCCAACCAAATTCGATAGACAATCATCCTCGTCCTCGTGGATTCGACCATAAAACTATATTAGGACGATTAGACTAGATTTAGGCGTGTCAAATTTGGCGCGGGGACGATGTTGTTTAGTGATTGATATTGATTTTGTTTAGATCTTAGGACTAGTCTTTATCACTTTGTAACTTGTTGGTTGTTGTGATTTATTCCCTCCCAAGTGCCTCGTGCACTTGATTTTACGTGTTCGTGAGTTTGTTGATGTGTAGGTTTGTTAATCAAGATATTCTACCTCTCATTCCCGAACCAGAGCGCTATTTGAGACTTAGAAGGAAATTGGCGGCTCAAAGTAGGGTTGGGGCTCTTGATACCTCTCTTGCCAACAACTACACTTCCCAACAACCACAAATTGAACCACAAAACTCCTCACAAGAAATCTTGCCACAAGAAAACCCTCCACAAATTGAACTACAAATAGACCGTCTTGAACCACAAAACACCCTTTTTAAAATGGCTACGGTTGGGGATCATAATCGAATGGACCCAAATGCGGCCACTTCTCCCATCAATCATGGTAATATTGGGGTTAACAACTTCGAGCTGAAACTGGTTTTGATCGGTATCATCCAACAAGATGTCTTCCATGGGTTGCCTAGTGAGGATGCCTACATGCATCTCCTCACTTTTAAGGAGAAGTGTGAGACCATGAAGAGAAACGGAGTTGAGGATGATACGATCGAACTCATGCTATTCCCATTCTCTTTGAGGGATGGTGCGAAACGTTGGTTAAACCCTCCAAATACCTTCAACACATGGCTCGACCTCACAAGAGCCTTCCTTGACAAGTACTTCCCTCCATCCAAAACCGCAAAATTGAGGACGGAAATTCAAACTTTCCGACAAGACGAGATGGAGAGTTTGAGCGAAGCTTGGGATAGGTATAGGGATTCCTTGAGAGCTTGCCCTCACCATGGGATACCCGATTGGATGACCACCCAAACTTTCTACAATACTCTTATGGCTCAAACAAAGGATATGGTGAATGCTAGTGCGGGTGGAGCATTCGATGAGTTGGGAGATGAAGTTGCCACGGCTTTGATCGAGAAGATGGCTAGGACCGACTCACATTGGGGCACTACGAGGACTCCTTTCAAAGTTGCTCAAGTGAAGTCCGACCCGGAGCTATACTCCCTCATCGGAGACCTTACGAAGAAGGTAGAATCCATTACTACCCCTTCTCGAGGTATTCATTGTTTGGAAAATCCCCAACATGTCCCCCAATCCCCCATGAATGTGAGTGTCATGTCCTCTAATTGTGAGTCATGTGGTGGTATTGGTCCATTCCTATGATATTTGTCCTTCTCAATCCATGACTTACGTGAATGTAAGTCCTAACATGAGTCATGACATGAATGCCCTCCAATCCAACAACCCTAGGCCACAAAACAACGCCTACTCAAATTCTTACAATCCGGGGTATAGGAATCATCCCAATCTTTCTTATCGGAGTCAAAATGTTTAAAATCTCCACCAATTAGCCTTGCCTCCACCTGAATTCGGCCAACAAAGACCCCTTTTCAAGGCCACAATAACCAATTCAATCATGGTTCTTCAAATTAAGTGTTCAACCTTCTCAATTGACCAATATTGAAAACATGTTGAGTGATCTCATTTCTAACCAAGTCAAAACCAATGAGAATGTCCAAGACCAATTCCGACAATTAAACAATAGGTTTGATACTCTTCACTCTTCGCACAAAGCTTTAGAGACACAAGTTGCTAACCAAGCTTTAGCCAACCCCATGAGACAAACCGGAGCATTCCCGGGTCAAACCACAAACCCTAAAGACCGTACCCACCATGTGAATGCCATCACTACAAGGAGTGGGTTAGCCTTGGAGGATCCCTACAAGGATCTTGAGGTCGAGGGTAGTCCGAATGTTGTAGTGAGTGAAAAAGAGTGTGAGGCTCATTTGCCTACCAAACTTGATGATGTTTTGCTTGAAAATGATGATGTGATTGATGTGCAAGACAATAATGATGCTTCTAATGAAACAACGATCGAGAATCCCACTAAATCGCCAAGTCGTTTGTATGTGCCTCCCCTTCCCTTCCCCCAAAGGGCTAAAAAGGAACATGGAGATCAAAAATTTGGTAAATTTGTGGAGATGCTTAAGAAGTTAGAAGTCTCTATTCCATTCACCGAGATCATCACTCAAATGCCAACTTATGCTAAATTTCTAAAAGATGTGTTGACCAAAAAGAGAACTATTGGTGATAATGAGTTTGTGTCTTTGACGGAAGAGTTTAGTGCCGTCTTGCTTAACAAAATGCCAACTAAACTCAAAGATCCCAGTAGCTTTTCTATTCCTTGCATGGTTGGTAATTAATGTGCATATTGATCGTGCTTTGTGTGATTTGGGCGCTAGTGTGAGTCTCCTACCCCTTTCTATTGCCCGAAAACTTGGTCTTGGAGAGTTGATTCCCACTAGGATGACTCTCCAATTGGCGGATAGATCCATAAAGCATCCCGTCGGGATACTTTAGGATGTCCCGGTCAAGGTGGGCAAGTTCTACATTCCGGCCGATTTTGTTGTCCTAGACATGCCCGAAGACAACCATACCCCCATCATTTTAGGTAGGCCTTTTATGGCTAACGGAGGAGTCTTGATTGGTGTTAAGAGTGGGAAATTGTCTTTTAATGTTGGCGATGATAAGATCGTGTTTCACTTGCCTCATACATTGAAAAAGCCTATATTATGCTAGAGAGTTTGTGTAGTATTGATGTGCTTGACAATGTGTCCAATGTGTTTGGAATGGTAGAAGAGGGTGATCTCTCTAATATGCTAAGTGACAATGTACTTGATTGCAATGATGAATGTCATGATGTGTTGAATGATAAGCTTGGCTCACTTGAGAGGTTACAAGAAGTTGCTACCTCAACCAATGAGTAAGAGCAACCTTGGAAGCCGGAGCTCAAACCCCTCCCCTTATCTCTTAAGTATGCTTTTCTTAATGATCAAGGGCGCTTTCCCGTGATTGTCAATGCTAGCCTGAACGACTCTCAACTTCAAAAACTTCTTGATGAGCTCAAACTTCACAAGAGTGCTTTTGGCTATCGCATTGAAGATCTTAAGGGGATTAGCCCTAGAGTTTGCATGCATTGTACCCTTCTTGAAGAGGGACATCGCCCTTCTATTGAGGCTCAACGTCAATTGAATCTCAATATGAAGGAGGTGGTGCGAAGTGAGGTGATGAAACTACTTGATGCGGGCATCATCTACCCAATTTCCGACTCTAAGTGGGTGAGCCCGGTTCAAGTAGTACCTAAGAAAGGTGGGATAACGGTTGTAGAGAAAGAGGATGGTACCCTTGTTTCTACTAGAACCGTCACCGGTTGGAGAATGTGCATTGACTATCGTAAATTGAACTCCGCCACCCTTAAGGATCACTTCCATCTACCTTTCATAGACCAAATGTTAGAGAGATTGGTCAATCATGATTTCTTTTGTTTTCTCGACGGTTATTGCGGATTCTTTCAAATCCCTATCCACCCGGAAGACCAAGAGAAAACTACCTTTACTTGTCCCTATGGCACATTCGCCTATCGAAGGATGTCATTCGGACTTTGCAATGCACCGGGTACCTTCCAAAGGTGCATGATGGCCATTTGCTCCGATTTTATTGAGAAAACTATGGAAGTGTTTATGGATGATTTTGGTGTGTTTGGCACTTCATTTGATGATTGTTTGAGAAACTTGTCTTGTGTGCTCGAACGTTGCGAAAAAAAACACTTGGTCCTTAATTGGGAAAAGTGTCACTTCATGGTGAATAAGGTGTTGTTATTGGCCACGTTATTTGTTCTAAGGGGATTGAAGTTGACAATGCGAAAGCGGAGGTCGTTGAGAAACTCCCACCTCCTACGAATGTGAGAGGTGTGAGAAGTTTCTTAGGGCATGCCGGTTTTTACCGGAGGTTTATAAAATATTTTTCGAAAATCGCCAAGCCTCTCACTTCTCTTCTTGTCAAAGATAACCCCTCTGTATTTGATGCTTCTTGTGTTGAAAGTTTTAATAGGTTGAAAGAAGCTCTTGTCTCCGCACCGATCATCCAAGCTCCGGATTGGAATTTGCCGTTCGAGATAATGTGTTATGCGAGCGACTATGCGGTTGGAGCGGTGTTGGGGCAAAGGAAAGATAAGAACCTTAATGTCGTTTACTATATAAGCCAACTACACCACAACCGAGAAGGAGATGCTCGCGGTGGTGTATGCGATTGAGAAGATTCGACCCTATTTGGTGGGCTCCAAGGTCATTTCACACACCGATCACGCGGTATTGAAGTACCTTATGAGTAAGAAAGAGGCTAAGCCAAGGCTTATATCATGGGTGCTTCTTCTCCAAGAGTTTGACATTGTGATTAAGGACAAAGTAGGAGCCGAGAATGTGGTGGCGGACAATTTGTCAAGACTTAGAATGGAGGAGAGGGGAGATAAGGATGATGGAATTCCAATTGATGATGATTTGAGAGATGATACTCTCATGACCTTGATCTCCAAAACACCATGGTACGCCGATATCGTTAACTACCTTGCTTCCGACTTTATTCCAAGTGAATTTTATGCTCAGGAGAGGAAGAAGTTGAGGTATGAGGCGAGGAGGTACTATTGGGAGGAGCCCTATTTATTTAGATTGTGTGTGGATGAGATGTGTAGAAGATGTGTCCCAACCGAGGAGGGGTTGGACATAGTTGCTCAATGCCATTCATCCCCATACGGTGGTCACTTAGCTACATCGAGAACAATACCAAGAGTGTTACAATGCGGCTTCTATTGGTCAAGTCTATGCAAGGATGTACACGATTATGTGGTGAGGTGCGACTCCTGCCAAAGAGGGGTAAATATTGGAAGAAGAGATGAAATGCCTCTCAATTCCATGTTAGAGGTAGAATTATTCGATGTTTGGGGAGTTGATTACATGGAACCTTTCCTTTCCTCCAATGGAAAAAGGTACATTTTGCTAGCGGTTGATTATGTGTCTAAGTGGATCGAACCATTGACTTCACCTACCAATGATGCCAAAACCGTTGCAAAACTCTTCAAAAGCATCATTTTTCCAAGATTTGGAGTTCCAAGAGTGGTGATTAGTGATGGTGGATCTCACTTCACCAAGAAGACGTTTGAAGCCACTTTGAGGAAATATGGGGTGCACCACAAGATCGCGTTAGCATATCATCCCCAAACAAGCGGCCAAGTTGAGGTTAGTAATCGCCAAATCAAGTCCATTTTGGAGAGGGTAGTGAACTCAAAGCGTAAGGATTGGTCCTCTAAACTTAATGACACGCTTTGGGCATTCCGCACGGCTTACAAAACACCAATAGGGACCACTCCCTACAAATTGGTGTATGGAAAAGCGTGTCATCTCCCCGTGGAGTTAGACCACAAGGCTTGGTGGGCGATTAAGGAGATTAACTTCGATAGTGGTTTAGCCGGTGAAAAACGACTACTCCAACTTCATGAGCTTGAGGAGTTGCGCCGTGAAGCGTATGAAAGCTCCAAGATCTACAAAGAGAAGATTAAGAAGTGTCACAATGCAAAGATACTCCATAAGGAGTTCAAAGTCGACGATAAAGTCCTACTCTTTAATTCAAGGTTGAAGTTGTTTTCGGGAAAATTGAAATCAAGGTGGTCGGGTCCTTTTAAGGTGAAGAAAGTTTATCCCTATGGAGCCGTTGAAATTCAAGGTGAAGATGGTGAGCCATTTAAGATTAATGGTCAACGGCTCAAGATTTACATGCAAGGACACTCGGTTGGTTGTATTGAGGCATTTCGCCTAGATGAGTGCCCCTAAGAGGTTTCTCAATGAGTTTCTAAAGACGGTCCGGCGGGCCCATATAAATCCGCGCTTCTCGGGAGGCAACCCGAGCTCACTTGTACATATTGGTGTGTTTTTAGGTGTAGTATAGTGATTCTTGAAGTCGTGATGTGGAAATTTGAAAGATCGAGGATGATTGTTGAGTTTGACTTTTGAAAGTTGAAGAATCGGGGTATGGAGAGATGTAGAGACCCTTGGGATGACATGACGTAGCAATTTGGGTATCGAGTGAAGATGGTGCGCAAAACAGAGCAAGGGAATGAAGCAAACGAGACAAAAGTCCCATCCACTCGCCAGTCCACTCGCTGAGTGGACGGCCGAGTGGAAGGGAGACAGTAGCTTGCCGGCGAGCAGACATCCACTCGGCCGAGCGGAAGTGTCCACTCGCCGAGTGGGTTGCCGAGTGGAAGGCGTTTTTCTCCGTTTTGGCTCGGTTTTGGGTGACTTATGCAGGGGCAATATAGTCTTTTGCCTCCCCCATCAGAAAAAATCACCCTTATCACTCCCATCTTCATCTCCTTCCTCTCATCTCCTCACACAAACTCCATTAATATTCAAACCCATATTCATCCTCCACCTTCTCTGTTCATTTTCACCTACTTCCACTCATCAATTTCACTCAAATTTTACATCAAACTTATCCTCTCCACTCCTACATTCCCATACACCCAATTATTTCCCCAAAAACTCAAATCCAAAATCTCACCAAAATTTCTCTCTCCTCCGAAATAACCCCCTTACACTTATCATTTCAACACCAAATTTTAAGGGGAGGTTTGTAACGTTTAAGGGAGTATGTGTTTGAAATTTGGGAGCAAAATTCGAAGTTTCAAATTTGAACTTTCGATTTTGCCCCTCAAATTGGTGACGGTTTGTTGGGGTCGATTTTGAAGAATTTGGGGCATTGGGAAAGGATTAGGAGGCTCTTAGAGGCATCAATTGGAGGAGGATCATCATCATGGCTCCTAAACGAGCTAGAACCGTGTTCAAAGGTATGACTCCCTCTCCCTTTGAACACGAGTATGAAATTATTCGTTGCAATTCTTTTGCTCATAGTTCTAGGAAATACAATGTTGGTTTTGATGATAGAGATGAGTACAAGATATTCAAGAAATTGTTACATAAATCTCATCTTAGTACTCGTCGGCCTTGTTCTGGCACACTAGAAACCAAGGGGATTTTTGACGAATTAAATGATATGTGCAATTATGTAGGAATGGGGAGAATTTTTGAGGCAATCGAAAAAACGTATGTTGGCATAACGTGTGAGTTCCTAGCAACATTTCGACTTAATAGTGTCAACACGTGTGCCCATACCAACTCCTAGGTAATCGCCACAAGATGACCCTAGAGACTTTCGGTCTTTGCCTTGGCCTAGTTAGGAACCCCCAAGGTGCGGCTTACCGTTACCGCACCCTTGTGCACATGGATGCGCGCCGATTTGTGGAGCCGTATTTCACGCGACCCCGCGGGCTTTTTAAGTGGTAAAGCCAAGGGGTCATCGCTGCGCAACCCCATAATTCGCTACTTCCTTCGCATTATTGCGAATTCCTTTCTACCCACAATTGAAACGACAAACCGTGTGTCCACCTATGCTATGAGCTTCTTTGGGGATTGCCTTTACCAATCGGAACCATCTCTTGACATTGACTTAGTTGTCGCGAGCTATTTCCATAATTTAGCGACCAAGAACGGTGAGGGGTTTACCCAAGTAGGTTGTGGCGGTCTTGTGACCATCATAGCCGTGACCATGGGCTTTGAGGAGTCTGATTTTGGTCATCCCTTGTGTGTAGACAAAATTTGGCTCGATCATCCTTACCTTAATAAGAACTTTGTACCTTTTAGAGATGGTGAGGAACGACAACCCCGTTACTTGGCCCACATTACCGATGACCGTGCGGTACTTCGACCGCACTCCGAGTGGGTGACCCTCTCTGACCGTGCCAATTGAGGCATGCCCCTACGAAACGGTGAGTATGTTAGGATCAATGGCGCTTGGGAGGTGATGGACTATGGGTGGTCCAATGATTTGATTGTTTTTGAGAAGGAGATCCAAGGGGATAATCGTAGATGGACCTATAAGGGTATTTCTAGGTGTGTGCCGCGAGAGGGCCCCTCGCAAGCTAGTAGAGACGAGGCCGGGCCGTCCCATGGAGGAGGCGGGGCTTCCTCCTCCTCCCGTGACCCATTTGACTACACTAGACTCACCGGCTAGTGGATTGGTCCAAGCTCAAATCGGCTCTCTAGTCGAAAATTTTGGAGCTTTTAGTATTAGGTCGGAGGAGAGGTCCGTAGTGCATGACGCCCGACAATATGATAGAAGTCAACATTTGGAGAGTTATGTTAACTCACGGTGTTTCGATATGGAAGACCATTTTTATGCTAAACTCCAAGACTACCAAACCTACAATGATCACCGATACCAACAACTACAAGACCACGTGACTAGCACGATTAGGGAAACCGAGAGTCATATCATTGATTATTTGGCACCCATGTATGCCAACCTCTACCGGTTACTACCCTCCGGGGTATGATCCCTCCACCGCGCATTTCCAACCACCTTCGGATTTCGATCATCGGAATCCCGTCCACCACCCACCTTATCCGGATCAAGCGACTCATTGGAACTACAACTATTATGAACCGGATCCCCAATACCCCTTTGGAGACCGTCCCACCTAGTTTTGCATTGTCAACGAGGCCGTTGCCTAGGTTAGTGTGGGGGGGGGGGAGTTCTCCTTTGTGCTTTTGTGATTATAGTGTTGTGGCGTGGTTGTTTGTTGCGGTTGTTGTTAGTTCACATTCTTGTTGTTGTTGTTGGTATTGCTTGTGGTAGTTTTGACTCCTATTGCCATGTCTCGATTTGCTTTGGTAGGCTTGCTTATGAACGCATTTATGCATCTTGAGATGTTTTTAGCCTTGGCCTTATCTCTCTTTGATGATGATGATGATGATGTTTGATCATATGTCGTGTTTGGTGATTGATGACGTGATTATGTGCTCATTAGATGATTATTTTGCATTTAAGATGCTTGCTATGTGCTCCTATTCCCTTTGAGTATTGGGGTAGTCAATCCAAATTTTCCCTAAATCCAAATTTGCTCCTTCAAGAAATCCAAACTCTAAATCACTTGTATATATCTACTTCATTTGCTTTGTTTTCTTTTATTTTCCTTTTTTTATTTCATTCAAAAAAAAAAGAGAAAGAGAAAATCCAAAAAAATGCAAGAAAATGTAAATAAGTTTTGCTTTCCCCCTACCAATTTAGAATTATTTCTAGTTTTCAACTTTTTAGGAAATTATGTCACTTAGACAAGCCTTCTTGCAGCATTGCATTGTGAATAAGTGTTTTTCCCACCTAATGTTTTGACTTTAAGGCTATTATTCCGATTAATTTGTTTTTGCCAATTTTGTGCGTTGAATGCTTTGTGTGACTACTCTCCCAAGGTGACATTATTGTGCTTGATAGCGTATTTCTTCCACAAACACCTAGAAGGAGGTGTGACCGCCCCTACCTTGGCACACCTCCGCCACCAATGAGGCTTTAATAAGCCGATTTGGTAATAAAATCCCCTTTCATTATGAAATTTCAAAGAAAATAGGTAAGACCCAATGCGGGTGGAGCCACCAAAAACTTGCATTATTCAAAAAAAAATATAAAATAATACCCCATCCCTCAATAAAGTTGCAAGTAAAAATCCTAAAAGAATTGATTTTCTTTGTTATCTAGTTTTGAAATGGGGACACCTTAGCCTCACAAAAAAATGTTTGTTGAATAAACCACAAATCATCTACATATTCTCAACCTCTTTCTCCACAAAATTTTAGTCATCAAGCACAATTTTGGACGATCCTTAGCCCCTACACTTGTAGTAGTCGGGATTTGGGGTCCACAAGACTAAACGCACACTTGAGGACTTTCTCACCTCCCTCCATGCCTCTTTGTCAACGCGTTAAGGGGGAGTTAACCCTTGTGAGAAATGCTTTAGTGGATTTGGTTGATTGTCTAGTGTATATAGTTACCTTTTTAGTTGAGTTTTAGAATCATTTCTTTTGTGTTAGGGGAAGAACCTCCTAAGCTCCCTTTTGGGCTAGGACGGTAGTCACTTTTGAGGAAAGTGACTTGTTTTGATCGGAATCAATCTACTTTGTGTGTGTGTGCTTGAATGATATGATTGTTTTCCAAGTTTTCTCGCAAGACCCTCCTTGCCTCCCAAGGGGTGCCCATCCTCAAGGATACCCCGGAGTGGGAGTTGAAGGGGCGCGGAGCACGCTAAAGCTCGATCGGCTATTATAGTAATAACATGCTTATTAGGCTAGTTGTGTAGATATGTGTTTGTTTGTTTAAGGGTAGTGTGTGTATAGTTGTGGCTTGATTTTGGACTCACTTCCCCCATTTTTGCACTTGATTTGATTTGACTTAGTCGAGGACGAGTAAGGGTTTAGTGTGGGGGAGTTTGATGTATGTCTATTTTGTTCTCTTTTCCGTGTAAATTATACATCCCGTCTCCTAAATCTTGATGTTTTTATAGCTAATTTTCCGCCATATTCATGAGTATGCTCACCTTGGCTCATTTCGGCGTTGTCTTGTAAATTCTTGTGTATTTTCTACTTTGCCACGAGAATCGGGTTCTGCGGTTTGTAGTTGGCTTTTGTAGGTACCCCTACGGAGCAAGTTGGAGCGGAACCCAAGTCATCGGAGGGTCAAGGAGCGGGAAAAGAGCCTTGGAGCGGGACCCAAAGCACAAAAGACGAGGGAAAGAGAGCAAAAATGGGCGAAGATGCTATACACTCGGCGCTCCACTCGCCGAGTGAGCTGCCGAGTGTTGAGCACGCAGGAGGCAAGCGACCGAGCGCATAACCACTCGGCCGAGCGGAAGAGTCCACTCGCGGAGTGGATATATCCACTCGCCGAGTGGATGGCCGAGTGGATGCCCAGTTTTGCTTTTAAACACGTTTTCTCGTTTGTCTTTTTGTACAACTATATAAGGTCACCTACCCTAATTGCGTAGCCACTTTTGATTTTACTCATTTTTCTCTCTCTCCTAGTTTGAGCTTTGTTTTCTCCACCCTTAGTTTTCTTTCATTTTTCATTTAGAATTTGTTCAATATTTCTACAACAATTCTCAAATTTTATTATTAATATAATTCAAGTCTTGTTTGATTCACTTCCTCTCTTTATCATTTCATTTGGGTAACAAGTATTTCTCCCTTTTACTTATTGTCATTTATTTTGTTTTAATTATTGTTAACTCATGTTTATTAGTAAATTAATTAGTTTTGTCTTACAAGTTTGAATCTTTTTATAATTCTCATATTTAGTATCATGTTTAGGATCCCAATAATTGTGATTAGTGTTAATTTAATGATGTGTTAGTAGTTTTATTGTTAGGGGGTGTGAGAAATGTGACAAAGATGGTATCTTTATGTGGGGAATTTGCTTATTGTTATGTAAATCATATGATTTGTGCCCAAAAAGTACCCTTATGATTTTGATTGCATGATTGCCTAGGATGTACAATTGGGTAGTTATATCTTCCACTAATTAGGCCAACGTAAGAGATTTGAGGCCCAATTAAGCATACGAAGGTAGGATTAATTGATTAATTGCATGAGAATGGTTTAATCGATTAATTGGGAATTAGATTGAATACTTGAGAGTTAATCAATTGTTACCCCTTATTTGGCATGAATCAATCTCATTGTTAATCCCTCCTAATTAAAGATTTCATCTTTGTTGCATGAACCCCACTTATATCCCTAACTTCCCAATTAAAAGGTCTTAATTCCAAAGTTTTCGACTTTAATTGCTTAATAGTCATTTAGTAGTATTCATTAGATAAATTCTCTCACCTTAATTAGAGTAGACTAAAATCCCAACCAAATTCGATAGACAATCATCCCCGTCCTCGTGGATTCGACCATAAAACTATATTAGGACGATTAGGCTCGCTTAGACTAGATTTAGGCGTGTCAGGCTCTGAGTTCAGAATAGTGGAAATCTTGCAATTGCTGATGATATGTTTCTTTATGAAGTAGCCTTTAAAGTGTGGAAGGCACCAAAGTATGGAGCTTAAACAGCTGAGACGAAGCTGACTAGCTTGACTTGATAATTCCGCGGGGCAATAATCTTATGCGATCTAATTACCTGATTGCTGATCCCTTCTGACGGCTTGCCTATGTCAACAGTCTCAGGTTCATCTTGATATTGAGTTTTGCAGTGCCAGATGTTTGGCGAGGGGATGTCTTTGACGACATGTATTCAGAAGCAGTCCCAGCTCTCGTTTTCTCGATTTAGCTTTTTGCTTTTTGGAATTTGTGTTACCACTTGTAAATTTGTAATAGCAGCACCTCATTTTTCATTTCTGGGGTTAGCTGAACATGTATACCATACTTTCGGGATTATGTACTCCCGAATTTGCTTTTATGTATTTTAGCGGGGTTTTCATGTACTTTTGCAAGTTTTTCATGTATTTTAGTGGATAATTTATGTATTTTTGTGAATTTATGTATAGTTTTAGTCATTTGCAACCAAGATAGATTAATAAAACTTTGAATTGATATTTTTAGGTTCTAACCTATTTAAGTAAACATTTTTCATCCATTAAGAGACTCTAATGAATTGATAATCGATATTTTCATATTTTTACTTCAAGATCGAATACATCTTTGTATTATTCAACATATTTATACTTCCAAATACTATAAATATTAGCAAAACTATGCGAAAATGGTTTGATGTGTAAATTTACACCGTTTAAACAAAGAATACACAAAATTGTACTTTAAGTACATTAAATTAGAGTAAAAGTACATCAAATTCTATGTTAATGTACACAACCAGATAATCGAGAGTACGTACTCTCGGGTGTATACAATAATTTTCCTCGAAATCAAGATACGATTGTGGAAGCTAATCTAGTGACTAAACTGGAGAAATGACTACAAAGAAATTTGCATTTGCAATAAGTTGCTCTTAATAAACACTCTACACTTACAGAACTTTGTTACAACTTTTGATTACAGTTTTTCGGGCTCCAGTTTGTGATGACTGACGAGTATATGGGGTAGCATGTGTGAGGTTAGATGGTCTGACAGCGAATATGAACGAGTTTTTGTCTCACCGACCGCATCCTCAAAATCTACGACACCATTCGCAGTTCAAGAAACACTTTGGCTTGAGTTGAGATTGAAGTAACCGCGCTCTACAGGCGTCACACTTATTATCCGGATCATATCATGTCTCTACTCGCTTGCATAGTTACTGAAGTAGTATTGCATACAGGATAGACAACATTTGACTTGATTCTACTGCTCATCTAAAAGAGAATATGTAGTTGGGGTATATATGGCTCGACTCTTTTGTCCCTCATTTGCTTCTTGCCTTCTAAACATTTTGCGAAATTGTCTTTGCAATTAAGCCCCACTTGGATTTTTGTTTGTCGTTTTGCTTTAGGCAAATTGATAGAGGTCTATAGTTTAGACACAATTAATTTGTCTACAATGTAAAATTGAGCTAGTAGTAGTAAAATTGAGCTAGAAGTAGTAAAATTGAGATCATAATAGTAAAATTAATCGTAGTAAAAAATTCAGGTAGTAAAATTAATTGTGTGAGTAGTAAAATTTTAATAGTGTAGTAAAATTATTACGGATTGTAGACACTTTTGGGTGTCTACACTTTACACCTCTAGCATTGTCCTTGCTTTAAATATTGTTCAAGTGTTTTGTTTCTTGCGCCATGTCCAGATGTTGTCTTCTTCTTCTCAACTTTTCCATTTCTCATGTTTTCCTCTCTCTCATCTTTTTCCCTTCCTGATAAATTTGCAACGTCGACAAATTGGTTCACATGTGGCGTTACGACCCTTCGTTGGTTCATTTTGCACTTTTTTTGTGTTCTTTCGAACTGTGGGGACGAATTTCTGCAACAATCAAGATAGTTCTCAAGCAATCGCAGGAACTATAGCATAGATTGGGATTATTTTGTGGTGGGGGGGGGGGGTTAACGAGCTAATAAAGGCTAATAGCTAGGGGAGGAAAAACGTCTGTCAACTACTGCATGAAAGTCTCGTATTCTACATTGTATTACTCCGAGCAAATGTATGTATTCTAATTAACTAGTTTATTGACCCGTGTAAAATTGCACGGGCTGTTATATGATATAATTATAAAAAGTCTTTTTATACTCCAATCTTGGATCATAAGCGTATTTTAATGGTCAGATTAATAGATGGGTAGAAAAGGTTTTTAAAAATAGAAAGTTACGATGTTAGGCTTGTCAAAAGTTTAAATCATATGGTAACTAACGGAATCCAACCCATTTCGGGAGCATAATCATATTTACTTTGATTTGTATCCCATATTGACTTAAACCCGTTTCGACTCGCATATATATTTTGAGGTTAAACCTTACTTCAGTTGTAAATCCGACTGTGGATATTTAACCTTTTTTTTTTTGTAACTTTGTTCACTCATGAAATATAGGTAAATAGTTTTTATGGAGCTGTGATTATAGAAAACCCATGTCAAACAACTAAATAACATGAACATTAAACCAAGATGAAGTATAGAGGTATATATAGCATACAAAAGGCACGCTAATTAGGCCAACACTTGACGTCTGCAACATATGGTCTCAAGTATATTAACTTGTAAGCCAAGCTACATAGCCATCTTGCAACTTACATACGTACACAATGGAAACCACAAGTACTTGAAATCCAAGGGAAATTACAATCTCTACATTTGATCGAGGAGGATACAATCAATGTCAACAAAAAAAATAATTCAAATATGAATTTGAACTCTAACTACTCCACCCGTAGTGATCTCGTGGCAGCTTCTGTGCCACTTTAGGCTTGACAAAATCGATCCACATTTATGGTTAAATAATAGATAAACAACATTTGTAGTGAATACATAAACAAAATTTATGGTTAAATAATAGATAAACAACTATTGCCAATTGCATATACCTGCAAAATAAGTGACGACGAAAACATGACATGCATGCACGGGTTAGGCTGAGATTTTTCGCACACGTAATAATAATAATAATATACTACGTATATCATAGCAGAGTGTATTTTCTTGGCCTAATTTGTTGGAGTCAATTTCCTATTAAGTTGGCAAAAGATGTTATGTTATAAACTTGAGGAGCAAGAACAATATTAGGATTTCCCTCTCAAAAAAAAAAAGAACAATATTAGGATTATATAATTATTTCCTATATTATAATTGGAATTAAAATCAGTTTTTTCTATTATTTCATTCCATTTTTAATCAATTCAGTCCAAGATCATGACATTTTTTTCGGGTATCATATTGCCGGTGGATATTTTATATGATGATTAATAGTGAAGTATAAATTTAGTTTATATGATATGATATTATGGAATTTCATAGTTTCTTCAATTATATTTAGCTTAAATAAATTATCCGAAAAAAGACCATAATCTCAGTTATATTGTAGGCAATTTGTTCTAGCGTTAGTTTAATTAGGACCTAAAAAAAATTTGAATTTATTCTTTCCTAAAGTTTAGTTGAAAAATTTTGATCCCATTTTTAGAAAACGGGATATACCCTTTCTGGTGCATATATATAATTTTCGTAAGGCGTGTGCTAATCACACGCACGCGTTTTAATTTCAGTGGCATTTCGGGAAGGTTTCGTTTGACATCATCACCTACGTGGCATCCTACGTGGACATGCTTAAAACCTTTTAAATCCACCGCTATTAATAAATCTATCTATGTATGTATTCTAATTAATGTAAGACTACATTTTTACTGTACCTTTGAATTCAAATGTCTTGAACTCTTGATATACTCCTTCCAAATCACCGTAGTTGTCGTGTATATTAGCACGTTCTTTAGTAACTTATAAACCATGAATGAAAATGATAGTTGAGAAAGAATGCATGTGGTGTTTTGAAACACAATAAATAATTTCCCAACACGAAAGTTAAATATTATAACAAATGATCGAGTAAGATATGATGTGAACATCAAAGTAAACATTTGTGAATATATTAACTAAAATATCATTGTAACAAAATGGGGGAAAACAAATGAAACTAACATAATTTAACCAATGAGCATGGTCCCGGCGGGGCTCGAACCCGCGACCTTCGGCTCATAAGACCAACGCTCTAACCAACTGAGCTACGAGACCAAGTTGATAGATAATAAGAGATAAATTATTCTAATGTAAGGACATGTAAGGACAATTTTAATATCCAAATAATTTTTACAATCTTTTCCCGTTTAAAACTCGTTTAATAAGCGTATTGCGTATTTAAAAAAAAACGCGTGAAAAAACAAATTAAAAGGTGATCCCATTCAAAAAGGAAAAAAAATTCTACCCTCCCGTTTAAAACGTGAATTAAAAATTTATCACGAATTATTGGTCAAAAAAACTTTGACTTTCTAATAATCAACTTCTTTTCTGTCAAGTTTCGCAACACCGAATTTCTATTTTTTCTACGTTCGCCATTGTTTCAAGTGGCTTTATTTTACCCTATTTAAGGAAGATTTAGTTCCGATTGTTTTGCCCGAATGTTTCAAAACGAAGCCGAATTTTACAAATTACACGTGTTCTTCCGGTTTTTAAAAGTTAACAATTTTTTCTACCGATTTTTGACCATCTTTTTTGATAACTTTGCCGTTCAATACTCGCCGTATTAAACTCTGTTTAATGCCCGTACCGTTTTTAACTAACTATGTTTATGAGTAGCTTTTATTAACTTCCAATTTCACATCATCCTCTATGGAGTATACCAGTCAAGGTACATTGGTAACTTTGTATGAGTAACTTAATTCAGTTACAAGGTGAGCTGGCACTATGTTTTTAGCTGGCACTAGGTTGTTTGGACCATGCTTTAGTATAAATAAGGTTCTAATAACACATTTCCAAATTAACTGATTATGAATGAATGGCTTCTCTATTACACTTCCTCCCATTTCCATATTCATAAAGTTCTCATGGTATCAGATCTAATTCCAATCTTCCGCACAAATTCTCGATTCTCAACAGAAAATCTTTTGCGAAATTTCTTCATAATTTCGCAATTATCGAGTCTGAATTCCACAAATTCAGCTCAAATCTTAGGTTGTTTACCTAAATTTGTATTCAATTTGTAGCGTAACTGTTACATTTTGGTTCGATCACGATTTTGACAACTTCTCTAGTGAGTGAAATATAAAAACACAAAATTCTCTACACATGGACTCTGCAATTATAAGAAACAGATTAGGTCACCCTTCTATCCAAGGTGTCCAAGTCTGTAATTCAGTTGTTTTACATATAGAATGGACAACTTCATCATCATCATAAGAAAGGTCATTTTGGCACTCTTATTCTTATTTTCCTAGTGTCATTTCCTCCGTTGAAAAATCATACTAGATTTAGAGTCCCCACATCAAAATTCATCTACTTTCAGAGTAAAAACGAGAGAAAAACAAATCATACAGTAGTATAATTTTATTTATTTTTGTATGCTTTTAACTTGGAGTTTCGAATGTGACTTAGGGAAGCACGTGAAGTAATTTGACTTTTAACTTCAAAATTTATTTGACAAATAATCACATTTTAAGGTAGATACTCTGTTATTTGCCCTTGTTATCTCTTACAACTCAAATTGTTTTCTGGTATATCTTATAATATACATTGATCTCAAAGAGAAATATTGATTGAAATAATTTTGCATCAGCAGCCAGCAAGGACACACTAGATATGATATTCGAGAGTCTTTTATCAAAAAAAAAGAAAATAAAAGAGCCAAAGTGAGAGTCACCAGGCTCGAACTCACGTAGTTTGCAATCTAAAATGGACCAAATTCCATTGGTCTATCACATTCTATATGCATGTTGGGGACATAAATATCATATATACTGATATATTTCAAAGAGAATTGGGGGGCACGTGCCCCCCGTGCACCCCCCTGCCTACGCCTCTGGTGACTACGCTTCTGCTTGAAGTGTCAAAAGGCCCCTTAGCACTTGAATTGGCTAACCAATTGGACAAGGCTACAAAAACTGATGGGTTGGTGCTAGAAGATTCAACTTGTACAAGAGATCCCGGTGTTGTAGACAAATTGGTATGTTATTAAGCTAACGTTTGTTTTTCAGATTGAATTTTTGACATATTTGCATGCGGTCTGGATTCATTGATCACTGAATTCAATACTAACTACTCCCTCTATTTTAGTGGGTTCTTTACGTATTCCGCTTTTGGCAATTTCAGTGAATCTTTACGTTTCTATTTTAGGACAATTTTTAGCATTTGAAATACAATTTATACCCTTATTACCCCACATAACCTACATACTAATTGCTAGCTTAATGGTCCAATTAAATTGCTAACCTTTCCCTCCAAATTATTAATCCACAAACTCATTTATTACCCAACCCATTTTAATTTACTCCCCCAACCCACTTATCCACCCACCTAGTTCATCAAAATATCAGGATTTTTTTTTCTATCAACCATCACCACCCAGTTCATCATTTTTGTGGAACTTTCTCCTTCTCTCTCCTCTGAACTTGCCCGAACCCTAGCCTCTCTCTACTCGAAATCGACCTCCCTCTCCTCGAAATCGCTCTCTCTCACTCATGTCATACTCTCAAATGCCCTATGAGTTCTGTTCATCTCTTGATGAAACCGTGGAATCAATGTTTGAGCCGCCGGAGTTTGGGATCGATACGACTCCGGAATCGCTTACGGGGTCGTATATTGAAGCGACTCCGGCATCTCGTATGGAAACGCCGCCTTATGCTGGGGTTGAATTCCCTCCTCATCCGATGATCGAAGCTATTGATTGCATGTCGCATCCTCCTGGTGTTCTTTATGGTGGAGGTCCAGATCTGACGGCTTTAATGGATAAGGGTTCATTGATCGCATTCTTGCACCCTCGGTACTGTACTCCGAGCCAGAGATTGAGACACCTCCTCCGAAACGGAGGTGCTTGTCTTCTTCTATGATCCTCAAAATGTGCCCACACCAAAAACTGTCGGAGTATGAGATGCAATTGTTGGAGGAGTTACGGGGGCTTGAAGAGAGGTAGCGGTCGATGCTCGAGAGTACGAAGACAAGATTGCGCATTTTAATCTGGTGATTTCTTGACCTTTTTATTTATTATGCAATTAATTGTCTTATTTGGCTTTTATATGGTTGGGTTTAATTGGCTTAAAGTCGTTTAATTTGGCATTGTAAATCTGAGGTTTAATTCTGGGTTGATAAATATGTTTGGGTTTAATTGAATAAATTGACGATATTTGGTTTCGATTGGTGTTATTTGGGACGAATTGGCTTATAGATGGATGAATTAGGGTAATTGGATATGTGAATTAAACTAGGGTAATTGATAAATATGTTTGGGGTTTAATTGAATAAATTGACGATATTTGGTTTTGATTGGTTTGATTTGTGACGAATTAGGTTATAGATGGATGAATTAGGGTAATTGATAAATATATTTGTGTTTAATTGAATAAAGTAGGTACTTCTTTGGTTATTTTGACTACTGTGTCAGTATAATTGCATTAAATAGACTAATTTTGAATCTAATTGTATAAATTTGGCTATGTATCGGTCTATTTTGTTTAAATTTGGTTACGTTTAGGTATGATTGGATTATTTGACTATGGGTTGATATAATTGCATAAATTTGCTTGAATTTGGTGTAATTGGTTTAAATATGGCTAAGTATGGATTTCGAATTGGATTTAGATTGGCTTGCAGGCTTGGGTATGGAGGGTGACATGATGATTTGTTGTGCCTCGACTTATGGGGTTATTATGTAGCGTGTTAGTGCCTTTGGTCAGGCTGTCACCCTAAGGTCTGAACCTTAGTTGGAGGCCATCAGTTGTTTGTCACCCTAAGGTATTAACCTTAATTGAAGGCCCTAACCTATGTGTGCCCATTGTATATAACCCTGGGCATCTCAGTGATGATAGGCATACTCGATCACACCTAATGTGAGAGCTGCCTTTACATGTTTTGTATAGTTTTTCTTGCTTTGTGAAAATGATTTGCTTCAATTTTAACAATGCAATGCTAAATTTGTTTTCATTATAAACTGCAATGCTTACAAGGTTCAATACCAAAATCATGCCTAGCTTTCCATCAAAAATAACATTTACCTCTTTCTCATAGATAGGCCTAGCTACGGCTCCCATAAACATGATTTTGGTAATGAATCTTGTTGATTTAAATGCCCTATGTGGTTCAATTTCATCATCTAGAAGGTACACCTTTAAGCTAGTTTGGAAGAACCACATTTCATTTATGTGTACAAAACCATCTTCACTGTTAAATGATGGTCTAGATCTGTGTATTGTTCTTGAGTTTATGTGTTTTAAAACCCATTGCATCCTAGCCAATTTGTTTTCATCACTTAGATATGGCTTTAATGAACTTGAACATGAACGGAATTTACCTTTTTGCACCAATCTGTATGTTGTGGATGACGATGTGTTAAGTGCGGCAGCCAAATCCATGATGTTTGTCCTTGCCATTCTTAAGGTGCTTCTTAGGATCTCCAAATCCAAGAACACTCTTTACTTGCTGCCTTTGTACTTTGTTTGAAAATCAGGTTGTTGTCCGACCATTATCTTTGCTTTGTTAGTTCTCCAAATCCCACTGACGGTCTACTTACTTACCCCATAGCCACTTGCGCATCCTAGCCAATTTGTTTTCATCACTCAGATATGGCTTTAATGAACTTGAACATGAACGAAATTTACCCTTTTGCACCAATCTGTAGGCTGTGGATGGCGATGTGTTAAGTGCGAGAGCCAATCCATGATGTCTGCCCTTGCCATTCTTGGGGTGCTTCGTAGGATCTCCAAATCCAAGAACACTCTTTGCTTGCTGCCTTTGTACTTTGTTTGAAAATCAGGTTGTTGTCCTACCATTATCTTTGCTTTGTTAGTTCTCCAACTCCCACTGATGGTCTGCTTACTTACCCCATAGTTGCTTGCAAGAAGGTTAATCGTCCTAATTTTAAGACGATTTTTGCTGCGTGAGTAGTTTACTGCCATTGTGAAAATGATTTTTTCTTTCTCTTTACTACTTAGCCTTTTGTCTTTCAGATGCGGCTAGCTGCTTGCGGATGAAGATGTTGCTGTTGTGTTTTCAAGTTACGACACCGTTGTTGTTTGATCTGCCGAGTTTGTACGTATCGAATTGATGGTTTTTATATAGCTTTTACCGTCAAAATGATGTAATATACTTCTAATTTGTGTTAGGGTATCATGACAACATTTCTATGTGATTTTGGTTGTTTTGGCTATCTTTTGGAAGCGGCCATTCATTTGGAAGAGATTTGGACCTGATTTGCAGAAGATACGCTTTGAAGCTTCATATCTCTCAAACCGTTTGGAATTTTGATGTGAAACCACTAGGAGATGATTCTTCATGTTCTTAGCTTTCCAGGAAGTGGTTACACGCCTTCCCCGTATAAGTAACAAAGAATCTGCAGCCTTCAGAAATTTTGAGGCAGAGACTTACCGCGGCCCGCGGCCGATACATGGCGGACCGCGGCTCACAGTATGGCGATCTGTGCCAGGAACTTTTGGCGGTCCGCGAGGGGTCTATGGCAGACTGCGGTGATTCTTGGCGGCCCGCGGTAATCAGCTTGGCGGACCGCGGAGGCCGGGTTTTCCTAATTTCCTAATTTTCCTATTTTACGTTTTCCTATACTCTATAAATAAGAAAAACCCCCCGACCCTAGTTTATCATTCAGACTTTTTAGAGAGAAAAAGACTTTCTATAGATTATATGAGGAGCTAATTCCTTTATTTCTTGATCGATTAATCGAATCATCGCATTGACAATATCGTGAGTTTGATCTATTCCTTCTATTGTTTTCAATTATTGTCTTATCTTTGGTTTTCAATTCATTCAATTATCTTTTGTGATTGCTAGGTGTACAACTAGTCTAATTGCTTAGGATTGATTGATTGCTAGTTTAGATCAGTCAAAGGAATCTATTGTTTGATTGATCTTTACATTGTAGCAACCCGAATGCATTTGTATGTAATCATTGTTAGTGAATTAGGGCAAAGATTTCACTCACATGTTAAATACGAAATGTGCGTTAGTATTGCATGTCTTTATCGATATTTCTCTAATCTGTATTGCTATTATCAAACTGAATCTAATCGTGCGCTTAGGTTATTTGATAGTTAGGGAATGTGCGTTAGTATTGCATGTCTTTATCGATATTTCTCTAATCTGTATTGTTATTATCAAACTGAATCTAATCGTGCGCTTAGGTTATTTGATAGTTAGGGTTATTGGGTAGTGTCGATCATGCCTTTTAGCTACTACTAAGGAGAGATTTGGGAATTCTGTTTCCACGATAGAGTAGTTGAGATCGACAGAGGAATAGTGATAACTAGGACCAATTAGTTAGTTCGTTGTGAGAATTAATTGCTCAAGATCCGTTTTACTGTTGAATTACATTTCACAACTTGCTCTTGTTACTTTTAGATAGTTTGATAACCAACAATTCAAAATCCCCTTTACTTGTTACATTGGCACTTCAATTCACTACATTTGACAACCCCTTTCCCTGTGGATACGATCCCTACTTCCCTACTACTGTTGTTAGAATTTAGGTTTTTTGGGAAATAATCGCGACTTTAGTTTCACCAAATTTTGGCACCGCTGCCGGGGACTTGGGTTTTGTTTTTGTTGTGAGTTTTTGTGCTTGTTGTGATTTCTGGATTAACTTCTAGGAATTATTACTATTGTGGTGACCTTTGTTTATGGTCACCACCCGTGCTACTAACCAATCTCTTGCCCCTTTTAGATACAGGAATTGAGAGACCTTTACGGCGTTTGCGCAAGGAGATTCGTGATAATTTTCTGGAGCTGCCATTTGATACAGATTTTGAGGAACTACAACCAATGACTGCTCGAACACTGAGGGAGCTCACTGCTCCTGACCTTAATACTCAACCATTGTGCATCACATTTCCGACTCCTACTGCTGGCAAGGAGGAGAAAAAACTGAGATTAAGGGTGCCTTACTACATCATATTCCTTCTTTCCATGGGTTAGAAGGGGAGGATCCCAACCGCGACCTTATGGAGTTCTATTGCGTATGCAATGGAATAAAGCCGAAAGGTGTGAAGTTGGAGAATCTGTTGCTGAGAGTCTTTCCTTTCACTCTTAAGGATAAGGCTAAGAATTGGTTGTACACGTTGCCCGAGGGAAGTGTCACTGAATGGTCAAAGATGAAATAGTTCTTTTTGGAGAAGTATTTTCCCGCTACACGATCTTCCAATCTCAAGAAGGCTATTAGCAATGTTGAGCAAACTGATGAGGAAAATTTACATGCCTATTGGGAACGTTTCAAGCAATTGTGTGCAAGCTGCCCGTATCATGGCTATGAGGAGAAGGATCTCATCCTATATTTCTACAATGGGTTGAGAGACGAAGTTAAGAGGTATGTGACTGCTACTAGTAGTGGTGATCTTATGAACAACACTCCGGCTCAAGCTAGAGCGTTGCTTGCAAGTTTAGCTGAGAATTCACAAAGCTACAGGAAAGATGCGAGTAAGAAGGTGTATGCAGCTACCTCATCCAACGATGGCTCTATTGCTGAGTTAACCAATCTTATGAGGACTTTCATGGCTCAACAATAACCTCAAGTTGCGAGGGTGTGTGGAATTTGTAATATGGGTGGACATACCACCGATTCTTGTCCTACTTTGTTTGAGAACAACATTGAGGAGGTTAATGCGGCCGGGTTCCCTGGACCATCACAACGGAGGTATGACTCATTCTCCAATTCGTCTAATCAAGAATAGAGGGATCGACAGTTCTACCAAGGTAATCCAAACTACCAACAATCTTTCCCCAATCAAACACAACGGCAACCTTCAAATTCATCATCTATGTCGGCTGAGGACATGATTAAGAACCTTACTCAAAATATGATGACCATGCAATCCACCATGCAATCTAGCATTCAAAACTTGGAGACTAAAATGAGTCAAGTGTCGAGTGCTATTACTAAATTGGAGTCACAATATTCCGGGAAGCTCCCGTCTCAAATAGAGCTTAATCCTAAACGGAATGTGAGTGCGATGATGACTTTGAGAAGTGGGAAAGAGCTGCATAACCATATAGTTGTCAAACCTAAATTTGTCGAAGACGAAATAGGAAGAACAATGACGTTCCGCGGCCCACGAGAGGAGAGTGAAGTGACAATGGCGGCCCGCGAGAGGAGCTCGGCAGACCGCGACCCTCTGTTGACCCGATTCTCGATTTTTCTTCCTCGGCCGCGACGGAGACGGCCAATTCGAAGGAGGGGGAGATAGCTGCTGACGCTCCTTATATTTCACCTGAGTTTCCAGTCTACGAGCGGGTCCCACCATTTTCGGAAGCATTGAAAGACACTCGTAGATTTGACAAGGACAAAGATATCTACGACGTTTTTAGTAAGTGTGCGGTAAACATTCCTCTCCTTAATCTGCTTAATGTAATTCCTCGTAGTGCTAAATTGTTGAGAGAATTATGTACCTTAAAGAATAATCAAAATTCCAAAGCCCAGAAGAAAGTTAAAGCGAAAGTTAGTGAATATGTGTCGGCTATAGTTCAAAAGAAGTTACCTCCCAAATGTAGCGACCCTGGCATGTTTACTACACCTTGCACTATAGGAGATACTAAGTTTCGTGAGGCCATGTTAGATTTAGGTGCATCTGTCAATGTGATTCCTTTATCAGTTTGTGAGGATTTGAAATGTGGTCCTTTGCATGAGACTAATGTTGTTATTCAGTTAGCTGATAGGTCTCTTGTGTCTCCTAAGGGAGTGATTCGAGATGTTTTTGTGAAAGTAGATAGATTGATATTTCTTGTTGATTTCTATGTTCTAGAAATGGATTGTAATAGAACTGCGCCTCGTGTATTGTTAGGGAGACCTTTTCTAAAGACTGCTAAGACCAAAATTGATGTGCATTGTGGGTCACTTACAATGGAGTTTGATGGAGAAGTTGTAGGTTTTGATATCTATAATTCCAAGGAGAGTGATAGAACTGCACCTCGTATATTCTTAGGGAGACCTTTTCAAAAGAATGGTAAGACCAAAATTGATGTGCATTGTGGGTCACTTACAATGGAGTTTGATGGAGAAGTTGTAGGTTTTGATATCTATAATTTCAAGGAGAATCTTGTTGATACTTCTCTTTGTGCTATTGATGTATCTGATTGTTTAGCGAATGAACCCCCTATTTCAGTTGATTAGATTATTTTGGAAGTGGCCATTGATAGTGGTCCGAAGGAACGTAATTTGAATGATGAAGTGCATGATCTGAGCTGTAAGCTAACCCCTTCCACCATGTCATTTGGGAAGTCTTTGCCATTTGTTTTGCAGGATTCACGGCGTAAGAAGGCGGTTCATAGTGCAACCTGATGGAACAACTTGAAAAGTGTTGCAAAGTCCAAGGGTAAGAACATTCTTAGATGGAGGGTGAAGAAGGAAAATTCTCCGACTAGATTTCAGGACTTCGTAGTTGGGCTTGATTGACGGAATTCCCATGTGATGCGTCGAGCCAACGACGTTAAATAAGTGCGCTTCTCGGGAGACAACCCGAGCATTTTTGTTGTTTTATTTTCCTTTATCTTTTTATTTGTGTGTTTCTTGTGTAGATAATAAAAAAAAAAACTTGGATGCCGGTGCTAGTACGCAAGAAGGTTAGCTAATCTATTTCTTTTTTCTCCCTCCCATCTTATTCTTCTAACCATTCTTTTCCAATCCAATTTTTTCTTCACCGTGTTTCTTGGACCATCTCTTTTTGTTTTCCTACCCACGATTCACCACTATTGTTTGTTGTATCCCACCCCAAATTTTGTCCTTTACACCCATTTTATAGCCTTGTTGATTATTTTCTTGGTGTATTTAGAGGGTGCGTGGTTGTTTTATGGTGGTGAGGAGGTAGTTTATTTTATGTGGGAGATGGGCGTTTTGTGAGGAAATTGTGGTAGTTTGGTGTCGACTTCTCCTTGAGGGTGATTGGGATATGTGTGAGTTGAGAGTGGCTCTACACCTTGTTTCTTTGTTCGATGAGCCCACTGCTTTGAGGAGAATGAGGAGGAGAATTTGAGATCTTGCTTTTGTGAGATGAACTTTGGTGATATACATGAGGAGTGCATCCCTCAGGATATGAGAACCTGGTGCGTCTACCGACGCAATTTTGTGAGTTCATCCCTCTCCCATTTCATTGTTGTCCTACTTATCTTGTTGGTGTGCATAACATTGAGGACAAAGTCTAGTTCAAGCATCGGGGAGTGGATTCTCATTGTAAATTTGTAATGTATTTATTTATGTATTGTAATTCGCAAAAAAAAACAAAAACAAAATAAAATGAAAAAACGAAAAAACATAAAAATGAGAGAACAAAGCCTGAAAAGAGAGAGGAGCGGAAAAAGAAAGTAAGGAAAAGACACGAGAGAAGAAAGTAAGCCGGTGAGTTGGAAAAGTTAACGAGAGGGTAGGTGAAAACCCATTGGACGTCTAGGCAAAATGAGCGGAGCGTGTTACTTACCGGTGCATAAGTAGGGTGTTTGAAGGTCGATTCTGGGTAGGTCTCTCTTGGATGGTATAAGGAGGTTTGGTTGGAACTCCTTAGTGGTGTTTAGGCTAGAAAATTCTCGGTAGGTTTGACGATATAAGTGGCGTTGGTGTTGAATCCGAGGTAGTTGTGGATCCGACGGTGCTATTCCGGGCCATGGCTAAAGAGGTAGTTGGAGGTGAGCTAGCTTGGGAGTGATTTAGGACATTTTAGCCTCCCTTGTTTCTTGGGTATGTTGCGGCATGATAGTATAAGATAGTTTGGTCCGCTACGTGAGATTACATCTGTGACGGACCGTACTAGGAAAATGAAGACTCACTGTCCTTTGTTTTGGAGTAGAGGAGATAGGTTTTTGGATGAACTTCGCCCGTGCTAACTGTCAATAGACCTTGGAGAAATCATTGGGAGAGTTAGGTTGCTCGAGGACGAGCAAAGGTCTAAGCATGGGAGAGTTTGCTGCAAAAGTCTCCACAAACGAGTAAGGTGGCATTGTTTACGTGATTATTTTGGATTTTAGTGCGTCAGATTATAAAGAACTACGGATGTATTTGTAGATTATTTTCAGAGTTGTAATATTGGGATGTTTTATCTCCCATAATTTTTGTAATTATTTTGTGGTGACATTTCGTGGTGATATTTTGGTTTGATAAGCCTATATAAGGCTATTGTGATTTGATATGGTGGGATAACTCACCACATTTATGAAAATGGTGAGAGATTGCAAACTGGAGGGAGATTTAAGTTTTTGGGTCCCTCAAACTTGGCACAAAATGGGTTTTGGCTGCTGTTTTGGTGGTAGAATTAGGGGCACTAAGCCCCTCTAAGCCCATTGTTTAACACTTCCTCTCTCCTCAAAATGCTGATCACATGGCTGCTTAACATAATCTCTCCTCCCTCTTTGGTTCTTGTGCCTAAACACAATGTAAAGAAATCATTCAAATGGAGGGAGTAGTTTTTTGCCCCGTGCAAGAGAATTACAAATGTTTTTCTAAATATAATTGTTTATGCGGGTTTTCTAACGTGTGCCCATAGGGCACATGATAAAAGTCCATTTATTTCCTTGATTAAGTGATATTCTCACTTGAAAAAACAAAATATGGAATCTAATTGATATATTCAGGAGAATATCACTTAATTAAGGTAGAAAATCAAGTCTTATCATGTGCCTTATGGGCACATGTTAGAAAAATCCTTGTTTATGTCATGTAATATAAAATTGTTAAGAAAATATTTAAAACAAAACCATTCAATATAGCGTTTGGAAACTGTAATTTGAAATTTTTTGTAACCATTTTTAGCATTTGGTAGAGTATAATGCGGTTCGAGGGTTGTATTTGGTGTGCACATGAAAATTTTGCTTCAAATTAAGAAATCCAAATTCTCGATTAACTTTTAGGATTGTCAAACATATGATTTGGGTAAATTTTTTATTTGAGAATAACATTCCCAAAACACCTTCTTAAAGAATTTTAACTTAATTATCATGTTCAAAAATAAGAATTTAGGACTCGTTTGAGAAGTTCGACTTCATACCAACGGACCACCTAATGAGTATGTTCTACCCCTCAATAACCCCTCGTCGATTCTTGTATTTATTCGAAAACTTTTATCAATTTTCTTAGGCGGCTCCCTCCTATGTCAAGTTTCCTAGGCGACCTCAACTTCCCATGCATCGTCTACGCAAACCACCAATCGACAATCATCACCCTACCCGCTTCCCTATCTAACACCCACCCTTTCCATCCCCATTCCTAATCATCAACATCCAACATCCAACATCCAACAAAATTTTAGAAGACATCTTGTCACCCTAGTCAAATTTGTTAGTCGACCCATTCCTCGTCGATTTCTTACATGACCACCCTAACCGACACCTTTACACCAATCAATTTTTCTAACTGGTAGTCGCACCCGCCTCCTACTCGGTTTATTCCCCACCTCACGCTCTACTTTACATGAACTCTCTTAGCAGGTCAATTCCTACTGTAAACCCTTCACACCCGCTGATTCCTAGAATCGAGTCATTTATATTAACATCTCCTATCAACTCATGACAACACATCAACTCCTTTGCGCGACCCTCCCACCACTAACTTGTTTTTCCCATTGTGCCCCTTACCTGTTTCAACCCTTCTCTCTCTCACCTCCATTTTCATTACACCTTCAATCTCACCAAATGATCCACTCCCAATTTTCCTCCCCATCTTAAACTTTCCACCAATTATACGATCCATCTTCAACCTCCCCACTTTTTATCAAATCCCAATTCCAATTAAAAAAATCCCCAATTCCAAAAAAAACCCAATAAAAATCAACCCTTTTCAAGACAAAAATGACCCATTTATAATAATTCAACCAAACATCGATCTCACCAACCCCATCAGCCCAGAAAATAACATCAGAATTTCTCGACTATTAATAAGCTCAAAAGTAATGAAATTTTGCTGCAACTAAGAAATCTCAAGCAGAGATTTTGATGGGTTTGTTACAAAAGAAATTCATAATAATAATAATAATAATATTAAGAATGTATTATGCATGTATTTTATGAGCACGTGATTTGTTCATGGCGGCCGTGGTTTGGGCTCCTGTATGAGCACGTCTTCTTCTGGCAAATCGTAAGAGAAGCATCTGGAGAAGGAGTGAAGGTTTGATTCTGAAATCTGGGTTTGAAAAACGATATCGGAGACATGTGATTAAAGTGTTTTTGTTATGGAGGAAACTTTAGAGAATGAGAGAGAGAGGGAGACAGTAAAGAAGGAAGAAGGGAGGACAGGAGGAAGGGAGAGGGCAAATATGGTAAACCAAGAAAAATCAGAAAAGACAAACAAGGGTATAATGGGCATTCCATATTACAGGCGGCAAATAGGCCCACCATTTCGGGCGTCAAATAGCAATCCAGAAACGATATTATCTGCTTTGACCCAAAAAAAAATCCACTTTCATTTAGGGGCTCTCATTTCTTTCTATCTGACAGGACAAACCAACTTTCATATGAGCACTTTGGAAGTGGCACTAAGAATTTGAACTTTGGAACGGAAACTTATTGTACAGGAACATTTTTCTTTGGCTAAATATTAGCCCTATACTCCTATGTGTTCCCAGAAACCTTCAACATAAGACTTATTCAAAAGTTTCATCAAAACTGTAAATCCAAAAACTTTGATTGCACATGTACTGACTTATACAAACTTTTTAGGTTGGACTAATTTGGTTACAACTGGAAAACTGATTTGAAATAATATAAACTGGACTCTATAGTATATACTATATAAAAATTTCAGGGGAAAAGAACGAGACCTAGGTAACAAAACTAATGTGCTTGCACTCCATATGCAACTACTTGTATAAATGTTATCTCCTCCATTCAAGCAAGCAACACAAATGAAAACACAAGTAGTTGTTACCTAGACATACAATATTGCTCTAAAGGGAAAGGGATTTCAATTCCCCTCCATACATCTTCCATTTTGCTAAAAAGCATATTGTCAAATCCTCACTTGTCATAAACCCATCAAACTTGGTTGTCAAACACAACATTTTCTTCCATGTCCAACAACTGAATAAGACCCACCAGTGACCCTACCGTAAAAATCACCATGTACGCAACCTTACCTCGAAACAGTTTACAAATTCAAATAAATATCCAAACTATATCCAAGTCCTACAAAGCCCCCATCACAACTCAATGCACCAAAACATTTGGCATTCATCTCAGCTCGTTAGCTTGAACGACACATATTATAACGTCAATTACAACATCCATATCTAATTTCCAATTGCAAGTCATGCCCCTTACCACATTCAATATCCACATGTAAATGCAACACCCTAACACCTCCAATATCAAAAATTACTAGTTGGTAAGTTGGCAACACCCACACCATCTGATTCCTGGAAAAAAAAAAAATCAAACATTCTCCAGTAAGTTTCTTTCCATTTCCAATGGAACCAAAGACTAATTATTTTTTGGTTTTTGGGATATAATGAAATAAAACAAAATTTTATGAGAACTCGAAAAAAAACCGTAGCTTTTCTTGGACAAGTCATATATGACACGTCTCATAAAATTTCGAGAACATGCGGAGATGGGGATATAAGGTATCAAACCGAGAAACCCTCGGGTGCCTTAAAACCGCTAGCCTAATCGAGGAGTGATACGGGGAGCACTGTGCTGTGTCCCTGTTCACAGAACATAAAAGACAAAGGGGATAGAGGGATAGCGGAGCAAAATGAGCAATACTTGGTCAATGTGCTGAAAGGGCACCTTAGCAAATTCTGAGAAGAGAACATTGACCTACCTCTCTTCCTTGCTTGTTATTACTGAAATTTCGTTTCTCTCTCTTCTAGCTCCTTCTCTCTCCTCTACTCTCAAAATCTTCTTTTCAATCTTCGATCCTCTTCTTTACCTCATTACATGGAGCAGATCGGTATTCTCAGCCAAATTACAAGCTAACGAGCTAGAGCAAATTAAGGTAAGCTTCTAATTTTGGGTAATATTTGCTTCGATTCGGGCCAAACAGTAGTTTCTGGGTAATTCACCCCCTTTACACGAAGCACAATTTAGAATTAAAAGATGGAAATAAGGGTTTGTGATCTGGGGCTTTTCAATAAGGGTTTGTGATTTGGGGATTTTTAATTAGGGTTTTGTGATTTGGGGATTTTAATTAGGGTTTTGTGATTTTGGGTTTGCCAATTCGAGACTTAGACTAATTTCAGTTTGCATTTTGTTGAAAATCGATTTGTTATTACAATTATGGTCGGATGTATGGATCTTTAAACAATTGGTCAGATTGTAGTTGAAATGCTAAAACACTGCCATTGGTGCTGACTAGCATAAAGGATTGGCGATGAGGTGAACCATTGATTCTCATTTGAGATTTACATTTTTTTTCAGTAAGCACTTTGTGTGTCCATATTTGCTCTCAGTCCATGTTGACTATATTTATACTGCTCCTTACTTAGTTCACTACCATGGACACACTCCAAAGAGCTTCACTAACATCAGCGCCATAAGTACTGAACTTTTGTGTCATGAGGTCCTTAGGTACATAGATATCTTAGTAGAACAAGATGTACATTCTAATTTTTACTTCTGTGTATATAGATAAACAAGTACAAAATAATGTTGCACTTTATGTGACTTGGGATTACTCGAATTGTTGCCGAATGTGTTTTGAATCATTGGGCATAAACCGTTAATTATTATATAATTGTATGGAAACTAGGTCCAAAGTCATATTCAAGTAAAACTTATATTGATGTACGTGTTTCGTTTTATGGAACATTTGCTGTATTTCGTTGTTAACTTCAGTGGTCGTGTTGTCTTCTGACTAAGTTGTTTAATTGCAAAATAGAATTATGACGTTGGTGGTTGATTGGTACTTTCCGCTTAATGGGGGTGCTCTTATTAGTATAGAAAGTTCTTCCCTTTTTCTCTCTCCACTCTTGACTTTCAGTATTTGTTCTAACTAATTTTTGGTCTGCTTTTTAGTGTGATTTCTGGCTCAGATTTAGTGTCGTTACTCCACCATTTCAATCTCAATCTGATAGGCTGAGTGTGTAGGTTGTAGGTGAGCTGAACATGGGTAAGCTAATTAGTTGATGGACTTGTATTGTCTCATAAAACATGTATGTCATTTGACCTTTTCAATTTCATGTCTTGATGTGTTAATTTAGGGGGAGGGGGGTTTGGTATTATATAACATGTATATTGTGTACAAATGATCCCAATGTTCAGTTGTGTTTTCTGTAGAACAAGTGATGTTTTCCATCATTTACTAGTATAGTCCACTTTATATTTGTATACTGCGGCCTTATCAGATTATAAAAAATATACGGTATGTGTTTTGTTCTCCTGAGAATTGCTAGGTGTTTGTAATGCATTATGTTTTGAATCTATTCTTGGAGCATATCATAATTAGTTTTTTTTTTTTTCTTTTTTTTTTTTTTTTTTTGTAACCTCACTTGCCAGTGTCATTTGATGGTAAAGTATACTAGTTTGTTCGCTTGGTAATTTGTTGATCTGCGTTTATCTACTTACAGTTGGCATTCTTTTTATTCGGCGATCCTCTTCTTAATTAGTTCTTATTAGTCAGTGAGTTTTGTTGGCGTGAGTTGATTTGCTTACAATGGTCATTCTTATTTTTAACTGATCCTCTTTTTAGTTACTGTGTTTTGCACATAGATGGTGTATTGAGTTTATCGAAATCATGCTTTGATACTAGTGGAGTGAAAATTAATATTTGTTAGGGAAAGTTCATTAGAGCTTCTGACTAGAAACTTTGTCAGCCGTTTCTTTGTTCGAATATGAGTTGAATGACAAGGTACCGTCTTCCGTACCGGCTGTCACTTATGATTCTTACTTAATCGAGTGTTGTACTTATGATTTCAGGCTGAATGAAACGGCAAAGTGACACTTTACAAGATTGTGTCCTACCATCTATGGTTGGGTTTCAACTTTGAAGAGCTGAAAGTACTCGGGAAAATTATAAAATTACTTGTGTTTGTGTTTGTTCTGATTTATATGGTACCTAATGCAGATAATTTGTTAGCTATAGTTCAAATGGAGTAAGGACTATCACAAAAGCGTGTAGTTGCTCTTGTTTGTCTGTTCTTTGGATCAGCTTCTATGGGGTAATCCTATTCCTACCAGCTGGTTTGTTGTACTAAGCAAGGTTTTTTTCTTCCTTATTTATATATTTCCTCAAAGGCTATTAGCTCAAAACTGGTAGAGCAATGTGCATTTGCACAAAGATATGGGTTCAAATCCCATATAGCCTATCTATGATTTCTATTGGCAAAGTGTAGTGAATTACGCAATCGATCAAACTCGTCAGTGGAAATTTTAAAACAATTTAGGATCGAATTGGGTCAGTAAAAAAGTCAACCGAATTTCATGACCGCTGTCCACTCTTTGCCTTTGGTAAAGATACAAATTTTCAACCTTACATCTTTATTTAGAGACAATCATTGTGTAATTTTATCAAACAAAACAAAACTAAGTTTATTAACATACAGCTTATCAATCGATAAATTAAATTGATTTTTTTATAAAAAAAAACAACTTTTTACGACAATATAATAATATAAATCAACAATATCGAGTCAGTTGTAGATAAATATACCGGCATGTAGTTATTTTTACATTTTTTTATAATAATTCTGAAAGTATATCATATTCAATAATTAAGACTACATATGATTAAATACAGACAATATCAAGTATGCCAAAAATACATATTATCTTTGACTAAGTCTATATTATTGAGTTGTATTCTTATGATGTCTCAAATAGCATTAGGAGGAAGAAAGTTAGAAGAAAAAATGCCATGCAAGAGAGACCGTGCATGTTTAGACCCCATATTGCACGGTATCTTAAAGACATTTTTAAAGTGATGTTGCGGATCATAACCAATGTATCTCTGATCTCCCCCTTCAAAAAAAAATGTATCTCTAATCTTTATCAGTTATATATTAGTTAGCCGAGTTGCTAAAGCGCATTAAATCAATCGAGAGACCACTTAGCTATATATTAGCTATGCATAGAAGATGTAGGTTTGAGCCGTAGGTAGTCTTACAAATTATCACCATTTCTTCAATGTATAAAGATTACCCATTTATGTATGAGGTTGATTAGTTACTCATTAGTTAGTCGAGTAACCAAAACGACTTAGCTCAATCAGTAGCACAATATACTATAAGGTATGTATAAAAGATGTGGGTTCGAGTCAAGTATAGATGGGAAATCTCATTCTTTACTTTGGTCCCTGCCCTTACACACGAATTGGTTGTATGTGTCTTACTATTAGTATGACATTGTCAGGATTTGTTATATTTATGATTTAGAAATACGTTTTAGGTTCGAAATTGTTGAAAAATTAACTGAATTTAAAGGAATTAATAATAACAAATAGACATGATTCAATGATTGTCATTTGAATTTTTTTTATCAAATCTGATTTGATTTAAATTTATTTGATTTTATTTAAATGAATTTGATCTGAACTTAATTCATTATTTATGAAGTTCATTACTATATTATGTTTGGACTGATAAATTTAGACCTATGTAAATATAAAAACCAATTGTTAGGTCTCAGCCATCAGTCTGGTTGAGTTGACTCTTTAAAATCCAACAAAGTTGTATTACATAATCGAACAAAACCCAAATCGATTTGACAATGAACACATGGTGATGATATGCAACCAGGCGAGCATTGTACAAACTTACATATATACCTTTAGCTAGACTATAAATTGATTAGACGTAGAAATAAGTTATTCTTTTGCATGGCTGCACATATTTAGGTTATTTGTATTATACTAAAACTTATAGTCATTGGCGGAACATCTTTTGGATATTTGTACTTTTCAACTTATGTTGTCTTAAACTAGCTTTATGTATTTGAATAGTATTATTGTGTTGTCTGAAATATTATTTTACAAAATAGATGTAGGCTTTAGAAAATTGAGACATTAGAATTATACTAGGAAGACACATAATATGAATGAGAGACAATAGAAATTATATAATAAAAATAATCATGGAAAACTAATCTAGACAACATAATTATACTGCTAAGACACATAAGACAAGTAGTAGATAATATAAGTTACAAAATTCAATTATGCAAATCACCATTTCTAAAGGATTTGATCTTTACGCTTTCAAAAATTTAAATCTCTTTGTTTCATTTATATGATGACACCATAAGGATGAGTGTGTTGTAATTTGTTTGTAAATGTTATAGAGTAATAGGCTAGTACCAAACTAGGCAATCGACCCACAACAGAGTCTTAAAGAGTGTCTTGTAGTTTGCTAAGCAGAATGACATCAGACTTCTTCAACTTTACATAGCCTATGTATGATTCGAACCTACATCCTCTTATGCATATTTTTAATAGCATAGTGCTCTTTCGATTGAGCTAATAGGCTTTGGCCGCTTGATCGACTAGAGGATGCACTAAGTGAGCCAATGTCGTGGAGTTACGAGAAAAGTAATCATTAAAGCTCCGGGTAATATCCATCAGCCCGGCTTTGGATTGCCGAGCGGATGTCATCATTCCACAAGCACATGATCGTCTAAGGACAACGTACAAGGGTTAGATAAGCACAATTCTTTTTAAGACGTTTAGCATCTCACGCACCATCAGAATGTATGACACTGTTATAGTTACATGTAACCTCGTGGATAGGAGCATGGTGGAGTACGTTAGCAGGGTGAGTCTATGCCTTCAACAAACGAGCAAAGAGTAATACCCGGACCGCAAGCATCTCCACTAAAAAGGATGTTGGTTATGATGTCACCAAATAGACTACACAATTGCTCAAAAGAAATCAACGGGGTATGATTTTGCAAACATGAAAGAAACATAAAAACAAACAAAGGAGACGATGCCCGAATTCGAAGGCCAATGTGGGACGCTAACTAGATGTGCTTGATACAACCACAATAGTGGAACAAACGGTCGATTGGTTCTACATCCTGGTGACAATTCCAACAAACCCCCACCACTGGGCCACAGGACTTTAAAATTAGCAAGCAGAACAAATTTATGATCTAATCACTTCCAAACGAAAAACATAAGATAGCCTATGTAGGATTCGAACCTACATTGTCTATGCATAGCATAGTGCTCTTCCGATTGAGCTAGTAGGCTTTTTTGGCTATTGATAGAATAATAAAAAAAACCGGCAAAGAAACACGAGTATTAAAGATTATTGGGAATGCAATAGCATCGAGTGACTATGGTAACACTGACGCATAACTTTCCACAATTTGTTTAACATCAAACTAGCCAAAAACAGTCGCCTGGCCACCCACTGGTGAAGCGGTGAACAAACAAACAATTGAAAACTTTGTGGTGGTTTATAAGACCAAATGAGCCACCACACACTTTACAGTAATTCAATAAAAGAAATAGATATTTCATGCTACATCCTCCACTAAATAGAATACTAACGCAAAACAAAGGTAATTAGCACACATATCAAACTCTCTAACAGCATTCCATGCTACAATCACAAAAGGGTTAATGGCATTAAAACCTCGATGTCAACATCGGGCACTTTTAAGAATAAAACAAAACTGATCTAAATGGGTTTAGCCATCCAATGAGACTTCCCTTAAGGTGTGGCAGATAAAACTCAAATGTAACTAAAAAATCTGCTCATTTGCCAACCAAAAGTGTAACTCAACAAGTGTAAAACTTTGTTTATAACATGTTCAAACAAGCAATACCAAGATAAGCTTCTCACTGCTTTCAGTCACACAAATTGCTGAACATCTTGAGCTAAAACATCAATACTTGAGCTAAAACATGAGCTAAAAGAACTATGAAACGCACTTAAACAACACTATATTTCCCAATCCTCAATAGCCAGTACAAGCTTTCTTACTTAAGTACCCTCTAAGCTCACTCAAATATAGTTCAGTAAACTCAAATGTCTTACGGTCAAACCCCGACACGGGTGCGCATCAACTGATGCCAATATGCTTACAATCCTTCTCGTTATTGTACTACTTATCTCTATGACGATAGATACTATAAATCTTGTTCACCTGAAGCACCACCATTATTAAACACATTTTAAGTACGAATCAACCTCTAACATCACAACTGTGTTTTGCAATAACACAACTAATTCATAAGACAATAGGACTACCTATGTTAACAACGACATACAGGTTTATCTAGCTAAGAACGATGCAAGTAGAGTAGTATACTATAACAATCTCGAAACTCAAACATTGCTCAATTGCATTCACATTCAACAATTTTACCTCAGTTTAGTCAACATGTTACAAAAAAAGAAAATTACCAAAGATGTTGCTTTTACATGCTTTATTTTTACGATCTCTAAAAGGTAATGCATGGTTTCCAAAGAATCATAACTAATTCAGAAGACATAACATCTCAGCTCAAGTATCATCAAAACAAAATTTAGATAGAAAATAAATACAAGATATACGCAACTAAAGTTGAACGCACAACCGATATTCCCACCTTTTAAAAAATTTGAAAAAGAGATTGCCCCCTTTTTATCAGGAAGATGAACAGTCAAACTAAACCAATAAGAGTGGGGTAGTATACCTTGCGAGTACATTAAAAGAACTGCAAAATCACCCTACACGACCTTGATAATTTGAAAAACATTATAACCTAAAATCTTCTACACATGAAGGACAATCTTCAGTACTTAAATCGTCCAAAACTATTACTTATGAGGCTCATACAATAAGTAAATTCTGCATTCAAAATCTACACAAAGTAGAAGTGTACAACGCCTATCCTTTCGATATATCTGGAAGATAGGAAAATCTTAATTCAAGGTAACTAACAAATGACGAGTGATCCAAATTTCAGTTCTTACAACCTTCAATAATCAATACTCATGATAATTAACATCTCACAACACAATAAACTTATGTGCATCAACCTATTACCAACTTCAAAGCTCAAAAATTGAGCAATTGCATTCACATTCGTCAATTTCACCTCGTACCAAGATAAGAACGCTTGGATAGCAAACAGCTACAACATCACCACCACTACCAATAACAATATACACCATCATCGATCATATTTCTATTTCTCAATCACACAACTAACTCATAATACAAATACAAATGGCCTATCTGACAATATGATAGTCAGATGTTCACAATTTAACATTAGAAATAAATATGATTCTTGCAAATACCCAAACATTTGGATTTTCATATACTAGTTGTCAAGAGAAGTAGCAAAAATCGAAACTATACCTCATACAATAATTTACATTAACAAACAAGCCCAAACAAATAAAATTATTGAAAAAGCCCCAAATAATTGAAAACCTAATTTCTTTTATTGAATCAATAAAATTTCGTATAAGCGATATCAATTTCATACCTGCGCGCTTTAGCTCAGAGAGTATGGCTTCATGTTAGAGCCATCTTTCATCCTCTTCAATTTCCATGGCACCGGGTTTTAGATTTTTAATGAGAAAGGTCGTTGGAGAAGAGAGAGAATCGCACCATAAAGAATCAAAGACAAGATCGAATAACTAGGGATCGAGGAGAAGAAGGAGATCGAGGATGAACAGTAGTAGAGTTTGTGTAGAATGAGGAGAGAGAAAGTGTATGGAGAAATTGAGGAAGAGAGGCGTTCGGGAAAGGGAGGTCTGTATTCTTTTTCTTTTGTTATTGCTTAGATGCCCTGCTCAAGCCATTGCCAGATTTCCCAGCGTTTTGCTCCGCTACCCCTCTATCCCCTTTGTCTTTTATGTGCTGTGTGAACAGGGACACAGCACAGTGCTCCCCGTATCACTCCTCGGCCTAATCTATCTAACCCAAAAATTACCCGACCTCATAAGTCATAACGCATCGCCCAACCCGTGTAATAGGTCTACGCGCACCCTAGTCTTCAACATTCAGCGAGAAGGTGCACCTTCCCTCGTCCAGTAGTCCTCTACAAGCTTCCTCTTTAGTGCTTGTTTGGCCAAGCTTCAACTTGTGCAAAACTACTTCTCAGAAACAGTTTCTGGAGGAAATTGGAGCTTCTCCTTCTGAATAACAAATTTACACTAGAAGTGTTTCTCAGAAACCAGAAACAGTTTCTCAGTTTTGGGTGTTTAGCCACTTTTCAGTTTTTAGGACCCATAAACAGTTTAGAAGTTTGGCCAAACACACTCTTAATCTCCCGCTTCTGGTTTTCTCTCTCCCTCCTAAACCTCACAACAACAATGTCTGAAAACCCATTAAAATCAATATTCCAAGCTTTCCAAACAATTTCAAATTGTATTCAAATCCAACTATCCTCACTACCTAGCTTACTTATCCACCCTTCTTCTTCTTCACCTTCCCATCAAAACCCTTCTCCACTTTCTCTCTCCAATTCAACCCCAACCCAGGTTTTTTTTTTTTTTACATTTACTTCACCTTTTACTTTGTACAATATCTTTTTTGACTATGTTTTTGTGGGTTTAGTTTTTCTTGTTTCATAAGATGCTCAATTGCTCTGAAATTTTACAAACTTGCCCATTTTGGAGTAGATATTCTAAATTTTTGACTGTTTGGGTTAAAATTTGGTGTCTTCACTATCAAACTTGATTAATTTTGGTTCATAATTAAGCTTTCTGCAGCACAATGTGGTGTTTTAACACCAGAATTAAGTCTAATGCTGGCCGAATGGTGATCAGACTTTGATGGGTTTTATCCGTTGCGAATTTCGATACGTTGGGTCAAAAATGATGTTTGATTGTTTGTTATTCAAAAGCGACTTTTCGGTCTTGTGCTAGTAATTGGCTGATTGTTGAGGTGAAGGGTTCCGATTTGCTCGTTTGTGGTGACAATGTAGTTTGTACTGTGTGCCCTAATGATGCTCACAACTTGCTTTTCTGCTGGTCTATTACATTGCTGCATACATAGGTCGTTGTGGTTATATTCTGTGATTATGAAGTCCTAAGCTTTAAAATCTTTGGGGCGAAATGATGGGAGTTCCAACTTCCAAGTGTTGTTATCTTGCTTATGGCAACTTCTTTTTGTTATTTATCTCGAGGGGAAAATAACACACTTTTTGTTGTAGACTTTTTTAATGTGCTTAACTGCTTTTAGTTTTTATTAGAAGTATTGCTTTAGCATTTACGATATTTTTTGTTGAAATGTTATGATGCAATGTCGATTGCCTGGTGCTGGAGCTTGTTTATAACTTGAATCTTATCAAGATTGTTTCTTCAGCTATTTGGTGTCTCTTTTAGGCTACTTGAGAGTTGAAGGAATGATGTTTGAGAATCTTTGTAAATTGTACTATTATATGAGGAGCTTCCCAATGCGTTTTCTCTTGCCTTTCTGGGATGGGGCGGTGTACATCTTAACCTTCTGAGGGCTGTTGTTTACTTGTTTAAAATCAGAGATTGCTGAATTCTTCGACTTGATGATTCTGACTCTTAATTTTAATTCTTACCCATAATTAAGTTATAGATTATGAGAAGTGAGTAGACCGACCCCTGGTAATGTAAACTTGAAGCAAGTACATAGTATGTGGAGCGTCGTAAGAACTTGTTTGAATCGAGGTTTTTGGAAGAAAAGGGAGGTGAGGAGAGAGGGATTAAAATGAGTTGCCTTTTTTGGATAAAGGTTTAGAGGAGGAAAAGGGAGGGAATTGTAGGGAACCAATTTCCCTTGCTCCTTAATCAACTCAATGTCTCCACAATGGGACATGGCTCTTTCTTCTCCCTCCCATCCCTTTCCCTTTAACCTTGTCAAAATACATTCTATATTCGACCTCAATATGATCTTAGAGTCTTGCTGTTAAACATCATTACCTCAGCGTCTTAAAGGCTCCTGCCATAAGGCGGGGTGAGGGGAGGTCGGATGTACGCAAGCCTTACCCCCTATTGAAACATAGAGAGACTGTGCACGGATGACCCAAAATGAAACTTGCTCCAAGATTCGCACCGACGGACTGCTACTTTACAATATAAAAAGCACAGACAGTTTTTTAGCCATTTTTCTTTATTCCATTATATCCCAAAGCCAAGGACTGTTACAGGGAGACAATTTCAATCTGCCTTCCTAAGCCTGTTTAGTTTGTGTCTATGTGACAGGGAGACAATTTCAATGAAGATATGTACGTTTTTAATGATGTAGGATTTAGGTTTGGAGTCATTGTGCTATTCAAGAGATTTAGCCATGGGATCTAATTAGGATCTTATTGAATGATTGATTACCTTTGAAGCTGTGTTGATGAACATCACTGCTTCAATTTAAAAAGGTTTTATTTGCCTGATACGTGGACAGTGGATCAAATAATTTGTAATTTTTTATTTTCTGTGCGCAGCCTCTCTATATTTCAATAGGGGTAAGGCTTGCGTGCATCCGACCCCCCCTTACCCCGCCTTATGGCGGGAGCCTTTAAGGCACTGGGGTTAAAGATGTTGGTTTTAATTTTATATTGCGGACTCCATTGATTGCCATAGCTGATAGCCCTTGTTCCGCCTATCCGTCTCGTATCCTTCTGGAGGTCACTGACATATTACTTCCTCTCTTTTTGAGGCAACTGGATGCCCACAGAAATTGTTAAATGTATGTGTGACTGTGTGAGATATTCAACTTTTTAGTTCTAAGAGTGATGCAAACGTAGAGAACTAAAGGTCGCATGCTATTACCTCATCTAATTACTCAGCTGTGAATTTTTTTTGCTTAAGTTCTATATCGCGGCCTAGGGAATGTGATGGATGTTTACCTGGAGGTCTAAAGTCTGCTATGAACAGGCTCTAGACTTATTAGCAAAAGTTAAATATGACAATTTCCATACTTCATCTTGTGTGCGTCAAACCTTTCGGATGTCTATTTTCCATTTCTTTCACTCATACTGTATTTAACAAATGATTGGCAGTTTGGAGAGTGGTTATCGCCCATTTGGTTTTTTTTTTCTTTTTCCTTTCCTTTTTTAGGTTAATTGCTTATCATGGTAACGATGTTGTATTGCCTTTGTGTTCTTGTGCTTTATACTTTTATAGTCATTCCTATGATTCAAGTTGTGTGGATACTCTGTTAGGCTTTGTATTTTTCTCGTTTGATAGGGTAAAGCCTCACAACCAGTGACTAAAGAGGACCTTGGAAATGCCACTTGGACCTTCCTTCACACTCTTGCAGCTCAGGTACTGCATATTATAGCAAATACAATTCTATTCTCTCTTCTTAAGTTTTTATAGTTTCTCATTCAGCTGAACCCTTTCTAAGTAAGTCTACGGTGTATATATCTGTGCACAACTGCACATTGTGAAGACATCTAACTCTTTTATATTGCTGCCAAATTAGCTGTCCGATTGCCAACTGATTAGCGTGTGATAAGTGCATTTATAATTTGTCAATTAGATCTTAGATTGTTTCCCAAGCAATACTGAAAATCCTGGAACTTAAGAAAAAGAATATTTGAAGTCCTTTTAAGCTTGATCTTGTGTTCCTTGAGCTCTTTCTTTTATTAAATTGTGGTTGAAATATATTAGAATGGCCATTGAGGTGGTTTCAACACTATGCTTTTATGTACTTCATTCCGTATACGGAGTATACAAGATCAGACAACTGAATGTTTGTGTGATTGTAATTTACAGTTGAATTTCGACTATTTCATATAGGTTTTTGCATATTTGGTCACAGAAGTTGATCAGTGCATGAGACTAAGATGGTGTGCTTTTTTCTTGTGATTTAATTCTTCTTCAGTATCCTGAGCGCCCGACTAGGCAGCAAAAGAAGGATGCCAAAGAATTGGTGAGTTACACTTCCTGCTCATGTTTCTTTGAAACCCCCCGCCCCCAGTCTACAAAGTAGAAAAATGGAGCTAGAGGAGGCAGCTACGTTTTGCTATGTTCTTTGTTTCCGTCTTCCTTTGGATTTCAGGTCTACAAAGTAGAAAAATGTACATAGTGCGTACTTGTCTCTGTGACTCAAGCAAACAACTGGCAAACACTTCATAACTTACAGCCAAAATCAAAACCTTTAGCTTCTCTTTAAGTTCTTCGCCTGATGGAAATGTTAATTGATGATAGTGGTTATTCCTTTGTCTGTGTACTTGTATTACAGTTGGGTGTTCCACATTTTGAGCGATGTCCTCTTTTCGACGCTTTTTTAAGGACATTCTTTGGCTATTTAAATTACCTCTGCTATCTCTGCTTTTAATCCATGTTAAATTTGTTGCTAAGGCGTGTCACGTGCATGTAAATGGTTGTCGGCTGTATCTTTTCATATTATGTTAATTGTCTTATGTGTGTACTTTCAAAGTTCAAATAAACATTGGAATAGAGATTTCGTCAATACATGCCTGCTGATATAGAAGTGACTGAAGTTTGTTTAGTAACTATTGGCAACTTCTTTTAAAACAGAGCAAACCCTGTTGAAGCTGGATCTCAGGCAGAGTTTTCCCAGTGGTTGTGTCGTGTGCACAATGTTGTGAACAGAAGGTAAGGAGATTTTTTTTCATTATTATGTCAATCACACATCTGTGTCCGACAGATTTCTGCCTCAGGAAAGTAGGTGTAGTTGTGGTCTGGCTAAGAGATGTTATGAACGAAATCTGGTACCTTGTAAAGATTCCTTGGAATGAGAGTGGTGAAATGCCACATACCGACTATTGAGTATAAGCTGTCTTACTCCATACTAATTCTGCCATTGGTGATTGTTCTTGACTGGTTTTGGCGTGAATGGCTTAATCCTGTTTTTTTGTGTGACTACTCAGGCCTTTAACGACTAATTGTTGAATCTTTACTATCTATATCTACACCTACAACAGAGATTAGAAGCCCCTATTTCAAACAAGAATTTATGTGCCTCAAAGCTAGTTGCTTGTTATTCTTAACTAATCTGAAGTTGGCTTTACTACCAAATAATTTTATGCCACGTCTGTCAACTCTGCTGCTAGTTAACCAATGCAGGACCACGCAGAACACCCTGTTCCTCAGATTTGGTTAGATTATTAATGACTAAAGAGATACTATTTGGTTAATGTTCGAGTGTCCGATACAAAATACTCTTGTTTGTCATTTGTAAACCGAGGTTCTCAACTGTTTCATCTTTTATGAACAGCCTTGGAAAGCCGAAATTTCCCTGTGAGCGAGTTGATGCCAGATGGGGGAAGCTGGACTGTGAACAGCGTATGTGTGACTTGCAGGGAATTACAACTTTTGGGGACGACTTCCGATGAGACTTCTGTTGTGACAGTGTGCCCTTTTTTTGTCAGCTCTAGTATATAACATGTCCCCAGTGCTGTTGTAACTGTTTATTCATGTGATTATTTTGATGCCAACATCTCGAGGAAGGGCTAAAGCCTATAAGCGTTGTTGACATTGATGCCGATACTGTTGTAAATTGTGTAATCGTGTGGATAATTTTCGAATGAGGTAATATATCGTTGTATACTCGTATTGTTTCAGTCGTGCTGATGAGTCGCTCCCCGGAATATCAATCTATATCCCCTGATTTCTTATAAATGCGTCGTTTTGTTTAGTTCTGAGTTTATTACTCGTTCTATAGTCGTAGTCCATTTGATAAAAGGAAGATCTTGATCTGCAACTGTATGACCTCAGTGAAATAACCTAGCAGCGGATGATTTAGTACACTGCAACACTTCAGTAGGGTTGTGAACTTGTGCTTGATCTTTTCCATCAATGAGTACCAAATTGAGTACTTTCCGAAAGGAGAATGATCGAGCATAAATGCAATAACTTAAAAAGGCGGTAGTAGACTCAACTCGACTTCCTCTGAAGATACCATATAAACCACAGTGATAAAGTTAGGCAGAGGTTTAGACTGTAAGCCAATGTCACGGGATTATGTTAGTGCAAAGAGCTTCATCTCGCATGTTGCTACTTATGTACTACCCTAACTCTGAGAATGTGAATTTCCTGTCCCGATGTCTTCCAACTGCATACATTCAACTGTCCGGGCTGGTGGGAGTTCTCCAAATTTCAGCAAGTAAGCGGTTTCATATGCAGGTCGTAGCTTTGGCATGAGTTGAGCATCCAGGTATGCCTCACAGTTGAAACACCAAACTGACAAGTCGCTGTTGATCAAAATGCAAGCAAACACATTGTTTGGAGTAAGCCCGTATATGATTCAAAGATCCAAAACAGAATGGAAGCTTTAAAGGAACATACTTCAAAGCATTGCTATTAGAGAAATTAATTGCATGATAAAAGCAGGATAGAAAGTGAGACATACCTGAAGCTAAGAGCTAGACAGTGCCCCTTTTGTTCATAATGCTCAAGCATGTGCTTGTTTATAAAACGGCTACAAAGGACTTCCTTGCAGCTCAAGCATGACCAATTTTCAGCTGGGTGGTCACACCTTCAGATCAGAAGTACAACAGTAGGTCAGCCTATGGAAATCTAATTTCACAAGATTTAGCCTAAGCAATCAGCCAACAGGAACCAGATTGTTATGTGCTAATTCATGTAATCATGTAAGCACTCAGAAGAGAGCCCAACATCGGATTTTTTGTGATGAGGCATGACAGAAACATTTTAAAAGCCCAGAGGGAGAAGTCAGCAGCCAAAAAGACATCAGACTTTCAAGGACAAACATTTCCTTTACGGATGTAAAGAACCCATATCAATCAATTATGCTCTCTGGTAAACGCATCTGAGCAATGCCGCATCAGAACAATGCGATATAACGGGTGATACAATCAGGCTCTCAACACTGAACCCATTGATTTAATCCACGTCACACCATTGTGATCTGTGATGCACTCACATAGGTAGACAGAGGAGACGACACACTAGGAAAGTTGATAGGTGGCGGAAACGTCATAGTAACGATAAAACTAACAATAAACTACTACAATCATAATCTCGATGCCCCTATTTCTCCTAGAGACTAGTATTGGAGTGAGCCCCAAGCAAACTATATAATGACTCATTTGCCCCTTCCAAGGGTGAGCTACTCTATTACATGATCTTACTGGTCCTAGCACTTCATCTCACGAATTGAGCACAGTGGCAGAGTCCTAAAACAACATACTCACACTCTCATAATGATAGCTCATAGGCTGATGAATGCTTAGTTTAAAAAAGCGCAGCTGCAATCGCCTCAGAAGCTTGAGGCGCACCTGAGGCGCACTGAGGCGCACAAGTGTGCAATTTTCAATTTTCTTTCTCTTGTAACCTTATTTATACACCTCCCTTTGCCCCTTAATCCCTTGTTTATACTTATTTACCCATTGTCCCTCTTTTACCAAAAAAAGGAATTTTTTTTTCAAATTATGGTTTCAGAAAATATAATTTTATTCGCTAAATGAGTGCGCCTCGTGTGCATGAGGCGTGCGCCTTCGCCTTCCGCCTCGCGCCTCGCGCCTCGTGTGCATGAGGCGTGCGCCTTCGCCTTCCGCCTCGCGCCTCGCGCCTCGCGCCTCATCGCAATGGCACCCCAACGCCTCGGTGCGCCTCGCGCCTCCTTAAACTAAGGATGAATGATGATCATGGTTTCTGCAAACGATACAACACATATCTAGGCATCATAACAATTAGGTGAGTCGGTTCATCATGGTGCTAGAAGTTTTACATTAATATGTATGTGCGTTTTGCGATTCAATTTCAGAAGTTTGTTCCAGAGTAAATGTTGAATGTGAAATTTAAAATAAACTATAATGATAGAATTGTTGTGACCAAAATATCTATTTATTAAACTGTCTACATGACATATATACCCGGAAGGCCGGAAGCAATGAGTGGATCTAGGAGGGCAGGTGAGAGGTATTGCAGTGTTTAGCCTTTCTAGGGAGTGGACATGAGGAGGTTCTCTATAACTGAAAAGGAGATATTCAGCTTATGGTCCATGAATCACCTGAGAATTCAACTAAAGAGTGTTTCTCTTAGGAAACAGTTACTCGGCTACAGAGTGTACTCTTGAGCAGCTATGTCTCCAACTTGGTAGAACGACCAGACACATATGGCCCCCAAAAAATTCAACTTTCTTACATACCAAAAGTTCATAACCAGCCAGTCACCGTTGATTCATTACCCCAGTGCCTATAAAATAGCTCCTCCAAAACAGGGTCAGGGAGGGGTTAGGTGAAACCTTTTATAATTGTTTTTTTTTTGTACGAAGTAACACTTTATATCTTAATTTTTTTATTTAAGAATCCCCAGTTTTGAAGGCTATTTTCCATTCATCTCCCGCACAGAATGGTCTCGATCTCCATGTAATCTGCTGACCTTCAACTAAAAATCTGAGAATTTCATTTTTGAGACATCTGAAAAGAAAGTGTCGATTTTCTACGGAAGCCAATCTTCACTCCACAGCAGAGACGAATCCTAGCTTTCTTCCTTCACTTATGAACTTAAAAAGTAGAGTCAATACCAACTCCTAGATCATATGTAACCTCCCCTTTGCGGTAAGAGACTAGATATTCCCAACCCAACCTATCAATTATCATTGACTACAAACGTCCGTCAACAAAGAGTTACGCAGAAGAGTATACCCACCCCGACACACCTCAACTTGTAGCACTTGCTTTCAAATTATTCCATCTCACCCTATGACACTATTTCGCCACCTAGAGACAGAAGTTTACTTAATCAATCAGACACCTTCATTAACTTGGTTCCTGGATTGTCTCGGGAGAAGAAAAAAAAAACCTTGGTTTCCTGGACTCTTGTTAGTCCAATACATTACTAAACTAACCTAAAAGACTTATAATTTGTAACAGCAAGCTCAGCATTAAGTATTCTCTTTTTCCGACTATACAGCGCTCATCAAATATCTTCTCAATTGATCATGTCTTGGCAGAAAGCCATCAAATACAATCATCTTTGCAGATTGTTTGTTAACAGGCAACTACAATCCCTTCTCATTAACCATAAATACTACTACAACTAACCACTAGTACCGGCAGTTAGCATCTTGGACTGAAATCAAATTAAGGGAGCTCGTCCTTTGTGATGGTATATGGAGCATCTAATACTACTATTGTCCTGATACAGTATCCTGTTCACACTAAATATTGCCCACATGTGTCCTTCATGCACATGTTAACACTTAAAACATTCCTACAAATTGAATAATCACCACTTCTCTTGCAACTCTATACTACATCTATGATTCCTTTACTGTTTTCCTAGTCGCGGCTATGATTTACATTCAAGTGATCAGCAAGGCATAATCTTTCTCTTACAGTGTATTTGTAAAACAAAATCACAAGTTAAAAATAGTGAGCAAGTCTTGGATAAAAAGGTTTCTCGAACCCAAAAAAAGGTGAAATCTTTATTGTTTTGGGGCGAGCCTTGATGACAAAAGCTTGCGCACCCTGAACAATCTCAATATCCCGGCCCATGTTGGCATGTTTCTATTGACTTCACTCTGATAATATGACTGAATAGCTCCTCTATACAAATTTCTACTATCGCTATCAAAACAATACAAACGACTAAATGTAACGCAATTGAGCACGACAATCCTAGAGTACATCACAATATGACATTCCAGTTTTAGGTTGAGCCTTCCGAAAATTCTTAAGGTTTCGCATTGAAAACTCACTCCGTCCATCTTCAAAGAAAACACTCTTTAACAACCAAATTGAGTAAGACAGTCCTACGACACGACAATATGCATTTGCAATTCCTGGGTGAGCTTCCCTAAATTACAAAGGTCTCGAGTCGAAAAGACGAAAACCCACCCATTCACAGAGCCGTTTCAAAGAACACACAACCTGGATAGGGATTACAACTCACAGTAATCACAAAACAGCAAGAAAACACAATTTAATTGCAATGGGTTTCGAGTCGAAAAGGCGAAAACACACAGTCCAATAAGGTTAACATCAGAAGTAAGAGGGGGTATGAGAAAGACCTGAGACAGTGGGTATCAGGCGTAGGAATGTGGTGAAGATCAGGAGACAAAGAAGCCAAATGATCACATGATGTTCTAGGCTCAATCCAACCAGACCCACCTCCATATGACTTCATCCACTCTTCTTCTTCTTCCATTTGCTGTTTTTATTCACCATTTTACATGACAAACAAAATTGACCCCATTTAAAATTTAAACCCAGAAAACATAAGCACGACGATGAAACGAACATGGTGTGACTATAATGGGAAAGACATGAAAAAGAAAGATGAGTATCATACAAGTTGCGTTGAGGTTGATGATGGAGTGGAGTACACCTCCTTTCCCTTTGACATGTTTGACGTCGTCTATACGCCTCTTTCCCTACGAATTTGGTTCTTTTTTGCAGGTAATGGTATGGGTACTCAGTCTACTGAATTGAGAGCAGATTATGGTTCGTCTTATAAATCAACAATCCAATATGGAGTTGTTGGGTCTGGGTTTGTTTCGGATTAGTTTTGGTGCCCGAAAGTCGGCTGGGTTAACAATAACACAACACTATCAATTGCTCATAACTCATAACAAAGTAAAATAAACTCGATAAACAGGTCATTCGAATTGAATTATTTGTAGACGTAAATTAGTCACCAATTGATTTACTTTGACAAAATGGGTAGACAAAATAAAATCAATGAAATGCGGTGCACATAGGCCAGTAACTAGAAGCGAACAATAAAAAAAAAAACTACCAAGTGGAGGCACGCAAACAACCGGCACAGTTTACCTAGCTTAAAAACCTACGTACAGGGTACGCCCATTTTGTTGAACATTTCTTTTGTTAATCCATTTTGCAAGAATAATTAAGAAAAAATGTAGTGTACTCTGAAGACAAGTAGAACAAGGCCAAGGCCTGTCAACTGACATGTATTAGGGCCTAATAATGTTATTTATGGACAATTCCAATCCAATTAACTACTTTTTAGCCCATATCCCTATCCTAATTACGATAAGGCCTAGTAATTTGTTGTTTTATGTCTATTAAACAAGCATAATATGGTGATGTCTTCAAGAATTAAATTTTGTGCATGCATCCAAGCAGCACTAGCTGAGGAACGTCAACAAAATAATTTTCAAAGAGTAATTTAATCAGAATATTTCTAGAGAAGATAACCTTATGATGGAGCATTCCACAACATTTTATGAACACCAAATAGTTTAGGGATGATCATCTTTTAATGACCCAATAAATTTTAATTTGCTTAATTGAAGCCGAGGTAAACAGTGCAATCCCACATCGACCAACGCAAATATATTTTGGATTTAGGAGTGTATTTGATTCCTTCAAAATGGCAACAATATTCATGTCTAGAACTCGCAACCGTGCAAATTGAATTGACTTGGGTAATACGATATCAAATGGGCTTAACTCCTATTCGGTCTATGTATATGACCAATTTCAGTTGATCGGGTTTGGTTTGAGACATACTCAAATTGGGTGAGCTTAGATCAGTTATTATTACATCGTGTTTAGTATGGAGTATGAAATATTTATATGCATACTAATTGCCCTGGGGATTGGATCCTGGAAGGGAGTAACCACTCCTCTTCCGCCCCCTGTAATTGGAAAAACCACACTACATTATTAATGGAAATTCATATACTTCCTACATTTCATTTAATTGTTTACGTTGGACCAGGATTTTAGCGGCAAGATAAGATACTCCGACAAACAAAACAAATTGTTCATATTATCTATACTAGTTGGACTCTAGGAAGAAGGTCAAAAATTACTCCTTAGCTTTTATAAAATGTACAACATGTTTTAGACTCTAACAACCAACAAATATGAAACACGAAATGACGAGTACTATACTCGTTTATCTTACAAGGCATGTTACCAACTCACATCCGACCTGTTAGACAAGAGAATATTTCCCTTCGATTATAGGTCAATTGTTGACATACAAAACTTTTTAAAAGACATGCTCTAGACTTCTTGTTTTTGAGTTTGATCAATGGGATGGTTGTTACTGAAGCTTGCTGGTATAGTGTACCATTGAAGTGGGGTTGGCATTTGGCAAAGTGATACAAAAGTCTTTCCACAGTACATAACAATCATCTATATCAGCAAAAATATTAATTATTTGAAATTCCTTGCAAATTGCAATCACTTTCAAAGTTGGTAAACTCAATTAATTATTCAGGAGAATTCATTTAGTAGTGGATGTGATTCCAACAACTAATTAAACCACTTAACTAATTTGCCTAAGAGTCTATTCCAAGTCATACGCCCCAAAATTATACTAATCGATCATCTATCACATATAATACCACTCACGTGAAAAATCTCCATGTAGTCATGTACTATCTAGTATTCACTCTCCTTCATAAAGATATTCTTTGTAGATAACGTGACTTACATTGAATTGAATGTGATAAATTTTGGAAAACACCGTAGTTCTGCAGTGTACACGGCTGAAAATGTTTACTATCAACAGTAGTTTTACTCTCTGAGATTTCGGGGATCCTAGGCGAAATGTCGATAGGATGCCCTAAATTCAATCTATATCGATAATTAGTGATTTTTATTATTATCATTTTTAAATGAAAAATAAAAAGAAATGAAAAAAAAGGCAATATAAATAAAGTTATGCAAAATTTGAACCTTGCACTCAACTATGGAAGGGTGGAACACAAACCACTAAGCTGAAAACATGTTTATGAGTATATTTACTTCCTATTTTATATGTATTGATCCGCCAATTATTGGGCTCCAAAGATCGGGGGCCTTAGGCGCCCGCCTAGCTCGCCTGAGCTAATAGCCAGGCCTGGTTTTACTACACTATTAAGAAATTACAACACACACATATAACTTTACTACTTGATTTTTTCGTTACAAATTAATTTAATTTACTACCTCAATTTTAATTTTACAACTTCAATCTCAATTTTACTTTGAAAACAAATTAATGGTGTCTACACTGTAGAGTATAGACCTTTAGCAATATGCTATAATTTTCACCCAAGGACTCGAAAAACTGACATATAATTCTTCTTTTCACAAGGTTATACTTATATACTTGGAAAATTCTTGTATACATCGGAGAGTATCTACACCCATTTTTCATATTGCGTACTTTAACTTAGAAACTTAGAAATTACTACATGTACTTTACTCTCATCAAGTCATCAAGTGTACTTTAAAGTTTAAATACCGTATGTCAGTATATGCTCTGTTAAAACTATATTAGTTTACTTATAAAAAAAAGTCTACACGGAACTACAACGATGAAGATATAAATTAACAGTCTCAAAATGGATAAATAAAATGCTTAAATAATTAAGTTAGAACCATAAAATAAAAATTCAAAGTTTATTCCGAAAAGCTTGAAGAATTTCCCAGGGGGCCGGCAGATTCTGATCCAACAATACTTGCTTGTTATATGTACCCGTGGATATTTCTCTTTCTAACGAGATTATTACTAGGATGCCTATAGTGACTAGACTGATTACCAATACAAGACCCAAAATGTTGAAAATGATTCATATAGTCCCATAAAGATAGCAGTTGCATAAAGAATAAATACCCCCTCGAGTAATTCTAAGGTGCTTGACAAGTACCGCAAAGTACAATAAAAGGCATCATCTCAACCATCCATAATGTTGAAAATCAATCTATACCATCCATTATTTTTATTTAGATATATTTTATAAATTATATTGTAAATAACCAAAAAAATTAGAAAAAAATGGTTAAATACATTTAATTAATCTTTTATACTTATATATACCTTGTACAAACTATATCTAATATAATTTGATAATTTTTTCCTTTTAGAAAAATTTACTAAATTATTTAAAAGTGATTTAGTATGGTGCTTTGCGGTACTTGTCGAGCACCCTAGAACTCCTCCACTCCCCCATGTTCTATATGATGTTTCATAATGAAATAGCACGAAACTTTTTGTAGGAAATAAGACGCGTTGGAAAATGAAAGTGGGTGGGTCACAAACCATTAGGTGCACAAAAAACATTACAAATATGGTAAGTAGAAGATCATTTAAACCTGACTCAAAAAAGAAACAGAAACATCGTTCAGAACTGGAGGGCTTAGTTACTTTTGTTTTATCATACTAGTTATTATAAGATATAGAAATTTTTCATTAAATTACATGAAATACTCCCACGAGTACAAGTAAAATACTAATTAAGGTATATAAAAGTGAACTCGAAATTTGTTATACTAGTGTTCTTTTTTATTTTTATTTTCGCAAAAGATGTGCATGCGCCCCTATAGTTTATTTGCTATACAGAACACAAAGTGACGCACATAAAAGTGACGACCGATGATGACTAGTAAAACCCCACAATTACAAATGGTGGTTGCCGTAACATCTTCGAGTCATAATCATACATTTCGGCGAGGTTTGCTTCAGCTAACCGTACTTTGCACATAAGCATCAATATTTCACGTGTTACGTTTATTTAAATGCACTAATCATTATCATGTTGTTCTTTTTAGATATTTGATTACCTAAATGATCCACTTATGCTAGCTACTTTGATTTATAGGTGTGATTATAAGATTCATAATAAATACTAGCTAGTAACGTAGCTTTTGCTCAATTTCATTAAATCACATTTATTGAAAAGGATCAAGGTTAGCATGTGCTATTTTAGGATTCAATTTTTTGGCAAAAATATTTGATTTGGTAGCTAAAATGGAGTATATAACACATCATAGATGATGCGTATGTACGCCGATCCACTTGACGCGTATGCTAATGTATACTCCCTCCGTTCGGCTTTAAACTTCTTACTTTCGATTTAGGGGTGTTTATCTTTAAACTTCATACTTGGAATCTTTCCTTATTTGTACATATAAATACCAAAACACCCTTACTTTTTTATTAAAAGTGGAAATGGGACATACCCCTATGTGTAATTTTACACCAAATGGACCCTAAAACTCATTATTTATTCTACTTTTCTTAAAAACTGTGTTCCGGCCCTACGTGTTTTATAGCCGAACGGAGGGAGTACTTAACAAATGAAGAGTTTTTTGCAACAAATTTAAAAACTAAGGGCTTGTTTGGTATTGTTTTCTGTTTTCAGTTTTTTTGAAAACCAAAGTCCCATTTTTAAAAATCAGAAAAAGTGGTTTTCAGTTTTCAGCTGTCAGTTTTCATTTTCTATATGACTATTATGGAACCAAACAATTTAAAGTTAATTTTGTAACTTATTTAACTAAATTTTTTACGAAAAAAGAAAAAACAAAAAATTGAAAACGACAATGATACCGAACGGGCCCTAAAGAGTCACTTTTGTGTTTATATGGAACAAAAATAAACTAAAGGAAATGAATGGCGCCCCTAGTTTTCAACTAAGAACCCAAACTACAATGTCAAAACTTGATTCTAAGTACCAACTTGTACGAATCTCGCCTATCAATTGGTTGTCTAATCCCCTAGTCAATCTTTAGACTAGTGATAAACGTGTTTGTGAACAAATCCATTCAAATCCTCGCAAGGACACAAGATTGAAGGAAACACCCTTCGACTCTTCAATATTATTTTTTCGACTCTTCAATATTATTTTTCAATGTGTCTAATTTCCAAAACAATATAATAAGACTCTCTATTTATACTAATAGACTCTATGGAATAAGGTAAACTTCTATTATAGATCATTCCTTAATTCCGACTCATTAGATCGAATTAGGGTTGCTTTCCAAATTACTACTTGAACAAGTCGGAAAACTCATAGACTAATAATAAGAACCATATATATCTACTAAGAACTTCCTTGGGCGTTTGAAAATTATAGCAAATTCAGTCATCCTCGTGTATCCGCGTAGAAACTGGACAGCTCAACTTAAAACAGGCATATCTCTTTCGTTACTTAACCATTTAAAACATATGACCACTTTTAGGAAAGCTTAGATCTTGAAATTTATTGTTCAATTGGCTCCTATTCGAAACACTGAATAATTATAAAGATGTTTCAACTGGAAGTTGACGTGATGTAAACTAAAACTCTTTGATAATCTTGAACTTCCATTATTAGAATAGACTCATAGCTCTCATGCATCAATAGATTATCAGCATATACATTTGATTAAAGTAAATACTATCGCCACTCCTTGGGAATCGTCTTACACGCACTAAAACCTTATGTTTTGAAATGAATTATTGTTGGTGGGAGTGTCTAGTTTACTTGCTCACTTCCGGAACTGATCTAACTAAAAGTTAAATATATGACGGGTAAACTCCCTATACTTTAAGGTTTATGAGGTTGCATAAGTGAAATAATAACATCAGCGTAATGAAGTTCTCTCGAGTTCAATTCACCGGTAGGGCACAACCGGGGAGAGCGGAGCGCTGGAAAAAACTCGGTGAAGCGTCAATAAATCTGCCATTGATCTAAGTGTAATCGCATCCACACAAATGATAAATGTATGTACTACCTTATGACGATAAAAGAACGTCGATTTATCATTTCAAGACTTATTTTATGTAAAGTAAGTACGGATTTTTCTAACGTATAAAACTCAGTTTTCTTCCTTAATTGAGTGATATTCTCATTTGAAAAAACAAATTATGGAATATTTTTTATTAATTCAGAAGAATATCACTTGATTAAAAAAAGAAATCAAGTCTTATCGTGTGCCCACGTTAGAAAAATCCAAGTAAGAAAACCACTTATACATCTTTTGATTTTTGGTTCAATTGGTTAATTAATATGACATCAAAACCTTCATTGTTATCGAGTTCTCAAATTCGAATATTCCTAGATTCCTTAGAGCTCTCTAAGTTGATGAGGGTATAAAAATCGGTTAATCTTATTCCTTATGTATTCTCTACGGAATTGGATCCCCTAGATTTGAAAATAAACTCGATCTACCATGTAAAGTTTACTTAATAAGGCAAGAATTAATTAGGAAAAATTTCTAACTCCTACCTTTTATGTACGAAAACTTCCAAACTCCTACCTTAATTTTAAAAACTTTCCAAATCCTACCTTATAAAACAGTTTTTTTTATCAAACTCCTACCAAAACTTTGTCTCCAGCGAATTTGACTGTTTTTTCCAACATTGACCTTATCACATGTCTTACACATGATCATTTGATCACCTCTCTCATTTTCTTCACCCGCGTAACTCCTCCAACCCCCCCACCCCCATTTCATTCCACCCATATGTTTCCCTTCCTTCACAAATTTCTCTGTTTCTCCTCAACAATCCCCACCCGCGTAACCCGAAAAATTCATCTTCTCCTCACTTTGCCTGACCCAGCCTCTCCTTCACGTTAGCGCGATCATCTTCTCCTCATCTAACGGTAATGGCGGATTGGGATGAATCAATCGGTATATGGTACCCCGTGGATACGTAGCTCTAGGTACCCCCGGTTCAAGTGGTATATAATGAGTGAAAATTGAAAATTAATTAGTGGATCGGGAAATAATGAGTGAAAGTTGGGAAACAATGATTGGTATAAAGTTGTATATAATGATTGGAAATTCAGAAATAATGACTGAAAATAAATAATGACTATAATGTTATATATAATGAGTGAAGATTGGAAGATAATGAGTGAAAATTGAGAAATAATGAGTAAAAAATGTAAAATAATGAGTGAAAGTATATAATGAGTGAGTGAAGGTCGGAAGATAATGAGTGAAAATTGAGAAATAATGAGTAAAAATTGTAAAATAATGAGTGAAAGTATATAATGAGTGAAATTGAGAAATAATGAGTGAAAATTGTAAAATAATGAGTTAAAGTATATAATGACTATAATGTGGTATATAATGAGTGAACAATTAAGCGGGGGGTACGTAGCTCTAGGTACCCCCGGGGTACCTAATAATACCGATCAACACACAATTACTCTAAAAAGGTATGTTAAGGCTTTATGTAGTTTCAATTTCACTTTAATTGCATTTAATTTGTCAATTTAGATCAATGGTGTTGTAATTAAACCCAAAATTTGATGTGATTAAACCCTAATTAATCAAATTTTTTTTGGAGTTATGCGTCAATTAGTGAAATAATTAGTAGTTGGATTGAGTTGATTTTTCTATGTGGTTAATTGAATTGAAATAGTTACTAGTTGAATTGAATTAAATTCGATTTTTTCGTTTGAATTACTAGGTTAATTTCAATGAGGTCGAAACTTCGGGTTTATCTTGAGAATAAGTTTGAGACCAGAAAACATACAACTACATATGTGGGTGGAGAATTGTATTTGAGTGATGATGATGATGAATTGTGCTACTTGACATTGCAAAATGAAGAATTAAGCAAATGAGATGAGAGAGAATAGAGAGTGTAAGACTATGTTTATCAATGGTGCCATGAACTCATGGCACCCTAATATAAAATTAATATTCTTCCTCTTTTTTCCCCCCACCCAATTTCATGGCACCCATTTTAATTGTGATGAATATTAATGGCACTCTCCAAACCCTATTTTTCTCATTTATTTTTTTGACCCACCTATTTTTCTCTCTCCACCAACTCCAATATTCTAAATTTATATTAATTAAATTTGATATTTTACAATTAATTAATAAGTTTAATTAGAGTACGTATCATTTGTTTTGTATTAAAATTTTCCTCAATCACATGTACTCCGTATAATTTTTTTTTTTTTAGAAAAACTTCAATTATATTACAAAATTGAAAAATACACATATTGAAATAGCAAGAGACATAAATAAGGAATACTAAATTGTACATAGAGGAATCAAATAAGATATTTTATGATCTAAAAAAAAAGGTCTTTTAACGACTATCGACTCTTACTTTCTCCCAAATGTGCTGGATCAAGTCATTTTTAAGAGCAAGATGAGTTTCTCTTTTGCAAAGCTGTGATCTCTTGTTCATATATGCAGATAGACTTGAAATTTGAGTTGAAATTGGTAAACTTTCATCACCATTTTCTTCTTCTGTCGCATTACCCATGTTCGTTCTTCCCACGAAATGTATTGGAGTAAACTCGGTAGTATCAAAATAATTTTGATACGTGTCACGTTCATCTTCCACAATCATATTGTGCATTATGATACAAGCTTTCACGATTTTTTCCGTCAAACGGTTGTCCCATATTAGACAAGGGCGGTGAATAAAGGCAAATCGAGATTGTAATACCCCAAATGCACGCTCAACATCTTTTCGACAAGCCTCTTGATGTCGAGCAAACTTCTTCTGCATCTCGATTTGTGGTTCGTTAATTGATTTAACAAATGCAGCCCACGGGGGATATATACCATCAGTAAGATAATACCCCATATTGTATTGATGACTATTAACAGAATAATTCACTTGTGGCGCTCGACCCTCCAATATATCATTGAAAACCGGAGATCTATGTAGTACATTTATATCATTACACGAACCTGGGGTTCCGAAAAATGCATGCCATATCCATAAGTCATATGAAGCAACAGCTTCTAAAATTATTGTTGCTTTTCCACTTCTACCAGCATATTGGCCTGCCCAAGCGGTAGGACAGTTTTTCCACTCCCAATGCATACAGTAGATGCTGCCCATCATACCAGGAAACCCTCGTTGTTCACCTATGGAAAGCAATCTTTCTAGATCTTCTTCATTAGGTCTTTGTTGGAAATATGCATCTGTTGTAGTAAGGGCATCTACAATACGAAGAAATACATGTTTTTGTATGCGAAATCTACGACGAAATATATGTGGAGGGTATACAGGAGATTCAGCAAAGTAATCATCAAACAAATGTTGATGACCTTGCTCACGACTCCTTTCATAGTAGCGCCTACAGGCTCTAGGATTTGAATTTGTTGATTGTATGAATGGATTAGGAGTAGCATTCAAAACATGATTGACCATATCGTCAATGATATTGTTTTGTTGCATGTTTTGTGAATGCCATTCATCAAAATCTTTTAGTCTTTCCCTCCATATGATAAGATCTGATTCATTAGAATTTGAATTATTTTCATCCGATGACATTTTAGAGAGTAAAGATAGTGTGATTATGAGAGATGGATGGTATGAGAAGAGAATGTGTTGATAATTTATTTTGATATAATAAGATTTTGTTATAGAAAGAGATACAGTTGTGAATTTGTGCATTATTGATTTTAATGTATTAATGGATATGTGATCATTATTGTTCTGGGACATGTGACTTCTGAAACAAAATTTCATTTGACTGACAATTCTTACATTTCTATTTATGATGATTGACAATACTAATACGAGTAGACAAGTCATGGCAGAAAAATGTGATAAATTTTAATACTTTAATATAGATTGAATATTTTTAATTGCCCAAATACTATAGTTCTGTAACTATATATTACACGGAAAAAAAACAAAGAAAAAAAATTGCATACCTTAATTAACTTATAATAATAAATCTAATAAATAACAATTGGAATACAACAAGTACACGTAATTAGGAAGACTTTCATTAAATTAAATTACATTTACTACTTAGGAAATAAAATGGATATTAGATTACTTTTCAACAATTGTTCCTCTTCCGATAAGTGTTGTTTACCTAGCAATGTGTTTAACATTGTTTGGTAATTTACTAGTAGCTTTGTTTCTTCTTTTTTTTCCTTCAAATCTCAAGCCTTTCCACTTCAACACGCTCCTCCATTTCAAGTTTCTTCTTCATCAATTGGTATTCGTCTTGTCTTGTAATATTGATTGCTCCAATTCGTTCGCTAAAATCATAAACGATATTAGACTCTGGGGCTTTTTCCTTACCTTTTCTTTTGTTTTTCGCCGCATCCCTACCTCCGGGGCGGTGAAGAGATGATGATTCACTTATATTAACACTAGTTGGAGTCTCCGGGTTGGATGGAATAGAAAACTCACCACTTTCATTTATTCTTGATCTCTTAGAGCTACCCCCACTTTCCTCAAATGTGTTGGTGCAAAATAATTCTTCAGTAAAACCCGCTACAAACCATTTGGGATTTTTAACCATTACTTTTATCCATACCTCATATTCCAAAAATTTGGAATTAAGATCAGCCTCATACAAATTATGTGCTTCTGTCAAGACATCGGCTTGACTCATCCCACTTGTTTTCCTTGATATTGCATTCTTCAAGTGCCCTACCCACTTGCTCACATTTGCAGATATTCGAGCCCAACGCTTCTTCATTGCATTCTCGGATTTTTCGGACATCTCATTCGGGCTTTCAAGTCGTTTCTTCTCATACAATTCCATAATCTTACGCCACATTGCATCGCTCCTTTGATTATTCCCAAGCTCTCTATTACTACTAACGAAACACCAATTCGAAGCAAGACATATTTCTTCGATGGAGTTCCACAGAACATTAGGCCCTCTATTCACCCGCTTTGTTGGAGACTTAGTTTTCGTTTGAGTGTTATGAAATAAATTTCGAGATATATTATGATTTATGATGGGGTGTGGCGAGACTTGAGTGATATTTGCAGATATTTGAGTAGTATTATGAGGCAATTGAGAAAATTCAATAAATTCAGTGTTTGGAAAAAATTGTGAATTTTCATAATTTTGAGAATCGAGACAAATTTGGGAATTTTGAGATGTTTGGGTATCTGAATTAATTTGGGAGCTTGTAAATTCTTGCGAACCAAAAATAGAAATATTATTAAGATCCATAATTTAGACTAAATATTTGGAGTAGTGAAAAAACTTATTTGTGATGTATAAGTGTTTTTTTATGGGAGAAAAATGAAAAAATCAAATTGACACCAAAATATATCAAATTTGAGCTCTATTTATAGAGAATCAAAAATTATGAACGTTGGTGTAATTTTTTTTTTTTTTTGAATTTGTAAAGTTAACGTTATGGCTGTTACAAAAATACAACGGTAATAAAACTTGTAACCAATGGAAAAATGACACTTGGCACCAAGAGAGCCAAAGAAAAGAAAGAAATCAAAGTTGATATTTGCTGCAGAGTTTCCATGAAATGCACGCCCAAATTGTCAGTTGGTCCCCTCTTTAATAGCATTGCATCCACTCACAACTTGACAACACACCATTTTCTGCAGCAAGAAAGCTTATGGCATGGATGCCCCGTCGGGGCACACCAAGTACAAATGCCATGAGCATTGTAATTTTTTAATCAATTTTCACACGTACGAACAAGATTTAAGGGTGCCATGAAGCCTTCATTGCACTCCGATAAACATAGTCTAAGATGTGAGAAAGATGAGAGAGAAGATGAAATTGGAGTGCAATTTCATACAGTGTGAGAAATAGGAGAGAGAAGGTGAAATTGGAGGGAGAAATTGGAGGGAAAGCGAAGGAAATCGCGCCAGAAATTGGAGGGGAAACGAGGGAGAAAGGTCAATGCCGGAAAAAATAGTCAAACCCGACGGAGACAAAGTTTTGGTAGGAGTTTGATAAAAAACTGTTTTATAAGGTAGAATTTGGAAAGTTTTTCAAATTAAGGTAGGAGTTTGGAAGTTTTCGAACATAAAAGGTAGGAGTTAGAAATTTTTCCAATTAATTATATTGCATTTTTTTTGTGCATTCCAAGATTTTCTCCATTTTGTGTTATTACTAGTTTTAGCAAACTCTACCAACTCTACCAAAAAACAACTCTAGGGGATCTTCACCCATTCTCTACTTGATTGTACTTAGTAGATATATAATTCCAACAAAACCTGAAAATTAGAGTAAAGTGTTCCATAAATGTTGAGTAGTTGGAGTGGGTTCAAATTTGTTAATTCTAACTAGGAAAAATTTCTAACTCCTACCTTTTATATACCAAAACTTCCAAAATCCTACCTTCTTTTTAAAAAGTTTCTAAATCCTACCTTATAAAACATTTTTTTATCAAACTTCTACCAAAACTTCTACTCCAGCGGGTTTGACTCTATTTTCCGGCATTGACCTTCGACTTGACGCGATTTCCTTCGATTTGTTTCGTATTCCTTCCAATTTCTCCCTCAAATTTCACCTTCTCTCTCCTATTTTCCACATTATATCACATTGCACTCCAATTTGATCTTCTTTCTCCTATTTCTCACATTTTGCGATCAAATTGGAGTGCAATGTGATATAATGTGGGAAATAGGCGAAAGAAGGTGAAATTGAAGGAAGAAATTGGAGGGAAAACGATACAAATCGACGAAAATCTAGTCAATTTGAAGGTCAATGCCGAAAAATAGAGTCAAACTCGCCGGAGTAGAAGTTTTGGTAGGGTTTTGATGAAAAAATGTTTTATAAGGTAGGAATTGAAAACTTTTTAAAAATAAGGTAGAATTTTGGAAGTTTTGATATATAAAAGGTAGGAGTTAGAAATTTACCCAACTAACTAATTAACTATCTTCTAATCTAACTATATTACAAGAACTCTTAGCTTCTTCCTTCTGATCTTCCATTTCACACAAGACTAACCGGTTAGCATGAGGAGACGTAAAGTACAACAACAGCTCAACTAAAGTGTTAGCTAACTAAATTATCATAAAGTAATCAAGATTTAATTTAAAACATTGATCATGAACATGAGGTACTTAAAAATGGTAATCAATTGACTTAAGATGACATAGTTGATACGCAGCTAAAACGTATAGAAAATGGGGCAATTCGTTATAACAATCTGATATGCAAAGGACACCAAACAAAAGAAAGTCGGTCAAAATGTTAAAAGTTTCATAATAAAGTCTAATACATTTAAATTGGTTTAAATCGGAGTGAAATTTGTCGTTACGATGCTTGTAATTGAATTTTATCATCAATAATTCAATGTTTTCACTTATAATCTATTTGAATAATGACCGAATATAAACAATGGAGACTTAAATATACAATAAGATTGAGACGCAATATACATTTGGAAGTTGCATGATGGTGGGGGATGCAAATTAAAAAGGTTAATAAGGTGGCATGGCGTTTTATTAAGACATTTGCAAGCCAAGATTTAACCAATTTGATTTGATAAGCCTAGTTTCTTTAGGATGTACCGTCTTAATCTTTTATTTCTCCCCTTTTGCATCTTCGTAATTAGTATGGCCTTTCCCTTGATACGGACGTATTTTCTTTCTTGCATAACCGATATACCAAAATGTCTTCCCTTCCAAATCTATATACTCCGTAGTCCGTATTACTCCATGTTCGTAATTTGTTATTTGTCTCCCTTGTTATATAATCGTATTTTATATCGGGAATCAGGATGTTGTTGTCAAATAGGAGATGGTGGTGATCTGGCGGGGGCACAGTTATGATGGATGATCGGGGTGAAAGGAGAGGAGATAGTAACTTGTTAGGGGTTTGAGTTACGATCGTACAAAAAGGAAAAATAAATACGCTTCCGTTAAGTAGATCACCGAAGTGAGTATATTCAAAACTAAGAGGGGATGTATGGGTGATCTATTGCTGATTTTGTTACTAGTCCAGGTATATGCATGGGTTGGATTTGCTCCAACAAAAATCAACTCAATCAAAAACCATTTTAGGCAATCAAATATGACCTTGAATCAACCCTATAAGCTCCCCAGTTTTATCCACTCAAACTCAACACAAAACGACTAGTTCGAACAAGACCAAACTTAATAAACCCAATATGACATGAATATCAGATTAAGTTCCAATTAAACCAGCATTTACGTGAACTCGAGATTCGCTTGACCCATATTCTATTAAAACCCAAAGCTATCCAAACTTGTAACCTATTCATCCGAGTGTCCGACCCGTTTGATAGGTCTAGTTAGTGGCTAAGCAAGAAATATTAAAAAATTGAGTTAATGATTTGCGTGGTACACAAAATGAGACATAAAGTGGAATAAAAAATACGCATTTCGTATAATTACATATACTTACGCATGTCGAAAGTAGCGAGTACAAGTGAGGGAAGACAAGAGGAAGGTTTCGTAATACGCCCAAAAAACCATGATGATCTTTTAATGGGAAACTCATGTTTTCATTGACACTTAAGAATTAAGAATGAAAACAACAGTGATTAACGTAACGTCTCTCCAAAGATTTCACTAAAACCCAAAAACTAAACCAAATGAAATAAAAACTTAACTTCACAAGTTCACTGTGTGCCTACCTTTTATGTCTCTTCTGCCCCTCTCCCTCACCACCGACCCCACACCCCCCCCCTCTTCACTTCACTCTACCCAGCAAAATACTTTCCCCCAATTTTTACCCAAAATTTTCTGATAAATCTACACTTTTATCACCATTTCTGGGTTATTTTGCGAAAAAGATTGAAACTTTGTCAAATTCCCACCGTTTTTTACTCAAGAAATTACTGTTTCTAGGTTTGGAATTGCTAAATCTGGTGCAATCCTCATCTGGGTATCTCTCATTTTGTTGGGATTTCACCAAAGTTTGGAGGTTTTTTCTAGTTTTAGTGGTGTAATTGTGCACAATGTGAGAGTGATTTTTGTTTGGTTGGGGTTTGATGATAATGGTGGCTGCCATTTCAAGTGTTTTGCCAGAAACAAAGGCTTCACCTTCACGCCAGCGGAGAAATAATCAAAACCCAGGAAATTCAAGGCCGCCATTGTTGCCGTCGGAGAGAGAAAATGGAGTACATCATCACCAACCACAACAAATGCGGCCGCGGCCGCGGGCGAGGGAAGTTCCTTCAAGGTATATGTCAATGTCTCCTTCTTCTTCAAATAGTTTTAGCAGTACTACAACAACAACAACGACTAATACAACTAGTTCAACTTCAAGTTCATCTACATCTTCATCTAGAAGATTCCCTTCACCTTTAGTATCAAGGAGTAATGTTAGTAGTAGTGTTGGTGGTGGTGGTGGTGGGATAAGTAGGAGTACATCAACCCCTAAAAGGGCTCAATCTGTGGACAGGAGGCGATCTGTGACGCCGAAACCGGCACCTGTGGCCAATGTAGGTGAAATGTCAGCTGCCACTAAGCTGCTTGTAACATCAACTAGGAGTTTATCTGTGTCTTTTCAAGGGGGGACGTTTTCGCTTCCGATTAGTAAGACTAAGGCTGTAAATCAGGGCGCTGTTAGTGTTAGAAAGGCGACGCCTGAGAGACGGAGGAGTACCCCTTTGAGAGGGAAGGTGGATGGAGGTGGGGGTGGGGTTGGTGGAGATGAGGTTGAGAGGTCGAACTCAAACTCGAGTTCTAAGCCTGGTGACCAGCTGAGATGGCCTGCTAGAAGTAGGCAGTTTAATATGTTTTCGAGAAGTGTGGAACACTCTAACAATGACAGTAAGGAGTATCTTGGATCCAATGTAGTAGCTAGGGCATTGCATGATTCGTTGTTGGATGAGAGTAGAAGGGTCTCGTTTGATGGGATATTGAACATTGATTCCGGGAACAATGATGTTTTGAATGGTGTTAGAGGTTCCATGGACACGAATTCAGTGAATGAATCTTCTGTGCCTTCTGATCTTACTGCCTCGGATTCAGAGAGTGTATCTTCTGGTAGTTCTGGAGCACGGGATTCAAATGGTGGGTCACATGGTCGGAGTGGTCCTCGTGGTATCTCGGGCTCAGCAAGGTTCTGGCAGGAGACTAATATGCGGTTAAGGCGCCTGCAGGATCCTGGATTGGGTTTGTCATCAAGTCCTTCGTCAAAGTTTGTTGCTCCTCCGAAATTGAGCCAGTCAAGGAAGTTCAGTGATGGTCCCACAACATCTCCTAGGTCAATGTCATCACCAATCAGGGGAGCAGTTAGGGCGGCATCACCTTGTAAACTTATGAGCTCGTCAGCATCATCACCAATGAGGGGACTTAGTCCATCCCGGGCGAGAACTTCTATTGGTAGTGCCGTGTGTGGCAGTCCTTGGGACGCACCATCTGTTTTGAGCTTTGCTGTAGATGTTCGGAGAGGGAAGGTAGGTGAGAACCGAATTGTTGATGTCCACCAGTTGAGACTTTTTTATAACAGACACTTGCAATGGCGGTTTGTAAATGCTAGGACCGATGCTGTCTTGTCTGTTCAAAGACGAAATGCTGAGGTACGATGCCAGTAGGTCTGCATGAGTCTTTTGACTTATCTGTTATACTGCATGTTATCAATTACTGATGATTTTTGTAGACGTAGTTCAATTAATGCATTTCTGTGTATGGCGTCAAATTCTCACCGAAGGAACAATTCTTGAGGTTTTCTTCTCAAGTGAGCATAAATCACTTATGTGACATAAGAGGAAACTCAACATTTTTACCCAATATAAGGTTTTGTCTGAATTTCGGTGTAGTTAGGTTACGTTAAAGTCATCACTTTTACCTTATTAAGTTGAACTTAGGAATATGTTAAATTTCTCTTTACACTTTCACCCTCACTTAGTTTCACCACCAAATTAGTGTTAACAAAAGTTGGTAAATCGAGGTGAAGAACAGTTAGTCTTTAACTTTACCTAACCTAGGACAAAGTTTTTCCAACAGCACGAGGAGTTTTGCCTCTCTTCAGTCTTCACCTAGACTCACAATGAAATCAGTTCTGCTGTTTACATTTAAGGCAAGTCCAAAAATATGAGGTTTCTAATTATGAACAAGATATCAATTTGCGTTTCTTTTTTTGATTTTGGCAGAATGGGATAGGATTTACCAACTGTCACAAGCTTGCAGTTTTAGCTTCTTATGTGTGTACCTCCATAAAACCGTCCATTGCTGGATTCTACCCTCATGAAACCTTCTATTTTAGGATCTTGAACAAATATTAGCTCATCATCATGTCAGAGTCTGCAAGAATTACCTTTTTGCGACCATTAATCAGGGGAGCTATAAAATATTTTGTCCAAAATCTTAGTCTTATAAAGTGTAAGCTATAATAATGATGTCGTCTGAACCCCGGCAATCCACTTGTTGGTTGCAATTCCAGGTGAAAAAGGAAATCTATTACCAATATGCACTGCTATATTTGCAGTCTAGCAATCCGTCTTAAGCAATCCAATACCAAATCTTAGTCTTATTAAGTGTAGTAAGCTTTAATAATGATTTTTGCCTTGCTATATTTTTCGTAAATGGGCTTACGATCTCTTCTGTGAATGAGCTTCACCATCTTTGTTGTCCTTTCCATATACTCTCTTGATTCTGTATAAAAAAACAAAATAAAAACGAACCTTATACAGGATCAGACTCATGAATTTGGCAAAGCCATTAATGGTTCCACCTTGGCTGGGGAATGGGAGGTGGATAGTCATAATTTTTTGTTCTCGGGTATGGTGTCCTCTCGTTACCTGGGGAACTTGGAGCTGTGTGATCTGAGCTAATCTTTGAGATTTTGTCTAGTCAATTTCTTACATATGGTTAAGTGGGTTCAAATTTTACAGTTCAAGCTGTAAGATTGGTTGGCTGACATATACCTCATGTTGGATCCTAATACTCTGTTGTCTGAGAACATCATATGTTTTGAAATATCATATCTATCAAGGTCCATTTCTATCCTGAGAATATCTATAAGAAGAGTAGTATGCCTGGTAGGGAATGTGTATAGGCTAAAAGTTTTCCTTAAACACTACCTATCTGGTTTAAGAAGTACAAGGTTGGTATGTTTAAGTTGTGGAGAGGAAATTTTCTTTTCTGTCGTACCTGGAAGTGGTGCTTTGGTGCTAGGTCGCATTACGGAAAATTTGGGAGAACGGATATTTAACATTATATATTTAGATAACACAAAGAATCATGACTCTGATTAAATCATTACTGTCACTCTACTTTCTTCAGTTGAGGGTTAAATTCTTTACATAGTATGCTGTACAATTGTACATTGTAAGTCTTTTATTTATTTTATAGGGGATGTAAGTCTTGGTATAATTATTCTGTGCCTTGTGGGCTTTAGAGTTATTGCACCACTTATCTGATCCCTGTCTTGACCTCTATATAAAGTATTCCTTCATAAGTCGGAGATTCTTTTGGGACTAGTTTTGTTACCAATCCAGCAAAATGTTATATATTGAAAATGCACTTAACATAAATTGCTTATGCTTCCTTTTTAGTTTAAAGGACTTAAGATTAGTTGCTAGGTTTATTTGGAATCACTAGAAATTAATTTATGCTTCGTTCGGTTTTAATAGTATCTGATATTTTGAAGATAATTTAGATTGTATAACTAGATATTTATGTATGTTGCAGAAGAATCTATGGAACGCATGGATAACGATAACTGCTCTACGTGATTCTGTCAGACATAAAAGAACGCAAGTACAGCTCTTAAGGCAAAAATTGAAGCTCACTTCGATTCTTCGAGGACAAGTAAGAATGATGCTTGTAACATTACTAGTGTCTTTGTAACCCAAAAAAAAAAAAACATTGCTAGTGTCTTACTGCAAGAAAATTTTCTCGTCATATCTTCAAATTCAATTGGTTATGAACCTAAGGTTTATTTTCTTTTTAACCAGTTTTCTGCTTGTTCCATTACATGTAATTAACTTTCAAGTAGCTTAATGACTTGAAGGCTATCTATCATGAGTATACAAGTTTACAGTTTCACGACGATGCTCCTGAATATGTTTCTGCCAATCTACTCAATTGACAACATGAACAAGTGAACATATCTACTTTTGGTATCAATCATAGGCCTCCAAGCTGTACTTGTTCTTCTGGGTTGACTAGGGAAACCAAATAGTAAAGTACCAAATTGTGAATAAGATGATTTATATCAAATAAATATTTGTTGATCCTGCGCTAGCTTCACTGTTCACTCTGAGTATCAGTTGAGCTATGTAATGCTGAGCATTGGGGACCTGAACTTAAACAAGGCATTTATATATTTATATTTTAGTTTTTAGTATACCCATAGCTGCACAAACGCAGTGAGTTTCATTGTAATGATTCTTGTAAGAAGTTACTCTGCATAGTATTATTCTTATTTCATTTGATGCTGTCATGTAGTCATTGCAACAAGTTCATAAATTTGCTTGTCATTTAACCTTTGTTTTCGGGCTGCAGATAGCATATTTGGAGGAGTGGTCCCTTTTAGATGAAGACCACTCTAGTTCTCTGCAAGGAGCTATAGAATCTCTGAAGGCCAGCACCCTTCGTCTTCCAGTGGTTGGAGGAGCAACTGTATGTTGTTGGATCATCTGATATGCTAGTTCGTGAAGATTGGTTCTGTAGAGCTTTGTAACAATCTGACATCTTTTTATGCAGGCGGATGTCCAGAGTGTGAAGGACGCAGTAAGTTCTGCTGTTGATGTGATGCAATCAATGGCCTCCTCAACGTGCTCTCTTGTGACAAAGGTATGATTTCTACATTTTCCTTGTTTTTCAGTTGATTTACTTTCGCATTCCACTGGAACAAAATTGAAGAGATGGCAGCCATGGTGAATTTACTTTGTCATGGACTTTGATTAGCCTTTTAAGTGCATTATGTTGATTGAAGCAGTAGTCGAGGATACCTTACAGATAGGAGAGACTATTTATTTGCGCAAAAAATGAAGGTTCAAAGTAATTGTTGTTACTTATCAACTATTGTATAGGCCTCTCTCCTTGGAGCCCTGTGAATTGGATTATTCTATAGTTGCCATTGCACTTGTGAAAAGAAAGTAGATTTCTTTCTTGACATGATGAATAGTGGTGCCGACCTTAGTTAGACCCTATCTTTAGACATTATGTAGAAGCAAATGCTTTTCTCCACTTGCAAAGAAAATCTTGGAAAGTGAAGGTTTGACTGTAGGTCATGTGATCTGCGCTGAATTGGTGGCTGACGGCTTTTCCTTGATCAAAGCATATAATTTTTTTGGTCAAATCAGGCATTCTTACCTGAGAATGTTGAATAAAATGAGTGGCCGAGTTCTCTTCTTACCCGGCCCACAACCCAGTACTCTCTAGCTGGGAGGGATCTTTCCTTCTTCGTCAGATAGGTCACTGGTCCTCTTTGGTTTCTTATATGACAACTTTCGAAGTTAGCTAGTCAAGTTATAAGTGTGAGATCAGGGAATGTAGGACAGTACAAGAATAACATCCCAAACACAGTACCTCCAACCAATCAGAGGAAATAGGCGAAGTGAAAGTTAAGTATAGGTAATCAGGAAAAGAGGGGTAGTCTTGGGAGCTGTTTTAACAGATTGACTATGTCTAGATAGTAGATACCAAGATAACTCTCCTGGATAATGTGCTCTCCAGTCTTTCAGAGTGGAGGGTGGTTAAACACCATTTTGTGTGGAGAGCAAGAATGTGTTTGTTTGTTGGAGTGATGAGTTTTATGCTTCAAATATTTATTTCTACACTCCATGTAAGAGGAGTGTGGAGAATTGTGACTCATATGGAGGAGTGTAAAAATCAATCCTGAGAGTGCAAACCCCATTGTTTGTGGATATACACGTGTGACGTGTCTTGAGGAAGGAACAGGCTCACAAGTCACAACTCGAAGTTTAATGTGGAAGCGGCAAATTGTCTTGATACTAATCCGCAATTTTTATCGGCTCATGTGCAATGTGATACTTCTTGGCAGCTCCTCATTTTTATATTGCACTAAGCAGCAAATTAACCAAACCATGGTTGATTGGTTGAATAATAGTGACATGACTGGAACTAGTATATCGTAGTGGCGGAATTTACATGACTTGCCTCTTTTGGATATGTATGGAGAAACTAAATGATGAAGTCGTAGTCAATGTGATTTGATTACTAGTCCTCTGAAGCTGTTTGAATTAGCGAACGGCTTCTCTTGCTAGTGACATATCTTAGCAATGTTAGTAACTTACTGTAAATACACACAAAAAGAAGAAGTATAAATCGAACTGGACATCTTCATGTCCCTAACCAAACTAGGGCCGGTTTAATTGCCATTTTTAAATTAGGCTGAAAATTCTTTTTAAAGCTTTTGCTGTATCTCTGTCCTACTGTCTACTACTGCTGCGACTCTTTCTGCTCCTTGAACTTGCTAATGACTGTTGTTTGGAAGTCCAGAGCTAGCCTCAGGATTTTTGGTTAATTGTCTGTGGGGAGGGTTAGTTAGTTTGATACTTCCACAGCAGCATAGACCTGGTACACTTTGTGCGCAATTGCCTTCTGGTGGAAAAATTGTGATGGTTGCAACTTTTTATTTGTTGTTACTTTGCGAACTCCTTTTGGTAGAGGTTGGCTGTCTTTCAACCAGAGCCATGGGCATGCCCTAGGAATTTTAAAGAGATCAGACGCTCTCAAAACAAATTTGGTATTAGTTCTCTCAAACTTCCAGATTCACTTGATATCACTCATCGGAGATTCGGAGTATGTTGCTGCTCTTGGTTGCACGTTAGTTGATCAAATTGGCTTTAGAGCTCAGATACAAGTCCTAGGGGTAATCAAATTGGCTGAAGTGGAGATTTCAGTCTTTCTGTTGTTATCGGACGGACATCTTTCTTCGGTCGAATATCAGGAGGGTACATCCCTTTCTCAGCTCTAGAGATAAAATGTCGCTTCTATGGGTGAAGAAGAGATTAGGGGGCTTAGAGTGTTATGTCGTAGTAAACTGCCATAACTTCGTGAACATAATTTGTGGAACTTCTATTTGTGCCTCTTATAAACTAAGCTGGAATATTGCATTATCTGTAGGTACAAGAGGTGAATTCATTGATGATAGAATTGTCAAGTGTCGCTGCAAAAGAAAGATTGTCACTAGAGAGATGCAAAGAAGTATTGTCCATACTAGCGGCCAAGCAGGTAAGACTTTCGACTCACATTCCTTGCAAAAGAAAGATTGTCACAGGATGTGATATTGTGATGTGTACCTTGCTTATTGCGTAATGCTCTTATTTACCATCCATCATTTCTGAAGCAGGTGAAAGATTGTAGCTTGAGGACTCACATATTACAGCTTAACCGCTCACCATTAGTCTGACCACAACAACTCGTGTGTAGAACTAATCTTGGACTTACATTGTCTTTAAAAACAAACGCTAACACACAGAGACCATCTTCTCTGATGGTAGAGGGAGGCGCTGGAGATATTAAGGCGGCTCTTTTGGACGACTACTTTGGTTCTCTTCAATAGCAAATGTTTTTGATCTGCTAAGTCAGTGTCTTATGTTCTCCAGGAGAAATCTCTCCGGGAAGTTGACGCTTCCTCCCTGTAATCTGCTGTAACCACGATTTCGTTTTGTTTTCACTTCTTAGAAAGAATTCAATGCTGTATGTAAATAGTGTAAGTTCTGAGTTACTGAGTAAGTTCTGAGTTACTGAGTAGTTACTAGTTCTGGTAATCTATATACCGCTCTCTACTAGACATTCACGAAAACTTGTTAGCCTTTTAGGAATGCAGACGAGTAGTGATGAGAGCCCAACTGTACAAGTCCAAAATTCGGGTTTTATAGAAGCTTGTGGCGCACATATCAGTCTCCACCACACCCCGTATCCTTTCACTAGGTAAATTGTTGGATGATCAAGTGAACTTCTACAAACCTATGTGACTCCAGTGCTATTTCCTTCACACATCAATAATTCAATACCACCCCGCGCTGCATTTCCTTTTACGGAACAACATTTGGATACTTCATTTTTCAGTCATGTGCTCGAAACTTTACAATATAATAGCGAAACAGTCGGGATGTGGGATGTGTTAAAGACGTTACATTCAGAAACCGATAATAAAAGAATCAAATACTCGTAGAAGGTTTAACACACTAATTAACCAGTCAAGTTTCCTCATAAGAACATGTACAAATTTCCCTTCATAATCAATGAGGGGCAAACCTCGTCCCGACCTCCAAAATTGATTCTAAGATTAGCATAAACTACGACTAACATTTTCGATGGATATAGTATTTTCTCCACTCATTTTAACTGTTAGTGTTAACATAACGTCAAGAATTCAAGAAAACCGAGGATTAATGGGACATATCTAACAAAAACTTGCCCAAAATCCTATTCATATTCTAAAGTTTTAGCAGAATAATCTCAAACCCTTATCATTAATTTCTTGTTCATGCGCATAACCTTCTTCGTCCCTAGACCCACTCTCATACGACGTCGTCCCAGACCCATCCGACCCAAACGACACCGTTCTGCCAATCCCCATCTCCGCGCTATCATCACCGTCATCTCCTACCGCCGTCACAGTAGTCATCAAGTGCAAATCAAGATCAACGGGAACACGACTGACCTCCACATTATCATCATTTAACCCCCGTCGCTTCTTCGACACGCTACCAACAACTTCACCGTCAAAACCATCATTCTTACCAGAATTCCAAGACTACCTGTCAAGGAACCCTTCCATCGGCGTCAGCTTTCCGCCACTTAAAATCGTCTCAACCGCCATCTGACAAAGGGTCCAGTTCCCGGTGTACATTAACCCCGCCGCCCCCGTCACAGGGTTAATCGTCCTACCACATGCCTCTACAACAACGACTGGAAAGTAACTGAAACACGTAAGCCAAACACATAACTAACATTAGTTCATAACACATAAAAACTACTCCATATATATAGTTAGTTACTTGTAGGAGGAGTAACCCACTAGCTTATCGTGTATAATAATAAAAAAAAAACACGAACCTGGGCGGAGGGAGGGGGGGACGGAGGAAAGGAGAGAGAGGAGCGGAGCGCGGCCGAAAAACTTGGAAAGGAAGAGAGTAGCATGAGATTGAGATTGAGGAGAATCTGAAGGGTTAAGAGATTGACGAAGAAGACAGTTTTCACTGCACCCCTTACGCAAAACTCGGCACCCGCTGCAACTCGTGATCATTGTTGCTTACGCTAGATTTGTTGTTCCTTTGTCTGAGGAGGAGGAGAGAGGAGAGAGGAGAGAGGAGAGAGGGTTGGGTTTTAAGGAGGTTTAAGCATGCATATAAGCTTGGGAAGCAAGAAAGTAGGAGTGTTGGATAAAATAGGCGGCGACTTGCGGATGTTTGGGAAACTTGTAGGATACTATTGGTTTTATTTTTATTTGTTTCGTGCCATCTAAGTCAACAATATATTTTAGTTACCATGGATTATGGTAATTGTTTTTCATATTTGCCCAACTTCTAGGTTTCTTTTCCCTTTACTTGGTTGATTGTTAACTTGTTATAAAAGTTGTCCGTGGAATTCTTTTCTATCGTCTATGATGTAATGAATAGGTCAAATTTCGCCATTAATTACATGTACCGAATATTCATATCAATAACATTCTCTTTTTTTTTATTGAAACAAGGAAAAATAAAGTCCATTTTATATATTTGACCTTAGCAGCGATTCAGTCGGCATAAAACAAGAGAGAGCTGATATAGCTGATGCAGTTCTTGGACTGTTGAACACCACATCTCACTAAATTTGTTCCTTCTCCTTTCATGTCGGATGGAATGGTGTCACTTCTGAACTCATTATCCTAACATGCACTCGGTTACACGCAGGGTAGCGAAGCACATCTGTTTCGAGACTGACCTGAGCCATTCCCCGTCTTCAGCTTAGACACCACTGTTAGATTCGCCACCTCTGTCAGTTGTACGTTAGACTGACCTGAGCCATTTCACCCACCCATCCATTAGTTAAAATTTCGCTTCCTTCTCCCTGAAAGCTGATTTTTTAGAAATGTAAATCGCTGCTTCATCACTTTGGACCTAACATATTCTTGCTGTACATGTCAAAAGCATTAGCTTGAAACATCAGAGAACAAAAAAAGCATATAATGAGTTGCAGCTACAGAAATTAGACTAAAAAGGTACAGAATGACACCAATTCCTCCAAGGCTATATGCTTAACTTTTTACTCCGTGAAAATAAATATCGTGTTCTAGACATACTGATGTTACCATGGAGATGGGGAGGAACAAGCATGCTAAAAAGGAAGAATAATCAAAAGAAAACCAACACTACACTGATATCACAGACTATGAAACAGAAGTCCTCCGATTTTTGGAAGATGTCGATTTGAAATCATCAGGATTTGCAGAACTAGGGCTTTCGGATGAGTCTGAGCCGCTTGTCTCAGCACTTCCATTCTTGGTTGACCAGATCTTGGAGAATATCTTCTTTGTCATGAGTAACCCTTTTGTTTTGTGAAGGGCTGGTTTGTCGATACTTCTTTCACTTGCTCTTCTCTCGAGCTTCAAAGCAGCCAACTCACCCTTCAGAGCATTCAATTCTTCGGCTGTTGCTACAGCATCCCAATCTTCATCTGCATTAGGCGTAGATCTAGAGCTCCGCTGAGATCCATTGTTCAAGTCCCTGATGCTCTTTGGTAAGTCAGGTGTGCTGGTTCCGGATGTAGCTGAAGCACGAACCTGCTCAAAGAAAAGCACCTGGACAATCACCCTCATGGGGAGCCTTTCATTCTGTACCGCATGCATACATGCATCGACTGACAGCTTCTTGCAATCCATCATTCTACATATCCGCTTCCTCTCACTCTTGGTAGTTTCAGGGTGCTCCTGAATTTGCAGCGGAAGTGCATCAACAATTTGTATGACCAAAAGGTAAAGAAAGATATAAATAACATGCATGACTCATCATACAGGCATGAACCGAGAAATGGAAAGAAAATCCTTCATATAGTGTTATACTAAGCGTATAAACTGTAAAGCATCCTAGGCAGTCCACGACAAACTTAGAAAATAACAATGCAGAAACTTTCTTTCAAATAGTGAATACAACATATAAGATCGATTACCAAACGTTACCACAATGAGAGCAGATCAATTACCTTGAGGTACATGTCAATTGCACGGTATAGAGCATCATGCCCAGGCCTTGAGATGCTAGAAACCATCTCAGCAAGTCCAGAAAACTTTGACACAGGTAGCTTAGGATCTCTAGCAATTTCAGCAAGGTAAGCATCAATTATCTTGGCCACCATAAGCTTTGACGCTTCTGACAATATCCCACCAGGTTGCTTTAGTTGATGAGCTTCGTCTACCTCCAATGATTCAATTTCGGAATTCCTATCCCGATTTAAGAACTCATAAACTATGTTCTGTACTATATCAACATCATACTTTAAAGATTCTCCTTCAGGCGCTCTTATTAAAAGATCACTGACGGTGGCCTGCTCTAGCTGGTGACCAATTTTCTTAATTAACTCCTTTTTTGCCTGTTCCCCAGAGTCTACCAATATGGCTGCTTTCAACAATTTTAGCAAGAAACTACAGGATACACAGCCTTTCTCTGCAGGAAGCAGGCAAAGGATTGTATCAACAGTGAACCGATAATTTGTCAAGTCACTAGAGTGAGTGGCACCCTTGATCAGGCCAGGAAATTGTCGATAAGCATAAGCTTTCAAAGCTTCACCAATCACTTCGTCACAAACAACACCTTTACTTTTGATAGTGTGCATCACCCTCCTATACGAACCAACCTCAATCTCACAGAGGTCTTCAACCCACCAGTCCTTAGGTACTACTTTGTAGTTCCTAATACCGTTGTGGTTCAGATCAGCTCCATTTTCCTCTGGAAGCTTTTTGCGATTATAAGAGTAAGACCAGTCCACTTCGGCAGTGTCAACAGATGCCTTAGAAGCAATAGATTCGATGCAGTGGTTAATCAATTTCAAATCCTCAGACCACGGAAGCATAGCCTTGGTTGTCTGTAGAACTATGATAGAGTCCTTCCAGCTCCGAAAAATGACAGAATTAAGGAAGACATCAATCTTGTAGGCAAGATTTCCTTTCTCCACGGTTTCATGCATCCCAAGGTACTCAGCTGCACAACGAATGGCAACCACATTATGGGCATTCAATGTAACAACCATCCCATAACAGAACTTGGCACAGATCTCGAAAGCACCAGACCCTCCCGGGATGTCCGAAATAACCACTTCATCACTGCTCTGCTCGTTTGTGTTTGCAACCAACTTTTGTAAGCAGGAACACTTGGAGAGTAGAGGAAACTGAATAGATCAATCAAATCAGATTGTCAGTATTGGCTGTTACATAGTGATTTATATTACAAGATGTCATTTTTGTAAAGAAAGCCCAAAGCTTTGTTGAAAAAAAAAAGGCTGAGAGAGAAGCTTCCTCAATCCATTTTTAACACTCACTAAGAACATCTGTTATTGTTCATTACTTTTCTTTGCTTCACCTAGCATTTTCATATAGAACTGAGTGTAGTCTTCCAAAATTCACCCTCTTTTAAATTTTTAGTAGGGAAGCGTACTCTATAGTCTATACGACTTCTCCCCAAATTAAATTAACTACCTTAAATAATACTCCTACTCCTTTTGTCCCAAAAGTTGGGATCATGTGTCAATTTTGGTTGGTGCCAAATAAGATCACTGTCTGTGCTTGGTAACTTAGAATGGCAACATTTTCAGTCAAAAGGGTCATATTGTAAGTTTCAGATGGGAGGGTGACAGCTTCTCTTTTCTTTTTTTTTTTCTTTTTTTTGTTTAGTTGAGAGGGAAATTTATGTTTAAATACATGGTTTATTTTGAGAAAGGGAGAGTTATTGTGAATTCTATATATTGATTTCTTTCAAGGGAAGGTGGGAGGGAGGGAGGGAGGGAGGAAGGGGAGGGTGAATGACTCGTATTTCGCCAACTTTAGGAAGCCAGAGGTAAGACAAAGTGAGCGCACATCTCTTATTTCACAATCAAATACTCCAAATCAGTTATAAGCTTCCATCACCAACACATAGATAGCTGGTAATATTCGAACAATCTACTGACTGTGATGTTTCCTAGGAGGCTTTTAATGCTTGTCCCAATACAATCTAAAACATAAGTGAGTAAAACATTACCAGTTAAAAGGTCATCTGGGGTATAGATTTTGACTTCCAAACTTTTAAATAAATGACTTACCTTGTGCAGATAAAACTTCACATCTCCAACATGCACGATGATATCAGTAGCAAGCTCAGAGGCCACATACCTACCCATGGTTTAGATGGAATTTGAACACAAACAATCAGAAAACACAAATACAAAAGAATGAGACTACTTACTAGTTTAGAATCGCTTTCTGAATTATCTCACTAACAGGCAACGGTATAACTTTAAAACCTAAGAAGGGTGAAAATAAACCAATTTTAGTCTGTAACTTTTTCTAGTCATGCAATTTGTGGCATCTATGAGCTGGAAAACCTAATCAGGAAAGTTAACAACCTAAACAACGGATTCCAGGTGTACGAGTTCCGAAAGTGTTGATTACAGACATGGCTGTTTTGGTTAAAGGGAGTAGTGTGGCTATGGTTTTATCCAAGTAATTAAGACTTTGGCAAGTCCCTAAATTTTCTATACAGAGCAGCTACAAGGGACTTTGGTGTAATCTTCATTTCAAATAGTCAAGTCTAATAAAAAGCAACTATGGTTGTCGCTTCACTTTGCCAATACTCCCAAGTCTCGTGCTTTTATACCACATCACAAAGCAACATTGTACCACTCAACCTAATTAATTACAATAGTAGTCATAGTCAATTATTCATAAATCGTAATATGAATAAACACTTCTAAATCCTCATATTGAAAGTTCAAACATATTCCTCAAAAGAAATCCTGAGAAAAACGTCACATATGTAAGTTGAATCTGCTTCGAGGTGCACAAATCCAATTGAAAGTCCCCACAAAATGTCTTTGACATAATTATGGGTGATTAGATTGTTACATGGAGGCTTTGAAGGGAGTCCAATGTTTAAGAAATGAGCATTTTCTGAAATTCTATTGCCATTCATTTGAACAAAAAAGGGAGCCCCATATCATGCATCCATAAGAGCTTGATGCACCCCCTATCAATTGATTTCTTTTAAGTTGGTAAACTTTGAACCATATGTACGTACTGAGAGACTAGAGACCAATGATAGACTGCAGGCAAAATACTGATGTTTGATCGGATCTTAAGAAACTAGAGTAGACACACTCTCGATATAGAATATACTTTCCACCAAAAATTAATATAGTGAAAGGTGAGAAGCCAATTACAGAACCTCAATCTTCTTTGTATTTGGGGCAAATGGAAAAAAAGGTGAGGAAAGGCCCTAAATTGCTAAATCTCTAATTCAAGTGAAAACGTCTGAAGTCATTCCTGAAAAAGCAATCACTCTTGATTTATCAATAGATGTCAGGAAGAATTGGCACAACAGTGAAACAAATCAATTAGGAGGGCTTTCCACAAGTGACATCTTTAGATGGAAAGCTCTGAACATGAGCAATTAAACCAGTTGGTTGATCAAAGGCCTATCAAACTATCGGAAAGGCCCCCATAGAATATAGCTAAACATAGGCAGACAAACTGAAAGACCAAATAAACAGAATAGAAAAACTAAGCTATACCAGAAGAAAACACCAATACTGAAAGCAGCTTAAAGCAATAAAATTTAGTCATTATGATCAGCTTGAAGATCTCACCTTTCATTGTGATCTTCACTTTGAAATGAATCTGCCTTTGATCCAAGTTTCATAAACTTCATCTTGGAATGCAAAGATCTGGATATGGCTTCACTTCTACTCAAAGATGTGTCGTACCGAGTACAAAACTAATGGATCCTAGAACTATTCGCCAACCATACAAGCACATTTGCAATCATAGAGCAGATACAATAACCAAAAAAACCCTCCTGAAAATGGAACATTTAGACCCCCCAGGGAGTGGGGACCAAATAACCAGATTTAACAGACAGTCTAAGTTTCAAGGCAATATGGAAAGATCTCAAGATCGTAAAAAGACATATGCAGCCAGCTTGACCGAATCTTTACAGAAATGAAGGCAGTATTGTGATTAGCTAAAGAAATAAGCAAATGGGATTAACTGACTTAAATAAAGGACTAATCTTGTATATTAAGACAACCAAAGAAGAACATTGTTTCCTTCGTTGGCAGCAAAGCCCGTATACGTCGGACGAATCAACTGAGCTCAGGAGACATAGGCAGCAGACTGACACAACTAAAATATACCAATATCCAGTCACACCCACAAGCAACTATCTCACTTGAAAACTTCCACCCTAACTTTATCCCATTTCTTAATATTTCTTCCCTTACTTCTTACTTCCCCTTGTTTAATCCTCCATTTTTTAAAGTATAAACCCTGATTTAAAGATTCATCTCACCAAGACTTACAATGTGCTCTTTAAAGCTTCAAGTACCAGAAACCCATTAATCAAATATTAACCGTAAAAGCCTCCAACTTTACTCACATTTTTTAATTACAACTAATTTTACCGTTAGTACAGCGCGGAAGCTGGCAAATCTGCAACGGAAAAACAGCATCTGGGTATCAGTTGAAGAAAAACACCAAAATAGAGGACAAAGAGCATCTTTCTGGGACATTTTTAAACATTACAAGTGACTTGGGAAATAACAGCAATGCATTAACACTTGATTATTAAATGTGGACAAACCCTTAAACTTGAATCAAGGGATAATCAATCAAGAATCCACCCTCAGATTATACATCCACAGTAACAAATCTACCTAAATAAATGAACCCCTCTAACAAATCATACTATACAATAAAGTTTTCATGAAATTATAATACAGTAATAATTTGAGCAGGAAAGCATGGAATTTTGGACCACATTTCACATGAAAAAACATGAGTGAAACCCCAACAAAACCCAAAAGCAGCTCTCCATGTAAACTCAAGGAAAATGGAATATTGTCAAACACGAAACACCCAATTCTACACGCTAAACTTGGAGAATGAAGAATTAAACTTAGACCCAATTGTTTAAAGATTAAAAAAGTGAAGAAAGCCTGAAAACTTACCAGGAAAAATTGCTTGAGTAGGAACACAGAAACCCTGCTGCTTGCTCCACCTTTTTCCCGCTTATTATACTTTACGAGTACTCCGTATTACTTTTCTTCTTCTCCAGTACTTCGCTACTGGTCAAGACGTTTCAAAAGTCGCTCAAGGTTTAGCTAGTGCTTACTCCCTCCGTCCCAGTTCAAACGCCCCAACCGTTTTTTTGTAGTGGAATAAGAAAAAACTGATATAATAAGTTGAGTAGGGTAATATTAGCAAAAAAAATGAGGAGAGAGAATGTGGGGATTAATAAAAGTAGGAGAGATAGTGTGAGTGATTAATTTATTGGCCCGTGCAAAATTGCACGGGTTGTTATATGAACTTGGTTATAACTCTATTTTACTCATACTTAACGCAAAATATTAAAATTGTAAAAAATTTAGCCGACGTTCAAGGTTAATAGCCCATTTTTTCCCCGATCAAGTTCTGGCCACTGATAACTCAAACCCGTTTTGACCGATATTCTTTTAGGCTAAACTTGGGATGGCCCGTTGTCAGTTTTTCTGTAATTAAGACGAAAATAAACATGTTTGATTTGGTATCAACTTAGAGAAGTTATGTTTGATTCAATGAAAAAAAATTAATAATTATAGCGAATTTATTTCAATACTTTATGTTTATGTACGAATTACAATTTATGACCCGTGACCCGCTATTTTCGGGTCCCGTTTTTGTGAACTGTAATTCATGTTGACCCCGACTACTATTTAACACACTTTTTTTTTAACTCTGACCCCACCCGTTGACACGAAACAAACCCAAGAAGTGTTACTTCCTAATATATTGCGGTTATATATATTACTTCCTAAATTATCTCCAAAAATAAAATGATTTGATATGATTCAGATTATCTCGTCCAAAATTGTTTGCGGAATTATCTCCTAAAAACGTAAATCCTTTATACTCCCTCCGTTTCTTTTGTTTCTTTACGTATTCCGTTTTCAGCAAATTCACTCAATTTTTTACGTTTCTATTTTGGGACAAATTAACCCATTTGAATTACCTATTATACCCTTACTTGATCCACTAACCCAACTACTAATTGGGCCAATAAACCTAATTAAGCCACTAACCTTTCCCTCCATATTTATAATCCACCAACCCAATCACCCAACTACTACTCCATTTATTCACCCACCCAAAATATTTACTCCCCCAAAATACTCAGTAATTACTCCCCCACCCCCCCTCGTATCATTCACCCGATCCTTTTTTTCATCCATCTCCCTCTCTCTCTCTCCTCTGCAACTCACCAAAAACCCTAGCCAAAATCATCTGCTTTCTTGATCTCTCATCTCCTACGAACCCAGATCTGTCCATTGCGATGTCTTTGCCTTTATCTCAACTACCCTCTGATTTCTGGTCCTCTGACGATTCAACACAGGAGCCGTATTGTGGTGTTAAATCGCCACCTCGTGCAATTATTGAGCCTCAAGTTTGCATGTCGCCTCCTCCGGGCATTATTTACAGTGGCGGTCCTGATCTGACGCGTTTGGTCGATGATGTCTACATCGATCGCATCCTAGCCCCCGTTGTACCCAATTCTGAGCCAGAGGATGAGATCCCATCTCCGAAAAGGAGGTGCTTGTCTTCTTCTATGATTTCGAAAATGTACCTGAAAATGAACGAGTATGAGATGCAATTGCTAGAGGAGTTACGGGGGCTTGAACAGAAGGAGCGGTTAATTCGGGAGAGTGCGAAGTCGATCTTGCGCATTTTAACGCCCGATTGTCCCTCCTAAATCTGGTGATTTCTTGAGCCTTCTTTTTAATATTCAATTAATTGTGTTTATTTGCATGTTTGTTTATGATTGGGTTTAATTGGGTGGTTGTGGTTTGATTTGATCAAATTGATTAATTTGAATTAATTGGCTTGATTTGGGAGTAATTAATTTTTATTGGCTTGATTTGGGAGTAATTGATTTTTTTGGCTTGATTTGGGAGTAATTGATTTTTATTGGCTTGATTTGGGAGTAATTGATTTTTATTCGCTTGATTTGGGAGTAATTGATTTTTATTCGCTTGATTTGGGACGATTTGGTGTCGATTTGGTTTAATTTCGCTAGATTCTGTTGCATTGGTTTAATTTCGCTTGATTCTGTTGCACTAGTTTAATTTCGCTTGACTGGTCGAATTGGTATAAATTGGGACGATTTGGTCGAATTGTTTGAAATAGGGACGATTTCGGGTTGATTTGGTTTAAATTCGCTTGATTCTGTCGCATTGGTTTCAATTCGCTTGATTTGGTCGAATTGGTTTAAATTGTCCTGATTTGGTCTAATTGTTTCAAAGTGGGACGATTTGGTAAAACTGGTTTTAATTGGCTTGATTTGTTAAAATTGGTTTTAATTGGCATGATTTGGTCGAATTGGTTCAAATTGGCTTGATTTGGAAGTAATTGGTTTAAATTGGCTTTATTTGGGGTCGAATCAAGTTGTCTTCATTTGGGGTCGAATCAGGTTGGCTTGCAGGCTTGGGTTTGTAGGGTGACATGATTTGGGGTCGAATCAGGTTCTCTTTCACCGTTGGAGTTTGTGATGTTGCAGGTCTGGATGTTGCTGTAGATGTTGTTGTTGTGGATGTTGTTGCTGCCGAAACTGTTGATTCGGAGTCGAATGAGATTGATGGTGCTGATCTTGCTTCCAAAGCCGCTGCAGCAGCAGAAAACGAGTGTGGAACACCACCACCCGCACTAAGAGGCATTTTGATCGTAGATTTGTAGTGTATTAGTGGTAGATGACAATAATTTAGAGTTGTATTTGTAGACTTTGAATTAAATTTGGGGTTGTATTAAGGGTTAAACTCCCACATTTTCTCTCTCCTTATGTAAAATTAAAACAGGTTCTCTCTTTATATAGAAAAGGCAGAAAATGGGAGGGAAACAAGTCTCCATTTTGAATGAAAAGTTGAATTTTCATTTTGGCTCCAAACTGAAATTTTTAGTGGGGAATGTTTGGCGCCAAACTAAGGGGGAATCAACTCTGATTTCATTTGCATCAGACCCCACCATCCACTAATACATGCCCTTAATATTCTCTAAATCCACTTCTCTCTCTTCCACCTTGGTACTCCCCCACTTTCTCTCTGTAAATAAATGAAAGAAACGGAGGGAGTATATAACTTTGTCAATAAAAGTAGGGTTTTTTGGCAAGCACCACCTTTTAAGTTTCCAATTTTGACAGACACCACCTTTTAAGTTCAAAAATCCCAAACACCACCTTTTAGGTCTATTTTCTTTGACAGACACCACCAAAATAAAGTCGGCCCACATTTTTGGTTGACTGCGGCATTGACTCACTCTCCGATTATTTTCTGTTGCTTTTTTCTTCTTCTCTTAAGCTCGATAACCGCCCCCCTATTAATTATTTCACTCTACTCCTTTTTCCCTATCATATCAAGAATCTCTCTTATCACTCCCCTCACCTCTAATGAAGTTTTGGATTCGACAATTGAAAGCAACATGCACCCTAATCATTGTCAAAGCTATGAACAACACCAATTTATCATTTTTCCAAGGAAAAATTTCTAACTCCTACCTTTTATATACCAAAACTTCCAAAATCCTACCTTATTTTTAGAAAGTTTCTAAATCCTACCTTATAAAATATTTTCTTATCAAACTCCTACCAAAACTTCTACTCTGGCGGGTTTGACTCTATTTTCCGGCATTGACCTTCGACTTGACGCGATTTCCTTCGATTTCTTTCGTATTCCTTCCAATTTCTCCCTCAAATTTCACCTTCTCTCTCCTATTTTCCACATTATATCACATTACACTCCAATTTGATCTTTTTTCTCCTATTTCTCACATTTTGCGATCAAATTGGAGTGCAATGTGATATAATGTGGGAAATAGGCGAGAGAAGGTGAAATTGAAGGAAGAAATTGAAGGGAAAACGATACAAATCGACGGAAATCGCGTCAATTTGAAGGTCAATGCCGAAAAATAAAGTCAAACTTGCCGGAGTAGAAATTTTGGTAGGAGTTTGATAAAAAAATGTTTTATAAGGTAGGAATTAGAAACTTTTTAAAAATAAGGTAGGATTTTGGAAGTTTTGATATATAAAAGGAAGGAGTTAGAAATTTACCCTTTTTCCAATTTTCAAAATTTAATTTCACTCAATTTCACCTTTAATTCATTTACTTCATCTAACAATGGGCCAATAACACAATTATGTACTCTTCAATTCTCTTCCTCTTATCAATAAGAGAATGAATCATATCTCTTTGCTATTCAATCCAATCATTTCCCTAACACACGCAAAAAGGCAAATCAAAGCTAAAATTCTATCTAGTTAAATGAAGAGAAAACATATGAGACTAAGGATGATAATAAATCAAGAAATCTAAACAATGGTTGAGTAGAGAGAGTAAGGATGAAGAAGAGTGAAAGAATATCGGGCTCAAAAGAAGAAAGAACAAAAGACAGGGTGAGTCAACACCGGAGTCAAGAGAAAATGTGGCCGGAATTGTTTTTGGTGGTGTATGTCAAAGAAAATAGTCTTAAAAGGTGGTATTTGGGATTTTTGAACTTAAAAGATAGTGTCTGTCAAAATCGGAAACTTAAAAGGTGGTGTCTGGCAAAAAACCCATAAAAGTATCAAATAAATCAGTTGCCCTAGTGGTTGAAGTGTTAAAATTGTAACTCTAAGGTTAAAGGTTCAAACCTTCACAATCTCATTTTTTATGAACACATACAACAATGATATCGATGACATCGATGACATCATCAGTGATATCATTAAATGAGTGCCGATGTCATCGATGACATCATTGCTGACATTTAATAAAAGTAGGAGAGAGAAATATGTACCAAAATAGATGGGTGTTTGAAGTGGGACGTCCCAAAATGGAATATGGGGCGGTTGAACTGGGACGGAGGGAGTATAAAATCAACTTATCTTAAGGTTGTCTCGGGTTCGAATTCTCTTATCTCCACTCCGCACCGCTTTAGTTGCTCCCATGGTCCCATGTACCCACAAAAAAAGTCAATAGTCAAGGTTTGGTAGATAGGTGATATTTTGTACTTTGAAATTGGTCTCATATCCCGCAACATTAGATACTCATATGTACAAAAAAAAAAAGTCAATAGTCGAGATCTGACGTAGATAGGTAGTATTTTGTACTTGAGAATCAGAGTGGTGGTCATTTTACACCTCTTGGTTTATTTTTACCCTCTCGACGTGAAAGGAGCCATTAGACCTGTAAGAAACTGACCCAACCCGAAAAACTGTTCGAGACCCGACCCGAAAATAACCCGAGAAACCCGGACTTTTTCAACCCGAACCCGAAAAGCACCCGAAATCCGAAATGTCAGGCTCAAGACCCGACCCGAGCGGGTCAACCCGTTAGATCAAACATATTTAGTAAAAAAATATTATAATAATAAAAAAATAATATAAAACAATTAATATTAATAAAATATTAATTAAAATTTTCTTTTAACACATATAAGGCATACATATAATGAAATAATTATTATTATATAATAATAATTGGTAAATAAGAATAAACTAGTTTTGGCGCCCGTGGATTCACGGGCCAACTAAAAATAATGAGTGATTAGAGATTGAGTACAAAAATCATATAATATGTATCCCCCGAATTATGATTTTTTTGTATTCCAAAATTAAATGAAAAATGAATGGGAATTTTCGAACATGGCGATGAGAGTCACTTCGATTATAATACAATTTGTGCGTAGTTATCGTGTTCATTATCATTATCTTAGGGTGATTATATATGACAAACTTTCTTCAAAACAGTAGAAGAGAAGCAACCATCTCTCTTTCAATATAATTGTTCCCTCAACCAATTTTCTATATATAAATAATTAAAGGTCCAAATTGAGGAGTGAGTATCCTTTCGCCATAATTCTTGTAGCTCACTCCCTGCACCTCTCAGTCATATTTTACAATAATTATTTATCCTTAAAAGAAAAATGAAATTATTAAACATTTTTTTTAACTTTTAAACTTTTGATTGGAGTAAATACATAGAGTAGAACACAAAATAATACAGAGGATTCTCATTCCCAAATATAGGATTCTTTACAAAACCGATCTCAAAGATTTTTTAGAACGGTTTTCTCCACAACCGTTCTTATAGCCTTTTAGAATGGTTGCAACCATTCTCTTAGCCTTTAAGTACCGTCGTCTAGAGAACGGTTCTACAACCGTTCTGCTTAGTTTTAGAGGAACCGTTCTTGAATCCCATTTTTGACGTAGTGTAAAGCCAATGTGACACCCATGAAGTCCAAACTCATCTCATCCATCGGATGACAAATGAATGGAGGGTCAAGATGAAGGGGTCTCTTAAGCACATGCTTTGGACTCCTCACCTTCACTATAAATACTCCCCCCATTTGCTTCATTTTGGTATCATATAATCTCATATTTATTACTTTTCACGACCAATTTATTGCAATTCTCTGCGATAGTTGGCCGCGACCCCTTACCTCTCGAACTTTGACTGATTTGAGCGTCGTAGGGGCGTCACCTGGTGTAAAACCGGGCCCCCTTGACCTTTTTTTTATGTGCGCAGGTTGGAGATTGTTCTATCAGTTTATCCCAAACCGAACTCACCCCAACACTACCCACACCGTCAACCCTGAAATCCGACACCCCTACCCACCCCGTGGAGGCGTCGACTTTACCAAGTGTTCCCCTCGCCCAACTTGTCGATCAATCATAACGACACCCCACCTCCACCAAGCCGCCACCACCACCACCACCACTCCGCTAATGCACGATTTTTAGGCTAATGTTACAATCTTAAGTGTTTTAAGCATGGATGAGCTCACCTCACCTCTTTTCCTCCCCTCCCATGGAATATTGGATTTCTTTAGTTTGTGTTGCTTTAATTTGTTATGGAGATGGGGGTGGTAGGAGAGAAAAATGGATATCGGGAGATTAGAGGAGAGAAAGTGAAGTAGGTAACATTCGGATAAAGGGTATTTCAGTCTTTATAGCGTTTTTAATTGTTATTATCTTTATAGAACTATTAAAAGGCAAGCAAAAACGATTTTCTAAATCCACATGGCATCTCTAGATTGTTCAAAAGCTTACTTGCTAAGCTACTATCTCTTCACTCATAAATTCGCAACTGCAACTCCTCAATTGCCTAAATAAATGATTTCCATCGTTTCATGAGTGATTTGTTATACATCCTTTCATCTTCCTTCACCCCTCATCTTCCTCTACCCTTCCCCTTCCTCAAAATAAATAGTCACCATCAACATAAAAGGTTCTACCAACCACATCATCTTATCATATTCAAATCGTGAGGATTGTTTCTAATTTGCTTCGAACTTTGTTTCTCAATTACAATCCCTTTGTCCCTATTGTATTTGGATTGTTTCTTGTGTCGTATTGATTATATGGTATTTGCTTGATGATTTAATATAATTATAAATGTTCAATTTCATACAGATTCTTGGTAATTAATTTGGATTGATCATATTGCAGGTTTAGATATTATGGAAGCAAATTGGAATACATGAAGCTAAAGCATGACAAACTTTTCTCTTCCACCGTCACTTTTTCTTTGACATTTCACCGTCTTCTTTGTTTTCGTGGGTTTGAATTTTTCTTTTTTTTGCTGGATTATTGGATAACATGATCACCTTTTTTTTTAATAAGTATTGTACGAAGTATTATTTATTGGATTATTGGATAATCTTCATCCCATGGATTCCAATGTTCCATGTACCTTATAGAAATCATAACCTCACATTCTCTGTTCGATCCCCCAAACAATTATATATGCGATGTGGAAATGTCTCATTCACTTGAAGGACCGGGAAAGAGTAGAAAGACGGGGAGTGGAAAGTAGTAGATACGGAGTGTATGACACTAGATGTGCTACAAATATTGTGCGCCATGTTTTGCCTAAAATTTTCACGTGCCATGGCGAACTTGCTTTAAACCTTTGTACAAACCTATGTGGACTCTATTTTGACAAGTACCTTTCGTTTTAATCTTATTTCGACAACTTTATTGAACTTTTAGTATTATTCAATTAACGGTTCACAAAACTACCCGTGAATTTCACGGGCCCTAAAACTAGTTTAGATATTTTAAATGTTGTATTTTGACTTTATGATTCAACAAATTATTACCAACATTGTAAACACTATCTTAGAAAGTCAAATAGTGTCTTGATTAGGGATGACAATGGACGCAGGACTCGACCCAGACCCGACCCACATGGGTCGGATCTAGGTCCACATTTTGGAGACCCAATGGATCTGGGTCGGGTCCAGACCCGGTGATAAATGTGTGGGTCGGATATGGGTCTTTGATTTGAGACCCAGACCCGACCCATGGACCCGCGGACCCGGCCAAAAATATAGAAAAAAAAACAAAACCTAATTTATCATGATTCTAGCCTTCCGCTTTCATTTTCATTTCTTAGTCTTCTCATGAGTCACGCTCTCATGCCCAATCTTTCTCCACGGCCTCAAAAGCCTTCGTCACTGCCTTAAAATCTTTCAATGCCGCTCTCCCGTAGTATTCTAAAGTTCTAAGTAAAACAAGATGGATGAGGAATGTCCACCATAGTGACGATCGCAAAGCACATTGACGCATTAACAATCGTAAACCACATTGAGACAGAAATATCATAAGTTTCGCAAGTTCAAAACATGAAAAACTTGATTTTATAAAAGACCCATCTTGGACCCAGACCCGGTCAAGACCCACTGGATCCTGGCGGGTCTGGGTCTGGATCTGTAAATTTTGGACCCGATGGATGCAGGTCGGATCTGGGTTTGCTTGTAAAGACACGGATCCGGGTTTGAATCCTATCGGACCCGACCCAGACCCGACCCATTGCCATCCCTAGTCTTGATCGTTAACCCGGGGTCTCGGGCGAGAACCAGGGACGGGGCACCGAAACTATTCCAAACAATCCCAAACCCAGGCCCAGACCCAACAGGCCAGGTTCATATCGGATTGATTTTATAACACAAACCATAATCTGCTTTCAAGTTTTTCTTTTGCCAGACGAGCATAGAATCCTAGCAGAGTAGCAGTACTCAACTACTCATACCTGAGAAGAAGAACCAAATTCTTAGGAAAGAGGCGTATAGAGGACGTCAAACATGTCAAAGGGAAAGGAGGTGTACTCCACTCCATCATCAACCTCAACGCAACTTGTATGATACTCATCTTTCTTCTTCTATGTCTTTCCCATTATTATTATTATACCATGTTTTGCTTATATGTTTTCTGGGTTTGAATTTTAAATGGGTCAAATTTGTTTTTGCTGTAAAATGGTGAATAAAAGCAGCAAATGGAAGAAGAAGAGTGGGTAAAGTCATATGGAGGTGGGTCTGGTTGGATTGAGCCCAAAACATCATGTGATCATCTTGCTTCTGTGTCTCCTGATCTTCACCACATTCCTACCCCTGATACCCACTGCCTCAGGTCTTTCTTACTCCCTCTTACTTTAATCTCTTTCTGTTGTTAACCTTATTAGAGTCATAGACTGTGTGTTTTCGCCTTTTTGACTCGATACCATTGCAATTAGATTGTGTTTTCTTGCTGTGTTGTGATTGGTGTGAGTTGTAACCCCTATTAGATTGTGTGTTCTTTGAAATGGCTCTATGAAACCTGTGAGTTTTCGTCTTTTCAACTCGAGACCTTTGTAATTTATGAAAGCTCACCCCGGAATTGCAAATGCACACTGTTGTATTATAGGACTGTCTTACTCAATTTGGTTGTGAAAGTGTGCTTTCCATGAAGGCTTGACCTGAAACTGGAATGTCATATTGTGATGTACTCTAGGATTGTCGTGCTCAATTTCGTCACATTCAGTTATATTATCAGAGTAAAGTCAATAGAAACATGGGTTGGGAAGGGGTCTTGACATGGTGAAAGGGTGCACAAGCTTTTGTCATAAAGGCTCGCCCCAAAACGATAAAGGTTTCACCTTATTATGGTTTAAGGTGTGACTTTGTTTTTAAAATACACTGTTACCGAAAGATTATGCCTTGCTGATCACTTGAAAATAAATCATAGACTCATCTAGGATAACAGTGAAGGAATCATATTTGTAGTATAGAGTTGCACGAGAAGTGGTGATTATTCATTGTGTAGGAATGTTTTAAGTGTTAACTTGTGCATCAAGGACACGCTCCCTTATTTTGGTGTCAGGATACTATATCAGGACCATAGTAGTACAGCTGCTCCATGTTGAGCTCCCTTTATAGATGCTGCTTGGTGGTGCTAGTGGTAGTCATAGTAGTTATTCATTTTGTTTGTACACGTTTTATAAGAAAAGTGTTGACTTATCTTTGTTCTAATAGATTACCATAATGATTATTTTCCATAAATTAGCTAATACGAAACTAATATATGATAATTTATTACCATATCCTAACTGATAATTGTATTTAATGCTATTTTTAGGTTCTATCCAATTAATGAATGCTAAATGTCCTCCTGGGAAAGACTTGGTTTCAGGTTTTAATATAAAGTATTAGATTAATGAGAAGGGATTGTAGATGCTTGTAAACAAACAATCTACAAAGATGATTGCATGTGATGGCTTTCTGCCAAAACATGATCACTTGAGAAGATATTTGACGAGAACTTTATGGTTGGAGAAAGAGAATACTTAATGCTGAGCTTGCGGTTACAAATCGCAAGTCTTTTAGGTTAGTTGAGTAGTGTATTGGACCAATAAGAATCCAGGAAACCATTTTTTTTAGGCGATCCAGGAACCAAGTTAACGAAGGTGTCTGATTGATTAAGTAAACTTCTGTCTCTAGGAGGCAAAATATTCACTATTTTCTGTTATAGGGTCAGATGGGATAATCTGATTTGGTCAAATATACTCTTTTGCTTTAACTCTTTGTTGAGGGACGTTTGTAGGTTGGTTTTGGAAATATCTAGTCTATTAGTGCAAAGGGGAGGTTATATATGATTTAGGAGTTGGTTTTTAACTCTACCTTAACTTCATATTTGAAGGAAGAAAGCTAGGATTCGTCTCTGCTGTTGAGTAAAGACTGGCTTCCTTAGTAACTTCAGACTTTCTTTCCGATGCTGCGAGCATGTGTCAAAAATGAAATTCTCAGAATTCAGTTGAAGACCAACACGCTACATGGAGATCGACACCATTCCGTGCGGGAGATGAATGAAAGACAGCCTTTCGGAACTGGTATGAATTTAAGAAACAGAGTGTTAATTCTTAAAAAAATTCAAGTATAAAAGGTCTCGAGCAACCCCTCCTTGACCCTGTTTTGGAGGAGCTTCTTTATAGGCACTGGGGTAATGAATCTACGGTGACTGGCTGGTTAGGAACTTTTGGTATGTTAGAGAGTTGAACTTTTGGTATGTTAGAGAGTTAAACTTTTGGGGTCTATACGTGTCTGGTCGTTCTAGCCAAGTTGGAGACATAGCTGCTCAAGAATACACTCTGAAGCTGAGTAACTGAATCCTAAGAAAGACACTCTTTAGTTGAATTTTCAGGCGATTCATGGACCATAAGCTGAATATCTCCTTAGCAGTTATAGTTAACCTCCTCATGTCCACTCCTAAAAGGCTAAATTCTGCAATCCCTCGCACCAGCACTCCTAGATCAATTGAGAAGATATTTGAGTAGGACTTTATAGTTGGAGAAAGAGAATACTTAATGCTGAGCCTGGTTACAGATTATAAGTCTTTTAGGTTGGTGTAGTGTATTGGACTAAGGGCCGTTTGGTTTGGTAGTAGGGAAAGAAATGGAAACAAGAAAGGGAAAACAAAGGAATTGAATTGAAACCCCTTCAATTCCCTGCAGTATTTGGTAACATTCCTCTATGATCCCCCACCCCCTCCCTCTCCTTTCTCAAAGTGAAGACCAACAACCTGCACCTCCTTTCACTTCCATATCCACCTTACTATGGACCTTTTGTACCTCTAATTCTCTTCTCTACCTTTCATTTAACCATTAGCCTGATACACATAAAAAATGAGCTTGTGGAGGCTTGAACTTGTAACCTCAGGGTTACAAGTTTAACACTTCAACCACCATGACAACTATTTTTTTTGATATTTTTATTAACAAAGTTATATATAAAGGATTTGAGATTTTAGGAGATGATTTCGCAAACAACTTTGGACGAGATAATCTGAATCAAATCAAAACATTTCATTTTTGGAGATAATTTATGAAGTAATATATATAGGCGCAATATATTAGGAAATAACATATCTTGCGTGTGTTTCGTTTTAACTCAAAATACGGGTCAACGGGTGGGGTCAGAGCTGAGTTAAAAAAAAGTGTGTTAAAAAGTAGTCGGGGTTATATGAATTACAGTTCACAAAACCGGGACCTGAAAATAACGGGTCACGGGTCAAAAATTGTAAATCGTACATAAGCATAAAGTACTGATATAAATTCGCTATACTTACTAAATTGTTTTCATTAATCAAACATAACTTTTCTAAGATGATACCAAATTAAATATGTTTTTTACGTCTTAATTACAGAAAAATTGGGACAACGGGTCATCTCAAGTTTAACCCAAAAGAATACTAGTCTAAACGGGTTCGAATTATTTATGGCCAGAACTTGATCGGGGAAAAAATGGGCTATTAACCTGGAACAACGGGTAACATCTTGTCGGCTAAATTTTTTACAATTTTAATATTTTGCGTTAAGTATGAGTAGTAAAATAGAGTTATAACCAAGTTCATATAACAACCCGTGCAATTTTGCACGAGCTAATAAACTAGTGATATCCCAAAAACGGTTTCCCATAACCCAGGGGAGAGGTAGGGAATGAGGGTAGAGGGATTGTGGGGAATTGATTCAGTGAAATGGGGAAAAGGAATTGTTAAAATTAGCAGACAAACAACCACAAATGGAATGAGAGGTCTGCATTGGGGTTGCCTTTCCTGGAAACCCCTAAACAAACGCCCCCTACCAAGAATCCAGGAAACCAAGTTTTTTTTCAAGACGATCCAGGAACCAAGTTAGTGAAGGTGTCTGATTGATAAAGTAGTTAATGATAATTGATAGGTTGGTTTTAGAAACATCTAGTCCTTTACTGGAAAGGGGAAATTATATGTGCTCCAGGAGTTGGTATTAACTCTACCTTTAAGTTCATAACTGAAGGTAGAAAGCTAGCATTCATCTCTGCTATCGACTGAAGATTGGCTTCCATAGAGAATTTAGAATTCCTTTTCGATGCTGCGATCACATTTCTCAAAAACGAAATTCTCGGATTGAAGGCGAACTCACTGCATAGAGAATGAGACTATTCCGTGCAGGAGATGAATGGAAGACAGCCTTCAAAATTGGGGATTCTTAAATAAAAAAATTAGGAAATAGAGTGTTAGTTCGTACAAAAAATTTCTAGTATAAAAGGTGTTGTCTAACCCCTCGTTGACACTGTTTTAGAGGAGCTTCTTTATAGGCACTGGGGTAATGAATCTACGGTGACTGGCTGGTTATGAACTTTTGATATGTAAGAAAGTTGAACTTTTGAGTGCCCATACATGGTCTGGTCGTTCTAGCCGCGTCGGAGTCTTAGCTGCTCAAGAGTACACTGAAGCTGAGTAACTGTTTCCAAAGAGAAACCCTCTTTAGTTGAATTTTCAGGTGATTCATGGACCATAAGCTGAATATCTCCCTATCAGTTATAGAGAGCCTCCTCACGTCCACTCCTTAAAGGCTAAACACTGCAATCCCTCTCACCAGTCCTCCTAGATCCACTCACTGCTTCCAGGTTTATATGTGATGTACACAGTTCCATAAATAGATATTTTGGCCACAACAACTCTATCTTTATAGTTTATATAAATATGATATTATTTTAAATTTTAGGTTGAACTATTGCGCCGGCACAAACTTGTAAAATTGAATTGCGAAACTCACATTCATATTAATGTAAAAGTTCTAGCACCATGATGAACCGACTCACCTAATTGTTATGATGCCTTGATATGTGTTGTATCATTTGTGGAAACCATGCTCATGTTTCATCAGCCTATGGGCTATTGTCATGAGAGCACGAGTACGTTGTTTTAGGACTCTGCCAGTGTGCTCAATTTATGAGTAAGTGCTATTACCAGTAAGATCACAATGGTGTGATGTGGATTAAAGCAATGGATTCAGTGTTGAGAGTTTGATTGTGTCACCCGTAAGATCGCATTATCGTGATGTGGCATTGCACATGCATTTACCAAAGAGCATAATTGATCGATCTGGGTTCTCTACATTCGTAGAGGAAATGCTTGTCCTTGAAAGCCTGATGTCTTTTGGGCTGCTGAGTTCTCCCTGTGGGCTTGTGAGATGTTTCTGTCGTGCCTCGTCACAAAAATCTGACGTTGGGCTCTCTTCTGAGTGCTTAAATTGTTACATGAATTAGCACATAACAATCTGGTCTCCTGTTGGTTCATTGCGTTGGCTAAACCTTGTGAAGATAGATTTCCATAGTCTGACCTACTGTTGTATTTCTGATCTGAAGGTGTGACCACCCAGCCGAAAATTGGGCATGCTTGAGCTGCAAGGAAGTCCTCTGTAGCCGTTTTATAAATAAGCACATGCTTGAGCATTATGAGCAAAAGGGGCATTGTCTGGCACTTAGCTTCAGGTTTGTCTTCGCTTTCTATCCTAGCTGTATCATGCAGCAAATTTCTTTAAAACGCTGCCCTTATGTTTTGGACCGTTGAATCATTGACGGGCTTATCCTAAACAATGTGTTTAACAGTGACTTGTCAGTCTGGTGTTTCAACTGTGAGGCATACCTGGATGCTCAACTCATGCCAAAGCTACGACTTGCATATGAAACCGCTTACTTGCTGAAATTTGGAGAACTCCCACCAGCCCGGACAGTTGAATGTATGCAGTTGGAAGACATCGGGACAGGAAATTCACATTCTCAGAGTTAGGTTAGTACATAAGTAGCAACATGCGAGATGAAGCTCTTTGCACTAACATAATCCCGTGACATTGGCTTACAGTCTAAACCTCTGCCTAACTTTATCACTGTGGTTTATATGGTATCTTCAGAGAAAGTCGAGTTGAATTGATTTGAGTCTGCTACCGCTTTCTAAGTTATTGCATTAATGCTCGATTATTCTCCGTTTGGAAAGTACTCAATTTGGTACTCATTGATTGAAAAGATCAACCCTACTGAAATGTTGCACAAGTTCACAACCCTACTGAAATGTTGCAGTGTACTACTAAATAATCCACTGCGAGGTTATTTCACTGCGGTCCTACAGTTGCAGTTCAAGATTTTCCTTTTATCGAATGAACTATGATTATAGAACGAGTAATAAACTCAGAACTAAACAAAACGACGCATTTATAAGAAATCAGACTATATTGATTGATATTCCGGGGAGCGACTCATCAGCATGACTGAAACAATTCGGAGTATACAAATATATATTACCTCATTCGAAAATTATCACACAATTACACAATTACACATTTACAACAGTATCGGCATCAATGTCTACAACGCTTTTAGGCTTTAGCCCTTCCTCGAGATGTTGGCATCAAAATAATCGCATGAATAAGCAGTTACAACGGCACTGGGGACATGTTATATACTAGTGCTGACAAAAAAAGGGAAGACTGTCACAACAGAAGTCTCATCGGAAGTCGTCCCCAAAAGTTGTAATTCCCTGCAAGTCACACATACGCTGCTCACAGTCCAGCTTCCCCCATCTGGCATCAACTCGCTCACAGGGAAATTTCGGCTTTCCAAGGCTGTTCATAAAAGATGAAACAGTTGAGAACCTCGGTTTACAAATGACAAACAAGAGTATTTTGTATCGGACACTCGAACATTAACCAAATAGTATCTCTTTAGTTCATTAATAATCTAACCAAATCTTAGGCACAAGGTGCTCTGCGTGGTCCTGCATTGGCTAACTAGCAGCAGAGTTGACAGATGTCGCGTAAAATTATTTGGTCGTAAAGCCAACTTCAGATTAGTTAAGAATAACAAGCAACTAGCTTTGAGGCACATAAATTCTTGTTTGAAATAGGGGCTTCTAATCTCTGTTGTAGGTGTAGAAATGGATAGTAAAGATTCAACAATTAGTCGTTAAAGGCCTGAGTAGTCACACAAAAAAACAGGATTAAGCCATTCACGCCCAAACCAGTCAAGAACAATCACCAATGGCAGAATTAATATGGAGTGAGACAGCCTATACTCAATAGTCGGTATGTTGCATTTCATCACTCTCATTCCAAGGAATCTTTACAAGGTACCAGATTTCGTTCACAACATCTCTTAGCCAGACCACAACTACACCTACTTTCCTGAGGCAGAAATCTGTCGGACACAGATGTGTGATTGACATAATAATAATAAAATCTCCTTACCTTCTGTTCACAACATTGTGCACACGACACATCCACTGGGAAAACTCTGCCTGAGATCCAGCTTCAACAGGGTTTGCTCTGTTTTAAAACAAGTCACGAATAGTTACTAACAAACTTCAGTCACTTCTAAATCAGCAGACAGCAGGCATGTATTGACTAAATCTCTATTCTATTGTTTATTTGAACTTTGAAATTACACACATAAGACAATTAACATAATATGAAAAGATACAACCGACAACCATTTCCATGCACGTGACACGCCTTAGCTACAAATTTAACATGAATTAAAAGCAGAAGTAATTTAAATAGCCAAAGAATGTTCAATGCAGAAAAATCCTTAAAAAAAGCGTCAAAAAGAGGACATCGCTCAAATTGTGGAACCCCCAACTGTACTACAAGTACACACGAAGGGAAAACCAATATCAATCAATTAACATTTCCATCAGGCGAAGAACTTAAGAGAAGCAGAAGGTATTGATTTTGGCTGTAAGCTATGAAGTGTTTGCCAGTTGGTTGCTTAAGTCACAGAGAAAAGTACGCACTATGTACATTTTGTGTCTCTCTGTGTAACAAACAAGCCAAAAGCCTGTTAAACCTATGGCTCTTCATCTTCCTCGGTCTTTTATATTAATTAACAAGTTTCTTCTAAGTTTTGTATTTATGCCGACTTGTTGAACTTCTTTCAACACCGCTAATCGACTCCTCAAAAGTCTCCCTAGTTTCGATCCACCCCCATCAAATTATGAAAACCAAAAATGCTCTTTCAATCAAAACGTCAGAAAACCTGCATTCTCACCGTAATAATATTTTTTTAGTTGAATTTCGATTTTCGAAGGGAACGGAAAAAAGGTAGGGGGAAGGGGTGGAGAGGGAGAAAAAGTATAGTATTAGTTTGGCATTTGGATGGCTGAAAAAAGAAAGGAAAGAGAGAGACAAAGTAGTAAAGAGGTAAGCCAATATCTCAAAAGATGGAAAAGAGAAAAGGACGGTGCACGAAATTATCTAGGAAAGATGTGAGAGAATGAGAAGCAGAAGGACGATAGAGGAACTGAAGGTAGAATGGGCCAATGGGGGAATTCCCTTTTAAATCTCTTATAACATGGAAGGATGTGTCTATCAAAGGAATCTTCCCTTCTTCTTTTCTCATCCAAGGAATCTTTAAGTTTTGCATACATCTAAATAACCTATTAAGCCTCGCCGCCTCAGTCTGAGACGGAAGCCCTCAGCACTCTGTTCTTTAACTAGGTTAGTCTTTTCTTTTTTGGAGGTTTAAGTAGGTTAGTCTTGATGAAGACTTTAACTAGTAAATTTGGATGTAATATTCACATGCACCTTTGAGTGTGCCCCTTGTCAACTCCTTAATGTGGTCAAGAACCAATATCATGAACAGTCCAGCGTAAGTTTTTCCACTGAACAGAGAAGGAAACAAACTTGATGTGTAGATATAAGTTGGGCACTTTCTACATTTCAACCAAAGCCGAAGATTGTAAAATCTGACAGATAGTTCCGGATTAGTATAACTCCGGCTCTCAAGTATTCCATTGCTTGAGAGCTCACCAAACAATGTTGATGTGATGCTTTGGTCTACATTTTAGAAGGAATCTGCAGGAGATACATAGTTCTGCGCTTCCGCTATTCAAAACTTATTGTATACAGTGCTTGAATCATGAATGGATTACGGGTTTTAAATAGTAGAATTCTTCCAACAAATTATGAGAATGCCCGGGTTGTTATTCATCATTTCCAATGAAATAAGCTTCTTACTCGAGACTCAATAAAATAGAAATGACTAACTGAAGGAGTAACACTACTTATCCTGGTCACGGCACACATTCAACCAATTTCACTTTTATTCTTGCAGGGCTCAAGGGAAAACAATGACATACCTCAAGACCTCTTTGAAGTGGTCGGCACATTCCTTACATGGATACATTCGAGATAATATTGCCATCTGCATGCAACATGAACTTCTATCAGCTTAGGCTCAAACAAATAAAATGACACCAGCCACCTAACAGAAACTCCAATTATCAAACAAGGATATGAGCAGGAGTTCAACTGAGAGACCCACTGTATTGTCAATAGAGAATATTTAGCCACCAGCAGAAAAGTTGAAAGCTAATGGACAAATAAATGGCCCAGGCCTCTTGCATGATACAAGGTTCTTAAGGGAAAGAAAAAAAAATCAATAAAACCTATCATATGTTCGGGACTTCAAGAAACAGGAGAAAACAAAAAGGTAAGAGCATATTAGGCAGGGTTGACATATCATCCCTAGAACACTGGCTCTCACTGATTCCTCGACTCAGAGCAACCTCTATCTCACCTACTCTGTTAACTGAAAAGTCCCACACTTATATCTTATACCTTTTTATGTATCAGGGAGTGGGGAAGGCAAACTCAGCTGAATCAACGAACCTCGTCAAGCAAATAGCAGAAAACTTGAAATCAACCTCACTCGAACTAACTGGTTTTAGGGCTCAATTATTTAGTCTGCCGGATGATGGGTAACATCAACTTTCCGCAATCTAGAAAGAGGAGCTGAGCAGCATAAGTAGAGCCAAACTCCAAGATGCAATACTATTCCTCTCACTGAATTTCATCAACACAACTTCCACAAGTTTCATGAACTCTATATTCTAATAAAATCATCCAAAAATGACTTAGCAATCCAAGACCTCTGATATACTTTTTCCGACCTACGAAGTTCAAATGCTACAGAGAAAGTCTACAAGACCTGAAATCCAAAGGAAGACGGAAACAAAGAACATAGCAAAACGTAGCTGCCTCCTCTAGCTCCATTTTTCTACTTTGTAGACTGGGGGCGGGGGGTTTCAAAGAAACATGAGCAGGAAGTGTAACTCACCAATTCTTTGGCATCCTTCTTTTGCTGCCTAGTCGGGCGTTCAGGATACTGAAGAAGAATTAAATCACAAGAAAAAAGCACACCATCTTAGTCTCATGCACTGATCAACTTCTGTGACCAAATATGCAAAAACCTATATGAAATAGTCGAAATTCAACTGTAAATTACAATCACACAAACATTCAGTTGTCTGATCTTGTATACTCCGTATACGGAATGAAGTACATAAAAGCATAGTGTTGAAACCACCTCAATGGCCATTCTAATATATTTCAACCACAATTTAATAAAAGAAAGAGCTCAAGGAACACAAGATCAAGCTTAAAAGGACTTCAAATATTCTTTTTCTTAAGTTCCAGGATTTTCAGTATTGCTTGGGAAACAATCTAAGATCTAATTGACAAATTATAAATGCACTTATCACACGCTAATCAGTTGGCAATCGGACAGCTAATTTGGCAGCAATATAAAAGAGTTAGATGTCTTCACAATGTGCAGTTGTGCACAGATATATACACCGTAGACTTACTTAGAAAGGGTTCAGCTGAATGAGAAACTATAAAAACTTAAGAAGAGAGAATAGAATTGTATTTGCTATAATATGCAGTACCTGAGCTGCAAGAGTGTGAAGGAAGGTCCAAGTGGCATTTCCAAGGTCCTCTTTAGTCACTGGTTGTGAGGCTTTACCCTATCAAACGAGAAAAATACAAAGCCTAACAGATTATCCACACAACTTGAATCATAGGAATGACTATAAAAGTATAAAGCACAAGAACACAAAGGCAATACAACATCGTTACCATGATAAGCAATTAACCTAAAAAGGGAAAGGAAAAAGAAAAAAAAAACCAAATGGGCGATAACCACTCTCCAAACTGCCAATCATTTGTTAAATACAGTATGAGTGAAAGAAATGGAAAATAGACATCCGAAAGGTTTGACGCACACAAGATGAAGTATGGAAATTGTCATATTTAACTTTTGCTAATAAGTCTAGAGCCTGTTCATAGCAGACTTTAGACCTCCAGGTAAACATCCATCACATTCCCTAGGCCGCGATATAGAACTTAAGCAAAAAAAATTCACAGCTGAGTAATTAGATGAGGTAATAGCATGCGACCTTTAGTTCTCTACGTTTGCATCACTCTTAGAACTAAAAAGTTGAATATCTCACACAGTCACACATTTAACAATTTCTGTGGGCATCCAGTTGCCTCAAAAAGAGAGGAAGTAATATGTCAGTGACCTCCAGAAGGATACGAGACGGATAGGCGGAACAAGGGCTATCAGCTATGGCAATCAATGGAGTCCGCAATATAAAATTAAAACCAACATCTTTAACCCCAGTGCCTTAAAGGCTCCCGCCATAAGGCGGGGTAAGGGGGGGTCGGATGCACGCAAGCCTTACCCCTATTGAAATATAGAGAGGCTGCGCACAGAAAATAAAAAATTACAAATTATTTGATCCACTGTCCACGTATCAGGCAAATAAAACCTTTTTAAATTGAAGCAGTGATGTTCATCAACACAGCTTCAAAGGTAATCAATCATTCAATAAGATCCTAATTAGATCCCATGGGTAAATCTCTTGAATAGCACAATGACTCCAAACCTAAATCCTACATCATTAAAAACGTACATATCTTCATTGAAATTGTCTCCCTGTCACATAGACACAAACTAAACAGGCTTAGGAAGGCAGATTGAAATTGTCTCCCTGTAACAGTCCTTGGCTTTGGGATATAATGGAATAAAGAAAAATGGCTAAAAAACTGTCTGTGCTTTTTATATTGTAAAGTAGCAGTCCGTCGGTGCGAATCTTGGAGCAAGTTTCATTTTGGGTCATCCGTGCACAGTCTCTCTATGTTTCAATAGGGGGTAAGGCTTGCGTACATCCGACCTCCCCTCACCCCGCCTTATGGCAGGAGCCTTTAAGACGCTGAGGTAATGATGTTTAACAGCAAGACTCTAAGATCATATTGAGGTCGAATATAGAATGTATTTTGACAAGGTTAAAGGGAAAGGGATGGGAGGGAGAAGAAAGAGCCATGTCCCATTGTGGAGACATTGAGTTGATTAAGGAGCAAGGGAAATTGGTTCCCTACAATTCCCTCCCTTTTCCTCCTCTAAACCTTTATCCAAAAAAGGCAACTCATTTTAATCCCTCTCTCCTCACCTCCCTTTTCTTCCAAAAACCTCGATTCAAACAAGTTCTTACGACGCTCCACATACTATGTACTTGCTTCAAGTTTACATTACCAGGGGTCGGTCTACTCACTTCTCATAATCTATAACTTAATTATGGGTAAGAATTAAAATTAAGAGTCAGAATCATCAAGTCGAAGAATTCAGCAATCTCTGATTTTAAACAAGTAAACAACAGCCCTCAGAAGGTTAAGATGTACACCGCCCCATCCCAGAAAGGCAAGAGAAAACGCATTGGGAAGCTCCTCATATAATAGTACAATTTACAAAGATTCTCAAACATCATTCCTTCAACTCTCAAGTAGCCTAAAAGAGACACCAAATAGCTGAAGAAACAATCTTGATAAGATTCAAGTTATAAACAAGCTCCAGCACCAGGCAATCGACATTGCATCATAACATTTCAACAAAAAATATCGTAAATGCTAAAGCAATACTTCTAATAAAAACTAAAAGCAGTTAAGCACATTAAAAAAGTCTACAACAAAAAGTGTGTTATTTTCCCCTCGAGATAAATAACAAAAAGAAGTTGCCATAAGCAAGATAACAACACTTGGAAGTTGGAACTCCCATCATTTCGCCCCAAAGATTTTAAAGCTTAGGACTTCATAATCACAGAATATAACCACAACGACCTATGTATGCAGCAATGTAATAGACCAGCAGAAAAGCAAGTTGTGAGCATCATTAGGGCACACAGTACAAACTACATTGTCACCACAAACGAGCAAATCGGAACCCTTCACCTCAACAATCAGCCAATTACTAGCACAAGACCGAAAAGTCGCTTTTGAATAACAAACAATCAAACATCATTTTTGACCCAACGTATCGAAATTCGCAACGGATAAAACCCATCAAAGTCTGATCACCATTCGGCCAGCATTAGACTTAATTCTGGTGTTAAAACACCACATTGTGCTGCAGAAAGCTTAATTATGAACCAAAATTAATCAAGTTTGATAGTGAAGACACCAAATTTTAACCCAAACAGTCAAAAATTTAGAATATCTACTCCAAAATGGGCAAGTTTGTAAAATTTCAGAGCAATTGAGCATCTTATGAAACAAGAAAAACTAAACCCACAAAAACATAGTCAAAAAAGATATTGTACAAAGTAAAAGGTGAAGTAAATGTAAAAAAAAAAAAAAACCTGGGTTGGGGTTGAATTGGAGAGAGAAAGTGGAGAAGGGTTTTGATGGGAAGGTGAAGAAGAAGAAGGGTGGATAAGTAAGCTAGGTAGTGAGGATAGTTGGATTTGAATACAATTTGAAATTGTTTGGAAAGCTTGGAATATTGATTTTAATGGGTTTTCAGACATTGTTGTTGTGAGGTTTAGGAGGGAGAGAGAAAACCAGAAGCGGGAGATTAAAGAGGAAGCTTGTAGAGGACGACTGGACGAGGGAAGGTGCGCCTTCTCGCTGAATGTTGAAGACTAGGGTGTGCATAGACCTGTCACACGGGTCCCTGAGCCAGGGTTGTCCCGATTCGAATTCTTATAACCCTATCTCCGAATGTCCCAGAAATTTCATTAGACGTGTCACATGTGACTTATCTAAAAAAAACTACGGTTTTCACAAAATATATACTCTGTAGGTTACAAATAGAAGAACCTTACTCTCGATGTTATGCTCGATTTTCATATGAGAGATTGAGATGTGTTGAATATCATAATTGTATTTTCATTAATGGGGCTATGAATTCGCATTTCACTTCGAGAAAGTTGTGATATCTTCTGGTTATTTCATGCGTAACCGAATAAGTATGTTTGTTCATGTGCTTTAATCCGCGTCTTTCCAAAAGTGATCTTGTCATTTCAGTTTCAAGAATTAAATGGGGATTGTAAAATCAAATTGTTTCCAGAACATTATCTTTGATGGATATATCATATATGAGCATTTTCGCCTAACACTAAAAATGTAGCATGCCCTACCTTATATAGTTTAGACCTACAATGGTGAGCCATTTGATCTTGGCACAATCTCTTTTCGAACACAGATGTTGAAGGACACAATGTCCATTTCCGAGTTATATAAAGCAGTCCATAGCTTCAGAAGCAAATGCCAAAGTGTCGTAACAAAATTGCAGAAGATTTCAGTAATCTGAAGATGTTCTTATCAAATACAATGACATATAAGGTGGGGTGTACAGATACTGGATTTTGGGACTTTACTATATCCAGCAAACAACTGGTGGTATATAAGATTTCAGAAGGCCACAGGACCCTATTTCATCCCTCTACTGCGCACTATGAATTCTAAGAATAGCTATATCGTAGGACAAAAGATATCGTAGGACAAAAGAATAACTAGAATAGAATGTGTTTTCTTACACCACGATCACTAAGCAAGCCTACAAGGAACCAAATAGACGTGTGCAGCTTTTTGGTATATACCCAAAACCCTTCAAAGTTATACCCAACTTCTTGAGGATTTTGTTCCAATAGAAGTTGCACTAGCTTGTGCATAAACACTGCTTCATTAGTTGCTTGCTTTCTCCAAATTTGCCATGTATGTCATGTAGACGGTCCAAATGTATGAAAACCCGTTGCTCACCAGTGGCTGCCAAAATGCAACATTGTATGAGATTTCAAAAAACCAAGCAGAAGCTAGGGTTAGTACAAGCTTAAGCTGCATGAATTACAAAGACAGAATTAACGCTCCAGCTGGCTTTGGTATGGTTTCACAGGTTCACGATGTCATGCACTTTCCGATCAAGCAATTTTAATTTATCAACCCAGTAGAGTGCTACAGAGCACAAAATCCAACAAATGGAGAAATATAAGTACCTGTAAGTGGACTGGGACAAATCTGAAAGTGATGAAATCACAAAGTGGCCAGTACATCACACCATTTAGCATTGTTGGAAGTAAGTCCCGCTTCAATCTTAGAACAATTTCTTTGCCATCTTCACCTGGACAAATGGCAAGAGCAAACGTAAGCACAGTGGGTCTAGTAGTCTACAGTATCCTTATCTGTCTCCAAATGATTAAGAAACAACAACTGTACTACAACAGAAACCAGCAAAAGGAAGACAACCCATCTTCAACAGTTAAGAAACCCGCCTCAGGAAATCGCCGGCACAGTCATTTACAGTAAGCACACTAAAATACTTAAATAACATAAAAAAAAACAACACCTCTCCAAATCATATTCCAATATAACGTCTGAACAACATCTCTTCAATCATGCAGAAATCAATGAAACTTCCATCATACAGAAAACCGATTCTTAACGATATGATGGCACTGCTCATTAGCTCTGTTCCAACCAAACATGGTCAAGTAGTAGATTTTATGTCTTTTGCATACATTTCATCATGCAACTATTGGGTCATTGAATTGTAAGGGAAGTTCTCGGTAAAAGTATGAAGTATCATCGTATTTCCTTTCTCCGCTTTTACAAACACAGGAAACGTTCATTCACAGTAATAATATGAAACCTACTAGCAACATGTACCACGGAATCCTAAGCCTACTTGGTTGGACAATATTCTCCCATCATTTTACCTTTAGATACCACACTTTAGAAGAGCAGAGTGATGTTGCATACATAGGCATATAGGATCCAACCTAATAATTGACGCATAACCATTAGGTATACTAGTTGCTACCACCACTACTCTACTACCAAGCCTTGTCAAGCATGATCATTTTTGCCTGATACTTGCTGCATATACAACTTCTAATGCGCACAGAATAGTTTCATGAAGGGCGCAGCAGCATATGTGATATGCTTTGTTAAAGTAATAACAAAAAAATGGAACAAAAGATGCACAAAACTTCAGCAGAAGCACATATCAAATAACTAACAGCCAAAAGACAAAAGAAGGAGCAGAGATTGTTTATGCAAGTTGTAGGTACCTTGCAAAGCAGCATTCAGTGAGAAGAAAGTAACAGTCATAATTGGTCCATAAACTGTCTGCCCTAGAGTCATTTTCTTCACTGTTGTGAGTAAATCTCGTCCTGGAAGTATTCTCGCAATGAAATTAAACCAATAATGCAGGGTAGGTCCTAAACACACCAACCCATATCCAGCCATACGCAAAGTCCTGATGAAGTCATATGGCTCGGAAGATTCCAATGCAATTGTCTGCAGAAAAAAGTTTAACCAACATCAATAACATGCATCATATGCAGACACTTGAAGTGTAAGTATTACTGAAAAGCAAGGGTAGATAGGGGGCGGAAGATTTGGGTGATGCATTTCCATAATAATGGCACATGTTTCCCAAACCCATTAGGCCATAACAAAAATACTCGCACATAGCAAATTCATTTGATAAAAGGTTAACTCATTCATGTGAAGAATAGAGTTCGACTTTCTTTTCCTTTGTTTGTTTTGTGAAAGTTCCAATGAGTAACTACTTTTTCCTTTTGTAAAATCCTTTCTTCTCAACTCATTCTACAGATGTTAGCCGACCCAAAATCATTTTTGTCGTTCTCTTCTTTTTTTTTTGGTATACCGCTCCGCGAGTGGTGGTGGTGGTTGTTGTTGTTGTCGTCCTTTCTTCTTTCTATTTTCTTCCGTTGCTTCCTTACCTCTATTTTTAGTTCCCATTCAAACCACTACCTTCGAGGCTTCCTCATCAAGATGTGTTTGAAGTGCTATTGTATATAGACATGCTTAATTGACGAGTGTTCATGCTCCACATGAACAGATGCTCTTTAAAAGAAAATCGCAAATACTTTCGTTAGCAATTATAATGGCTATTAGCTGCAGCTGGTCTTGTTTGTACCGATTAAAAATCCATCAAAGACAATAAAGAACAATACTTGAGTCCCAAACGATTTGTGTCAACTAACACAAATTATAACCCCAAATATTTTAGAGAGAGGAAACTAGAGAGAGAAAGTCCTTGAGCCCCAAGCAAAACATCTCCAAAAAAAAGGCACACAGCTCACCTTATTCTGAGTGGCTCGCCGGCGACGGTTCCCTCATCCTACTATTCTGGGTCGCCGGCGAGCCCATTCTCTTATCACCACGATTTAATTTCGAGCTGTCTTTGTTGTTTTCTATGCTCAATAAAGGGGAAGAACCTTCAAAGTGTCTGATCAATCGTTGTAATTGATCACGTATTACTTTAATTAATTGGCCAAGAGACACCTTTGTGCTTGAATTTAGAAGGCTGATGCATACAACTTACAGATAAGCCTTTCCAAATTTGGTGTTTCTTGTAGCGTTTGGAATTGAAAAGGTGTTTGCTTGTCTCCTAGCCTTGTTCAATTTCAGTGGTGGTCTTCTCTATTAGTTTAATTTTGTTTTCATTTCAATAAACGTTGGCTCAAGTTCGTGGGTCTGTTTAGAGTTGTTTCCGTTTGGCCTTTATAGCGGTTGCAGTGGGTTTATGTACAATGGATTCTGAGTATTGGAATATCAGATTTGAAAATTTGGGAGACGATTTTGTTTATCAAACGATGAAAGTGGATGACTTTGATAAGTTTTCTGATGAAAAGAAAATTTGTTGGGGTGAAGAGATGTAAGAGATTGGGAAATGGGAAGAACTATTATAAAAGAGGGGATTTCAGGGCAGCTTTTCTGATTTACGACACAATTGTTGATGGTATTGTTCCCGATCTTCCTACCAATCAAACGAGATACTCTAAATTTCAGAAATTGCTTTTCTCTTGTTTTCTGAATTTAGCAGCATGCCTCTTAAAATTAGAGTAGTACAGTAGAGTTATATCTCTATGTACTCATATTGTGTTGATAGATGGAAGTAATGCCAAAGGTTTCTATAGACGTGGTCAAGCTTACGAATTAATGGGTGATTTGCAAGCTGCTCTAATTGACTACCACCATGCTCTGGAATTTCAACCCGGGGATAAGCTACTTGATTTGGGAATTGCTAAGCTAGAGAAGAAAATAGAGGTGGAGCTATCTGACAATGACAATATTAGTTCCAGTCTAGGGAATCAGAGTCATAATCTTCCAGAGTTTGAGCAAGGGGCAAGAGAAGCCGAAGCTAGTGGTGCTGAAACTATTAGTGACACTGACCGGGTTATCGTTGAAGTGGGGGAGCTGTCTAAGAAGGAGACAAAGGTGAAAGATGTAACAAAGAAAAGGAGCTTAGGTAATGATGTTGCTACTCTGTTAAACAAGAAAGGTAGAAGAGACAGAGAAGTTGAATCCTCTGGTGCCAGCTACATGGAGATTCAAATGAACGATATCCCCTCTCATAAAAAAAAATCTTCGGACTACACTTGTCATACCAACCCTATTCTGAATACAAAGCATGAGTTTGCCAATGTGAAGAATGTCCAGTCGCACCTAAAGATTTGCTCCACTGATTTGGAAAAATTGAAGCAAGGACAAGAACTTGTTTTTTTACAACATCCGCCCCCTTTCAGTTCTAAAGGTTCGCACTTTCGAACCTAAGAAAAACCATCTTGAAGAAGACCCTTCACGACCAAGTTGCGTGGGTAGCAGAGGTCTTCAACACTCCCGGGATACTGTACAAAATGGCCAAGCTCACCATGGCCATAATGGTGATATCCAGGTTGTTGCTCCGGCTAATATTTTTAGCATGTCCATTGATGCAGAGGTTTCTCCGAGTAGCATGTCCCAGATTGCTTCGACTCCCCCGAGTTTTATACCCCTTCATACGGAACTTTCCACAGATTTGAACATTCCAGCTCTCAAGCCAAATGACTTGCCATTAGGCATGGAATTCTACGAACCGCCGCAGAGTGATAACTTTGCTTGTTTCAGGTTTCTGTCGCAGGCTAAGGCTCGATCGCGCTCGCTTGCCATTCCCGGAGGCTGCACTCTTACAAAGTCGATCTTCTTCAAGGGATTGATTCCATTGATGTACAACAACAAGAAAGCTAAAATGAGGAGGATGCCCACGCGTACTCGTAAACGGAAGTTGCTTAGACTTTTGTTGTCTGATCTTTGTTTTTTTCCAAACAAAAAGTTGTGTGTGCCTAGTATTAAGTATGTTAGTACTACTAGTGGTCTAGTAGGTGTAGTGCCTGGTTGTGTTAATCAGGCTGTGTCGGGTCTTTGTTGAACTCTCTATTTTAAGTTTGCCTTCGCCAAAAAAATAAAAGTAACACAAATTGTCATTAAGGAACAAATGAGACTAAATGAAGCCAAGCCTCATCACGACATGGGTTCTTCCCTCCACCCACTCCAACCCCATATGTTCCGCAATCTAAAGTAGACTCATATGGCCCTTTTTAGATCTTCCCTTATACCTAATAATAGTACCACTCTGGGCACTCCCCCACTCTGGAATCTCATAACCGGCACCCTACTTTAAAGTTACAAGGAGCACAAGTGCACAACAATATATGCATGGAAGACCTGGAAAAACTACGACCTCTGTGGCAAAAGCCTTGTCAAAGCAATTAAAAACTGCAGTTGTCAATCAATACAAATTACAGGTAGCAGTGCATCACAAAGGTTCTGCACTTCTTAGTCATTATTCTTCTATCTTCCCTCTGTCAGAAGAGAACTCATTTAGAGTAAACATTTAGTTTTTTTTACCAATATGAACAAAGATCTCAATTTCAACAACAACAACAAAAAAAAAAACTTGTGATTTCACAACTCCTGAATGCGCTATCAGCTTAGAGCTTTGCCTTCTTCAAAGATGGCACTTAAAATATCAGCAGAAAAGAGAGTTTGCAAGAACCTTTCTAAAAATTAACTAATAAAAGAACTCAGACATTGAGATACCTAACCAAAATAATACATCTTGTGTATATAACACCAATACCAAGTTCTAACTATCTAAGGCAATGTTCCCTTCAACATCTACCTAAAGTTGTTATTTTTCCAAACTTTTCTGTAATTAAGTTGCTTTCGAAGTTACGTCTGCTAAAATGATTTCAACATCACTCAACTGTGTCAATATCAAGCCAAACTTATTTGCACAGAACCGTCTCTATTCCTTTGTTCCCCGATTACTCTAAGAGCATGATTGGTTGAACGGGTGTAATGTAATCACCATAACAATTCATTCAGCACAAAAATAGCTGAGAAATTAGGATACGACGAGAAAGGTTGTAATCACCATTCCAAGATAGGAGCTCCCATTGCTTCAACTCATGTAATACCTATGACTTATGTAATCAACATTACCATGTTTTACGAGTAATCAAACTCGCCCTCTTCATGTTATTAACCTCTCTTCTCCTCACTTCCTAACCAAAGACCCCATTACATTACAAGCTTGATCGCCTACTACCAAACGTACCCTAAGAAATACACCAACCATAAGAGCCTCAGCGCGGTCTGAGTAGGTCCAAAGCTCGAAACTTTTGCAGCATTACCCCGATTCAACTAAAGAAGCGTATGTGTTACACTAATTTTAAAACTACCACTATCAATTCAACCATATATATACTACGGAATACTTACATTACAAAATCAAACAAATACCAAATTCACAACCACAAAATCAAATCGTTCCATATAAAAACTCGAATTCGAAAAACATTTCACCAATTATAGCAAACAAAAACATAAACAAAAAAGCAGTAAAAAGAGAAAATTACCTGAGAAGTTAAGTCAGCGGCAATGTAAATTAAACAACAAGTAACACTCTTGGTAAGAACAGGTCGAGAATTAATCATCCCCAAATACCACTCAACAAACCCATTCTTCGAAAACGCCTTCGATATTGATTTCGACAACGAATTAGAAGAAGAAGAGGAAAACCCAGAAACGGGTGACCCGAATATAAACGGGGAAGGAACTTCAACATCTTTACCAGACTTCCTAAACAAGTTTGAGAATCTGGAATAATGCTTAACATACTGCTGCTGATAATGTTGTTGCTTCGCCCCCGAATTAACCCCATGATTATGAATCAGATTATAATTATAATTATAATTATGATTGTAATGATTGTAATTTGGACCGCCGGAAGACATGAAATGGCGACAGTTTGTGACCAACTTGGGTTTTCTAAGAAAAGCGGTCGCCATTTCTTTCTCAGTTCACTCTCTCTCTCTCTCTCTCTGGAACAATGTGGGAGGAGGAGAGAGGGTTTTAAGAAGGGGTTAATGAAGTTCCTGGATTGTGGCAAGGGGACCTTTTTTTGTGTTTATATATGAGGACCAAGGTTGTTGTTTGGGGAACACGTGTTTTTTGCTAATACGTGGTGTTTTTTCCTTTTTTTTCTTCTTCTCAAATGGTTGACGGCTTGACGCTACACAGGTGGGAGAGGGCAGAGTTGGTGGATTGTTGGCTTTGTTGCTCGCTTGCGAATGCTGCGTATTTTTTTTTTTTTTTTTTTTTTTGCTTTTTTTTTAAACAAAAGTAAGAACAAGTACGTGAGACCGAGACGTATGACCCTTCTAGTGGGTATCTTCTAACTTATATGACGATAAGATAAAAGAAAAGGGGGACGGAGGATCCGGGGATATCCTAAGGTTGCGGAATGTTTTGACCTCATTAGGCAACCCAGTCAGCCGCTTGATTGGCTTCGTGAAAGATATGCGTGATGGTAACGTGATGGAATTACAAGAGACATCATTCATGATTCCTCAAACTCTCAAGTACCCAAAAGAGACACCACGTAGCTGAAGAAACAATCTTAATCACTTTCAAATTACAAGAAAAACTCCAGCACGAGGCAATCCACATTGCATCATATACAACATTTCAACAATAAAAAAAAGCACATAATCATAATTGTTAAAGCAATACTACGGTTGTGTTTGGTAGCCGTAGTTGTTCGGGTAGCTTTTAGCTGTTGAGTTAGCTGTTAGCTTTTGGCTGAAAAGTAGCTGTTAACAATGACGTGTTTGGCACGACCAGTAGTTGTTGATTTATTAAAATGATATACTCCCTCCGTCCCCATTTAAACACCCCGGTCTATTTTTTACGTGGATTAAGGTGGTTTGGTTTGTTTATTGTTGTTGAAAATAATTGGTGGTTTATTTATAATTGTTGAAGATAGTGGGTGATTTGTTTATTATTGTTTGAGATAATATGTGATTTGTTTATTATTTTTAGAGATAATGGGTGGTTTGTTTATTGTTTTTGGAGATAGTGGATGGTTGACATGTGGTGAAAACTTACCCCATTTAGAAAGTTTTGAAATGGGGTGTTTAAAGAAAGACACCCCGAAAAGGAAAGTGGGGTGTTTAAAGGGGGACAAATGGAGTATATCATAAAATCAGAAAATCAGAAAAATGCTACTTTGTAGGGGAAATGCTACTTATTATAGGATTTGTCAAATGCCCCTTCAACGCTAAATGTTACTTCAAATGCTAGTAACAAATGTAAAGCCAAACATGTCAAGTAGAATTCTGACTTGGACAAAACGCTAAATGCTACCTTCTACTTGGCTATCAAACATACGCGAATCTAATGAGAACAATAAGCAGTTAAGCACATAAACTATAAACAAGAGAAGGGGTCTACAACAAAAAGAAATTTAGATGAACAACAACAAAAACAAGTTATAGTGAGCTAAATAGCAGAACATGTAACTCCATAATTTCGCCTCAAAACTTCATAATCACAGGATATAACCACAATGACTACAACAATGTAATAAATCAACTGGAAAAAAAAAAAAACAAATTGTCGGCATCATTAGGGCACACTGTACATACTACATTTTCACCACAAACGAGCAAATAGATGACCAAAGATTAGCCTTAGCGGTTTTAAGGTGTTTGAGGGTTGTTTTCGTTCGAATTGTTATATATATACGCACATCTGCATGTTCTAAAAGATGTATTAGACCTATCACATGTGACGTGTCGAAAAAAAAGCTAAGCTTATCACACAGTCTTTAGGTCACCATCCAATAGACTAACCTAGCACTCAACGTTAATACGTTATGCTCGACTTTTGTATGAGAGATTGCTATAATGTTGAAGACTACTTTAATTTCTAGTTTTTTTTTTTTTTTTTTTTTTTTTTTTTTTTTTTTTTTTTTTTACGGATACTTTCTATTTCAAAGAATGAGATGTGTTCTAATTGCATTTGAGGTGCATTTTATTTTAGGACATGTGGAGGTGCGGATATAAAGAATACATTTGTCGAATGTTCATTCAAGGGACTATGAACTCGCTTTTGACTTCAAGAAACTTGTGATGTCTTCCAATTGTTTCATGCGTTACCAAATAAGATTATAGGATGAGGCATTTTTCTTGGGACAATCTATTCGAACACATATGTTGAATGAGGGCACAATGTCCACTTCTGGATATAATGCAGTCCATAACTTCAGAAGCAAATGCCACATTTTCGCAACAAAATTGCTGTTAAAGATTTCAGTAAACTGAAGATGTTATTTTCCAATACAAGCCGTGGGGAAACAGACATATAAGGTGTGTTCAGAAACTGGATTTTGGGACTTTACTATATCCAGCAAAGAACTAGTGGTATAGAAGATTTCAGAAGGCCACAGGCGGACCCTATTTCATCCCTCTACCGCTTCTAAGAATAGCTCTATCGTAGGACAAAAGATATCGTATGACAAAAGAATAACTAAGCAAGCCTACAAGGCTCAACCAAATGGATGTAGGCAGCTTTTTGGTATGGTATATACCCAAACCCTTCAAAGTTGAAGCAAATGGCCAAGATTCTGCCATTCATACCCAACTTCTTGAGGATTTTGTTCCAATAGAAGTCGCACTAGCTTGTGCATAAACACTGCTTCATTAGTTGCTTGCTTTCTCCAAATTTGCCATGTAAGTCATGTAGACGGTCCACATGTATGAAAACGCATTGCTCACCAGTGGCTGTCAAAGAGCAACATTGTATGAGATTTGAAATAAAACCAAGCCTAAGCTAGGGTTAGTATAACCTTAAGCTGCATGAAATACAATGACAGAGTTAAAGCTTCCAGCTGGCTTTGGCATGGCTTTCCATGTTCACGACTTCATGCACTCTCCGATCAATCATTTTATTTTATCAGCCCCAGTAGAGCGCTAGAGAGCATAAAATCCAATAAATGGAGAAATATAAGTACCTGTAATTGGACTGGGACAAATCTGAAAGTGATGAAGTCACAAAGTGGCCAGTACATCACATTATTTAGCATTGTTGGAAGAAAGTCCCGCTTCAATCTTGCGACAATTTGTTTGCCATCTTCACCTGGACAAATGGCAAGAACAAATGCAAGCACAGTGAGTCTAGTAGTCTACAGTATCTTCAATTTGTCTCCAAAAGAAGAGCAATAACTACTGTACTACAACAAACACCAGCAAAACGAAGACAACCCATCTTCAACAGTTAAAGAAACCAGCCTCAGATTATCATCGGCACAGTCATCTACAGTAAGCACACTTAGATACTGAAATAACATCGAGAACAACAACTCTCCGAATCACGTCCGATATAACATCAAAACATCACCTCTTTAATCATGCAGAAAACAATCCCATTGCGTCATTAAATTGTCATGGAATTTCTCAGTAAAAGTATCATCGTATTTCCTTTCTCCCCTTTTACTATTTCTTTCCTTCTGAGTTCCTTAAAGTCCCAAGTTCATGTCAGCCAATTACTGGTTGAGAACTGAATATATCCAGATAATCATATAAAGTTTCTAACTGTACTTGATTGGAAACACAGGAATGTTAGATCACAGTAATAATATGAAACCTTCTAGCAACATGTACCAAGGAATCCTGAAAGCTTCGACTTGGTTGGACAAGATTCTCCCATCATTTCACCTTTAGCTACATTTCTTTAGAAGAGCAGATTGATGTTGCAGACTGGTTGCTCCGATCATTATAGGATCCAGCCTAGTTATTAATGCATAGCCATTAGGTATACTAGTTGCTACCACCACAAATAGACGACTACCGAGTCAAGCATGATCATTTATGCCAGATATGTGCTGCATCAACAACTTAGCTTCTACTGCGCACAGGATAGTTTCTTGAAGGGCACAGCAGTATATATGACATGCTTTCTTAATATATACGCAAAAAAAATGGAGCAAAAGATGCACAAAACTTCAGCAGAAGCACTGAGCAAATAACTAACAGCCAAAAGACAAAATAAGAAGCCGCAACTGTTTATACAAGTTGTAAGTACCTTGCAAAGCAGCATTCAGTGAGAAGAAAGTAACAGTCATAATTGGTCCAAACACTGTCTGTCCTAGAGTCATCTTCTTCACTGTTGTGAGTAAATCTCGTCCTGGAAGTATTTTCGCAATGAAATTAAACCAATAATGCAAGGTAGGTCCTGAACACACCAAACCATATCCACCCATACGCAAAGTTCTGATGAAGTCATATGGTTCAGAAGATTCTAATGCAAATGTCTGTAGAAATAAAGTTTCACCAATATCAATAACATGCATCCTATGCAGACTGTTATACTTTGATAAAGCAAGACGGGTAGTATTACTGAAATGCAGGGTATATAGAGGGGTGGGGAATTTGGAGTGATGCATAAGCCCATAACAACAAATACTCACACATAGCAATTCATTTATAAAATCTTAACTCGTTCATGTGGAGGATCGAGTTTGACTTACTTTTGGTATCGTTTCCTTTGTTTGTTTTGCAAATGAACTACTTTTTCCTTTTTTAAACTCCTTTCTTAACTTATTCTAAAGATATTCAAACTTTTTTTTTTTCAAAAATATTTCAAAAACCCTCACTTAAAATATCGGCATAAAAGAGAGTTTGCAAGAACCCTTCTGAAAATGAGACATACATATTGCGTATGTAATATCGACACCAATTCCCCCCAACATCTAGCTAAAGTTGTTATTTTTCCAAACTTTTCTGCAATTAAGTTGTTTCTGAAGTTACTTCTACTGAAATGATTTTAACATCACTCAAACTTTCTCAATAACAACCCAAACTTTTTGCAAAGAACCGACCCTATTCCTTTCTGCCCCGAGTACCCTAAGAGCATGATTAATTGAAGGGGTGTACTCTAATCACCATTAGAAGATAGGAGCTCACATTGCTTCAATTCAACTCATATAATGACAGTTACTTACTTACTCATGTAATACCTATAACCTATGTTATCACCATTACTTGCTTCAATTCAACTCATCTAATGATGGTTACTTATGCAATACCTATAACCTATGTTATCACCATTACATGTTTACAAGTAATCAAACTCGCCCTCCCCCCCCCCCTCATGTTATCAACCTCCCTTCTCCTTGCTTCCTCGATTTCGACCCAATTTAAACTAAACATACCCCATTACACTACAAGGCTAATTGCCTGATACCAAACGTACCCTAAGAATTACACAACCACATGAACAATAACAGACTAAGCGCGGTCTGAGTAGGTCCAAAGCTCGAAACTTTAGCAGCATTTCCCCGATTCACCTAGAGAAGCGAATAACTAACACCACTTCTTTGATTAGAGAAGAAGCACTACACTACAAGGTTGATTGCCTCTACTACCAAACGTATCCTAAGAACTATACAAGTAACAAAGCTCGAAACTTTCGCACTTTCGCAGCATTACTCCTACTCACCTAAGGAAGCGTATGACTTACACAAATTCTTAACACTACAATCAATTCAACCTATATACTAGTAATACTACTTATGTCCTATGGTACATTATAACATCAAACAATACCAAATTCGCAATTACATTATACCATACAAAACTCACATTCGAATATCACTACACCAATTATAACAAAAAAAAAAAAAAATACTACAAAAAAAAAAAAAAAATTACCTGAGAGGTTAAGTCAGCGGCAATGTAAATTAAACAACAAGTAACACTCTTGGTAAGAACAGGCCGAGAATTAATCATCGCCAAATACCACTCAACAAACCCATTCTTCAAAAACGCATTCGCAATCGAATTCGACGAAGAAGAGGACAAAAACCCAGAAACGGGTGACCCGAAAATAAACGGGGCAGGAACCTCAACATCTTTCCCAGACTTCCTAAGCAAGTTTGAGAATCTTGAGTAATGCTTAACATACTGGTGTTGATATTGTTGTTGCTTACCCCCGGAATTAACCATATGATTATAAATCATATTATAATTACAATTATGATTAAAATTTGGACCGCCGGAAGACATGAAATGTCGGCAGTTTGTGATCAAGTTGGTTTTTCTAAGAAAAGTGGTCGCCATTTTTCTCAGTCCACTTTGCCGTGAGTGAATGAATGAAGTTCCTGGATTGTGGCAGGGGCCTTTTTTGTGTTTATATATGATGAACAAGGTTGTTGTTTAGGGAACACGTGTTTTTGTTTTGTTTTTTTTTAATGTATGAATGATGATGAGTGGAGGAGTTGACTGTAATGTGAGTGTTCAAATGGTTGACGTTAGACAGGTGGGAGAGTTGGTGGATTGTTGGCTCGTTTGCTCATGATGCGTATTACGGAGTATATAAGTTTTCGGGGAGTTGTCCACGTTTCTTGTTTTTGGAATTTTTTTTGTGTGTGTGTGTGTGTGCGTGTTTGCTAATGTCAGCCAGATCCTAATTCTTTTTTTTTTTTAAATAAAACGGAAATACATTAATATTGTCGTCAAATGTCACTTACATCAAAAATTTTGAAGATACAAATATCATCAAATAAATCTAATTGACACAATTATTCTCTCATTAACAAATTTGATCCCTTGCACGTCGACATCTTTGCGTCTTTCATCGGCATCGGAGATCTATGTAACTCGAAGAAGAAAAGACAACCGACGTAGTTAATGGTATTTGATCCTGAATTCAGCATCTAACGCAACGTCATGACAAGATTAATGAACATCAGAGCCTTGGAGAAATCTCGCGAATCTCAGTATAAATCCACCTATATGGTGGTAGAGATACCTTCTCGAGGAGGTAGAAACGAGATATTATTGATAATAACTAGTAATAATTAATTAACTAGGATGAATGATAAGAAAATTGGGGCTTACCACCATCTAATTGATGGCTGGTAGCCCCTAGATTTGGATTTAGATTTAGAGGGTAGGGTTTTTGAGAGAGAAGGAGGGGGTATTCTCCTGAATAATTAATCAAAGAGATTGCACAATTTGTTTTTCAGCAAGATCCTAATTCTAACTATATTTTTCGCAAAATCAAATTGATTGCGGAGCGAAACTAAGCTCGACTCAATGACTTAGTTTAATGGTAAATGATGGGCTTAATAGCCCATGGGAGAGATCCCGAAATATCACCTGTTGAACCTAAATGGAGTGAACACTGATCAGTAATTTAGCTGGGTCAGTTCAACGAGAATCGATGAGCTTGTAACTGAGTTCATGCAGCTAGTGGTCAGTCTAAGCACTATCAACCGTCATAAAGCTAGTGTGTTAGTGAGTTAGTCCGTCTCTTTGACATGTCCCCTTAGTTTACAGACAAGTGCACAACATCATTGACTGGTGGTAAACTTTTTTAGGATAAATCACAGTTTTTAATTTTTATGGTCCTTTTGGTGTGAAACTAAAATTAAAGGTTGAGTTCACTCGCATTTTCAATCAACAAAATAACAAAGTAAGAGTAGAAATAATAAGGTTTACAAGATTCCATATAAAAGTTTAAATATAAACATTTAGAAAGAAAGTAAGAAATTTATAGCCGAACTTATAGAAACCCCTACTTCTTATGTTTGTTTCCGAATGTCGAAGTGATCCTTGCACATGATCCAATTGTAATCGACTAATTGCTTTGGAGACAAGAATCCAGCTCAACTTCGAGTCATATAAAGATAGGCTCAGGGCTCACGCATCATCATTTAACATTCATATCTCTAATATATTTAAGAAATATGGCTAATTATTACTCGTGAATTTGTAATGAATACTTAGAGAAGAAGTTTTTTTTTTTTTTTCCATGAAGTACTCCATAAATAATCAAATCAAATAATATGGAGGATTTTATTATTCAATCAGAATTCATATTTGCTGGATAATCCTTGTTCAACTCCTCGTGGTCGGCGAGATTATATATCAATTGAATCATATTAAAACTAACAATTTTGTAATTTGACAACTTTTGTAAATGACACCTAACAATTTGTGCAGTAGTAGAATAGAATATAACTTGATCTTACTCATATTATTATACCACATCACACAGATAAGAGAAGCCAACTAAAATCAGCTAGTTTCCCCCAATTAAGTTCTTAATAACAAACAACAACCCTTTCATGCTAGTTTCCTCATGTAAAGTCGAAGAGTTCAAAAATAGCGGATTCATATGACAATTCATGTTAGTTTCTTAATTTTTTATTTTTTTTTGGACGGACATATCATGTTAGTTATTACACGGTGAAACTGGGAGGATTCAAAGATTTCAGACCACACGTCACAGCGGATGTTGTATTGTTTAATTTGCTGCAGCAATGTACATAATAAACTTGGGACAATGTAGATTCATACATCTGAATCAACAACAATAAATGGTGGGATCTGTAGCCTAACATAAACTCTGAACTAACTAATGTGGTAACTGATAAATCATACTAACTAATTTAACTCTGACTGTGCAAAAACATAGGTCTAATGTATTCAGTAACTCAGACTAGTATTACTGATGCTCATGCAGGTGTTGCGCGCTTCTCCTCTTCTTCTGCTTTAACCCAAGCAGCCTGAAACATACAGCATTGCAGATTTGTCAGTACAAACAAACAAACAAACAAACAACAACAACAACAACAACAACAATAACAAAACATTAGTCCCAAATTGTTTTGGGGTCAAGTGACAGTAATCACCATATAAGACAGTCATGCGTGAGTGCAATGACAGAATTTTCAGTTCTAAGAAGGAAATTACTGTTAATATGAAACAATTAGCAGGATATTATTCGGTGCAGGTTTGTCAGTAAACTTGCCTTGTCTCGTTGGAGTCTTGAAACATGAGGCCGCATAGAATTGCCTAAGCCCATGCCTCCCCAGCTTTCTAGTAGCTCTCTTTCCCTTGCTTCACGTCTAGACATTGTTGAGTGTTTGTTCCCATCTTCTGGTTGTTCAGATGCAGTCACAGTCTTTTCTTTTTCGATTCTTGACTTGTGCTTAACAAGAATCTGGTCCAAACCGCCAACAGCTGAGTCCACCTTTGGCACTGTCTCCCTTTTCTTTACTTCGAAAGAATCTCTAGCAGCACGCTCCATTTTCGCTTTCTCTAGTCTAGAAACATGTTTTACCAGACACTTGTCCAAACTCTCACATTGTGTTTCCTTGGTTTTTCCTGTCTGCCTTTTGATATAACTCCAGTTTGTACTATCCACTCTGTGTACTGGCTTCACTAAAACCTTGTCAAGGCTTTCTTCTTGCCCAACATTTTCATCTTGGACTTCTTTTTCATTTTCTTCCATTTCAAGAGGGGCAGTTCTGTTGGAGTCAACATTCTCCTTCTCTCTTTCCTCTTCAGTCTTGTGCTTCGCCTCCTGGACCTCTCTTTCAAGCTTTGTTACATGTTTAACCAAGCACTTGTCCAAACTAGGAACTGCACTGTCTTCTTGCTTCAGATTCCTGCTTCTACTGTACTTGAGATTCTTTCCTAATTGTTTGCCATCAACGTTAGATGACTTCTGATTTCTCTTTGCTTCTTCAACCTCTCTCTCAAGTTTCGATGAATGTTTAACCAGTACACTTGCCAAATCTGGAATATCATCAGGAATGCTACTTTCAACATGCTGAGAACTATCATGCTTCCTGTCAGCATCACTCTTGAACTCTGCCTTTCTTGCATTCTTAGCATCTTGCACTTCCTTTTCAAGTCTAGTCATTTTCTTAACCAAAAACTTGTCTAAACTTGGAAGTTCCTGTTCAACTTGTTTTGGCCTGAGTGCAGCGTGCGTGAAATGCTGTTCAATACAGGCCGCAGAACTATGACTCCCAGTCTCTGCTAAAGCAGCATTCAGCCCACAAGTTGCAACAATCGTAGCAAGAGATGCAAGTTCCTCTTCGTTAAGGCCCTTCAGCCTTTGAAGCATCATACTGACAAGTTCTGGCCCAGTAAATTTCTGAGGACTCAACTTCTTCCTGGATCTCCGTGCAGAACTAGGGCCGTCTTGACTTGGTGCTGCCTCTACTTCCGACCCAGTGTCAGACTCAGATAGCTCCTGACTGTCAGGGTTTTCACTGATTTTCCTCAGCAAGTCCTTGAAGTCATCTTTGTTGAAAGAAGTATAGTGTGCTAGCTTGACGAACGCTGTTTTAACTGCAACTGCTACTTGCTTATCCACCTCAAAAGCAGTTTCAAATGATGCTTTCACAGTGTGAGTGGTAGACCCTTTGCCACTGGTTGAGGATGTTTCAATCTCAAAATGTTTCCGTGGTCGGTCAGGTGCATCATACATGATCACTCCCTTAGCTGTTGCAGCCTCTACTGCCTCAGCTACTTCCTTCTCTGCCTTCACCAGTAGAGCATCTGCTTCTTTGTTTGGTATCCTGCAAAAGCTCAAATTACGCGTAAGTGAAGCAGAACCCAACCACAATGATCAACTTGGTGTTAAGCAACATATGCAAAACATACCTAGCTGCTTTGAGAATTCTGCACCAAGATGCTTCAACCATAGCAGCTTTTCGAGCCTCCATAACCTTACGAGCAGCCTCTTTCGCAGCCATTTTCTCTCATAGTACCCTACAATAATGAGGATTTGTGTGACCTAACGTCTCATCAAGAGTATCATTCATGCCCCCAGCTTCCTGTAATGCAGTAAAAGTACTTCCTTAATTTCTTCATAATACAATCTCTTAACTAAACTGCAAACTATGAACTGTGATTCACAAGAAGGTACCTGCAGTGATTTTATTTTCCTCTTCAAGTAAGACTCTACCTTCTTTCGTGGAAACCAATTAATCGGAGAGGTTTTCCGATGAGGTGGCTTCTTAATCTGGGATGTTACTCGATTTAGAGCATTCGCCCCAGACGGAGGACTACCCTTAGGTGACCTAGTCTGCATTTCCCAACAGAGTCAGAAAAAACTTCACCAATAGATCAACAGAATGCAATGTATCACAAATTCCCAAAGATTAAACGTATTTCACAAGTGACAAGGGACACATTTCCCTCTCAAGAACTCAGCATGCTCATAATAATCCACCCAACACGAAAAAAGTTAATGTGAACTAAGCTCGAATTTTTAGCAAAAGAACCTTACAAAAATGAGGTGGCGAAACATTGTCAAAACATCAGAAAGATTTCAAGTAGCCGAATAAAAATGTGCCTTCTTCAACAAAACCCAACAAAAATGTGCCTTCTTCAACAATAATGATAGCGTCTCTTTCAATTAGAATTCCTCTCACATATTCAACCAAACGTAAGATTCAAGCAAACGGACACTGTAATTAATTAATTTACCAATAATCATGGTTAGAAACTTGAAAATAATCAACAATTATACTGACACTGTAATTAATTAATTTACAATAATCAATCAATCAATCAAATTACCAATAATCAGTAAAATTATAACCAAAAGACTTCAAATTTCTTCAAATTAAATTTACACACAATTATATATCTTTTAATTATCAAAACCCTCCGCATAAATTACCAAGAAATTCAATCCGAATCATCAAACCCTAATTTTATCATCAAATTTCCAACATTTATAAAAAAAAAATCATAGAAAAAATAGTACCAACTGAAAACAAAATCCAAGAAATGGGAAATAGATAAAAATTACCTTGGGAATCTTAGAAGCAGAAGAGAAAGTGTCAGATGAATCAAGAGTATGTGATTTATCAGCAGCAGAAGATTTCGTTGTACGCGATTCAATGCAACCCAAATCAATGCACCCCAAATCCATGATTTCTTTCTAATTTCCTGGAATTATATAATTAATCAATCTAATTATTATGATTCAATCGAATTGCTGTTGATTGTTGCGTGAAGAAGAAGATCAGAAGATGATGATGATTTGGTGGGCTTGTTCTTAGTTTTTTTTTTCCAAGATTTGGGTGTGAGGAATTATTGATTAGTGTGATTAGGAGGATATGAGAATGATTAGATAGAGAAGATTAAGTATCCGTTATGAACAAATGCAATGCTTTGAGAGTAAGAAAAGGGAGGGAGGTTCTTTTGCCTCCAACGGTCGAATTTTATTTCTGTCATCTCCTGCTACTCGGGTCAGTCGGGTGTAATCCTTATCGCTATTTGGGCCTTTAGGGGGGGGGGGGGCAACCCCTCGCGCCGTTCGGATTGGGTTCGGATTTGATATTTCGAGTTTAGTGTTCGATGAATAGTGCTCGCATCTTGTTTAGGTTTCGCCGATTTCGGTACAATCATATTCGAGTCGGTACAATTTCGGTCATTCTAGCTGAGGAACACGCGAATTTCTGGGTGTATTGCCAAAGAAAATGTAAACAAACGCATGGAACGGGTTTATTCAGTCCAACCCCATTCTTCATCCCACGAGTTGATGAACCAAACAGGCCCTTAAATCGTATCAATGTAGCTTATTTTATTAAGCTAGTTGGTTAACATTCCAGCATTTAGCTACTAATTCAGCTAGTTTTACCAAACATAGCCTAAGTGATTCAACTTTTGATATAGTTATTTAGATGTTTGATTACTCGAGAAGGGTCTGGATCGAATTATTTGAGGTTTAGTTTTATTATATTCTTTATACCAATATGTGGTTTGACAGACGGCAAAGAAACTCTCCTTAAATGTGAATGGTTGAATTCTATAACTTCATTTACGTATCGATCACAATCAAACCCTAATTACCATCCAAATTAAAGGGGTCTCTCTCTTGCTTTATCCCATCAACAATACTCCATTTAACAAAAATTCCACACTTGCAAAAATAAGAAGAAATGTACTTGTTTTCAGTTAACTACTTTTACTCGAACAAGAGAACCCAACAATGATGCAAAAATATCTATGTCCATCCATAAATTATAAGCTATGGCATAAAACTGTAATGTCAAGAGTTTAAAACCACCAAAATTTCTTTTCCTTGATATAAAGTTAAACTCTTACCTTGCAAATGTGTGACTAGTTTCCCCACTAACCTTCACTTCACTGGCTAGGTGGTGTTGTATGTGGAGTATTAACAATAATATAGATTCTCAAGTAGTCCAATCTATCTAATCTAGCTACCCCCTTAAAATTCATATATATTTGGTACTATAAATTACTACATCATCATCAGAAAACTACTCATCATAACCTTGTAGAACATAAAAGAACACTGGCTATCTATTGCTGATTTTTGTTGTTGATTTGCTTGTTGTAGGCAACAAGCTCTCATTACGTTATTTCCTCGGATATGTCTCGAACAACCAAACTTGTGGGACGGGCTAACATAGCTCTATTCAGGTGCGTGTATGTACCTTAACTTGATTAAAAATTCAGTATATACTTATAAAAATTAACTTAATTACGTAATTAATTTGCTTTTTTACAATCTTTGTCATTTGTGGGTTTGAAATTGTAATGTGATGATCGATCTATCTCATTATTTATCGGTAATGTGGTTGATTTATTAGGCGTTACTTCGAGAACATGAATGTATTCAATGTCATTGTTCTATCTTCACCTAAAAGATGAATTTCCGGAGCCAAAGATGCTGAGGTGCATGAACAACTTTGCTCAATCCAAAAAGAACTCCAAAATAAACAATATGTGCTAATACAAGAATAAGCATGTTTATAATACTCTAGGACAGGGGCAGACCCTGATGTTTAATTTCTTTTGCTAATCAATACCTCTTTCCTCCCCCACATTTTGCTTAATTTCGTAAGATTAAGAATATTAGGAGATCATAACGACTTTAAGAGATCATATATATTCTTGATATTCCTAAGATATTGTATTTTACATGCATACATCATATATATCATATTCCGTCACACGTTTAGATTACTTGGATTTTACCACTAACCTTCTCGTGAGTCGTGACTACCATTAGTTGGTGTGTTTGTTGTGTATTACATAGAACAGTGAAGATTCTCAAGTATAAATTAAACTGATAATCTAGCCCCAGCATATGATTCATGTATAGTATAGTAGTAGTGTAGTTCTCCATGATCAGGAAACTATACGATACTCTGCATACTCACAAGTCATAAGTCATAACATTGAAGATTAGAACATATATATATATATATATATATATATATATATACTGGCTATGCCTATACACAATTTATAATCGACACATAACAAGCTTTCCTTACGTCGTTGCTTTGGATATGGATCGAACAATCAAACTTGCTGCATGCATGGGCTACTATAGCTCTCCTAAGGTGCGTGATTAATCACATACTAACATCATGACTATTCATAATTCATGCATTCAAACTTTCCCTAGGTATGTTTGTACGAGTAGCGTAGCTCACTTAATAAATCGATCTGTGTTTAATATCACGTTCAGTCTTTCGAATCCTTAACATTTGATTTGAATACGTGATCAGAAGAATTCAAACTAAGCAAATGTCGAAACTTCAAGAACTAAGGAAGCATCCGTTAGCATAAAATCAGAACAAATCAACCTTTTACTCAATAATTCTACATTTATACTGTATGTTGTATGTTGTATTGTTCGAACTTACGGGTTTGAAATTTTCATGATCAACCCCTTTTTTTTGTCCTAATGTGTATGTATATTTAACCTTTATATTTATGTAATTTTTTGTTCTTATTCGTCAGTATTTGGTATGAACAATTTGTTCTTCTGCTGTGACAAATTCAAATCAAACATAACAAATACTCCGTAAAGAGAATGGGGGGCCGAGGGCCGGTACATGTTTACGTATGCATTGCGGTCTGAAAATACATATGTATGCAGGGCGGCTAGTAGTACTCAGCGCCACCACATAAGCCAGTTCGCGGTGGCAATGCCGAAGTTGGAGCATGAAGATTACGAAAGTGACGAAAACGTGCAATATAAGGAGAAGCAAGCTTATAACAAGGTCGTGAAGAAAATGAACTGGGTACCGCATCCACGCAGTGGAATATATTGTCCTCAAGGACAAGAATGTGTTATTGATGGTGTCCCCTGTAACGCAGCTACTCTAGGACAAGGGCAGACCTACTGGCTTCGAAATTTTGATGGTGTTGAAAAATATGACCCTGATATTTCTTCCGCTGATCACTACCTCCTTACTCATCCACATCCTGCTTAATTTAGCATCTTGATGTTACATTATCTACGTCCTAGACCGATGTTTCCTCCTATATTTGGTACGAATATGTAAGACGATTCAAACTAATAAATGTTAACGGTATATGTATAATTTGAAGGAATAGAGGGAGTATGTAATAGAACTTTTTTTTTTTTAAATAATGCTTTTAGTTAAAGTATTTCAAGTTTTGGGTGCGTAATGAAACTATTTACATAAAATGGGTCTATGTAGAATCGGGAATCCCCCAAACCAAGTTTCTTCGGACAAAAGAACCAAAACGCTACGACTCTGGGCGGTTATGCCCATAACCGCCGGATTCTTGACGGTTTTGGCGGGTTCCACAATCAGAGAAAAATTTTAACTCACCAAAAACCGTCCTAAAAAAGACGGTTTTGGACAAAATTAAACCGTCGGGATTTCGGGCGGTTATGCTAAAACCGCCACACGCCGTGACGGTTTTGGGTTGTTTTGTGGAAAAAAAATCCGAAACTATTCCCTATCCTACGTAGACCCATTTCGTGTAAATATTTTGTTTGAACACCAAAAACTTGAAATAATTTAATTTAAAGCTTTATTTTTAAAAATCATTCTATGTAATACCTGAATTCTACAATAACTACCAATATGTGGTAGCCATTGTAAATGATTGAACAATAGCCTTTGATTCTTCTGATCAAATCCTAGTCATTCATTAGTTTGACCATTTGATTTAATTAAAATTAAGAATTAAAAACAAACACCAATACTCCTCATCTTCTCTCACCTCCCCACCCCCACCATTGCCGTCCTAATCCAACCACCAACGTCGTTGCAATCCAACCACCACAAAACTGTCGCCCCCTTGCGTTGGGGCCGACGGTTTTCCGGCTACCACGCTTCCCCACCCCCTTGGCCCATTGCGAAACTGACGCCCTCCCCTCTACTTCCATTTTCTCTTTCTTTCCTCCATCTTTTGAGGGCGGCTGTGACTGTGAGAAGGCGGCGACATTCTATGGGAGCGGGAACGAGGTTTTTGTGGGGCGGTTACCGGATAATCAATGGGGTTGAGGGTGGGTAAGAGGAGTGTGGATAGGAGAGACAATCGTTCGTGCACAACTAATGACGTGCCAAAGGTGGCCGGCAATGACGCAGGTGGGATCGGCGCCGTATCTACGGCCGGATGTGGTGTTCTCAGGTGAAGTAGTGGTGTTGGGTGTAGGCTGGTGGTGGCGCTAGGATGGTGGCACGGCTGGGGAACAAGATGTCTGGGAGGCTTTGGGGAGATGGGAGAAACCCAGAAATTAACAATTAATTAGATTTTTTTTAATTTAATAAATTATTGGGTTTTTTGCGAAACCCTACCTTTTTAAAGTCACGTTTTTGCGAAATCCTACCTTTTATAATATTTTTTGCGAGAAACTATCTTAAATTAAAAAAAGTTTGCAAAACACTACCTTATTGGCCTTTTCCGTTAGATTTAACACCAACTTCCCTTTAACCGTTAGTTGACTTCATTTAACTTCATCTCCTATCTCCATTTATACCTAGATGCCCCAATTATCAATTAAAAATTCACAACTATATGCTCAACTAGATTAATTTACCACCACACTTAATTAAAAACCTACCCCAAGATTTCCCACTACGTCAAATTAACCAAAAAATACCCAAATATTTGACCATATGAGAAAATACAAGGAAGCATGAGGAAAGATTCACAAAACCCATTTTAATTTTTTTTTTTTAAATAATTGATAATGTTTTTAATTTTTTTGAGAGTAGATTCTTGGGTATAATTGAATATGGGAGATGGAGGTAAATGAAGTCAACTAACGTCAACTAACGGCAAAGGGGAGTTGATGTTAAATCTAACGGAAAAGGCCAACAAGGTAGTGTTTTGCAAAAAAAATTTAATTTAAGGTAGTCTCTCGCAAAAAATATTATAAAAGGTAGGATTTCGCAAAAACGGGGCTTTTAAAGGTAGAGTTTCGCAAAAAAAACCCTAAAATTATTTAAAGCTCAAACTTAATAATGGCTACCCAATCTTGGTAGCCATTATAGAATCACTCATGTAATCTAATATATATATATATATATATATATATATATATATATATATATATATATATATCTAAAAGCGAATAATTTGGAGCGCATTAAGGGTGTCTAGAGGTCAGGAAATGCAGGGAGAGAGTCCAACATTTGCTAAACTCTCACTTAAAGTGTAAAAGATAATTCACATAAAACATTAAAAAAATGCACACACAGAGTCCAATATTTGTAATATGTAGTAAAATTATCAAGATAAATATGATATAAACCGTTATAACTCGAGCTACGTATATCAGGAATATTATAATACATATATCATTAATTCGTGTCGAAATGTATGTGAATATAAGACCCATTTACACATACTTTTGAAAAACTACACATGAATTTGATTGAAATATATCAATCCACAGCCTAAAAATGGAGAATTATCTAACCATATATAAGTGATGTGGGGAGATAAGAAGACATCATAAGTAAATACATTCGATCAGGGGCGAAGCCAATTAGTGGCGAGGGGTGGCGGCCGCCACCCCGGCGACGATTTTTTTTTTTTTTTTTGTGTTTTTATAGGCTAATTGTTTAATATGTGTTTTTTTGAGACTTCAAATAATCAATGGTTGCATTTGGCATAGTGGTTAGTATAGAAGAGCTTTATCCTAGAGGTCATCGGCTCGAATCCTTGCTAGAGCATGTATAGCATTTTGTTTTTCAGTATTTTTGGCTTTAGTTTCTCTAAACACAAAAACTTATCTCTATATACTATTACTAGGATTCATACCCGTGACCTAATATAGGTAGCTTATAACAACAACCCACCTGATACAAGTAATGAACTTATGATCAAATTGTGTATTTAATGCATTTATAAGTAGAAAGGGAAAAAAAATCACATCTATTTGGTTTGCTGTCTTTATTTTCTTAATACGTTTACCGTTTACATACCCAAATTAAATAAAACTAAACAATTACTTATGTCTCCACATACAAGTAATATGATTTCTTCAAGAAAAAAAATAGATCAAACAAAGGCCGATATGTATCGGTTTTGGGTTTAGCCGATATTTCGGATGTCATAAAAAAGGAAAAAAGCGACCGATATGTCTAATATGTTAATATTTAGCCTATGCATATGACCGCGATATTCACCTGACCAACACCGAAACTGTCACCGAAATAGAAATTTAAATCCGCCACCCCAGACTTGAAATCTTGGCTTCGCCCCTGCATTCGATCAGTAATTATCACAATTCTTTAGTTTGAGATAAACTAATAAATAGACAGAAGGATTATAAAAAGCATTGAGAGTGTACACATTTGTTCCATTACCCTAATCATTAAACCGTTATTCAAAAAGAAGGAAATGATTATTAAGTACGATATAACATATTAACCGTGCAACGCACGGGGTAATAATTTAACACGCATGGAGGGTGTTTAGAGGTCAAGAAATGCAGAGAGTGGGTTCAAGATATGTTAAACTTTTATCTAAATTATTAAAGTAATACACATAAAACATTAAAAAAATCCACACACACAGTCCAATGTTTGTAAAATTCTTATGCGATAAAGTTATCAACATGAAACATGACATAAACTGTTGTAACTTGGGCTACATATATCAGAATATTACGATACATGTATCATAATTGAGTTCGTGTCGAAATGTATGTCAATATAAGATCCATTTACACATACTTTTGAAAAGTTAAGTATGATCCTGGTTGAGATATGTAGACAAGTTTAAGACATCAATTTACACGTACTTTGAAAAAATGTTAAAAAAAGAAGAAGTGTTATTTAAAGATAAAGTAATACTCGCGTAAGTGATTAGTAAGATTAGAAGATATTTTAACAAACCAACATTTAATCAGTTATCATAATTTATTTATTTTGAAATTAACTACTCCGTATTTAATAAAAAAAAATATGAAAAAGTGTCTCGTGCGAAGCACGGGTTTTCCATCTAGTACCTACTAAGTGCTAATAATAATATGCCTCCTAGTTAGGATAAGTTCGATATGATCTCTATCATTTTATGAACATACAATACATCTCTTCCCATCTCTTCCAGATTTCATCCGAGTAATCAATTAATCAAAATATCTAAGACATTTGTCTAGGTTGGGACTCTGAATCCAAAGAGATAGATCAAGAGGACTCTATAAAAAGAAAAAAGAAAAAAAAAGCGTTACAAATACAATCATAATCAAGTAGAGAGTAAACATACGACTTTAGCCTCTTCCGCTCTTCGATATTTAAGTTTAGAATCAACTTCGTTCTACTTATTCGAAAGAACAATTAGAGTAGTAGTGGTGTTTGCCGATTATTACCCCTAGCTACTTGGAGCTTAATCTTAAGCTAAGCTACCTAGGTCGCAATCAAATAGTAACATTTTTTACCATAGTGCTGGCTTTGATTCATCGGTCCATTTGGTGAATATGTACGTCCTCAACCTAATTATTGTACGACTACAACGAATATGTTAAGAGTGTGCCTAATACTCGACAATGTTATATATGGTGATATGGTAGTAGTCGTCATCTTATTAGTAACTACCCCCATATTAACCTATAAGGTGGGTTTAATCTGATGATGTACATTTTAATTTGTTATCCATACTCAGTTGATTGTGTACGTAATTTGATATGTCTAGTTTAATGGTTGGTGTAGTGTAGAGTCCTAAACTTTGTTTTAACTAGCTAGGTTTCTTCTTAAAACAAATACTCCTATGATGACATAAAAAAACAACGTCTTCTTGATATCCAATCATGTATGTCACACCACACGTCGACGCTTAATCTTTTCTTACATTTTGTTATCTAGATTTATCATTATATCTATGAATCACCCCCATAATAACAAATCTAAAAAAATACTCATGAATCAAATTGTTTCGATTTTTAAGTTGATTTCTGAACATTTAATCTATCTAGCCAACGTTATTAAACTTTGTTGCTATCGAAACTATATAGAAACAACCACACATAGCATGCTTGTTAGTTAATTACCCTCACATTAGTATGTACCGGCATACCCCTAGTAAGTTTTTATGTTGTAACATACTTTATGTCAAGGCTATAGATTCACTTATATAATAACATTAGTTTTTATACCCGTGCAAATGCATGAGAATTACAAATGCTTATATAAAATAGTTTTGTGTCATATTACTTTAAAGATATTAAATAAAAGTATCGAAATATTGACAAATATAAAGGAATTTAAAGCATAGCATTGGTAAACATAAATTTAAAATTTGTAAAGAGAATTTATAGATATAAGAATTTAAGACCAATAATGATTTCGCGTTTTCCGTGTGATCAAATATGTTTAAAAAAGCAAGCATCATATAGGATATCCTCCCTACCAATTAACTTATTTCGTTTTGAATCTTTTATTGAACGCATAAACTAACAGTCGACTTTTAAACTTGACAATAGTTATCATCCTGAAACTTTCTTAGTTGATCCCCTCTCCCCCTTAAATTCCCTAAGCATCCACACAATTCGTTTTAACACTTATACAAAAATCCTCAACCCACAATTTTCACCCCTTACCATCAATTTCTATTACCCACATACACCTCCATGCTAGTATCCCACCCACTTTCCTTACTAACACCCAATCACCCGTCAACATGCTACCCGACACTATAACAGTCTGATCCATCATACGTCGCAACACAACCCAATAAGATTAAATGTCACCCCTTAAGTTGGTAAATCCTCGCTTTGGTTTTAAAAGGTGAAAGACTTGTTGGTAATGTATAGTAGAAACTTATTATAATAAAAACCTTAATGTCTCAACTTAGGACAAACTAATTCCACAAACCACTTTCCATAATCTTGGAGTGTTACAAACACCCTCTCTCCCTTATGTCACATGTTCGAGCCGACCCTCAACCAAGTCGATGCTTACTTGGCCCCTTAACCAACACTTCTTCACTTGTCAGATTTTTTAAACGGCACTCCCACACATGAATTCATATGAGGCCCCACTCCAAGTGAATTCCTTTACTGGACCCCCACCCAGTCAATTCCTATGCACACGTCCTCTTTACCCGTGTTGATTCGTATACTCGACCCTTTATAACACACATATTCTCGAGTCCTCCACTTGCCCTGATCTGCCTAAGAGACATATGAGGTTGTGCCCCACATGAACTCCTACACTCGACCTCCAACTCTGTCATTTTTTTTACTCCTAGTCGGCTAGTCCCCTTTACCTATGTCGGCTCTTATTCTTGACCCCTTATAACACACATTTTATCAACTTATCCACTTGGCACCCCTCATCTCCCTATGCAACATATGAGGTTCCGCCCTACATGATCTCCTCTACTCGACCTCCAACTCGATCAATTCTTGTACCCCGTTGTCTTCACCCGTGTCGATTCTTATGCTTGACCCTTTTTCACACACATATTCTCGACTCCTCTAGTTACCACCCCTGATCTTCCTGCGCGATAATCCCACCATTCTCCGAAAAAAATTATATCTTACTTTCGGAGTATATGGAATATTTTCAACTCTTTTAATAATATAATTGGTGAGCAATCAATATACTTTGATAACCAATGACATCTATTGTTGTGCATTCTTATAAGTCGATAAGCATATATTTACAATGTCGGTCAATAAGCATATATTTTCTAATCCATTTGTTTTCTCCGTTTCTTCACTCTCGTCACTCGCATACTCCATCATTTGATCTAGTCCTAGCGTCTCTACTCGAAAGGCCCAAGTTACCATGCAAAAATGATAGAGCAATTTAATTGTACATGTAGTCATGTACCGAATCTTCGTTTAAAATTGTTGAAATACCCAGGGTTATAAATATGTGATTCTTTTCTCTTTAAATATTTAGTATGTAGAAAAATCTTATCAACATATGTTCTTGTTCAAATCCTCATTTTGAATTGATGAATTGATTTATATAAATGTAAATAAAAATTAGTTTATAAATTCTTTCGCTTTTTAAGATTTCTAGATTTGTTTCAATAATTGACGAATCAGAATATGAAGGGAATTAATCTTGGACATTCATTCACCTATATCTAAGGGCTAACAAAATACTCCCTTTTATATTCTCTCTCCTCCCTTACCCACCACCACCACGCACCACCCATTCGACACCCGCCTGAGATGTTGTCGCCGCCTCCACCATCCACCACCTAAGACATCACCGCTGCCACCACCAGGTGCGTAGAAGACCGACGGATGTAAGTTGGCTCACGACCTCCCCGTCTCCAGCTTCTATATGCCAATGCCCCTCACTTTTGTTCTCCCTTTCTCCCCATTTCTCACAACGATTACACTCCCCACCTGTCTCCTCGCCTCTCTCGCCACATTCTCGGCCCCTCCTAAAGCGTCGCCGCTAGAAACAACCAAAATTTGCAGTCTAGAATGAGTTTTTCTTTTTTTTCTTCGTGTTGCATAGAGGTGGCTTAAATGGCGGTGTTGTGGGCCTATTCTTGGTGGTGGTCGCGGAAGGTGGCCACATCTGGTGGTGTGGGCCGATCGTTGGTTGGTGATGGTTGGTGCTAGTGTGTAGAGGTGAGGTGGTGGTGGACGTGGATGGTTAGGGTTGAAGGGAGATGAGAGAGAAAATGTATTTTGTTTTTTTTTTGTTTTTTTTTTTCTCTATTTTTTTGAAACATCTACAATCTTTTGATGAACATAAAAAATTGATGAATATGTACTTTACAATTGACGAACATATTCTAATATTGATGAACATGTAACTTAATTAAATAAATATTGAATTTTATCGTTGTACATTAAAAATTTGATCACCATTAAAAATTTGATGAACATTGAATTTAAAATTGATGAACATTAGTTTTTTTTTATGAACTTGTAGTTTTAATATAATGTGTAAACGGAAGATTTAAAATAAAAGATTTGCTCATCTACATTTATTTGGGCTGGTTCTTTCCTTTTTATAAAATGAGTTGTAAAAATATGCATGAAGTAACAGCTAGCACACTGGTAATGTAATAAATATGTAAGTATGAGGTCAATGGTTCAAATCCTAACTCACACATTTTTGATTCATTAGACTAAAATACGCACGTCCAACTCAACTCCAAATCAAACTTGACTTATAATTCATTGCTGAAATTCTAGACTTGCATCAGCGTACTTTCTCTCTAATTATATATACTCTCATACATCATCTATCATATTGTGCATATCTATAAACCACACACGTATAACAAATTCACATAATATCCGTACATCAAATCAACATATCATCTTCGAGAAGATTACTTAACATGTACTCCACTTCACCTAATCATATTTAATTTAACAAGAGTCGTGTCGCGAGATATACTCAAGAGGGGGGTGAATTGAGTATGAACTTCGATTGAAACTTTTTCATTTTTGCTCGACTTATTGTGTTGTAAAGCAGCGGAAGACACAGACTAGTGTACTGTACCACAAACTAGAGATTGTAGTTTGTGATGGTACAGTGCACAGATGTGTACTATGAAATAAAGAACGAAACAATGAATAGAGTACACACAAGATTTACGTGGTTCGACCCCAAGCCAATGCCTACGTCCACAAAATCCACTAGAATTTTCTTCCCTACTAGCTCAACCCAAGATAAGTAGAGGAACCCCCACAACTAACTCTAGTTGTGCTAGTTTCAACTAAGAAATTATTCCTACTCTCTCAACCCAAGACAATAGGAAACTCGAGTACAACCAATACCCGAAATACCTCACTGTAGAAGAGAAAAGTACAAAGCAATCACCTCGTAATAATGCTTATTAGACAAGCGATAGAGGTAACAATTCAGTCCTGTGATGAGTATAGTGTAGGATTTCAGTGCATGGAACAGTATGCAGTTTTGTTCTCTCTGGACGTTTTCTTTGGAATATTAAGCTCAAAACTTTATTGTAGAAAAACGTCTTGCTGATTATGAAACCCAAGACTCCTTTTATGCTGTTGAAAATTATGAAGAGATATTCAAGTGATTTTCTTTCCAAGCAAATTAAATACATATGATAATTGCAAATAAGGGTAGAATAAGAATTCTACCCCAAATGAAATCCCCAAAATATATCTTTCAAACAACTCAATATTTTATCCAAAATCAAACATGATTATTTCATAATTAAGTTGTCAAAATATCTCCACAAATATTTAGGATAATCAAAAGATATATTTGCAATAAAATCTTTTCTCATTTTCCTAAAATTCAAACATTCACATCTAAATATATATTCCTATAAAAGAAATAATATATTACAAAATAGGTGAATATGAAATTCTTGAGATATTTTAGAAATCATAAGAAATCATTTTCCAAAAACACTAATCACGATTCTTGTAAGGGCGCTGATTTTGACAAGGCAAGTATTACACCTTCCAAGGCGAATTATTGAAACTGACCAAAACACCCCCATATTTGATACTCACCTCCCACTCTTATTTACGTATATTGCTACTCATTCCCTAATAACTTGATTTTGTGCATATTAAAGGGGGAAACTATCAATCTATCATACCTTATTGTATCAAATCTTATATTATTGCCAAAAAAAAAAAAAATTCTCCCTTCTACTAAGTGGTGCATCTCTGTGTAGAACGTACAAAGTTTATATATGGCTTATAGAACTTGCAACCAATTTATGAAAGAAGAAACAAAAATTGCCTAAGCACTCACACGATTATTGTGCACATTCAATTGGATTGTAAAGCTTGCCATTGAATATTACACCAATCTTCATTTGATAAGGGCTGAGCACATCCGCATAGGGCGGACGTTTCATGAAATAAATCAGCAATATACTCAACTCAAGGCAATTATAATTACGGATTGTTAGGAAAAAGTAAAAATAAAGATTCCCAAAATTGACTAGTGGGCAGCAAGTACAAATATGGGGGTGTTTTTGGTCAGTTTCAATAATTTGCCTTGGAAGGTGTAATACTTGCCTTGGCAAAATCAGTACCCTTCTTGTAAAATCAATTTCGAAGTCAAGAGTTTCAGTACTAGAACCTGTTATCTGTAATAACAATTTAGAACAATACATGGCCAATCTGTCTCTTGCAACATTTAGTACTTCCACACACGTCAATGAAACACACAAACTCATCTTAGAACAAGACTATATAAAATTATAAACCTACTAATCTAATCTTCGACGCCTCACATCTTGTAGCTCCATTGGTATAGCCGTATACAAATAGATCAATCCAATCTTCCTTCCTGAGATGTTAGCTTACCAAAACTAAACAAGATGCTAGCTTACCAAAACTAAACAAGATTTTAGCTCATAACAAGGGGTAATCAACATAATAATCATATCATCTTGTCATTATCAAAACACAATACATGGTTCAACAATTAGTTTCCCTGACCAAAGTCTAGATATATAGTCTCTTTAAATTAGACACTTAAACTAAAAAAAAAATAACAGAGCTTTTACCAATGTCCTATTCTAACGATCCTTAAATCTTTGACTAGACTAACTTCACAATTAGCCAAAAACTAACTTAATTTATTTTCTTTTTATTTTATTCTAAATAAAACGAAATTTATTCGTATAGTCGCCGAACAGTATTACATACATTAAGTATTGTAATGATACAAATATCTAAAAAACAAATCTAATTGACACAACTTTTCGCTAGTTAACAAAATCCGTCTCTTTCTACATTGACGTCTTTGCGTCTTTCATCAGCATCGATGATCTATTCATCGACCAACTCCAATAGTTGGGTAGCTTTAAGCCTTTAATTTTCGAAAGATTTTCTCTTATTTGGTTTAGTTAAGAGTATTTAAATTATCGACATAGAAAAGACACTCGACATATTTAACCATATAAACACACATACTTATCCATAGGATATAAATTTGGGAAATTTTCAATATACCCCTGAGATTACCGAACTTTTCAGGTATACCCCTCAGGTTTTCGAGCTATCCAGTGTACCCCTGAGGTTTGAAAAATCACGTTTTTTGAAATTTTTCTCTAACAGCGTCTAACACCGTTAGTAGGGCCGGCTGGGAAATTTTCGGGGCCCTGGGCGGATCTCAAGAACAGGGCCCCCCAGCATTTAAGACGGAAAATTGTCTACAAATCAAATGACGAGTTTGATGCCTACCAATCACTTATCAGGCTTGCAAAACATAACATTAAAAACAAAAATTAATTTTCATTCATGAAATTTCCAAAAATTATCAACAAACTCCTGTACTTTTCATATAGTGTTACATTTAATCTGAAAAGTTAATTTCTTATCAAATTGAGTAATTCCGAAAATTGAATTTGGTATCACTGAAAAATTGATTTATTATCAAATAAATACGAAAACTTTGATTTACACATTACTCAAAAATAAGCATCAAAGTTCAAAACTATATTCTCTCTAATTCAAAAATTAATCAACCATCACCAATCTCCATTCTCCTTTCTAAAAATCAAATTAATAACTCGGAAAATAATTAAGATTAGAAAAAAATTTGAGGATTAAGAGTGCGAAATCCATATTCATGAAAGAAAAAAAATTGCCTCAAAAGTGAAGAAATGAACATCAATCACAACTTTTATGCTAATTGATTTCTTGTGGTGATTAATATGGAAGACGATTCGACTATAACAAAAATCTTGCTACCAAAATGAATTTTTTTTTTCTTTGAGATGAGAAGAATTAGAGTTATTTAATAGAAGAAACAAAACTAATTTGGGGAAAGATGAGAAATCTGTGGAGTTATTTTTGGAAGGAGAGATCTAGGAATATAGGAGAGAGAGTGCTTTTTTTTTGTGAGGAAAGTTGTACGTGTTCTTTGGTTGAATATCTTTTTTTTTTTTTTTTTTTTATTGCCTTGCCTTCTCTAGGGTTGGGCTTATTGACGAATTGGGCCAATTTTTTTGGGGGCCCTGGGCGGTGGCCCAGGTCGCCCTGGGTAATAGCCGCCTCTGACCGTTAGACCCTCACTAATTTTAACTATTTTAAAACAAATTAGCCTTTAATTACAAATCAATTAAAAAAAACAAAAAAAACCCAACCCATTTCTCTCTCCTCCCCACTCCCCCACCCACCACCCTTGCTCCGCCCCCCACCCTCGCCCATCTCCACCACCACCACCTCCCGGAAGCGCGAAATGCTATGCATGGTTTTACATCCTTTTTCGCGTTTCGCAGGCAAGTTTGATTACATTTCTCTCTCCTCCCCACTCCCTCACCCTTGCTCCGCCCCTCCCCCCACCCTCGCCCATCTCCACCACCACCACCACCACAGGCGCCACCATCACCATCACCAATCCCCATCTGCGCCCGACGACGAAGCGTCGACTAGCTTCGACATCCCGGAGTGGTACATGGACTGTTCGGGTGCGGGTTCCGGGTCTTTTGTCGGGACTGGTGGTAGTGGCTGCAGCGGCGGTGTAGCGGAGATCGTCTTGGGTGAGTGGGTGGGGGAGTGGGGAGGAAAGAGAAATGAGTTGGGTTTTATTTATTTATTTTTTAATTGATTTGTAATTAAGGGCTAATTTGTTTTAAAATACTTAAATTTTGTGAGGGTCTAACGGTGTTAGACGGCATTAGAGATTAATCTAAAAAACGTGATTTTGCAAACATCAGGGGTAAACTGGATAGCTCGGAAACTTGAGGGGTGTACCTGAAAAATTTCTGTAACCTCAGGGATATATTGGAAAATTTCCCTTTAAATTTTACACTAAGGCCCTGTGCGATTGGACTGCCTTTTTCTGATTTGATTTGATTTGATTTGAATTGAACTGATTTGATTTGAATAAACTTGATTTGATTTGATCTGATCTGAGTTGAATTAATTGATAAATTAACTGTAATTAGACGAATTAATAACTAGAAATAGACTAGTTTCATCGATTGTTATTTGGAAACTTCTGATTTAATCTGATTTGATTTGATTTAATTTGATTTGAATAAAACTGATGTAATTTGATTTGATTTGAATAAAATTGATTTGATTTGCATAAATGTGATCTGATTCGAAAACACTGTTGAATAAGTTGAATTATACTAGCCTAAATGTCGGTAATATTAGAAATGACGAAAACTTCACGATCACACTTCAACATCTCTTCTATCTCTCTCCTGTCTACTCTGTCTACTCTCCCCTGTGCATGCCGACCCCTTCAGTGTTTTTCTATGGCAGAAGGTATCGATCTTCTCGAACCTTCGATGACCTAAACTCCTCCTCTTCTTCACCGTCAGCATCTGAATCCACCACTAGCAGTCACCGCCACCGCCACCGCCTCCGCCGCCGTCAAGTTAATCTTGATGACGCCGACGACATTCGTCCGCCGTCAATTCTTTCTCAATCTCCGTTGCTCGCTAATCTTCCGGTAATATTTATGACTAGAGTTAATTTTTTGTGAATTTGGATCATGATATGTTTTTTGAATAGTTGAACTTGTTGATCTGTTATGCGCGGTTAAAGTAATTTTGTGTTGGAATTAAGCAATGATCTGGTTGAATGTGATTGTGGTTCTGGCGATTGGTTGTAATTTAATTGAGAATTGAGTTGAATTTAGGGTTTTAATCATGTAATTATTCACTGCTGTGGAGGATAAATGCGGTTCTAAAGTTGTAATTTAGTTGAGGATTGAATTGTTTTGAGTTGAATGTGTCGATTACGCAATCGGAAAAGGGGGAAACTTGGCACACTGTGATGAGTGAATATGTAGGTACTAGGTGGTGGTGTTACATTTTTGATGGTGGGTCGCTGCGTTTTCGGGATAATGTGTCTTGGAGAAGGGTACCAAGTCCTCATGATCGTATTATGTTGTTTAGATCATTTTTTTTTTGCGGAACATCTTATTTGATGGAGTTTATGGGAGCGGAATAGAACAGTCTGTAACCTGTCTATGTGAATATCTAGGCGGTTGTGCTTTGGCTCCACTTTATTCAATCTTGATTAGTAGAGTTGCTTTCATATGTTGTGCATGTGTTCATTCTCGGATAGTTACCTTATCGTCTTGGTGGTGATGTCATAGCCACAGGCCCAATTACCTGTCATGCCGTGCACTTCATGTTAGTTCATGGACAAATATTGGTTCTATGTACTATCGACCAATGTACGTTTTACGTTTTGGCCAACTTTCTACCATAATAGGGATCTTTATTAGTGAGACTCACTTAAGCCTCAGATACATTTTTTTTTTTGCAAATTATAGTCTTGATTTTCGAGACTCATTTTGAGACCCTAAAGTCCTATGCTTCATTCATGAAACTTTACCAATAGTCTCTAGAATAAAAGTTGTAAACTATTAAATTAACTATAAATCTATTTTTGCCAAAATAAGGGTCTCATTCAGGATGAGACCGTCTTCGAGAAGAAGAACAATCATATATCTCTTTATTGGGAGTCTCTCTTAATACCCCCCCTTCCCCCTGTGAGACCCATTTTGAGACCCCCAGTAGAGATGGTCTAACCAGTGTAATTTATGTCACTATTTTTTTTCTTTTTCTATCATCCTTTTTCTTTTTTGCAAAGTTGATTATTCTTATTTGCTCCCCTTTTTTTGAGCCATTGAGGTGGTGGTTTGTGGTTTATTTTACTCAGATAGTATTTACTCCTCTACACTACAAGAGTCTCCTTTACCGTTTCCTGACTTCATAAATAGCCACATCAGACAAGGGTATTCAATACGGCACAATTAATAATATGTAGTCATGATTTTTGAGGAAACAAAAGCAAAGGAACATTTCAGTTAGAATCATTTTATCGAAGAAAAGGGCAACCCCTCCCCACCCTCGGCCCCCTCTTGTCCATTATTGGAGGTATTTTAACTTAAGAATTTCACAATCATTATCATTTTCTGAAGTGGTGGTCACATACATTAACTACTTCCAACAAATTTTGGTTAAATGTGCATAGGATCCATCTTTAATAGTTAGACTTAGTACTCATATTATCATTATTATTATTATAATATTATCTATCAATCCTAAATTTAAAAATAGCCACAACTAAGAATGTGAGGTCTCATAAGGGCAACACTCATTCCAAAGAGTCGATTTAGAATTAAAAGCCATGCAAACAAACCGTCATAGGCGTCTTACACATGCACAAAGTCAAAACGAAACCATTTAGGAAACCTAATTTCACAAAATAGGCACCTCCTTGATCATCCTTATAGTAAGTACAAGTGGCACATGCGAACGTATTTTGTTTTTAATTTTTTGTATGCAACTAAATTAAATGCAACCTTAAAACCTAAATGCAATGCAAGTTGTATTTTTGGAAATTTCAAATTTTGTGATTTTTTTTTTTCTTTAATAAAGCACACACACAAAGGAAGCACACAAAAGCAAAAACAAACATACAAACATAGACAAGTGAGTCACATAAAACCCTCCCCAAAGCTTGAACAACACATTGTCCTCAATGTGCACAAAAGGCATGGCCACACAAAGAGAGACAAAAATAAAGGGGAGATAGAAAACTCACTAGTGGGACGGGCCCGAGCCGTCATGAGTATGTGGAGGGTGCTAAAACTGCATGGAATCGAGACGAGCCAGAAAATCATCACATTGGGTAGTGTTGAAGGCCGTGAGCTTGTCGAAACGAGCATCACAATGTGCCTGGATTGCAGCAACCTCCGTAAGAGGACCCTCGCCATCGGTAGCGGGATCCACGGATCCACAGCTTCTTGAACAATAGGGCCTCATTACCCGCGGCGAAGTCAATGGCCGTGCAAGCAGGATCAGGCAATAAAGAGCGAAAGACTGGATGTCCATAGGTCCATGTGAAAGGACCACGATCCCCACCGCCTCCCACAAGGATAGAAGCGGCACGTAAGTGCCCCAAATCCATGACATAGCCACCCGGAATCGGGATATCATCATCTGTGATTGGCATATCCAAGTAGGATGCTAGAAGGGTGACAAGCCCACCAATACCAATAGTTTCTCCCCTAAAGCGCGGATACTCGCAACAAGCTGTAAAGGTGTGGACAAAGTCTGGGGCCTCCTCCCCATCATGACATATGGTCCATAAAAGCTCCATCTCCAACTGAGGAGGCATAGTAGGCTCTTTCTTGCCAAATATAGAGGTTGCAAGAAGGCGATGGACATAACGGACAACGGGATGGACAATACATGAATCCGTTTTTGTAGAAGGCGCATAATTATGGTGAGTCAAGTGGTGCCAGTAGGTGGCGACAATGCCATGACCGGCACTCCATGCAACGATGTTCGGAAGCATAGGCCCACATCGCCGGAGGTAGAGGCGTCCAACCAAAAGCCTCGCAAACGTGCCTATGTCATGGATTTGGGGCACTTATGTGCCGCTTCTATCGTTGTGGAAGGCGGTGGGGATCGTGATCCTTTCACATGGACCTATGGACACCCAGTATCCCTGCTTGCACAGCCATTGTCTTCGCCACGGGTAATGGGACCTTGTATATTGCCGATGCTGATCCTGCTGCTCCCGAGCCTATTGTTCAAGAAGCTGTGGATCCCGCTACTGTTGATGAGGGTCCTCTTACGGAGGTTGCTGCACTTCGGGCACAGGCACCCGTTTCGACGAGGTCACGGCTTTCTGCACTAGCCGATTTGATGATATTGTGGCTCGTTTCAATTCCATGCATTTCCAGCACCCTCCACACGCTCATGACGGCTCGGGCCCATCCCACTAGTGAGTTTTCTATCTCTCCTCCTTTATTTTTGTCTCTCTTTGTGTGGCCATGTCTTTTATGCACATCGAGGACATTGTGTTATTCAAGCTTGGGGGAGGGTTTTATGTGAAATCTTTGTTTGTATGTTTGGTTTTGCTTTTGTCTACTTTCTTTATGTGTGTGCTTTATTTTAAAAAAAATCCAAAAAAATTAGAAAATTTGAAGTGTTCTTTAACATGGATCATAATAGAAAAGAAATGTATTTTGTCTTGTAAACCAATAGCAACCTGTTTTAGGAAACGACACAAGTGAGAAGAGGTCAGAAGTAAGTGGTTACGCTTGTCCCTGAGGAAGGTTTTCTTGTTCGTAGTGGAAACTAAGAGCTTTAGTAAGGAGTTTGCCTACAAGAAGCCATGTTGTTCTAAAAGTTCTATGTAAACTATTATGACATTTGGAACAACATGGCTTATGGGAGGCATTGAGGCAATCATTTTACTTTCGCTCTTGCTTTCTACTAGGAAAAACAAAGCCTCCCCCTCTTCCCGGAGACAGGGTAACTACTGCTGTCCATTTCAAACTTATTGTATATCCTAATACAGGTGGTTATTGGTAAACTGGAGAGGTAAGTTTCTAATCTATGATGGTCCATGTGAAAGAACGTGAAATACACTATGTTACCACTATTATCAATTTTTACCGAGTGCATCATATTCTCCTATATATCTTAGATTGTGGTTGCTGTTAGATTTAGAGCATTGGTTCTGTCCACAACTCTTGTAGATCAATCATATGCACAAAAGTAGTAATATTGTCCAAAGAAAAATACACAAGTATATAATGTATGTGATTAACCACTACATGAAAAGATTTTATTGTGGGGTTTTAATGTTAGTTACTCTCAAACTAGGGAGTGTTGTGCAGGACCATATGATCTTGAGATGTGTCGATGGGGTGGCCCAAGTTTAAAATAGTTGTGCTTGGAGCTATACTTCAGCAATGCTTCTTTGATGCCACTAGCTGTGGGTGGAGCTGGGGTATGCTCCCAAAGGCACAAAATGTACATAGCCTCCTTTTGGAAACAGACGATCCTCCTATATCACCTATAGAATGAAGGTTTGGTTTGAAGTTTAGCTAGTTTAGCTGAGGAAACAACTCTTTTATTGCTTTCATGTGCAATTTCAGATGGCAATTCATGTTAGCCGATCCCAAATGACTTTAGGGTTAATGTTTGGTCGTTGTTCGTTATATGAAATCATTGAAGGAAGCTTTAGCTTCAAGCTTTATTGCAGCAATTTTTCACAGGCTGATCCAAATTGTGCTGTAGAAACCAGTAAGTTCGAGTTTCCAGTGCTGTAAAAGGATTACAGTATAAACCTGTAGACTTGTTGCATATGTCATTTATCCCTCCCCTTCCCTTTCCGTCAGGCCATGTAAAATTCGACTGGTTATAGCATGACCGTCAGATTACGAACTACTTCAAAAATTTCCTACAATTTTTTTTAGGCTTGATTTTTTTTTTTCATGTTCATGTGCAGGAGAGTGAGCCACAGCAGAGAGGATGCATTGGCGAGTCTTCCTTGCAAGGAACTACCAATAGAGAAACTGTGCGCGATCTAAATAGAAGCTACAGTGGAAACAACAGGCTTCCAGGGCCTGTATTGCTTGCTAGAGAAAGACTTCTTCAAAGACTAAGAGGTGTTTCTGTTTCTGGTGCCAGGTTGGTGGCTAGGTGCTGACATTCAGTTTACAAATCTTAGTACTGCGCAGAAATTTCAGAGATTGGAAGGTTGGACATGAACTAGTGATTCTAATTGTGTTACTTTTTCCATGTGAAACTGTAGGCAAAGCGGGGAACCATCACGAAGTTTCCACTGCAACGATTTCTGGGTCGTTGATGCAGACTGGGAGACTAATGGGTTTAGAGAGCCACCAACCGCTGATGCCACGTTGACCGAATCACCTGCTGAAGCAGGTCAGGTGGCATCAGAAGAACCAAAGAAGAAACCACTTGGACTCACAAAGGAAACCCTCTCTGAGCTGAACCATGAAGTTTTCACTGAATGTGAGAACGCGAGCACTCACTTACCGTTGAAAGCTTCAAACGACTGCAGTATATGTTTGGAGAACTTTGTGGAAGGTAACGAGCTGACAAGTCTAACTTGTGGGCACAGATTCCATACTTCATGTTTGTATCCTTGGCTTCGGACTTGTGGGGAATGTCCTTATTGTCGTTCTTGTATAATGCTTGCTTCTTAGTTGAAGAGAGATACGATCCAGGTGAAGTTCTGCTTAGTGTTGTTGATCTGACGAGTTTTTGTTATAGATGAGCGGTTGACCGCATGTAACCATAGTGCTTTGTGCTACATGTAGTTTGGGATGCATCCCTAGTTTGTAATATAGATAGGACAACTCTGTAACGGTGATGATAGTGTAATACCCTCTGTAAATCTTGGTCGTTAATGTTATTTATTTATGCTACGTCTACTCTGTCGAGATATTCAGCATTCGGGAACCTCCCCTATGAGACCATTTCCCTGTAGTGTGACCATAAGATTTATCTCTCAAGATGAACATGCAAATCTGAGATAAAGGTACGAGTTATCAGATTTATCTCTAGCATTACACCTCTTTTAGGAGGTTACAGACCTACGGTTGTCTTTCAAACTCACAACGTCAAGTGACTCAAGTCTTGAAGTTGTGTCTAGGCCATCTTACTTTAAAATATGTTTTCATTAAGCTTTTATTTATTTTTATTTTTTTAGCATTAACAGCACTTCTAACTACAACACCACCAACTCTGTAGGAAAAAAAAACCGGCAAATTCACGTTGTGCTCAAATTATGTCAGAATGCATATGATGTCGCTACTTTTGAAACTTGTACAATTCGGTGCCTCCGAACTTTACACCTGGTGTCCGGCCTTATCACCCTTTATCTTCTAACGTCGTCATCTTTTAGATGTAACGGTGATATGTCATATAATTAGAAAAATTTAATTAAATATTTTATTTAGTACTAATTATTAAATTTTAAAAAAAACATAAAAAAAACAATTTTTTGTCGCACCTCAGCCTTACCCCCACCGCCCCACCCTCCCTACCGCCCCACAACCACCACCGCACACTCTGACCACCCCCTCTTCCCGAATTCACCACCACTAGGCAAACATGGCGGCGCAAAATGGGTTGTGAAAACAAATCTAGGCTCGAAACAGATCTGATTTTTGCACCACGTCAATTTGCTGGAAAAAGAAAAAAAAGGTGAAGGTCGGTTCAATGACCCGTGGTTATTTAAGAGGAGACGCTTTATTAGGCTATTTATCTGGGGTAGGTATTAGGACTTTACATGAGCATAAATAAGACCGATTGACCTACTAACACAATAATAAGACTAATGCTAGACGCGACATTATGCTAGGATTAGGAATAAAATAGTCTAGCGTAACTTTGAATCCGTTTAGGAATCAGAAATGCTATGCCAATCACGGTGATTAGAATGGGCATTCTAATCACCGTTTTTAGCCAATCCTCACCCTTCATCTCCAACGTCCACGTGTAATATAACCTACCCCAAACCCCACTAGTTCTCTTCCTCACCTCCCAGAAAAAACTCAACCAACCTTTTCTCTTTCCCACTCCCCCTCCTCCTTCACACACCACCTTGTCAATCTAAACCACCACCCAATAAATCCGGTCCACCACCAGTGTAAATATTACAACCGCCATTAGCCCTCTTCTTTCCGCGCACCTTAACTTCTTTTAATTTTTTAGGCTTGTTTTTTGGGGGTTCACCCAACCTAGGGTGTCTAGTGGTTCGCCGTCGAAAGGTTACCGCCCTCGTCCTCTACTTGTTGGTGTTGGTGTTGGTGTATGTGTATGTGTTTGTGCTGTTATTTGAAAAATAATAGATTAACTATATGTTGTATACTTCGAATAGTATATAACGAATATGAAATTGTATTTGGGTTTTTTTTCTTTTAAATTTTTTTGAATATTTGGTGATGATGGGTGTCACCGGAGCATCAGACATGACATTTGGGGTGATTTAGTGATAGAAAAGAGGAGGGAGTGCAAGTGTGGTTGGTGTATGTGTGTTTGTGGTTGTGATTGTGATTGACAATAGGAGGTTAATTATATGCAATGGACGTGAATGGTATATGGTGTTTATGAAATTGTATATAGTTGTTTTAAAATTGAATAGTTGGTGGTATGTGGTCACCGGTGATGGGTGTCGTCGGAGCTTGATGCTTTTGAATTTTTTTTACTGGGTTTCATGAGAGAGGGACAAATATTTCTGGCATTTTATATTGTTGTTCCGTTCCATCCTCGCCGGCATTTTTGCATGTGCATGAGGGTGGTCGCCGGTGAGTTGTGTCGTTGTTGGCCACTGAGATTGGCTGGGTTGGTGTTTAGTTGTAGTGGTGGTGGTGATATGTGAAGAGAGAAGAGAGAGTGGAATCAGAATCCCATGTGAAAAATGGTTTCGAAGTCGAAGACAAGTGGTGGTGATGGTGTTTTCCGGTCGTCAGTAAGGAGGAGTGGGAGCATTGGTGGTGGTGACGGTAAGGGGGGGGGGGATCGGTGTTTCTGGGAAGTGAGGGAGGAGAGAGAACAAGGTGGGATAATGCATGTTGAATGTTGTTGGTGATAACACGTTGCAAGTTAGATGGGTGGCTCAGATTGGGCAAAAACTGTGATTAGAATAGCTGGCCTAGAATTAGGAATCATAGGTAGATCTGCTATATATATATACCGCAGGCTATGTGTCACGGTCCTAATTTCGAAGTGACCGTGATGCGCCCCCTCGTCGGTTCTCCTAACAAGGAAGCAAGCAACTAACGTTTGCGGACAAGCACTCGTGAGGGAACACCCACTCATGCAAGCCTTAACTCGGGACTGTGAGTTGAGAGATTCTCGGGACCGAGCACAACCCATACTTTCGATATTAACGTAGATCAAAGATCACAACAACAATATTAATATCAAGCATCAACAAGGGCAAAGTTGGAAATAAATTGGAGATTGTTTTATTGACTAGCTCCCCCTTAAAGAGGGAAATTTAGTTTTACACATTTCTTGATAGAACACATTATGTGTGCAGCAGAGAGATACATTTTGTTTCTTGAAAATAAAAACTAAGTTACAAGATCCTAAAAACATGCTACAACATAATATGAAAAACATTAGAAGGAAAGAACTAAATCACATGAAAAGAACTAAGTGGAAGACTTGGATCGTCACACTCTCCCCCTCTTGACCTTGTCACCGTCCTCGGTGACATTGTTGGTGAAGCTTCACTTTTCAGGCGAGGTTGTCGGCAGATCCTTGGATGTTACCTCACTTGTTCTTGTTTCGAAGGGTGTAATCTGTGTCGGGGTGGTAGGGCTTCAAGCAGCTCACGTGAAAGACAGGGTGACACTTCATCCAGGGTAGTCTTTCTAGCTTGTATGCGCCTCTCCCGATCTTCTTGCTGATACGAATCGGCCCCTCATACTTGTGCTCTAGACGCTTGTCTCTACCCTTGAGGAATCTCATCTGCTCGGCAGTGATCTTCACCATGACCATGTCGCCGACATTGAAATCCCTGGGTTGTCGGTTCTGATCTGCCCACTTCTTCATGCGCCTAGAGGCCTTCTGTAAGTAGGCTCTAGCGATCTCAGCGTTTTGATTCCACTCCCTCGTGAACTCATGGGCCTTCTTGCTTCGGCCTTAGTACGGTTCAGCGACCGTGTGCGGCAGTAGAGGTTGTTGCCCTATGACAAGCTCAAACGGGCTCTTGTTTGACGAAGAGCTCGTTTGCGCGTTAAAGCAGAGTTGGGCAACATCAAGGAGTCTCACCCACTCCTGTTGGTTAGCCGATACAAAGTGTCTCAAGTACTCTTCTAACATACTGTTGAGTCTCTCGGTCTGACCATTCGACTGGGGGTGGTAGCTGGAGGACATGTTGATGTCTGATCCCATGAGCTTGAATAGTTCGGTCTAGAACATCCCTGTGAATTGTGGATCACGGTCACTGATGATGCTCTGCAGAAGCCCCCAATACTTCACCACGTGCTTGAACAACATCACAGCTGTCTCTTCAGCTCCGCAATTTTTGGGCAGCGCAATGAACGACATACTTAGAGAACCAATCCACGATCACTATACTGACACACAGTTGTCCCACCTTAGGTAACCCGTTTGTAAAGTCCATGGAGACGCTCTCTCATGGGCGAGTGGGTACCGGGAGTGGGTTCAACAAGCCCCCTGGTTTCTGCCGCTCGATCTTGTCTTGCTGGCAAATGAGACAGGTCCTAGTGTATTCCATCGTGTCACTCTTCATGTTCGGCCAGTAGTACCCCTGCTTCAACAAGCTGAAGGTTCTCTGCCAGCCCGGATGACCTGCCCACATAGTATCATGGCACTCCTTCAAAAGTCTCTTCCAGAACCCACCAACCTTGGGAACGAACAGTCATCATCCCTGAGTGATCAACAAATCCTCATCTAACCAGAATTTACGGGTTTTTCCTTCCTTCACTAAATGAATTAGGGCCTTCGCCGGATGATCACGGTCCAGGTGCTCCTTTATCTGCTCTCGAATGTCTGTGGGCACAAGGGTCGAGGACAAGTGTGCCACCTGACACAAGACCGCCAGGTCTGACCGTCGACTCAGCGCGTCCACTACCCGGTCAGTAGCCCCTGGACGATGTACAAATTCGGCATCAAATTCAGCCAGCAACTCTTGCCATCTTGCTTGCCGGTTGTTAACCTTCGCCTAGGTCAGAAAATGTGATGCCGCAATGTTGTGGGTGCGGACGATAAATTTGTACCCCAAGAAGTAGTGTCGCCATCCCCGCAAACAATGAACGATGGCCAACAATTCTTTCTCTTGGGCAGCGTAGCTCCTCTCGGCACTGTTGAGCTTCCGACTCTCATACGCCACTGGATGTCCATCTGGAAGTAGGACACCCTCAAGGGCATAGTCGGAGGCATCCGTCTCCACCTCGAAGGGTCTCGATATATCCGGCAGAACCAACACTGGTTCCTTAATCACTACTTCTTTTTAGCCTCTGGAAAGTTGTTTTGCGTTCCCTTGACCACTCCCAACATAAATCTTTCTTCAAGAGCTCGGTCAGAGGCGTCGCTATTTTTTAGTACCTTTGTATGAAACGACGATAATAGTTGGCAAGTCCAAGGAAGGAGGACAATTCTGTGACAGTCGTTGGAGGCTCCCACGCTTGGATCGCCTGTATCTTTTTCGGATCCATCCTGATCCGTTCGCCTCCCATAATATGGCCAAGGAAGTTCACTTCTGCCCGAGCGAACTCACACATCTCTTTCTTTACGAACAAGTGGTACCTCCTCAATTTTTCGAACACCAACTTCAAATGATCAAGGTGTTCTTCCAACGTCCTACTGGAGACCACGATATCGTCTAGGTACACCACCACAAATTTGTCTAGATATTCGTGGAATACATGGTTCATCAGGGTATAAAACGTACCTCGTCACACAAGCTGTTTTTGCTTCATCTCTTTCGGCAATCCGAACTTTGATGATATCCCGATCGCAGATCCAACTTGGTCAAATACACAACACCCTGTAACTGATCGAATAGGTCGGCCACCAACGGAATTGGATGGTGGTTCCTCACTGTGACCTTATTTAGTGCAAGATAGTCTATACACAATCTTAGACTGCCATCATGTTTCTTCTGGAACACTGGGGCTCTGTAGGGTGCCTTCGATGGCCTGATCGATCTAGAGAGCAACAAGTCGTTCAGTTGTCTCCGGAGCTCTGCTAACTCGGTAGAGGCTATCCGGTACGGACTTCTAGCTGGGGGTCGAGCGCCCGGAAGCAACTCGATTTGGTGATCCACAAATCTTCGAGGAGGTAGCTTATCGGGGAGTCGATCATGCATCATGTCCCCGAACTCGACCAACACCCTCTCAACTCTTGGATCATTCACAGATTTGGGCACATCATCCTTCATGGACAACGCACACACGAACGTTGGTTCTCCATGTCTCAGTCCCCGCTTAAGCTGCATCGCGGAGATCATAGGACCTTCCTGCTTGGAGTCAATGTTCTCGGGTCCTGTGGCATTTGCCAAACATGGGCTAGCGCTCATCATCATGAGGGATTGTAAATGGGGCATCGGTACGGCCGATGTCCGCTTTAAGAAGTCCATTTCCGAGAACCATCGTAAAATTGTCCATAGCAGCCATGGTAAAGTCCAACCGGCCTTCCCATTTTCCAATTCGGACCGCGACCTTCCTCGCTACCCCCTGAATGGGATTCACTTTGGAATTCACGGCCTTCATACTCCCTTTCTCTCTTTCTAGGGTCATCCCCAACCTTTTCGCCTCGACCAGCACAATGAAGTTGTGAGAAGCCCCTGTATTGACAATGGCGCGGGCTTGCCGGCCATTTACTAGCATGTCGACGAACATCAGTTCCGTCGACTTAGGTTTGACAAGATTATCCCTTTCTCCATCGCACACATCATGTGAACGGCACACATCCATGCCTGGTCCTGATTCTCCACCGAGCATTCCCCATTCCCATCCTCTCCAACTTCGTTGCTACCCTCGTTGTCCGATTCCATACACATCTTGGACAAATTCTTCTTGATGGCATTGATGTCTTCTTGATGAGGGCACTCCGACATCCGGTGAGGGCCTTTGCACAAGAAGCAGAAGAACGACTTTTTGGTCATGGAATCCTCAATCCTACTCCCTTGGGAGTAGCTCAAGCCAGCACTCCCTTGATTCCACTTCTTCCCTCCATCTCCGGTCGCGCGAAACTTGTTGTATTCGGCGGAGGCGGAGCTGGAACCTGAATGCGATCCTCCAGAATTAGATTTGTTCCCACCGTTTGGCCCAAACAAACTCTTCTTCTGAGTTGGCTCTCGCTCGACGTGACTCAAGACACAGTGTCATCACTTCCCGTTGAGCCCAATATTTCAACCCATCAACAAATTGGAAGATTCGGTCCTTCTCGCTCATATCCTTTATATCGAGCATACAAACCGAGTAAGCCTTCACGTAGTCCCGGATGGACGTTGTGTCCTTCACATTTTTCAGTTCCCTCCGGGCCAAGAACTGCGTTTTCTCCGGATAGAATTGTTCCTTCAGGATCTTCTTATAGTCATCCCACGACTCAATGGTGATGGATTTAGCTTCCATCTCACCGTACTTGGAGCGCCACCACTGTTTGGCGTCGTCCACCAAGTACATGCTTGTAGTATCGACTTTCAAGTCCTCACCCACCTGGCTGACTCGAAAGTACTGCTCGAGGTCGAAGATGAAGTTATCAACTACCTTCAAATCCCTCACTCCCCCGTAGGGACGAGGTGGGGGTGGTTTCACTTTCCGAGCCCCCTACATTCCTCCTTCACCAGCTACCGCTTTCATTAGCGTGGCGCATGTGTTCTAGAGTTCCTCACACTTTCGATGTAGGTAGTTGAGTTCCTCCTGGACAGTGTGCTCATCAGGTATCGAGTTCTCCAACCTATCAATCCTCGCATCTTGACCCACAATAGATTTTCAAGCTCGGTCACCCTATCCTTCGTTTTGATCGTAGCCATCTTATCGGTCACTGAGGGACTAATCGACCACGCAACAGCCACTACAAGAAAAACATTCATTTGCGACCAAAATTACGACCGGAAGGGATTCTCCTCGCAAAAGATGTATCTTTTACAACGAGATTTTTGATCTCGTCGTAAAAAATAATATTATCTATGAAGGTCAAATTTCTCGTTGCAAAAAATATATATTACGACGAGATTCAGTTTCTCGTCGTACATAATAGATTAGCTACGACGAGATTCGGTTTCTCGTCGTAAATAATAGATTAGCTACGACGAGATTCGGTTTCTCGTCATAAATAATAGATTAGCTACGACGGGATTCGGTTTCTCGTCGTAGATAATAAATTTGCTACGACGAGATTTAGTTTCTCATCGTAGATAATAGATTAGCTACGACGAGATTTGGTTTCTCGTCGTAGATAATTAATTAGCTATGATAAGAATCTGTTTCTCGTCGTAGATAATAAATTAGTTGCGACGAGAATTTGTTTCTCAATGTAGATAATCAAGTTATTTATGATGACACCCAATTCTCGTCGAAAAGGGAAAAATAAAATCTACAAAAACTCAAAATTAGAGTTAACATGTAGAGAAAATAAAAAAGAATTATTTTAAACAATTTATAATGTAACTGAGTGCATTGATTTTAAAAGTTTCGATCTTATTTCTTGAACTATTTGAAACCACTATGTAATAGTTGATAGATAGTTGTGCGATATAAGGTCAAAATATAAAAAAAATCACAGTAAGCTTCAGGGTCATAAATGATCGTGTAATACTCGAAACTATATATATTGAGGATTTTTAAGAGATTTAAGGGTTCCTATGAGTGTTTAAATAAATTGATAGTACTAATCATACAAATAAAGTTGGCTTTCCATGTAGGAAACTCATGTACTAAGAACTCCAAAGTTAAGCGTGCTTAATGGGGAGTAGTCTTAGGATGGGTGACCTCGTGGGAACCTAACTAAGATACTCACGAGTGAGATCGAATTGTGGGAGAATGAAATACTACCGGTCCACGTGAGTGGAAAAAGATTAAATTGTGTAATTATGTGTTGTCGGAAAAAAGAATTACGACGAGAAAAAGTCGTCACAAAAGAGCTTTTACAAAGAGAAAAACATCTCGTCGCAAAAAAACTTATTACAACGGGGTACAATAAACTCGTCGCAAAGTATTTGCGACGAAGTGTTTTGCGACGACTCGCGACCGGACGGAATTCTCATCGTAAAAGACCACTTACGACGAGTTTTGGTTGATTTGCGACGAGTTTGCTTCGTCGCAAATGAAAGTGTTCCTTGTAGTGAGCGGAACAGTAAGCGTCGTATCAACCTAGGCTCTGAGGCGAAGTATCACAATCCTAATTTTAGAGTGATCGTGATGCGCCCCCTCGTCGATTCTCCTCTCAAGGAAGCAAGTACTAACGTTTGCGGACAAGCACTCGTGAGGGATCGCCCACTCGTGCAAGCCTAAACTCGGGACTGTGAGTTGAGAAGCTCTCGGGACCGCTAGTCTCGGCACCGAGCATAACCCACACTTTCGATATTAACGTAGATCAAAGTTCACAACAACATCATTAATATCAAGCATCAACAAGGGTAAAGTTGGAAATAAAGGGGAGATTGTTTCATTGACTAGCTCCCCCTTAAAGAGAGAAATTTAGTTTTACACATTTCTTGACAGAACACATTAAGTGTGCAGCAGAGAGATATATTTTGTTTCTTGAAATTTAACTAAGTTACAAGATCCTAAAAACATGCTACAACAAAATATGAAATACATTACAAGGAAAGAACTAAGTTACATGAAAAGAACTAAGTGGAAGACTTGGATCGTCACATTATGGGTCAAAGCAATATTATAACAAGCACTACGTAAATTTAACATAAATAATCCAAATATTTGACGATGAGTTTTTGAAATCTATCCCACCCTAAACCTACCGTCCCGTTGGAAACCCTGATCTGAATCCTCATGTCGATGAATGTTACTTTGGCTGACAACATGACTGTAAGTTACGACTTCACTTTTTCACCTCTTTACATATCGTAATAATTAGTTTACTTTTGTTCCTCTTTTGTGTATGTTTATTGTTTAATCTTCATCTGTTCTAGCTAGTTGTTTAATGTTCATGTCTTCATGTCGTCTCATTCTATAATAATGTTCTTGTAGAATTGTTACTCTTTAGCTATTATTCATTTACTCTACCTTGTTGTTTAATGATCAAAATAATCTTACTGTCGTCTTGATCGCTGTCTAATAATATTCGTGTTTTGTTCAATGTGACGTAGCTGAGTAATTCGAATGAGTCAAGTAGAGGTCTGAAATCAGTCCTAAAACTATACATACTTTACAAAACTTCGTCCATACGTGTGTCATCGAGCAACACGCGGAAATCACTGGCAGACCCATTTCTACGGCGTTCAAGTATCTACAACTTTATCAGTTTACGGATGATGAGCTCAAGTAGAAGAGGATAAACCCAACGTAGGTGTTCTTTTCAAAGGGGTGAATAACGTTGGCGATGTTTATGATTTTTATCAAGTCCTTAAGTTCTTTGCTAAGCAAGTTCGTCGTCGGATTATGTGGTCCTTCTTTAAAGGCTTTGGCAAGATCGTGGGTATATCGGTCCTTGTTTCGGAGATTAAGGTTATTGAGTTAATAATGATGCATGGTGGAATTGAATGAGGTGAGATTTGTTTTTATACTGATTACTAATTATGTTTGTTTTTAATAATTTTTATTTTGATAACAATGAATTATATACTACGGAGTACATGATAATTTGATAATAAAGTGTGTAATAGTAGCTCGTTTAGTAGAAAAGTTGCATCAAAATTAAGAACGGTGTACTGTGAATCTTGAAGCCTAAAGAATAAGGCTTTCCTCATTCCTCAGACTTACATCAGATTTCAGACTTTGCCACATCAGCTTTCCACTTACTTTTATATTTCAGACTCAATTTTCAAACAGTTTCAGACTCACTTAAACCATCCACCTTATTCCAAAACATATTTCAGACTTGCATAAACATATATAACTTTTCTTAATTCTATTTTTTCTTATTATTGGTCATAACAATTATTATGTTAATTAAGCATTTTACGATCACAAAACATTGTATCAAATAAATGATTAATGTATCATAATTTAGAATTCCACTAATACACTCCATACAATTTTAACTTATTGAGCCAATATGTAAAACAAATTAAAAATATTATTATAGTGATAAACACGAAGTACAAACTATATCGACAAATACCGGGAAAAAAAACATAATTAGCAAACAAAACAACAACATTGTATCAAATTAGCAAAAATTAGCAAACAAAACAAAAAGAACGTTAAGCGTGTCTGGTAAGAACGTTAACCCATCTTGAGCTCGAGCATGTTTCATATATCTTTTGAGATCCGACAATTTATTTCATATTATATATGTTGCAATATATGCTCATATCGTCTCCAAGGTTGATAAAGTCGGATTATTGAAATTCAATTAAATGAGAAGGGGCTTGACCCCTTAGTTATATGTTCATCCTTTTGTACTTGTCTTTGTTTGATATTCGGCTTTGGCCTGAGTTGTCATATGAGATCTGTTCTATGAATGAAATAATGTATCTAACATGGATAAAATGGCTATGATGAATAATGTTACATCACAATCCTCTAGAGCAGGCGTGACCACTGGTCCGTCGGGGAATTACAAATACACCTCTGATCAAGGTGAAAACCTAGCCTGGGGTAGCTGCCAGGCGCCTATTAGACTTCCTCCTAGAACGGTTACATCCAATTGGTTGTCTAGTGAGGGGTATACACACTCGAGTCCATAGGACGGGGTATTGGGGCTCTAGTAGCGTGTTGGGGTAGGACCCAATCACGACATCGGAGTTATAATTGTTGATATATTGAACAAATGGATTATTGGCCTCGAGCTTTTGTTATGATCCTATACTTGGCTTTCTTTGTCTAAGCGTTGCTTGATTAGCTACACGCCTTCACAAGGCGCGTATCTTGTTGTTCTTATTTTCTGTATGCTTGTGAATTCTTACTCGGCCTTTTGCTAACGTTCTATGTTTTGGGTTCGTCCCTACCCTATTTTGGGGCCTGTATCATTCTCTGATGATGCAGTTGGCAGGTCTACTTGAAGTGAATTGTTGCATGGACGTCGATGCATATCATGGGGCTAGCTTTTGAGAAATTGTTGCGTCGTTTGGGACAACTGAATCAATTATGTCCGTTATTGTTACATTGGGTTGGTTTTCTGTAAACTTGACTTTAGTCTTCCGTTGTCAACTCGTTATCATTTATGTCAATAAGTTGGTTTAAATTTTACCAGTGTTTTAGCCTTGTAGTTGACTCAGTAGTCAATTGCGGCGTAACAATCCTAGATTTTTGTATTATTAAAATAGGTCAAAATTTAGAGTAGTTACACTACACATACATACACATACACGTACGCACAAATGAAACCTCCAATTCTTCTACGACCTCCAATCTTATATATAGGAGCTAAATCGCTCCATTTTTACTTATTGCGAAAAGATAGTCTAAATGAAATGGAAAATATTAAAAAATAATCCTAACCTTAACCGTAACACTTTATGAGTTCCGTGAAATAATCCAACTCTAAACCATTTTCTCATTTTTTGCTATACAGTTTTTTGGGTCACTAGTAAATACCCGAGTTCTATTTATTTAAGGTAAGTCCATGGCTTCAATGTTACCCGGACTCGGATCCTAATATCTGACACGGGTGCGTGTCCAAGTGTGGAGTGTTAGACTCTGCTATTTTATGAAAACCCTCATAATTTTTGGCCTAAAATAATGAAGGTTCGTAGTGTCGTACCCATATATGGGTGTCGAGTGTTCCACACGGTTACTTGAGGTAATAATATGAAAGCAAGTCCGGGTAAAAATAGCAGAGTCGGGATCCTCTCCAGTTCCCTTAAGGGCCTGCCTGGATTGGCAGTAATGGCCCTAAAAAATTCAAGGAGTAATGATTCAGGCCCAAGTTACATGTTTGGATTGAGAGGAAAACTTTTGTGCTGAATTCATTACCTCCATCAAGCCCTAATATATTTAGGACTCACCCCTCCCTGAAAAGATTACTCCTATAACAATTTCATCCCGACACAATTGTCTCTCTCTTCTCTTCATCGCGATCTCCATCGTCTTCATCGCGAATCTTCATCTATCTGGTTCCTCTTGTGCTTGACTTTTTCTCTCTCCTCTTCCTCTTCCTCCTCCTTTCTGCTTCTCTTCTCTCTATTCTTCAATTTTTGATTTTGTGATCTGGGTTTTTGTTCTTAATTTCAATCTAGATTTTTTTTATTGGTATTGTGAACTCTCTGATTTGCGATTTGATAAGTTGTTGTTTTTTTTAATTATTTTGGTTGATTTTATGGGGATTTGTAGATTGTAGAAGAAGATTGATTAATGTGAAGTGGTATATAGGTAGGTGGAAATGATGAATTTTGTTTCCGACATTGATTAGTTACCCTCAAACCAAACCTGGAAAAATGTTAGATAATATTTTTCAGTTATGACAAACCTATAATTCGTGGATTTATTATTCCCTTGATTAATCTCCCTGATAACTATTAGCCCCTAATCTTTACTCTCATACCAGCCAGCCCTAAGAACTGGATGGTCCAATTCCTTTCTTGGATGGAAGACACGTGTGGGCTTGGCTAAATTAAAGGGTTGGATTTTCTCATCAACCCCAAAACAACTCTCTCTCTCTCTCTCTCTCTCTCTCTCTCTCAATCTCTCTCAATTCTCATCATCATCTTTTCCACTCGTACGCCCCGGTGGTTTTCCTTAATTCATAAGATTTTCCACCTAAAATTTTTTCTTGTTCCTTTACTTTTATTCGCTCTTGTTATTCATTACTCGCATAAACCCTAAATCGACTAACTCGGTTCGTAAGTAGGTAGACCTGCGAATACTTTACCAAAACAACGTGCATGTGTTGTGTGTTTGATTCGTTGTTTTTGCTTTATATTATCTTTGCCTAATCTACTTTCGTTGTTAACATAATTGATTGAAGTGTCTAGTTGTTCATCAGGTAAACCATTGTTAAATCGACTAACTCGGTTCGTAAGTAGGTAGACCAACGAATTCTTTACCAAAACAACGTGCAGGTGTTGTGTGTTTGATTTGTTGTTTTTGCTTTATATTATCTTTGCCTAATCTACTTTCGTTGTTAACATAATTGATTGAAGTGGCTAGTTGTTCATCAGGTAAACCATTGTCACTCCCAAACCGATCCACTTATCGTAAACCTTATTAGCTCCTAGAATCCTTTCAGAACCTCTATATAGGAATATGAGATTAGGGAAGAGTCCTCAATGAGGCTCGATGACTTTCATCATATATATATATACCGAATATACAGGAATACAACAGTAATTACGTATTAACCTAATTACAAATTATATACTATTACACCCCCTCAGACGGAGCGGGAGGAGGACGAACGCTCACGCTAGACTTAAAGCGTTCAAAGAGGGGTCGAGGGAGGTCCTTCGTAAAGATATCAACATATTGGTAATCAGCAGGAACATGAAGAACACGAACCTGACCAACATGCACCTTTTCACCTACAAAATGAATATCCAACTCAATATGTTTGGTATGTTGGTCCTGAACGGGGTTGTTAGACATCTAAACAGTGCTGATGTTGTCACAATACACAAGAGTAGCACGCGGAACAAGTACCCGAAGCTCAAGATGCAAATTACGCAACCAACATGTATCAGCAACAGCATTAGCAACACCCCGATATTCCACCTCGGCACTAGAGCGAGACACATTGGGTTGTCGTTTGGAAGACCAACTAACCAAATTATCCCCCAAGAAGACACAGTTGCCAGACGTTGAACGACGAGTATCCGAGCAACCATCATAATCATCATCGAAATAAGCGCAAAACACGCTTCAACGCATGGAAATATGGCTCACGTAGGTCATGCATAAACAGACACACCTGATGAACTGCATATGTAATATCCGGACGACTGAACGTGAGATACTGAAGTGCACCAACCAAACTACGATAGAGATGTGGGTCCTTCACCGGAGGACGAGACGTCGTAGCGAGTTTGGAGCCAACTTCAACCAGAGTGGTTGAAGGTTTGCAGTCAGACATAGACGCTCGCGCAAGAATGTCCAAGGCATATTGTCGCTGAGACAGAAAAAGACACTCAGAATCGCAAGTCACAGTGATCCCGAGAAAATGACTCAAGGGACCCAAATCACTCATGGCAAACTCACCAGAAAGGAGGGCAATCAGCCGATGGAGAAGCTCCGGTGTGGATGCCGTGAGAATGATACCATCGACAAAGAGAAGTAAGTATGCACACTCAGACCCGTGATGATACACAAACAAGGAGGCATTCGTGGCACAAGCAGTGTAAAGTCGGAGCGAAGAACAAAGAAGGCAAAGCACTGAAACCAACCCTGAGACGCCTCTTTAAGACCATATAAGGACTTTCGAAGACGACACACATGATGAGGCCGCTTGGGATCACGATAGCCGGGTGGTTGATGCATAAACACCTGCTCTTGAAGGTCACCATGCAAGAACGCATTCTTGAAATCAAGTTGATGAATCGGCCACTGACGAGACATAGCCAACGATAAGACCGTACGAATGGTAGCAGGTTTAACCACAGAACTAAACGTCTCATCACAATCCACCCCTTCAACCTGATTAGACCCATTAGTAACCAAGCGAGCTTTATACCGTTGTAAGCTCCCATCAGCTTTAAACTTGTGACGGTATAACCATAAACACCGAAGAATATTAGGACCAGTAGGACGCGGGACCAATTCCCATTTACCATTGTGCACTAGAGCACCGTACTCATCATCCATAGGAGCCTTCCAATGAGGATTAGACAAAGCAACCATAGAGCGTGTTTGGCCAAGCTCCAACTTCTGCAGAACTACTTCTCAGAAACAGTTTCTGGAGGAGAAGCTCCAAATTGGAGCTTCTATTTCTGAAGAACAAATTTACACTAGAAGTGCTTCTCAGAAACCAGAAACAGTTTCCCAATTTTGGGTGTTTAGCCAGTTTTCAGTTTCTAGGACCTAGAAACAGTTCAGAAACACTTCAAAAGCTTGGCCAAACACACCCATAGTGGTGGGAGCCGGACGAAATAAGGAAGGAACCAAAGTAGCTAGAGGGGGCAGTGGGTGATCGGTGGTCCGTAAGGTGGAGCTGGCGGTCCGCGGAGAAGTTACTGGAGCAGTAGGCGAGGAGCAAACACGCCGTTGATAGGTGTTGCCAAAACGACGCGACACTGGGAAGGGAGCAGTAGGAAAAGCATACTCAAGACCCATAGACGGCGAGGGAGCGACCAAATCAGACTCATTGAACGACGAGGATGAAGAACCACGCAGTGGATAAGGGAAGACCGTCTCATCAAAAGTAACATGCCGCGAAATGTGAACCTTTCCCGTGACTAAGTCAAGACACCGATAGCCTGGAAAATTCGCAGGAAACCCCAGAAATACACATCGAGTAGACCGAGGAGCCAGCTTATGTGGTGCTTTGGCGGATAGGTTAGGATAGCATAAAAACCCAAAAGTGCGAATGTGATCGTATGTGGGATGACGACCAAAAACCACCGAAACCGGAGTTTTGTTGTGAAGGACTTTAGTAGGCAGCACATTGTGAAGATATGTAGCCATTTCAATAGCTTCAACCCAAAATTTTTCCGGTAGAGAGGTGTGAAGACGCAAAGTGCGCTTTATGTCATTAAGTCGGCGGAGCAGACGCTCCACTTTACCGTTCTGAGGAGACGTTTGTAGGCATGCAAAACGGTGCACCATCTCGTTGGTGTTAGCAAAACTACGGAATGGAGTGTTGTCAAATTCACCCCCTAAGTCACATTGGAAAGATTTGACTGGACGCTCAAATTTTCTTACGTACGTATTTAGCAAATTCATGAAATTTTGCAAAGACCTCGGATTTGTATTTGATGGGAAAGACCCATAGGTAGTGAGAAAAATCATCAAGAAGAACCAAATAATACTTAAAACCATTGTGGCCTAATATTGGAGACGTCCATATATCACTATGAATAATGTCAAAAGGAGCAATAGTGACACTAGAGGAATCAGAAAACGATAAGCGTACATGCTTACTTATTTGACAAGAATGACATAAGGTTGCACGTGGTGCTTTATTACTTATTTGAAGGTTATTTTTGTTTGAAAATGGAGTCTAGTGGTGCTACTTCCGATGTGGGTGAATATCCGTTGTGGAAATTTGTTGAGAAAGGAAGTAAGTTGTGAATTGATTGTTGATGTTGGGTGTATTTTTGCGACTATTTGGAACTAAGGAGACTACTTTACAAGATCTAGAAAGGAGGATCTTCAAATTGTCGTCGTTTGAATATCCATATTGTCTTTTTTTAGTTAGCCGTGTCCATGTCCGCTAATTTTCAAAGCGTGTCATGTATCCGTATCGGTGTCCGTGTCCGTGTCCGGGTCCGAGCCCGTATCGGTGCTACCTACTTCACCTCTACCAACTATTCCACGAACGCCTCAGTGGAACACTTCTTGATCAAACATAACTGAATCGACGATTTATTTTCCTTATATTGATTTAGGGCCTACACAGGCTGCTCCAACAATACGGCCAATTTCATCGAGCCCAAACACCTAACCCAATCTATTCCATTAAATCTCCTCGCGAGAGTTAATTCAACCCTAGTCAAACTATTGAGAGGTCTAATCTTTAAACTCGCATTAGAGGGGTCGAGTTATCCACTTTAAGACCTCCTTCAGGAGGCATGCCTGGTTCAGAAGGCATGGTGATCAATGGTGATCGTCGTCTCGATGTGAGACACATAGATTCAAGCGGAATATACCTTGCTCTATTCTACCGTGGATCGACTTGACTTTAATGTGAGTCATCTATAAAGTCTCTCAATAGCACGACTTCGAGTGAAACAACTTTCTACCCCTTCCAAGTGAAGTAAAACACATCTCTACCTCCACATGAGTGATATCCCCAGTGGGATCAACTCGATCATTTCCTCAGTGGGATGATATCTACCATGTGGATCCATCCACCTACCCTCGCGGATATTAGCCGCTACCCCCCAGTGGAAAAGGCCGTTGTTGTGAGGCTGCCCGTCAAAACTACGTAGGGTTTTGATCCTCGAGTGGATTCCAATCCCACAATGAAAGGTACGTAAGGCAACTTTGGTGCTCAAACCCCCCAAGTCCGTACAAAAAGAATCGGGAACTTTTGTAAATTATTTTTCCAAACTCTTGCATGTGAATGACAGCGTGCGTGAATATATGTGCTTTTCTATGTCTACTTATTTATATGGATCTTAATGTAACCAATATACCGATACTCTTTTGAAGGAAATGATGTATTAGTAAGTGTCCGTCCTTATGACGGAAGGAGAGACGAGTTCCAAATGTTCGCACCCCTTAACTAAGGCCCCGAGCTCACTTTCTCTATTTCGCAGCCCATGTTTTCAAAAATTTGTGTGTAACAGCCCGAACCACCGTCCGTCGCAAAACAACCCAATAAGATGAGTAGTCACCCCTTAGGTCCGAATATCCTCTCGTGGGCTCTAAAAGGTGAAAGCCTTGTTGGTAATATGATGGTAGGAATCTATTATAAACTGATCATATGAGCCTTAGTTTCCCAATGTGAGACAAATCAACTCCATAAACCACTTTCCAAATTCCATAGTGTTACAAACTCCCCCACTTAGGGAACGCAACGTCCTCGTTGCGTCTCAACCCAACCATACCAACATCATCACAGGTCCAAGCTCTTACCCGCTAGACGGCTGGTCTGAGCTTCGCCCCAGCACCCATCACGCGATCGCAGAGTTGGTCTGATACCATCTGTAACAGCCCGAACCACCGTTCGTTGCAACACAACCCAATAAGATGGGTAGTCACCCCTTAGGCCCGAATATCCTCTCGTGGGCTCTAAAAGGTGAAGGCCTTGTTAGTAATATGATGGTAGGAATCTATTTTAAACTGATCATATGATCCTTAGTTTCCCAATGTGAGATAAACCAACTCCATAAACCACTTTCCAAATTTCGTAGTGTTACATTGTAAATAAGCAATAAAACAGAATTTTGCCTTTAGGGCGCACGGAGTCATTTTTGGTTTTCGAAAGGTTTTCCTTAAAAAAATTTCATTTGTTTTCGAATTTGTGCTTTTTAAACTTGTTTCGAAACCCTTCCTTGTCGGGGTAAAGACAGGGTGGCGACTATGAGTTTTCAACGATAAAACCTAGGTTAGTTCAATAACCTGCAAACTCAAACCTATTTTTTTGCGAGACCCGCAAGTGGTCGTTCTCACAATGGATGAGGTAGGGACCACACTAGAAATAATTGAAAAACTATTTAAGTGTGGTACATACTCCTCTATTGTGAGAAGAACCACCATGCTCCTTGTGCTCCCGGGAGCATGGTATAATTTGCGTTATTTTCCACCCCATGTTACTTCTTACAAAAAAACTTTGTGTTATTTCATTGTGGAAGATCATATTGAACAGGAAGGAGTAACTAAGCTTTGAGATTAAGAAAAACAGAATTTTGTTTTTTGTTTTTTTTTCGAGGGTGGCTGGTGGTGGTACAAGGTAGTTCCAGGCGGCTAGGGGTGGTCAAGGGTGGTTTAATGGAGGCCAAAGGATAGTAACTGGTCTTACCAAGACTTATTAATTTTATAAGGTTGTTCCTCGCAAACATAATTGTAAAAGGTGATTGTTTTCAAACTTGTGGATCTTAAAGGTTCGTCATATAGAGATTGGAAATCAATTCGTTTGGACCTTCTAAGACTCTCTTTAATCCGACTGCGTAAAAGTGAACTAATTTAAAAGATTATACACCAGATCAGATGAAAAGCCTTTATCGAATTATGGACTAGACAATTGGTGCTAACGTAGTTTATCAATTGGTAGTAGGCTAGCTAGCATTTAAGGAGTATACCTCGACCCTGACCTCTTGCTGTAAAAAGGTTATAGTAAACCTATACTCCCTCCGTTCGTCTATATAACGTCTAAGGCCAAACACAATTTTTAAGAAAAATAGAATAAATAATGAGTTTAAGGGTTCACTTGGTATAAAATTACACATAGGGGTACTCCCTACTTGCAGTTTTTTTTTTTTTTGCAAGAATGTGGTTCTTTTATTCTTCGACAATGGGAAAATAAAAGAGCAGTTTACAAAATGGACACCAATAGGGAGCAAACCAAAGAAAGAGCCAACTAAGCTATCATGGCATCAACCATCTCCTCCTGATTACAATTTTTGCTCAAAAAGTACATTCGGACACTTACTACAAATTAAATTTGTCGAACAATACACTCAGCATCATGCTCGGTATCAGCGAATAATTTGGAGTTCCTTTCCTGTCAAATCATATAGATAGCCGCAAGGAAAGTACAGATTGACCATTTGTGCCTCCAGTTTTTTTTGTTTTTTTGTTTTTTGTTCCTGATCCAACTTAAAATTATCCTAGTGTCCTTGTAAGCCATATTCATCCCAATCCAGCTTTTGACACCCTCTCAGACATCACTTGAAAAAGTGCATTTGAAGAATATATGATCGTGGGATTCAGCTTCTTTCTTGCAAAGGGTACATCTATTCACCATATGGAAACCTCTCCTTGTCATATTATCAATTGTAGCAAGTTTCTCTTGTAATGTCATAGCTGCTATAAAGTTGTGCCTAGGTAGATTGACATTATTCCAAACAATTCTATGCCACCTATTCTTCGGAAACTTGCATCTGAAATGCTCATAGGCAGCCTTTACATTTAATTTGTCTGCTTTTATCCGGTCTTTCCGCCTTTGCTCCAGAGTTTCATTTGGATTAAAATCACTTACCAAGTGCCTGTTTAACCAAGCTCCAACTTCTGAAGAACTACTTCTCATAAATAGTTTCTGAGAAACAGTTTCTAGAGGAGAAGCTCCAAATTGGAGCTTCTACTTCTGAAGTACAAATTTACACTAGAAGTGCTTCTTAGAAACCAGAAACAGTTTCTCAGTTTTGGGTGTTTGGCCAGTTTTCAGTTTCTAGGACCCAGAAACACTTCAAAGGCTTGGCCAAACACACCCTTGATCCTTACGAGGCTTCTCCAAGTCTCAGCATTAGAGTTTTTGCTGGTGACCTTGAGAATACTGCTTTTTTAATAAACAAGTAAAGGTATTATGGTTTTTATATGTACAAATAAGAAAAGATTCTAAATTGAAAGTTTAAAATTGAACGCCCCTAAATAGAAAGTAGGAAGTTTATAGGCGAACGAAGGGAGTAGTTGTTAAACTTCGTCAAAAAAATATAAACAAACATGTAGACTTGTTAAAAGTACAAACGACGCTCATGAGTCATGACTCATGACCCTGGCCTCTAGCTGTAAAAAGATTATACTCCCTCCCATTCTGAATGAATTTCCTTCTTTTTTAAGTCATATCTAAATTATCTTCTACTTTCCTTATTTGTAATGTCTTTTGTGGTCCTAATGCTTTGTGACTCACCCATTTCATTTTCCAGCACATCTTACTTCCTATAAAAAATTTCGTGCTATTCATTGTGGAGCATAATATAGAACAAGAGGGAGTAGTAAACATATACTCCCTCCGTCCCCCTTTAAGCACTCCATTCCTTTTTTTACGTGGATTAAGGTGGTGTGTTTTGTTTATCATTGTTGGAGATAATGGGTGGTTTATTTATTATTGTTGAAGATAGTTGGTGGTTTGTTTAGGACAAAGATTTTGAAAGACACAAATAAAAATGTTAAATAATTAATTCTTACCTTTTTAGGTAAACTCTACCAAATAGAGTTCATTTTCAACTCTAGAGGATCCATACACGTTTGTTTATTATTGTTGGAGATAATGGATGATTTGTTTATTATTTTTGAAGATAATGGATAGTTTGTTTATTGTTTTTTGAGATAGTGGATGGCTGATGTGTTGTGAATACTTACCCAATTTAGAAAGTTTTGAAATGGGGTGTTTAAAAAAAAGACACCCCGAAAAGGAAACTCGGGTGTTTAAAGGGGGGCGGAGCGAGTAGTCGTTAAACTTTGTCAAACAATTAAAAACCAACCCGTAGAATTGTTAAAAGTACAACTACACTTATGACTTCATGAATGATGAGTCATGACATAGTGGACTGAAGTGTGTATCCAACTATTCCGCACACCAAAAATTACAAAGAAATTTTTATTTGCGTCTTAGAGAAAATAAAATGAACGTTCTTACCTCGAGTTCATCAAATAAGAACTACAAAAAACCGACTTCGTCCATTGAATAGCACCACAGTTCGGTTCTTATAAGAACCCAGTTCGAAAAGTCGAACGGAGTTCGTCAAAAAAAAAACGGTCGGAACACATATTAAATTAAGGGACAACATAACTGCAATGAACGGATGAGATGCATCCGTGATATTCACACGCTGACTTTTGTTGATGCAAGAATGAAATTTGCAGAGAACATGCTTCATGCTGGGACCCACACTCACATGGGTTTCTTTTCTTCACCAAAGTCAGCTTTTCTTTGGGTCTTTCTTTCTTTTACATGTATTTTGATACGTATGTTCTTTTGGTAATGAAATTAGACTCTTTGAAAATATTACAACGACTATATTTTTTGTAAACGTAAATGGTCAACAAATTTTTTCTAAAAATTATAGGAATTTAGAAGAAAAAAAAGACTTGTAATCTGTGTATTTTTTTCCCTTTTTAAAAATTATTTTCTAATTTTATTTATAAATAGCCAATGTTCTCAATAAACAAACAACTATCTATTTTTATTAATCTTCTTTGTACCGTCACATAAAACTACCAAAAGTAAATTATCAACTTTATTTTCTAATAAATTTAGTTATTACTATGGAACCAAATAGAAGAAGAAATTTTAATTTAAACACACCAACTTTACAAAATTCCCAAAATTCCAAACAATTAAGAAATTCACCAATAACACAAAATAGCCCTAGTTTTCAAAATTCACATAATATACCATATATTCAGAATTACCCATATTTTGGTTTACAAAATTTTCAATTTCCTCACATGAATCCTAACGTACAAAATTCATCTAACTCCCAAATGCCGATGTACAACTTTCTAGGATTAATTGATAGCATGAATACATGTAATATGTCTATGTCTGGGCCTATTAACCCACATTTTGTTAATCCGAGGTCGAGTGGTCCATTGTCATCACCAGTTTCTTCAATTGACATAAGTGAAGACGGATTAGAAACTATTGCCATCAATGATCAAACATGTGAGGAAGCTGGAAATCGAAGAGAGCGATGGACAATTGATGAAGACAAAGATTTAGCAAAGGCTTGGGTGACAATTTCGGGCGATGGTAAGATCGGAAAAGCTCAGAGAGACGTACAATTTTGGAAAAGGGTTGTCGAATACTACAACAAGTATAATGGTGTTAAAAGTGTAAGAACAATTGAATAAGCAAAGAGTCGTTGGCATAGGTGTCAACCTGATCTCAATGAGTACAATGAAATATACACTAGAATTCATAACCAATATTTGAGTGGATGGTTAGATGATAAAAAAAAGGAATCTACAAATGAGGAATGGCTCAGTGTGAAGAAAGGAAAAACGTTCAGCTATTTGCATATGTGGACCACAATCCACGAGCATGTTAAGTGGAATGCAGCAAAAGAAGGAGATGAACATTCGGGTTCAAAACGATCTTCTGATAGTATGGAAGAACATACTTCTACTACTCGTCCTATGGGTACAAAAGCAGCAAAGGCAAGAAAGACGCTAAAAGGAAAGGCGGGTCGCGATTACAATGAGATTATTGATGAACAATTCTCCATCTTTGCACAAGCACAACAAGAAAAACTTAAAATATTGAGGGACATGAATGACAAATTAAATTGTAGTACAATGACCGAAGATTTAGCATTGATGAGTGCCGATACAAGCAACTACTCAGAAGAGGCTAGAGAACTTCACCGCAAAAGGTGTGCCGATATCAAAGCAAAATATAATTTGAAGTAGCTTATTGAATTATGTACCTTCTAATTGTGATCGTTTATGTTTTTATTTATTTTATGCATTTGTTATGATTTTTATATAACTCATTTTAATCATTAACTTTAGTTAATTTCTATTTTATTTAACTTATTTTAATTATTATAAGTGGGAAGTGTATCATTTTCATAATCAATTTATCGTCTTTGAGAAAACTATGTTACCATATTGAACAAAAAATAAAATCTGTTAGAATAACAAAAAAAGAAGTGAAATATCAAAGTTGAATGTGATATAGAACTTTGGGGGAAGTGGGATTTGTAGAAGTTAAACCATGTCTCCTCAAATGTTGGTTAATTTTTATTTCACGAGTTAATAAATATTTTATTGCAAAACTAGCCGTTATAAAACTAGCCATTATGAAACTAACCGTTACAAGATAGCCTATATAAGTGTATCAATTTTGGTCACAAGTATCATTCATCATCTTCTTTTTAAACTACTACTCTTACTAACAAAAAAAAATGCCTATTCCAAACAATAAGGATTGGCGAAAAATTATTACTCAAGTTTTAATCGACGAATTAACCGATGATTCCGATGAGCAGATGTTTCAGATGCTTGTGGAAAAACAAAGGAGAAACAGAAAGCTCATAAGGCAACCGATATTCCGAAACCTTGAAGAAGGGCATAATCGTCTCTACAATGACTATTTTAGTAACAACCCAGGTTTCGAATTGTTGAAGCTATATCGAATCATTCTTCGTATTTTCATCAAAGGTATGATTCAGCAGGGCAAAGAGGGCTTAGTCCAATTCAAAAATGTACAGCTGCAATCCGTCAACTTGCATATGAGAATCCACCTGATTCTTATGATGAATACATAAGAATTGGGGACACAACTGCCGGAGAGTGTTTAGTTAAATTTTGTCATGATATTGTAGAGATTTTTGGTGCACGTTATCTTAGAAGACCGACCGCGGAAGATGTTGATCGTTTACTTCAAATGCGTCATGGATTCCCAGGTATGTTAGGGAGTCTTGATTGTATGCATTGGCAATGGAGGGCGTGCCCAGTTGCATGGCACAGACAATTCACCCGAGGTGATCACGGAGTGCCGACAATTATGCTTGAAGCAGTAGCTTCCCATGATTTATGAATATGGCACGCATTCTTTGGAGTCGCAGGGGCGAACAACGACATAAATGTGCTTCGCCAATCACCATTATTTAATGACGTAGTTCAAGGTTTTGCCCGAGGTACGTTTTACTGTATGTGGTACTGAGTATACTAAAGGGTATTATTTAGTTGATGGTATATACCCAGAGTGGGCAACTTTTGTGAAGAGCTTTCCCTCCCCTCTAGATCCTGAGCGGATACTTTTCAAAAAAATGCAGGAGGCGACAAGAAAGGATGTGGAGCGAGCATTTGGAGTTCTTCAATCTCGTTGGGCTATTATAAGGCATGCTGCAAGATTTTGGGACAGAGGAACTTTGAAAGATATTATGTATGCATGCATTATAATGAATAACATGATTGTCGAAGATGAATGAGATCAAATAACAAACTTTGACAATGATGATGAGGGTCCCTCTGTTACTTATAATCCAGGTTCTATTGAAGAATTTTGGACTACCCTCCATAGATGTGCCGAGCTTCGTGATCGTGAAATTGACAAAAAACTATGTGCTGACTTGGTAAAACATTTATGGGAGCGTTTTGGCGACGACAATGAAAATCCTCACATCAATTAGTGTCATTTTTAAACCATTTATGGTTATGAACAATTATTCATGAATGCAATTTAAGAGTCTTTTTAGTTGTCGTGTGTTTTTAATGTAATTTTTTTTAGAGAAGTTTTTAATGTAATTTTAGTTGTAGTAGTTACCCCGTGTATTTTAATCTTAATTTTCATTATGCACTATGTAACCTTTTTTTATAACTAATTTGTATTCGTTGTTTTTTTTTTTTGCTAAGAAAATTAAAAAATATCAATTCGTGTATTTGCATAAATGATTATGTTTTACAAAAATTGTGTAATTAAAATTAAAGTGGTAGAATTGGGTGAAATTTTGTGTAAGAACATGGAGTAATTAAATAGGTCCCACCTACGAACTACCAACAAACCAGCATATCATCCCTCCTCCGCGCTGAAAGAGGGATGTTCAGGACTTCCTCTGCTTCAAACAGTAGAAGTCTAGCATGTTAGAGATAGGTGGGAGCCGGATGTAGTGGAAGCTAAGGCTGCGGAGCTGGGATTGCAGATGGCGTGGCAGCAGGGAGTGCAAGACGTTATCCTGGAGTCTGATTCTCTTAATCTGATTAATCCTCTTAAGTCTAGGTCGTTTGCATCTTCCTATTTTGGTTTTGTTGTTTCAGATGTTTTTTCTTTGTCTCGTAGGTTTCGCTCTTGTTGTTTACACATATTCGTAGCGTAGGGAATAAGGCGGCACATACAACCGCACATTTTGGTTTTGTTGTTTCAGATGTTGGTTCTTTGTCTCGTAGGTTTCGCTCTTGTTCTTTTACACATATTTGTAGGGTAGGGAATAAGGCGGCACATAAAGCCGCACATTTTGATACACTAGATTATTCGACACGTGTCTGGGTGGATAGTGGCCCATCAGATGTACTTGATATCGCTGCTGCGGATTTCGTAGCAGCTATGACGTAATAGATTCGTTTGCGTTTTGACCTCAAAAAAAAAAAAAAAAAAAAAAAAAAACTACCAACAAAGTTCTTCCATTGTAATGGGAAGTTCTTGCTTATTGGGGTTGGGGAAAAATGATATGGCATGGGAAGAACCCTAGGTTGGGTTCTTCCATTGCACATGTCCTTAATGAACTTTGAACTTTCCATCCCTAATCTCTAAAAAAAATCATTATTTCTCATCATTTTCTCTTTTAATCAAGTTTAAAGCAGATCACATATGACATATGATATGTCAAACTTGTAATGGGGAAAACGAAATCAATTCAACAAAAAAAATTGGAAACTAAAGAAAGGGAAGCCGTATTGTATACTTTAAGGGATAGACTATAATTGACAACACCATTGAAGAAACTAATATAAAAAGATGATTAGATGAACATGAATATTCATTGTTTTTTTTTTTTTGTGATGATTTTGCCGAGGAAAATCAGCATCTTCCAAGGCAAATACGTCCATTATATGGACCAGATTCAATGAATCTGCCTTGGCGGTAGTAATTACTGTCTTGGCAAAATCATCGCCTTTTTTTGAAGTCAAGATATGCATATTCTTTACATGATCAATTTAGTAACTCAATGGTACAAATCAATGAAAAATAAATCCCATTAATCTCAAATGATCTGATTTTTGACCTCTTAAAGTAATTAACCAAGCAAATTGATCTCCACTACCATATAAATGACTATCACTTGTCCGAAAAGTCTATCTAAGATCCGCCAACAACACTCATTGTAAACTTGTTCGAGTCGTACCAAGTACGCTAAATTTCAATAAGAAAGTACAATACGATCACACAAATATATGTACAATTGAGTGTATGCGACACCTTTTCGTATTTACCCGATTATCTTACTAATTAATGAAAAACCGTACTATTAGCTAACTTATTTCAAATTACCTGATTTTGACCTCGAATAAAATACGAGTATTGACCAAGAAAACTGAATTCCACAATCCATACAAAATAAATAACGTATCACATGTCCAAAAAGTATATCATATACAGACTAATAGCACCCATTGTATATTGTATCGAAACTCATACCAAGTACATTAGATTTCAATAACAAAGTACAACACGATCATACAAATATACGGACCACGTACATTTAATTGTACACGAAGCCTTTCCATATTTACCCGATCATCTTTCTAATTAATTAATTTAATTTTAGCTAAAGTTTAATATGTATTGCTGACACTGAAAACCCAACCAAACCTTCTTAAAAAAATCTTTCCAAAGAAACAACTACGTACTAAAAAAGTCAAATCAATAAAATATCAAAAAAAAATTAGAAAAATTAATCAATAATGACTATAAATCCCTTTGTATTTTTTTTGTCCCCTTAAAATTGTCCTCACTAAATTATGTGAGTACTACATATGTGAACGCGTAAAGTAGAAGTAACATTTTTCTCTCTCAGTCTTCCTTTCCTCTTTTCTCTCTCTTTAACGCGGCTTTTCCACACCACATTTCTTCTCTTTCTTCAATCTTCTCCTTTTTTTCTTTCCTTCATTCATTCATACCCCCCCCCCCCTCTTTCAACTTCAGCTTCAACTTCACCTTCACACTTCTTCTTCACCAAACCCCCATCAAAACCCCCCTCTCCCCCACCAAATTCCATTGCTTCCTTTCTCAATAATAAGATCATACTTTTTCTTGACTTTCGTACATAAAAGATCATATCTTTCTTGGGTTGATCATACTTTTTTCTGGGTTTGATCAAAACATCAAAACCCAGAAATTATTTTGATTAAAACCCTCTCAATTTGCATAAAGATCGTATCTTTTTTCTGGGTTTTGCGGAAAATCAAATACCCAGAATCTCAAACCACTCAAAACCTCTTAAAATCGCGGAATTCACCAGAAAAGTTGGTATCTTATTGAGGAAGATTAGAGAGAATGATTAAGACTTGGTATAGGCCATTTGAGAGGTGTTTAGGCTTAAGAGGGGATGGATTGATGTGGCATATGGACTTGAAGCCGCATGCTTCTGGAGATTATTCGATAGCAGTTGTTCAGGCTAATTCTTGTTTGGAAGATCAGAGTCAAGTTTACACTTCTCCTTCTGCTACTTATGTTGGTGTTTATGATGGTCATGGTGGTCCTCAAGCCTCTCAATTCGTCAATTCCTACCTCTTTTCCTTCCTTCACAGTATGTTTTACGTTACTTTTTCGCCTTTATTCGAGTTTTGTTTACTTGTTTTGGTTGGTTGAATAATTGTTTATGGTGGGTTTTGTTTAATTGTTGTGAATTTTGAGAAGTGTGATCTGATGTTATAGTTGCTGAATTTCGGTTTGAATGTTGATGTTCTGATGAGTGTTTGATGTGTATATGTTGAATTGTGGGTTTTGTCTGTAGAATTATTGTTTTATGTGTCGGTGTGTTCGATTTTGGGTTTGTGGTTTATTGTATTGGGTTTGTGGAGTGGTTGTAGAGGTGTTGATATTTGAATTGATTGTATGTGAATTAGAATTTGTAACGGAGCAAGGAGGGATATCAGCTGATGTGATAAGAAAGGCATTCAGTGCAACAGAAGACGAGTTTCTGCGGCTTGTTAAACGGACATTGCCACACCAACCTCAAATCACGTCTGTTGGATCGTGTTGCTTGGTCGGTGCTATTGTGGAGGATGAGTTGTTTGTTGCCAATCTAGGTGATTCGAGGGCAGTGTTGGGACGAAGAGCTTCTGCTAAGCAAAAGACTGTTATCGCAGAGAGGTTATCGACTGATCATAATGTGGCGCAGGAGGAAGTTAGGAGGGAGGTTGAGGCTCTCCATCCTGATGACTCGCATATTGTCGTATATACCCGTGGAGTTTGGAGGATCAAGGGTATTATACAGGTAATAGCTGATCATTTTCTCTCTGTATCCGTGTCCTTTGTTCTTCAATTTTATCGTTTTTTATTTGTGTAAGTGGTGTGAAGTTTTTTCAGAAATAGGTCTTTTTGAGTACTTAATTCTACGCGGTTGATTAGATACCAGCGTATATTGCAGAGAGTAACAGTCAACCAAAAACTCAGTTGTATTGTACTTTTATAGAGCTCAATTAACTTGTGTCTCACCTACCCAGACCTGGCTTATGCAGGAGCCTCGTTGAGTGGTGGGTGTATTCATTTTCTCACAGGGAGGACATTGAGGGGCGTGCTGCGGTCGTGCCCTTCAACAATTGTCTTCTTTCTTCCATTGTATCCGTCCAGTCTGATCGTACGTATTGGATATGCAATGGTTGTTGTCTGCCTCTACATTCTCTTTTAATGTGCATATGAATTTTTTGAGATGTTGTGTCTGCTGCTCAAAGAGGAGAATAGCTTCTTCACAGGCTACTTTGAAGTGTTTGTTAGCGTGAAACCTATTTCTTTTTACGGTTATTCTTTCATGAGACGGTCCCATTGTATGAGACGGGTCAATTCTATCGGCTTGAATAGCAATGCACTTAATCTTGAAAGTTTATATGAGCCACTTTTGAAGTTGAGGAAGTTTACATCTTACAATAACTTTAAGCAGCTGAATAAGTTTTTCTTTTTTCCTTGTATGATTAGCAATTCCATTCTTATCTTTACATCACAGCTATGGAAGACTCTATATATCTGAGTTTCGTGTTCATGACATGAAGAATGAGTAGTATGCTATAAGCAATGTGCATTATCTACTCCACAACCTCAATGATTATACTTTCATAGAATTGCCAGACTCTTTTAGCCACTTGGCTACTTCCCTGGAGTTCTGTCCTTGTTTATGGTATATTATGTTTATGCATGATGGACCCAACCCAATGCCCGTAGAAACCAGGCAACTAATTTAAGAAGCTGAATAAGTTTTTTTTTTCCAATGTAAATGAAACTGCCCATATATGTTCTCTTACTGCTATTTTTATCACCTCCGGTTACTTGCCCATTTTTCTTCGCTTGAGACATTTATCTTTGCAATGGTTCATGTTTTATTTCGCTGTGCACGTTTTGCTCCCCCTTGCCTAGTCGGCAGTGTCTTGAGAGGTTTAATTTTAATGCTTTAGTTGGTATTGATACTGGGACTCATGACAGTTCTGTGATGTTTTTGTTAGTTGCCCGTTTATTTTTCTTTTCATTGTCTGATGAATTTAGAACTTCAGATGCTCTGGAACTGTTTCATTAGTTGCTTTGAATATAGATGACATCAATCAATCAGTTAGTGGAGGTTAATATTCTTGTTCCTTAGCAATTTGTCACTAGACTAACAAACTTATTCTTTTTTCAACAACTATGTATAAAAAAAGTAAGACGGTTATTTTGTATGTTCCCTCTGACTTATCTTTCAGAGTTGGGAGTTCCTATCTATGTGAAGTCAAGTCATAAAGGAATATGATGAAGATGCTATTCTGATGAGCATTTATTTTTCAGGTATCAAGATCTATTGGGGATGTCTACTTGAAAAGGCCCGATATGAACAGGGAGTTTGGGAATCCTATTCCCATAAGACGTCCAGTAATCACAGCAGAACCTTCAATAATCAGAAGAAAGCTTAAGCCACAAGATTTGTTTCTAATCTTTGCATCAGATGGCCTTTGGGAACAATTGTCTGATCAAACTGCTGTGGAGATCGTTTCCAGGAATCCCAGAGCTGTGAGTGCAATACCCCTGCTTTTTTTTTTTTTTTTTGTTTGGTCCGTGATATTTCGCATCTTAATTGAAGAGTACGAAAACTGGAGTAGTTATAGAGGAAAACATCTCGACAATAGCCAGCTAGACATGATAAACTAAGATAGTTAGCGATGATTTCTAAGTTTAGTCATAAGTCAAAGCGAGACTGTCAGACCGACAGCCTGGTCATGTGGAAAATTACTGTCAATATGCTTGCTTTTCTTTGATCTCACCACCCAGAAATTTTGCAGGGAATTGCCAAGAGACTGGTGAGAGCTGCCCTACATGAAGCTGCTAAGAAGAGAGAGCTTAGTTATGGTGACATAAAGAAGATTGAGAAGGGAATACGCCGCCACTTTCATGATGATATATCAGTAGTTGTGGTATATCTCGATCACAATGCCAGATTTACACCATCTGCTGTCGGCTACACCACCGCCCCTAAAGACATTTCTACACTCAATGAATGAAAAAAGCAGTATAAAACTTAAAAACGACATGGTGTTTCTCGTTTGAGGAGTTTCGGGTAGTGTACTTGAAGACTCAAAGAACGCGTATGCATAAAGTGTTGACCAACTCTGTCGAAAGGTTGGCTGGTAGATAAGACTTTTGATATGCTAAGAATGATACCCAGCAAGACTGTTTTGGTATGGGCAGGGAAAAAACCAGATGAATTAGTAATGTAGATATTAGGTTCTTCAGAGCTCTGATAGTGGTATATATTGGTTTATTTCTACACACCCAAAAGAAAAAAATCACAATGCCCTTTGTCCGACAGTTATTACAGTTGATGTGGGATGTACTGTCTGTTACACTGAACACACACAATTTTGTGGCTATTTTGGGACTGTATAGTGAATGTGTTTCCTTTCTCTTGTGTTTTAATTTCTTTTACTGTTCTATTTTTTCGGAGTACAACACTGCAACCCTTAACTAATAATGTGTTGCTCTTGCGCAGTTGCGCACGCACATTGTTCTGATCTTGCGTATAAGAGCTAGAGGAGAGCAGAACGGTGAATACTCGGTTTTGGAACTAGAACCGGTATATTGGTGATAACACTGCACCTTGTTGAAAATATGCAAGGATGGTTTTGTTCTGGATGTCTAGGTTTAGTCCTTTGCTACAGGCAAATAAGCTGAATTGATCTTTACTTTTATTCTTACATCCCATCTCATCATCTCAGGCCTTGCAATTGGGAACGTAGAAACGTCTGGACTCTTGACGTGTTCTAATCCTTTGTTGACAGTTTTTGACCAATTCGTAATCTGTTGCGTACAAGATACGCTTCACTTGCACACCAAAACTTCATTAATAACTAACATAAAAACGTGTTAATTCGTATCCTTCCGTAGTATAAATGCACAATTATCTCAGATTATATTAATTTGTTGTAATTTGGTGTTGACAATATTTAAAATCATATACGTATCGACCAACCAACTTAAAATAAATAATTAACATCATAATCCAAAAGGATGTAATTGGAAATATTTAAAAACTAGATTGCGTGCCCGGTCCGCGCCCGGGCTACCTACTTATATTGTTTAGATACGTTTCATAAAAATGTAGCTTTTTTTTATTATAATATTATTTGAACTGATGTTTTACATAATTTTTTTCCTTTCAATTTTGGTCATCCATCGTATTATATTATTATTTATTTCTACTCATTCATCGTAGTTTTATTTACTTTCTACTTGTACGTCACCCTTTATATTATTCCATTCATTCCATATCTCGTATCCTGTTATACTATTTCATTCTCATTGCACTATCACGTCACCCGTTATGCAAATTTTTTTTTCAGTATCCCATCACCCTTTGTCACATAATTAGCATATTATGTTTTCTATATATTAGTTGATAACTACCATATTATTTAATATTTTACAAACAATTTCCATACCCTGATATATATTTTAATAATATTTATTTCTTCTCATCCAATAGAATTGTGCCAAGTGTCCATCAATGAAGGGTTGTACTCGTTTTTTGTAATATATATAGATAATTGGGCAATATTGGACAACGAATGACTATTCACTTTTGAAAACCACCCAAATTTTAACATTGCCCCTAGTTTACGTATCAACCCATCTAATATCTTATCTTATCTTATACTATATATTAAAAGCTGTGTTAGAGGCAACGACCACGTTCACCGGCTTCAGTTAGGCCATCTGCAATGCCACGTGGCATGTCTCTTCAATTTTTCTTTTAAAAAATTCATTTGAAATATCTTTCATATCTTATACTATATATTAAAAGTTGTGTTAGAGGCAACGACCACGTTCACCGGCTTCAGTTAGGCCATCTGCAATGCCACGTGGCATGTCTCTTCAATTTTTCTTTTAAAAAATTCATTTGAAATATCTTTTATGGTAAAAATTATAGCGACGTTTTCCATATCAAAAAAATTCACAATATTTTTTTATTATAAAAATCAATGTTTACTATTAGTTGATTTTATCTTTACCTTATTATTTTGTACCATCCTTATTATTATTTGAAGAATCCCATCATCTATATTGAAAGTGAAAATTCTATAAATGGTAAAGTTTATTGATAAAATTATTTGTTCACAACAAAATAAAATGATAAAATCTATTTCGGGCGTAGCCCGGGCAGTAAACTAGTATATTATAAAAGCCGAGTACATCCCTTCATTGATGGACACTTGGCACAATTCTATTGGATGAGAAGAAGTAAATATTATTGAAATATTATTGAAATATTAGGATATAGAAATTTTATGTAAAATATTAAATAATATGGTAGTTTTCAACTAATATATGGAAAACATGATATGGTAATGATGAGATATAAAGGGTGATGGAATACTGAAAAAAAAATGAAATAGCGTAACGGGTGACATGATAGTGAACTGAGAATTAAATAGTATAACGGGTTACGAGATATGGAATGAATGTGAACAATATAACGGGCGACGTATAAGTAGAAAGCAAATAAATTTACGATGAATTAGTAGAAATAAATAATACTCTGTGATATGATATGACGGGTGACCAAAGTTGAAATGAAAAGAAATCATGTAAAGCATCGTTTCTAATAATATTATAATAAAAATAAATCTACATTATGAAACGTATATCCACAATATAAGTAGATAGCCCGGGCGAGGGCCGGGCACGCAATCTAGTTTTGTATAATTTGTGACTATTTTGTCACTTGTGGGATTCATTTTAGTTTATTGTTAGATCGTAGTGTTGTGATTTTAATGTATCACACCATACAAGTTATGAAGTGATTTACCGTATAAAGTAGTAACCCCTATAAGTTTTATTTATTAATAGCGGTGGATTTAAAACATCCTAAAGACGTCCACCTAGGATGCCACGCTATTGCTGATGTCAAATGAAAACTTCCTGAAATACCACTAATAATAAAACGATTGAGTGTGGCAGGCACACGCCGTACGAATATTTTTTGACCAAAAATAAAATGATTCACTGCAATATATACAAATGAACCCATATCCATAAAATATGTCTTAAATATTCCGAGAATATTTTAATTTACCTATATTAAACTAAATTAGTTATAGGGTAAATTGATTTTCTAAAATTGAGCATTGAATGAATGAAAATCTTTACAGAAAAAGAAAATTTGATTGTCATTTACAATATATACAAAAACTTCCTAATAATTTACATATCTAATTCATATTAAGCATTATACTCTTTGCTCACATAAAAGCTAGCCCATACCGTATATAAAAAGATGTACACACATTATCATGCACAATATCGAATACGACGTCCGTCCCAATTTTATCCGCCTGTACATTTCATGGGGAGTAAGAAAAACAAATAATTAAAAATGTAAACTAATGGTTGTGTAAGAAAATTAGGAAAAGTTAGGAGAGTTTATGTGAGGATTAACTAAAAGTATTTACTAAATTAGATTATATACAAGTACGAGTCTTAAAAAGCGCTTCATCGCCGCGGGTCCGGTCAAGTTGGAATAGGTCAGAACAGGTTACTGGATTAATTGAGCTCTTTAGGTCGAATGTCGTGTGTTCTATAATTTTTATTTATTTAATTTAAGACATTTCTATTATTCTGGGTAACTTATTATCTATCAAAGTCTATATTCGAATAACTAACCACTAAGTTTATCGTCGACAAAGAGAGTTAAATTTGTCTTAATAATGTGTCCGATTAGGCCGATAAATCGAGTCATAGATAGGAGACACAACTATATGCGTGTCAACAAGGTTTGGGTTGATGGGAGTCAAGTAGTGTCAAGAGTCTTAGAATGAAATACAGCGGGTTCATAACCTTCCAAAACCGGGTCGGAGTGGACGAATTGCCGAGTTAATTGAACCAATTTTAAGTAGGTCCAACATTGCACGACCTCTCTAATTGCTAGAAGCTTATGCTAGAAAGGTAGTTTGTGTAAACGGGTTTGTTTTGGTCAATGTCTTACAAGTCGATTATTGCTCACCCAATTTGATTAGACCTATAAGTTGTCAGCTCTAAATAATCTTATACTCCATATATATGTATAACACCTGACACATATTATTAATTATAGTCGTGCAAAATGAACGGGTAAACGTTCGACTACATATGAGACTAAACTTTCGCCAAAACAAATCCACGTGGAGTTGGCTTTTTATACGGAGATCTGAACAATTGCCCCGCAGAGTTGAGGTCGAGTCAATACAGGTTCAGATCATGACACGGGTCAAAGATATAGATTCACGCCTTTTTTTATAACCATCTTTAAAATTAAAATAAGTTAATTATTATTGTACAATAATAATCTATAATAATATTAATATTAATAATTTATTCACATTTATGACTTTTTAATTTTCAATTTAACCAAGTACAAGACTTTTTTTTTTTGTAATATCATCTCAATTTTTAATTTAGGCCCTGCTGATAGGACTTAATAAAAAGTTGTATTCAGATCAGTTCACAGTCATTCAAATCAGATCAGATCAGAGTCATTCAATTAAGATCAGCTGATTAGAAATGTTAAAATAACTATCAATGTATTTAGTACATAATTGATACTAATTACTTGAAATTCAATCAAAATTTAAACCAATTCGAATAAGATCATATCTGTTTAGAGTCATTCAAATCAGATCAGATATAATCAGAGTCATTCAAATAAGATCAAATCAGTTCAGAAAGATGCACTCCTGTCAAACGGGGCTTAAATGCATTGTTTGACCAGTTTTTCTTACATTTAGACATTACGAGTAAACCCGAAGAGTAGAAAATGACCTAAAATTACATGGTTCAAACCTGTTTAATTTCAAGTTGATATGACCAACGTCAGATTATACGGATCTTGACTATTTAACTAAATTCTCTTCTCAACATCGCAATCACAGATAAAAATACGAAGGTAGAGGGGGTGCTAAAGGATATGAGGGAAGAAGACGAAGGTTGATTGATTTTCAGGGATATGAGAGTTAGTTAAGTTATTGAATGATGGGGGAAGATGAGGGTTCATCTATCTTTTGGTAGAAAGGTCAAGGTAGTCTGATCTAATGGTATGGGATCCTTACAAAGGAGGGCGTACAACCCAGCGGCCATGCCATCTGTCATTGTTTTTAGGGAAATTTTCCAATATACCCCTGAGGTTACCGAAATTTTCAGGTATACCCCTCAGGTTTCCGAGCTATCCAGCGTACCCCTGAGGTTAGCGAAATCGTGTTTTTTGAGATTTTTCACTAACGGCGTCTAACACCGTTAGACCCTTATTGAGTTTGACTTTTTTTTTAAAACAGATTGACCCTTAATACCATTAATTAAAAAAAAAAACGCCTTGATCTTCTCTCTCCTCCCTTCTCCCTACCACCTACACTACCACCTCCACAACCCCCAACCACTCCGCCTCCAACATGAATCACTACCAGCGCTCCGGTGAGGACCACTATATGACCGGCGCCCCTCTGGCGACCCCACATGGGCCATGTCCGACCACCGTGCGCCCTTCCTTTGGCCTCGACGATCGCATATTCCCTTTGACGTTGTGTTCTCACCCTCTTCTTCTTCTCATTAAACTTCGCCCCTCCTACTTCGCCGCCCTCTTCCCCACGGCTGCCGCACCCTCCCTCATCACCGACGCCTCCTACAAGATGTAGGTTGCCGACGTTGATGGTGTTCTAGCCCAGACTGGCGGCGTTACAACCCAGAAAACGAGCGGGTGGTGGTCGTCGATCACCTGTGATTAGAGATGAGAGCCCCGGTGCTGGTTTTAGTGGCTGGTGGGGTGGGCGATGGCATGGATGGGGGTTAATTATAGGGTTGACGGTGATGGGAGAGGGGCGGGTGGAGGGGGGAGGGGAGGAGAGAGAAAAGGGAAGGCTTAATTATTTTTAGCATTTTTTTTTTTCAATTTAATTAGTTAATGGTAATTATTCATATGGTCAACATATTGAGTGGCTAGGATTGTATTTAAGAAAATCAATGGATGATATCCTCCTTTTATAATGACTAATTAGTGGTACTAAGGGTCAATCTGTTTTAAAAAAAGTTAAACTCAATAAGGGCCTAAAGGTGTTAGACGCCGTTAGTGAAAAATATAAAAAAAACACGATTTCGCAAACCTCAGGGGTACGCTGGATAGCTCGGAAACCTGAGGGGTATACCTGAAAATTTCGGTAACCTCAGGGGTATATTGGAAAATTTCCCTTGTTTTTATCCTTTTCAAAACATAATTTAATCAATTCATTTTCACTAATTGCAATCAAAACAACAAAATGAACATTAAGAATAACCATAAATTATTCTATTTTTCTCAATTAGATTATCACAATTTAAAGAGTTGAGAGTTACTGTTTCCATACTTTTACTCCGTATTTCTTAAAACAATAAGGTACGACAGCCCGTACAATTTTACACGGGTCAATAAACTAGTACATTTTATAAATTGAATGTTTAAATCATTTACTAGAATGGTTACCGAAAGTGGTATGATGATTAGTAATTCCACAAGAGCGTAACAACTTATTAAACAGTATGTTCAAATTAGATCAGATTTATTCAAATCAAATGAGACTAGATTTATTCAAATCATCTAATCAGATCAGAATCATCAAAATAACAATCAATTAAGCTAGTCTACTTATAGTTATTAATTCGTCTAAATGCAGTTAATTTATTAATAAATTCAGTTAAAACCAAATCAAATCAGGTTCATTCAAATTATATTAAAACAAATCAGATCAGTCCAATTCAAATCAAATCAGATCAAAAAATATAGTCTAATTGCACAGGGCCTTTGAAGGCTGCCTTTGAATAAGTTATTTAGATACCGTCTCTCACAAGACTTCACAAAGTTGTCTTGTATGATACCGCCTCACGCGATAATCGATCATAAGACTAATCTAAAAAAAAAACATCTATTCGTATCGAAAATATCAATAACCACGAAATGTGTGCGTGTTTGTTCTAGTATGAGATTGTCACACGAGTGGCACCCGATTTAAACCGGCATGTATACCATACTCTCGGGACTATGTACTCCCGAATTTGCTTTTATGTACTTTAGCGGGGTTTTCATGTACTTTTGCAAGTTTTTCATGTACTTTAGTGGATAATTTATGTATTTTTGTGAATTTATGTATAGTTTTAGTCATTTGCAACCAAGATAGATTAATAAAACTTTGAATTGATATTTTCAGGTTCTAACCTATTTAAGTAAACATTTTTCATCCATTAAGAGACTCTAATGAATTGATAATCGATATTTTCATCTTTGTACTTCAAGATCGAGTACATCTTTGTATAAATACTATAAATATTAGCAAAACTATACGAAAATGGTTTGATGTGTAAATTTACACCGTTTAAACAAAGAATACACAAAATTGTACTTAAAGTACATTAAATTAGAGTAAAAGTACATCAACTTCTATGTTAATGTACACAACCAGATAAACGAGAGTACGTACTCTCGGGTGTATACAATAATTTTCCAATTTAAACAAAGGCTCTCATTTTTCCACTAATTTGCCAGGAACCCAAATTAATCCTCGAAAATAAAACTTGGGAAGGATGAAAGCATCAACAATGGTGGCAGAAGCAGTATGGAAGAGCATTGAGTCCACCCATTCAGGTTATCTTCTTCAACACGCACCCCTCTTTTTTCCCTTTTATCTCACCTTCAAATTTTCATGAAAAACTAAAAATAAAAAATGATACTGACAAGCTTCTTCTACACAATGGTGGAATTTTGATGCGGAACAGTAACTGATGATCAATTGGGAATGTAAGTAAAATTCCACTTACCCACTTCATATTTTTTTACTTTTTTTAAACTGGGTTTGTTTTAATTTTTGCAAATGAACACAGATTGAGTTTTTTGTTTGGCAAGAATTTTGAGCGAGCAACAAGGATTGTTGACCAACGTGGTGTCAAGAGACTTTCTGGGGAGCCCAGTGGTCGGTCCATTTTCCAGGTAATCTTATTGTTCATGTTTAATTTGTTGTTTTACGTGCAAGTTTTGGCGCTCCCTCCGTTCTCTTGGATTGTTAACGTTTGGTTTAAATGCGTTTATGTAAATTAGGATGAGGTTTTGTCTAAATCAATTTGCCTGCAATTTAGAAACACACTGGCATCTTGGAAACTTACTGGAGAATGTTTGAATTTCTTTTTTACCGGAATCAGACGGTGTGGGTGTTGCCAACTTACCACCTGGTACTTTTTGATGTTGGAGGTGTTAGGGTGTTGCATTTACATGTGGATATTGAATGTGGTAAGGGGCATGATTTTGCAATTGGAAATTAGATATGGATGTTGTAATTGGCGTTATGATATGTGTAGATCAAGCTAACGAGCTGAGATGAATGGCAAATGTTTTGGTGCATTGAGTTGTGATGGGGGTTTTGTAGGACTTGGATATAGTTTGATTATTATATTTGAACTTGTAAACTGTTTCAAGGTAAGGTTGCGTACGTTGGTGATTTTTATGGTATGGTCAGTGGTGGGTCTTATTCAGTCGTTGGACATATATGGGGCTGTTGTGATTGACCACCAAGTTTGATGGGCTTATTACCAAATGCTAAACAACCTAGATACGAGTGAGGATTGGTAAGAAATGTTTAAAACATCGAAAGACAAGTGAGGATTTGGCAATATGCATTTTAGCAAAATGGAAGATGTTTGTATGGAAGGGAATTTGAAATCCCTTTCCCTTTAGAACAATCTTTTATGTCGAGGTAACAACTAACAACTATGTACTTGTGTTTCCATTTGTGTTGCTTGCTAGAATGGAGGAGATAACATTTATAGTTTCATATGGAGTGCAAGCACATTAGTTTTGTTACCTAGGTCTCGTCATTCTCCCCTGAAATTTCTATACAGTATATGCTATAGAGTCCAGTTTATAGTATTTCAAATAAGTTTGCCACTTGTAACCATATTAGTCCAACCTACAAAGTTTGTGTAAGTCAGTACGTGTGCAATCAGAGTTTTTGGATTTACAGTTTTGATGAAACTTTTGAATAAGTCTTATGTTGAAGGTTTCTGGGAACACATAGGACGAATATTTAGCCATAGAAAAATGTTCCAGTATAATAAGTTTCCGTTCCAAAGTTCAAATTCTTAGTGCCACCTCCATGGTGCTCATATGAAGTTGATTTGTCCTGTCAGATAGAAAGAAATGAGATCCCCTAAATGAAAGTTTTTTTATTTTTTATTGGGGTCGAAGCAGATAATATCGTTTTTGAGGGAAACTCTACTTAGCAGTGATTGCTACTGGGGGAGTGTGTTCAACTTTTTGGGAGGATACAATGCCAATTTTTTTATTTATTTAAGGGAGACTAGAAAGTAGGAACAGTGGTACCAAAGGGAGTAGTTGGGCCACAGGATCCTGCAATTGTGTATTTGTGTTGGTTTACGGAACGTAGAATTGAGTCAAAGTAGGGGCAATACTCAACGAAGTAGGAGTATGAGTAGTCACCAGAGCAAGAGAAAGACATTGATTTCAGTATATCAGTGCCTGCATCGACATTCTTTTGAGCAGAGGCTAGACGTTTTTAATGGCTGTGCATTGCATATGTGGAAAATGGCACTGATGCACTGAAAGCTATCCAACCTGTTACAGATACCATGTGTCTAAGCAGTACAGAGGGTTTTCTGGTGTACGTTCAGAATGAGGACAAGGCAGGTTTATGAGATGTCCCGGTGCTTGTATTCTGCCAATAATGGACAGATGTCGCCATTTATGTGTTCTCTTAAAAGTCATCGGGTATGCCATTTTATGAGATAGCATACATGCTTTGTCGATAAACATGGGGCTCTATCATAGTATTTGCAGTCGGAAAGGGGTAAAATAGTATACCTTATGTAAGGCCTCTCTAAGCATCTCTGTTATTCAGATTACTATCATCTCAACAGTATTTTTGTTTGGTAAAAACTGTAATTGTATTACTAAACAGAGGTATTACAACCTAAAAAGGTAGAGCCAACACCACAAACTAGTTGTACAATCCTAAGCCATTTCTGCTCTTTGCTATTAATATGACCAAGCATTTTCAATCTAAGCTTAAAATCCTCCATCAAATCATCAATAATCTGTCGATGGTGCAATACATGATCTTGAGTTCTACATATGTTCCTATCATGCCAATTCAAATACACCATGCCACTAATGCAAGCCATCATCACCTCAAATTTCAAATCTGATTACCTAAGCGCCCTCTCAATATGATGCATTATTCTAAATGATGATTAGTGTCTCGAATTTTGCTCTTCACTCTTTCATTTACCCTAGCCAGACTGCTTGTGCCAAATGGACACTTAAATGAAAGATGATTGTGACATTCATCATCCACTTGATACAGAAAAAAGGTAGCCTCCCTGCACTCACCAATGCTCCTTAGTCTCTTTCCTTTACCTCAATCACCTGTAACCTCTCGTGGCCAGCTAATTAACCATGAGGTAAAACAGTGTTTTGGGATGCTTTGTCTACACTTAATCTTTATTCTTGTCATTTTGACTCTGCATCCCTTCATAGCCCCCCTTCAGACTTTCAGAGTGTATGTGATGGACTCACATAGGTAGACAGAGGAGACGATACAGTAGGATAGACGATAGGTGGTGAAAACACCATAGCAACGATAGTAGAGGATGTTCTGAGTGGCCTCACACTCCTAATGTAAAGCTTAACAATAAACTGATGAATGATTATCTGATTGCCTGACTATATCTCCTAGCGACTCCCTTATTTTTACTACTTTTGGAGTGAGCTCCAAGCAACTCTATAATGACTCATTTGCTCTTCCAAGGGCGGGGCTGTTCTATTACAGTGTATGCCACTTGAGAGTTAAGTGGGTTAAATACCATTTTGGGAAGCACTGACTAGTTTAGCACCAATTTTAACATATGTATGTCCTGTGTCAGCTGACAGTAGTGTTCCAACTCTGACCTTTTAAAAAAACACTAGTTATTCATCCTATTGTCAACTGATCAGATTTTGACGCAATCCACCAAATGTTTTTGCCAATACAAGCGAGATTCCAGATTATGCTGTCTCTTAACCCAAGACCACCCTCTTTCTTAGGAGTGCAGACCACCCTCGTCCATGAAAACCAATGAACCTCTGAGGTAAACATCTCGCCCATCCGAAAGGAAGTTCCTACATATGGCCATCACTTGTTTAATGACTCCCTTGGGAATAGTAAACACATTGGCCCTATAAGAATGCAAGTTAGAGCAAAATTAATTTAAGCAAAGTGAGGCTACGAGTGTAAGAAAGCTTCTCCCCCCCCCCCCCCCCTCCCTCCCCCACTTCTAATTCTTTTCACTAATCACCAACGCTTTACAGTCGAGAACAAAACTTTTTTGTAGATAAAATTGGTATCCCAAGGTAAAGAGAAGAGTTCAATGAAACCGCATACAACCATAATTTCTTCCCTTATTTGACGAGAAATCCCTACAAATTAGATGCCTAATTTGTTGCATTCGTACATAACCTAGAAGCTTGTGACAAAGTAGCAAAACCTCTCATCAATAGGAGTATAGTAGACAATTGATGTCTGACTTGTTTACTAATAATTATAGCATTCGATTTCTTTTTTTGGTGTTGTTGCAATTTAGCCTTTAATTGTTACAGAAGTTTTCCTGACCTTGAAAAGTCCAATAGAGACTCTCATCTGAACTTGATGTCATTTTTATCGAAATTGAGTAGTTTTTTTTTTTTTTTTTTTCTTGATGTTTTTGATATATGAGAATATTTTTATGTACGTTAGTTATCTTTCTATCTCTGCATAGGTTGTTGGAGAATCTCGGAAGAAAGAAGAGTACTTATGTTTTGCAGAGCATTACTGTGCATGTTACTCATTCTTCTATGATATAGTAAATAGAGGAGAACAACTATGTGTAAGTTGAAACTCTATTTTCATCTTTGATCTTAACTCATACAAACCATCAACTGGTTGCGGAATGTAACATTTTTCTGTTTTGCATTTAGTGTAAGCACCAGTTGGCTGCAAGAGTAGCTGCATCTTTAGGATCATGTATAGAAGTCAAGCTACCTGATGAAGAACTCGCCATATTACTCTCAAAGCTCTGACAACAGTGGTATATTTCTGCTATACTAGAAATTTGATTTCGGAAGATTAGTCATTGGTGCTTTCTGGGCAGTTACCTGATATGTCAAAATTCTGCAGTGCTCGTGATCAAGCATCGCCGATCCTGCAAGATCTGCTTCCAGCTGCGCATTCCATTTTGAACACTACCACTGAAGATTAGAATGGCATTCACAAACTGTAAATACTGCCTCCGATATTCAGAATGCTGACTTATTAAGCAGCATCACTTATCGTCGTGCTCAAGATGCTCCAGCCAATCACGGGAGATTCAACATTCAAGATGCTACCCTTTAAGTTGTATTATCCAGATATGTCCGATGTTTGTCTGATATTTAGATAGGAATTTGTGAACTCAGATAGTACCAGGAATTTGTCTAGTTCACGAAGTATGTTGTCGCAGTAGTGGCATTTGTTACATCTGAAAAAAATCTAAGCCAGAAGAAAACATTTGACAAGGTCATTTCACTTGTCATGCATTGTCAAGATATCTTGAACGTTTTCTTTTCTTTTGATGTTTATCTCCCATGTCGAAACTTTGAGGTCAGTATAGAGCTTAAGTGGCGGCTGTTGCGCTAATCGCCATGCCTGTGACACTGAACGCCATGGCGAATATAACAATGACGATCACTTTCAAAGTTAAAAATTATCAACGCCGGCGACCATATCGCCCGATCTACCCACTCCACGACCAAATCCCCCATCAATCTTCATCAAGCCGGGACGGTGCTGCATGCTGGTGATTGTAAGCTCACCGGAAAAGGGTTAGGGTTTAGGGTTCGAGTTTCGCGGCGCCGGTAAGTCGAGCTATAAACCCTTTTTCGGCAAGTTTTGGGTTGTATTTCAATTTTAATTTTTAGATTTTAAGGGTTCACCATGCCCTTCCTTAAGGTGTCGATTTTTTACTTGGTGAGTTTGTATTTTCCGGCAAGGATGGGTGTTGTGACTGGTGGTTGAAGGTGGTAGGAGTGCTGTGACTGGTTTTGGGAGGTCAGAGGTGTTATATTTGAATAGACTAATTTATCCCCAAGTTCTGGTATAAAATGTCAATTATACCCCTGCTGTTGATACTATTTTGTTAATAGTTGCCCTTAATTTTTCGCCCCTCCTTACATGATGTGATAAGCCCAAGCCCAACATCACTACGTTATTACATAATTACGAAGTTGTATTTCCCGCCTAATTTAAAAACGGAAAACAGAGAGAAAAAAAAAATAGTTAGAAGAGAGAAAATACAGCGGCTATCGAACTCGTGCTACAAACGTCGTTACTGCAAGTACGGCGACAACTGCCGTTACGACAACCGTTGCACGATACTATTATTGGTTTGTTTATTTGATTCATTTCGAATTTTTGATCTGGCGTGAAACTTGTAGGATACGATTTGTGTTCCGCGCTTTATTATTAGTTTAATCGTCGATATTCGAATTTAGATTTCAGTTGTGGAATATGAATTTGTTTATCTGATCATCATCTCCCCTACGTATGTAGCTTGAACATGGACAAGAGTTACTGCCTATTGATCCTTACTGTTCTCGCAGGCTGAACCAAATTGACGTATGCTTCTATTAAATAACAATCCTCCTGATAATCCAGGATGATTTTGTTTCCCGTCTAAATCATCTTTTATTATATGTTGTACGTATTTTTTTGTTTCTTAACCGTCATCTAAATTATCAACTCCCTCCGATTCAAAGAGATTTTCCTATTTCTTTATACAGTTGTAAGTTGTCATTTGATGGACTACATATAGACTAAATAAAATATCCATTTGTCGTGGAATCAAATGGAATTAATAGACTCCATTGCAAAATAAAATATGTACTAATTTTTGCAATACATGGATGATTCATTTGATATAAAAGTAGTTCTCAACATGGCAACTCAAACCTGCAAATAGAAAGAGGAAATCTCTTTGAATCGGAGGTAGTATATCTTCAACATCTTATATACGTATTCTCTGCCTCGACAAAACTTAATGGCACTGCTTTCCAATCTGCTGATAGATGAATCAGTCAAACTTTAGCACACAGTCGAGCATGCATTCACCCCTTCAGACTTTCCAGCGTGTTCCTCAACTGCTTGTGACTGATTCGTCTTCTCTGAGCGGTAATTCAGCTGCTGAATTCAGGCTACTCTGTGCTGCTGGATAGGTTGTACAAGTCATATTTGTGTGTATGAATTTCTGTTGTCACTATGTTGAATACACAGCGTAATAGATGTGTGTAATGTGAATCGACTATTTGATCAATATCTTCTCTATGTATGCAGGTTGCACATGAACGAGAAGAACTGCTTACTAATGCTTACTATTCTCGCAGCCTGAACCAATTTGAGGTATATTTCAACATCTTATTCACGTATTCTCTGCCTTTACAAAACATGATGGCAGAGCTAATTGTTTTTCTTTCCGCTGTGCTAACAGATGAATCAGTCAAACTTCAGTGCACAGTCAATCATGCATTCACCCCCTCATACTTTCCAGCATGTCCATCAACTGCTTTGTCTTACTGATTCGTCTTCTCTGAGTGGAATTTCTGCTGAATTCAAGCCACTTTATTCGGCTGTTGGTGCTGCATATGTTGTACAAGTATGATATTTTTGTGTGTGTGAATTTCTGCTGTGTTTAGTGTAATTTGCCTCCCTACTAAAATCATCTCCTCTATGTATGCAGGTTGCACATGAACAAGAAAAACTGGTTACTAATGTTTACTGTTCTCGCAGCCTGAACCAATTTGAGGTATATTTCAACATATTATTGACGTATTCTCTTCCTTTACAAAACTTAATGGCAGAACTAATTGTTCTGCATTCCGATGTGCTGACAGATGAATCAGTCAAGCATGCATTCACACTTTCAGACTTTCCAACGTGTTGCTCAACTGTTTCTGACTGATTCTTCTCCTCTGAATGAAATTTCAACTGCTGATTTCTTGCCACCGCCACTCTATTCTGTTGCTGCACAGGTTGTACAATTATCACATGATCATGATATGATCAATACAAACCGTAATTGTAGCTATCCTAAGTTACAAGATCAATTACCCACAATACAATATGAACATAATTATTACATGATCATGATATGATCATATCCTTAATATGTACAAGTATGGTACTTTTGTGTGTATAAATTTCTGTTGTGTGTAGTGTAATTTGCCTCTCTAATAAAATCATCTCCTCTATGTATGCAGGTTGCACATGAACGAGAAGAACTGCTTACGAATGCTTACTATTCACGCATCCTGGACCAATTTGAGGTATACTTCAACATCTTATTTACGTATTCTCTACATTTACAAAACTTAATGGCAGAACTAATTGTTCTGCTTTCCGATGTGCTAACCGATGAATCAGTCAAACTTCAGCACACAATCGAGCATGTCTTCACCCCTCCCGTCCATTACAACTCTTGAGACGTTCCAGCGTGTCATTCAACGGCCTGCACCTCCCACCACATATGCACCTCCAACCACATCTACTGTTGAGGTACCTTCTGTCCAGTTTAATAATCTGATGCCTGTCGTCCGCACCCTGTGTTTTACATATCTTGTTACAGTGGATTTTTTTTTATATGACGAAGATCGTGAGAATTGATTTGCTTAGTTATTGAAGGTACTATCTTGGAAATATATATTATCATCACAATAATTTAACTCTCTGATCCTGATGCAGACGGGTGTTTCTGTGGCTGCTCATGCGTTTCCTCCACCTTCATACCCAGAGTCGTTTGATGATATCATACCAGTAAGCGCCCCAGGCAGACCCCCTTATAAGCCCATTGATTACGAGCTCTATAGAGCATGGCTCTATAGGCAGAAGAACAGACTTCCCTACTTCGGCTACTTCTCCCCCGAGTAACAAGTTGTTCCAGATGCTGCTGCCACTTGACCTTCTTCTGAGGCTATTCTTGTCTATCCCGCTTGACAATTGGCTTGGTCCTCTATCAGGCTAATCATTTCTCAATGATTTGTTCATGTAAATAATAAATCAGTGTCAGTAAATGTAATGCAAAGGTAGGTATAACTCCGCCTGAAATAATCAGTGTCGTTTATCTGTGTTTAGTAAGTGTAATGCAAAGGTAGGCATATCCTAACAAAACTATTTCCATTAGGAAATCTTTCTACAACTGATTCCACAACTTTTCTCTTCATAACTGCATTTACTAGTGCATTTTTTATCGATAGTTTTCACAGTTCGGGTTCGCTCCATCCAATGGGGTAATGGTGTTTACATGGGTTTAAGCTCAACAATGATAAAAATGGAAATCCAAATTCATCATTATGTGACAAGATCGCATATTATGAACTATGCTCTATGTATGACAAAAGTATCTACTAACCCATGGCATTTTGGCATTTGATGCAAGACCACATGGTAATCAAATCTTTATGGCAAAGCAGCCGAGATGCCGTAAGGTCTAAAGATGAGCGCTAGCAATGGAATAGAAAAAGCTTTAATTAAGATTTCCACAGATATAAGTACTTAAGCTGCCTTCGTCGAGGATATTTTCTTTCAATTGTTGCAATTGCAGCAGCAGAAAAAGGGGAACATAATACTTGGAGTGAAAAGTAAAGGACATAATGAAGACCAGATTTAGCAGAGTTTCAAGATGTTTCCAGGTTAGATTCAAATTTACATCAAATGGGTCCTTGTACATGTCAAGTTTGGAGGTCATCATTTGGCAGCTCACCAAGAAGCAATCACGAGGAAACGCAGCAGCTCAAAATTATTGCAAAAGATTAGGAATCAGCAAACTACTTGAACCCTTGTGCCACAAGTGCATCCTGAGCACGATTTTCAGCAACCAACACGTCTAAGAGTCTCAAGTGCCAGAATGCTTCCACCTTGCCATGCAATGGCTCTCATCAGAAGTGGAACAACCCGGAGAAAAAGCAGAGGAAAAAAAAATTCATGGTGTGTATTTATGTCCGCTTCACTGTTCATAGTGCCAATCTCTAAAAAAAAAAAGTAACATACGGCTAACCAACATTTTAGTATAACAGAGCCACTTCACAAATTATGACATCTAATCAGAAGCTCTGACATTGATTTGCCAAAGAGTTTTTAACTGAAGTCTATAAAAGAAACTAGGAGGAACTATCCTTAGGAACTGTAAACAAAGTAGTTAACTAAATCCGATATCTCATACATTTATGTATTTTTCAATTCATTAATAGTGCCAGTCGAAATCTACATATAGTTAGCAAACAATTGTAACTTAGAAAATATCATTAGGGTATGTAGTCAACCTAGTTTAAAAAGCTTGAGGCGGATCACGACAATGGGGCACAAGGAGGAGGCGCATGCCCCATTTACATGACGCGCATATTTTAATTTGATTATATGTATGTATTGATCCAACAAGGACCTTTTTTGGACCTTTTAAGGAAAGCTAACATTCTAAGAAACATAAACTTGATAGAGAGGGGGGCAGAGGAGATAGAAATATAGAATAGAAGAGAAGTCATTGAAACGAAGTACATAGCAAGTCTGAAGTAGTGCACCAAATGGCCCTGAGGCATTTTGGCACACAAAGATGAAGTGCTTATTCTGACAAGAACATCTGGAGTGCTTCAGAATAAGAAAAGTATACTAGTATGCAATACAATGACAACTCAAATGTGGAGTTGGAGCTAAACGAGGGATATGAATCAAAAAGGGAAGGAAAATGAACACATATGATGGGAAAAAAAAACATGAATGGTTTTTCAAAAAGAAAGGGAAGAAATGGAGACGAGACAATTAAACTACATGAAAATAACAGCACATAATACCTGAGTTGATTTTAAAACTGAAACACAGCCAGCCAGAGGCCCAGAGCCCACCGGAGGTCACAAATATCACGCATTGTTTTCCAATCAGTCATTCCTGACGCACAACATTTTGTTGTCCAATCAATGGCTTTTTCTTTTACCAAGCATCCTTCTCCATGGCACCCATTTGAACACCATCCTTGTCAATGAACATCCACTCTTTCAGAGGCACCATAAAATCAGAAGCACCTATAACTATCACGTCTATAAGGTTAGATTGTAGAGAAATGGCTGTGCTTTCAGAAGCTTCGTGGACCACTGTTAACATATCTATAGCACATCCCCCAACCAAGACACATGCTTCTATATTTGCCAAAGCCTTCATCAGCCTCTGTATAGAAAGAAGTTTTAAAATTAACCCATCACCTGCTGGCTGCTATCTTGAAGTCCTGAACACATTCACCAGCCAAAAAGAAAAAAATTCAAAACCAATAAAGACAGCAAATAGACCCAAAATGCAAGTGTCAAAGAGATGCCTCATCAATCAGGACAAAGAAAAAGGAATAACACATGAGACACCATTTCTCTATGATCCCAAGGGGGGCTTACAACCAGCAAAACCTCCTTGAATTTGATTCTTGAAATAAGCACAAATAATAAAAAAAGTTACTATTGAAACCTCAAGGCCCCGCTAGGATTTACTCACCGTTTCTACAAGGGGAGTAAGCAGATAGGTATAATTCACAAGTAAATTTTAACAATATTTTTTTGGTAAGTTTATACATCAATAGTTAGGAATCCTGGGACATCATCTAGGTCCACTATTGTGACTTGACTCACTTGAGTAGAGCAACCACATGCTGGTCACCAGATGATGCTACTGTACAGTTAGCGGGTTCATATAAACCACAGTTCAAATCTAACACACGAAAGACATCCTCAAAACTGAAAAGGGGAGTCCAACATATAAACTTTTGTTTTGGAGGGAAAACTGTGGTCGTTCATTAAAAGACAATAGGAATCATAGCATTCGTACTCCTGCAAACAGATAATGCACAACGACCAGCTGATAAGCAACTCACCAGCATGATATCCTAACATGGGATACAATGATGTCCATGTATACTAATGGGAGGACAAGAAACACAGTTTGAATCCACTGTCATGCAACTCAAGAGAAACATGTAGACAGTATGATGATCCCTTGTAAATTATTTAGAAATAAAATGAAGAGAATTGAACGTCGAGAGGAAACTCTGATATATACACCAGGATAGAAAGGCATTTGTGTAGAAATGTTATTTAAGAGATCATTTTTCACTAGTCATTACATCAACAGCAGACCCATAAAGCAAAGAAAGCTAGTGTTAGAGGACAAAACATGGCGAATAGATGAATTCAAGTCCAAAAAACCTTTTAACAGAAGCAAACAGTGCCTAAAGGCTCGGTCATCAGTCCTATCAAACAGACAGGAATGTGAGCTGTTTCCTCAAAAGTTGCAATTTTAAGATAATGTTGCTCATACATTATACGGAGTAGCCATAGCACATGCACAAAAATCTCTAGCAGAAAATTCACCACCACCTCCAAACCCATTTAGTCTTCCATATCACACCAATTATCAGATTTATCAGAAATGGCACCATCCACTGTAACTCCTATATCAGCATCACACAGAAACCTGTGATAAAGAGGTCTAAGGAAAGTAACAGGGTCAGGCAACGAAGAATCATGTGCTCTCCCACTGTTTCCAATATCAAGAAGCAAGCGAAGGTAGTACAGACCCACACAGATTTCGTTTGGCAAGCTAGGATACATAACAGAATACTCAGAGTAATTCCAAGAGAGTTGACGTACATTATCCAGCCCCGACTCATGATTTGGAAAATGTCTTGTGTACGCTTTTCCTCCACATTCAGATTATGAACCTCAGCCTGTAATGCTTGTCTTAGCTCTTGTCAGGTGCGTTCATTCCAAATAAGATCCTAATCTGTGCAGGAGCAGAAGTTATAGAGTTCTGAAGCCCACCTACGGTAGCCTCAGGTTCAACTGGATTTGTGAATGTTGATTGACAATGAGAGAAAGCTGGAGCAGTTAACTGTTGATGCTGTAGAGGAGCAGAAGTGACTGGCGTGCTCATGCTCTCTCCTCCATGACCCAGTTGTAGGTTTCCGGTCTGGGCCCTTATAATGAACAGCCTGCTTTGCAGAATCACTAGGCTTCAAAACCCAGCGAAAATGGATGATACGCAATAACATTCAATCAAGTTCACACTAGCCAAACAACATACAAATTCATTCTTTTTCCTTTTTCCTTTTTCGTTCACAACAATTTTAGTAACTCTACATAGCTGTACCATCAATTAAAATGAATGGCTAAATGAATGAATAAACAACAAAAATTGAATTTAAAAGAGCACATAATTAATTAATATAGTAATTTCAAGCTCATTCATCAACAATAATTAATAGTGAATGAATTACTTGAGGTAGCGTTTGGGAACTCCAAATTCATTTCATTTGCTGGAATTCAATTCCAGAAATTGAATTCTTTCATTTCAATTCCAATTCCAATTCCAACATTGTGTTTGGGTAACCTTGAAATTGAATTCATATATACAACCACCACTACCCCTTCCCCCTGTTGGAGTAGGTGTCCTCCAACAATAATGCGTTGACTAATTAAATCTAATTAAGAATAAACTTGGGATATATTGAATATACAAGTCAGTTGATTAACGTAAATCGATAACGATTGGCTGGCTAGGGTTTGACGTTATTGTCGTTTGACGGCAGTAATCAACTAATCCCTCTCGGTCACACCGATAAAGATAGTTTCTCCAAAAGATATTATATTTGTATTTAATATAATATAAAATAAACCCTAATGTATCAGTTAAAGAGTTAATTGATTATATCGGATAGGGATTTATGAGTTCGGAACTCAGGTCGAATAAACTATTGTTATTGTGTAAATTGTCAAAAAATATTGACAATTAGCTATTTAAATTACAAAGAGTTGTAATTTTAGCTAAAATAATGTAATTAGTAATTATTATATAGTGATATAATATTTAATTAACACTTAAAGAAATAAGTGTACAAATTATACCAAATTGTAACATAAGATGTTTAGGAGTATAATTAGTAAGGGAAAAATAGTCATTTTGCCGCCACCACCACTATATATAATGTGTTTTATGATCAAACACAAGACATACATCATTTTTACAATCACATTACATGTTTTAGAGAGAGAATTGAGAGAAAATCCTCAATTTTTTCTAAAAAATCAGCCTACTTCCACTTCCATTAAGATCAAGTTTTCTTCATTGCATGTCAATGAAAACTTGATCAAACACTTATCTAAGCCTAATATATCATTAGCTAATTTGTTGGCTAATTATATATAAGGTTTTAGGGTTAAAATCTCATAATAAACTAGTCTTTTAGTGAGATTTTTTTAAGAGCTTCTTTGTTGGATCAAGAGAGGAGACTTCCTAAATTGGAAACTCAAGATTAAGGAGGAGGATCCCCATATTAGAGGAAGGTCAAAATTCCTCTTGATTAAAGTATAAAAACATGTTTTATTACCTTATTTATGCTTTAATCTTACATGCAACTAAAGATCTTAGCTAAACTTAATTAAGGGTAATTAAGTACTAATAAGAGGAGTCTAATTAGGGGCTAAATAACTATCACCCCCAAAAGCACCACCTGCCACAGGCGGCAGGCCCCACCGCCTCCCGTGCGCCGCTGCCGAATCACCATCTCCTCCGCCGCTGGAGTACCGCCGCCGCCGCTCACCTAATGCCCACACCTTAACTAAAAGGTCGGGAGAAAGAGAAGGAGAACGTGGCGGTGGTGGGAGGACGTTGGTGTGGATGCAGGGTGGTGGAGGTTGAGGTCACTGCCTGAGTAAAGTGGCAGTGGTGGAGATTTGAGGAGAGAGAAAGCTAGGGGTTGGGGAAGAGGATGAGAGATTGGTGTAGTGTACCAGTTGGTAGTTGTTGGTGGTTGGGACTTGGGCGGCCGGCCGATATCGACAAGGAAGACGACGGCGATCGATGTGGCAGAAGGCGGCAATCGAGGTGGCAGAAGACGGTGGTCGATGGTGCTTCTGTGCGGTGGAGGCATTATTGGTTGGTGGTGAATAAAGTGAAAAGAGGAGAGAGGAAAAAGTGAGAGAGGGGAGAGAGAATGAGTGTGTGGAATTTTAAATTGAAATTATGCATTTTACACATGCTTGGAATTGGCTAGGAATTGATTCAATTCCAATTCCAAATTCCACAAGTTACTTACCAAACAATTGAAATCATTTCAATTCTAGAATTGAAATTCAATCCCAAGTTCCCAAACATAGCATGAAGAAATTTCAAACTTGAGAGAGGAGAGAGATTGTATGAATTTTTTGGAATTAGGGACGTGACGTGGCCTTGAGATATTTTGGCGTTGGAAATTTTCGTGTATGGCGCCATATATTTCCGTGTTTGGCGTTGAAAATTTTCGTGTCTAGCGCCATATGTTTTCGTTACGCGTCTAATTTTCCCCATCGCACTTACTTTCTAATTTTTATGGTATCCAAACAGTGTGAACACAAACGATCACAAATATGTAGATAATAAGGAGCGATTCTACAATGGCTACGAACCCATTGTAGCAATTATAAGTTTGACCATATTTAATAATTAAAAAAAGTTAAACTAATAAAAAAAAATTAATTAATCCATAAATAAACCCCTAGCCCAATCATTTTGTCTCTCCTCTCCTTCCTCCCCTTCTCCTCCCCCAACCCTGCTAGTCTGCCACCACCATAGCACCACCGCCGGGTAATGCACCACTCGACCAATGCACTTGACAGCACCAGGCCACGTCAGAGACGACAACGATCTCGCCTGGGCCGTCGACTGTTGTCCTCACGCACGAGCCTCTCTCCTCTAAACACTTCTCTTTATTCCCGTCCTCTCGCTTTTCGATTCATGGCCCCCCGCCCCATGAAAACCCGCTCCCACCCCTCGCACGACCCCCTAGTAGCCTCCTTACTCGCCGCATCCTCATAACAGTCGTCGTCGCAGGCTTAGAAAATGGAGAAGGAGGTATACACGCAGCGTCCATTGACGTACTTGTAAAACAAAAAGTAACTTTTTATTCATAACCTATTTACATTTATGTACGTAGATTTTTTATTCCGATATAAAAATTTACATGTGCTTGACAGTCAGTTCAAGATAGTAGCTGTTATTGGCTTCCAGATAGCTAGAACACCGACGATATAATTTTAAATTGATAACGCTTCAACATCAGCTGATAGTTGCAACTTCATTACTTTGTTGTATTCATCTTCTAAAACATGGTAATTGTGGTGTAGTAACTGGATTTCATAGTAATTGAACTCTACGACGTCAAATTCATAGACACCGTGAAGAAATTTTATAGCTTTGTAAGCACAATTATTCTGTTGTGACGGACCAATGAGCTTGGATGATGTTCCAATGAATTTGACCGTGTTTGCAGGGTTTCCTATCCCACGGATTTGAACATATGCTTTGAACTCGTCGTCCGTGACTGCATAAATCCCAAATTCTGCCAAATGGTAATTTCAGTTGTTTTAGTATGTCGTTTAACATTATTTTCACATTGACCTCTATTGGGCGACGTTGGTTATCCATTATGTATGTATATGTGTGGGACTGTAGTACAAGGCTAAGTTGCTATTTGGTTGAGTAAATTAGTAGGAGGCATATAGTAATTTATAGGCCCTTAAGGTTCACGGGTTGGATCGACGTGTTGGTTACAACATGTCGATGTATGTGTATCATTAAAATTGTGTTTATGAACCACATATGTTTATCTATGTAAATTCGTGTACACGTGGATGTCATTAGGTGCATATGCATTATTTTTGTCGTTTTTTATGTGAATGTGTTAAAAACAAGTGTCCTTCGGACGAAGTATCTGATATTGTAGTTGGATGAGCGTGTGAGCATATGTGTTTTCACGTGAATTTTTTGTTGTAATAGCTGATGGCATATTGTCTTGAACTCTAGATGTAGTTAGATGTGTACAGTTTTATTTCATGTATATCTGCATGTGCTTACTAACCATGCTAATAGATGGATTCGTAAGTAACAGTTGTAACTTTTCTACATGCATTGTATGTGATGTACAAATTAAAACTGCTCAGGTAGATGTTTGTTGTGGAATGGTATTTTCTAAATAGTATTTTACATTTACAATTACAACAACGGGACTTATGAGTTCAGCAGTATTATGGAATAACTTTATTTATTCAAAAAATTGCAAAGGTAAAGATGTTCGTTGTGGCATCATATGCCTTATTTAAAATTTTACACGTGAATGACATCAGGTGCATATGCATTATTTTTGTCGCTTTTTATGTGAATGTGTTAAAAACCAGTGTCCTTCGGATGAAGTCCCTGTTTTGTAGTTGGATGAACGTGTGAGCATATGTGTTTTCACGTGAATGTGTTGTTTTAATAACTGATAGCATACTATCAGGATGTAGTTAAATGTGTATTGTTTTATTTCCTATATATCTGCATGTGCTTACTAACCATGCTAATAGGTAGTTCTGTAATATGTGAACGTCAAAGTTACAGAAGTATCAATTGTAACTTTTCTACACATATTATATTCTCATAGAAGCATAAGTTGATTTGCTATGAATTTATTACATTTAATGTACAAAACTGCTAAGGTAGATGTTTGTCGTGGTATGGTGATCTCTAAATAACATTTTACATTTACAACAACGAGACTCATGTACAGCAGTATTATGGATTAACTTTATTTGTTCACAAAAACTGCAAAGGTAAAGATGTTCTTCATGACATCCTATGCCTTATTTGAAATTTCACATTTAAAACAAGTGTTTTTTTTTTTTTTTTGTGGTCAACAGCACGGAGTAACTTTTTCGATCAACTTGACATTCCAGCATAGCTTTTGTTGTTGAGGACCACCCATATGGGTACTTAATTGTATAGCAAAAGTATCATTAGCCGTTGCAAGCAAAACTTCGTCAACTAATGCCCTTCTTTCCTAAATGTTCATATAAAGATTGATGATCACATTTGCACATATTGTGGCTATATGTATATATATATATATAGGAGTCACATCCGGTAAGAACCTAATTTAAAGTCAGAAATAAGAAACAATCTGAGCCACTCATCCAACCCAAATCAAGGGATGAGATTAAACCAAATAAACAAAAACAAAAATAAACCCCAACCCTTTTCTCTCTCCTCCCCAACTGCCCCCCCACCTTCCCGACCACCCCAGCTCCGCCCACCGCCGTCTCCTCCCACCACCAACATCGGCCCCCACCTACCCATCCAGAGCGCCTCTCTCCGGCGACCCTACATCCGCCACTTCCACACGCCGCTACCCCTTCCTTCTCCCCCAATTTCTCCTTCATTTACGAAACCACCCCGTGACAGTTCCAATGGTGAGGGACGAAGCTTCCTAGATGTCGGCGGCGATGTGCAAGGGGCGGGGGACGAACTTTGGGCGGCTGAAACAAGCCGTAGGGGCGGGGGAAGGTTATAAGAGAGGAGAGAGAAACGAGGACAAAAGTGGTCGCGCGGTGGTTTTGGGGCTGTGTTGGGAGGAATATAGGGTGGGGTTGAGGTTGCGTGAGGGTCACGCATATGGTGGTGGTGGTGAGGCTTCCCCAGGTGGTGGTCGGTGCGGGTGCCACCGTGGGTGGTGGTGGACAGGAGTGAGTGGAGGTTGGGGGAAGGAAGAGAGAGAAAAAATGGTGGGTTTTAATTTTCTGAATTTTTTTTTTTTTTTGAATTTGTACGGTTAACAGACTTACGTGTTTTAGTTAATAGAGTTATCATAGTTACATGTTATGGTTAGTGGAGTTATTATAGTTACGTGTTTTAGGTAGTGTAGTTATATTAAAATACGTCTTTTAGTCATTGGAATTATGTTAAAGTTATTGGAGTTAAAGTTGAAGTTACTAAAGTTAAGTTAGAGCTACGATGACGTTAAGTTAGAGTTGTAAAGTTATTGGAGTTATTGTTATAGTTACTAGAGTTACTGAAAACTGAAGTTATATTAGCAGAATAAAGAAAGGTCTTACGAGTGCCTCCAGGTCCGTCAACAAAGAAAGCCCCTGGTTTGTTCTGCAAAATCCTGCGGTATATTATGTCGTAAGAAATTTGTTGTTCATTATTCAGTAAATGAACAGCATCAATATCAGCAATGGATATGGGAATGGACATTTTCTTCTTCTATTTCCCTCATTTTTTGTTCCTCGGAATTCTCACTTATTTCGAGCCCACGCAAGCCAATTTTGCTGAAATCTTTGCCCATAGACTCCATGAGGTAAACTATGTTTCAAAAGGTTAAGTTCTGAACTTTCCTGACATCCCTAGGGTTTGCGTGGCTAAAATCCTCTGAGAGAGATGGGTAGTATTTGTCCCACAGAGACCTTGGATTTTTGGGTTGACAGTAGATCAACAAAGTTACAAATAGTCGTCGTAGCACATATGGCGATTGGAACTGCACAACTTCTTCTAAGCATTGGTCAATAGAGTCATAAATCTGTAAAAGCCTACGCTGATATGCTGACTCACGGAACGATGAATGTTGGACTCCTTTGCATGTAAGCAAATCTTCAAAAGATTGCGGACCGCAAACATTCAGTAATAAGATGCGTAAATAATATCGTTCTCCTTCAACAGGGTTAGCATAGACAACTCGTCCTATGGCGAATCCTTTTTTCCGACGTGCCCAAAACCTTTTCGTCCTCTTTGGATGCCACACATAATGTTCTGGAAATTGGTGATACAACAATGTGCGTGCGTGGGGGTCTTTCTGATTCATCTCAAATAAGGCAGTTAACATTGTTTTTCTTCTGTCGTAGTCGTCTCTGATGTTTTGCAAGTTCTCCACTTCTCTAAATATAACGTTTTGCATGTTAGGAAGATGCAATTGCAGCGGGACAACATTTGGATGTATGTCTTCAGAGCAAATCGAAAGATGCGCCACACAGCTTTGGGAGGAGACACCCATCGGGCAGATTGAAAAGTAGTAATCTCATATGTGGAAGACGTACTACCAACACTTGATACACTTAACTATATTTGATCGTGGCCCTTGTAAATATATTTGTACAAATATTTGACTGCTTTTATTGTGGAACATACCTCAACATTTATATGGCAGTCATATTTAGCCAATAAGAATGGATTGTACGACACAACCCACCTGTTGTTTAGCGTCCTCCTTCTGATTGTGGCAACCCTTCCTTTATTACGTCTTCGATATATAGGATAGGAGTTACGACCATTTGTTGTAACGTCAACGTACTCTCGAGGATAATGGTTTTTGCAACTCCCATCTTTCATGCAAACATTTGCTGGATTCAGATCTCCACAAGGTTCGTGCATCATATGCCTTAAAACACTTTTATAGAGATGAGGATTTTCGATTTTGTCAGGAATTTCAGCACATACGTGCATATCATATTGCTCAGGATTCCTAATTTTGCTTTCAGAATCTAAAATAATAAGGAAATGAACATGGGGCAAACCTCTCTTTTGGAATTCAATGACGTAAACAAAGGCGGCTACATTCCCAAACAATTTGTTTTTGATAATATCTTTCTTCAACTCGGCTAGCTTAGCGTGGAAGACTATGTCGCTGAGATCAGGTCTGTTTTGCGCTTCCTCATAAGGTTGATGTTCTTGCTGAATGTCAGGCCACCAGTCGTCACACGTCATTGTGAGGAAAATGTCGGACTTCCCATATCGGTGGACTAAAGCCATCGCATCAAGATATCTGCGGCGCATATCCCGTGGACCGCCTATAAAAGACGGGGGTAAGATGAAACGACGACTGATATTAGAACTTTGCGTCTGACCTTGGTTCATGCTGTCAACTATTCCTTGATAGAGTTCAGCTCTAATTATCTCCTAATGTAGTCGAAAGTAGTCAAGTTGTGTACTCTCTATTTTGATGTACATGTCGACTGTATATTGTTGTAGCAGACGACCACTATGGAGCAATATTGTTCTATCATATATGCGCATTTGGAGTTTATAACAGTAGGATTCTCTGCAGGACACCTTTTTGTCAGAAGTGGAAGACCTTGCATCTGTAAATCATAGTGGGTGAATGTAATTGTCGCGTGAAAGGTAACACAAAAGAACAACTTGCATAACGTCGTCTGCCTAAGGAAAGCCTAACACAACTTTGTGTAATTGTACTAACGTTCTTGAACGAGAACTTCATTAATTGGAAATTTATTGGGTTGTTCGCGACGTTGCCGGTTAGGTGACTGCTTATATATGCCTTGATGCCACCCCGATTCTCCATAAGGAAATAGTAGAGGGTACTACAGAGGATCATAACATCCATCACAATGTTGAATTCGGTGACTACCTCCAGAATGTGCCCTGACAACAATGTCACGCGTTGGAGGGTGAGCAGAATCACCATTTTCTATCCATATGGCTGCAACTTGTGATACAGAAGGAGCATTATGGGTTCTCTGATCTTCATCTGGGCTGCTCCGGATAATAATACGACTTGTTTCATCTAAGTCGAAGTCTCTTAGCGATTTGAAAAAATACGCATACGTGTTTAATTTCGTCACTCGCTTCACCATGGAAATCACACTTGCTAATAGATCTTCATGCGCTTGCATCCTATATTGAAACTGGAGGTCGGTGTCATAGAAAGTTGGGTATATCTCGGGTTCATCTCACCCGGGAGTACATAATTTATATAGTGGTACGCTTGACCTTGCATTTTAAATGTATAAACTCCATGATCTCTCCGAGCAAGGGTTTTATCCTTTTTAACACCTAAAGAAGTGTACGCGAACTGTCTATTGTAAAGTAGAATATATTTTCTAAAATGTTCCCCTTTGTCGTCTCGAGACTTGAACAACTGTTCTAGAACCTCGGGTGGGTGGTTGCTTGCAAGTTGCACTTGTCCATGATTGCAACAAAAAATGGACGATTCATTTTTAAAAAGCTTTGCGCCACAGTAATCACAAATTGATGGCACGGGTAAAATGTAAGGTCATTGTGGCGGTATTCTCCCACCTTGAGAGATATACAGTGTACACGTTGATTAATTTTCTAGAAGTTTGATAAAAAGATTGAGAATTTGTTATAAACTTTAAATAGTATAACCTTGTCTAGGTTGGATAGAGCTAACAATATTGCGGTGGCTTTGCGTGCGCGTTTTACGTTGTCGAGAACTGGACGCGCTAGACTTGCAGACATCCATGACAATGATCTGACATGAATGTTTATATTATTATATAAAAACAATGTTTAATGGAAGTTATATCTGAAAGAACCATATGAATTGGTAACATAACACCCCGAAGTTAAATAACTAATTGCAAACAAATAGCATATTATCATTTAATTAAGGACGGAAATTTAACGGTTTAGTAGAGATTAAAACAAATGAGAGCAATTTGTAATGGACGATATTTCGCAACGGACAATATGAATTGGTAACACTGCAGCCTTACATTGATTAACAAGGTGCAAGAAAAAAAGGTGATATATTATCTTTTAATAAACGATACTTGACAATACGATGAATCATGGATAACATCTATGGTCCAACATCTATCCATAAATAGAGGCCAATGTTCAAGAAATAGATAGAACATTCGAGAGTATCGACGACGCCAAGTTACGTAATACAAAATTTGAGAATGAGGCAACAAAAAGTCCATATTGAGCAATGATAGCAAAGCTTATGGCACGACTGCTTAATTCACATGACTTTCGATGTACCCTGATTATAGAGTTATTTAAAATCTATCAATTTAACACAAATTAATTCTGTACCAGTCTCTTCCGACGTCAAATGTACTTTCTTTATTGAGAAGTTGAAATTGTTTTATTTTAACAAAATTAGATAATATGATAGAAATTTTTTGTCAACAAATAAAATATGACTTGCATCGTAAAGATCAATATTACATTATCGTTAAAATAATCATACGCCCAAAAAAAATAGAGAAATTCAATTCTATTGATTATATAAAAAAGAATTATATTAGTGTTACTTGTGGTCCTTTTGTAACTCCTTCTGACTCTTAGTATTATATTATTAGGCGAAGTCGTGTTCGAAATCCGACAGAATTTTGCAACTTTTAAATTAATTATTAATTGATGTAGTAGTAAAACCATCAAAATTTATTCTGCAGGAATATAAAGACGCAGTTGTTCATACATGCGAATAAGGTGTTGGAATCTTGTGATCAGAACAACTTTTATAAGTTGATACAATTACAATTATTTAAGAAAATAAGGCATAATAATTAAAGCGACGATATGATCTCTCTTGCTTTGGAATAATCTAGAAGTTATTTTCATTTCTCTGCACACATGTGTCCAAATATAACTGATTCGTCGCATGTAAACATAGTATTTTTTAACTTTATATCTTTTTGTTTTAGTTTGAAGAAATAAACTAAATACAAATATTGTAGATCGGTAACTTCAGATTTAGTTGGTCTTTCTATGCTACTCCATCTAGTCGTACGACTTTGAATTTTGATGAGTTGGCTATGGATTGATTTATAACGTACGTCATCAGCTGTATGCTTACTGCACACTGCATATGCATGTCCAATGTTGGCTATGTACAAATTAAATGTACGCAACATCACACAAAGCAAGTTAGGTGGGCCAAGACATGTGGGTGACATACTCTTTGCTTATCCATATCTTTCGGTTCTCTTACACTGATTAAGTGGGGATTCATTTCTACATTTTGTTAATTATCATAGAGTTACTCGACGTCATTGTTTGTCTAATGAACCGATTTTTTATGTAGTTCCTAAGATTTGCATGAAGCTCACACAAAATGATTATCACATTTATCATGTTATATCTTTGCTTCATTACTTTATCACGTACTTATGGTTGTCGATTACCGATCAAGAACAATTTTCACAATTATTAGTTAGTTGTTACTCCATACTAATTAATAACTGTTCTACATCCTATATCAACTTAGCACGAACTGCTTTTTATCGAATAGACTGTGACGAAAACAAATTCGGGACAATAGAAAGATCAAAGAGATTTGAAAAAGGGTAAGGTAGGAAATAGAAGCCGTAAAACCAAAGAATGGAAAATATGGGTCGTACAAGGGAAGAAGAGCCAAGTCAACACAAAGAGAAGATTTTGAGCGTATTTGATGTACTCCGTACGAGAGAAGATTGAAGATTTTGATTAATTCAATTAAACTAAAAGCATTACTACTTACTACATCATCACCATCATCATCAACTTAGTTAGCTAGCTTCTTCCTACGAGATGGGTGATCAAGAAGCGCGTTAATTCCAAAGGCCGCAATTTTTGCATTTGACTAACTGGTCATAGTTTCATTGGTCCATAGTCAAATAGATCGATTGCTAAATGGTACAAGTATTTCCAACGAGGAATTCAAGGTATCATAACAAGAGTAATAAAAAGCACTTCGCAACTGTACGTGCACTTTTCCTATTATTGTAGTACTGAAAACATATAGTCATATAAATAATAAAAGAGTACGTGATTTTCACAATAAGCTACCATATACGTTAATGCACACACAAACCTAGGAATATGAGAGAAATTCCTGCAAACAAGAGCATGAGGTCACAAGAGGGCATCAGTCCAGAGTTTACGTTGAATTAGAGATATTAAAGGTCTAAAGATTGAACGAAATTCAATTGCGGTAATTTCGGCTTACAATATGAGAATACGTAGTATGAATATTAGATGTACACCCTAACGATATTGTAAGAATAAGAGTAGCTAATCGAATTAACGGTAATTTTTTTAACACGTTAGAATATGAAGGTAAATCTAGAAAAAAAAAGGCGCACGGTCCGATTAAATTTACATCAACGACATGTGAATACCTAGAAAAATCGTACTATAAGGTAAAAAACATGTTGTATAGTACACAGTAATAAATAGTTGACTTACTTTGTAGACGACTTGATATGTTGAAAAGCGTGCTTTAAGAGTCAATTATAACCAAAGAAACACATACGAACTTTAAAATGAAGAATAATATACAGTCAAAATCAAACAGATATTATTAATTATAAGTGAATTCAAAAGTTGTTTAATAAATAATCTAATGTACCTAGAAACTTGTGTCTTTGTACAACGTAGATTGAAAACCAAAAACCTAATATATTAAAACATATGTGTGTAGTAGGTGCAAATGGATTCGTAGATACCAAAGTGTTTCTCACACTCTTTCTTAAATAAGGGAGAGGAGACAGAAAATTTAATCACACAGGTAAGGGAAAAGAGGACACATGTAAATCTATAGGAAGAGAGCACACATGTAAAACCAAAATTTGCAGTCAATGAATTTGTGTACATAAATATGTGTAGCTACCTAATATTCCAATAAAAAAGCATGCTCCAAAACCTGGAACTCACATGCATGCAGCATGCCTACCTCTAGCCAACCCAATCACTTACACATAGAGGTATTAAGCAGATGTGAAGCACCAAAAGATGGCACGCTGAAACCACCTGCATACATATCTCATACATATCTTATACATACCTCATCCCAATCCAAATAGTGTGATAAATGTTGCCACAGTTCAAGCCAATCCAACATTAATCAAGGTGGACTCAAGTCTCAAAAATGAGAAAGATACATAAGAGTAAAAAGTAAATTGGAAAATGACGGGAATACATGGAAGAAAATAGAGTAATTAGCATTAAGCAAGAGACCAACAGCTAATTAAATACCCTTATCAACTTTTATCTCTATGTGGTATCTAAATTCCTTCACAAACGAGAAAGATACATAAGAGTAAAAAGTAGAATTGGAAAATGACGGGAATACATGGAAGAAAATAGAGTAATTAGCATTAAGCAAGAGACCAACAGCTAATTAAATACCCTTATCAACTTTTATCTCTATGTGGTATCTAAATTCCTTCACAAACGCAGTCTTTGTTTCCCTCACTTCTCTTACTGCAGAACAAAAACATTAACACAATTGTAATTTACAACAGTAGCGAAAATAATGCAAACAATTTTTTAATACGAACGTGATGCCACGGTTGTTAAAGTTGACGTGAAGTCTAAAATTATTAATAATTGTCGGGAAACGTGATCATCATTCTTTCTAAACTTAGCTTTATGGTCATGAACCGGGAAATATTATGCGATCCCACAGTTAAAAACCCAACAATCAATGTACACATATATAAAAAAGAGTTTTTTCAAAGACATTACAGAAATTTTTAAAAGACACTTTCAACAAAGAAGTTCTTACGTTTAACACCTGCCAGTACTTCCTACTTATTATCTCAAAATTTTGGCATTATCTCAAAATTTGCATTTTTCTCATAACTGTGGAGTTTTCTGTCAGCACAAACTCTAACATTCGTACGTGCATATATAGTTGTAGAATTGTCTATCAAATACAAACACACTCATTCCATAGAAAAAAGAAGAATTGTTTCTCCTTTCTCTAAAATGCCCACTTTGAATCAATCTCTAGCCCACCTTACCTCAGAGGGTGAAAGGTTAAACTACATAAGAAATCATCGTACCTTGTTCATGCGATTACCGGTGCATTTAGAAGATGATAATTTTGATGAAACCATGTTAACATCATGGTTCAATATAAACACAATAAATCCTAAAGCAAGACTTCTCACATACAGGCGGATACCGGAATTTTATGTGTGGAATAACGGATGTCACGTAATTTCACGACATCCATAGGAAGAATTGCATTCGTTGACTCAACAGAAGAAGAAAGATATTATCTTGCACTACTTCTTCATATTGTAAGAGGTGCATGTAGCTTTGAAGATGTACGGACTTATAATGGAGTAGTTCATGATTCCTATATGGAAGCCTTTTTAAGCCGCATTGAGAGAATTCACATAACATAGAATCTCTACAGACCGACTATCACTCTTCATTTTCTTATGTGATGTTCTAGGATTTCGTTTAGCTGGCGTTAATGTTTCACCTTACGATCAAATAAGATTTTAAACGACGTTATTATTTTACACTCTTAATGTGTTCTTTGCTATCCGAATCATATTTACATTTTACGTTTAAGTACCGTACACGAGATAAAAAAAAATGAGGGAGTGGCTTGATTGGATATAAATCATATCGAAACTGACGATATAGACCCAAATTGACAACTCGCACTCATCGACACGATTCTATCAAAATAGTTCGTGCTATGGTGGTAAGACAGTTACTTTGTATTAACCAAAATTAACAAAACTTTCTGATTGTGGAAAGTAGTGTTGAAAACTCGATCAAACATGTGTGGTTCCCTAACCCAAAAGCTAAAAAAACGTAAAGTAGTTACCAAATATATGGATAAATTTACATGATCAGATTTCATTTAAAAATGCTCTTATCCCCTCGCAACACATACAAAGCACATGTTTAACAATGTTATTATAACAATTGTCAAAGATTTGTTAACAAGAACCTAATCATATGATGATAATATTGATCTAATTGATATGCAGATGATTAGAAAAATCAAAGCGCTAACATCAAGTGCCATCAAAATACACCCAAAAAAACATATATATTTAAAAAAAAATGTTGTTGTATAGATTGCACATGTGAATCCATTAACAATGATTAAAATCGAAAAATAAATAACGAAAAGATGAAAAATTTGGACGAATATGTACCTTTATTTATTTCTGTAATATGAACACCCTCGACAATGTCATGATGATGACGATTATAAGTCAAGCCAACAGTCAGCAGCAGATGAATGAATCTGAGGACAACCCGTCAAAAACAAGATTATACAAGCTATACACAAATTATTCTCCTGATCATATAGCTTACTTACATTACTCGAGACTAATAACATTATCACCGGCAATTGAAGTTTCACTATCCACTTACCAACATAGTATTAGAAACGTTGCCAACGTTTCCAGAACAAGTCGGTTTTCGCAGAAGACGAATGCTAGCTAACTCCCTGCACCATAAGACAGCCCCCCAAACCCAATCAATGGTTTAGTAAAAAAATGGATCGAAAACTCTTATCAACAATCATAATTTCATAACACAACATAACCAACACGCCATCAAATTCTATAACAATCATAATAATTTCATCCAAAGTTGCAAACTTTCGTACTAAATGAATGGCAAAGCAGCTAACTTGGGTCAACCACAGAACTCAAATTCCCACCCAAAATTAAGTACCAAATTTCTACAACTCATAACAAAATAAAAAATTAAGCAAAACCCAGTTGAGTACTCGAAAAGAAAACGCAAAAAGTTGCAAACTTTCGTACTAAATGAATGTCAAAGCAGCTAACTTGAGTAAACCACAGAACTCAAATTCCCACCCAAAATTAAGTACCAAATTTCTACAACTCATAACAAAATAAAAAATTAAGCAAAACTCAGTTGAGTACTCGTGAAGAAAACGCAAATTACCTGTGACCCATCAACAATAATGATCAATGGACGGAATTCCAAGGGCAAAAAAAAAAGTGTAATTGCAATTACTTCAATTTCAGTAATTTCGATTACAATTGAAAAGAGAGGAATTTGAGAATAGGCTGAAGTTTGGATCGCGTTACCGAGACGGGGGTATGAGTATAACGAGGATCAGGCGAATGGAGAAGATAGTTGATGCAGAGGGTGGAATCACAAGAGGAGGCATAAGGCTGTACAAAAATGAAGAAGCAGATTAGAAAAAAGATGAACAAGGACGATGAAAACAATGATAAAATTCAGAGGAAAATAAAAGGAAATTCAGAAAAAAAAAATATGGCAAGACTGTAAATATCACGCGGTCAACTGCTGAGGACCATACCCTTTTGATCCAACTTTTATGTTCTCTTTTAAATAAAGAATAAAGATTAGTTTTAGCTATTAACTTTGACAATTATGTACTTCGAAAGATTGATGAACATGCGGCTAATCATGTACAAAATTCATATATTATATGGAAAAAAATGTACTATTCCACACATAAGCTTATGGTAATCATGAAAAAAGCTTATGGTAATCATGAAAAAAGCTTATGGTAACCATGAAGATATGACAATTGATAATCATGAAATTATTTATGTTATGATATTGTAGTATATCATACATAAACTTATGGTAATCATGAAAATAACCTTATGGTAACCATGAAAATATGACATTTTCATAATCATGAAATTATTTTTATATGCTATGACAAGATAATATTTCATAAGCAAAAGTCTAATATGACATTTTTTATATTTTGGTACATATAAGCAACAAATGATGACATACACTTAAATTTGAGATACTAATAGTAATAACTATAAGTCACCTTGCTATAAATGGGTAGCCGTCTAAATTATTCAAATGAGTTTATTAATACTAGCAATTATAAGTCACCTCTATTGAATAGGTTAAAAGCCCTACAAATTTTTTTAGAGCTTTAGGTCAATAAAGAATTAATTCAGTGTTATAAAAATGTAGTTAGCATATGTAAGTTTATGGTAATCATGTTAAAGTTCATTTATTACTTATGAATATGTAGTTACCATATGTAAATTTATGATAATTTCTAAAAGATGAATCAACATAAAAGTTTTCTTTTCTGAGTTATAGTAAGACAATATTTCATACGTCAAACATACATTTTAATACGCGGCAAAATACATTTGACAACGTAATCTACATTTTGGTAAATATAATTACCCAAATGCTTGTTTTTTTAATGGTAAATTTTGAACTAGAGATAGTAATACTAATAATGATATTTCACTCATCTACTATAAATGGATAGCAATTCAACTTATTAGTAATTTTCCAATACTAATAAGTATGTTTTTTTTTCTTTTTAATTTATGTTTTTTTTTTCAATGTATAAACAACTGGCCACAATCTACGAATAAAGACAGTTTTTATATTTTCGAATGAATCTGTTCTTATCTGCATCTAACTATGGGTTATTTATGCCTTCTTTGATTGGGTTTGAGCAAGCTGCCTTCACAAAAGGCAGGAATATCTTTGACAACATTGCCTTGTCTCAAGCCTTGGTTAAGGGTTATGGTCAGAAAAACTATTCTCCTAGATGCCTCATGAAAATAGACATCAGGAAGGCATTTGATTCCCTGAGTTGGGACTTCATTGAAAAAGCTCTCAATATTTGCAACTTCCCAAAGACTTTCATTGCCTGGACCATGGCATGTGTCAGAAGCCCATGGTATTCTATGAAAATCAACGGAAATAGCAGAGGATTTTTTTCAGGGAGCTTGTGGAGTAAGACAAGGTGACCCCATCTCACCTTATCTCTTTGTTCTTTGTATGGAAATGCTTTCCAGGCGCCTGAGAGCAATGAACTAGGAGCCAGGTTACTCAATGCACCCTAAGTGTTCAAGAATAAGCCTCACTCACCTAGTTTTCGCTGATGACTTGATGATCTTCTCAAGAGGGGACAGCTCTTCAGTGCAACCAATCATCAATGTCTTGAAGTTCTTCTCAGATATTTCTGGTTTGGCATGCTAACCCTCACAAAACTGAATCTTATTTTGCTGGCATTAACACTGAGGTTAGAGAAAAAATCCTTAGCATTACTCATTTCCAGGAAGGGAAATTCCCTTTCAGGTACCTAGGGATTCCTCTAAATTCAGCTAAGATCAGGAGCCACATGTACAACCAACTGCTAGCAAAAATACAAGTTCATCTTCAGCATTGGGCTACAAAGTTTTTACCCTATGGAGGTAAGGTTCAGTTGATAAATTAAGTCCTGTTTGGCATTCAGAATTAGTGGTGCAATGTCATACTTCTCCCAAAGGGCATTGCTAAGCAGCTAAACAAATTATGTCGAGATTTTTTGTGGAATATCCCTCAAGGGCAGAGGAAAATGGTGTATAAAAGCTGGGCGAGCTCTTGTACTCCTCGAGGTGAAGGCGGATTTGGCATTAAGGAGATTATAGCCTGGAATAAGGCTCTTATTTCAAAATGGTTGTGGATGATTGATTCGGGAAGAAGTAATGCTTGGATTGACTGGATTCTGAATTATGTTTGCAGGAAAAGGAGTATTTGGTAGGTTGAGAATAGGCAGCAAAACGCAGAAGCTCTGTCTAGCATCCTAAAAGTCAGAGATGAAATTCTACAGAAAACCCCTTCAATTGCTGAGGCAAGCTCCCTGATAAATTCTTGAAGCAATGGTGATAAGTTCATTGTCAGGAATGCCTATAATTTCTTCAGAAATAAAGGCTCAAGGAAGAAGGAGGCCAAAGTCATCTGGGATTCAATTAATTTGTCAAAGCACTCCTTTATTGCAACTTTAGCCCTGCAGAGGAAGCTCCCTACAGTAGACAATATCTGCAAAAGAGGGTTGATGTTGGTTAATAGATGTTGTCTTTGCAAGAATGCAGCTGAATCGAGTGCGCACTTGTTCTTTGAATGCGCCTTTTCAAGTTCAGTTTGGCGGGAAATGATGAAATGGATGATGGTGAGAAGGCAAGGCTGGAGCTTTAAAAGAGAAGTAAATGGCTATGTTAACAGGAACAAGAGAAGGGATTGGAATATGAAATGGCAAATCTGCAGCCTCACGGCTACAGTGTACGCTATCTGGCAGGAGAGGAATAGCAGGCTCTTTGCTGAAAAGGAGAACGACATCCAAATCCTCATTAGACAGCTCAAGTTTGTAGTGAGTGTTAGAATTTTAGCTTGGTCGAATGATAAAATGTATAATGACATAGTTGAGAGTCTAGGAAGCTAGTTTAGTGGGTTTTGTTTTTGTAAGAGTTTTTGGATTTTCTTTCCCGGAATGGATGAATAAAATCCGAACTGATTTCTTACAAAAAAAAAAAAAATCTTATTACAATTTTTGGTGAATAAAAATTCTATTTGTGAAAGATATTTAGTTAAATGAGAAGGTAGTTGATCTGATATGAACATTTCAGATATTAATTGATCTAAATTAATTAAAAAATAATTACAATTAATTGGGAAACGACCTTAGCATGAGGTTATGTGCATGATAAATGATGGTGTGTTGGTTATTTAGGTTCTTTATGATCTGGTATTAAGGTATACTAGTTTTAAGCTCGTGCGTTGCACGTTTCAAATATTATATCATTTTTAATGATGTTTATGTTTATAACCAACTATGTTATCATTTCAATAAAAATAATTCATAGCAATTGTTGTGATGTTGCTTACATGTATTTTAAAATCTTGATCAATCCAAAAAAAAAAATACAGAGATTTCTAGATTGTTCATGTTTAAATTATAAAAAAAAAAAACAAACATTTCTTATCTGTACTCTTCAAAAACATAGTTTTTTTAATAGATATAGTATATAAAGTCGATTGTACTCATTAAGCACTGCTTATCGGAAAATGTATAAATGAATCTCAAATTGAAATTCATTTCAATTCAAATAAAATAAAATGATATATTTTTCAAAATATTCTGATACACATAACCAATTGTATAATTAATCATACATTGTTTCTATAATATAGTGTGAATGGTTAATAATTAACTGTGTAATTTATCATCTCATTTTTTGCTATTTCACCATACACTAAACTTTTCGTTTTTCCTCTCTTATCATACACTAAACTCTTTGAGTAATTCTTAAATGTTGGACTCTTCGTTTTTATCTTTCACCATACACTAAACTCTTTGAGTTGTTCTTAAATGACTGACTCTTCTTTTTTGCTCTTTCACCATAGACTAAACTCTTTGAGTATTTCTCAAATAATGGGCTCTTAAATTGCTTTGCATATCGTAAAAATGTGTAAATGGATCTCATATTGAGATACATTTCGAAACAAAACTAATGATATTTTTTATAAGTGATTATGTCGCAGATCTATCAAATACATTATTAAAGAGTCTCACGAAAATAAGGATTCTATATGTGGTTTATTAATTATTTTCTTGTGAGTTGTTAACAATAAAATGTGGGTATTTCTCATTTTTTTAAACTCTCTTAGTATTTCTCTTCTATTGGACTCTCTCTATGCTCTTCAAATATATATATATATATATATATATATGGGCTGTATCCGGTCAGAAGTAGATTTATGTCAGAAGGTCAGAAGTAATCTGAACCACACATCCATTCAATCTCAATGGATGAGATTAAACCAATTTAACAAAATAAAAAACATAAAAACAAAATAAAATTAAAAAAAAACCCATTCTCCTTTCTTTTTCTCTCTCCTCCCCCAACCCCTCTCCCACCTCCTCCGACCACCTTATCCTCGCCGGACGCCTTTCCCGACCACCACCCTTGTCGGCGGCAAAAATGCCACCGTGATCGCGCGGCCAACGCGACCCCACCTCCGCCCATAATCGACGCCTCCGGCCCTTCTTTCTCCCCCATTATCTCCTTCCCACTTTTCGATCTTCCATGTCATCCCTTATTTGCGGCGACCATGGTGGTGAAAGTAGTCGGCGGCCTAGGGAGAGGGGTGGGGGACGGTTTTTGGGTGGTGGCAGTTGAGGATAGAGGCTGGGGAAGAAAGTAGAAGATGAGAGAGAAAACGAGGAAAAAGGGACGTGGAGGAAGCAAGAGGCGGTCGCCGGAGCGGCGCCCACCGAATGGTGGTGGTGGCGTCGCGTGGGGTGGTGGTCGGCGCGAAGGGCGGCGGTGGTGTGGTGGTGGTAGCTGTGGGTGGGATTTTCATTTCTGTTTTTTTTTTCATTTCTGTTTTTTTTTATTGGAGTTATTAAAGTTATCAAAGTTATTGGAGTTAAGTCGGGGTTACGTGTTTTAAAGTTATTGGAGTTATTGGAGTTAAGTCGGAGTTACGAGTTTTAAATTTTAATTTTCTGTTTTTTTTTTCTTAAAAAAAATTACTGAAGTTATTGGAATTATTAAAGTTATTGGAGTTATCAAAGTTATTGGAGTTAAGTCAGGGTTACGTTTTTTATAGTTATTGGAGTTATTATAGTTACGTGTTGTAGTTAATGGAGTTATATATATAGGGGTCGCATCCGGTCAGAAGTAAATATATGTCAGAAGGTTAGAAATTATGGGAGCCGTTAGATCGTAATAATCTGACGGCTAGAAACACGCGCGTTTTTTAGATCAGAGGGGTAGTTATGACTTTTCGAACGCGGGGAAGGGGAAAGGGGTTGACAGCAGATTAGCAAACATTCGCAGGTTTTACTTTCTCTCTCTATTTTTCAAGCTCTCTCTCCGTAACTCAAAAACTGAAATCAATCAAAAATCTAAGAAAAATTGGGGGAGTTAATCGATAAAAACTTATTCGATTTTTAGATCTCGCGAATTTCAAGCGATTCAAGTCAAGCTCACTCAAGAACAAGCTGAATGTTTTTTGAACTTGCCGACGATCCCAACTTTATGATCGCCGATCGTCGATCGTAATCACTCTCTATTCCTTTGCATTTTATTGAATATGATGATCATTTGCTATTCTAGAGTAGTTTATCTCTCTTCAAATTGTAGAATTTTTCGTTTTTTTGTTCAATTGATTGCCTTTAATTTTTTATGTAGACTTTGTGAATTATAATGTGTCAATCTTTGACTTTGAGTCTTTGTTATCGTTCGCATTTTATTGATAGTATGTGTGGATATTTGTGATGTGATGATGAATATAGTGGACTTTAGATCCGAAAACTCATGTATAATCAGTTTATGTATTGAAGTTATGTGTTTATAATAGAGTTAAGTCTTTTACTTGGTATAGTTATGCGCTTTAGGTACTAGAGTTCAGTGTTTTTAGTAGTAGAGTTATGTGGTTTGCATTATAGAGTTATGTGTCTTACATAGTAGAGTTACGTGGTTTAGTTAGTAGAGTTATGTGTCTTAGATAGTAGAATTATGTGGTTTACTCCGTAGTTAATAGAGTTATGTCCATTAGTTAGTAGAGTTATGTGTCTTATATATTACAATTATGTGGTTTAGTTAGTATAGTTATATACGTCTTAGATAATTACACGTGGAGTTATATATCTTCGATAGTATAGTTGTGGAGTTTAGTTAAAGGAGTTATGTGTTTTAGATAGTACAGTTGCGAGGTTTAGTTAGTAGAGTTAGAGGAGTTATGGAATTCGCATTGTAGAGTTAGTGGAGTTACGGAATTCGCATTGTAGAGTTAGTGGAGTTACGAAGTTTACATTGCAGAGTTAGTGGAGTTATGGAATTCGCATTGTAGAGTTAGTGGAGTTATGGAGTGTAGAGTTAGTGGAGTTACGAAGTTTACATTGTAGAGTTAGTGGAGTTACGGAATTTGCATTGTAGAGTTGGAATTGTGGAGTGTAGAGTTAGTGGAGTTACGAAATTTACATTGTAGAGTTATGTGTATTATTAGTAGAGTTATGTGTCTTAGTTATTGGAGTTAGGTGGTATAGTTAGTGGAGTTGTGTATTTGGGATTGTGGAGTTATGTGTTTTTAGTAGTGAGTTATGTGTTCAAGTTATTAGAGTTAGGTGATATAGTTAGGGGAGTTGTGTATTAGAGATTGTGGAGTTATGGTGCACAATTAGTAAGTTAATGTATTAGAGTTAGGTGGATATAGTTAGGGCGTGAGGTGATCGAGTTAGCCAATAAGAGTATTAGAGTAATGTGAATATAAAGGTAGAGTCAGGGTATTGTCTCATTTGGGCTCTAGTAGGTTACTTGAAGTAATTAGCCTATATTTATCTTTGCCTCCAAGCAATATTCCTCTTTGCAACGTGTTTAAGCATTTGCCGCTAGTTCTTATTTTGGTTGCTACTTTTTAATTGTCAAGAGAATAGTTGTCGTCTTATGATTGGACAGACTTGAACTTTGCTCATACTGTAAAAATGCTTTCGGCATTTGGATAATGGTCAGTGCAATTGGTGTGCACAAAGGCCTCTTACTAGTAATAGAAGCAGAAGTGACTACTGATTTTGTTGAACCACCTCTTGCAAATGCGGCTTTTGACTGTGGCACATGCACGATTTGGTCCCTGCAAAGGGTGTAGAGCTCGGAAAAAGCTATTGGTTGTAGGTTCATCAACTGGGGAGCTGCTGAAAATGCTATTGAGCCATTTTTTTGCTGCCAATATAACAGGTTTTTGATGCTGCGTAGGTGGCTGATTGACCTTAGTGATGTAGAGGACGTTTTGAAGGCTGGAGTGCTCTAGTGGTGGATTGACCTTGCCGGTGAGGAGCTTGGGATGAAACTGTTTTTGTTTTCTTTCTTGGAGTTCAATGTGAGCTACTGTAAGTAAGCTCTTATTTCAGCAAAAAAAAGTATTGTATCTCGATTACAAAATAATCTCCAAGTCTACTAGCTTAACTGGTAAAGCATCGTGCAACGCACGAATGATGTAGGTTCGAATCCTACGTAGAATACGAAACAAGTAAAAAAATCTAACAATCTCCAACAACTTCCTTGAATCCAGAATATCTCAAACAACAGTGTGTGTGCAACCATATAGCCTATGTGGGATTCAAACCCACGTCTTTGTGCAAAGCACAATGCTCTTTCAGCTGAGCTAATAGGCTAGAAATTATCAGAAACAGATTACAGAAAATATTGTGAACATCAAAGCATAGAAGCCTACCTACAGTCCATAAGTGATACAATGAGCTGAACCAAAACAGCTCAGACACCTGACATGCGACCATATTCTCGCAACTTAGGTCTAAAGTCCTCGCACAATATTCTTTCAGGAACTGACCCAATTACATCAAACATATGTTTATGTCCAAAACAGACAGAGATAATGGCTAAAAAAGACTCGGATGTCTAGAAACAGGAATAATCTACAACAAAAGAAGCAAATTCAGCCTAGAAACAGGCAACCGGACAGATTAGTTTCAAACCAAACAAAGCTAGATAAAACAATTTCTAAAAGAAACTAAAATGTCTAACTTTATTAGCTGCAATGTCCAATTCTATTGTACTATACTACATAAATGACGAGAACTGAGACTCTAACTTTATTATCTAACACTTTAAGTACGATGCCTAACTCTATCTTTAATACCATAGCTTTCCAGAATAATATAACGCCTCTCATCAAAAGAGGCCGCAACTTGTGACTCCTGACATTCACTCTCAACCAATTGTCTAGACTAAGCTTAAAACACATTAAGCAGGTGATCAATAACACTCCATGCATGAAATAATGCCAAAAAATAAACATAATTGCTACTCATCGAAAACCTGAAATCTGAAAATTTCAATAATCAAGGATCAATATTTGAAGAAAGAGATCACAATCACAAGGGAGACAATGCAATACCAGCTCAAGTATGCAATAAGGCAGCATGACAAGTCAATTAATCCAGGATCATCGAGATTCCAAAATCTATTATACTGATCACCTAACACCAACATGATAAGATCCACTAACTGTACCAAGTGAATGACTAGCTGTACTAAACAACATATAATACGCATACCTCTATTACCTACAAATTGACTAACTCTACTAACCACATTACACACATAACGATTACATACACTTTACTAGCTCTAGAAATACAATGTCTAACTCGAGTAACTCCAACATTGTCCGACTTTCAATTGCAAACTTGACATTCTATCCCAAATTGATTCAACACAATTTCAAGGTTAGAGCACATGATGATTACTGAACTAAATAAGAAACTAACCTAATTTAGATAGTAAAGCAGCCTCTGTACAAAGTAAAATCAAAATAAAAACTCAATGCATCAATTCTCGAACTCGATCTCATAGCCTACAGTCCACAAAATCACATTTCACACAACATTTTATTTAAAATCTAGATAATGTTCTCAATGAAACATGTTCATTTGACCTAATCGAAACATTCTAATCATGGAATTACCAAAATGAACCAAATCAAAGTGCTTGACGAGGTCCGAAAGATGAATAATCGAGTTTGCAATGATACAACTCAATGAAATTCAAATAAATTAATTGACGAGGTCCGAAAGATGAATAAATTACCTTGTTCGATCTTCGACGCCGATTTTTGCCTCTTTTCGGCTTCTGCGACACCATCACCAACACATCCCCTGCATTTCGTCTGGAAATGTAAATGAAAAAACTAAAATCATTAGTAGAACAACAAAAAATGCGAGCAAAAAATATGAAAAAAATGAAAGTGAAACTAAATTCGAAGAAAAATGTCAAAAACCAATCGAAAACCCTAAGAAAACGAATTGAAACTAACTATTAATTAAAATCTTAAAAAATCGAAGCTATATTCGAATTAAACATATAACCCTAAAACCTTCGATTGACAAAATTTAATCGACGAAACACGAAAACAAAACCCTAGATTTCGGAATTTTATCACATCTATGCAAAGAACAATGAACATATTATGAATTAAAGCAAAAAAAAAAAACGATGAAACCTTCGATTAAATTTAATCGAGGAAACACGAAAAAAATCCAAGACTTCGGGATTAAATCAACAAATGTCACAAAAAAATGAAAGCTAGGGTTTCAAAAATGCAAACCTGTGAGATTGGGATAGAGTGCAACGTCGATTGGGTGAGAGAAACAGAGTTGATGAAAGAGAGAAGTTGTTGGCATCGTTGAGGAGGAGAGAGAATCGGAGATTAGAGGAGAGAGAAACCCAAATGAAAGAAATGAGTTGGAATTTTCGTAGTACCCCTGTCTAATTTACAAGAGATTGACTGAAATACCCCTCAGACTATGGAGTTAAGGTTTGCAAGTGGTCAAGTTAGGTGGAGAAACGAAAAACCGCGCGCCTCCTCAGCCGTTAGATAATCAAGATGGACACACGAGATTACTTCTGACCTTCAAGATGGACGCACGAGTTATGTCAGAAGGTCAGAAGTAATCTCAGCCACATATCTTGATAATCCACTAACTCTCATAACTTTAGTTGCTCCGTAACTCCAATAACTATAGCACATAACTCCAATAACTTTACAACTCTAACTTAACAATATTTGACTAAAATACATAATTTCAACTTAACTCCAATAACTTCAATAAATAAAACACGTCTTTTAATATAACTCCATTAATTACAACACATAACTATAATAACTCTAATAACTATGGAGTATAAAACACGTAACCCCGACTTAAATCCAATAACTTTGATAACTCCAATAACTTTAATAATTCCAATAACTTAATAAAAAAAAATTAAAAAAAAACAGAAAATTAAAATTTAAAACACGAAACCCCGGCTTAACTCCAATAACTCTAATAACTATAAAACACGTATCCCCGACTTAACTCCAATAACTTTGATAACTTTAATAACTTTAATAACTTTAATAACTTTAATAACTCTCCACACTAAAATACATAACTTTAATAAATAAATAAATAAATTTCAGAAAAAAGGAAACCCCATTTTTTTTTCTCCTTCTCCACCCCCTTGCACCGACAACCACCACACGCGACGTCACCACCACCAATGTGTGGGCGCCGCTCCGGCGACCACACGGCGGCTGTCCTCTCCCCGCCCCACCGCCTCCATCGTCCTCCACGTTCCTTTTTTTTCATTTTCTCTCTCCTCTTACACTCCCTTCCCCAGCCCCTAACCTCAACCCCCGCCCTTCCCATCACACTCGCCGCCCCTCCCTCGACGTTCGCCGGCCCTCCTCCAATGTCGCCGCCCCTCGTGCCCTTGTTGTTACCTCTCCCCCAATTTTCAAAGTGGAAAAAAGAGGAAATGGGGGGAGAAGAAGGGTGCGGCTGGGTGTGGGAACGGCGGAGGGGAGGTCGCGGGAGAGGTGCGGTCGTCGTGGCTGGGTCGGGGTCGTCAATGGTGGTGGTCGGCGACGGTGGCCGGCGGGGATGGGGTGGTCGGGGAGGTGAGGGTGGGGGATTGGGGAGGAGAGAGAAAAGGGAAGGGGGGTGGGTCTTTTTTTTTTATTTTGTGTTTTATGTTTTTGTTAAATTGGTTTAATCTTGACCATTGATCTTGGATGAATGTGTGGTTCAGATAACTTCTGACCTTCTGACATAAATCTACTTCTGACCGGATGCAACTAAAGTTATGACAGTTAGTGGATTATCAAGATATGTGGCTGAGATTACTTCTGACCTTCTAACATAACTTTACTTATGACCTGATTCAATTCCTATATGTAATATATATATCCACTAATTGTCATAACTTTAGTTGCTCCGTAACTTCAATAAATGTAGCACATAACTCCAATAACTTTACAATTCTAACTTTACAATATTTAACTAAAATACGTAATTTCAACTTAACTCCGATAACTTCAATAACTAAAACACGTCTTTTAATATAACTCCAATAACTACAACACGTAACTATAATAACTCCAATAACTATAAACACGTAACCTCGACTTAACTCCAATAACTTAGATAACTTTAATAACTCCAATAACTTTTTACACTAAAATTCATAACTTTAATAAATAAAAAAACTAGAAAAAAAAAACCACATTTTTTTTCTCTCTCCTCCTCTACCATCCCACCACCACCACCACGCACCAGCCGGCCACCGCCGGCCCTTGCACCGACCACAACCCCACTCGACCCCACCACCACCACCCGACTCGCACCAGTCAGGCGACCCCACGGCGGCATAGCTCTACTCGCGCCACCGCCTCCATCATCTTCCACGCCCCATTTTCCTCGTTTTCTCTCTCCTCTCCCACTCCCTTCCCCCAGCCCCTATCCGCGACCGCCACCCCTCCCCCGACGTTCGCCACCCCTCCCTCGACGATCGCCGCCCTTCCCCCGATGTCGCCGCCCCTCATTTCTTCGATTTCGCCTCTCCCTCGAAATTACCCGAAGAAAACGGAGATAATGGGGGAGAATTATAAAGCGACGGCGTCGCGTATGGGCGGAGGGAAGGCCGGGGAAGCCGCTCGATCAAGGTGGTGGTGTCTCCACCGACAATGGTGGTGGTCGGGAAAGGCCTACGGTGGGGCTGGGTGGTCGGGGAAGATGGGAGGGGGGTTGGGGGAGGAGAGAGAGAATGGGAGGAGGGGTTCTTTTTTATTGTTTTTATGTTTTTGTTTTTGTTAATTTGATTCAATCTCATCCATTGATCTAGTCTAAATGTGTGGCTGAGATTACTTCTGACCTTCTGACATAACTTTACTTCTGACCGGACACATCCCCTATATATATATATATATATATATATATATATATATATATATATATATGGGCACGATCCGGTAGGAAGTTATATATGGTGAGAAGTAAGATGTACTTATATTGTATTATCAATATCTGAGATTGGCACTTACAAAATCAATAACACATTTAAACAAAAGGCATTTATTCTTAAAAAATGTGCTTTTAATTCAACAAAAAAACTATTTTATTCTTATAATATTTTATTATTACAAAATGCACTTCTAATTTAACAAAATTCACTTTGTCGTTTTAGTTTTGTAAAATGGACTTCCAATTTAACAAAATGCACTTTGTCGTTTTAATTTTGTAAAATGCATTTCCAATTTAACAAAATGCACTTTGTCGTTTTAGTTTTGTAAAATGCACTTCTAATTTAACAAATTGCACTTCTAATTTAACAAAATGCACTTTGTCGTTTTAGTTTTATAAAATGCACTTCTAATCAAACAAAATGCACTTGGTCTTATAAAATGCACTTTTAATTTAACAAAATGCATTTATTTTTATAAAATGCACTTTGTCATTTTAGTTTTATAAAATGCACTTCTAATTTAACAAAATGCACTTTGTCGTTTTCTTTTATAAAATGCACTTCTAATTTAACAAAATGCACTTTGTCGTTTTAGTTTTATAAAATGCACTTCTAATATAACAAAATGCACTTCTAATTAAATAAAATGCACTTTGCCGTTTTAATACACTTATTTTTATAAAATTCACTTCAATTTACACAAAATGCACTTCAAATTTAAGAAGATGCACTTGTTCTTATAAAATGCACTCCTAATTTAACAAGATGCACTATTCTTATACTAGTATAACACACACTAAATTTAGTAAAATGCACATTGTTGTTTTAGTCTTGTGAAATTCATTTCTAAATCTTACAAAATGCATTTGGTCCGTTCTCAATAATAATAAAATGCACTTTAGTTGGAATAAAATTTATTTTGAATAAATTTCACTTGAAATTATAACAAAATGCATTTTGAATTATGAAATTAAAATAAAAAAGCATTTTGAATAAAATGCATTTGAAGTAAAATAAAATGCATTTACTAATTAAATGCACTTATTTTCTCTCTCCTCCTCCCATCCCCCTCCCCAAACCCGACCACCAACACCCACCCAGCCGCCACCACAACCAACAGCAGCGCCGACGATACCATTCGACTCCACCACAACCAACAGCAGCACCGACGATACCATTCGACTCCACCGCCTACACCTCAGCCACAACCTAATCAGTCGCAGCAACCACACCAGCCGCCATCGATGAATTCATCTCCGTCCAATCGTCAACGACCAGCCACCCCTCGCATTTCACTCGCTCTGAATCTCCAATTGAATTTCCTCAATTCAATTTAATTGAATCTCACACATTCGACTAAAAATCAATTGAATTTCCCCAATTCAATTCAACTGAATTCAATTAACAGCAACAAAATCAAACAAACACATTCGAATAAAAATCAATTGAATTGATAAAATGAGGATAGGAGCGGAAATGAAAGAGGACGCTGGTGACGGTTTTAATCGACGGCGACGAATCTCGACAAAGGCCGCTAATGACTGACGAACACTCGCTGGGGTCTTGGGAATCGACTGGTAACGTCGGCGTCGTGGTTGCGTCAAGTGTACGCCGGACCACCGCTGCGTGCGCGCGGCGTTGTGAGAGAGAAGGCGTCGCTCGGCTTTGCGAGAGAGAGAAGGTGTCGCGCGGCTCGATGGAGGTCGATGATCGACGAAAACTCACGGGAGTGAGGGAAGTTGGCTAGTGGCGCCGTCGACAGCTGTGGTGGTTCTCGGTGTGCAGCGGCGGCAAGAGAGGTGGGAGAGGAGAGAGAAGAGGGAAAGAGAGGAGAGAGAAAGATGTGATATTGGTTTGGGTTATTTTTAGAAGACTGATATTAGTTTGGGTTAAATTTTTTCTTTTCTTCTAATAATTAATAGGAACCATTAGATTTAGGTAGGATGGATGGATGGGATAACTTCCTACTTCTCACCATAGGAACACTTCTTATGGGAACAAGTATATATATATATATATATATATATATATATATATATATATATATATATATTGAGGATCATAAGAGTACTCATCCTTAGGTGAGTACTGCGCACCAAATCTCAGCCATACGATCTAACAATTTCGACGCCCCAGATTATGCCACCTGTCTTCCATTAGAAAAAGAAACTGATTTCTAATTTTCCCCCAATTCCCTCATTTCAATTTTCTCGTTTCTCTCTCTTCCAATTCTCCCTCTCCTCGATATTTTCTCTCTCCTCTCCCCGCGCTCTCCTCGACATTTCCACCTCCGTCGCTCTCTCCATCGCCGCCATGTTTGTCGCGTCTGGTACACGTCGTTCCGGTCTCTTTCCTCGCCGTTTGCCCTCTCGTTCGGCGGCGCTTCGCCACCTTCCTCAGATCTATTCAACATTTTCTACCTAAATCTTCGCCGCCTCGATCGCCTCGTCATCTCCGATGTTGTCGCCTCCATCGCGTCTTCTCTCATCTACGCCGCCGCATTCTCTCTCCTCCTCGCCGTCAATCTCTGGTAACAGTTATTTTTAACAAATTTTGATTGATTTCATGCTCTCTTCACTTCGCTTTCGCCGCGTTGTTTGAGATAAATGTTGATTTGTTTCGATGAATTTGAGATCTTCGACGGCTCTATCGCGGCCGATTGAGAACTCCAGATCTAATCTCGCAGAGTTAATCATACGTTTCAATTGAGTCGCATTCTTGATTTGAATGAAATTTTACGGCGACGGCAGCGGCGGCATTTTACTGGAGAAGGAGAAGACGAGAGGGAAATAGCTGAAGTCTATCCGGTTTGCTCTTCTCACACATTTTCTCTCTCCTAGGGTTTTGATTTAGTACTATTTGTCGATTATCAAGTGTGTTTCGGAAATTTTACGTTGTTATTTGTTGTTGCGATTGTTTTTGTTGTTTTTGGCGGCGGTCACTGGTTGTGGTGGCGGTGGCTGTGGTTGTCCATACAATGGCACAGGTTTGTGCATAGAATGACACGTGTGGTTGTAGTTGTGGTTGTGGTTGTGGTTGTGGTTTGTCCATAGAATGACACGGGTTTGTCAAAAGAATGACACAGGTTTGTCAATAGAATGACACGGGTTTGTCCATAAAATGACACGGAGTTGTACATAGAATAGCACGGGGTTGTGCATAGAATGGCACATGTTGTGGTTGTGGTTGTGGTTGTGGTTGTGGGTGTGGTTGTGGTTGTGGTTGTGGGTGTGGTTGCGGGTGCGGGTGCCATAGAATGACACGAGTTTGTCAATAGAATGACATGTGTTTGTCAATACAATGACACTATGCGCACTTCGGTGTTATCGGTGGTTTACCCATAGAGTGACACAGGTTTGTCAATAAAATGACACGGGTTTGTCCATAGAATAACACTATGGACACGCGGTGTTATTGTTCGGTTCATCGTATGAATTGTGGTTTTGAAAGCTTGTTTGGTAAAGCATTTGTTACACGAATGTCGTAGGTTCAATTCCTACATGAGCTCTAAATTTTCTTATCACTCTATATACTTTCTCTGTCATTGTATGTAAGTGTCATTCTATGGATATTTTGTGTCATTATATACGAGTGTCACTCTATGGCGGTGCGCAATTCTCACGCGAGCAGGAGTTCGCACCTGATCTCGCCTGTGTATATACATACATATATATATATATATAGGGGCACGATCCGGTAGGAAGTTATATATGGTAGGAAGTAGAAAGTACTTATATTGTATTATCAATATCTGAGATTGACACTTACAAAATCAATAACACATTTAAACAAAAGACATTTATTCTTAAAAAATGAGCTTTTAATTCAACAAAAAAAAACACTTTTATTCTTATAAAATTGTATTATTACAAAATGCACTTCTAATTTAACAAAATGCACATTGTCGTTTTAGTTTTGTAAAATGCACTTCTAGTTTAACAAATGCACCTTGTCGTTTTAGTTTTGTAAAATGCACTTCTAATTTAACAAATTGCACTTCGTCGTTTTAGCTTTGTAAAATGCACTTCCAATTTAACAAAATGCACTTTGACGTTTTAATTTTGTAAAATGCACTTCTAATTTAACAAAATGCATTTATTCTTACAAAATGCACTTCTAATGTAAAAAAATGCACTTTGTTGTTTTAGTTTTATAAAATGCACTTCTAATCAAACAAAATGCACTTTATCTTATAAAATGCACTTTTAATTTAACAAAATGCACTTTGTCGTTATATTCTTATAAAATGCACTTTTAATTTAACAAAATGCACTTTGTCGTTATATTCTTATAAAATGCACTTTCAATCCAACAAAAATGCACTTCAATTAAAAAAAAAAGACGCACTTCAAATTTTAACAAAATACACTTAGTCGTTTTATTATTAACAAAATATAGTTTGATTTTTATAGATGGCACTTTCAATATACAAAATGCATTTGGTCGATTTTCAATAATAATAAAATGCACTTGTAGATGCAATAAAATGCATTTTAAATAAAATGCATCTAAATTAAAATAAAATACATTTATTTAGTAATTAAATTCACTAATTTTCTCTCTCCTCCTCCCCTCCCCCTCCCCAAACCCTACCACCACAGAAACAACCCCAACCGCCACCACGACCACCATTGACCATCGCACCAACCACCACGGCATCCCGCTCCACCTCCACCACCGTGGTCGCCGTCCTTCGGTGAGCAGAAGCCCCATCCTCTGCGACATATCCACCGCCTCTTCATCCCCCATTTTCCCTTGTTTTCTCTCTCCTCAAATCACTCCCCAAACCCTACCCACCACCGAAACAACCCCAGACGCCACCATGACCGCCTCTGACCACCACCAAAGCAACCCCCGAGGCCACCATAATCTCCTCCCTCGTCCGGCGAACCAAGTCGCGACCTCCACCACCAACTCCAGCCATCACCGCCACCACCACCTCCCATATCTTCTTCTCCATTCGCCGATTCGAGTAATCTTGCTCTCATTTTCGCGTTCGCATAAACCTACCATTAATTAACACTAATCACATTTTCATATTCTTAAAAATCTTACATTTTCATTCCAAATTTTCCAACAATTAACACAAAATCGCCGATTCGAGTAATCTCGCTCTCATTCTCGCGTTCGCTCTTAATCTCTCGCCTCCTCGGCCACCATTTCGCATTTACTTACCTTTCACTCGCTCTCAATCTCTCTCCTCCTCGACTTCAGATTATGTGCAAAAACGAAAAGAGGTTACCGGCGAGCGTGTAGATCGACGGCGTAGAGGTAAGGCGGCGGCGGCCAGATCTGACGAAAACAAGAGCGACGGCATTTAAATGGTGATTTCGCGGTGGTGTACTGGTCAAATTAGGCCGATGATTCCGAAATAAGACTCATTGGAGTCGGCCGCTTCCATCGGCGCCGACGATTGCGGTGGCCGGAGTGCGACACGGCGGTGTTCTCGGTGTGAGGCGGCGGCAAGGGAGGTGGGAGAGGAGAGAGAAGAGGGAAGGAGAGGAGAGAGAAAAATGTGAGTGATATTGGTTTGGTTTTTTTTTTTTTGTTTGAAGATGATATTGGTTTCAATTAGATTTTTTCTTTTGTTCTAATAATTAATATGAATCATTAGATTTAGGTAGGATGGATGGATGAGATAACTTCTTATTTCCTACCTAAGACTATTTCCTATAGGAACAACACCTTATATATATATATATATATATATATATATGGGCTGCATCCGGTCAGAAGTAAACTTATGTCAGAAGTAATTTGAGCCACACATTTAATCCTAAATCAATGGTCAAGATTAAATCAAATAAACAAAAACAAAAACCCACTCCCCCTTCCTTTTTCTCTCTCCTCCCCCAACCCCCCCCAACAACCCGAGACCACCACAGCCCCGCCGGTGGCCGTTGTCGATCACCACCAACACCGGCACCGACCCTACCAGCATGGTCGGCCGGCCACCCCGACCTAACCTCCGTCATTCCCACACGCCCCCGTCCCTTCCTTCTCCCCCATTTCCTCCTTTTTCCACTTTGAAACTTGGGGGAGGGGCGGAAAACGTCGAGTGAGGGGCGGCGAACGTCGGGAAGGGGCGGCTAGTGTCAGGGAGACGCGGGGGATCATCGGGGAGGGGCGGCGAATCATCAGAGAGGGCGGAATTCGGGTGGTTAGAGAAGAGTTTGAGGAGAGAGAATGGTCGATTGGGGGCGGTGGCGTGGTGGACGGGGGGCGTGAAAACCGCCGTAGGGTCGCCTGAGCAGCGCCTATGGAATGGTGGTGGTTGCGTCAAGTGGGGTGGTGGTTGGCGCATGGGGGCGGTGGTGATCAGGTGGTGCATGGGGTGGCTGTGGGTGGGGGAGGAAGAGAGAGAAAAAAAAGGGGTTCATTTTTCTGATTTTTTATATTTTTTTATTTTAAAGTTACGTGTTTTAGTGTGTGAAGTTATTAGAGTTATTGGAGTTATTGGAGTTATTGAAGTTATCAGAGTTAAGTTATTGGAGTTATCAAATTTATTGGAGTTAAGTCGGGGTTACGTAGTTTTAAAGTTATTGGAGTTATTAACGTTATCGGAGTTAAGTGGAGGTTACGTGTTTCCGTTATCGGAGTTAAGTCGTAGTTACGTATTTTAGTTAATATTGTTAAGTTAGAGTTGTAAAGTTATTAGAGTTATGTGCTATAGTTACTGGAGTTACGGAGCAACTAAAGTTATGAGAGTTAGTGGATTATCAAGATGTGTGGCTGGGATTACTTCTGACCTTCTGACATAACTTTACTTCTGACCTGATACAATTTCTATATATATATCAACTCCAATAACTTTACATCTCTAACTGATACTCATAACCATTTTATAAACATCGACCTCAATCCTGGTTAGGTAACATATTAATCATTTTAAATATGCCCCTTACTCTTCTATTGTGAGAAGAACCGCCATGTTCTTTGTGCTCCCGGGAGCATATATATTAATCCACACGGAGTTTAAAGGCAAAAATAATTTGTCATTTTTTATTTCATGTGCCCTACTCCTTTATGTGAGTAGGCGCACTATGCTCCTCATTCGTCCGAGAGTGAGTATGGTATAATTCGCGTATTATCAAAGTAGAATCCAACAATAATTAGTATAATTGATTACTTTTAGCAAGACGATTTCATAGAAGAATTGTTGTAGGATTAGATTATATGGAACTAGAGATGGGATATGGGAAACTGATATGAAGAAGTGAAGAAGTAGCATTGTAGCAACTTCACCCAAACAAATAATATAAAGAGGCATGGTGTAGTGTTGTGAACAGACTGTAAACAAGGATATAAATGCCAAGGAGCCACGAGTTCCATGCGTTCCAAGAAAATCAAATCTGATCTCTATAAATAACACTATTTATTGAAAACAATGCTTATAGTTATACCATGCTCCCGGGAGCAGAAGCATGGTGGTACTTATCACAATAGAGGAGTAGGGATCACACTTAGTATAATTTAAGATATATACAAGTGTGGTCCCTATTCTTCTATTGTGAGAAAGACCACCATGCTACTTTGCTCCCGGGGAGCATGGTATAATTTACCTATTGCAAATCCGAGAAATTGGTAAATTGTTTAATTTGTTCATTTTATTGATTGAACATACTATTGTTTGATTTACGGAAAATTCACGTGGTGACCCTGAGTTTTGCAATATTGCACGTGGTGACCTAAATTTTAAGTTTCTGCACACGGTAACCTTGAACTATGCATTTTGTGCACGCGGTAACCCTATATTTTAACACCGTTAGAATTCCGTTAAGTTATGCTATAATTAAGTTCTATTTTACAATTTTTTAATAAAAAAGTCCAGTTAATTGAAGTTAACTATGTGTTAATACGATATTAAATTAATGTTGGATGAGGTGTAAATAATTAATTGGTACCTCCAAAAGATGATATTAGAGCTTAATTTGACAAAAACTTAACGGACTTCTAACAGTGTTAACATATAGGGCCACCACGTGCACAAAATGCATAGTTCAAGGTCACCGTGTGCAGAAACTTAAAATTTGGGTCACCACGTGCAATCTTGCAAAACTCAAGGTCACCACGTGAATTTTCCGTTTGATTTATTTAAGGGAGCTTCCTCTTATTTTTATATGCAATTTCGTATTAAGATTTCCTTATCTTTTTTGGGTACAAATTAAGATTTCTTTATACGCGTATAAAAAGCGACGTTATATCTGGTCTTAATCGAAAACTTTTATAAAAATTGGTATGAAATATACATACCTCCTCGTGTTCTCATTGGCTTTGTATTTGGCTCCTTGTGTATAAAATGAGGGATGCAAGTATTATCAGTTCATCATTGTCTAAGTAAACACTTTGCTATCCTTTGTTCTTGTGAAGAAATAATACTTTGTGTATGCTCTAATTATCTAATATAAGAGAGCACATCAAAGTATATATTATATACACCTCCATCTATATTTATGGAGACCCCAATAAACCCCGGATATTATCTCTTCTTGTTCATCTTGTGGTTCATTTCCATATCTTCTATCCTTCTAAAACACTACATAAACTCAATTAGCATGCCTCAGTTGCTTCAACAAGGCCAGACGATTATCAATAGAAGCAGCATTAGCGCATTCGTCGTCTACTCTATTGTACCATCCATTGATCAATGTTATGATTTACAGGGTCGGGGTTTACATTACATTATTTGATGTAATTATAATTGATCTTCATTGTTATATATATATCGTCATTGCTATATATATGTATATACACCCTCCGTCCCTCTTTAAACACCTCATACCCAAAACGCACCCTTATTAAAGAGAGTGTACACACTAATCGGTTAATCAAAGTACCAAAAAAATTATATGAAATTTTTGCTAAGATTCTTATCTAACTCACCAAATAATTTTTTTGGAACTTTGATTAACCGATTTGCATGCATACTCTCATCAAAACGGGGGTATTTTGGGTATGTGTGTTTAGAGGGGGCGGGGGTATTTTGGGTATGGGTGTTTAAAGGGGGCGGAGGGAGTATAGAGTAACAAAGTATTCATGTCATAAACCGACATCCTTGTCATAGTCCTCACTAATCGTCAGAAATTTCCCTAATTCAAACAGATACGGAGTATTTCACAGAAACAAACTTAGGACCCAATTAAGAGAGAAATGAAGACACAATCAACTGAAAATCAAAGAAACAAATTAAAATTAAACCTAAAGGACAACAAAATCGATTTTTTTTTTTTTAAAAAAAAAATACGGCTGCTTACCAGATCGGTGATCGTCGACGAAAGTAGCTGCTATTTTGGGCAGATGTGTGACGGAGAAGGAAAGGTAATCCCCTGCGTTTTGGGTCAATTTGGCATATGGGTCAACTGTTCATACAATGTTATGAGTTATGACTTTACTCTTACCATAACTAGGACATACCATAATTAACAGCACAATCTCCATAAATTATTCTTGAATATATATTTTTATTTTATATCCAAATTGGGAACAAACTAGGACGTACCATAATTTAATAACAATATTTCTTAAAAGTATTTATTAGATTATTAGGAAATAACTTTCTCTATTAATTAGAGTTTATCAAGTGAGAAGTTTGAAGTAGAAGCTCCAATTCACGTCATGGAAAAAGCACCAGCCTCGATTAAGCCTTGCAACTACAAGGGTGACGAGGAACTGACCGATAATAAGCTGAGTAGATTGCCACATGATGTTCTGTTGTCGATCTTGTCTTCCTTTACGGTGAAGGAGGTGGCAAGAACTAGACTTGTTTCGAAGAATTGGAAAACATGGCTAGTGAGATATTATCCCAAGTTAAATTTTGATAACCCCATAGTGTTGAAAAAATTGTCGGAATTGGGTACGACTAAGTTTGAGTTCCTTACCAAAGAAAGGTCCGATTTTGTGAGATACGTAAATGTTACCCTAAAAGAGTACTTGGGCGAATCAATTGAAGAATTAAGTATCAAATTTGATTTGGACAAAAGTTTTCAATCCGATGTAGATAATTGGGTGGCTTACGCATTTGCGAAGAGAGTCAAAAGGCTTCGGCTGGACTTTATCTGCGTAGGCAGTTATGAGAAAGGTTTTGAGCGTAATCGTTACCACTTGGAACTTGAGTGCTACAAGAAGACGCTCGGCATTAACCACTCACTGTCATGTTTATGTATGAGAGCCGTTAATATTACGTCACAAGACGTTGAAACCCTACTGCATTGGTGCCCATTCCTTGAGAACTTGTACATCGATGCATCCGAATATTTGACCGAGGTAAGATCATCAAGTCCATCTCTACGGTTGAAGTATGTAACTGTAGCGTATTGTCCACGATTGCTAACCATTGATATCTCTGCGCCGAATATGGTGTTCTTCCGATACTACGGGGTTGTTATAGAGCTGAATATTCGAAACGCCTCTTCTCTTTCCGAAATCTCCTTTGGTGCAAGTACGGGTGTGGATATCGTATACGCTTTTAAGCCCCTGATCTCACGCTACTATTTGCAGCTCAAGGCTTTATCTTTACACTTCACCACTGGCTGGGGATGTAATATGGGAGTTGAGATTTCTCATTTGCAACCCTTTGCTAAACTTACGGTTCTCGAGTTATGTTTTACCTCGAGTTATCAGTCAACCATCCTTGGTTGGGTACCCTTGATCGAAGCATGTATAGTCCTGGAAAAGCTAACCCTCAAGTTTTATTGTTTCGATTATGGTCCCCATTTTCTCATGACTAGGCGTAACGGAACCCCGCTAAAGTGCTTGAAAACTTTAGAAGTCTTTGGTTATCGTGGACATCGTATTGACTTTGAAATCGCCGTTTTTGTTCTCGAGAATGCTATTATGCTACAAGAGGTGATTGTGGATGTTGGTTTACCATCCAATTCTAATTATCCCGTAGATCCATATGAATGTGCAAGACATTTGAGAACGAAAATTCCTAGAGGTGCAAAGTTCATTTTAATGAATTCAAATGCGTAGTTACGCCTCCAAACGAATTGTATCTTTCTATAAGAGTCTTTTTTTTTTGTATATGAGCAATATACTGTAGTTAATATTGTTAAGCCGACAATACCTTTAATCTGATGTGAATGATCAACCTTAACCCGTCCGATTGAAATTCTACTCAGATCAAACACACTTGACCAACACTCTACTCAACTTTGAAGTTATCCGAACCCGTAAACCCGTAATCGCCCGCACAACCTTCCGACAACTCTTAGGTAAGGTCGTAAGGATGTTTGGTCATAGTTCAACCTCGTAGACTACCTGTGGAGTAATAACAATCATCTACTTAAAACGATTAGGCTTACTTAAAACCTCTCAGCTTTGGTAATAAATCACATATGAAACACCAACAATACGCAACATATTATCCACCCGAAACAGGCCAACACCACTCTATCTTCCCGCCCCTTTTGTTGTGTCCCTCTCTTATCCTCCACTGAAAAATGGCAGAAAAGCTTGCTCTGCCACTTCTTCTCCCCAGTCCTTTACCCCAGAAATCCCCTCTTCCAGACCACCAACGCTCACAATCTTTCAAACCCAACAACAACAACAACAACAACCCTCCTTGTCTAATTCCACCCCCAAAATCACCACCTACACTCCCTCTTAAACCCTTGGTCCAAAAAGCCCTCCACAAGCACAAAAACCCCAACTTTATCACTACCCACCACCCCAAATTCCCTCTCCACCTCCCTAAACGGCGTCGTCCCCTCGGCAAGTTCCGGGACCCGAACCGCGGCAAGCCTTGGTCTCATCATGGTCTCTCTCCTCAAGGTCAGCAAATTTTCCAACTTCTTATTGACCCAGATTTTGATTCTTGTCAATTAGGAACAATTTTGATTGTTTTGTTTGAGAATTGTGGGAATGGGGATGTGGGTAGTTTCGGTATTTCGTCTGTGAATGCTGATGTATTGGGGATAATCAAGGGTTTAGGGTTTTACAAGAAATGTGATTTGGCATTGGGTGTGTTTAATTGGTTTCGGTGTCGAAATGAGGGTCGGGTTTTGTTGAATGGGCCTGTTGTTGCTGTTATGATTAGTATTCTTGGTAGACAAGGGCATGTTTCGGTTGCGGCTTCTTTGATTAATGAATTGAGTAAGGATGGGTTTGATGTTGATGTTTATGCGTATACTGCTATGGTGAGTGCTTGTGCTAGTAATGGCCGGTATAGGGAGGCCGTGACCGTGTTTAGGAAGATGGAGGATGTCGGGTGTAGACCTACATTGATTACTTATAATGTGATATTGAATGTGTATGGAAAGATGGGTATGCCTTGGGTTAAGGTTACTGAACTAGTGGATAGTATGAAGGGTGATGGAATTGTCCCGGATTTGTATACTTATAATACGCTTATTAGTTGTTGTCGTCGTGGGTCTTTGTGTGAAGAAGCAGCCTATGTTTTTGAGGAAATGAAATTAGCTGGGGTTTTGCCTGATAAGGTCACTTACAATGCACTTTTGGATGTTTATGGGAAGTCTCGACGTCCTAAAGAAGCAATGGAGGTGTTACGTGAGATGGAGATTCTTGGATTTGCTCCTAGTGATGTGACATATAATGCATTGATTTCAGCTTATGCGAGGGATGGAATGTTAGAGGAGGCAATGGAGCTCAAAGCTCAGATGATTAAGAAAGGGATTGTTCCTGATGTTTTCACGTACACTACGCTCTTTTCTGGTTTTGAAAAGGCTGGCAAAGATGAATGTGCAATGCTGGTTTTTGAGGAGATGAGGACCGCAGGTTGTAAACCCAATATTTGTACATTTAATGCCCTTATAAAAATGAATGGTAATCGGAAACGATTTTCTGAAATGATGAAGATCTTCGAAGAAATGAAGAAATGTAATTGTTGTCCTGATATTGTCACTTGGAACTCTCTTTTAGCGGTGTTTGGGCAGAATGGTATGGATGCTGAAGTCTCCAGTCTATTCAGTGAGATGAATAACGCAGGGTTTGTACCTGAGAGAGATACATTTAACACCTTAATAAGTGCTTATAGCAGGTGTGGCTCTTTCAACCAATCGATGGCAGTTTATAGAATGATGCTGGAAACTGGAGTATCTCCGGATCTTTCCACATACAATGCTGTTTTGGCTGCTCTAGCTCGAGGTGGCCTTTGGGAAGAGTCTGAAAAGGTACTTGCTGAAATGAAATATTGCCAGTGTAAACCAAATGACCTGAGCTACTCATGTTTGCTTCATGCTTATGCTAATGGAAAGCAGATTGAGCGTATGCACTCTCTTGCTCTCAAAGTGTATTCTGGTGAAATAAAGTTCCACTACGTGCTTTTGAAGACTTTAGTTCTTGTATATAGCAAAACCGACTTTTTGGTGGAAACTGAACGGGCTTTTCTGGAGCTGAGAAAAAAAGGCTATCCTTTAGATATAACTACTCTTAATGCTATGGTTTCTGTATATGGTCGTCGGCAGATGGTTGACAAAGTTAATGTAATCTTGGATTTGTTAAAAGAGAGACATTTCACTCCTAGCTTGACAACTTACAACACTCTGATGCATATGCATAGCCGATCTGGACATTTTGAAAGGGCAGAAGAAGTGCTCAAAGAAATTGTTGCTGAAGGGCTGAATCCAGATATTATTTCATATAATACTGTTATATATGCTTATTGTAGAAATGGTCGATTGAAGGATGCCTCTAGGATATTCTCTGAGATGAGGGGCATAGGGATTATACCTGATGTAATAACGTACAATACATTTGTTGCAAGTTATGCTGCGAATGCTATGTTTTTGGAAGCAATTGATATGGTTCGCTGCATGATTAACGATAATTGTATACCTAACGAGAACACGTATAATCCCATAGTCGATTTTTACTGTAAATTCAATCGCCCAGATGAGGCTGCTATGTTTGTGAATAACCTCTGCAAACTTGATCCATTCCTGCCGAGGGATGAAGAGTTGAGGTTACTGGAGCGAATAAGAAATAACTATCCCAGATGAACCTCGTCAGCCTGCGTATGGGTGGTTTCCATATGAGATGCTATGTGTCCATATGTTCAAACATTCAAGAGTGTATTCTCAGTATGATCTCCAATGGACATTTGCCTCTAATTTGGCTGGCTACAGCTCAAAATTCAAGCCTACGGTACTCATAGTATGTTCTCTCCTAATATGCATTTGTAATTTTTGTCATAAATAATATCTGAATGTTCTTCTCAGTAAACAGTCATGCTACATTTTTCTCAGGAAGGACTGGATCAACTTCAAATAGTCTGTACTTTTTCTATGAGATCAAGAGGATATGTCATTTTTTTGCTGGACTGTGGGTCTTGACTTCATCTCCTTCAAAGCGGTATGTTCTTTGGCTTTGTTGTTCTAGAGTTGAATATTACATGTAAGCTATGTTTAGATTGCAATGTAGGTGTCCCTTTTTTCACTCCTCTCTTCATATTGGTTATCAAAGTCACGTTGTTCCTTGAAAGAAAAAAAAAAAAAAGGAAAGAGAAACCTCCTGCACCGCACCTCCTTTTCTTTGTGCATAATACCTTGATGTTTTTCCAATCATGATGGAAAAGATCTACTGGTTATGCTTATAGAAAAAAAGATCTATTAGTTATGACTTTATGAGGTAATGGTTGACCATATTTGAAACTACATTTGGCCTTAAAATTAACCTCAACTAAGTTTGCTTTATGTCTTAACCATGCCGATATCTGGTGGGTTGAATCTTTATCGTTGGGCTAAAGTTGAAACCTCTCTCTAGAGGAATTCAACTCTCTCTAGAGGGGTTCAACAATTCTTTTTATAAGCATTTCGTTTAGTTTGCCAGTGTACGTACTAAATGTGTCTCTTCATCTTTTTACATTTGAGTGGCTAGTGTTATCCCAACTTCAGTAAAATTTCACCGTGTTTATTACAGGTGAAAAGAAAAAGATTATAGAGCCTATGTTGGTTAAGTTACAATAACTGTGTCCTACTGTCCTCCCAAAGGCAAAAATTGGTGTTGGTATAATACACCTTCATACTCTGAATAAAGCCTAAAAGGCCAAGTGGCATTGTAGATGTGCTAATGAAACTCAATCGCTTTGGTGTTCACATCATTAAATATGGAGACTGGTTAGGCTGGTGCCTGGTGGGGCAAGGAAGGTCGCGCCTTAAGGGTTCTCATGACATTAGCTTGTGGATAAGTATATCTCAGTTCTTTATATGTTTTTCAAGTCATTTGTGGGTCTTAATGTAAGGAATCAAGTGATGATTTTGCATGACATTTTGCGTGGGGATCTATTTCTTTAGGTCTAATTCTCTTGAATTTTTAATATTACTTTTCCTAACGTAGAGAATAAGGAGGGACCTGTTTTATGGGATCACTATCATGGTCATAAGGATATCTTGTTTTGCAGGCTTCCTAATGAGTAACAATTGTAAGGAACACTCAGTTTTGAATGTTTTTGGAGTTACTTCTTTCTCAAACTTAAAACAAAATAAGTTGAGATGATCTGGTTGCATATGATAGGTTAAAGCCTCTCTTATGCTAACAATTTTTGCAATTGTCTGTATTATCCTGTCTCTTATGACTTCCCTATAGTTGGCATTTGGAAATGTAAGTTTTCCCTGAAGTTTTTCTTTTCTCCAAAGTTTTTCTTCTTGCCCCCTGCTTGGGACCTGACTACTTGCGATAGAGAATATCACAATAGTTTAGGCCTCTGCCCTCTAGGACTCTAGGTACAGAAATATGGCACTTATGTTGGAGTTGAGTGTAACAATATTTCCTTGTATGTAATGTAACTCTCCACATATATTCACTGATATCCTCAGATACTGCTGCTTTTCCAAATATTGCCGGTCTTTAACTTGACACATCTGTTATTTGAAAGTATGCCAATGTTTTTCCATAATGCTTCTGTTATTTACAGAGGTAACTGTTTTCAAAATTACATCCGCGTAGGTGGCACTCTGTTTTCTGAAATCCCCCACATCTCAATGCGGTGACTTGACGAATTACGATCATTTCCGCTCTTTTGACTGATACACAGCACTTTTGTACACGTAGTAGTCCATATGCTGAGTTAAAGAAACTCAAGTTCGGCTTCTTGGTTCTCCTTGTTGCTGATGAAGACGAATCAATTAATCATCTTCTTTCTTGCCCTTGGGTCATGTCTGTTTCACACTTTTAACCTCTTTGTTTCTCAGAGTTTTCTTGTTTTCCTTGGTCACTTTGTCTGACATCACGCGTTCGTACATGGTTACGATTGAACGTACACCTCCAAATTACTGTTTCTAGAATTTGAAATCCATCAAAATTGTAAATCCGCTGCTTAGCTCCATTTTGAGATGTTGATAACCAAGTTAAGCCAACGCATAACAATTGTGGACTAAAAAGCACCAAAGTTAGCGAGTTTACCTGCTACTAGGAGCATTATCGGGGAACTTCTCATCCTAGTCAGAGCTTTCCTAAGAAATAGTTTAGTATCCTGCATAAGTAGCTCATGGGATGATTTAGGCACTGCTATTCCCTTTGGCTAGACATTTTTTTTTTTCAAATCTTGGCAAATCCGAGATGTAGATGCACACATGTGCCGTATACAAGTACTGGCATATGAGCAACATAGCTTATCCGTGGCTTGTCCCTTTAAAATTTATCCTTGGCTCTTTTTTGGATCGAGTTGGAATCACCCACATTATGCAGGAGATATTCTTTTAGCTTTAAGTAAGGATGAGAATTGTTCCTAAAAGCTACTTGGTGGTGCACTTGAATGAATTCATCAATGGTATTTATGAGTTAGATTTATGTTTAATCTATGAGTCACCATTCAAATCTCTTAATTTGAAGCTATTACATATAGCTGGAGTCAAGTGGTCTATTTAGACATGACGTCCCTGCCTGCTGTTAATTTTTATATGGCGTCACCCCCAGGGTATCGAATTCATTGATACCCTCTCTTATCCAAAAAAAGAAATATAAAAATTATAATATTCATCTTGGGGGAAGCTTGTCTTATCAGGCATCTATCACTCACGCAGGGGAGGGGGTGCGGGAAATAGTCTCCCCAAGACTGCAAGCAATAAATGGTAGAGGTAAGAACTAGTTTCTTATTAGACTGTCGTTATTTCGGAAGGAGAATTGCCAAAAGTGTTATAAGTCCATGTCTTCTGTAATAATCCATGCTTGCTATTGTTTTCCAATTTTTGAGTTGCCATATTCAGATTCATCTCTAGATCAAATAAATAATACACTGATTGGGACATTGCAATTTAGAATAAACTATGTGCTAATTTTCACACCCAATGAACATTTCATTTGGTCTAGAGGTTGTTACCAACATGGCCAGTCAATCACGTCAAAAATAACAGAAAGAGTGGATTTGAGTGGATATTTTCTGGTAACTGAATAAACTGATCCAGTGTCTGGTTAATTGGTTATACACCGGTATCACATTTTTGTATGCTGTGATGAACTCACATAGGTAGACAGAGGAGTCGATACAGTAGGATAGTCACGGTGGTAGATAGGTGGCAAAAAAGCCATAATAACGATAGTAGAGAACGTTCGAGTGGCCTCACACTCCTAATGTAAAACTAAACAATAAACTGAAGCAATGATAATCTGATTGGATAACTTTTTCTCCTAAAGACTCCCTATATATAACTAGTTTTGGAGTGAGCCCCAAACAACTATAGAATGACGTATTTCAAGGGTGGGGAATTCTATTGCATATGCGCTCTGGAATTCCCCCTCAGATATGCATCGGCGAAGACTGAAGAGAACCCCTCCTACCTGGCTGGGCGCCTGTCTTACTGTCATGAATATAGTCATGCATGTGAACTGACACAAATACAACACGCATGAATGCCTATTTGGAAACATGCTGTTAGGGTGAGAGCTTTCGTGAGCTGTACTGCTAACTTGCTCAGTTGAACTATTGTAAAACTTGATTTTTTAAGATTACAAATCTTATCTACTACCTGAACATGAAATCATAAATGTTTGTCTTAAATGACAAATTTTCAGTTTTATATTAGTTGTGGCATGTGGGTCCATACAATGCTAAACTGTTCACTACTTGTAAGATCCTCTCCAACTCATGCAAAGCTGCATTTTATCACCACCACACTGTAGGCCTTCTTGTCTGCCTCAGTTTATTTATTTATTTTTTTTTTGGGAAAAGGGGGGGGGGGGGGGGTTGTAAAGAAATGATTATGGGGTTTTATTTAACTTACTACTAAGGCTTTGTGGGTGTTCATCAAAGAGACCTTGTTCTCAAAGTAGGCAGCCAAATCCTTGTGATAACCCAGAAAATTATGTTCTTCGAAAAAAATGAAGTGCTTTTGACTTTTGAGTCTGTTTATTACTTTCTCAAGTTGAGTAAACATCTTTTATGTTGTGCTATCTATTAATTTGGTCGGTGAATCGTGATTGTGAGTTAAAAGGTGTTCGTAGGTAACTAGTGTCCTCTTGAGTCTTCCCAACCCATATTACCAAAATATAACAATGTTCTTATATAAGGCTCTTGTTTCTTGTATCGACCATGATTTGGCGCTTGGAGATGTCTTCATCTGTTATGAGTTATGAACAGCTGACCACCAAAAGCTATTATGTTTAAGCTGTGATGTTGTAGTTCGAAGTTTATATAGTTGCGAATTACTGAATTCAAAATTTTGATCATAAAACGTTGGTTTTACAGGGAGATCTAACGCAGTTGCAAAGCAAAGCGGATGTTTAACACGGGGAATTAACTTTACTTGGAGCTAAGTCAAGGTTGGTATGTTCATGTATCCATCTGTATCCATTTAATGTTTGGCATTCTAAGTTACCTAATAAGTTTTTCTGGTTCGTCATTTTATAAGCATCACTGATATTTATATTTCAACATGTCCAGACCTAGTATATGGGGTATACTCAACAGCCGACCATGAAGCCATGACAGAGGCTAAGATAGATAAATTTGCTGGAACTTTCGTGATAGTGGTTTTAGTGTTTAGCATGGCTGTCACCCCCTTGGTGTATCTTAATTAATATCGTCTATTACTGGTAAGAAAATGTCTAGTTTTTAGCTGATGACCAGTCATAATGATCATAGCAAAGAGAATTTGATTATTCTGCTGATTCCTTCTCTCATTTGTATGAATTATTGGATTGACTAGATCTGCGTATAACAGAAATTGCTGAACATGTAATAGCTTTCCTATTATGAACCTGTTGTGAATTCATACTTAAATAGAATAAACCAACCGGCTCCTATTGGGTGATGTGTAGTTTAATGGCTTGTGTAACGATCTTGCAAAGCTCTTCCAATAATATGCTGCCTTTGCTTGCTTATTGGAAAAGTAATATTTGTGTTTTACTTGGCCTAGACAGCTGGGCCAGTGGTCCACTTGACAGGCAAATAGATGTAAGGGGCGGCTTAGCCGTATTTAAAATATAAGAGGGGCTTAGTGTTTTCTCCTGGGATGTTGTCTCAGCTGCCAGAAGCTTTTGTAGCTAGAAGCATAAGATCACTGATGCTGTTTATTGGGCAGAGAGAGTTCACTAGAATGAAACTTTATAAGCAAAAACCAATAACAATGCTACGTGTTTTATCCAATCCTTTCTCTTCTGTGCCATTGATTTGGTTATGATGTTTTATTCTTGGTGACTCAATTTACATCACTGCTTAGCACTATTGTCAGCTGACTGTCCTTTTTATGGGTAAAAACCACCTTAGCTTCTATGTATGGGGCCATGAGGGAATAGTATTCGACTTTGTGATTACTGTTTCATTTTAACCGATTGAAATGCAGCTGGCATCCCCTGTAATTCAGATTGCTAGTCAATTCCCAAACTACCGCTCATCTCAAAATTCTGTTTCGATATTGTGATGGCATGGAGGCTATTATGAACAATATGTCGATGAACATAATTATCTATAACTTATCCTTGTTCTCTACAGTCTTTCTTTTCCGATAGTAATTTAAGCTGAGAGAGAGCTACCGTGGTAACATCAATGCCGACCAATTTTGGACCTTGTTTATAGGTTCCAGTCACCAGTACCACCCTAAACAACCTTCCGAAATCAATCAGCCTTAACGTGGAAAAGTATGTGTTCTTGACAGAGTAAGGTGAGCTGTGATAGATTAATATCTTAGTTGACCTTTTGCTAGAGGTTTCTTGCATAACAACACAGGTAGTATGTCCTATTGGTTATTTCTATTTGGATTCATGTCCATTCTATGTGACATGTTTGACTTGGCCACCATAGACCTATCTTAGCCACTCTACTTCACAAGGGGCCGAGACTCACAGTGTGTGATGTTCTCACACAAGTGGTGTAGGGAGTCCCTTTAAAGTTATTTGCAAAACAAAACTTCGGCTCATCTGAAACTGACTGGTTGGTTAAAGCCCTTGTGCAAATGACTTCTCATCTGAAACATGAGAATTTGTCCGGAGCCAAAATCTGATAAGACATAGGATTTTGCTGACTTGGTGCGGTTCATAATCACTTTCAGGGTGTGCTTTTTGAGTTGGACAGTTGTAATCTGTAACATCAGCTTCGCTGTATTGATATATTGAACGACTCTCTTTTTAATTCTATTTTATTTAGGTGAGATCGGGTATGAGGTAGATACAGTGCTAATGTTCTCTACGAAACAAGAACTCTGTTAAGTCTTCAGTCCTCTGTCAGAGGATCTATTATTTATGGGTTTTGAAAGGGTTATAAAATGGTCATGGTTGCTATCATTTGAATGTTTCTTTATGATTTTATATTACTTGAATGCAATTTCAGGAAATACATTAGTCGTTTAACTGCAAACTGTTTATATATTGGTTGAAATGTTCAAATGACACGGACACAGTTATTGTCATAGATGTATACCATGTAGACAAGGAATCCATAACAGAATTCAATAGTTGCTCTCCGCTTTATTCTAAATGAAGCCGTGAAGAGTTACGTAAGTTATGTCTGTGGCCTAGTCAGCAGCATCCTCCACAGACCCCGGCTTTATAATCTTCATTTATTTTCCTTTATGAACTGTTAGACCCCTTCTGCCTTTTCTTGCCAGCACTGCAGATCCCCGGCCCCCTTTTTCCATTGTACTTCCTAGACTCCCAGAATTGAAATAGAAATAGAGTTTTCTTATAATGACATTTAGCGACATGAGATGGTGGTGGCTAGGAGCAACCGGCGCTATTAAATATGTAAATGGTCTTATTATCTTATCAGTTTATATGTGTGTTAGCTCGGCTGTCATCTCTGTGGGAAAATATTTCATTTGTGTACTTCTAATCTATGCAGAGACGAGTGACGGAACATATCCCCTCAAAGTATCAAAACGTAGCTCTCATAGTTGGCGTGACTGGCATGTCTGGGAACAGTCTTGCGGACATGCTTCAGTTCGCTGCTACACCTGGTGGCCGTTGGAAGGTCTATGGTGTTGCTAGTAGATCTCAACCTGAATGGCAGTTTCATCAACGTATTAATTACATCCAATGTGAAATGGTTGATAAGGAAGATGCCCAAACTAAACTTTCCCGCCTAACTGATGTTACTCATGTTTTCTATGTTGGGTGGGTTACTAAATCTTCTGAAGCTGATAGTCGTGTTGAAAATGGCAATATGTTGCGTAATGTTCTTCAAGCTGTCATACCTAATAACCCAAACTTGCAACACATCTGTCTTCAAACAGGTCAGATCTCTTCTGTCATTTTGGATTTAGCAGCTAATCCTCAACGTGAACAGCGATTTTCTGAAGATATGCCCAGGGTGGATATGTTAGATTGTTACTATGGTATGGAGGATGTACTGTTTGAAGAAATTACAAAAAAGGAGAATTTGACCTGGTCAGTCCATCGACCTTCAGTGATGTTTGGGTTTTCTCCCTACAGTACAAGGGATATTGTCGGCTCCCTGTGTGTTTATGCTACTATTTGCAAGCATGAGGGACGACCCTTGAGGTTTCCAGGCATTCAGGCAGCATGGGATGGGTACTCGGAGGCTGCAGATGCGGACTTGGTTGCAGAACAGCAAATATGGGCAGCAATTAAGCATCCAGGCAAGGATCAAGCATTCAATTGTAGCAATGGGGATGTATTCAAGTGGAAAGACTTATGGATGGTTCTAGCTGATGAATTTGCCTTAGAATTTAAGGAATTCGAAGAATGCACAGATAGCCTCGAAGAGATGATGAGAGACAAAGGTCCTGTATGGGGTCGTATTGTGGAGGACAAGGAACTGTTGCCCACTAAACTGGAGGAGATTGGCACTTGGTGGTATGTGGATTCTGTGCTCAGGCGTGAACCAATTCTAGGCAGTAGCAGTAGCCAAAGCATGAAGAAAAGCATGGAGTATGATTTTGGGGGTTTCCGAAACACTGAAAATTCTTTCAGATTTTGGATAGAGCACACGCGAACATACAAGATTGTTCCGGGATCTGAATTGTTATGAGGACATAATGACATTGTGTCTGTAGGTAAACTTTTGTCAACCAATTTGTAACTCATTTCGTAAATGTCAATGAATGATTTTGCCTTGAAACTTTTGTCAACCAAAGCCGGCAACAAATGCTAGAGACTGAATTGTTCAGCCCAGTTGTATGACAATGTGGAGTCACATAACAGATTTTGAGACCACTATGTGCAGGAGTGCGAGAAATCTCACACACTGATTGCTGCATCAATGGAAATCTCAGGGGTACGTACATGAGCCATTTGACGTCAAAAATTATAGGTTATTTTTGTTCAGTGAAGTCACAAAACCACGACCAACACTGCCCACAACAGTCAACAGTGGTGGTGATTGGACATCGTGGTGGTGGACGAACGAGTACAAGTCTGGTGGATAGTTGACATACCCCCATTTAGGTACAAGTTTTTGGTGGTCTTTTTTTTTGTCTCAGTAATCAATAAACAGTGCAGATCATAAGGATATGTTAAGGGTAATCTATCGAATAATAGTCGTAATTTATTAATTGAACTGAAATGTGACCTCAATAAAATGTACAAGAAAATTAGAGAAGGTTGGCCGCCGTTCAAGTATCACAATCCAAGTCGGTGCATCATATACTTATCTGGCGCATCAAATCGTAGTCATGATTGGGCAGCTATATATTACTCCATATATCCTCCAACATCCGATCCCACCATTTGCCGCGATCAGATGCCCAATTACATGTTAAATGATCGACAATATGTCTTTTCTTATACCCAGACAAAGTAGTATGTTGTTATTCTTCCCTTGACACCCTGGAAAAAAAATATAATAAAAAAAGAACTGTTTGTTCTGCGGTTTTTGACTAGGCATATTGATTATTGAGACTAATATATAGATCAAATGAAAAACCCGTTTGTCTTAAAATCAAGTGAAACTTGTAGAATGCACTGCAGAATAAAAGATTCGTTAATTTGATCTGTGTGACTCCTAATATGGCTAGTCAATAACTGTAAAATAAAGGGGAAGATTGTTCAAAATAGGAGAGAGTATAAATGTTACTCTTGTGAAATCCTAATTAAAAGGCTTGGCAACATAAAAAGTAATATAACTACTTGGTTTATATACTAATCAACTATTTTTTCTTTTTTTCAATGTGAGACACTCACTTGTGGCACTTTAATTAGGCTGCTAGTGATGAGTTGTTTTGTTCTTTCGCTAATTAACAGCTACCGGATGAGTCAAAGTATAAAAAATACACCCAAGTATAGTTATTTGCCATATCGCTATAAAAATATACGCAGATTTGTTAACGTTTGTTGCGGCTAACATAACTTATACCATACAGTATATACAGTACAATATAAGATAATAAGCGATCTCATTATCTTACATTGTCATCTCATAATCCCTACAAGGCTACAAATCTACAATAGCCTTTGTGTTGTGACCTTGTGACGACACTAGAGGTCAAAATTTGGATAAATCAACTTGGAGACGATGGACAAGTATTATGAATCCCGTGAGCGGCACATTCTACTCAAATTATTGACAAAAGGGTGACAAATTATAATAAATAGTGTATTTTTTTTTGTTACATGGTTAAATTTTGATTTGATTTGTATTTTATGTAAATATTAGGAAAATTTAACAAGAATAATCCTAACTTTCAACTTTGTTTCTGAAAATTGTCCCAATATTTCCCGAACCTAGTTACATGTCATTTTATTTTACTCCTAACCTAGATATTTTGCATTTTTTTTACCGAATCTAGAAAAAGAACTCACTACCCTACTATTTTCTTTCTCCTCCCCACCCTTGCTATGCCCTTACCTTGATCATGAAACCATGGTGGCTTTGGAATTGTAGTATAGAAGGTCGTTTTGGATGAGGATTGAGGAAAGATATTGAGAATTTTGATTAAATTTTTAATTTTAAGTTTGACTCTTAAATCTTATTAGGATGAATGAATGACATGTGATTGGATTGTGGCTAAATATTGGGTTATATAGAACTATATAAATTTTAAAAAACTTATGAATTTGTAGGTTTGGAGTACATATCGGTAGGTTCGGATAAACTAGGACCATTTTCAGAAACAAAGTTAAAAGTTGGGATTATTTTGGGATAAATGAAAGTTTGGATTATTTTGAAATAACCAACCAAAGTTGGGATTATTCTTGTTAAATTTTCCTAAATATTAATTGAGGGTAGCGGTTATTTTCAAAATATCGAGTTATTCAATAATCTCACCTAGAAAGGGCATTATTAATCTAAAGGATCTCGTCCTATTGATTCAACCAATTTCACCCCGAAAGTGAATTGTCCCGAGCTACAGGAGTGTAAATTGTTGTCCCATATAACCCAATGGCCCAACCCAAACCCAAACTGAAGCAAACTTGCAATTGACATTGAGCGTGAGTGTGTAACCCAATGATAATAAATGAAGTCGTATTTCACTCATTAGTTCCCTATTTTCACTCATTATTTCTCAATTTTCACTCATTGTATACCATCTTATAGTCATTTGTTTATTTTAAATCATTATTTCTCCAATTTTCACTCATTAAGTCTCAATTGTCACTTATTATTACCCAATTTTCACTCATTATTGCTCAATTTTCACTCATTATTTCTTAATATTCACTCATTAGTTTTCAATCTCCACTCATTAGTTTCCAATTATTACTCATTATTTTCAATATGTACTCATTATATACCACTTTATATTATTTATTTATTTTCAATCATTATTTGCCAATTACTCATTATTTTTCAACTTTCATTCATTATTTTCAATTTTCCACCCACTATTTCCCTAAATTTCAATATTTATTTCCCTATTTTTGTTATTTATCTCTAAGTTTCCCTAGGAAAAACAAAACTGCATTTCTCTCTCCATCCACTCTCATAACCCGACCCTCCTCCTTACGGCCCAGTCCCAACATCGTCCATCCAACAATGTTCCGGCCACTAGGCGCGCCCCCCTCTGTTGAGCACCAGCTCCACAAGTCTGAAACCAAGTCTTTCTCATGAGGACACTTGACAACCATTAATTGGATAGCACAAAAAAATAGTATTTAATTCACTTTTTGTTTAGAATATGGTAATAAATTACCTAAAACTAATTGGATAGCACAAAAAAATAGTATTAAATTCACTTTTTTATTTAGAATATGGTAATATATTTCGTAAAACTATCTTATTATATTACCTAATAGAAAAGAAAAAAAAAAGACAAGGAAACATTTAACAATATAAGGAAACATCTAACAATAAGAAAATAGATGTATTTGAGTGGGAGGTAATACAACAATAACTAAATTAAAAATCACGTGTAATAAATCACTGTAAAAAGGCAAAAAACCAAAACAAAAGAAATACACCTAAATTGAAACGTTGCTTGGATACCATATTACCTTTAGCTAATTGACATGGATTAACCAAAGAACCAATCACGGATAGACTCATTATCAAATTAACATTTCTGCAACATAATTTTCCTTTCGAAATGCGTAATAAAGAAATCAAAAGCTCATAGTCTACACCTTCAGAATCATTGGTTTCAGAAAACCGGATTAAGATGGAGAGGAGGTAAAAAATGGAACTCATCTACCAACTGTTATTCACTTGGCAAACTTACCATATAAACTGCAACAGGAATTACTCAAATGTTGCCTGTATATCATAAAACAAAGACCGCAACAATATTAAACTTATTTCACATACACTTCACCACAATTAATCAGGATGATCATCGGTTAACAAGAGGTATAACAAGAGGTATCTGAAAATCACATAAACGAAAACATACATTCGTATAAAAATACAACAGCACGAGTATAACTTGACAACTGAAAAGATTCAACCAAACAAGCATTTATCGTACACCGCAATGGAATGAGATCATCAAGGACCTCAAATTAGGTAGAAAATAGATCTGACCTCCACAAGCAAAATTAGCAGCTGAAGAAGCAAGCTCAGCAGCAGGAACAAGAAGAGACCCCGTCAAACTTAGCTCTAACTCAAATAAAACGCAGTGGAAATTCCCAAATCTGCAGCAGTAGATATTCCCAAACAATTTATGGTATTAATCTCGAAAATTATCCAAAAATAATAAGGTTAGGAAAACTCCTACTGGTCATCACACTTACAAACTTTAAATATTTCCAAATAATAGCTGAGGTAGAATAAGGAAAGTCTTCTACCTATTAATTGTTATGTGCATATTAATAGCTGAGGTAGAATAATTTTCCACTATTAAAAAGTGTCACAAAATCATTTTCTCTTATTCGAAATCCTTTCAAAATATCACGAAAACTCGGGTTGTTACAAGTAAAATAAACCTATTAAAAATAGTGCATTAAATGTTTGTAGCTTGGGCGTGGCACGGGCATGCCAACTAGTAGTAGTTGAAAGCTAAAATATACCTGCAATAATAGCTAAAAGTTTTTAGCTAAAAGTATTAGGAGTGTTTGGCAGAATTAGCTGTTGGAAATTATGATGGTGGCGGAAACGAATGAAGCTGTTGATGACGGTGGTGAAGAAGAATGAATATTGTGATGATAAAAGTGGTGGGAGGAAGATAGAGATCGTGATAAATGAGAAAATCAAGGCTTTTTATTCCCAATTAACGGTGTTAACAGAATTTCAAAGATAACGTAATGGTACCATGTGGGTATTTGGTACAACTTATCACGTACAAATCGGCAAAACACGAGGGTAGCACGTGAATTATCCCAAAATATAATGATAGATTTTATAGAAAGCTTAATAGTGTATTCTCACTCACACCGTCATGTTAAATTGTTAATGGAGGCCTTGACGGTGTATTAAGTAGGGTAATAATCCGTTTTGTGGTTGTACATGTTTTTGTAGTATTATCCACATGATTAAGATGTCATGAATAAAGGGAGAGTGTATCGTATAATTGGAAGTAGCTTCAAGTTGAAGATGCGACGAGACGACATACCAACCTGGGCCACCTAATATATTTTTTCATCTCACGGCCCACACCCAATCAAAATTTACACCTCTACGCCTCTACGGTTGGTGCTCACTTTTCTTCTGTTGAATCTATCTTACGCAACACAACACCTCTCTTTTTCTCCTTATTTATTCCCTTCTCTCCCCCATCTCTTTTCTCCGCCGCTCACACTTCACTCTCTATCTCTCTCTCCCTTCTTTCTTACACTTCACTCTCTTAGAGCGCACGTTAACACTCTCCTAGTGCGCACTTTAACAAACAAAAAAAAAAAAAAATTCAGAAAATGGATCTCAAGGCCAGTTTAGTCATTGGCCTTATCTGCATTGTCGTTGCCGGCGTCGGCGGCCAAGCTCCGGCAGCTTCACCCACACAATCTCCCCCAACCACCACTCAACCACCACCCACTTCCCAATCTCCACTCCCCACCGTCCAACCTCCCACCACCCAACCACCACCCACAGCCACACCACCCACCGTCGCGCAACCCCCACAGACGACAACATCTCCTCCCCCAGCAACCAACTCACCACCTCCATCTACCCCACCACCGGTCTCCGCCCCACCACCAGCCACTCCACCACCAGTCTCCGCCCCACCACCAGCAACTCCACCACCAGTTGCCACCCCACCTCCGGCAACTCCACCACCAGTTTCCGCCCCTCCTCCTCCTGCTCCATTGGCCTCCCCACCTGCCGCCACCCCTGCCCCCACCCCAAGCAAGAAATCAGCATCCCCTGCCCCGTCTCCGCTCCTCTCTAGCCCACCTGCACCACCAGTTGGCGCCCCTGGTCCTAACTCCGACGAGACTTCTCTCTCCCCTGGACCTTCTGCTTTCCAAGAAGATCAGGTACATTACTTCATTTCATAATCTCGATGCCATTTATGTTAGCCGACTCCAAATCATTTTTGTAGCGTACATTGTTAATATAACGATTTATATTAGCCGACGCCAAATCATTTTGTAGTTTACGTTTGATCTCTACTAACACTATATATAGCATAGTTCATGTAATTGTTTGTGTTTTATGTGACGATTTATTATGTTAGTCGATCTCAAATCGCTTTATTATATATGACAATGTAGTGTACATTATTACTTTGATTTGTTGTAGTGTAGTGTAGTGGTTTTAGATCTGAGCATTTTGTTTGTTAGATCTGGTACTGATATAGTGTCATATTTAGTATTCCTTGTTACGCCTAAAATTGTGAGTGATGGTACTGCTTTATTTGCTTTTTAAGTTATAGAGTCAGGTGATTTGAATGTTCTGAGTAAAAATTCACTTGTTTTTTGTGTGTTTTTATGTTTGTTGGTCATAATTTCTTGTTTGGGGTATCTTTTTTAGTTTTCCTAGGAACATGTTTCTTGTCTTTTTACTACCTCCTTGCATTTACTACTGTGACATTATTTCCCTCTTGAAAATATAATATTCTTAGAAAAATGTTGTCGAGACATTTTGGGACTAAGGCGTGGTTGTTGTTGATGATTATAATTTTAAAGCGAGATTTTAAGATATTTGGATGAGTTTTAACTTGGTTGATTAATTTTGGGTTGAGTAAATTTTAAGAGATTGGGTATGTGGAGGGTTGACTGAAGTCAAGTAAGGTCAGAGGTTAGACATGAATCCTGTTAATTAGTTATGTGTAGAGTGATCTTCAACAACTTTTAACCAAGATCTTGCTTTTGATTGCTTTTTGGACCAAATGTGGAAATCTGTATTATCTGCTTATAACTGACATGGCATTACGACAATGGTCCATATCCTCCAAGATTTGAGATATAATCCGCTAACGTGACTTCGTCGTCTACTCTTTAGGGATGCAAGAGATTTGGAATTGATGTATTAAATGTGACAGCCTAATGCCACTCAGTTTTTACTTGATTCCATAAGTGGTAGTTGTGATGTCTTTTTAAGTATCAGAATTCAGAATGTATGTTCAGAAGACGCTCTCGTTACAAGTTCTAAATGGCTTCCGTTCCATGTTAGAATTTGTGGCTTTAGTTATAGGAGAACTCGGGTATCAGTGTACGAGTGTACGACCATGAAAGAGATTACTTAGCTCATCACCCCATGCTATATTGAAAAACTTGTGTTTCTTAGTCGATGAACGTCGGTTTGAGGATCATTGCTTAGGATAACTAGCTGAAATTGTAAGGGGGATTGTTGGTTACTCCATCTAGATCATCATGGACCACTGAAGAAGGGATGATTATTAACAATTTCGCGATGAACCATGTGCAGTTGGTCTGTTAGGTAGAATATGATGATCTAAGTTGCTTTATTTCCTGTGATATACTGCTTTCCAAAATCTCTTCTTTTATTATGAGAGTCTTCCTACCACAAACATGGAAAGAGACATTGTATAATTACCTTTTTTTTTGTAAGTTCTTAGATCTTAGTACTTTGCTTAGATCTGAAGAAGCTTCAACTAGTAAATTAAAAAACAATTATGTAATGTTGGATAATTGGATTTGGGCGGGTCCATTCGACGATTATGTTGGGTAGCAATTACAAAAGCCAGATTAGCATGAGTCATCATGTTTGTTTGGACAATCATATATTATGTGGTACATGGCCTTTTGATTTGTGCCAGAATTGTTGTATGTATAATCATATATACCAATGTACATTATGCGTTTCAGATATGCTGTCGCGTCTTAGGATAATACTAAACATCGGCTACTACTTCTACATTCGTTACAGCTCCCTTGCACAATTGTCTCGAAAGAGTAATGAATTTCTTTGTAGCTTGTGAAATCCTTGAATAGGAAGGTGAAATTACCGCTGTTGTAAATTTGTTCACTATTACGCCATCAATGCTAACAAGATAAACCTGTGATCCCTGGGAAGCATATGCTTGTTTACCTGTCTTTTTCTGTGTGTGTGTGTGTTTGTGTGTGTGTGTGGCACTAAGACATTAGTCCATTACCTTATCTAAATACTGAATGGATAGTATTTGATATGGCTTAGTATTCTGAATTGCAGATTGTATTGACCTTATCGTTAACGTTTGTACATTGCCTTGCAGAGTGGTGCCGAGATGTTGTCCGTGTCAAAGATGATGGGAGGCCTGGTGGCCGGATTTGTTTTCTTGGCGGTGCTGTTCTGATCTAGTTGAATCGAGCCATCGGCCTGCCTGTTTCCGTGGGACAGCATACGTGCTAGTGTTATATACATCGACGTATTATTGGATGTCATTTTGTACCCCCTCTTGTATTAATTTTGGATTATATACATTCTTCAGTTGGATTCTTTTCGCTCGATTGTTGAGGGTTAGTAGCTATTATTCTGTCGGAGGTGAGTCGTTTGTATTAGTTGATTTAGTTACCAGTTACCACTTGTAGTAAATGCCACTCTTTTCTGTCTCCCTCGGTTGAACATTTAATCACTCTCTCCGTTACTCGTAGCTTGTATATTTCAAAGTTGTCCCCGATAATGGCATTCAACCGGCTTTGCTCACGGTCAGCTAACTCCGGCCACCTTGTGGATTGCGATAATCCTGAACTTTCTCCCTGGGATCTCGCACATTGAATTTGGATCAATTTACTTACTATGTTATTGCTATAGTTGACCACAACATTTCAAAATTTTCGAGAGAGAACATGACACACAAATTGGACATTTTGTAGCTTGCAAACATCTAAGGGAAGCTTGGGAACAAAAATTGAACTCGATATAACATGGTAACGAGTTTGGATTCACCTAAAAGTCTCGTCTTTTAAACCCGTCTTTGCCTTCATGTAATTGACTCCGAAAAGCATATGATCGGATCCAAAGTCGTAACATAACAAATTACTAACAACTTCGCCAGTCGAATTTAGAAAAATGGACCATTAAACAATACACCATATAAATACTTCCTTCTTTAACAGAAAACGCAGCTTAATTCGCCATTTTTCCCGGCACTTCCAGAATAAGTTCATTAACAGAGAGAGAGGAGAGAGAAAGAGCAGAATCTTGTACTGGAAGTTTAATTTCACCGCTGAAGATTTTTCTCAAGTAAGCTTTACTATTCTCAAATTCTTATTACCTCTGTAATTATCGCGAATTATTCAGCATTGTTCGTCATCATCGTCGCATTTTACCCCTAATTGGAGTAAAATTAAACCTAATTTTCCGACATTTTGATCGCTTTTTACAATAAAAACAACTCAATTAATAATCACGAGCTTCAATTTACATTTTCCGGCATTAATTTCATCTCACATTTCGCTAATTTCTGCTGTAGGAGATGACAACATACTGCACTGCAAGGATGAATTTCGGAAACGATAGCGTAACTCCGACGACTCCATCGCCATTGTCGGAAAACTCCGGCGTCGGAAAGAAGCTGCTGCGCTCAAGCATTCCGTTCGACTACTCGTCTCCCGAAAGCCGTCCGGCCGTCAATTACTACCAGAAGAGCGTCGCCGGAAGTGGCGGTGGCGGAAGCAGCTGCAGTTCGAACAGGACGCCGTTGTCGTCATTGACAAGCCTAGAGTTGTCGCCGCATGTTAAGGTGAAGGAAGATGTGATCTTCATGGACGGCGTTATGGTGATCTCAAATTCCGGTTCAAATTGCGGCGGGGGCGGCGCTAGTGGTGGTGAAGGTTGCGGTGCTGGAATCTATGGAAGCGTGTACAAGACGGTTCTGTGTAAGTCATGGGAGGAGTCTGGTGGATATTGCCGCTATGGACACAAGTGTCAGGTGAGACACTTAATTCTCTCTAAAAAAAAAATATTTTTATTTGTTTAATTATGTCATATGAATCTAAATTTTCTGATCTGTGGAATTTTGTATGTTCATGTCATATTTAATTTTGTGAATTGCTGTACTAGTTCACAGGTTTTATGATAGTAATGAACAGGAACAGTTTAACGACGATGTTGTGATTTGTTACGTCGAAATCGGAATTATGATATGATATATGTTATGTTAAAATGTTGTTGTTGTTGTTGTTGTTGTTGATGATGATATTAGGCTTTTGGTTAATAGTGTAAAATCGTGTTTTGGCCAAAACTTTCATGAACCAAATACTGTATATTGGATCAGTTCTCTGTTTGGAAGCAAACCGAAGAAATCATTTTCGTTCCGTATCTTTGGTTTGTGCCCTAATTTTCCGTATGAATGTTATGCATTTCGGATTTGATACAATTCATATGCGTGCTGTATAAATTAGAGAGGGTATTCATCCTCAGGTTCTCAAATCTTGACCTAAAAGAGACAAGAATTGTTAGTCTCAGTGTAATCAGTAAAATGACAACCGATTCACTGAGCTTACTTGGCCTAAAGGATGCTAACCTTGTTTTATGTGTTGAGGTATTTTGCAGTCCGTTTTTCTTGCCAAATGTCGTGCCTGACTAAAACCTTGATGTCGTCTAGTATATGCTTGTCGATTGGTATAGGCTGTACGCCTGTACTCATCTTTGTGATAGGCAACGATAAGCAGACAATATTTTGTAATTGTTGCCTGTTTGTGATCTTAAGCTGTGCAGACAGACTGTACAAGTGTGACACTTTGAAAGTTCTTTCTTGGTTTCAGCCTATTAATATCTTATGTGGTTTGTTCCAATTCATGCGTAATTTTCACCAAACAAGAAAAGCTGCATTGATCCTTTCTGTGTTGTTTAGACTTATGCTTCACCACAGAGTTAGAGTTCCTCCTCAAAATGCTCTTTTACACTTCTGTGTTATTTGCCGATCTGATTTTTTTATCCTTGTTCCCTGATTATACTCCTCTGATTTTTATATTATACTCCTGTGAAAATCTCTAAACGCTTCCTGTTTGGTGTGTTTCTTTGCCCTGGCAAGGAAACTGTCAAATACTCTCGAAGCTAGACTTCATACTTCCCAATCCCCTCTCAGATGTCTGCAGAATAGCTGCCTGGCCATAACTTCAGAGTCGTAGAATTGTTTAACTTGGTCACATCATTGTGTTTGGATAGTCAAATGTAAACTTAAAAGATGCAAATAGATAGTAAGATACTGCTCCGTGTTCTGGCATCCTGGAAACAGAGGCACTTTTCGGGTTAAGTCAACAGGAGGTGGATAAATTTTGCTACACAGGTTCGGTGATAGATAGATACAGAAATACAGGACGTACTTGTGTTGTACAAACTCAATTAGACTTGTGTTTTTTCTATGTGCCTTCGGATCTACATGCGTAGGTTTCCGCATTTTCTCCTTTAAGCTCCTTTGGTAAAAGGCAAAGACGTATGAGCATCTATGAGAAGAGCATGCATATAAAAATACAGCGATGTAACTTGTAGAAGCTGAGTATTTCTGCTGTCTTATTTTAGTATGATTTTTGTTTCTGATCTTCTCTATTTATGCAGTTTGCACATGGACAAGAGGAGCTGCGTGCTAGTCCTAATCGTCTGCGTAACCTGACCAGATTTGAGGCATTCTTCTTAAGCATCTTATTATAACTAAATTTTACTCTCTTGTTTTTTTCTTTATTTTTCTACAGAACATAAGGGCAGAACTCGTGTTTTGCTGTCTGATGTGCAGACACAGATGAGTCAGTTCAACATCAGTCCTATGTCCAGCCATTATAGTACATGCAGTGCATCTTCTCTGGATAATGTGGAAACTACACCACCTGTTACATCAAAATCAACCTCGAAGCTGACCAAACCTTCACCTTCACTGTCAAAGACAACTTCTGCTGCTGTCCCTCAAACAACTACTTACCCAGATTGGCCTCCTCTGGATGATGGCATCACACCAACATTACCGGATTCGACTGCCGAGCCTCCAACCACATCCTCTGTTGATGAGAGCATCTTCAATGTCCTCTATGGCCGTACTCGGAGGAGGAGACTTCCTGTGTTTGTTGACATATGCCCCGAGTAACAATTTTCTCACAAGTTCGGATTGTTGAGTGATATTACTGTGATAGCTGCCACCCCTCTCCTTGTTCTAACAGAAAGGCACTTTCTCTTCATCCTGACAATTGGCTTGATCCATGATCATGCAGAAATGTCTCTGGGTTTTGAGTACACATTGTATAAACAATAGCTTACAGCCTTGCATCATTTTGTGCCTAAGTTTTTCGTGCACATCGTATAGTTTACACCATTTTGTGCCGTTGTACATTGATCTGAATACTGTATATCTACATTTTTGTGTATGTCTTCCTGTTGTCACACCAGCATCAACCTCGAAGCTGAGACAGCTTCACCTCCAATAGTCTACCCAAATTAGGCCCTGTTTGATATGACTTATTCTCAGATGAATTCAGATCAGATCAGAATCATTCAGATCAGTTCAGTTCAGAAATATTCAAATAACTATCTATGTATTTGGTCCATAATTAATACTAATTCGTTGAAATTCAATCAAAATTTTCAACCAATTCAGATCAGATTAGATCAGAACAGAATCATTCAGATCAGATCAGATCAGAACAGAATCATTCAGATCAGATCAGAATCATTTAAATCAGATCAGTTCAGTTCAGAAAGATACAATCCTATCAAACAGGGCCTAGTCTCCTCTGGTTGATGGCATCACAGTAACATCACCAAATCAACTGGAACAGCCAACCAGAGCCGCGGTTAGCAACTACATTGCCAATGTACTATACGGCCCTAATAGGAGGAGACTGCCTGTGTTTCACGACGTATGCCTGGAGTAACAATTGCACTACCTCAATCTTAGCGAGTTTGGCTTGTGAAAATTCAGATGCTGATCATCTCTTTTAACTTTTCTTTTCTGAAATATACTAGATCTAGGAGCAGTCAAATGCAATCATAGAAGTAGAAGGGAGGATAGGTAAAATACAAAAAAATCCGCACCTGCCTAGGCTATAGTTGTTGGTGTGACATACATTCATCTTTGCTTTCAAAACTATACATAAATATGACGAGAAACGAGCTTGATCCCGTGAATCCCATGACAGTTCATGCTTTTGTGATTATACAAACGCTTGATCCAACAACAAATTGAGTCTAATATGGACTCTAGTCGAAAAGCCAGATTAGTACCCTGCAGCTTCTATCTTTGACATCATTTGCACCATCGAGTTTGAATACACATTCACCTGCCAAGAAAAAGAGATTACACAAAGTAATTAGTTAGCTATTGCAATCTCCGAAAACATTAATATAATCTGCTTCACAGACGACAGAAAAAACCATTTGATCACAAAACTCTACTTGTTCAAGGATTCTTACAAGTACAATTTACGTAGCTTAGTGATGTTGAACAGGGTGAATGGAGATGACATGTTTTCCAAAAGCAATTGAGTAAAGAAGATAATGAGCGAAACTATTCCATTTATAGTCCCCAGATATCATAGAGTTTGAGGTACTAGTATCCAACTACTACTAGTGTAAAATGATCACCGCCACACGCAATGGGAAAAGAGATGTTCTATTTCCATCCAAAAATGGAGAGATTGAGTTTCCTAACAATGGAGGGAAAATGGATCCCTCCAATTTCCTCTTTCGGAACTTTATCCAAAATAGAAAACATACTTCCTACCCCTTCCTCCCCTCCCTTTCCTCCCCTCCCTTTCCTCCCAAATGCCTCAAATCCAAACAAGCTCTAACCTCTAAGTACAAATTATAAGCTATGGAGTATGGAGTCCCTAATCATCCCCCCGCCCCCCACCTCAAAAGGAAGGGAAAAAAATGAAAAGGCAAGTTATGTACTGAGCATATTCAGATAGTCTAGTAATTTACCTCATTTACGATCTCTTCACTCTTTTTAAGCAACTCTAGTTGTGTAGCAGCTGCAAGCTCCTTCACTGAGATTATCTTACCTTTTACAACATCAGCCTACAAGTTTGATATGGATGAGAACTTGAATAACTTCAGACAATAGCTAGAAACAAATTTCACAGTAAGACAAACATTGGATTACCTCTGCTATCACTGCTTCGATCTTCTTTCCTCTTGCTTTTAGATCATGTCTCCTTGATTCTGCCTCCAACTTTACATTGTTCAAGCCCCTTGTGTCTTCATCACGTCTGACATGTCCATCCTTCTCTAACTGAAGTCTTTCTTTATCCAACTGTTCAGCTACGATAAGCACAAAATTATTTGCACCAGGACAAAATCAAAGCCAATAGGCTTCACAGATGTAAGACGTTACAAGTGAATTACCTTTTGCTTCAAATTCTGTGACTTTGGCGGCAAGTGATACCTCCAGCATTTGCTCATCACTCAACTTAGCCTTCAGTTGTTTAACATCTTTCTCAGCAGATTTAGCAGAATTTACCTGTCAAGACAACAAACAAACAAACAAAAAGATTCCAGTTATTCAATGCGAAATCTGAAAACGTAATAGCTGCCTCTCAATATTTCGGTAAAAAGAAAAAAACAACTATCATTAAAAGTTCTGTCAAAAAAAAAAAAAAAACAACTACCATTAGAAGTGAACCAACAGAATTAAATCTCTGGTCTCAAGACCTTCATGGTTTTCATCATCCTCAGTAAGAAAAGAAAAAAAACCTGTGCTTTCAGTTGTTGATAGTCGTAAGAAATTTAATATCTGATTGGTGCAAGGCCCTATACATTCCATCAAACTTTGTTCAATTCGGCAAATTCAATTCAGTTCAACAATTTGAGTTCAGAAAATATAATTTAACCCGCAAATTGTCAATAATTATACCTGAAGTACCAATAGCCATTTTCGTAGCAATTCTTAAAGCTCACCTAAGGTCTTCCAGAAACAGCCCATGTTTGTTTCAATACAGAGGCATATCTACTAATTCCTGTTTCCAACCACCCTTACCCAACCATAGGTGGTGCCATTGAGGAACCGGTGAAATAATGATCTATAGTTAGATATAGCTCATCCTATACTTTAGTAAGAGTCCAATCAACTTTAAAAGTCAACGCATCACATGTAGTTGGTTTAAAATCAGTTGGGCTAATTTGCTTCAATTCATTCAGCTGATAAAAACAGGGGGTGGACTCTCAATATTCTTTACTTGCACAAAGACCGGGTCGAATTTTGTACACCACATAGCACCAACTGACATAGCCCTGATTCCAGTTTTACTTACAACTAAAGTTCATTAATTACAAACACAAAGTTTCACCTCAAGAAGAAGGAAACGGAAGACTAATTATTTCATGACAACTCGCCATCTCAGGTTCGTCCCAGTGAATGTTTCACCTTATCAGATGCATTTGCCGGTGAGAAAACATCCTTACAGCCATTATAAACACCCAAATACAAGCATTGACCCAAAATGCCTTTTTTTTAACAACTACTTTTCAAACAGGGGTGCTACCAGCCTACCACCATGACCCTAAAAGCAATATACCCTTCTATAACTAACATCCTGCAACCCTCACTCATTTCTCTACAACAGAGCACTGACCAAACAACATTATTGAGTGATTAGTTTGTATCTGAAAAATTGCGAGTCGAACCTAATTGAAACAAACTCAGGCTATTGGGCCCTCATGTACATCTCTCATAATCTCAAACAACAAGATATGCCAAGCTAGTTAAAGAAGATAACCTGTTCCTGTATTGCCTGCATCTGAGCCAATTGTTTTGTCATTTTCTGCCCAGCCTGAAATCGAAAGCATAAGAAAATTGTGAGTTTGCTTTTCATTAATATATTCAATTTCATGAAGCATATTCCGAACCTTCAATTAATGCACAGAGAATGCTATGTTGCTAGAGAGCAAACCCCCAAAAACAATATAACTGCCACATTTATCTCTTCTGTATCAGTGTTCGGTAAATACAACTAAATTTTCTCGTTTGAAGTTCTTCAGCAAATTTTCCAATTCCAGCGGGGTCAAAGATAACTGATCTTTTGGTTCTAGAGTCTAAATGACTAGCAAAATGCCGATTACCAAAATCTAAAGATTTCAGAGCTTCTCACACAGAACTTACTGTCTACCAAAATTCTAGAGGCATCCAAGCCATTTTCCTTCTCTGAGATACTAACTCGCTCTCCTCTCCATTCTGTTATGTGTGATGCATCTTGCTATCTAATTTAACGGATACTTATATGAGCTGTGAAGCATCTACATTTGACAAGTTACCTTCGGATTTTCGGAAACCCTACAACAAGTCCGGGGTTGACTAGTCAGTTGGTCTTATGCCAAGGAGTAAAGTAAGCTGCAAAACTACAACTCTGCAATCTGCACCCCACCATCCCCTTTAATGTTCCATCATTATGGAGATAGATGATGAACGGGGTTCAACCATCAGCTTATCATCACCCCTTCGCTCCATCAGCAAACAAAATCTGATGAACTCAATGGTTTTATCACTTTATGCCACACTTTCGAACTTTGAATGGTCCCCTCCCATTCCTCGCTAGGAACATTGGAGGACATTTTCAAACTACGATCCAGAGAAGTATTTACATCGCTCAGCTGCCATGCAAGATTCCCTCAAAAGATTGTTGTTCGAGAGAACTACAAACTTGCATGTATTCAGGTTTGTCGGAATTCTTTCTAAACATAAATGTTTTTGCATGCTGTAAACAGAGCATCGGTATCCAGAGAAGCGAGAGTAGAACGTGGTTGGATCAATGACAAACATCCACATAAACTGGGTCACCTGAATCCTTTTTTGCAGAAATATTGTTTGATGTCAAATACTAGTCATGTCATTATATTGGATCTGAATTTACAGAGATTATCTGACAAGAACAGATTTTCTTTGAAATTATAGTCGCAAACAACGTCCTCAGATGAAATGAAAAATCTAAAACGTATCTAAAATGGATTAACTTATGATTAGCTTGATCAAAAACTATCAGATATTTTTGAACACATGTATCTTGAACTTTTAAAATTTGAAGAACATCATGTCCCACTATCCTGTTAAGTAATAAGTGAACTACATTTTCTAGTTTCTACAGCAAGTACTTGTACCAAAAATGTCCCAACTAGATCCTCTCACCAAGAACTTGTAAGAATGTCCATTTCTAAAGCCTATTCTAAAGGTAGCCAACACATATAGTGGAGATCAGAGAGCATACCAAGAAGCAAACAACAATTCTCATTAAACGGTAATTTAAAACACGAACATTGCACAGGAAAGAAGATGCACCATACATACAACTCTTTAGGCATGTATGTGACGTCCGACTCGCAATAAAGTTGGCAAGTGTAGATTTCAGCTAGCTCAGTTACCTTTGTATAAACCTCCAAAACTGCAGTCTTTTCTTGAAAGCGTTGCAAAGAAAGCCTTTCAGAGTCTTTCGCCTCCATTACAGCTGCTTTCTTCTCCTCTAAAGCCCTCTACAAAATGCAAGGAAATGATGAGTTAGGTACATGTCCTTGGAGTTTCAGTTGAAAAACGTACAGTGGATATAATAGAATTTAAGTACTAAAAACAGACTATTTTCTCCCAAGTCCAAATATAAGTAAAACTAAAGAAAAAAGAACAAGGAACAGAAGTAGTAAATTCACATGAAACTACTAACAACAACATTCACAGTGCCTCCAAGGTTCACGCCATGTGTGCAGCCTTATGCCTATGTTGAAAACATAAAGAGACTGTTTTCCAGATTTAACTTCCCCGACTTCAAGTACACAATAAACTTTAAAACGAAGATTTAACTTCTAGGAGAGTATGGCTTTGCCCTCAAAAATACATAGTTCCTCTCCTTCCAAATGCACCACCCACCCCCAACTAAGGCATATTTAGTTATTGTTACTCAGATGGAATGCACATAATGAAGTCAAATGGACCTGGCAGATTGGCATAGACTGCCCTTAACCTAATTGGAATTCCGAAATTGTCTCTCAAATACAGACAAACTAAGGCACAACCCAGATCATCATTATAATCATCCTAAAAAGCTACAAATTTTCTGAATTTGTAGAATGATTTCTTGTTGTATGCGACATCAAATTGAGAAACCATATTGTAACAAAAATAGAGTGCTTCATATTTGCATGAATATAAGCAAAAAGAAAAGCACTAAATTTGGCCCAATGCAAATTATACCCGGAGTTTGTCTGGTGACTGCACAATTTTGGAACGCCAAATAGCATTTTCTTCTGTAGCTTGGATGAGTTCAAATTCTGCTTTGGAAACCTAAAGTATGAATAGAAGTGAGTCAATAAAGTGAGACGAAGATTTAAAAAGTGACCAAAAAAAAAAAAAAACTGAAACAAAACATGAAAAGAAAAGGAAAATTGTTGAACACGATCTCTGAAACTTCACTATTGCAAGCTTCCTGCTATACTTGGATGGCTAAAGATCTATTTTTCCTCATATCATGTCAATTTACATAGATATTTCATGTCCACTATGACAGGTAATCACGAGAGAAAGGAACTGCCACATGAATCCTAAAACATGGAAATCGTAAAAGTAAAAAGAATATATGTATGAGAGAAAGAGTAAGAGCTCGATCTGAAAGATGTCAAATATGATTACACCTCATATCACCCAAAAAAACCATCTGATGTCTCTTCAAAAAATTAACTGCTTGTTGACTCATTATTTTCGGCTGAAACTGGAACCAAAAATTGAATTGAACTGAGTTACGTTGATTTGTATTATGATTCTTTGTTCATTATGAACATCTTGACAGCCCTTGCACATTGGACTTATACGAAACATATCATCCAAATCTATCTAATGATGCATAGTTGTGACACCCAAGTACCATAGGTACAGTTGTTGTTGTAAGTAACACACTTAGGTGAAGCCATTTTATGTGAAAATGACGTTCCTGACAACTAATTCAACCAAAAGTGTTAAGTTCTTACATTGTTGGTCAATTCTTGGGCCCTCTCCTTCATTGATTGCCGCTCCTTCCTCAAATTTGACTGAAGGGTGTTGAGGTTGTCAAGAGCTTGTCGTAACTCATTTACCTTCGCCTCTGCCTCTAGAACAAAAGGCCTCTCCCTTTCTCTTGCTTCTTTGATAGCCTCGATTTCTTCTTTCAACTGCATTTCCATGTCCACAATTCCACAGTCACAACCCTTCTACTCTAATGGTAATTCAGGAACAACTGTTTATGCCAACTTTACAGCTCATCACCTGCAGGATTTTGGACTCCCTCTGCTTTCGCTGCTCTTCTAGTACATCCAACTGCTCTCCATATGAACTTAGCATACTTAACTTTGACTCCCTGGTCCATTGGCAGTATATAGATACACGATTTATTAGTGATTCACTCATCATATCAACAACTACAATCGCCAAGCCTTCGTTCCAAAAACTCATCATATATATCCCCGCATGTAAATTTATTACTTCAAACCATGATCGTTAAAAATTGTTGAATACAAAAGAAACTCACCCATCCCCAAAATAATGGTAAAAATTTCACCTGTCCTTATGTGAACAAGAACTTTCAATACTTAAAAACATCAGATGGTAACATTCTCTCTCAATCAAAAGACACAGACTAGAACAAGCCAACATACTAGCTCTTACCTTGAAAAAAAAAACATAGCGCTAGCCCCTAGCTATCAATGTTGTCTTCTGTCAAAAATGAACCGCAAATGAATGTGACCAAATTTCATACAAACAGCATTACTAATCATTGAACCATTCAGGTCAACCCGAATAGATTGACCTTGAGGTTTTCGGCTAATCAATCCTGAACGTAATGCATCAAAAACAAAGGAGAAAAGGGGGAAATTAAAGAGAAGGGGGGAGAATTAAAAGGGTGGTGGAGAAATACTTGCTCCCATTTTGAGGTAATGCATTACCCAATGGGGGAAATGGGTGACTATTAACGCTTCTTGTGGGGGCAATTATTACCCTATCTCTCACAACCTTCCCTATCGACCATCATCACTACCTCCATTTCCGCTTATTTATGTCTATTAACCCAAAAAAAAAACTACCCCCATCCCAATCAAATCATTCATTGTCGAGTACACAAGATAGCAGGATTCAGTAATAGTTGAAGTATTTGGTAATGATCTCCCCATTCCGACCCATTAATGTTCATCTATTCTGATACACATTCAGTTAAGTTAAACAACTATTTCTCCACCACCACCACCCCCGCCCCCAAAACCGAGCACAACCAACACTCACATTTGCTCAAAAGCTAACATTCCATTCCATGTTTACCTATCAGAACACTATCACTCGAAATAAAAATCAAATTTCAGCATAATTACAATAACTCTACACAACAACACCACTTTATTACATCAACAAAATTGCATTTAAATCCGAAAGACAAATGCAGAAGTAGTCAGTAAAACCCACCCACTACCTGTGAAGAAAAAAGTTAATGACAGCAGATAGAATCCTAACAGTCCGATTCGAGTCGGGAAGGATCAAATCATTCAAAGTGAACACAACAGGACACTCAATACTCTGCAAAACATCCTTAATTTGAGTATACAAATTCATAACTCGGACCGAGTCGGTATGCATATCAGGATTATCCAGCCGCTCCAACGCCGCAAAATCCACCTGATTCGAGTCCTCCCTGCAAAAACACATTCAACAAAAGACACATCAATCAAACAACAATTAAAAGATCGAATTGGGGGAAATGAGAAATTAGGGTTTAGGGTTTAGAGTGGAGAAATTAACTGGAGAGAATTGAGGTGGTTTAAGAGGGAAGAGTAGAGATTGAAGGCGACATTAGGGTTAGGGTTTGCGAGATCGGCGTCGGAGAGATTGATTATTTGAAATTGGGATAAAAGTGAGATGATTTCCGGACGAGGAATTGGTGGAAGTGTGTACATCGCCATTGCTGTTGTTGTTGTTGTTGCGTAACTTTGAATTTTCTGGATTTTATGGAATGAATTTGAATTTGTTTCTTACTCCCTATCATTTCCCGCTCCCCCTTTTAACTGGAGTACTTTCTCATCCCACTCAGCTCAGTCGCTCTAGTTAAGACTTTAGAGATGACCAAATGGGTGGAGTCGCGGAGACTTGATAGCAGAGGTGATTAACTGATTACGACTTTACGAGTCGAGTTGGTTGGGTTTTTAAAAAAGTTTAAGATAAAATTATACTCCCTCCTACCCAAAGAGATTTTCCTTTATTCCTCTTTGGGACGATTCACTATGATTTTCCTGTTTCGAAACTTACCCGATTTGGCAAATTTTTTGGACGTTTTTACCCTTACCCGATACACATAAAAAATGAGCTTGTGAAGGCTTGAACCTGTAACCTCATTTTTACAAGTTTAACACTTCAACCACCATGGCAACTATTTTTTTTTTATATTTTTATTAACAAAGTTATGTATAAAGGATTTGAGATTTTTAGGAGATGATTTCGCAAACAACTTTGGACGAGATAATCTGAATCAAATCAAATCATTTCATTTTTGGAGATAATTTATGAAGTATTATATATAGGCGCAATATATTAGGAAATAACATATCTTGCGTGTGTTTCGTTTTAACTCAAAATACGGGTCAACAAGTGGGGTCAGAGCTGAGTTAAAAAAAATGTGTTAAAAAGTAGTTGGGGTTATATGAATTACAGTTCACAAAACCAGGACCCGAAAATAACGGGTCACGGGTCAAAAATTGTAATTCGTACATAAGCATAAAGTACTGATATAAATTCGCTATACTTACTAAATTGTTTTCATTAATCAAACATAACTTTTCTAAGATGATACCAAATTAAATATGTTTTTGTCGTCTTAATTATATAAAAATTGGGACAACGGGTCATCTCAAGTTTAACCCAAAAGAATACTGGTCTAAACGGGTTCGAATTATTTATGGCCAGAACTTGATCGGGAAAAAAATGGGCTATTAACCTTGAACAACGGGTAACATCTGGTCGGTTAAATTTTTTACAATTTTAATATTTTGTGTTAAATATGAGTAGTAAAATAGAGTTATAACCAAGTTTATATAACAACCCGTGCAATTTGCACGGGCTAATAAACTACCTAACCCACTAATCACTCCCTCCATCCACTAACAACTCCCTCCAAAATCTAATTACTCCAACTCAAATCCAACCCAATAACAAAACCCAACCCAATTCAAACCCATTTTATTTCTACCCCAAACCCAAACCCAAACCCAATCATAAAAAAACCATACCTCCTCTCCCTCTTCGTCTCCCTCTTCATTTCTAATGAACTCTACAAACCCTAACTCCCTCTCTCTCTCTTCGTCTCCCTCTCATTCCTCATTTCTCTGATGAACTCTACAAACCCTAACTCCCTCTTTCTCTCTCTCTCTCTCTCTCTCTCTCTCTCTCTCTTCGTCTCCCTCTCACTCTTCCTCTTCTTCACTCACAAGATCTTCAATTCTCTCTTCTCTCTTCTCACAAATTTGATCATATGGCTTCATTCGACATCTCTCTCTTTAGATCTCATCCTCTCTTCGTCTTCTCACTATGATTTGATTCGTAGATCTGACTTTCTCTTCTCTTATTCCTCCTCTTTTTTTTTATCATACAAAAATGGGGGATTCGTCATGGCCCTATCAATTTTGGTGATTTGTTCCCGAAATGCAACTGGAAGAAGAAGAGACGGACATCTCCGATGGACGACTGTTTGTCGGTACTTCTGACATTTCTGCCCTTGTCGACGACGAGTACTTCGAACAGGTTGGTGGGTTGATCATCCCGGACTCTGAGGATGACACTGAGTCTATTGATACGAAGAAAAGACGTAGAGAATCCGATGCAAAATGGGATTTAAGGGTTGAGATGTCTAAAGTCCGATGTAAATTTAATCGTGAGTTGATTGAAGAGAAAGCTCGGTGGGAACGATGGGAACGAGAGCATATTGCAATGATCATGAGCCATATGGGTTGTGGTATAATCTAAACCCTTGTGTAATTAATTTTTTTCGCTTAAATCTGTGATTGGGGTAATTGCATGTGCTTAGATCTGTTTATTTTGTGATTTTTGGACGTAATTAACCTTTATTCATTTTTTGTTTTGCTTGAATCTGTGATTGGAGTAATTGCATGTGGTTTGATCTGCTTTTTTTTGTGATTTTTGGGCGTAATTAACCTTGAATCATTTTATTTTTGCTTAAATCTGTGTTTGTGATCATTGCATGTGCTTCGATCTGTTTTTTTTCTGATTTTTTGGCGTAAATAACCTTGATACATTTTATTTTTACTTGAATCTGTGTTTGGGGTAATTAATGTGCTTAGATCTGTATTTTTTGTGTGATTTGTGGGCGTAATTAACCTTGAATCATTTTATTTTTGCTTAAATTTGTGTTTGTGATAATTGCATGTGCTTCTCTCTGTTTTTTTTCTGTTTTTTTGGCGTAAATAACCTTGATACATTTTATTTTTGCTTGAATCTGTGTTTGGGGTAATTAATGTGCTTAGATCTGTATTTTTTGTGTGATTTGTGGGCGTAATTAACCTTGAATCATTTTATTTTTGCTTAAATTTGTGTTTGTGATCATTGCATGTGCTTCTCTCTGTTTTTTTTCTGATTTTTTGGCGTAAATAATCTTGATTTTTTTTTGCTTGATTCTGTGTTTGTGGTAATTAATGTGCTTTGATCCGTTTTTTTTTTTTGTGATTTGTGGGCGTAATTAACCTTGAATCATTTTATTTTTGTTTGGGTCTGTGATTGGAGTAATTTTATTGCGTAAACCTCTGTTTTTTGTGATTTTTGGCCGTACTTAGCCTTGATTTCTGTTGTGGGGTGGTTCTGATTGGTGATTTCTGTTGTTTTTTTGGCGTTATTTTTATTGGTTGGTTCTGTCATTGGGGTAATTTCTGTTGCGTAAATTAAATCTCTGTGTTTGTGATTGATGGGAGTAATTAGCCTTGATTCATTTTGTTTATTGGTTGAATCTGTGATTAGGGTAATTTCTTTGCGTAAATCTCTGTTTTTTGTGATTTTTTGGCGCAATTGACCTTGATTCATTTTATACTATTGATTTGTAGATGGAGGGAGTATGGGTTAATTGAGTTCTTGAGTGTAACTAGCAAGTCAGTGATGATTTTTGAGACTTGCATTGTAGTTGTTACATTATTTTGACCACATTTGCTACATTTACGAATTGATGGAAGCCTCTTTGAAACTAGCCACCTACATGTGTAAATGGAGGCACTTTAGATGCCAACTGACACATGGTATGGAGGCTTGTGTTTGATAAGGCTCTTAATTCGTAAATGTAGCAACAACTCTATGAGGAGTGTTATTTACATCTGAGAGTTGTTTGATTTTTTGGCTTAATTTAAATGCTTCAAATGATGATGATGGTACTAAAAACATAAACACATTGCGTTTGATGTTAAACATAAAGGACTTGGGTTTATATTACATTCAAAATGTTTACAAAATACATGTGTGATTTAAGTGTTTACGACCTAAACGTGAGCATTCAAAATGGTTTAGTACTTAGTTTGTGAATGAAACACAATCACACACTACATGAACACTTAAGTCGTCATTGCATTTGGAAAATCAATACCAAGATCTCGCATGATTTCCCCCAAATTGTTTGCTTTTCCGACATTGATCAAAGTTTGAATGCATTCTTTCACAACATCCTCACTTACGGTCAAATTCCTAGTGAGTAATCCTTGCCTTTGTAGGACGGCCTTCTTTAGATGTGGTAGTGATTGTGGCCACCTCTTTTCATGACCTCAGTCATGACACCTTGCAAATTTAGCCACACATTGTCTAATGTAGCCAGACCAAGGTCTTTAAAAGCTTGTTTGACATTCTTGATCAACTCGGGTATTGTCTTTGAAGGTTCTTTGTCTTGAAGTGATTGAATTGAGTTAAAGAAACCCAAGTCCAATATGTTTAAATCTGGGCTTTGTGCTGGTTGTTGATTCAATGTGATATTAAATCCGTCTGATGTTGCATGAGCCACAAAATCTTGATCGTCACCTCTTATGTGAGGAGGTGCATTGTCTTGTTGAATGTGAATGTCTTTGCTTGCCCATGATGGCCATTTGGCTTTGATAGCTGGAATAATTTTGTTGATGAGCATTGTCTTTGTCACGATTTTTTGATATTCTCAATGGGTTTTGAGACTATAGTACCTGCTGGCCTATGTATTGAGTTTCTGATTACTGGTGCTTTAATAACAAAGGGCCAAATGCCAATTTTACCATCGAAAATGCACTCATCATCCGGTGCGTACCTCGGTCTTGCTACTGCTGCCATAAACATAACCTTAGGGATATACCACTTGCTTTGTGTGCTTCTAACTGGTCTTCTTCCCCCGGTATGAGTATCATCCTTTGTTTGATCTTAGTCATCCAAAACCATTTCTCATCAATATGTAGATCATTATATTGCGATCGAAACTTGATTGCATTTAGTAGTCGATCAAATAACAATCTAGACATGATAAAGTTGAGACGAAGAAACTTGTGGTCCGCTTGATAACGATGGCTTAATAGCATTAGTGTGCCACCTCAATTCTCCCTAGGCAATCCATCTTTGACATGTGGAATAACTTATGTCAATTGCAAATGATAGTCGCTTGATTGTGCATCTTTTCAATTGTGGAAGCGACTCGATAACTTGCATCGGTATAAGTACCTTATTTCTGCCTTTTTTTGCCTTTGATTAAGCTATTCACATTGATTGGAAGACCCAAAGCTTTGTTTTGCTTGTTACGCCTTTGAAGACTTCCAATTGTTTTTGCTATGACATTATATTTTGCTGCAATCTCCTTAATTTTGCCATGATGGGGTTTCCCATTTTTGGAGTTCTCTAATAAAAAGCAATGTATTTCAAGTCTTTGAGCATCTGTGAGATTCTTTTTGGCAGGCATACTTTACTTTTCCTTGTGATTCCCTAATGAAACTTGTGCTACTAACCTTGTGATTCCCTTGAATGCTAATAAGATAGGATGGAAGCCTCCTCTAGAAGAAGAAGCAACAGCATCAGCATCAAACAAGCAGCAGTAGAACCCCAGCAGCAGAAGACCCCCAGCAGCTTACTTTCACCACGCAGCAGACCCCACCACAAGCACACCAGAATCTGACCAAAACCGAGCTGAAGCAGCAGCGGCACCGAGCACGAAAACGAAAATTAATCCTAGTTTTTTTTCCGTTTTTTTTTATGGAATTGAAGTGATATTCTCTCTTTTACTCTGAATTTTGAGATATTTTGTGTGAGATTTGTGAATGAGGATTGTATAAGGATTGGTTTATGGAGATCCACAATTAGTGGGTTCCAATCTTATCGATGAAATCTGATGTGTTTTGGGGGGAGTTTCAAATTCTTAAAAACTCCCTCCAAAAACTCCCACTTGCATTGTTTGAACTTCCCTCCAGTTGTGGAAACTAATCATCCGCCAGGATTTTTGGTGGGAGGATTAGAGGGGTCTAAATTTTAATTAAACTCCCTTACCCCACCAAAAACTCCACTACCACATTTCTTTATTACTTGTTGTTGGTTGTTCTGTCCTACCCAAAGAGGAAAAACTCTTTGGGTAGGAGGGAGTATGTTTGATTGGACAAAATAGATCTTTGTATGATTTACAGTTTCGAAAATGGCTAAAGTACAGTAATCATAGGTGTCATTAGCTTTATTTAGTAGTGTGGGAAAGTTAAAAGCTAGTCCGGGAAAAAATAAAACAAATAGAATATATATAATTTACATATCAACATATGGTAATAGTTGAGCCGACACTTGATAGTTTAAGAAATTTGAAATGAGTATAATTTGCATTTATCATTGGTAGATACTTTAGTAGTAGAGAAATTTTGAATCAGATAAGTACGATTTGTAGGTGACGCTATTTTGTAATTGATTAGTAGTACGAGAAGGTTTAAACTATAGTCTTATAATTTGTTGGGGTAGTTGTTGCCCTTGTACTCTTGTAGGTATTTCAATCTGTAGAAACTTGTGATTAAGATAGATGTGACAAATGGTGTCCGGTAATTTTCATACTACCGTGTCACGTGATCGTTTCAGTGCTACCTAGGCAAGTAGGCAGTCATGTGAGGTCGTGTCAACCTAACCCTGGTCACGTAATAAACGGGTTAAGAAGTTACAACATGAACCTCACATGCATTATAAAAAGGTTATCCTAATCAGCTAACCCATTTGAATAGGGTTTTAAAGGGTCATGATGCACAACCCTACGCGTCAACCCATCAATAAACAAACCCAAATTGACCCATTATTAACCTATTTATAAGTTTTGCCCGGGTAAATAGGCAAGCCTAGGTCGGACCTAACCCATTTGACCAATTTATGTAAATGGATTAGATTAGGTTACTTTTGCGTTGATAATTAAAGCATGAACCCGACCTATTTATTTGAACGGGTTGGATGGATCAACCCAATTAGTCAAGTGGATCAAGAATCATAGACCCAAACCTACATTAAATGGGTCATTTTCGAATCAGCCTGAACGAGTCAGGTTTGTTTTGCCAGCTTTAGATTAAGAAGTTGCGTAAATGGATAGTACATTCGCGCACGAGGGACATTTTATACGTGTCAGTAGATAGTACATTTTCCGCATGAGAGACTTTGAACCATGTAAAATGCATACTCCGCATTAGTAAGTTTTCTTTTTTCACAAAAGGGCAAAGGGTACAATTCATTTCTTGTGAGACATTTCCATGTCCGAAGAGTCGTCATTTTCCTGGTACTCTTACCTTGCACTAATTCTGCTTTCCTTTTTCCGGAGCCTGTTCAGTTGATGGTAAATTTGTCTACTGATGTCAAAGCAGTACATGTGACACGCTTTGTTTTGTCAGATTATTGACGTACGTAAATGGCTTAAGCTAACTTTAAAAAGATCCAAGTTTGGTCCAAGTCTCTTCTTAGCATTTGTGGCTATAAATTGTGCAGTATGAGATTAAGGTCATATGTAATTTGCGTGTAATTCGGGAAAGCACAAAAGTATCATGTGAATTTAGCTATTTAATATTGTGACCATGTGTTATAAACTACAATTACACTCTCTAATTCTGAACGATTTTCATCCTAGTTAAAAAATAAGAGAGAGAGTGATTATTGAAACATATATATACATAGTATAATTCTTGATGATAAATATACGAGTAGGTATACTCTTAATGAGTAATGACCCATATAAACACGAATTCAATGTACACCAAATTCGCGTCGTAATCTACTGAACTCAATCAATGTTCGACACTCGCATCCAATGGATGGAATATTAAAAAGCGAAGATGTCATAATTCAGCAGCATAACTTAAGCAGTGGACAAGAAGATGAGCTCGATTCTACTGTACTTCTTAATTACTCCGTAGATTATTACACTTGACTCCCTTTATTATAAAATCATATTTTTGCTTGACTTCGCACAAGTACTGAGGTCTGCGTATATAACAAACAAACCAGAATAATCTATCTCTGGATGGTTAGTGTACATTTGTACAATAGATAGAATTTAATTCTTTATGTACATGAGTAATTTATGCACTACACTACATGCAACACAATTTTAGTACTAGTTTGATCAGTAATTTTACTATATCAGCTCAATTTGGAGGCTTAATCTTAATTATCAATGCAAAGTCTAGTATAACTCAATTTTAGTAGCTATATCATCGCTGATGTGACATATGTCACGTTATATCGAATAGGCGAATTATCTTTGTCAAAACTAATTCAAAATTCGAGTTAGTATCACTACTTACTATGGCACCACTAAGCTATTATTGAATTCTTTGAGACATATTTACCAGACCTTGGTAATTCTTCTCCGGTAAACTCGTCTATGCTCATAAACCCTAGCTCTATACCAAAATAGAATACTCACAACACTCTATAACGCATATGTTCTGAGGAATTACGTGTGTGTTTTATTAACATCAATCACACCATATACATACAAGAGAGAGGCCTTGTGGAACAAGGAACCCGACTTACCTAAAACACTGTATTTACCAAATAATAACAAAACCAAAATATACAATATATACTTTCCCTAATACAAATTAAAAGATTAGACTTGTAAATGAAGTCTTGCATACATAATTGCAATATTATTCCATGAACTGATGAACGCAGACAGAATATTCAAGACACAAGATCACATGTACAAAACCTTGTGCAAATGCCAATCCCATTGTCGTCGTATCCTCACCGACACCTGTGATTTAGCTGACTTGTCCATTTATTTTTCTACCAACTTTTCGGGGCCATTGTCTCTCACTCACTAAACCCCGACATCCAGTAATAGCAACTAGCGAGTATGCTCCACTCTATATATAGTATGCCCACTTACTCGTCTTATTTCGCCCATACCTACCTAACTAACCAAATTCTCAATACTCAATTCTCAACAATCATCACAATTACTCACTACCACCTAGCCAACAGGTTCGTTCTAGACGTGTACGTCAAAATGAAGATCTCTTTTGCAATAATATTGCTTCTAGTTTCTCTTATCATGGTTTCCGCGATAGTGGAACCAATGAATACTGCCGCCATATCAGGTACTACTATTCTCTTCGCTTCATTGAATTCGAAAATTTAGATAAACCGAATGTAAAATATCATAAAAGAATGGAAAAATATGTGATCAGTTAGAGCTGGCCACGGGCCGGGCGGGCCAGGGCTAGTGCCGGGCTTACCCGGGCTAATGCTCCAAAAGTCGAGCACTGGCACTAGCACTAGGTACCCGGGCTAGTGCCAGTGCTCGACTTTTGGAGCACTAGCACTTGCCCGCAGTTTGACCGGGCTTGACCCGGGCGGGCCCAGTGCTTGAGCACTGCCTCGGCCAAAAAAAAAAAGGTATTAATATATTGATTAACATCGATATCGCCTAAAAGTGATTGCTCATACTCCCTCATCGTTCTTATTTGATCGGGAGTTAAATTATCCTCCATTTCGGGTTAATATTATTTTTTGAAAAAGGTATTAATAATAATTTTCAAAATAACAATAACAATAACAAAAGTATTAAATATTGTATACTAATATAATACTTGTAATAATTTTTTTTTAACTAAACTTGAAAACTTAATTATTACTTGAGAATTGTAGAGTTGTACTAATTGTAGAAGAAATGTAGAATAGAGAGAATAATTGTGTGGAAAATTGAGATGGATAAAGTGGGTATTTATAGATAATTTAGGGGAGGGGTAAATAAAATAAAAAAACAAAAAAAAACCAAAAAACCGCCGTTGAAGGGCCAAACGGCTAGTTTTTTTGAATTGGGAAAACTAGCCGTTTAGGACTCGGGCTGGGGCGGGCTAGTGCCTTGACCAGGGCTTGACCAGTGCTTTGACCAGTGCTTGACCAGTGCTTTGACCAGTGCTTTGACCGGGCTAGTGCCGGAAAAGTCGAGCACTAGCACTAGCACTAGCCCGGGTTTACACGGGCTTTCCAATGCTTGGGCCGGGCTGGGCCGTGCCGTGCCTTGACCAGGGCCGGGTCAGGACGGGCCCGGGCTTCTAGTGCCAAATGGCCAGCTCTATGATCAGTGATATAAATGATTATTATGACATTAGTTTGCCATGTATGTCCCATCTGTCTTGTAGTGAGTGTAACTCACTCTAGTAGTGTCACAAAATAAAAAACGTCGTCCCATGTTTATAATGGTGTTCTTTGGCCGAGGCCGGCCATGTTTGAGGCGGGCCGCCGGGTAACCGCGTAAGAGATTGATCGATAGTCTTGTACGTTCATGTTTCGAGATAATTATTCACTTTAATTTCCATATGATTCACTAGCTTAGCTTGTTCTAATTAAATTTTGTGGTAGGCATGTGCGATAGCAAGTGCAAAGCAAGATACTCGAAAGCAGGAATGCAAGATCGATGCTTGAAGTACTGCAACATTTGTTGTTTGAAGTGCCAGTGCGTCCCGTCAGGTACCTACGACAACAAGCACCAGTGCCACAGGGACATGAAGAACAACGAGGGCTACCCCAAGTGCCCTTAATTAGTTTTGGATTATTCCTACTTCAATTATTAGCAGATCTACATTTTATATCTCTTGATGTAATATAAAGTTATTTATTAACTAATTAAGTTACTCTATAGTGTCGTATTTTTTCATGGTCGGGTTAAAATAAGTGGTCATTGCTTCTGCATGTTTATTTATCAATGTTTCCTGGTGCGTGCCCAACTTGTCGTGAGCCCGACAATATTTTTACTCCCTCTGTTTATTTAGGTTTTTTATATTTTATTTGATTATTTGAATTTATCTTACATATTCAAACGATATGTAAAGAACTAAAAAAATCGAAAAAGTTGTTTGGATTGAGGGAATAGGATGAGGGATTGGATTACTATTCTCAATTACCTATATTCCCTTATAGCTTGTTTGGAAAATGGGATAAGGAGATGGAAATTGGGTGAGAGGGATTTATTATCCCTTCAATCAATACCTAGGAGAGAGGCAGGTATTAGACTTGAGAATTCATTTAGCAAGTTAAAAGACTAAATTGCTTCCAAACAAATTATACAAGGAATTATTATTATTTAGATAGGGATATACTTATCGTATATTACAAGTATATTAGTACAACAAGTCTCATATAAGACGGTCTGGCAATAATTATCGTGAGACGGATCTAAAAAAACCCAATCAACTTAATTAATTACCAATTGAGACTATTTTATTATTACTTTTTTCTTTTTTTTTAATAAAAAATTGATTTTCTTTTTTAATTTACTCAAAAAATAAAATTCAAAGTTTTTTGTTTCCTTCGACGTAGGAAACATAAATTAATATCTTCCTTTTTTTTTGCCACAATTGAAGTGGCTGGGAGAAAACCCACTGCTTATCACCTTATGCATATTATTTTGCTACAATCAATCAATTTTTGTTTCTATAATTTGTTCTTCATAATTGTCAGGTATGTATTACTTTTTATCTCGTACATTATTATTTCGTTTATACATCAAATGGCATATTCTACATACTCTCTACTCAGGATTGTTTGCGGAAGTTCGTTCATTATGAACTGGGCTTTGTACTTTGATTATCATATTGTCTAAGGTTCATGTACAACGTAATGGGACATGCCATATGCCATATATAGTTATATGTGATTGATAATTAGTTGTCATGGTTGAAATTGATGTTTTTTTAATCTATTTGTATGGTTAATGATTGATCATTTCCTTCTCTTTTCTGGGTGTAAGTTGAAAATCTCGGATAACAATAGTGAAGAGGAGACGGTCGCAATTTACCAATACGCTGGACTGGTAAATGCTTATATTTACGTGGTTACTTAGTAAACTAAACCATTTACGTTTAGCGCTTATATGGTCACTTCCAATTTTTATTTAGGTGGTTACTTAGTAAACTAAACTATTTACGTTTAACGCTTATATGGTCACTTTCAATTTTCTTCAGACGAAATTTGATGTGCTCCTGAAGTGGACAATATTATGTCAACTAGAGTTGGAAGTATGAATTTTTACTGATTCTATATTATGTCCTCAAATTTTCGGATTAATATTCAATAGTTGAATACCATTTACGTTTTAATTTACAGGGTCACAATAAATGCGTTAAGGGATACACCTAATTCGTTTTTTCGTAATACATGTCCAATTGATGTTTATCTTGATGTACCTTCAGACAATTCTAGTTCGTTAGTAAATGTTTATATTTACGTGGTTACTTAGTAAACTAAACTATTTACTTTTAGCGCTTATATGGTCACTTTCAAGTTTTATTTACATGGTTACTTAGTAAACCAAATTATTTACGTTTAGCGCTTATATGGTCACTTTCAATTTTTTTCAGATGAAATTCGTGGATGTGCTTCTGAAGTGGAGAATATTATGTCAACTAGAGTTGGAAGTATGAATTCTTACTGATTCTATATTATGTCCTCAAATTTTTTGGATTAATATTCAATTGTTGAATACCATTTACGTTTTAATTTATGTATGGGGTCACAATAAATGTATTAAGGGATACATCTAAATCGTTTTTCGTAATACAGGTGCAATTGATGTTGATCGTGATATACCCTCAGACAATTCTGGTTCGTTAATTGGTACTAAAGCTAAAACTTGGGAATAACTATATCAACTATATAAACAACACTCTCGGTTGGTGGGGTTCAGTGTACGAAAGTCCACAACCAGAATAAGTATATTTGTTTTAGGGTCCACTTAGTTATATGTATTGGTTACATTTAGTGCCTGAATAAGTACTACCAATTTTCGTCTTACGTGTCACTTTATAATACATATTGGTTACTTAAAGTGTTTGATTAGTTACAATATTTCTTTATAACAATAGTGACCTTATACATTTTCAGTGACCATTGTACATTTTATAGTGACTACTTTAATTAAGTGTAAGATTACAACGCCCCAAATAGAATGAGTAAATGAGTTACTCTATATATTATCCCTATTTTAACATTTTGCGACCCTTTCTAATCACAACTAATATATTTAAATCGTAAACCAACAATATCTAAAAGCGATATAATGATCACACTGAATGGTAAACTGTTCACTTTTTAACCAATAAATTATCGTGAGACTGTCTCAAATCATGTATCCTTAAAGAAATTTAGTGTTTTATTTAGATCATAATGTGGTCATTTAAACCATGACTAATGTAAAATATATAATGTGTGTTTTATTGGTTACTTTATAGCATAAATTGGTTACAATAAGTGTTTTACCGTGTACCATCAATTTACAACATCAATAAATAGAATTGTGAACGAGCGAAATTTATGGAACACTGGAATTGTGTTTGAGATAAGTTTGACTTTCATGTATCCTGTAAAACCTATTATGAAAACAAATATAAAAGAAGGGTATCAAAATTTCCCTTATGGAGTGACCTGTATAACTTGAAAAAGAAAATGGATTAAACGAGGAAAAACATCGATTGCAATGGGTTCATCCAGAAGGGGACATCAAAAGCAACGACTAAGTAACACTAAGATAGTAGTTACATCAATACATCATGATCTAAAAGAGAGAAGATGATCCCCCGAATGTCCAACAAAATAATCTAGAATAATAGAAGTATTCCTACTTAGCTCTTGGTTTACTCTTTGAACCATGTTGCTGCCTAGCCTTACTAGATCGTCTAGTGAAATACTTTGGAAGGGTAGGTGGTCGATCTGGTTCCGCATTACGACGTTCATCTGAAGGACCATCTATACCGAGATCAAATAAAGGTATCTCAAAAGCAGCAGCAACAGCAATAGTAGCGTCGTTCAGTTGTTGCTCAATGGCATCGAACTTCGCTAGAAGATTTGGATCTTGTAGGACTTGAATCCAAGAGAACTGGCTCGAAGAAGGATTAGGTGGGTTCGCAAGACTGAGTGCTTGTGGTGATGTTCCCAATGTTGTTATTCTTTGCTGGGAAGCTCGAGACACCAATTCCAAATCAAGCTTAAGAAACAATCCCGCCTCCGTAAATGGCTGAGAAGATTATGAATAAAGATTAAAAAAACATACATGATAATACAAAAAGAAAAAGTATATAAAATTAAAGTGCAAGACGAAAGCTAACTTACATCCTTCACTTAATTGTAAGTAGAATACGATAAAACAAATGGAGATTACGATACGCTTAATTGTAAGTAGCATACGATAAAACAAATGGAGATTACCCAATAAAAATTAGTATGATAAAATGTGAAAAGAACGAATTATAAATCGTGACCCTAAGTAGATTTAAAGTGGTCCTTTTAATTAAACTGTTAAGTAGCCTACAATATAATGTTCAAGGGTTAAATAGAAACTTAATTAATGAATACAAATAAATCAAAGAAGTCTACATCTAAGTTTCGAGCGAAGGTCAATTTAATGGTACTAATCAAGCAAGATATGATTCATTTCATTGATAACACCCTACCAGAAATCTCATATACGCAACGCATACGTTTAAAATAAAATGGGTTACAACAAAAGAAATCCAGGTTACAAAAAGAAAAAAAAAAGTGATTCATGAATCGTAACCATGTAATGTTTAATAGTAAGCCCTTAATTTAGGCATAAAAATTAGATCGATATCAACACATATAGTAACTAAGGATTGAGCTACACTAATTTTACATGAAATCAAATTATAATAACATTTCGTCTGATTATGCACGTAATCAATTAATTGGTACTAACCAAACAAGATACAATGCACTGATAATACCCTTTCAGTAATCTCACATACGCAACCCATATGTTTAAAGTAAAATGGGTTACAACAAAAGAAAACCAGGTTACAAAAAAAAATGATTCATGGTAAGCCCGTAAACCAAAAGCACACTCGTTCCTAACTAACTAATGATTACCTAATCTTATTCAACGACACACGAACACCTAATCTGAATTAGCAACTTAAACCATGAAATTTCAATAGTATAAATCAAATTGTATTGAACATGCAATTTAGGCATAAAATTAGATCGATGTCAACACATATACCACACGATTAGAAATTTCAACCCAGAAAATCAGTAAATACTTAGTACAATATCTATAAATGAAATTAAGAAAAAAAAAAAAATCATATTCGCATTATCTCGTTGTATTCAAACCTTGAGTTTTCGGATCTTCTGATCTCGTACGCTTTGATGGAATCTTCACAGCGGTGCTTTTTTTAAACCTTGAGTAAGTGTGCACAAGAGAACAGTTGAACACAAGAGCAAATGAGAAGGATTGTGCAAGAAAAAAAGAGAGCCAAAAGCCCTCTTTTAAGGCCTCTTGGCCAACTCCCACATAACCCAAAGAGGGGGGCTTGCTCTCCCTCTTTTCTCTTACAATTATAGCCTGTAATTGCTATTTTGGTGTATGTAAGAACTTACACCAATATACACGCATCTACCCAACCCCAAGATTTGAAAGCCTTCCTCTTTGAGAGGCCTAACCACACTACCTAACATCAAACCCAAAGGGAGGATGCTACTACCACCATACTCTAAGGATTTCGGGATCGACCCGAATTCGTTTTCAAACTATCAATCTCGATTTAAAAAAAAAAAAAATCAAACCACGACAACAAGGTCGTAAATCTATCTCAACTACGAATTCAACTCAAAATCACACGACACCAATAAAGTCGTGATCCAACATCAATATCAACCTCGACATCAACCTCAAACTCGACTTCAAACCTCAACCTCGACCTCTGTAACAACCCTAAATTTTGACTGAATTATAAATAGAAATAATTTAGAATTGTCACGCCGCAATTGACTACCAAGTCAATTGTTAGGCTAGAAATTCGATTACAACAAACCAACGAAGAACAAAACAGCGAAAGTCTTTAAATGTCGAACTACAATTCTCAAAACGAAATCCGAAATACATAAACCAAATAAAATAAGTCCAATAATCGATTAAGAAATCCCAGCATGCTAACGTCCCTCAAGCAAGCATCCAAACTCAACAAGACCTGTCAACTATGCCATCAAAGAATGACATAGGCCCCAGAACATGGTAGGGAACGAACCAGAATAAAGAACGTCAGCATACAAGCCGAGTAAGAAGAAAAAAAATACAAGTGAACAAAAGATACGCGCCCTAAAAAATAATAGACAAACGTTATAATAGACAATCGTTACAATGATAATACAGTGCGATAATCCCCATATCGCTACAAGATCCGACGGTCTTGCTACATACGTTTAATCAAGGCTGGGCTCCTACCCCACATCCACCACAATCTCGACACAGCGCGAGCTAGAGTACTATAAAACAGATCCTAATGACTTGAAGTGTGCACACCTCCCTCTAGAGGGCCAAGTAGGATGCGAAGCCTCTAGGAGGTAAGCCAATTAGGAGGTCGGTAGCTTATCCGACCCAAACTACCTTGATCAGAGGCACAGAGGTGACCGATCCGGGTCGCGTCACCTTACTCTAGGTGGTAATGATCGTCATTCAGTCAGTAGTGTACACTTACGCGCACATTAAATAAAACAATAACAATACATTAAACAATCAACAATACAACATTAAACATACGAGTCATACTAACGAACCACAAGGAACAACAAACAGAGACACACTCGACCGAGAGGCCGAGAGGCCGAGCCGGTCCGCAAAACGAGGAGGCCGAAGGGCCGGGTAATGAGCCGAATGGCTTGTTTCCTGCAAGGATTATTTTCGAGCAATGATAGGCACAAGAACATTTGAACAAGCGATATGAATAATCTATGAGCAATGGTTACAGAAAACAAGGTTAAGTTCAAGAAAAGATAGTCTTGGATGGTTAGATCGCATGGTTGGGAGTATAACCAACGTTCTTACCTTACTAGCACTATCACGGGATCAACTCAAGACTTTAGAACGGTACTTCCTCGAACACACAACCTAAAACCAACAACAATACACCAATTACTAATCATCACCCTACTAGTGCAAACAAGGCAACTCTACTTTAGATTTCTATACTCAAATGATCTCCGAACGACATCAAATTCGCACAACACCTTCCCAAACATACCAACAATATTATCCCATCATTGGATCATCAAAACTACCAAAATAACACTCAAATTAGGGTAGGATCAGATCTGGACAGAATGTATTTTTCACCATTAAAACACCATAAAACATCCCCAAATTGAAATCATGAATTATTCAAACCATAATAAGCAATCCCTTTGAATACTACACAATTCCAATCATTTAATCGTCATAAATTCATCATAACTTCAATTAATAGAATTCTAATACAAAAACCCAATATTTCATGCATCAATTCATAATTAATCACAACTACAATCCCAATAATCAACAATCATCAATAAACTCAAGTTTTCACTTCAATAAACATGAATATAAGAAAGCCCTAATCTGAAAATTATGGGAAATAAGTGTAGAAACATACTTCTCTCGATGTTAAATCAAGAGTGAGGGCAAGGAAGGGCGGCGGCGAACGGTGGTCGGCGACGGTGATCCGCGGGCTCGGGGAGGGGCGCGCGACTCTCTTTTCTTCTTCTCCTCTCTCTCTTTCTTGGCGTGGTGACTGATGAGAGGGAGGGTTGGGGTTTGTGTTTTATTATAGTTTAGGATACGAGAATTAATAAAAGGGAGTTTCGCTACATTATAAATCAAAATACCTGATTAGGAAAACAACCCAAAAAGGAAAGTAACTCTAAATTTCCAAAATAGAATTTAGAAACTTCTAAAATGGATACTCCCCGACAATACTTACTGATTAGACATGAGAAAATAGTCACGCTCATTTCTAGAACATTGGTCATAAGGTATAATAGATATTCGAAATGACGGTATAAGACATGAGAATGTGCTCAAGGCAAAACAATAACAAGAGTTTGAGTGAGGATAGAAATGAGTCAGAACGCTGCAACCAAGGTACGAGAAATCAACCACAGAAAGGAGAAGCGGAAATCACATAAATCACATGGACCAAAGCATTAATCACATCACACAAGTAATTAAAAACAAAGCACGCGAGGCTCTCATCCCCCTTAAAATAAGGTTCGTCCCTAACTGAAGGTACCATCTATCGCTGGGTGGAATGCAGTGCTCATAAGAAGTTTTGTACCTAAGGCTTCCTGCAACTTCTTCCGGAATCGAGAGACAAAACGCGCATCACGGTCAGATACAATTTCTTTAGGAGTACCGTGGAGTCTCAATACATGATGTATGTAAGCATCGGCTAACTGTTTCTTCTTCCATGTGTCCTTCATGGGTATGAAGTGCGCACATTTCGTCAATCTGTCAATAATTACCCAAATCATGTTGTTACCCTTAGGCGTCCTAGGTAATCCAGCAATGAAATCCATGGATATGGAACTCCATTTCCACTGTGGCACTGGTAAGGGTTGTAATTTACCTTGAGGTCTCTTGTGTTCGCTCTTAAACTTTTGGCAAACTAAACACCTAGATACGAAGTCAGCCACATCCTTTTTCATTCCTGGCCCACCATAACACCTTACTCAAATCTTGATACATCTTATCTCCTCATTGGTGTACCAAATATTTGTTGGCGTGAGATTCGGTTAGAATTTTGTCCCTCAATGTAGCGTTATCAGGTATGAAGATCCGAACCTGCAATCGAATGATACAATTCCACATTTTCGAATACTTTGGGCTCCATTGCCAGTTTGTACAATGTTGTTTTATCAGGCAACTGTAACTCCTTTAATTCACCCCAAGACATCATCCTCAATTTATGTCGTTCCTGAAGTCACTTCTGATTCAGTCAATTGGACTCCGAAATTAAGGAATTCGTCTCTTAGTTTCTCCCTTTGATCGACTAATGACACCGAATGTAGAGACTTTATGCTTAGGGAATCAGCTACAACATTGGCTTTACCTTCATGATACTGTATTTCCATGTCGTAGTCTTTGGTCAACTCTAACTATCTCCTCTGGCGCATAATAGCTCCTTTTGAGTGAATATATACTTTAGACTCTCATAGTCGAAGAAATCTTGAACGAGACCTCAAATAAGTAGTGTATCCTTGCCTTTTAATTTAACTAGTATGATCTGAATCCCAGTTTCACTTATCTACAAATTCTGTGATTGATTGTCCAATATTGTCGAATTCTTCACGACAGCTTCGACCTATGATTCTACACTTTTTTTTTTGATTTGACCTTATTCACCTTATGCACACTTAAGCGAGATCGTAACAAGAACCATATCTTAAATTGGTGGTAAAATCAAATTCTCCAACTATTAAAACTTCAAGATACGACACTACAAGTGTTGGAGTCTCAAAAGAGCACTACAGAGCTACTACATACCATGATGCGTTTACATTCGACCATCTTGCTCACGAAATAAACTTTATCAACCCAAGCCAACTCTCCAGTGCGTTCATATGAAGCTACTTACCAAATGACCAAACCTCTATAATTTAAGATTCTTAACAACTTTAACCCAAAAGTATTTGCTAAGGAAGTAGATGTTACTTAAGTCTTCTTTATAAAGATCCGCCACTACAGTCGAGAGGGCATTAGCAGCTTGTTTAGAAGACTTGGTCTTTCATTCTCCATGAATACACCCTTACGCTTTGTTCATTGCACAACTATTGTCGTTATCAACCCAATACTATACAAAACGATGATTGCTAATGTCACCCTATTTCCACATTAGCTCATCCATAATTAACTATGATTAACAATTACCTTAGGGGGGGTGTCACTTGCGCATAATATATAAGCTTCATTAACGATTTGTAGCATCTTATAATCACGTGAGGCGTCCTCCAACTATCCATAAATTATCCCACTTTATCCACTAGATCACAATAGACACGTCACAATGTCAAATCCAAAATTCTCCTCTCTACCTTAACTTGCAAAGTTAAACTTCAAAATCTTATAGATTACCTCAAGATCAAGTCGTTCTCCATAATCAAATTTCATAGCCATACACCACAGAATGTAGCTCAACTTCCCGATGCGTAATGCATTTCCTTATGCGCACATACCACTTACCACATCTGTAATGTGTTTACAACTTTATCATCTAATGACACCTCACTTGATCCCATACCTTGATATGTAACAATTTTCCTTTACTCGAGCTTATAACCTATTATTTCAACTCAGGATATCAAGTCCAAAGATGGCGGAAGATCTTTTACGCATAACTCACTTGTCCAACAGTCTATCCATAAATGGTATAGTAGTCTCTCAAACTCAAAATTTCATTGTTGCAGCATAGTGGATGGTAATTTTCTTCTTACTTTTGCACCTTTGTACTATGAGTCCCAAAACAATTCTTATTTCGATCCCCAATCATTGAATTGTACCAAAACTTTAGCATGTAGACATCCAACTAGTGGAGAAATAATTGGCATATCGATCTAACTCCATAATTGATGCCAAAATTCATAACAATTTATTATACGATTGAGTCTTATCCATGGTTGAGTAATTTTCCTTGGCAACGTATATGACCGAGAAATCCTTAAATATATTTTCCTTTTACCTTCCTTACACTACAACCAGGCCAAGTACTTACGAGAAAATGCATATCATCTCTTGGAGCTGGATCTTCCTCTAGTCAGTCCACCGTTTCCATTGGGGTTAAATCCTCCATACCTATAATTACTCAAGATGTATTCAAGCATCGCTCCTCCTCGTATATCAAACGTCCAACACTTTGATCATGTGACCCTCAAAACAAGATTATGTAGCAAGGTTCAAAAGCCCGTCATTTTTTCCAATACCAACATTATTATTTCCCGAGCCATTGTTGTTTCCATTACCCCCATTATTATCACCATTGTTCTGCGCTGCGTTGGCCATGTGGGTCACAGCCTGAACCATTACCTCCTGAGCCAGGATAGCTGTCAAATCGGGACCGTTGTTTTGCACCATTGTCTATAAAGCAATAACATTTGAATCGGTTGTAACCAATTCAATTAGATTCCGTACTAGATCTTGACATATGTAAGCATGAATTAGCACAAATCAATCAATAACCGAATAATTATTCACCTAACAAATAAGTCATGTTAGGAATCCGACTCAGGGATACAAATACAAGAGAAACATTTTTCGTCTATACGTCTCGTTCGAGTTTAACTTTTCAGAATCGTGTCTACTGTAGCACGAGTCGTGTCAAGAGCGGCAGTAAAACAGATGAACATAAATTTGGGGACGGGTCGTGTGCGTATGGGCACGAGTCGTGCAGCTCTCGATTGAGCTTCACGTCACATTACAAACAATAGTCACAATACTCAATCAACAATGCACTCAAATAGTAATTGATCAAATCAATCTTAGTAGATAATCATAATATCGTAATAGTATTGGGGTATTGTCCCCACTTAGAGTTATGCATTGACAAGACACCAATTAAATTACAAATTGATAAAACATACAATCTTCAAATCCGACTTATCGGACCATATGTTCAAACAATTATAAGGTCAATAAACCAATCACACCCTCAATAATCTTCCACTAGAAGAGCGATCCTCCATATTTCAACAAACGAGACTATGATCAAAGATATATAGAGCCTCATATGCTTTCAACCCCATCGTCCATACTAATACTCCATTGACGCCTTAATATATCGATTCCTCTTACTCATTCCCAAATTTCAATACTCAAAGTAGTGTACTAGCATGCATATGGTTCTTTTCATCTAACCCAAATAATAAATTGAACAATATACACGAAACTGTGAGATGCCGTACCGGCGGGTTGCCGATCCGCTCTCCCGAAAAGAGGTGTGAATTACACGGAGTCGCCAGCGGGATTTTTTATACGTACCCCACGAACCTAGACTGGTGATTCGATGCAAGGTTACGAGTTAGGAAGGTGTTAGGCACCTAACTCGCCCATCGAGTTGATGGTCTCTACTAATTGATCCGAATTAAATATAAAAGTAGTAATTAACGACGAAAGCACGTACAAATAGCATGCAAACGATAATTAAAACATGCGACGAAAATAATAATGTGATACGTACGTAGCATGTGGACAAAACTGCATGTATATCAAAGCAACAACATGCACTTAACACGTAAGTTCATGAGGAAATTGTTGTCAACATACTAGACCTATGTTATATGCATGTGGCATGTCGGTTATACACACTAAAGCCCACAATCAACGGAACTCTATCAACATAACGAGAGATTATTAAAATAATGACGCAAGTCTAATATGTTAACGAGTTTTGCACATGAATTTATATACGAGAAGTATTCCAAATACTATAACTTAGCATTATAATTAGACGATAAACAACATGATATTACCCAACTTATAATAAGAAAACACATACTTGGAAATCGGTTCGTAAGAGAATTTGGGGCCCTCAGGTGGACTTACTTGCGTCGTATTGTAGTTCTTGGTTTTGTTTGCCAATTGAGTAGACCTCTAGTCTCGTACCGTTTCCGAAACTTACACCAACGATCTAACGACTCCCGGATTGGTATCTCGCTTGCCGTAGGTTGAATTATGTGTTTAGGTATTGTGTTTATTGTATTGAGTAACTATGCTAAGTTGTATACAAAATCAATGTTCGAGACTCGTGTGCTTGTTCACGGGTGTCTCGGCTATATTTTCTTGCGTCAGGTCTAGAGATCGAAATTCAATTCTATTTATACTCATGTAGGAAAGTATTCGTATAGTGCTAAAACTCAATGTGGTGATGTCAATGCACCAATCACTGATGTGTTTGAGAGCTAGTATCCTATTGCAAGTGATGTTTTAGCATTGAGAACGGAATACTTTACGTACAACACAAATTGCTCCATGCATAGCTAATTAACTTAGATAAGTCAATAAATTAGGTAAATTACTATTGATGATCTTTTTAAGGGGCCGGGACAACCTGCTACGCGAAGTGGGCTTGTACCCGAATAGAGAACCAATGCCACTACGCCAATAGCATTACCAAAGGCCATGCACAAGGGATATGCATGATCCAACGTACCATACTTGGCCCAAACTATTAAAGAATCACCTAAGCAAATTAGGCCCAACATATTAACCCATAATATCTAACCTAATTATAATTGGATAATTACGGCAAAACGGCCCAAAACTAGCAAATCGACCCAATTGGCAATCGTAACCTGTAACCGCAGTCCACTGTCCATCTCATCATCGGGCGCTAAAATTGGTGCAAATGTAGGGTGTCTACAGAAGCCCCTGCTTTGACTGAGTCTTTGAAGAGACGAAAGTCAAAGGTTTGAAAATCAGTTGTAACAAAACATGACAAAGAACATTACTCTAAGCCACATAGAATTGCAATAGATTTTACCGTAGCCATTTCGATTAATCGCAGAAATCGAAATGTGAGTGTGTCGTAGATTATCTTGAATGGGCGAAGTAGTCACTCAAGACGTGCATCATGCATTTGAATAATCGATGTTTTGAATGAGCGTAGTTGTCATTCAAATTTTCATACGATCTTTTGTAAAAAATTCGGAAATCAATAACAAGAATTGGAATTATTCCCAAAATTATTTGCGAAACCCGTAGAGACAAGGTCATTCTTGCTCAACGATAAATATCAAGGGTAAATTCCCTTACTAAATTTGGATCACCCAAAAATTGATCCAAACGTCACATACCATACCAACCATTATTTATTACTATACTGCTTTTATTACCACACCTTCCTTTCACTTTATTACTCATACCTCAGCTACTCGGACAACCCCTTCGTCACCTTCATCTCCTCAAAAGCAAACCCAGCAGTAAATCACTACCACAACCAAACAACTCCGGCAGGAGCACGCAGATCACCACCCGCCTGGAAAAGCACGACGCCCACATCACCCAGCTTAGGCGCCCGTGAAACCGACCCCGTGCACCGCCATCGCACCGGTACTTCGATTGAAGATTCCGACGAGCTCCCCACGATTCCGACGCGATTAAAGTGCCAAGTAAGCTTCTAATCACCCTTTATTTCTTCAATCTTTTCATTTTATCAAACAAATTGAAGTGGGAAGCATGTGATAGGATAAACCTAATTTCCGAAATTGGGGGTTTGTGTGTTGATTCTAATTTTAATCGAACTGGACTAAGAAATCGCAATTGCATGCTGAAATTAGTACAAACTCATACCTTGATGATCATGCATGTTGGTTTTCGAAGCACTTGATTTTTCTTGATGCCATCTTTTCGTGACCCTTGCTGTGTATACTAAGGACGAAGGATACTTGTGGCCGGATAGTGATAAGTAAAACATACGTGGGATTTGTGAGCTCAGTCATATTCACATGTTTATGTCTCCCGATGTCCTTTTTTTTCATCAAACTCACGTGTTCCCCAGTTCTCTTAGTCAAATGCTTCTTTATCTACTACGCACAAAGTTGTTGTCGCTTTAATACAAGCATAATGATAAATTGGACCATTCGACTTTGGACTCAACTAATTGACAGCTCTACGAGTCGTCCTAGTGGTTAGAATAAATATTCTTACAGCCACTTTATTCATATTCAGAGACTCATATTCAGAGACTAATTAAATAATATGGCCTCGAATAAGACGCAATAACTTTTCTTTTTATTTTTTCGTCGGTGGCGTCTACTGTCGTACTCCCATATGTTTTGATGTAATTGCTTATTTTCCCACAGGGACCATGGTCAAAACGCTCAATTTGGCCCTCAACCTGAAACGGAAGAACCCCACGCCGAACTCGAGTGACAGGGGTACACCCCCAACTGTACTCGGGCTCAGAGCTGGGACCATCACCAAGACCACCCCCACTAATGCTGATGCTACAGCAATACCCAGCACGACAACCCTGGCAACAAGGGTAAGACCCTCACAGTACTGGGTCTTAAAGCTACAACCGTTGTAAATGGCACTCTCCCCGACCACTCCAAGGGACCAGACGTCAATAACGCCGCCAAACGGAAAAGAAAAGAGATGAGGACAGAAGGGCGAACAGACCCATACACCTCTAGACGCGACTGGATAGCTCCTAGCCAATGGAACACTTCCGATCTCCTCTTCGACTTGCAAAGCCATGTCTCTCAAAGGGCTATGCGAGGCTCGGTAAGTATTCAGTTGAACCGTCGTGTTTTATTCCTTGTAGCGAGAAATCGGTGTAAACTTCGCAAACTAACAATGTGCTTGAAAACAGGACGCGTGGAAAATACGGGGATTCGGATGTTTCCACGACATATATGACATATACGAGGATCTCCAGAAAGATGAAGAGACCAGACCCATCTTTAACCAGTGCGGCTTTGATGACTTTTTCGTCGCACTCAAAGCTATGAGGGACGCTCAGTCCAACTCTTACGTTGTGAAGGCGTTGGTAGAGCGTTTCTGGGACACAACAAACACATTCCACCTACCCGTGGGTGAAATGTATTTCACTCCTACCGATGTTCAGGCGATACTTGGTTTGCCCGGCGCAGCAGAACCAGTCCCCTTCAAAGAAGAGTGGAAAGGGGACGACCCAAGACTGTTTGACCTCGTCGGTCCCATCAGCCACTACATTGGTCACAAAGCGACTACTATTCTGTGTTCCACACTGAAGAATACTCTGAATGACGTTGCAATCTGGGAGAACGCTTCACCGGAGCAAAGAGTCAGACTCTTCTTGTGGTGCCTGTTTGGTCAGACATTATTTCCGAGGATGGGGTCTCGTGTTAATTTTTCCCTGCTTGAGTCGTTAACCGATCTCAACAAGGTTGCGGACTACGACTGGCCCGGGGCCGTGTGGGCTACTCTTAAGACGTCACTGAAGGCAGCCATCCGCCCTGCGCATTTAGACCCTGATCACGAGATCTGCCTTTGGGGAAATTGGCGAATCTTGGAGGTACGTAAGACCTTGTGCATAACCATTTTTTTTTTGGTACAGAGCAGCCCCCTGTCCCAGCTTATTCAGCTTGTAACTGTTTTTGGCAATGCAGGTCTGGCTGTACGAGCACGTCCCGGCGCTTGGTCCTGAACCTAAAGAGGAGGCCTGCTGCTACCCTGCCATGAGGAGATGGAAAACCTCCATCAAATTCAGCTCAGCCGAGGCAGTCCGCGTGGCATTAAACAGCTTGACCACTGATCAGGTAAGAGGAATTTAAGCTTTCTTCCTTCCAACGCTATTCTTGAGTCTCAGAATTCCGATAACAAACTCGACACCTCCTTCTTGCAGGTGATATTCAAGCCATGGCGCCAAATCAACCCTGTCCCAGAATTTACACAAGAAACAAGCGAGGTTTAGCCGTGGCGTTTGCTTCTAAAAGGCGAAACCAGAGAAGAATGGTTCCTGCCCGAGAGAATTTCCAGGCAAACGTTCCCGGACGACTGTCTAGTAGTCCCCGACGACCCACCCTATTCCATGTTCAAACCTAACCTGCACGCGAAGAACAAGGAACATGCGCCTTTCTATCCTTACCTGGAGTGCGCGGCGAGGGCTGTCTCATCAGGGCATGAGAGTTACGAAGACTTTTGTCAGCGACACCTCTCTCCAACCATAAATGCTTATAAGGTAAGGGCATTAAGAATCTCATGTTTCCTGAGAACGTTAGGGCTACTGATGCTGACACTGACAATAACATTTTATTATCTAGGTCGAGGTACCACTGCCGATTCCATCCTATCGCTTTGAGTATCGGGACCCGGACAAGCGCGCCATGTGCTGGAAATTCTACCGGCCCCCGAGAGTGAGCAACACGGGCTGCCCCTCGCTCCTGAAACTGTCGTGGCAAGTTGACATATTCTTTTCTCTGTTTTTTTTTTTGTTTAGAAAAGTTAGTCCTTGATAACATTAAAAGTTTTTACTGCAGCCCACCCTTGCCGACTATGGAAAGTTACTTCGGGTTAGTAACTATCTCGCCCACGCGTTCAAAGTGTTGTTCGAGGAACGTGTTGCAATTAATCCAACGGCGCCTCAGGTAACTATCTCATCCGGGTTATGTAGTGTAAAAGATGCAGCGGCAAGTAGACTAACATAGGTCATCCTTCTTGTAGGTGTTCTGTCGGGCTTCGAATGCCGTGAGGTACGTTGAGCGTCATTCTCCTGTACTTGCTACTGAAGAAGACGAAAGGGTAGAGGTTATACCTCCTGCCCCCACCATCTACCGAGTCTAATGACGTCCCTGAGTCTCCTAATGTCCCCAGACGACGATCATCACGCCTGTCCCGCAGAGATGCGATGACTGCCTTGCACAATGAGGGGAGAGATTGCGAGCCATTCGTCCTTCACCCCACTGCGCGTCGATCAAAGCGTATTGGGACATATCCCATTGGCACTAAAGAGAACCCGGCTCAGTTTTAGAGAATGGGTACTACCACGTAGCGACCAAGGCACAACACATATCATGTATGTCTTGCGTATGCGTCTTTGTAATAATAACAAGTTTCCACTTTTGAGGAATGCTCAGCAATGGAATATCATCTTGTTCTCATTTCGTGTCAACATTTTTTCATTTTGGTGTTGGCGTATGTTGTCTTATTTTTCGTGCAATTACAGATATATTGGTATCAACCAGTCACAGCAGGACAGGGAAAAAAACAAATAATCAACACATATGCACACAAGCCAAGTACGTGTCCTAAGAGAGGTGGGGAATTTCCTAAAGATGGTTCAGCGAATCCTACAAGGAATAGGAAACTCAGGGTCCTATTTTCCTAAGTAGTGCACTAGGCTGTGGACATCAGGCCAATTTTTAGGTAAGTTATAAAAAAAACAAATTTTTATCTACCACTCTCCCCCCATCAAAAAAAGAAAAACAGATCCCAATTGTATCAAGAATAGGAAAATTAATCCCACGATGACTCGGAATTTTGCAGGTATAAATATATGATGAACCTGGCACATTGATCATTCAAAAACAACTCAGAGTATTACAATATCGTCGCCAGATTTTGACAGAGCATTGCACTCTTGGTTGCATTCGTTAACAGTAGAAGAGAAGCTAGAGTTTGCGATTTATAGGATGAGGACGTTGCTGTCCGTGAGACAACTGCGGATTGATTGGGGTCTTCTCGAAGCCGCTGCGACAAGATGGGACCCTCTCCACCATGTTTTCTGCTTTGGGGATCATGAGCTAACCCTTCTGCCCGAGGAGTTTAGCGCAATTTTCGGCTTCCCGACCAAGGCTGCTCCTGCCATACCAGACATGTCGCCCGGATTTCATAAGCAATTCGAGAGATTACTGGGGCTGTCCAAACTTGAAGTTACGAGCATGCTAGATGGGAGAACCGTAGATTTAATGCTGATCATTAAGAAATTCGCCCCTCCCTCAGAGGACGTAGCCGTGAGGCGTTACAAACGACGGGCTCTGTGTCTATGCCTGCTCCACCGCTACTTGCTCGTTAACTCTAGAGGGCATAGGGGTGATGCCTCATTGATATCGATCGTGGAGCAACTTGAGCAAGATCGTACTCCTATGCCGCTGATCGTGGGAGAAACCCTGATGGCCCTAGACCGAATGAAGCAAAATCCACGAGCACCCATGGGCGGGAGTCCCTTATTGCTGCAGGTAACGCTATGACCGATGTCTCGTTCAATTCTGTCATATATTTTTGTTCGTGTGTAATATAGTACTGATGTCAAAAAGGCAGTAGCATCAGAACTAGCGAAATCACTGAAAATTCACATGCCAAAACTTTCGTGCTGCTGTTAATTGTTCCTGCTTTTTCTCACTACAGATTTGGCTCCAGGAGCATCTGTCCTTAGTGTATTCACCTCTGAATCCTTAGAATTACAACATAAGGAGTTTTGCTAATCGGCGAAAGTGCAATATGCAAACTTCCTTCGAGGACTGGAACAGATTTTTGGGGACGTATGGCGAATCCAGTGTACGGTGGACGATGCCTTGGCTGAAACTGACCGAAGTGACAGTGGCTCCGTATCGTCATAATCATGTCCGACTCATCAGCTTGTCTCGTACCACCTACATATTCCCATGTAGGGTAATGCGGCAGTTAGGGTGAAGACAATTAATCCCTAATGAGGACACCCAGCCTCCGAATTCGGAAGCACAGTCACCACATCTTCTGCACACGTGGGCTGAACACTGGGTTAAACGTACCACGTTGAGTGTACTGTCGAATCCTGAAACAGTAAAGGTGTCTGCAACATATAAGAGTTTGATGACAGCACGTCATCAACAAATGCGAAACCGTGCGCGCGAAAAAGAAGAGCTGGAGCTGACACTGGTCTCAAAAAGGAAAGCTGATGCCATATCAGATTGTCGAGTGGTCAGTAAGCCAGCCTCTAAGGTAACAGTAGCCTTTTCCAAATATGGGAGGCGGGATGACTACACCATATCTTCTGCCTCCAGGGAAAAAGGGTTGTGTCGTCCCGCTGGTATAGTGATCAACGAGAGGGATGACGTCGGGCCTGCACCACCACTCATTGTATACAGTAGAGGTAAACTGCAACGACGTTTCCTCTCCACTCTAGGATCTGTTCTAAACGGAGCTTAGTATGGCAAAGGAACGTGCACGAGGAAACTTCAGCTGCAGGAAACTCAAAAACCCTCCCTAGGGTGGCCAGTGTAGTAGTTGCAACTACGGATATGGAAACAAACATAGATGAGAGCCCCGCCAATAATCCCCCGGGTGGTAATGCAGGTAAAGCGGCTCCTGAGGTGGCGCCTGAAGTCGGTGACGAGGTTATGGGTTCGGAATCCAATACTGGAATGATTGAAGTGGTCCCCGGAGTGTCTAAGGACGTAGGTGAAAATCCCACCGAAGTTTCTCCGGAGGACGCCTCTTTTTCAAGTGGCGACAAGGGTGGCCTGGGATCTTGGGAGGCGACCTGGCTGACGACGAGCTCGACACAGCGATGTCCGAGGGCCAAGGCGATGATGCTAGCGAGAGACCTTTGATCGCGGAACCCGAGACACCTAATGCAGATTCCTCGAAGAATAAACAAGACTAGAAGTCATGCTTAAACTTACTTAATTGCAATGAACTTATTTACTGTTAGTTACTTTTTTTTATTGTTTTTCGCACCGTTTTATTTTAGCAATGTCGTTTAGGACTTCGGAACTTGTATTGTCGAATATTTCTTTTTATGTTGGAGAGAAAAAAGTAATAAAAAACCCAAAAAAAATTAGAGATTTATGACTCTGATCTTCCCCCCCTCTTTTTTTGACAAATTTGGAAATCGTCATCGAATTTCGAAAACAAGTGTGAATCAGACCCCACGTTGGTCGTGTGTCTGTACATCGTATTCTTGTTATTCGTACTATGCGAACCGAAGCGAGAATGCTAGTGGAGAGTTAGCACCCACGGGCCATTAATTATATACATATCAAAGTGTTTTCTAATACGTAGGCCAAAGAGTCTGGTGGGCCGGTGTTGGTCCCACAAGTACTTTGTACGTAAAAAAACGTTTACGCGTAAAATCGTTTAAGTTGGTCGAGATTAGTGAGTTTACTAAACTCTATTCCATCTAAATCCATTAAAAGGACTGCTCCCCCTCTCAAAATTGTTTTAACAACGTAAGGCCCGGCCCATTTGGGTGCGAATTTCCCGCGAGGGTCTATTATGAGTGCTCTGATTTCTTTTAGTACCAAATCCCCTTCTTTTATGTTTCGAGGCTTAACACGTTTATTGAAGGCGCGAGCCATTCGTTTTTGGTATATTTGGACATGGTTTAGGGCTTGCAACCGTTTTTCATCTAAAAGAATCAACTCTTCATATCGAGCCCGTACCCATTCAACTTCTGGGACCTCACTTTCTAGGGCGATACGTAAGGATGGTATCTCAAGTTCAATTGGTTGGACTGCCTCCATTCCGTATACTAGAGAGTAGGGAGTGGCTCCCGTAGATGTTCGGATTGAAGTGCGGTATCCCCAAAGTGCAAATGGTAACTTGTGTGGCCAATCCTTATAACCGTCTATCATTTTTTGGATAATGGTTTTGACGTTCTTGTTAGCGCCCTCCACAACCCCATTTGTTTGTGGTCGGTAGGGGGAAGACAAATGATGTTGGATTCTGTAGTTGGCTAGGAGTTCCTCACATTCACCCATAAAATGCGTCCCTTGATCACTCACAAGTTCATGTGGTACCCCGTTATCGACAAATTATGTTTTCCTCGATGAATTTGGCCACATTTTTGGCATTTAGTGTGGCGTACGAGGCTGCTTCCACCCATTTTGTGAAATAGTCAATCGCAATTAGTATAAAGTGACCGCCAGCACCTACTGGATTTATTTTTCCAATTATATCAATACCCCACGTAGAGAACGACCAAGGTGAAGTAAAAGTATAAAGGTCTGAGGGTGGCAAATGTTGGAGGTTAGCGAATATTTGGCACTTATGGCATGTCTTGACGAATTCACAACAATCGTATTCCATGGTCGTCCAATAATATCCCTATCGCATTATTTTTTTAGATAACATTCGCCCGTTCATGTGGGGACCACACACACCTTCATGAACTTCTCTCATCATTTGAATTGCCTTATTTTGATCTAAACAAAGAAGATGAACACCATCGGGTCCTTGCTTGTAAAGTTGTCCTTGGTGTACTTGGTACTGGGAGGCTAACCTTCTCAAGGCTCGTTGGGCCCGCGGCAAGGATCCTGGAGGGTATTCACTCCTGAGCTTGTAGTTTAAAATATCTGCTTACCATGGAGTATCGTCGTTGATGTTCTCCACTGTACCGATCATTTGGCAGTGCGCTAGCGCAGAACGTCTTGTGACGCATAGGGGCATGGTTTGCATTTTGTCTGGCATATTAATCATGGACGCTAATTTTGCCAAGGCGTCTGCAAATTGATTGTATTCCCTAGGTAAATACACATATTGGACTTCGTTGAAATTGGTCGCTATTTCTTCTAAATGGGCTTGGTAAAGCGCTAAATTTTCGTTTCGGATTCTCCATTGCCCAGTTACCTGGTTAATAATGAGGGATGAATCTCCCCGAACTATTAACTATTTGACACCTAATTCAATGGCGGCCTCTAAGGCAATAATGCAGGCTTCGTATTCGGCTGCGTTGTTGGTTGCTTCGAAGTCTAGTTTAACCGAGAATGGAGTATGTGCCCCTTCCGGTGAAACCAACAGTACTCCTACTCCACATCCAGTCTGGTTAGATGCACCGTCAAAGTATACGTCCCAACAATTAGTTTCCATTACCATAATACCCTCATCAGGAAAGTCCAGTGTTTCAGCTTGGTCAGGGACAGGGTGATCAGCTAAAAAATCGGAAACGGCTCGTCTTTTAATGGACTTGGGGGATAAATTTGAGGTCAAATTCAGAGAGTAACATCGTCCACCGGGAAATCCGTCCGTTTAGGATGAGCTTTTCGAAGAGGTATTTTAATGGATCCATTCGAGAAATAATTTGCACCGTATTGGTTAACATGTAATGTCTAAGCTTCTTAGTGGCCCAAACAAGTGCTAAACATGTATTTTCCAAAGCGGAGTATTTAATCTCGTATTCAATAAATTTTTTACTCAAGTAATAAATTGCCTTTTCCTCACCATTCAGATTTTGTGCCAGCATGGCTCCCGCGGCTGTCTCAGTCACGGTGAGGTATAGAAGCAAGGGATGTCCGGGTTGTGGAGGTACGAGGACTGGAGGGTTAGACAAATATTCTTTTATTTTCTCAAAAGTGTTTTGGCAATCTTGGTCCCATTCCGTCCTAGCCCCTTTCTTCAATTTCTTGAAAAATGGTTCGCATATCATGGTTAGCTTGGAAATGAACCGGCTGACATATTGGAGTCGTCTTAGAAATCCCCGAATTTCCTTCTCGTTTTTTGGTTCTAGCATTTCGAGAATGGCTTTGATCTTTGCTGGATCAATTTCAATTCCTCGTCTGCTGACTATATACCCTAGTAATTTTCCCGAAGATACTCCAAAAGTACATTTTTGTGGGTTAAGTCTCATGTTGTACTTACGGAGTCTATCAAAGAATTTTCGAAGGGCTTGGATATGTTGGTTATGGTCTTTGGCTTTGACAATCATATCGTCCACGTACACTTCTACCTCTTTGTGCATCATGTCGTGTAAGAGGGTGGTTGCAGTCCTTTGGTAGGTGGCGCCGGCGTTTTTAAGTCCGAAAGGCATAACCGTGTAACAATAGAGACCCCATTGGGTTACAAAGCTGGTTTTGAGCATATCTTCCTCGGCCATCTTTATTTGATTATAACCCGCGTAACCGTCCATGAAAGACAATAATGCGTGTCCTGCCGTGTTGTCTACTAATATGTCTATGTGAGGCAGAGGGAAATCGTCTTTCGGGCTTGCCTTATTAAGATCTCTAAAGTCGACACACATTCGTACCTTACCGTCTTTCTTAGGCACGGGAACTACATTAGTTACCCAATCGGCATAATTGACCACCTTAATGAAACTCGCGGTGAACTCTTTTTGGACCTCATCTTTTATTTTAAGAGCCCATTCAGGTTTCATTCTGCGTAATTTTTGCTTGATTGGTTTAGCATTAGGAACAAGGGGTATTTTATGTTGGGCGATATCGCGTGAAATTCCTGGCATATCTTGATAAGACCAAGCAAAGACATCGACATATTCCATGAGCATTTGAATTAACTCATTACGCTCTTCGGTAGTCAGGGTGAGTCCAATTTTGAGTTCTTTAGTTTCTCCATTTTGTCCAACATTAATTGTTTCTGTTTCTTCGATTATTGAAGTTCGTTTTTCCTGTTCGTTCATTGCTTTAATTATTTCAATTGGTAAATTTTGTTCATTGCAATTATTCGAGGTATGCAAAATAGGCAAATTGGAAGACAAAGGATACTCGGAAATCATAGTCTTATTAGAATCATCAAATACATCAAAAAGGGGCATAACTGTCCCCTGACTCTCTGGACTAAGGTTATCGACACTGCTATCTTCGCTAGACTCGCCATCGTTAGATTGGGACGCGAGCTCGTCATACATGGGACCCTCTCCTATGGTGATAGAAATCTTCTGGCCACCCTTTGTTGTGATGGTCAGTGTCTTGAGCCACCCTCTTTTGATATCATCTCGAGGTGTAATCAGCTGTGTCGGATCGAATGCCTCATCTAGTGTTGCTACTTGGAGATCCAGAGGGGATTTTGGCTGATTTCTTTCTTGGCCAAACAATAACCCAAAAGCGTTGTTACCTAGTGAGTCAAAGGTGATCTCAGTCGGTATTTTGATGGGCTTGTCAACCAAACTGCAGTCCGCAAATGCTTCTAATCCCGGCAAACGGTAACCTAAGTGGTAAATTGGCTCAGGAAATCCGTAGTAGGGATAGTCGTCGCCTTCGCGTACAAAATATCCATTGAGCGTTAGAGCGTAGTTAGGTAACTTTTGCGTCCACTTGCTGTTGGTTCTTATGGCCATTCTCTTCTTCTGTGCCTGAAGCTTGTATTCCTTAATGTCGGCGTCTGTAGGAGTGTAGCCCAAGCCGAAAGGGTAGGGTTTGGAATCTAGCGTAGGGAAATCTACCTGTCTCTTTTCGCCAATTCCTAGAGGCATGCCTGGGAAATGTGTCCATTTTTTCATGATAGCATGTACTTGAGGATTGAAATCAGAATCGTAATCCCGACTTATGGTGTATAAGCCTAGTTCAGGAACAAAGCCCCATAAATCCACATCATTGTTGCTATGCCCAATTTTAAGTAACACTTTTTCCTCGAATTCGATTTTCGCAGGTGATGCAGCAAGGGTGATGGGCACTCCCTTGACATACAATTTCACCTTTTGATGAAGTGACGACGAAACAGCCCCTAGTTCATGCAGCCAAGGACGCCCTAGGAGTAAGTTAAAATTTGCAGGAACGTCTAGTGCATGGAATTCAACCTTACGCTCGATCGGCCCCGTAGTGACATTCAAGCATATTGTCCCCACAACTTGTCGACTTGTATTGTGAGCGCGGATATTGAAATTCGCAGGTGAGAAACTGTATGGCTTAATACCAAGATGTCGCGCGGTTCTCAACGGTATGACATTAACTGCAGATCCATTATCAATTAGAGTCATGGGAATATTTTTCTGCATGCAACCAACAGTAAGGTATAAGGCCTTGGTGTGGTTACGTCCTTCTGGAGGGAGGTCTTCGTCAGTGAATGTGATGACCTCTTGAAGATTGTTTCCGGCTAAGTAATTGACTAACTCCTCTGGTGTTGTTTTGACAGGAATCTTCGCTCGTGATAACGCGTCTAGAAGGGCAGCTCGATGGTTGTAGGAATAACATAGAAGCTGCCATATAATGACATCAGCCTTAGTTTTCTTGAGTTGCTTGACGAGGGGTTCATCTTCGACGCCCGTTTGCTTTTCAGTACTGGGTTGATTGATATCGAGTTGGTAAACTCTTCCGGATCGAGTTAAGTTTTGAACGTCCTCGTCCTCCGAAGAATACCATATGTCGTGAGCTTCGAGCTTGTTTGAGACGTTTCTCATGCTTGGAGACTCGATTTTTTCGTCTTCGGAAGCATACCATATGTCTTGCACTATATTTTTCTTGGAATTGTTGTCCCATGAATCATGTGTGTTCCATATGTCACATTCCTCGTCATACCAAATTCCTGCAATTTGATGTTCAAGGTAGGACTGGATTTGATTTTGATTGTCTTGATTCAATGTTGGGCTATATGGTTTTGTACCTATTGGCATTACAGCGGCATCAGCAAATTGTCTTAGATTACTTTGTGTATTAGCCTGTGGCATTTGAGTAGCATCGGGAGTAGGCTCGAATTGTCTCGTTTTTCTTTCTGGGTTCATATTTCGCGCAGTAGTCAATTTGTGACGAAGCTCCAAGCACTGACTGGTGTTATGACCGTGTGTGCCATGGAATTTACAGTAAGTATTTCCCACCCCCATATTCGGTAAACGCTCTGATAAAGTTTTCTATTGAGCTCTCTTTTTTCTTTTGCCGAAATGATTTTTCATCTTTTCGTTCTCTCGAGTGGCAGTCTCGAGTAGGATGATCTTGTAGGTGACAATACCCACAGTAGGAACTAGATAGAAGTGTCGGAGACAAGCTTTGACGTGGGCTAACAACTCGAGGAGTTATTAGAGCCTGCGGATTTGGGCTTGGTCCGTCTTCCTCAATGCAATGAATTCCAAGAGGGTTGTCATTATTGTTGGGTTTTTTGGTGGCCGAAATCGGGAGTGTTCCATCGTCAATTAAGTCTTGAATAGCATGTTTGAGAGCCCAACATTTCTCAGTAGGATGGCCTTTCCCCCTATGGTAATCACATGTCACATTCGCATCGTACTTCGAGTTTCGCTTTTCTGGTGGGATGTCGGGAGTTGGGCCGATGGGGCTCAGTGTACCCTCCGATGACAAGCGTTTGAAGGCTTGGGTATAAGAAATAGGCAGCTTGCTGAAGTTTCTTCTGGGTTTCTTAGATGCTTCTATGACATTCACATCCTCATTTTTGGACATTTCAGCCTTTCTATAAGTATTTTTGCTACTTTGCTGAAACCTATTCTGATGATTACCTTTGAGTACGTCATCCGATATCATACACCATTTTGAAGTCTTTCAAACCTAAATAGCATAAATGATCTCGGTACAACGGCCTAAGGTTGTTAATAAAAATCCGCACTAATTCTTTCTCGTCAGGTCGTTTAACCATTTTGGCCGCTTTCTCACACCATCTAGCTAGGAAAGTCGTAAAGCCTTCTTTCTCACCTTGCTTTGTAACCTCAAGCTCGCGGGTTGTGACTTCTATATCGGCATTGCAAGAGTAGTGACTAACGAATGCTTGCGTAATGTCCTCCCATGTAGCGGTTTTCTTAAGGTCTAGAGAGTAGAACCATTGGGTGGGGGCCTTTCCGGATGTAGGGAAAACCCGAGGATACATAGCCTTGTCTACACCTTTGACCATCATGGTATCTTGAAAGCTTCGCAAATGATTGATAGGGTTCTCGTTCCCTTCAAACTTTGGCACATCAATCGAACTCATGAATTCTTCGGGCAGCTTACCTGTGAATTCTTGAGCTTGGTTATTCAATTCAAAGTAGTTAACGCCCATTTTCGCGCGACGGAAACTTTCTTCGAGTTGTTCAAGTCTTTTGGTTATAGGATTGTCGTCATCTTCTTCTTCCTCGTAGTCATCGTGGTGCTTTCTGTCTAGCTTTTCTTCAATGTTCTTGAATTTTTCCTCATATGTTTCCAAACGTGCAGCTAGAGTATCCAAAACAATCTGAACTTTCTCTAATGTTTCTTCTACCGTCATCCTGGAAGAGTAGCGAGATACAGCTGAGTGTTTGGGTAAAAGGGGGATGCTAACAATCCTAGGACAAAAGGGAGTGGTGCATCTACGGCTGGTCTACGAAGGAATTAAGGCTAGAGGCCAAGACTCTCTGCTCTAATAGGAAAGTAGACTTATCTAGACGGAAGAAAAATCTAGGAATCCTATTGTTGGAAAAATGACTACTGTGGGTGAAATAACAATGGAAATGAAAGAATTGGAAAAGCTGTGGCGTGACCGAAATCACCGAATGAGAAGCAAATTTGCCCCGACTACGGTACAACCGAAATATGGCGTTGCCCCCCAAGGTAACACAACGCTTCTCTTAGGTGTGTACTCACCCGAGAGAAGTGGAACTCTGAACGAACCCGGAATCAATGGAAAACGAAAAGAGAAGAAGAAGTGATTTTTTTTGTGTTCAAAACAGAGCCTGAAAACATCCTTTTAAGGACTCAAAAACAGTAACGGACGAATTGATTATGAGAGTGATTATAGGAGTAAAATCAGGGATTGAATCCGAAAATAAAATCAGTAATAATGGAGGAACGGATTTCTCTAAATAAACCGTTATACAATTAACCTGGACGCTCGCAAGTTTCCAAAAGAAACGAACAGTCAAAAAACCGAGCGCGAGCAAAAGGTCAGCCCCACCACACCGCGCACGTGTCACGAACACGAGCCGGCCGGACGGCGGCGGCGGCGCGCGCGTGTGGGTAGACCATAGTCTTCCCTCCATAATCACTTCAAACACTACTAACACACACCCATATATAAACCCATGAAAAGTTTTGTTGAAATTCCAATGTGGGACAAACATAAAATGTGTTTTGAGTGTTTCCCAAACAAGCTTAAACCTTTGCATTACCAACACCTATATCCTATTGTTTTGGCATTTTTTTAAAGAAAACCTATGGCATGTAAACCACCTTAGGACACGTACGTAGCGCTACACCACAAATTTGGCCAAAGTAAAAAGCATATTGCAAACGTCCAGTAGCTACATAATTTAGGTACGACATGTGCACGTAAAAAGCAAAAATAACACAACAAGTCGACAACGTTCTAATTGAATGTGGAGGACAGTAGGGAAAGTGATACCCACGACTAGGACAAATTTCATTAGGTTTCGGTACGTCAGACCGTGCTAATGAGTTCGTCCACTTTATACTAAATGCCGAATTGACTAGTATAAGCGTCACGGGGTGGAAGTAGACCATATTTTCATCGCATAAACCAAGTTGGTCCGATGAGCAATAGTCCTTCTTCCGAGGTAAATTGGCTTTTTCCTAGGGCGCAACGTACTAACGCGGCATGCAAACCATATGAAATATGCAATGTTAATTACGCATTAAATGTTTAAGAAGGATCAATTTTCGAGCTTTGCAATTAGTCCCCAGCGGAGTCGCCACTGTGAGATGCCGTACCGGCGGGTTGCCGATCCGCTCTCCCGAAAAGAGGTGTGAATTACACGGAGTCGCCAGCGGGATTTTTTATACGTACCCCACGAACCTAGACTGGTGGTTCGATGCAAGGTTACGAGTTAGGAAGGTGTTAGGCACCTAACTCGCCCATCGAGTTGATGGTCTCTACTAATTGATCCGAATTAAATATAAAAGTAGTAATTAACGACGAAAGCACGTACAAATAGCATGCAAACGATAATTAAAACATGCGACGAAAATAATAATGTGATACGTACGTAGCATGTGGACAAAACTGCATGTATATCAAAGCAACAACATGTACTTAACACGTAAGTTCATGAGGAAATTGTTGTCAACATACTAGACCTATGTTATATGCATGTGGCATGTCGGTTATACACACTAAAGCCCACAATCAACGGAACTCTATCAACATAACGAGAGATTATTAAAATAATGACGCAAGTCTAATATGTTAACGAGTTTTGCACATGAATTTATATACGAGAAGTATTCCAAATAATATAACTTAGCATTATAATTAGACGATAAACAACATGATATTACCCAACTTATAATAAGAAAACACATACTTGGAAATCGGTTCGTAAGAGAATTTGGGGCCCTCAGGTGGACTTACTTGCGTCGTATTGCAGTTCTTGGTTTTGTTTGCCAATTGAGTAGACCTCTAGTCTCATACCGTTTCCGAAACTTACACCAACGATCTAACGACTCCCGGATTGGTATCTCGCTTGCCGTAGGTTGAATTATGTGTTTAGGTATTGTGTTTATTGTATTGAGTAACTATGCTAAGTTGTATACAAAATCAATGTTCGAGACTCGTGTGCTTGTTCACATGCTTAAATTACTTATAGACTTACCCTTACTAGTCCCTTCTTCAACTTCCCACATTTCACCTCAAGTAGTCAAGATTTCTCACCTATTGGCATGTGGTCAAGTTAGATGGAGTGGCGCGGGGTATTCTAAAAGGGATAAACATAATAAGTTTTGTCAATTGATTTCTCCCAATTTTCTCATTAACATGAATAGGATATCGTGGACTAAAAAAAAAGATGAACCAAATGGGTGTTTTGAAATTTGTGGTTTAACGTTATCTCACTCAAACCAATCCAACATCATGATCCAAATCGTAACTCATCTTCAAGGACAAAAGAATTTGACAACAGTGGCATTAAGTAAGCAAGGCCTAAACCTTCATCACACTCATCCTCAATATATCCCAAATACCTTTCACGTCCTTATATAACTTTAAAACAGTTTCGAGTCCTTCTAACATAACCTCTAGTCTCCCTTAGTACTTTCACATCACACTCCACGTAATAAATAACTGCAATATGTTGAACTAATTACCCTTTGGAGTTATAAATCAAAGAATCATACTTTCTATTAATATCAAACAAAACAATTTTGATTGTAATTATAAATAGAAATAATTTAGAATTGTCACGCCGCAATTGACTACCAAGTCAATTGCTAGGCTAGAAATTCGATTACAACAAACCAACGAAGAACAAAACAACGGAAGTCTTTAATTTTCGAACTACAATTCTCAAAACGAAATCCGAAATACATAAACCAAATGAAATAAGTCCAATAATCGATTAAGAAATCCCAGCATGCTAACGTCCCTCAAGCAATCATCCAAACTCAACAAGACCTGTCAATTATGCCATCAAAGAATGACATAGGCCCCAGAACATGGTAGGGAACGAACCAGAATAAAGAACGTCAGCATATAAGCTGAGTAAGAAGCACAAAAATACAACTGAACAAAAGATACGCGCCTTGAGGCGCGTAGCTAACAAATAATAGACAAACGTTATAATAGACAATGGTTACAATGACAATACAATGCGATAATCCCCATATCGTTACAAGATCCGACGGTCTTGCTACATACATTTAATCAAGGTTGGGCTCCTACTCTACAGCCACCACAATCTCGACACAACAAGAGCTATAGTACTATAAAACAGATCCTAACGACTTGAAGTGTGCACACCCCTCTTTAGAGGGCCAGGTAGGATGCGAAGCCTCTAGCAGGTAAGCCAATTAGGAGGTCGGTAGCTAATCGGACCCAAACTACCTTGATCAGAGGTACAGAGGTGACCGATCCGGGTCGCGTCACCTTACTCTAGGTGGTAATCATCGTCATTCAGTCAGTAGTGTACACTTACGCGCACATTAAATAAAACAATAACAATACATTAAATAATCAACAATACAACATTAAACATACGGGTCATACTAACGAATCACAAGAAACAGCAAACAGAGATACACTCGGCCGAGAGTAACCGAGCCCGCCGAGAGGCCGAGCCGGTCCGCAAAACGAGGAGGCCGAAGGGCCGGGTAATGAGCCGAATGGCTTGTTGCCTGCAAGGATTATTTTCGAGCAATGATAGGCACAAGAATAGTTGAACAAGCGATATGAATAATCTATGAGCAATGGTTACAGAAAACAAGGTTAAGTTCAAGAAAAGATAGTCTTGGATGGTTAGATCGCATGGTTGGGAGTATAATCAACGTTCTTACCTTACTAGAACAATCACGAGATCAACTCAAGACATTAGAACAAAACTTCCGATATATGACTCATATGTCCTCATTTTCATGCGATTCTTGCCCTCCCGTCTCCTACTTTTGATGATTTTATAGTTGTTTTCCCGCTCTTTTCATATATATGTTTATCTTGGCTCAATTCAATGCCATTTTGCAAATTCTAGTGCATCTTTTGTTTTGTACGAGAATCGGTTTGGGGTCCACAAGACTAAACGCACACTTGAGGACTTTCTCACCTCCCTCCATGCCTCTTTGTCAACGCGTTAGGGGGGGTCAACCCTTGTGAGCAATGCTTTAGTGGATTTTGTAGAATGTGTAATGTATATAGTTACCTTTTTAGTTGAATTTTAGGATAATTTCTTTTGAGTTAGGGGAAGTCGAAAACCTCCTAGACTCCCATTTGGGCTAGGATGATAGTCACTTTTGAGGGAAGTGGCTTATTTTGTTCGGAATCAATCTACTTTTTGTGTATGTGCTTAATTGACGTGATTGCTTTCCAAATTTTCTCGCAAGACCCTCCTTGCCTCCCAAGGGGTGTCCATCCTCAAGAATACCCCGGAGTGAGAGTTGAAGGGGCGCGGAGCACGCTAAAACTCATTCGGCTATTATATAATAAAACGGTTATTTTATTAGTTTGTAGATTTGTGTTTGTTTATTGTAATAAAAGTGAAGCGTATCTAGTTGTGTCTTGATATTGAGCCCATCTCCCCCTCTTTGCGTTGTGATTTGATTTGACTTACTCGAGGACGAGTAAGAGTTTAGTGTGGGGGAGTTTGATATATGACTCATATGTCCTCATTTTCATGCGATTCTTGCCCTCCCGTCTCCTACTTTTGATGATTTTATAGTTGTTTTCCCGCTCTTTTCATATATATGTTTATCTTGGCTCAATTCAATGCTATTTTGCAAATTCTAGTGCATTTTCCATTTTGTACGAGAATCGGGTTCTGCGGTGTGGTTTTGGCTTTTGTAGGGGCACCTAGGAGCATGTTGGAGCGGAACCCGAGGCATTGGAGAGTCAAAGAGCGGAGATAGGTCTTAGAGCGGGACCCTAGGCACGGGAATCGAGAGCAAGGGATGATGATATAAGTTTGGAAGCAAAGAGAGGGCAAACGCATGAGTTGAAGACTCTTCGCGCAAGGGGGTAATTTCAAACGATCATGTCTCAAGTTTTAGAGCAGATATTGAGATAATTCAAGTTGGAGATGAAATTTTGTCTCGTTAGCATTCCAATGATATATTATAAGCCCAATTTGACCAAGAAATGAGTGAGATCTGGCCTTCCAAAATCAAGTGCGCGCGCCAGTTTTTGGCCGCTCGGTCGTACGCTTGCCGAGCGGACGGCCGAGCGCATAGCAGGCAGCAGGTAGCTCGCCGAGTAGATGTCCACTCGGCCGAGCGGAAGAGTCCACTCGGCGAGTGGATGGTCGAGTGGATGCCTGTATTCGCCTTTGGACGCGTTTTTCCCGTTTGTCTTTTTGTACAACTATATAAGGCCACCTACCCTAATTGTGTAGCCACTTTTCATTATTCTGATTTTCTTTCTCTCTCCTAGTTTTAGACCTTTGTTTTCTCCACCATATTATTTTCTTTGCCTCTTTCACTTGTGAGAATAATTGCAACAATTATCAAAGTTTTATTATTAATACAAATCAAGTCTTATTTCATTCATCTCCTCACTTTGTCACTTTTATTTGGGTAATAATTATTTCTCCCTTTTAATTATTGTCATTTATATTGTTTTAATTATTGTTAATTTATGTTTAATAGTAAATTAATTAGAATTTTCTTACAAGTTTGAATCTTTATATAATTCCCATGATTAGTATCATGTTTAAGGTTTTATTAATTGTGATTAGTGTTAGTTTAATCATGTGTGAATAGTTTCTATAGCTAGGGGTGAGGTTAATGGGTTAAAGTTGTGAACTTTATGTTTAGGGGGGTTGTCTAATGGTTATTACTTGCAAAGCATGCTACTTTATCACCTTGTCTAATGTTTTAACGATTGGTAAACATAGATGACGATCTATTTTACTTAATATTGCGTTTTAATTAACATGGGAGACTTGAGATTGAAATTGGCTAATTAGTCTTGGAATTATTGATTAATTGCATGAGAATGAGTTAATTAGTGATTAAGAATTGGTTAATTGCTTGAGAGAGAATTGACCCTTCCCCTTGGCCTTGATAACTTGTTAGTGTGCATGATAATGCCCAATTCAACCCCCTAAACTAAATGTCTCAACTTTATGCTCGTGAACCTCTCTAACCCCTATCGTTTGTCAATTATTGTCTAAACTCGTGTTTTAGTATAATTAGCGTCTAGTTTGTGTGTTTGAATTGTTGACTAGTAGGAAATAATTAGTAGTTTAGACCGAAATTTTGATTCTTAATTTGATTAGACTAGAATTAGAACTTAATCGATAGACAACCACCCTCCGTCCTCGTGGATTCGACCCTAGCTATACTAGGATGATTAGATTCGCCTAGATTAGAAATAGGCGTGTCAACTTCCTCGAACACACAACCTAAAACCAATAACAATACACCTGTTACTAATCATCACCCTACTAGTGCAAACAAGGCAACTCTACTTTAGATTTCTATACTCAATTGATCTCCGAACGACACCAAATTCGCACAACACCTTCCCAAACATACCAACAACATTATCCCATCATTAGATCATCAAAAGTACCAAAATAACACTCAAATTAGGGTAGGATCGGATCTGGACAGAATGTATTTTTCACCATTAAAACACCATTAAAACATCCCCAAATTGAAATCATGAATACTACACAATTCCAATCATAAAATCGTCATAAATTCATCATAACTTCAATTAATAGAACCCTAATACAAAAACCCAATATTTCATGCATCAATTCATAATTAATCACAACTACAATCCCAATAATCAACAATCATCATCAAACTCATGTTTTCACTTCAATAAACATGAACATAAGAAAGCTCTAATCTGAAAATTATGGGAAATAGGTGTAGAAACATACTTCTCTCGATGTAAAATCAAGAGTGAGGGCAAGGGAGGGCGGCGGCGAACGGTGGTCGGCGACGGTGATCCGCGGGCTCGGGGAGGGGCGCGCGGCTCTCTTTTCTTCTTCTCCTCTCTTTCTCTTTCTCGGCGTGGTGACTGATGAGAGGGAGGGTTGAGGTTTGTGTTTTATTATAGTTTAGGATACGAGAATTAATAAAAGGGAGTTTCGGTAAATTATAAATCAAAATACCTGATTAGGAACACAACCCAAAAAGGAAAGTAACTCTAAATTTTCAAAATAGAATTTAGTAACTTCTAAAATGGATACTCCCCGACAATATTTACTGATTAGAAATCCCAAAAATACGGGGTGTTACAACCTCAACCAAAGATTAAAACGGCGACGAGCCATATTTTTGAAAACTAAGGCCTCGTTAGAGAGGTCGAGTCATCCACATTAACACCTCGTTCAGGAGGCATGCCTGGTTTAGGAGGCATGATGATCAATGGCGATCGCCGTCTCGATGTGAGACACATAGAAGCAAGCGGAATATACTTTGCTCTATTCTACGTGGATCGACTTGACTCTAATGTGAGTCATCTATAAAGTCTCTCAATAGCACGACTTTGAGTGAAACGACTTTCTATCCTTTCCAAGCGAAGTAAAACCCATCTCTACCCTCACCTGGGTGATATCTTCAGTGGAATCAACCCAATCATTTCCCCAGTGGAATGATATCTACCCTGTGGATCCATCCACCTACCCTAGCGGATATTAGCCGCTACCCCCCAGTAGAAAAAGCCGTTGTCGTGGGGCTGCCCGTCAGAACTACGTAGGGTTTTGATCCTCGAGTGGATTCCAATCCCACGATGAAAGGTACGTAAGGCAACTTTGGTTCTCAAACCCCCCAAGTCCGTACCCAAAAGACTCGGGAAATATTTTGTAAATTCTTTTTCCAAACTTCTGCATGTGAATGACAATGTGAATATATATGCTTTTCTATTTCTACTTATTTATATGGATCTTAACGTAACCACTACACCGAGAATTTTTAGAAGGAAATGATGTATTAGTAAGTGCCCGTCCTTAGGACGGAAGGGGAGACGAGTTCCAAATGTTCGCACCCCTTAACTAAGGCCCCAAACCCTTTTTCTCTGTTTCGCATACCAGTTTTCCAAAACTTGTGAATAAACAATAAAACGGAATTTTGCCTTTAGGGCGCATGGAGTCATTTTTGGTTTTCGAAAGGTTTTCCTTAAAATTCTTTCAATTGTTTTCGAACTTGTACTTTTTAAACATGTTTCGAAACCCTTCCTGGTCGGGGTTAAGACAGGGTGGCGACTCTGAGTTTTCAACGATCAAACCTTAAGTTAGTTCAATAACCGTGCAAACCCAAACCAATTTTTTGCGAGCCCCGCACATAGAACCACTAGTTAACCGTTAAGGCAATCTATGATCTCCTCATGATCATTTACATTTGATTTTCCTAAGAGTCTAACACTAACTAGAAATTTGATCTGCTCAACGAGTTGCTCAGTGCTTCGACTATTCTCCCTGAAGATCCTATTGTTCTTCTCCCTCCAAAGCATGTACAAAGTTAAGATGAGGCTGCAAATAGACATAGCAGTTTTCCAATGTCTTCTAGTAATGTGTTTTGTGAACCATATAATTTCAGCAGTCAGAGTGGTGGTACTATGAGTAATGCCCAACCAATTTTGGATATGACTCGAAACTTCCCTGGAGTAGCTGCAGTTAAAGAAAATGTGCTTATGATCTTCAGCTGCTTTACAACAGAGGCTGCATCTGCTAATGATGACCATACCTCTTCGACGCAGATTGTCGACAGTAGGAAGTAGACCTTGCAGTGCCATACTAGGTGTGATGCAGTGCTTACGTATGTTAACTGGTTGCCGAATTATCTTATACCCATTCATCCTTGGAAACTTATGTCGAAAGAACTCATAAGCTTTGCTTATCGTGAACTTACCCCAAGCAGACCAGGAAAGCAAAGTTTTTCTAGCAGCTTGGCAAGAGCTTGCTCTATCAATGAGATCATTCCTGACTTTAATAATGGCTTTCCAATTTTCAGAATCCTGGCTTCTGCTGCTAACACTCCAGAGGTCCCCCTTTTTAAGCAGATAAAATTCTGTTATAGTATGCATGATCTACTGTAATCTGAGATGAAGAAAGTCAAGCTTTGGAGCTCAACAATGGAAGGTTTATGGAAGAAGAGTATTCAAGAAGTTAGATGAAGAAGAAGAAGAGGAAGAGTGAAGAAGACAAAAGAATTGAGAGAGTTCAGAGAGAAATTGAGAAAATTGAGGAAATTGTATTATTATTCATATTCTTTGACTGAATTACATTTGGAGTATACTCAAGTTGTAACATAATTTCTTAAGTTGTAACAGAATTTCTAAAGGAAATAACCGAATTTGTAACCAACTTAACAGATTTCTACAACTCTTCTAATTTGCACTTTGGTCCCTGCTTCTCTAATACCATAACATCTCTTCCCCCATCAGAAATGACTTGCCCTCAAGTCATGCCTGATTTAAGAACTTAGCAGTAAATTCAGGGAACTGCAATTTAAACTCATCAGCATTCTCCCAGGTTGCTTCAATATCAGAAAAACCTTCCCATTGCACCAGGATCTGAGATTGAGACTGATTTCTGACTTTGACCACCCTCTGATCAAGTACAGCAGCTGGAGTTGGAACATATTGAGCATCTTGGTTGTGAAACCAGGCTGGTATGTGAGTAGCAGCACGTAGAATACCCCTGAAGACTTTCAATTGAGACACATGGAAAACATTGAAAATCTTTGCAGACTCAGGTAGTTTCAGCTGATATGCTGCTTTCCCAATGACAGCAGAGACCTGAAAAGGCCCAAAATACTTATGTGACAGCTTTTGATTATTTCTCTGCTGAACTGAGCTCTGTCTGTAGGGTTGTAACTTCAACCAGACCCAATCTCCCTTCTCAAAACCCCTTTCTGTTATGTGGTTATCTGCCTGTTGCTTCATCCTAGCCTGAGCTTTCAGCAGACGTTGTTTGGCATTATTGATCATAGCTTCTCTTCTTTGCATTGACCTATCTACCTTATCAACCTTTGATTCTCCTGGAAGATAGGGTAAATGAAGAGGGGGAGCCTGATTATAGACTATTTCATAAGGTGTCTTGCCAGTTGCATTATGGTAGTGAGTATTAAACCACCATTCTGCTAAAGGAAGCCACATACTCCACTCCTTAGGCCTCTCTCCACACATGCATCTGAGGTACATTTCCAGGCATCTGTTGTCCACTTTTGTTTGGCCATCCGTTTGAGGATGATAGGCAGAAGATAGCTTGAATTCAGTGCCATGTAGGGAAAATAGTGACTGCCAGAATTTACTGATGAAGATGGGGTCTCTGTCACTCACAATACTCCTGGGCCATCCATGAAGCTTAAAAATGTTATCTAGGTAAGCCTGAGCAACATCCACAGCAGTAAATGGGTGTGATAAAGATGTAAAGTGTGCAGCCTTGCTCAGCCTGTCGACCACCACCCAAATTACTTCTTTGCCCTGAGATTTTGGTAGCCCTGTAATAAAGTCCATAGAAGTATCCACCCATACTTCATCTGGAACTGGTAAAGGTTGCAGTAGCCCTGGATAAGCTACATTCTCTGACTTAGATGCCTGACAAACCAAGCAATGTCTGATAAAAGTGTTGACATCTTTGAATAGGCCCTTCCAATGGAAAAGTGTCTTCAGTCTCTTCAATGTACCATCCCTACCAGCATGGCCTCCCTCCCCAGTGACATGATGCCATTTCAAAATTTCATTTCTCAGCTCTGTATGTTTCCCCACATAGATTCTGCCTTCTTTCCTTAATAACCCACCCTGAAAGCTGTAACTTTTTACCTTGATATTCTGCTGCAGCTGATGTATAATTCCCTGAGCCTGACTGTCATTAGCATAGCTGTCTTTGATTCTGGCTTCCAAGTCAGAACTCACTACAGATATGGCCAAACACAGTAATTCTAACCCTTGTAACCTTGATAAGGCATCTGCTGCTAGATTTTTTTTCCACTTCTGTACTGGATCTCATAATCAAAACCCATCAACTTAGATAACCAAAATTGCTGGAATGGTGTTAATATTTTTTGTTGGAGCAACCATTTCAAACTTTTCTGGTCAGTTTTGATTATGAAATGATGCCCTGACAAATACTGTTCCCACTTCTGTAAATCATATACTATTGCCATCAGCTCCTTCTCGTAAACTGATAACTTCTGCCACTTTGGTCCCAATGCTCTACTGATGTAGGCCAGAGGATGGTCTTGTTGCATCAGGACTGCTCCAATACCCTCATTAGAAGCATCTGTCTCAACCACAAACTGCAAAGAAAAATCTGGGACAGCTAATACCGGAGTTGATGTCAGTGCTACTTTCAATTTCTGAAAAGCTTGATCAGCCTCTGCATTCCACTTATACTCCCCTTTCTTCAGTAAATTAGTCAGAGGTCTGCTGATAAGGGCATAATTTCTCACAAACTTTCTATAATATCCAGCCAACCCTAGAAAACTTCTAACATCCTTTGCAGATTTAGGTGTAGGCCAATCTTTTACGGCTTGAATCTTCTTTTCATCTGTTTCCACCCCCTTCCCTGAGATATAATGTCCCAAATATTCCACCCTCTCAATAGCAAAGCTACATTTGGATAATTTGGCATACATTTGGCTAGTTTTCATCAGCTGGAAAACTAATCTCAAATGCTCCCAATGCTCCTGTTGGTTTCTACTATACACCAAAATATCATCAAAGAAAACCAATACACACCTCCTGAGTAAAGATTTGAATACAGCATTCATCCAACCCCGAAAGGATGCTGGTGCATATGTAAGACCAAAAGGCATGACTAGAAATTCGTAATGCCCACTGTGAGTCTTAAAAGCAGTTTTGTAGACATCATTATCATGCATTCTCAATTGATGGTATCCAGCCCTTAGATCCAGTTTAGTAAAGATAGCTACTCCTGCCAACTCATCTATCAATTCATCTATGACAGGGATTGGGAATTTGTCTTTGACAGTTTTGCTGTTTAAATCTCTATAATCGACACAAAGGCGCCAAGATCCATCCTTTTTCCCTACTAAAACCACTGGTGATGCAAAGGGACTTGAACTATTCTGAATTATTCCACTGTCCAACATTTCCTGAATAAGTTTTTCTATAATGTCCCTCTTATTCACCGGATATCTGTAAGGTCTTATACTCACAGGTGCAGCATTGTTCTCAAGTGGAATTCTATGATCAAATACTCCTCTAGATGGTGGTAAACACTTAGGTTCTCCAAATAAACATCCAAATTCTGTCAACAATTGCTGTAGAGGAAATGGATACTTATCTGAATCAGCATTGACAGCACTGTAGGAAATAAAATTGTCTGCTGTCTCCTCCGAAACCAATTGTAAAAAACACAGTTGAGTGGCATTAGTTAGGCACTGAGCTGCCTTTTTCCCTTGTATCATCTTGATTTTCTGAGCAGGAATCCCCTTCAGTATTATAGAATCACTTCCCCACTGAAACTGCATGATAAGCTGTTTAAAATCCCATTGAACAGGCCCCAGTGTACTCAGCCATTGTACACCCAATACCATGTCACACCCCCCCAAATTGATCAACAGGGCATCTGAAGTGAACTTCTTATGTTGCATTTCCCAGCAGAACCCTCTTGTAATGCTCTGGCAGGGTAAATGGTTGCCATCTGCTACTGTTACTGCTTGTGGAGCAATATTCTCTACTTTACAACCCAATTTCTTGGCCTTCTGGAGGTCCATGAAGTTATGTGTGCTGCCTGAATCAATGAGAATATGCAGAGGTCTTTTATTCACAAATCCCATGACTCTCATGGTCTGAAAACCCTGATTTCCTGACAGTGCATTCACTGAAATGCAAGGCTCTCCTATTGGTTCACCCATATCAACTTCCTGACAGTCTTCAGATTCATCAATTTCATCTTGATCACATTCAATTTCCACCATGAACACTTGCTTCTCCTTGAATTTACACTTATGCCCCCTGGTATATGGTTCATTGCAATAATAGCACTCACCCTTGGCTTCTTTCTCAGCTCTGACTGAAGCAGGTATGAAATTTCTCTGGCCTGCTCTGGGAGGGTAGTTAGTTACAGGGTTCTTCAATGCTGTTGAAGCTGGTGGTGTGGGTAAAATTCCTTGTGAAAAGTTTGTTGCAAGCTTAGAAAAATTCCCAGTATAGGACTGTTTTGGCAGCATTCTTGCAGAAGCATTAAGTGATTCTTCCTGAAATCTTGCAAAGTTAATTGCATCAGGTATGTCTGCAGGTCTGAATGCCCTGACCATTGGCTTTACTGCAGGTTTTAGGCCTCCAATAAAACTTTCAAGAAAGTATGATTCTGGCAACTCAGGGTTTCTTTGCTTCACCAAACTTTTCAGCCTCTCAAATTCATCAATATATTGATCCAACGATCCTGATTGCACCAATTTGTTGAATTTTTCAACCACATTGTAACTGTTTTCATCTCGAAATCTAGATGACAATGCCAATACAAATTCAGTCCAAGACGAATTGGTGTGAGATGTCATGTAACAGGTGGCCCAAACTTCTGCTTTTCCACCCATGTTCAGGCATGCCATATCAACCTTTTGACTGTCAACAATCTTGCAGAGATTGAAATATTTCTCGCACTTGCTAACCCACATTGATACATCAGACCCATCGAAATTCGGAAATTCAAGTTTTGTGTTGTATCCAAGAGTTCTGGAGTTGTTTCCTGGCGTTTTAGCGTGATTTCCAACAAGATTTTCACCCTGTCTGGGAGTCTGATTGTTGGTTTGTAGATTCTGCAGCACCTGCATAAATCTTGTTTCCATCTGTTGCATTTGTTGTTGCATTTGCTGTTGTTGAGACGTTAATGCCGCTGTCATCTCTGTTCGGAATTGATCCAACCTGTCAGAACTGGCCATGGCTTGCTGCTGCAATGGTTGATTAACCTGGTAAGCCTGGTGACGAATTCTAGCCAGCGTAACGTATTGCGGAAGTTTTCCAAGGATCGAACTAATCTGATACCAGTGTTACAGTATGCATGATCTACTGTAATCTGAGATGAAGAAAGTCAAGCTTTGGAGCTCAACAATGGAAGGTTTATGGAAGAAGAGTATTCAAGAAGTTAGATGAAGAAGAAGAAGAGGAAGAGTGAAGAAGACAGAAGAATTGAGAGAGTTCAGAGAGAAATTGAGAAAAATGAGGAAACTGTATTATTATTCTTATTCTTTGACTAAATTACATTTGGAGTATTTATACTCAAGTTGTAACAGAATTTCTTAAGTTGTAACAGAATTTCTAAAGAAAATAACCGAATTTGTAACCAACTTAACATATTTCTACAACTCTTCTAATTTGCACTTTGGTCCCTGCTTCTCTAATACCATAACAAATTCCGAATTGGTGTGTCGCACGTGGTTGTGGGTGGTAGTGCTTGTTGTTGTTTGGGAGCCGGTGAGGAGTGAAACACGATCTGGACTGTGGGCAAATAGAAGGGTGAGGAAGATGAGGGTATTTGTGTCATTGGTCTAACACATTTTTTGTCTTCTAGGATCTTATTGGACAATTTAGTCCAATAGCTACTATTGGCCTATCAACGCTCCCTTAAAATTGGTGCGGTACTGCGGTAGTCTTCCCCAATTCAAAGCAGTTGAGTCGTCAGCGCCGCACATTAACATTTCACACTCTTCTCTCTTTTGGCGGCAATGGAAGACCAACAACAACTCCTCCTCAACTACGAGCTCCGCCTCCTCCGCTGCACCCTCCCGTCCCCACTTTACTCCATCACCAATCTTCACCCACACGCCGCTCATCCTCCACCGCCCACTCACTCCCTCTTCCCACTCATCGAAGAAATAATCAGCCTCATTGAAGCCGGCCGCTATGTCGACGCCCTCTCCTCCGCCGCCACTCACACCGCCTTCCAACTCGCCGACTCGTTCGAATTATCTAATCCGACTGAGTTCTACGCCGACCTGGAGCGAGCCGTCGACTCGTTCTTAGCTGCCGGTGCTGCCGAAAACGTGTTTCTTACGATTTCCGTCGCCGTCGCCGCTCTCCTCGCTTTCTTCCAGTGCAACTTCACCGGGTTAGTTCTTCTCCTTGTTTCTCGCAACGTTTCTCTCTATCTCTCTTCAATCCGAAAACCTTGTGAAAAATGCGAAAATTTGATTATTATTTGAATTAATTGCTAATATTGTAGGCCGGTGATTGAGCTGCCTTCCGTACCATTGCCGTGGTTATCGATTAAGGCGGGAAAGGATTGGGAAGGATGGGCGCGAGTTCAGTTGATGTCCGCTGGTTCTGACTTATCTGCGAAATTCAGTAATTTGCAGGTACTTAGCACACTTCTCTGCAAATTGTTGTTTGCATAATATAGAGAACGCTGTTAATTGTGATAGATATGCCAGCATTGTCGATTTTCGAATGTGTTTGTTGCCGAGATGTGTGAATCGAAAATAGGAGAGGAAGTCTACTTGACCTATTGTAATTCTGACTTATTGATCAACAACTAACCTATTTAAAGTTTCTTTCGGGTGGACGGGTGGGCTGGACGAAAGGAAGATTCAAGTATAGGGTGGTGTTTTAAATAAACCATGAAATTCTTTGGTGATGTGTTCAACTGTACTTTCTATTAGAAAATAAAGTTTGTCACCTGGCACCTTTTGATTGGATTCTTATGCATTTTGTGGACAATTTTTGTTATCTTATGGTTGAAGTGAACCCTTTCTTTTTTGTTACTTGCAGTTTGTAGTATTTGCTAAGATCTTGCTCATGAAGACCAGAGACTTGTTATTCTGTGAAAGCACAATACTTGGACCTGCAACTTGTACATGGTGGCTGGCTAGGCTTATTCTTATACAGCAACAGATTTTGGATGATCGTTGTTCCTCTTTGTTCGATTTACTTCAAGTCTTCACGGCTGAATGCTTAAAGCGTTTTGGTGATGTGGAGTCAGCAAAAAGTTATTGGGGTCAACTGTTAGATGAAGAAGAAAATTTGGCCATTGTCTCAATGGTACAATTGGAAGCTGGATTTGTTGAACATACTTTTAACCGTGGTGACTCTGCAAGGTAGTACCTTTTACCTGTTAATCGTTTCTTCCATCATATCAATTTTTTTTTTGTTCGGGGTAGGCTTTTAAATGAAAGGGTGAGGTTTCAGTTTTTAGTACTCTTTAATACCTTATTAGTTCAGACATGGCACTCTTTTAAGTTTAAACCTCACCGTGATAGATGATTCATTGACTCACTTATTTGCATTATTAATCTATATTATTGGCTAGATATTTTTTTATTAGGCTCAATCCCATTGGGGTAAATGCGTCGCGCATTCACAACTCAAAGTCACAAAATTATGTCATATTGCATTACTTGGCGCGCTGTTTGAATTTTGTTCTCTGTAAGGTTTTTTTTTTTTTTTTTTTTTTTTTTTTTTGTGAATACTAAGTAGGGAACACCTATCTTCAGCATGATGGTCTACTTAATTATGCCTTGCCTTATAGTGGTTCCTCATCTATCTAAGACGAAACCGCTCTCTTTTTTTCCTATTTGAGCGGACAATTAGTCCTCTCTGAAGATGCAGCTATGGTCTGAACCAGTAAGAAGCTTAGTTAAGAAATGCCTTTTTGGTCATGGTAACTGTTGTCAGCCGTATAAGTGTGAGGTGATCTTTTCCAGTGTTCTCTTTACAATAATCGGCGGTTTCAATCATATTTTCACCGTCTTCACTCTTCAATACTGTCCATCTTGCTTGAACTCGGCTACAAGTTTCCATCAGGGGTACATGCCCGGTTGTGAGACTCGGCCATTTTGTTGTGTTTGGCCTACATTGAAGTGTCAAGTCCAAGCTACCTTTCTGTGTATTTAGGATCTGCTGAGTAGTAGGGGCGATTGAGCCACACATCAGATACTTTGAATAGTCCTCTACAGAATTTAAAGTTCTCTAACTTATGTTGCCGTTGTGATATGATCTAGCGCTCCTTTTATGGTTGAATGAAGTGGTGCCTTTTGATTCTTGATTATGTCAAGCCGTAATATAGATGTAAAGGGGAGGATTGGGTTCTAATTAGTCGTCAGCCCAATGGTCAAATCTGTGTGGTATGATCAGATGGGAGTGAAGATGTAAGAGGAAGACTGGAAGTGGTGAAGTTTGGTACTATAGTCTTTGTAATGTTTGACGAGGGCTGAGGAACATATCCAGATCACGGAAAATGACCTATCTTTTGAAGGGTTTGGACCTGGACTGACCGATACCTTGAAGGATTAGGACAAGCAATATCTGCACATTCCCATAGTCCCATAATTGAATATTTGTAGTGTAACGAAGACGCTCCCAATTCAATGGATGTCCACTGCTGAACCTGGTGTGTTAGAAGTAGCAGATTCCTTTTTTCACTCTTTTTAGTTGTCTAGGTTCTATGGTGGTTTTATGATGCCACACTGTCTAAATGGTGGGTAAAACTTGCAAATGCAATGGGATGTGTTCTAATTTTGGACTTGGAATTGATTTTTAGCTGTTGAATCTTTTTTCTGAGGTTCATTTGGATCCTTAATGGGAAAGAAGGACAACCTGTAATGAAGTACATGGGAAGTGTACAACTATGTTCACATTACTCTTCATGGTTTTTAAAGATTCGTCTCTCTGCAAAAAGATTGGTGGGGAGTGTGCTTATTGAGATGGTAATCCCACTCGGATGTTCTTTCTAATGACTGGGAGTAACCTTTAGTATTTAATCTCCTGGAGCTACCATCTTGTTTAATGTTTTTCGACAAGGTGATGATGAGATAACATGGTTGCATGATATTACAGGACCCTTTCCTCTTAGAAATTGCTGCTATATCCTTGAAAAGTCCGTCTCTCATGATGACTTCCTACCTATGCGTGTTGGAAGTGCAAAGCTCCTCCAGAAGCTTATTATATTTTTCTTTTGTAGCTAAGGAGTAAATGTGTAAGTCCGTCTCTCATGATAACGTTCATACTTTTTTCACTAGCTTTAGATTGGCTAGCAGTTGTTCCTCCTGTCGTGAGGCTTAAGAAACCATTGATTATCTTTTGCTCTCATGGGCTTGGTTCCCCTCTTTGTGGCATCTTTCCTTGTCTCTGTTTAAGTTTAGTTGTGTTCGTCCTCTCAAGGCTAAAGATGTTACCTCAGCTTGGAAAAGAAGGATGTATATACATGTCATGTGTGGTAGCTGAAGTTTCGAAAATTTATCACTAGGGGTTTGGTGGTGTACTCGGAGGGAAAGAAAGTATCATACACTTATACTAATGTATGACACACCAAGAGTTTAAAATTTGCTTTTCGAGATTGTTGTATACTTGCAGTCAAGTTTTATTTTTCACTGACACTGCAGTTCTTTTTGGATAAATTACTTAATAGTTAGGAGTTTGATTACCTTACTTTTGTGAGTTGGCGGTTCGCTCATTGTGTTGTCTTGTAAGTGGGTGTTACTTCGTGTGAATTTGGATCCTCTAGATTTGAACATAAAGTCCACCTTGTAGAGTTTACGGAATTACGAAATAATAAAATATTACACACTACACTTGTGCCATTGAGTATCCCCTTTATTTTGATGCACTACCCATCTTATTAAGCTCTACCAACTACACCAGAAAAGAACTCTATGGGGCCCTCATCCCTCTCGTGCTGTCCACTTTTGAAGTACTGATATCCTGTCTTACTTTTAGAAATGTAGGTAGGATTTGGAGTGGTTCTGTACTTGCATAAGTTGTGACTGTTGTCTCTAGCTTTTGACCATTATCTCTGGTAACCCTGCTGCTCCTGGCGCCCGCCAAGCGGGCGGTTATATAGAGGAGTTTTATTAACCGTACTGTTGCGTATGGGTTTCACCACTTGGCACTTATGGATCATAAAAACGAAAGAATTTGACAACCAAAGTAAATTGGCATTCAGACTAGTTTGTCAAGTTTCGGGATACAGCCTCTTTCATTACAGAGGGAAAGTTGCATACATCCAACTTTCCCTTTTAGTTTGCCATAGATGGAAACCTTGGAGGCATCAGGGGAATGCTGTAATTCTAGCTCTTCCAAGAATGCCTAACTGGCTGAATTGGAGGGAAGGTTAGATAAAGTAAAACAGAAGAGACTTCTTGTCCTCTAATAAATTCATGCTAAATGTATGGAATAAATAAGTGGGCTGGGTTCTGAAGATGGTGGTATGGCATCGAAGTATAGGTGATATCCTAGACTATTTGCCGACTGCTTTTTTCTATGGGTTATGATTCACCTTGCAGTTGGTATGTGTTTGTGAATGCGTGATAAAAAGTTCCATGCAACTTCTTCACCAGAAATTAACAGCTGGATATTGAGTTGGATAGTAGTATGTATTAAATAGTAAACAGTTTGCATACAGCCGATTTGAAGGGGTGGGTGTGGGGTGGGATAGAATTGTGTCAGGACTCAGGACTCAGGACCTTCCCCTTGTATGATCTTGACATTGTGCATTGCTTACTTCACTCTTTTGGTGGTTTCAGGAAGTATTTTGAAGCGGCAGCTACAGCTGTGGGTTTTGACTTTGCTGTGAGCGGCGCTCTTGGTTTTCGCACTGTTCACCAGGTAATATCCTTAATACCCGATGAGTTACGTTATTCTGGAATTTGGATCATGCGAAATTTCATCTCTTTCTAAAATTTGTAGTCATAATTGCATTTAGGTGGAGCCAAAGGCACAGATGGTGCTTGTTGCAAGCAGATGCTCAGTGCCAAGTGCTCGTGGATCACCGGTAGAAAGCTGTTGTAAACAAAAAGATGCTAATAGTGATCCAAATACACAACAAAATCACGAAGAAAATATAGAGGATTTAGATGTGTTGAGGTTACCGCGAATTGTGGACAATGGTGATGAGATGACTACGCTTTTGAATGCGAATCAGAATGGTGATGCTGAGGGAGTAGCCTTGAAACTTATACAACAAGCAGTGATTCTTGCACGATGTCTATTATTAGAAGAAGGTGCTCAGTCAGATGAATTGCAAAGTAAGCTTTCTTTGACATTTTAGCCATTTTTGGAATTGGGGCCAAATCTTTGAAAGTGTAAATGAGGACTGACTATGAACAATAGAAAGCTCTTCCACCCTGCTGAGGAGCTTATGGGGAACAATATTTTGGAAATTTTATGAATACTTCTAATTCTTTTGTAATTCTAAGGAAGCCCTCGGGTTTTGCATTTAAGGCACCGCCCTTTTCTGTTTTTCGTCTTGTTCGAACTTCTGACCTACGCATCTTTAGTGAAACTAGGCTAGTGCTCTGTCTTCTTAAAATATTAGTTCCATGTTTGTGATTGGCATCATTGTTTGAATTTACGATTGGGTCAATGTTTGTTCTTTACTGTATCTTTTCTTTGTGGTTCAGGATGGGAAATGGCGCCATACATAGAGGCGATCGATTCTCAGCAGTCGTCAAGCTTTAGTGTAAGTTGATAACTTGTGGGAACTTCTTTAGTAACTTTTGTTTTTTTCCTTATGTAGTTAATTCCTTTCAAATTCAGCCACGTAGTTTCAGGTCAGTGACCCATCTTTCTTACGTTGTCCCCAGAGGCTAACAGAAAACTAGGTTTCCTGGCATTTGTAGCTAATCAAGAAAACTTTATTGCCTTTTATTTTGTATGCAAGGCAGGCAGTAATATAACCTGTCGAACTCCCACAAATCCTTGCCCATGCAGCTGTCACGACGTTGCTTTTTAGAGTTGTCTTCATTGTGCAGGTTATCATGTGGTATAATTTCTATAGTAATTGGTCAAAGGTCTGTTAGATGAATGCATAGGTTGCGACATTGATCCATTGGTGACTACGCGGTTTGTAACTGGTAGCTAATGATGTGTCTGCTACCTTTAGTTTATCATGTACTTTGTATTCTCTACAATAATAGTTATCCAACTGCATTGGATGAACATAATTGGAATATCCTAAACACACCCGTACTTTGTCCCACAATATCGGGAGTAGTTTTTGTGGTGGATAGTCTCCTTTGAAACATTCTTTGGTGTGGTCAAGTGAGGACGGAGGGTGTTAAAAGGACTTGAGTTTGTCCATGGGGCCGATGAAGTTATTTTTTATTTTGTTGTTGTTGTTGTTGTTGTTGTTGTTGTCACGGGGGTGGGGATTTGGGAATATGAGGATTCGAACCCGGGACATCCATTAGGCAGGTTGGATTCCTAACCACTTGGCCAACCTTGATCCTCGCCAATGAAGTTATTAATTATTACTTAGGACCCATCTAAGGTTTGGTGTTAGTGATTTTTGTATAGCTTTATTTAGGTGCGGATAAAAAAAGGTGCAAAATTTGTTTTTTGACTCACAAATTTAGGTTTTTAAGGATGTTGTATAGTTGGATTCAAGTGTTACATTCCCACCGACAATTGACTTTCATTCTTTTTGTGGATAGAATTTTTCATGATAGTCCTAGAGCTTGATTCGCTCTCTTTTGTGGATGGGCGTCATTCCTTTAGGTGTCATTTTGTATATGGGAGTCACCCCCTTGGTGTCCTTTTGAATATATGATATCCTATCTTACTTATCAGAAAAAAAAGGAACAAAATTAGAAAAACACGAAATATAGGTGGTGAATGAAAACGTGACAATATGGCTTGGTATATGTTCAAGTACTTCCAACTAGGTAGGGAAAAAGGGGTTAGCATTAAGGTTGTGGCTTGGAACATAACAGTGAAATAGTTAGCATTAAGGTTGTGGATGAGGAGGCAATAATTTGCTCCAATCAGCAAGAAATTATTTATCAGACGTATTTTTTGTGGGTAAAAAGATTTGATGTACAGTATTTGACAAGTGTCTTCTTTCTTGGACCGTCGTCATCAAGGTTTGTAATTATTTTAATATTCTTACTTTTTGAATACATTTTTGAATTAAAGATGACGTCTTAATTGAAAAACAAACAACATCCACATTGAATACCAAAGTATCTAAAAAGATTTGTAAATCTGTTAAAATTATTATTTTTAGTAAATAAAAATTGCTCTATCATTCAAAGGAAAGCTTCTGGTGATCTTCAACAGACTGTTATTAACCAACTTCTTTTCATGACAGATTAAATTTTGCTGTAACATCCTACGTATAAGGTGGGAATCCACTCGTAGCCGGACTAAGGAGCGTGCTTTGCTGTTAATGGACAAACAGGTATGTGAACAGACTTCATACACTAATGTAAATCTAATGATTCTTTGTGGGTTAGCAATTGAGGTACTGGCATCCCCCCATAGAAGTTTGTTGTGGGATTCATCGTCTTTTGTGTTCCTCATTGCCTCATCATTGCATGATTGCTTTAAAAGTGTTCTGTGTCCTTTTACTTCATCTGCTGCATTTCATGGTGATAGCTGGAATCCATGTGCTAGTTGGCAGTTGGTCTTAAGTTTCAAAACCATTGCATTCTTGTCTTTAAGACTTGTGACCTTTGCCGCTATATTGATGTGAATATTGTGGAATCTCTTGTCTACTGTCATATGTCCTCTATTGTCTAGGTTGGCTTATATCTGCTTACAAAACTGCCTTTCAGCAGTGTCCGAATAGAATTTCACTTATTGAGTCTATTTTGATTTGCTTTAGCTACTTATTGTAAGAATAATTTATAGCTATCGTTTCTCTTTCTTACTAATTTATCGTTGATTTTGAGGATGATTGAAATCATTTAGGGTGATAATGTTGGGCCTACAGCTAAGTTTTAGCACATTTTACTTTATCGTGTGCTCTAAATGGTAGGACTTCCATGATCTCCTGCATGATCATTATCTTCCATCTGGTTCTAATCGTTTTAGCTAAAAAGTTCTGATTGCCAAACTACTTTTTCTCTTCTGTGTACGTTATTACAGGTCCAGGATCTTTATGATCCATCACCACAGGTGATAGAGAGAGTTCATTCCTGTTTTGGGGTTCATATTCCTGCTGTGCCTGCTCTGAGGAAGTATGTCTATTTTTTTTAGATTTTTTTATGTTTAGTTTTCCATATCTGGCTTCTTTCGGGTCTATGCATTTGGCTCTTTACTTTACTCTGTCTTTTCTATCTTTCTGCTTATGTGTTCTTATTAAGTTGCCTTCCCCTTTTGTTGTCTATATTTCTAGGGAATACGCCCAGCTTCTTGTTAGCCGTGGTTTGATTGGGGAGGCACTCAAAATTTTTGAAGATCTGGAACTCTGGGATAGTCTGATCTACTGCTACCGGTATTATAATAATGAAATATTTTATCTGTTTGTGTTGTACTGAAGATTCTTCTTTAATTAAATGCTGAATGATGCAAAATGCTAATCAAATTGCAGAGTATTGGGGAAGAAAGCTGTAGCAGTGGAATTAATCAAGGCTCGACTGTCTGAAAGTCCTAATGATCCGAGGATGTGGTATGTGTCCTTATCTGATGTTTCTGAAGCTAAGCTTTCTTTAAAGAGTACCTTATTTTCTTTCTAACCTTTCTTGGGAGCAACAAAGGGAAATTGATGGAGACTGTATTTATATATGGTCATAGGTAGTAGGTAACAGCCCAACAACCCCTTTACTAGCTGACATGGCATTTGTGTCTTTGTTATATGGTGCCACGTGTAATTTTATTATGTTAGATTATGGAAAGATCCATGGAAATCCAATGAGTGCCTCTGATCTTGAGTTCCACAATCTGGTGGTGCCTTCTTTTGATTGACTTTGAAAATGGCTCACGAAACTGTTTGCGATTCTTGTACTGTGAAGTAGCAGTCTATCATGGCACTTCTCGACGCAATATTCATTGTGAGTCATCTGTAAGCAGCCACACTATATTTTCGACATAGGGGGTAAGGCTTGCGTACATCCGACCTCTCTTACCATGCCATAGGTGGTAGCCTTTGAGGCACAAGGGTGTTTTGTTATTTAAATTCTCTCTCTGAGCAGGTTGTGGGTGACTTACTCACCTTACTTTCTACATTGGATACATTTCATTTGGCTTGAAGTACCGGTACTAGAGTGTGATAATGATTAATAGTCCTTTGGTCTATGTTTGCAAATCTTTTATGATGGCTCTTATTAGACCTGGCCCTTTCATGAGTGTAGCCTTGAAAGGTATTGCTGGCTAAAACTTCTTTGGAGGCGAGAAGCTTTTTGGACTACGGTTTTGGCTGAATAGATAGTGGTATACTTAATAGGTACCCGATTATTGGTCTAGGTCCAAGTGTGTAGGTTATGTGTTGAAGACATCCATCAAGAGCATTGTATGCGTTCAGGTTCAGTGATTGTTTTATTTAGCATCACTTTCAAGGGCCGAGAAAACACCATAATAAAGAAACTTGTTGTGGAGGTGCACTGTGTTAGCCACCTTTTGGTGCGTTTTTCCTTTTTGCTTGTTAAAGTGAAACTATTGACTACCTTTGGAAAAGCTCGATCATTGATTTCCTTTTTTTTCCTCCTCAGTCCTCAGTCTTTGTTTCTTCTTAGTGGCTTTTCTTTGTATAAAAATGTGCCTATTTCACAGGTGTTCGTTGGGTGATGTAACAAATGATGATGCTTGTTACGAGAAAGCTCTAGAAGTGTCAAATGATAGGTCTGCTCGAGCTAAGGTGCTTTCTCTGATATGTTTTCTGGCATCAACCTTTTGCCGATTTGAAGCTTATCCTATGTTGTGGTGAATTTGTAATTTATTTTGGTTGTTGATCATTTTGGGAATTTATAATTTATTTTGGTTTTGAGTCATCCGTGCGCAGCCTCTCTATGTTTCAATAGGGGTAAGGCTTGTGCGCATCCGACCCCCCTTATGGCGGGAGCCTTTAAGGCGATGCGGTAAAGATGTTATTATAATTTATTTTGGTTGTTGATCATTTTGGGATCAAGGCTTGGTTGTCGTCGTCGTCATCTCGATGTCATTTAAATGTCCGATGTTCGATATCCAATCCCTCATTATATCTAATTTTCTGTAATGGTTTGCTTCCCAAGAGTTCTAAAAGGAGTTTTAAAGAGCCATAAACATGAAACCAAAAAAATAAAAGAGGCATAAAAAAAAAAGTGAAAAGGTATGAACTTTTTACAACTGATAAGAAAAAAAAAGGTTTGAGAGAAGAGGAAAAAGTTTGAGAGACGAAGAAAAAGGAAAATCAAACAAAGAAATCAATAAAAGTCAAATCAAGTCCTCCACATGTTTTGAATATTTTGTGAACCACTCATTGTTTTAAATGTATTGTGATGACTTGTTTCCATATACATTTAAGAATTTAAAGCTATTATATGTTGAACTACTCATGCTGTGAAGGTTCTGTGATGAGTCTTATTGTTCTTCCACTTTTGTACATTGTTGCAGCAATCAAGTCTGTAAAGCTTTTGTATGTTAGTTGAACTAGTTTTTTTTTTTAAAATTGATGTGTTACGTGTGCCTACCATCTTACTGGCTGGGTTGATCTAATGTGTCTTCTAGTTGACCACTTTACCCTTCTCTCAGCCATCATTTTCATCACTGTTATTTCTGTCTTGAACAGTTGTAGATTTTTGCATTTTTTTTGTCTTGTGGATACGCTATTCCAAATAATATCTGCTGGACATCTGACCGATGGGACAACTCTTGGGTCGAATAATTTGTAGATTTTACTGCTAAACTGCTAACTTTTCGGTATTGGGGAGTGACATCTCTTTTCTTTTGTAATGGTAGAGATGTCTTGCTCGCAGTGCATATAACAGAGGAGATTATGAAAGGTCCAAAGTTCTATGGTAAGATATATCTTTTTTCTTGTACTGCGATCTTCGTATTAAGTGTACAATCATCAGTTTCCAACATTGGTGAGATTTTATTGACGCAGGGAATCAGCAATGTCAATGAATACCCTTTATCCAGATGGTTGGTTTGCTCTTGGAGCTGCTGCATTAAAAGTAAGTCTGTACTTTCCAACTGTTCATTAACTTTTTCTTTTTGTTTCACTTTTTATGAGATGCGCTCTGCATGGTAAACCCTGATGTGGCAGCTGTCTTTCTTGCCGCTCCAGTCATCTTGGTTTAATTTTATCCTGCTTCAACTTATGCAGGCAAGGGATATCAACAAGGCATTAGATGGATTCACTTGGGCTGTTCAACTTGATCCTGATAATGGAGAGGCTTGGAACAATCTCGCATGCCTGTATGAGCTCGTTGATCTGATCATATTTAATGTTTCAATTTTTATCTTTATATAACATGCCATATATGTTTCCATTTCCAATGGAGCCAAAGACTAATTATTCTTTGGTTTTTGGGATATAATGGAATAAAGCAAAATGGCTCATAAAACTGTCTGTGTTTCTTATTTTTGAAGTAGCAGTCAATCGATGCGATTCTTGAAGCAATTTTCATTTTGGGTCATCCGTGCGCAGCCTCTCTATGTTTCAATAGGGGTAAGGCTTGCGTGCATCGGACCCTCCTTTACCCTGCCTTAGGGCGGGAGCCTTTAAGGCACTGGGGTAAAGATGTCGATATAACAAGTCATATATATGTCTGCCTGGTTCTTTTCCTCCGTTTCGGTTTTAATTGCTTCTTTCAACTCTTTTTTCTTTTATACATGAAAACTGAAGTGATGATTCATAAAAGGACGCCAGAGGTGGTGGTGTTGCCTGTTTACAAATGAAGGGCAGCAGAAAGAAAATGTAAATAATATACCTATAGACTACAGCAACAACTACAATGATGATAATTTCCAAAAAAAACTACAACGATGCCCCATTCCCAAAATGATAAACATACCTATAGACTATCATATATAATTTTATCCACAGAAGAAAGCAACGACTAACGTTGCTTAGGACAAATTTGCTAATTATACATTAAACTCAAACAGGTACACCGTACCTCTTGGATATTATGGACTTATGGTCATTGCCCTAGGAGCACTGTAAATTTCTCGCCTTCGAAATATGACCACCAGAAAGGCAAAGACGCCATCCTGCCCACATTAATCATCAATAATCGAAGACATCTCCATCCTTCTTTTTCTAGCCACAATCACATCTTTAACTCTAGATGGTTGAACCCACCTCACACCAATCACAGACAGAGATCCCACAAAGATATAACAAAAGGACAGAAGAAGAGGAAGTGACCAATTGTCGTGACATCTGATTTCCGAGAAGCCTTAGTGGGATATCATCAAGGTTTTCTGTCAAAAACTTAGAAAAGCTCTTAACAATAGAAGACAAATCATTTTAAGCGAGCCGAATCATGGAATATTGGGAGTTTGGGACTTCCCTCAAGTGTCAGATAAAGAGAACAGACACAAAAAGAACATACTCTTCTTCGCAGTCATTGGGTGGTCTAGAAAAGCTGACGTCCAAAGACGTTGGAACCCATTCTAGGACCAAAGATCATAAACAGATGAGTGCTTCAAAGGAGCTCCACCACACCAACTATTGTGGCAAAACTCTACCTTGGGACCATTATTAACTCCAAGTCTAAACTCACCAAAGATGTGAACTTATCCAAATAATACAGATAGACTTCCAAAGATCGACTCCTTTAGAAGTGAGAACTTTATTGCTCCACCATCGTAGGCAATCAATAGAGCTGTTAAATTGTTATTCAGTTTTGAGTGCACTGAATCACCATATATTCCATGTCATGATTTTAGAGTTATTGTTTCTGGCTTATTCACCATCCAAAGTCGTAAGCAGGATGTTGTATAAGCGTTTTGGCGGGGTAGGCCATCATGATCTGTCACAAGTATTACTAGAGTGGGTTAGACAAATAGTAAGGTAACTAGGGAACGGAGGACAATGGAGGCAAGTCTAGAAACGAGAGTGAAAAAATAGGAAAAAGGGGAAAGCAAGACTAGACAAAAAGAAAGTGAACAGGCGAGGCAAAGAGAATGAGAAGAGTTAAGATGAAACAATGGACGAAGAGAAAAGGAAGGAGGAAGGAAGATGAGAGTAAGAAAAAATGAGCAAGTGAGAAGGCAAAAGGTCTTTTTTTTCTTTTTCTTCCACTCAACAAACTTAAAACCCATTTTGCACAGAAAGTAGTTATTTGTTCGGAAGTATTAACGCAGGAAAGAAATGTGAATGTGAGTACTTTGGCATTGCTCTGTATCACCCTGATGGTCGCTGGGGTTTGAATTGCTGGTGCACAATATTTGATCGAGTAGCACACATGTTTGTTATTCAGACCTCCAATGTCCACTATTTGAATTATTTGAATTCGGAAGCTTATCTATTTCAATTGTTGCTATCACTCTTCTTATTTATTTCTGTGACATATGTGATGCATTTTCTTTTAGACTATTGATGTGCTCTATATCTCTTACAGACATATGATGAGGAATAAAAGCGAGGAGGCTTTCATTGCATTCAAGGAGGCCCTTAAGTTCAAGTCTGTCATCTGTATCTCAAGAGCAAATTATGTGTTTATTTGTATATAACTTTTAGTGATTGCTGTCATGTTAACTGCTTATCAGACGAAAAAGCTGGCAAATGTGGATGAACTATGGCCCAGTTGCAGCCGATGTTGGAAACATTTTCGAGGTCAGCACTTTAACAGCTCTCTTCTAAGCTTTTTTAATGCGGCATTTGTTGGCAGTGCTGATATAGGCAAATTGATGAGAAATTGCAATTTAATAATGGCCCTAGGCATGGAAGAGCGTATCTTATCTTCCCAATTTTAATTTTTAATATAAACAGTCCCCCCCCCCCCCCCTTCTGTTTTCCTTTGTCTCACTATTTCTGTTTCTGTAACTCACTCCCCTTAGCATACAGAAACAAAGATTTGAAATTTAATAATCGTTTGAAGTCTATCATTTGAGATTGTGAAATTCAGTCACAAGACAATTGTAAAAGTTATAATTTGGAATTCCAGATTTGTATTTTACAATCAACTAACAATTAGAAATAAAATAAAATAAAATAAAAACCCCAATCAACCCCACATTTTTCTCTCCTCCCCCACACACCAGCCCCGCATCGCCGCTTCCCTGCCAGCCCTCCATCTTGCCCCTTCATGACCACCCTCTAATTCCCCCATCATTGCTGCTGTCGGACGGCCATCCTGGCCTCATATTCAAAAACCGACGCTTCTCACACCTCCCCTCACATTTCAAGTTCTTCTGTATTTAACTCTGCCACGTTACTCCCTTGTCCCTCTCTTCTCGACAAGGCAGCAATGCGGCATTTATCATTGGGTTGGGGTTTTGCATGAGTGGCAAGGGGCTTCGAGGACTGAAAGAGAGTGTTGAGAAACGAAGAAACGAAAGGAAAAGAAGGTAGGGAATGGAAAGCCCGGCATCGGCCGGCTGGAATGGTGACGTTTTCGGTGTCTGATGTCAGAGTAGGCGTGGAAGTCCAGCGGTGGCAGTAATGGAGGGCGGAAGGATAGATAAAAGGGGTGGGGTTGAGAGGAGAGAGAAAGTGATGGAACTTGTAAATACATGGGGTAGGGGTGGTATTTGGTTTACATGCATACAAGTTTGTTTCAAATTTTTGAAATTTGGTACAATTCCAAATTTACAAATTCTTGAGATCCCAAACGTTGGATTTGAATCAAATTTGAATTGGAGAATCAAATGCTTGTTCCCAAACACACTCTTACACATATTATCTTGTTAGGAACAATGTATTGCATTATCTAGTTTGTACTGCTCGGAGATGTCAAGTGTCTTTGTGATTGTTGCTTGTATGCTGCCAGGTTTCTCACCAGAGGTTGAACATGCATGATTCATGTGTCCACTCCAACCCCAATCCTCTGTACCAAATAATTCTGCTAGAAAAAGCTTTTAGCAACTCCTTTTACGTGGCTCTTATTATTTAGGCAGATATGCATCATAGTTACTTGGGCAATATATATCCTAGAATCATACTCCTAGTTACTGCTGCATGATTTGTGTGGGTTTAATAAGTAAAGGCAGCACCGAATGATCAAAATTCAGTTTCTCTATATATGATGCCTGTTCTGTTCAAGCATATGAGTTAGATCTTTGGAGGTTGGAACTCTTGCCAAAAATGTTCATAAAAAGTAGTGTTCATCTAAGCTGATCTTTCCAATGCTGTATTTTGATTGCTTAATAACTGATAGAATCCCAACTGTTTCTGCTATTCATTTCTTGGATATGAAGTATGGTTCTCTTGATCATGTTGTCATTTGCACCTGTTTAGCTGAATTTGGTAGGTTCTCAATTAATCTAGACTGACTAGTACCTATTAGCTCTTTGTTTTATCATCAAGAAAACTAAGGTGGAATGGAGTCTATCCAGTGCCTCTCGTTGACATATAATTGCTTATCCGTGTCACTATATATTATCAATTTATTGGGTACTTTCTACTTGGTATTAATTTTTTTTAATTGTAACTACCTATCCCCTTTCAGGCATTAAAAGCCATACAGATGAGTTTGGAGCTCAGTGGCAATAAGAGATATGATGAAGAATTGTTGGAAAGAATAATGCAGGAAATGGAGAGACGAGCTTCATCTAAGCACGGAACTGTTACAGTGAGTGATACAGACTGTACTGCAGAGACAGCTTCAGAATCTGATTTTCTAGATTCAGGCGAAACTAAACTCTTGATGGAGTCACTTGGGAAAATCCTCAAGCAGGTATGTCATCATTGCCATTCATTTGCACTTTTCCAAGGGAATGGGTAACACCTGTACTGGCACGACTGGACCTCAGTTGTAACATATTGCTACATCTGAGATATTGTAGAAGCGTCTTAGATTTTTTTTTTTTTTTTTGAGAAGTAAATTAGGATATCAATATATTCAAAAGTACACCAAGGGGGTGACTCCCATATACAAAAAGACACCTAAAGGGGTGACGCTCGTAAGTAAAAGAGAGCTAATCACGCTCTAGGACTATCATGAGAAGTTTTATCCACAAAAAGAATGAAAGTCAAGTGTCGGTGTGAAACTAACACTTGACTCCAACTATACAACGTCCTCAAGAACCTAAATTTGAAATCTTGGTGTGTCAACATAATATCATCAAAAATGCGATGATTTCTTTCTTTCCAAGTACACCACCAAATCGCTATTGGAACTATCTTCCATATATCGGCTAGCCACCCTTTCTTCATTCTCCTTCTCCAAGTGGAGAGAACATCTTTGGCTCTCCGTGGATGAACCCAGCTCTAACTGAACAAGGACAAAGCAGTGTGCCACAAAGACAACACCCAAGGACAAGAGATCAAAAGGTGATCCACGATTTCTTCCTCCTCACGTCACAAAGAGCAACGACTAGTCAAAGTAAACCCTCTTCGCTTAAGGTAGTCTAAAGTTGGGATTTTCTCTGTAGTGGCTGCCTACGCGAAAAAAACAAGCTTTTGGACGAGCTTTACATCTCCAAATAGCACTAACAGGGAAATCAACCTCGGAAACAGAATTTTGAGCAACATTACAAAAACTCCGAACACTGAAACTTCCCAAACTATCAGGCAACCAGGTTATCTCATCCTCATCTTCTGGAACAAGTTTAACCAAGGAAAGGATCTCCAAGAGAGTCAAAACTGAAGGTTCCTCCCAATCATTAAGAGACCTCGAAAACAATATGTCCCAATGATGATTGCCGCCTTCCCATAAAACGACATTACCCACTGTAGCATCCTTATTAGAAGCAATTCTGAAGAGATCCGAGAAAAGGGTTTTTAAAGGAAGCTCCCCACACCATCTATCATGCTAAAATAGAACTCTTGCTCCACTGTTCACCTTAAAACCCACACAAGATTTAAAAAGCTTGAAACCAGAAATAATGGATTTCCAAAGACTTACACCATGTGCACTAACAACCTGGTTACTCCACCAGCCTAGTCGTGGGACCCCATATTTTAGGGTAATGACGTTCCTCCAAAGTGATCCAGAATCATTTGCGAACCTCCAAAGCCATTTACCCTTGAGAGCTTCATTGACATTGCGAAGGTGGTCTAATACCAGACCTCCTTTTTCTTTAGGGCAGCATACTTCATTCCAATTAACCCAATTGAAAACCTTATTTGGGTCCTTGTTATTTAAAAGGAAATCTCGCTGAATTTTTTCAAGTTTCGCGGCCACGCTAGCTGGGATAGTGAAAAGCGACATGAAATAGACCGGTAAACTACACAAAGAACTTTTAAGAAGAGTAAGACGGCCTCCTCTTCATAGAAGCCTTGAATTCCATCCAGCAAGTTTGGACCGAAACCTCGCAATTATGGGATCCCAGACTGATTTGCACTTTAAAGAAGCACCAAGAGGGAGCCCTAAGTATGAGGAAGGGAGCACCTTCACCCCACAGCCAAAGAAACTTGCTAGACCATTGAGATTAGAAACTTTGCCCACGGGGATGACAACACTCCTAGTGAGGTTAATCTTAAGACCGGACATAGCTTCAAAAATGACGAAAACACACCTCAAATAACCCAAATTATCTTCTGCCGGCTTGCAAAAAATCAAAGTATCATCTGCGAAAAGAAGGTGAGAGATGCTAAGAGGATGAGATGAGTTATTGCTAATGTTAACACCCTCTAGAAAACCAACCTCAGTAGTCTTGCTCCTAAGGATGCTCAGGGACTCCATAATCAAGATGAAGAGAAGAGGGGACAGAGGGTCACCTTGACAAACACCCCTAGAGCTATTGAAGAAACAGCAGGTTCCCCATTGATAAGCATTGAAAAACGAGTGGTAGAAATACAAAAGAGCACCCACGTTCTCCATTTACTAGGAAAGCCCATCTTTTCTAGGGTAAACATCAAGAAATACCAAGAGACATGATCAAAAGCTTTCAATATCGAGTTTGCACAAGAGGCCCGGTTGGTCAGACTTCTTGAGCGAATCGATGCACTCGTTGGCAATGAGGACACCATCTAAAATTTGACGCCCAGGAACACAAGCATATTGATACGGACTAACAAGCTTGCCAACCACAAAAGCGTCCTAGATTTATGTTGGTCAATTAAACATAGACTTGCTTATGTAATGTTTGTACATTAGTTCTGTTCTGTATATATATTTGAGTTCCCCTCTCTGTGCCTCTCGGGTCTCTGTGATGTGCTTCTATATAAATTATAAAGAAACACTCCCTCCATTCACATCCAACCTTCCACTTGCTTTATTGTGATATACACATCCAACCTCCCTCTTTCTACTTTTGATCAATTTTTGGCCAATGAAATATCCCAATGTGGTATTTCTCCCATTCCCGCCTACTTATAATTATTTTTAATACATTCCTTAAACTTCGTGCCAAAAGTGCTTGAGAAGGTTGGATGTGAGTGTAGGAAATACAATATTTCTACTTATCGCTTTAGCTTAAGGACTAATTCCTGCACTTAGTAAATTGTACCCCCTTGAGCACTTTCTCTACAAGTTTCTATTTTTAAGCCAATCCATATAATTAAATTCTAGCTTCGTGAAAGAAAATTCATTGCTATCGACGTTGTACACCCCAAGTAATGCTAGCTATTGGGCTAAATTTTTTTGCATAAGGTTTCCAGACTTTCAATACCTCCTTTCCTTGATGCTTGACTAGTGGTCAAATCTGTGTACGGTTAGAGTTCTTTTTGAAGGAGGGAAAGGGAGGGGAAGGGTTGAGGGATGTCAAATCCCCTGTTTAGAAATAGAACTAGAGAGAAAGGGAAAGAAGGGAGGCGAGGCAAGAAGAACAAGAGAAGGGAATATACAGGTGCTTACTTGTTGTTAATGCTAATAAGGCTATTGTTATAAGTATTCGTATTATGAATTTGGAATTAGAATTATAGCAAGTTATTGCACCAGTCGTTCTTTACACATTCTCTTCTCCAAGCATGTCGTCTTATGCATCATAACTGGTCTCCTCCCCTTCCACATTCGTACAATTTTGGAAGGATTGAGCTCACTGCCTTCCCTTTTCTACCCTCATCAAATGTATTCTTTGAAACACCTCCTATCCCTGTCCCCACACCGACCAAATAAGGGACGGTCCCTTCTCTCCTTCTTCTGCCCTCCTTTTTGCTTTTCTCCCCTCTAATTCCTTCCCTTTCCCCCTCCTCCCCCCCCTCCAGATCATCTCATCCCAACAGTCTTTAATGCTAGTGAGTCAACCAATGCAAAGACATCAAACCCGCTTATATATTTTTAGCTATAAGGATTGCTATCTTCTTATGATATTTTCAATCTTCTATTGATTTATTGAACTTCAGTTTTGAAATAAAAATGAAGGGTTATCTTTATAGATAATAAATGAGCTCTTACATTAATTCTGTGAAAACTACCATCAATGAAACAGACAATTGGCAAAAATCACCTTTTCAGCATTTAATTGTGTGAAATGCTACCATTGTTTTACCAAATGTGTTACTGTTTCATTCAAATCCACAACAGTTACTAACATGTTTCTTTTTGCCTTCATTATCTACCCTTAAGCTGAGATCATCCTGAATAGGAGGGATTCAATTGGCGAGTTGCGGTAATCTTTAGGATTGAGTGAGGGAAATTGTAAAGATTTGGCTTGAGGACGGTTGGAATTGAAATGACTAATTAATAAACACAAAAGCGTGTAACCAACGGTTTTGACTGAGAAAGTTAGTTGAAAAATGTGCCATATCTGTTTGAGTCACTTGTGAGTTGCGTTGGGTTCGATTAATATTATGGCCTAGGGTGTTTTGTGTTATCTGTTATTCATCCGTTGTTTCAGATATGAGGTTTTCTTGGAAAGGTATCTAAACTACTAACATATGAGGACTATAATATATGTGTTCTAAAACCACTTCTTTAGGTCTTGAGAAGGTAGAAATGCCATAAGTACCTACTCCCTTCGTCCCCCTTTGAGAGGTTGAGCTTGATCGGAAGTAACGCTGTATTAAAATTACAAGTTTCCAGAAAATCAACGGGGCACACTCAGTGCTCAACGCTCCATGTGCTTTTGCACAAGGAGAGGGAGAGTGTGTCAAGAGTAGGGAGTGTTTATGGGAGACGAAGGGACTATATGATTAGGATATAAATATGTGTTTAAGGGTTCGAGCTGGTATAAGAGACTTTTCATACTCCATACCATTAAAGGAAGATGTAAATCCGACGCCCGACCCACCATACATCACAACACAACCCAATTAGATGGGAAGCCACCCCTTATGCCCATAATCCCCTCTTGGGGGGAAAGCCTTGTTGGTAGTATGATGGTATGACTCTATTATAAACATATCACAAGCTCTTTATTTTTCCCATGTCGGACAAACCAGTTTTTATAATCTTGGGGTATTACATGTACCATAAGAAGATATGGTGGATTTGTAATACAAACTAGAAGTATAGAAATACTCTCATTCCGTTTTTTTGACAAGTCTTTCTTCATTTACAGTTTTTAGGATGGATAGAAATAGATATAGGGAAAGGCATTCATTTCTCTATATTCTGCTTTCTTAATACTCTCATTTAGATGCTCATATACATACCTAAATAATGCGATTTTATTTTATCACATTTTAGGCAATAGTAACATGTATGGTACTACGACAATTTGACCCACTGAATAGTGAATACTTATGCTCACAAAGCGCTATACTTGTTATCTTCTTTTACTTGTTTTCTTGAAACTAAGAAACTGGTCTTTCATTGCAGGTTGTTCTGAGTGTTGGCAGTGGAGATATGTGGGGCTTGTATGCTCGGTGGCATAGGATTAGAGGAGATCTAAATATGTGTTTGGAGGCCTTGCAAAAACAAGTTAGATCATACCAGGTATCTGACGATATTATTTATGATATACTACATCAGTTGTTTTTTTCCTTCTTTTCTGTTAGTGAAAATAGTGTATTAATATGTCAAGAGCAAACCAGTGAACGCGGATAAGACATTTTCAAAGGAGTTACAAAAATAAGTAGTCTTCACCTGCTCACCAGAGCTGGTTAAAGGGCAGCCCAGTGCACATTGGCGTTCCCGCAAAGCGAGGGTCTGGGGAAAGGTCCGACCACAAGGGTCTATAGGGGGCAAGCCTTCCCTTGTCATTTTTGGACAAAAGGCTGCTCCCAGGACTTGAACCCGTGACATATTGATCACACGACAACACCTTGACAGGTGCACCAAGGCCCCCCTTCTCATCCAGAGCCAGTTCTTCCTGAAATTTTCAGTTCCGAAAAGTAACTAATGTGAAGTGACGAAACTTTATCTGCGTGGGATCCACTATTCATTATCTGCTACACACATTGGCACAGCACAATCAATGTGCCAAGAACATAAGTGACATGCTCGCCTGCAATGTCTGCTGACAAGAAGTTCGTATGTAGTGTAAAGTGGAAACATTTAAACAGTGACTTAGCTGGTGGCAAAGAATAGTTCCCCTACAACCACATAAAATGTATTGCATCTGTTTCTAGTCAAGCTCTCAGTCTAAAGTTATGCTATCCACTGTATGACTAGAGAATCAAGAAGTGGTGAAGACATTTTTTTTAAGCTGTATTTCTGTGTTGGCATATGCCAATAATTGGTATTGGATCTTCTCATATAACCCGTGTGGAACACTTTTGAGTCTAAGTAGCATGGGTGAAAGAAGAGCTGGAATAGTCTGTTTAGTTTTTGTTAAGAGGTGTTTAATCTTTAAAGTGCGCAATGGTGATCAGCAGATAACAAAGGATTAAGGGTTAAGTCGGTAACTCATACCGTTTGGGGGCTGAAGGCATTGTGTAAAAGGTTGCTTAGGATTGGAAATAATAAGCTCCGCCCGGAAATAAGCCAGAGGGCCCAAGGAGAGTTGATGAGGTGTTTTGTGGACCAGAGTGCAGATGCGAGGGGTGAGCTAGCAAGTCATGCGGCACTTAGGGGCTGAGGAGGCTCATGAGGATGGGGGTGTTGAAGCACATGCGGAGACCAGAGTTGGGACTCTGACCTGAGAGGCGGTTAGATCAGAATTAAATCTTTAAGAATTGGAAATTGCTAGAAGTTAGGAAAGAAAATGAAGGGGAACTCGGTCTTAATCAAGACCTAGATTGTTGTCAGGAAGGCCGTATTTTCTAAGTAGGTAGGCTCAGTGTAAGGCTGAAAAGCAAGATGAGGAATAACTGGATGATAAAGAAAGAAGACCAACCTACTTCTTAAAGTGCTCTTCTTGATGTAATACTGGACCTCTTGCTAGCAGGAGTTTTCTTTGAAAGATAAACTTTGATGATGCCTGCATAGACACGTGCTATATTGCAGCACATGATCGTTTCTTCTAATGGTGGTAGCAAACTTCATGATAAGTCTGATGACGAAATTGATGGGGTGTTGTTTTTTTCAGAAGGGCAGCCTTGGCCCGGGGGTTAAGGTATTGCTTTGTGATCGATAGGTCCCTTCAAGTCCTGGGAGGTGGGGAGCAGTCTCTTGTCCAAAAATGACAAGGGAAGGCGTGCCCTCTATACACCCTTGTGGTGGGACCCTTCCGTGGACCTTCGCCTTGCGGGGACACTAATGTGCACCGGGCTGCCCCTTAATGTTTTCTTTTGTTTTTTGTTTTCTTTTTTTGGAAATGAAATTGTTGGTTGTTTGCTTTGTATAAATCTTTCTTAGGATGAAGGCTACTGTTTGATCTACTTCAAGTTTCTCATCCTCGCAGAACACAATCATTGATCATTTGCTTGATCTTCTCGCTTTCTCTATAACTTGGCTATTCGATGTGAGGACTTTTAGTCCGTAATTTGTCTAATTTGGTTTCCTTGGCTTTTGCTAATTCATTTCTGGCTTGCTAGGGTTCGGAAGTTGGGAATGATATCAATCAGTTCAGAAAGTTTGCCCGTGCATCATCGGAGCTTTGTAAGGTATACATGGACGTATCATCTGCAACAGGAAGTCGTAAAGAGCTCCATTCAGCAGAGATGCATCTTCGAAGCACCATCAAGCGGGTAAATATTTAATTTAACTTAGTCGAATAGAAACAATGACTCTTTCTTTGAATAGCTGAGTGTGTACTTACTATCGTGCCGCGCGTGCAGGGTAGTACATTTTCAGACACTGAAGAATACAAGGCCCTCCAAGTTTGCCTCAATGAAGTGGAGACAAGGCTCAACACTGAAACTTTGACGTCGTTGTAGAATGGCTGATCAAAGGAACTCAGAAAAACTAATCAGGGCCTCTAGGATTGCTTCCATGTTGTTGATTGCTGAGGCCAGATTTAATTCCATTTTAGTGGCTATATCTAGGTTGGCAATTGAAATATTTGTTGACGCTGTATGTGAGTAAATTATTGAAACCACAGTGCCTGTGGGAGGCTTTGATTGGAAGCGGTTCAAATCAAGCATATGGCCTCTAACTAAGGTATTCATTTGGATAATTATCCATTTCCTATTTGTCTTAGGATCTGTGCTATTAGCATTTAAGAAGTTTTTCTAAATTTCCTGTGTTAATTTGCACTGATATCCTATGCAGATACAGTGATGCAACTATCTGATGTGAAAAAAGTTCAGTCGATTCTGCTCCATGCAACCTCTGACTAACGTGATGCCACAGGCGTTAGTGCCTGGGAGGACAATGAGGTACTGAATTCATTGGCTAGCTCCCAAAACCTATTTGTGCCTAATGTGCTATAGAGATTCAAGTGGTAACTTAATCCTAGAGCATTATATTATTATACACATCTTATAATTCGCCTTTCTTTGTACTCAAGGTACAATGCTTCACTGAAGATGATAAACTTAGTGTCAATTTATGTAGTTTTATTTATTTTGGTAAACTCTTGAATTTTGTTTGGAATAGCTCATAATTTTCATCTTGAATTTTATTGAAATTTAGGGGGTGAGATTCCCCGCAGAGGACAAACAGGATTGTTATGTTTGAAAAATTGGGTCAATCCTGATAATATGACCGGAGTCGTATTATCATGGAGGGTACCGGGTTTAGGTTATATCCTTTAAATTTCCAGTAAACAATCCTATGTTATGAACATGTGAAGCTTGGTCTAGTGTTGCAGTTACATTTACGGCAGCATTTTGCATAAGATAGTCTTACACTAAGTTGAAGCACAACATGGGTAGAACTCAAAGGTGAGCTTTGAAAGTTCAAGTTAATCAAGGCTCTGTTTTCCCTTATCTGATTTCCTTGGGAAATTTTTACCCCGTCGTTTTTGGTAAATTGGTAAGAAAGTTAAAGAAAGACGATGAGAGTAGCAAGTTTAAATTCCATTCATCATAATTACAGTCAATCAACTTCTCATCTAAAAACAGAGCAATCCTCCTTTTCTACAGACCTAGAACTCCAAGGGGTGTTTTTCCTTGTCCAGCTTCAAAGTAGAATGTTAACATTGCCAACATAGCAATTCTAGCGTGTTTGATCTCGGCCAATTTAAGTCTCTCTAGCTTGTCTTGATCGGGGACGTAGACACCGTTGTCCATGGTCCCTGCCAGGCGCAGTGGGTCGAAAAACTTGCCACCAGGGTAACCTTGTTCTCCGGTTGCGTTGGCAAAGTTCTCAGCGGTTTTTGACCATGGAGTTGCCCACTCCACGGATTGTGAGTCCGGGTTAAAGAAATCCACCCATCTTTTGCTCTCAACCCAACCCATGAGAAGGAGTTGGGTTCCCAGCAATGTGGGGAACGAAAATGGAGCCACGGCTCCTGGGGCAGCACCAGCCTCAAACCATGGGATGCCGCTCCATGCCTGACCCACAAAGATCCCTAACACTGCAAGCATTGCCCATCGCCCGTGGATTAACTCTGCTTCTCTGTACCATTTCAGAAATGCTGGATCCTTCCCTAGACCAAGTGGGTCAAAACCAAAGTCTCCTGGTAGTCTGCAGTTCAGTTAATTATCGGTTAGATATGGAAGCAGATGAGGTTTTATACGTTTACTTGTGGAGTAGACGCAACGCCCCCCCACAAAAGGCCATATGTATATACAAAAAAACCATTTGTGTAATATCAAATATGGGATATGTGACATCTGATATGTAAACAAGTGATAGATGTGTATAAGGTTGTGTCTCGGAAATATAACAGAAATCTTGTATAGGACGTTATGCTACTAAGGTTTACGCTGTAAAATAAAAGGACCAGATTATGCAAAATAATAACTTACGAGCCATCTAGCCACTCGGGGTCGACTAAGTTGCCACCACCTCTAACAGCAGGAATCCAAGACTTCTTTCCTGTGGCTGCGGCTGCAACGACCAGCTTCTTAGTTGTCGAAACGCCGTTGTTAACAGGTACAGCAGCTCCAAACAGAGACTGAATGCTCTTCTTCCCGGACAAGAAGGGTGATTTGAACCCGTTTACTACTGCGGTAGCAGATGTTGCAGCTGCCATTTTTTTTAAAAAAAAATTTTCTCCTTGTGGAAAAACTAGTGTTGTTTAAGCCAGAATATGTTGCTCTCTATCACTCTATGGGCTTGTCTGGGTGCTGAATTTATGACACTTAAGAGTTTAGTTTGTGGGGCTGAGGAGATCAAAAGAGTGTGCATGAGAGGAGCCAACTAGGACGACTGAAATCCAGAGGAGATATGTCAATGGATATATACTGGATAGATAAGTAGCCAATCGGGTGTTAGATTCTGCCCACATTTTCGAAATTTTCTAACCACTTGTGTTATCTTTGCTTTTTTTTTTTTTTTTTTTTTGGCTAGAATGATTTGAAGCAACAAATTAACTGGTGCAAAAATATACGCGAACTAAACTAACTCGATTCAAATTGTTCGCAATCAACCTGATGCGAAAGACATGGCCGTAACTGTTAGTCGAAACTAACACGGTCGTACTGATTGCTATATGTGCGTGTAACCGAGTGCTTATTTCATGCTCGCGGGAGTAAGAGGAGCATGGTGGTTCTCCTCACAATAGAGGAGCAGGGAGCACACTTAAAATAACATAAAGTCTATTTAAGTGTGGTCCATACTCCTCTAATGTGACAATGAGCACAATGCTCATTGTGCTCCCGAGAACGTGGTATAATTTTGCGCGTGTAACTAGGACTGACAATTGGCTGGGTAGTATATGGTTGGTTAAGCTAGTGTATGGTTGGGTTAAGGTGGTTAGGAATCTTAGGATTATATTGAGTTTGGGACTAGTTCGATTTGGGCATAGAGTCTGGCAATCGTCAAGTTTTCGGTGTACACAGTTAGGTCAATCGGGGTCAATGTCCGGCGATTGAGATCATTAGCACGCTGAGTTGTTGTTTATCTCGCTCATTCAACACAAGCTTGGTCAATATTCTTAGGTTAACTATTTTCTCTTTAAGTTGTTAAGTTGAATACTAAAACGCTCTAGGATATTTAATATGTTTATTACTACATTGATGATTTTTGACCCCTACTCGAATTGGGTAATTGATTCACATTGTGTAATTCTAGTGGGTAAAGTCTTGAATAATTGTTCGAATTACTCTAGTTAGATTAGTTATGTCTTATACTAGTATCTAACAACTCAGTGGCGCGAGTTATAATCGTCAATATTTCTTATCTGTCTTTGGTTGTATATTTTTGGTCCGTTCTTACTCTGTTCGAATTTTTTTTTTTTTTGTAGGGTGAATATCAAACATCTCGAACTCTCAACTCTCAATATATGTTTCTTCGTCATGTTGGCCAATTATCAGTCACTTTTGGTACAAAAACAAAATTTGCACCTTTGTAAAGCATATGAGTGTCATTTATTTTTAGAAGGTCCAATTAAGTCCTTCATCAAATACGAGAGAGCTCACAAACCAAATGCTTACTTCACGACTCCGCTAGCTAGAAATGTATAAATAACCTACATTTTGCCACTTATGTTTGTCATTCACATTGACAAAGACAATTTCGCATTTAACAATGAAAAAAGAAATTGACATTAACTTCTGTTAATTTACTACAAAAACAAACATTTAACGTACACGGACACGGCAGCCACATCTTAGCCTCCACATCACAAAGGGTCCTTTCTCCACATCACCGAAACAAATATGTCGATCAACTTACCATCGACTACCGTTAATAAGAAATCCGGTTCAAATTTGTTGGAAGCAAACATAAGGTTAATCTAAAATAGGAGATCCAATCATTCACAAAACGTTTTTAAAGGCAGGTTTGCTTTTACAACAACATACAGGCATAAAGTATCCCACTTCTCACATGTTAGAGAGTTTGTGAGTACCACATCCCGATTTCCCCGATGACAAAATTAAATGACATTGTTTGCACTGTTTTATCTACACCGTCCACTGTATAGTTCGATAGTAGGGGGGATGGAGCAACTTTTCACCTTGATCATTGGTTTAGATTCAAGGGCCAGTCTTATTAACCTGCAGAAAAAAAAATTCAACCCGATCAATAAAGAAAACATAAAGGCCAGAAATCTATGCACTTAACCAATGATAATATTTGGCAACACACATATTTTAATTTGCACTCCAAAATCCAAAAAGTAGTTTCAGAACAATTTCAGACGTCTCTTCTTTCGTTGGTCCGTGGAGCGTATGATTACTAAATTGTCCAACACAACTAACTATCTTAAAAGATCCTCAAGGTCCACAGTTTGATTAATTTAATTTTTGGTCAGTTTCAAAATTGGTTGTCCCTGAATGAATTGGTTGACAAAGTAAATATTAGTAAGGCAATCAACAAACTAATTAAAAAAAAAAACGCATGAAAGCAAGTATCAAAACAAAACCCATGAACCAAATGTGCACAACAAACATATCAATTATAAATAATGACCAACACTAACAACATGAAGGCTAAGTATAAAAAATGAATTGCAGAATCATCAACACTACAGATTGAATCATCACAAATTCACAATCATCAAAATCATCACCAAATGAATCATGAAAGCTATGTTATTTATCACAGTAATTAGTTTGATTCGCACTTACCTTTCAATGTTCCTAACTTCCTCTCCCAATCAAATACAACACCAAACACATCTGACCGGATCTAATAAAGCCACCAGGGAATTGAACCCCGGGTACCCAACTATCATGCGTGGGTAGATTCCTTCTGATCTTGAAAGAAGAAACCCAGTTTACGCCTTCCTTTAAGAAAGGCCATGGACCGGAGGCAGAAGGTCACGTTGTAACAGTTATCTGTAACCTGTAAACTCTAGCTACTATATTTCGAAAAAAAAAAAAAAAAACTTAATTTTTACTGTCATGTATCAGTCAACGATTAAAAACACAATAGGAAGTAGTAATATCAAAGAAGTTGAGATACTCCATTCAATTAACAAAATGAAGTAAAGTCACATTGTTTAATTTGGAAGCTAACACGCCTCTCTTACATGTCAGCAAATCAGATTCATTATGTGGTTTGCCCCATGGTTAGTTGCACCAAAGCAAGCTGTAACCTAGGTACAGCTAGCTAAGACATAATTACTAAAGACCCTAAGTAACAACTCTCTTGTTCATTCTCTAGAAAATGTAGAATATTTAAATTTTACTACTTGTTATCCAGCACTACAATGGACTTGTAAAAGAGGAGTAATAAAAGCAACAACTTAAATCATTCCAAGTTTAAAACAAAGACGACAAAAACATGTATGAGAAATTCACCTTCTACCAGTAACATCGGCAAATGCAGCCTGAGATTTGACAACCCCAAAATCAAGAGTAAAATATGCATTTTCAGTTAAAGCGTGAGTTATATAATCCTTTTCCGTTTTTCTTTCCTCTATTACCATGTTCACCCTCCACCTTCTTCCTATCATACTCTAGCAAATTAGACGACTCTAGCAAGAAAATCTGAGGAAGGTATCTGTTCAAAACCTCAAACAGCCCCCAGCCTCACCAATCCAAAATCAAAACCAAAACCAAAACCATCAACTTATCAAGGTGAACAAAATTATGCTCTATGACATCAAGTAAACGAATTCCAGCAGACTCATTAGCAGATTAACCCTAGAAATAATAATTAGACTCAACAATTAGCTCCTAAAAACTTAAACTAAGAACTATCTCTCATCATCATACTCTATATCATAACGATTCATGTTAGTCTACCCCGGATTAGTGAAATTGAGTGAAGAAAAAACACACAGCACCACTAAATAAAGTTCACATGAACCCATCAACAAAAGGACATTTACCTCCAATGATACCACAATTAGTGATTACAGAACCATTTATGGCAGTAATCTGTCTACGATCCAATGGAAGTCGGCCTCTTTTTCGACGTCCTAATAAAGTATTATCAACTCTCTGCCTCACATATTCCTTAAACAACATTCTGAGATTTGATGGTAAAGGTTATTTCTCACAGGCCCTTCACACAATTATTACTCTAAACTGCTCCTAAGACATGCATATCACCTCAAAATTACTCCACAATGGTACCATTTCACGGCTAACACATCTCATGTTTTCGGCATGAGTCATATTCCCATATTTTCAATTTGATATTCTCCATAGTTCATCTATCAATCATATCAAGCGAACTACATATCACTATACCACTCACATATAAACTTAATTACAAAGAGCTACCAATCAAACTACCCAAAAAAAAAAAAAAAACGAATACAGGATGGCACAGATAAGGAAGATAAGTTTCGTTGTATCATACCTTTTGTTGCCCAAGTTTAGAGATGAATTCTCGCTTCCCAAAATTCACTTGGAACCTACATTATTATCCCAAAAAGGAAGAATTACAACACTTTTTGATAGGAAGCGTTATTATGAAACATACTCAGCTTAAAAAAAATTGAACCCATAACACACAACAATTCAACACAAAATGTAAAACTATTCCAACCTTAACAAAATACAAATTGGGTATCATCAATTGACGCTCGAGTTAGCTTTTTCACGTGGACATAGTCCCAGGCGCAGCACCAAGACACTAAGGGACCCCATTTAGGCCCTGCTAAATGTGCTGCCTAAAAATACAGAGCCCCTGTAGGCTGTAGTCTATAAAGATCAACAAAGAAGAGTAAGTTAGCCCTGCAGTAACACTGAAAGACATGGCATAGAAATTTAAGAGACATCACACATGGTCTGAAGTTTGAACTATGAACACCAGTAAACTGTAAACCACATTCCCTCAAATTTATAAAATCTCAGTCAGGTAGCTGACAGTCAAAATTCCTACCAAGATTCCTGCATTATTAGACAACGACATGAGCAACAAACCCCAGTGCCTTAAAGGCTTCCGTCTATAGCAAAATATGTATTGAGCCAATATTCTAATCAAACCATAGCATACATCTAAAAAGTTAAGCCCACAACAAGAATCATTATATATGAATACATTATTACCAAAAAAGAGAAAAATTAGCATAATTGCGTGATCATAAAGCTCACAGTCCAAAAACCCAACAAACATAGTGTCCAAAAACTCCTTACCTTCTTTCGATTTGTTGGCTCCCTATCAAACAAAACTTGTGTTAAACCTAATTAACAACTCATGGCCTTACAACAACAATTACAATGAAAACACTGCCGGAAAAGTAATTTAAGTAGAAGTTTCAAAAACATTGATCTTTTTTGTCTCAGAGAAGGTTACCCCGACTTCACGTGGACTAATTTATTTGCCTCTGGCAACGACGTGTGATAAAACATTTTTTATTGAAGAACTAAAATGATCATAACAATATTCAAAGGCATCCCTGTCTAGTTAAGCGATTGAACCAACATTTTAAAGCATTAAACTTGGTAACTTTATAAGAGGGCTGACAGTTAAACACATCATGCTAATTTTACAATGGAAGTCTAGATGACTTCGGGATATAAACAAACAAATTGACCAAGAAGAGAAATCAATTCAGCCAAAAATTAAAGTCAGTTTATGTCTTTTAACAACAAAGGACAAAAGATTTGTAGCCAGAGCACATAAATACAGTAGATGTGGAATAGGATCTCAATAGAACAGTCCTAATTTTTTTCGACAACAATATGGATTCATTATCTCTCTCCAATAGTGGTTTTAGATTGATCAGGGTTCCTGTTTCATTTCTAAAATAATGGCAGGTCCTGAAGATGAGATAACAATAAGCTTTCTGGGTTTATATTGATGGGTTTTAGCGGCCATTAGTAACCGTTACTCCAATAGATCTGAAACTGTAAAAATAACCCATTCATCATTCCATTTGTATTTCGCAGATTTAATTGTTTTCTTAGTGCCTTCAGTTGCATATATATGTGTGTCAATTATTTCATCATTAGAGTTGATGAATGTACTGGTTAAAGTTTTATACCAGGAAATCTTGTTCAAATTCACTACACATTCAATTCATAATCACTACTACTTTTGAGCAAAAAGCCAGAATAGAAAACTGCAAGATGTTAGCAAATCCATTATCATTTGCCCTTTACAGCAGATTACTATTTATCATCAAATCACAGCAACTAACTAAAATAATGGAAGGCCCGAAAAGAGAGATAATAATAGTCTGCAAATTCACTATCAGGAATCACTTATTAAGAGGAACCACATATTCAACATTCACTCATTCTGACACAATTGATTATGAAAAGCTCAAGGAAACACGTCTCTATGTACCACTAAATTTAGATCACTTATGACCGGCCCAAGCCTATGTAATCACATTACTTATACAATAAAACTGTCATCCACAACAAACACAACTTCACAAAATTCTCAATACAAAGCAAAAACTGGATGGCTCACAAAATTCTCATACCTTTAATTGCCTTACTTTCAAGCCGGATTACCGCTTGCCGAGATTAACTTCAAACCTACATTGTTAAACCAAACAAAATAAATTAGAACAAAATGCTGAACGTGTCCTTGTACCTAGCTCAACAAAGAGGGGAATCGTCAAATATCGACGGTAATAGCTAAAGGGGATTAAGCAGTAAGCAACCTTAGGTAAACCACTGTCACCACCGTAAGTCAAATTATAAACTATACCATATTCAATCGCAAACCCAAAATTTTAAAATCAGTTAATCAAACACCAATCGACATCATTTTGGTGTGAATCACGTACTTGATACGATGATCATAACCAAACCCTTTGATTGACCATGAAAGCTTGAACCAAGAAGATAAATAGTTCTAATAGTATCCAAATTTCAGAACATCAACCGACAAAATCATACACAGTAACTACTTGATATCCCAAATCATTGGAAGAACTAAGATCATGATTCTACCCAAAATTACCTTAATTAATTTCACCCAACTCCGAGTTTCTCCAATTGCTTTCGTAGATCCATGGAGAACACAATTAAACAATGGTTAGAACCCAAGGGCCAAATGAAACATAGTTGTTGACAAAACAAATTCAAGCTACGACCTTGTATTGTTGAACAATTGAAGACCAAAACAACACTACTCACCTCCAACAAAGAAGAGCAAAACCCATATTAATACCAGGATAAAGCAGTGTCGAGCGCCCCTCCGATTCCATAACCGTCGCTTTCAGCGTTCAAATTAAGAGGTGGAAATGGTAGAGCATAAAACGGAAAAAAAGTTGAAGAGTTGAAGCAGTGTTGTTGCCGATAAGAATCCCTGGAACAATTTTTTGCCTTCAGACAAAATTAATTTGGTTAGGGCTCAGAGATATATCAAACGTGTGGTGTTAATTACATAGAGGCTGTAGGATTGACGTGGAGGACAGCGTAGACTTTCATTTGTGGGCCGACGCATCAGCTAAGAGTTGGATTTTTTTTGCTAAGGATACTTCCAAGAGCTGACACGTAGACGGGATAGTTAGGCAAATAAAGGTATAGTATTGATTTATACAATATGATATATGATATATTATTTGAACTGTATAAGCTTAAAAGTCGTACGTCTTGAAAAGTATGGGAGTTATTTGTCAAATTAGTGTGTGAACTTTCACAAAAAAAAATGAAATTGGTGTCTGATAAGTTTTTTAGGCCAAATTGGTGTCTCCGTTTATTGTCGTCTCATTTGATGTGACTTATCATGACTCCCTAAGTCCCTAACTCCCTTTCCAAAATCAACTCTTCATTCTCTCACTTCTCTTACAGTGTCCCCTCTCTCCATCATCTCCATCATCTCCCTCAATCTCATCACAATCACTCATCACCACCACCATCACCACATCATAATTAATCTCAATCTCTTAATAATACATGCAATCAACGTCAAGCTTACCTTCTAACTTTTTTTTTCTTCTGAATTCCTCAAATCTTCCCTTTGGGAATTAAACCATGGTTTTGGTGATTTTTGGCTTAATTTGATCTCGTTGCGGAGACGGTGGTGATGAGTCTTCACCGGAGTTTCCTTGCCGACATTTGGTGAGTTTTCACTTTTCTTACTATGTGATATACGGTTCATTTGCCTCTTTTCTCGTGTGGTTTATGGTGGTCTCGTCCCCTACTGTTGGTGTTTTCACGTTGTTTTTCCGCTCTTTTAATGTTTGTGTTGGGTTTGACTCGTTTTGATGCCATTTTCGCAAATCATATGCATTTTTCCTACTTTTGTGTGGAATCGGGTTCTGCGGTCTATTTTGGCTTTTGTAGGTACTCCTACGGAGCACGTTGGAGCGGAACCCGAGGCGTTAGAAGAACCAAGGAGCGGAAAAGAGACTCGGAACGGGACCCGAAGCGCAAGAGACGAGAAAAGAGGACCAAAGAAGAAGAAGAGCTCGTCCACTCGGCGCTCCACTCGCCGAGTGGACGGCCGAGCGGAAAGCACGCAGGCTCATTCCCGCCGAGCGCATGTCCACTCGGCCGAGCGGAAGACTCCACTCGCCCCGTGGATATATCCACTCGCCGAGTGGATGGCCGAGTGGATGCCTGTTTTCGCCTTTGGACGCGTTTTTCCCGTTTGTCTTTTTGTACAACTATATAAGGCCACCTACCCTAATTGTGTAGCCACTTTTCATTATTCTGATTTTCTTTCTCTCTCCTAGTTTTAGAGCTTTGGTTTCTCCACCATATTATTTTCTTTGCCACTTTCACTTGTGAGAATTATTGCAACAATTATCAAAGTTTTATTATTAATACAAATCAAGTCTTATTTCATTCATCTCCTTACTTTGTCGCTTTTATTTGGGTAATAATTATTTCTCCCTTTTAATTATTGTCATTTATATTGTTTTAATTATTGTTAATTTATGTTTAATAGTAAATTAATTAGAATTGTCTTACAAGTTTGAATCTTTATATAATTCCCTTGATTAGTATCATGTTTAAGGTTTTATTAATTGTGATTAGTGTTAGTTTAATCATGTGTGAATAGTTTCTATAGCTAGGGGTGAGGTTAATGGGTTAAAGTTGTGAACTTTATGTTTAGGAGGGTTGTCTAATGGTTATTACTTGCAAAGCATGCTACTTTATCACCTTTTCTAATGTTTTAACGATTGGTAAACATAGATGACGATCTATTTTACTTATTATTGCGTTTTAATCAACATGGGAGACTTGAGATTGAAATTGGCTAATTAGACTTGGAATTATTGATTAATTGCATGAGAATGAGTTAATTAGTGATTAGACATTGGTTAATTGCTTGAGAGAGAATTGGCCATTCCCCTTGGCCTTGATAACTTGTTAGTGTGCATGATTAGGCCCAATTCAACCCCCTAAACTAAAGGTCTCAACTTTATGCTCGTGAACCTCTCTAACCCCTAGCGTTCGTCAATTATTGTCTAAACTCGTGTTTTAGTATAATTAGCGTCTAGTTTGTGTGTTGAATTGTTGACTAGTAGGAAATAATTAGTAGTTTAGACCGAAATTTTGATTCTTAATTTGATTAGACTAGAATTAGAACTTAATCGATAGACAATCATCCTCCGTCCTCGTGGATTCGACCCTAGCTATACTAGGATGATTAGATTCGCCTAGATTAGAAATAGGCGTGTCACTATGGAGAACTTGAATGCCCTTCTGATCTATTTTTCTTTTGTGAATCAATTAAAAAAAGTCTCGAAAACTTGTTGGTTTTGCTTTGCTCCAATTGAAATGGGTTTTGTTTGATTTTTAAGTGAAATGATTTGCGAGTGAATCTATTTGTTTTTGTTGTTTGATTTCCAACTGAAATAATTTTTATCAATAAACCCTTCAATATATTTGTCCTAATATTTACCCTAAAGTATGTTTTGTTCCAATTGAAATGGAGGAAGAGGTGGTATACTGGTATTACATGTGGGAAGGTGAAAAGGGTGGCGCTTGCGGTGGTTTCGGGTTGTGAAGGTAGTGGTGTATGTTATTTTGAGATTATAATCAAATCCTTTTAATTTTACTTTTAATTTTTCCAATAATATGTAAAACACAAAACATTTATGAGTTTCATAGTGATGTAGATTTTTTTTTCTGGCTTCAATTTGTGAAGATGAAGTTTTTTTTTTTTTTTTAGTTCATACTTCATATTGACGAAAATAGGAATGAAGATGGGGTTTGAGAAGTATTATTTCTGGTTTGCGGAAGAAAAGGATGAAGGCAATGACAAAGCTATTAGATTTTGGATGGAGACACCAAAATCATCAACAAAAGTTCACAAACACCGATTTCAGATATTTGGCAAAGTTCAAACACCAAATTGACAAATATCTCAAAAATGCGGCCATCCTAAATAAACTACGGAATAAATGTAGTGAAAATTCTCACACGTGTGGAGCTCGAAACAGATAATCACAACTCACTGTACATTCTCCATTTCCCTCTTTTGTTTGTACTAGTAAAAAGTGCCCGTGCTCCGCACCGATTCCATGTGTTGGACGCATTATTTCAACTCCAGAACTTTAAAAGTTTGTATAGAATGGAGAAACCAAGTTCTTTGATGGTAGAAGTGAACGTAATTGCAATAGATGAAATGTAACATACATTCAACCTTTAAGATCAGAGAAACCCACACGCAGGAAGTGGAGTAAATGCAATCACTTTTAAATTGCAAGCCAAGATCTTATACACAACAAACAAATGAATATGTATGTGATGCTTTCATCAGAAACAATTACACTAGATTTTATCTGTATATAGATTGAAGTTTGTTAAATTTAATGTGTTAGGATGCACAAAAAGAGAAGAAAAAATTAACAATTTCTCTCTATAATCAATCCTAGGATTCTAGAAATGAACATCAATTCTAAGTGGCATTTCATCAAACAGGTGGTGACCATTCAATTTGAAACTCAAACAACAAAAAGATTGAACTAAATATCTTCAAATCAACAACTAATAGTACAATAATCGAATTTCAGTGAAGGGTAGCAAGTAGAACTGAAGAAGTAATACGGAGTTGAATAATTCATACCAAACTCACAAAATTAGTAAAGTGAAATGTGGACACATTATTGAGTATTGAATGAATTCATTTCCAATAACAATTAAGGCAATAAATTGAACTCAATAAAATCAAGGATTCTTCACGCACTAAGGATATCAAATCAATCAATCAAACTAATAAGAAGCCGAATTGATGCATGAAGATAAGTAGTGGATTATATCTCATTTTGGTGGTCATTTTAGTGTATTTTATATGGGATTGCGAGTATTCTCCTATTTATTAGTTTGTGTTCTAATTCAAAGAATATAAGTTGATTTTGTAATGACGAGATATAATAACTCCATTTGGATTGGTGATTGCATGTTGAAGACAATAGTGCCCAAGTTAAAACCAAGGAAGACACCATCAACGACCAATTCTACCTACAAATGACTCGAGTTCAAGAGTTGAAGTTTTGATAGCCAAGAAACACAATCTCAACTTCCGATCGCCATAACTTACTTTATAGATCAGTTTTTCCAGAAAATCCACTTGGAGAGTAAAGTTCATGTTCTGAGCTTTCCAACGATATTTTATGAGCTCAAAACTGATTCCCGAAGTGAGAGTTATATGCGTTTGAAAATCGGCCTGCAAATCAGTTTCTCGACTCGAGACAGTAGTGTCTCGACTCGGGAAGACTCTCTCGACTCAAGTTGTTTTCTTCCCGAGTCGTGCATCAAAAGTCGAGAAGGTGGTTTTGACGGGTAAAATATCGACTCGTGATTCCAAAGCCTCGAGTCGAGACGTGTTGACACAAGTCGAGAATACCTTCTCTCGGATAGTTTTTGTTTTTTGGTAGTCTCGACTCGAGATGTTTTACTCGAGTCGTGACTTTCTTTTCCGGATATTTTTAGTATATTTGTTTTCTTTTATCTTTTATCTTTTATTTATTTTATTAGATTTGTATAAATAGGGGAGGAGAGAGAAAATCACATCTTATCTGTTATCTTTCATTTTCTACCTCTCCTCTCATTAGCTTCCCCTTAATATTTTGTTCATCTTTTGTAATATGGAGAGCTAATCTCCCAAATCTTGGTGAAGCACTAATCTTTCGATATTTAATGTAAGTTATCGTCTTTTCCTTTATGTACTTAATTGGTTGTTATTACTTGCGTTTATTTATAATCTTGTCTAGTTTTATCTAGGTCGCTACTAGATTTAGCTTGGTTTGATTATTAGCTTGTTTAGATAATTTGGTGGTATTCGATTATCTAGATTTGTGAAACAACCTTAGTTTATTAATGTGCGGTCGCGGTTTTTAGACTTAGGAGGAATTAACACGATAATTGAAGGTTAGGATTGGTTAATGCGCGGTTGCGGTTAATTAGTTACTAAACTTGTTATTCTTAATCGATATTAGTTCGTTGTTATTGCTACCACTAGATTGAACCGAAAACGGTCGTTTAGGTTATCTAGAGTGGTTAGGGTGAATTTAGAGCGGTCGCTTAAATTCACTAATCTTAAGAACTAATAGAATTACGTTCGCGATTAAGCAATCAAAGTGAAGGAATATTCAATTTCTTGCGGAAATTATTCGTTAGTGATAGTTGCGGATCCAAGAATTGTCCCTAATTATTAATTACCTTTTAATTACTTGTTTTAGCATTTGTCATTGTTACTCAATCACTTCAAAACCCTCTTTATTTGTGACGTTACATTGCATATTAACACCTTAGAATTAATCCTAGTTCCTCGTGGATACGATCCCGACTTCCCTAACTATATTAGTTAGATTGTAGGGTTAATTGGTGGATATCACGACAATATCTTCTCACCACTCTTTTAATTAATCTTGGCGACCAAGCTAAGCATCACGGTGACTTAATGGTTATATTGAAAAACCCTCTACATGCCACTTTCCTTGTAAAGATCCATGTCTCTAACAACTTTCAACCACAAACAACAATCAAGGAGAATAAGATGAAGATAGTGTTAGAAATGCTTTGCTGTTTTGCCTTTCCTTTTGTCCCACATCGGTTGGGTGAAGGAAAATTTTGTGGGTTTATAAACATATTTCTACTTGTAGTGGGTAGTGAGCAAAGACCACGAACTCCCCTCGCACGCGCCGCCGCTGTCGTTCGGTTGGGCTCGTGTTCGTGTTCATGGCACGTGCGCGGTGGGGTGGGGCTTCCTTTTTGGCCGGAGGTCAACTGATGGTCCATTTTGTTATGAGACTAATCATTTGGCGCGTCCTTTACTCAGTCTTTCGATTTTATTGTTTTGACTGGTTCTCCCTCTTATTGTTTTTGCTCCATCTTTTCCACGTTTTTTTGCAGCTGGAGAACTGCTTCTCCAGATTATATATTTCCCCCTTTTCTGATTCATTTGATTTACACAAAAATTTCCCAGTTAATCTCTTATTACTACTGAGCAATACTATGATTCCAACTCCATTATTTCGAGTGCATGGAATTATGGAGCGCTGTGAAAACCTTGGGAGGTGTCGTCTGAGAGTGGTTGCACCGTAACCACAAGAAAAATTCGCTTCTAAGGTAGTGGATCACCACGCCACAGCAACATCAATTCGATCCGGCCAACATTCAGATTTGTACTTTTCCTTTATTGTAATTTTATTGTATTTCAATTAAGTTTCAGTAGCATTTTTACCAACAATTTAGAAGCGAATTTTTTTCATTTGTAATTTTAGAATTGCTGCTATTACTCTAGCCAAATATCTTCCTGACATGTCGAAATTGGAACCATTATTAGATGGGACCAATTACAGGCGTTGGTCACATCGTCTTCTGATCATTTTCCAACAGTTGGATGTCGACTATGTTCTGTTCTCTGATGAAGGTGACAAGACAGTGGAAGTTGATCCAGACTCTACCGATGGTACTCGTGCTCTTACGGATCAACCTCCCAACAACAACAAAAATCAGAAGCCGAAAAGAAGAAGTTCGAGGAAGACGATATGCTGGTTCGTGGTCACCTTCTCTCACATATGAAAGATGTTATGTTCGATTTGTACTACAAGAAGAAGACATCTGTTGCAATCTGGGCAGCCCTGGAGAAGAAATACGGATCAGATGACGCTGGGAAAAAGAAGTACGCCTGATGCAAGTACGCTTGATCAGGTTGTTGACACTCGCACATAACAGATGGCTAGTCTGTATCGCACTGGCACAAAACAGATGTCTAGTCTGTACGCAGATACTTGTTTCAACCTAGGCGTTGGATTACTTCGCATATTCGGACCTTAGTGATGCGAGATCACTTCCATAATGTTAACTAGTATTATTTACCTTATTGTTAGAATAAAATTAAGGGATGAGTAGTATTCTTATTCCCTTAGGAGTCTCATTTTCCATATCGTATTAGGATAGTTAAGGAATATTCTAGAGTTTATGTTTACTATTTAAACAAGTGTAGGACGGCTATTGTATAATGTATCGTTGAATTAAAGAAAAGCAATAAGAGAGTCTGAGAAAGGTTTTCTCATCCCATTTGCACTCGTTTTAAGTTCTAAAGGTAATTGAACTCAAGACAGGGAACAGAAGGCACTCGTTCTATCATTGATCGTCTAGAGGTACTAGAGGTCAAAGGCTAAAACTAAACGACCGTACTGTTTAGGGATTGGCTTAGTTCGATTGGGTTTCTAAGGGCTGAGATTCTATCGTCCATAACTTTTACTTTTCGTTATCTAAACACAAAAACAGTACAGACCAGAAATCCAGTTTTGTACCCACGAGAGTCCAGATATATATCTGATTCCTGTTCTGTTCCGACGTCCTGACCAGAGATCAGTCATGTTCTGTTTCTACGCCCAGTGTTGAACCATGTAGTGTACATATGTTTTGATGATGACAAGATGACATTGATTATATGATGATCATTCCCTTGTTATGAGCCAACACATTGTTTAGTTTTGGTAAGCTAACGTTTCAGGATGATTGGATTGATCTACGCGTATACGGCTATACCAATGGAGCTACAAGGTGTGAGACATTGAAGAATAGATTAGAAGGTTTATACTTTCTTATAGTCTTGTTGTAAGATGCGTTTGTGTCTTTGATTGAAGTGGACGGATGTGCTAAATGCTGCAAGAGTCAGATCGGCAATCTGTCTCATGTATTGTGCAAAACTGTTTTACAGAAAACAGTACCTAGTATTATACTCTGTTTTGCTGAAACTCTTGATTTCGAAAGTGGTTTTACAAGAAACGTGATTAGTATTTTTGGAAATGATTTGTTATGATTTCTAAAGTATTTCAAGATTTTTATATGTTTGATTCACATATTTTTAATATATTATTTCTTTACAAGAATATATATTTAGATGTGAATATTGAATTTTAGGAAAATGAGAAAAGATCTTATTGCAAATACATCTTTTAATTATCCTAAATATTTGTGGAGATATTTTGACTTCTTAATTCAGAAATAATCTTGTTTGATTTTGGATAAAATCTAGATGAGTTGTTTGAAAGATATATTCTAGGAATTTCATTTGAGATAGAATTCTTACTCTATCCTTATTTGGAATTATCCTATGTATTTTGCTTGGAAAGAAGATCACTTGAATATCTTTTAATAATTTTCTACAGCATAAGAGGAGTCTTGGGGTCTCATTATGCGTTAGGCGTTTTCCACACAAAGAGTTTTGAACTTTAATTCCAAAGGAAACGTCCAGAGAGAACAGATCAGCATATTGTACCTTCCACTGATATTACACACACTTCTCATCATAGGTCGAAATTGTTACCTCTATTTTCTTGACTAAGAAGCATCGTAGAGAGGTGATTGTGTTGTAATCTTTCTCTTCTAGAGTGAGGTATTTGGGGTATTGGTTGTACTCGAGTTTCCTATTATCTTGGGTTGAGAGAGTAGGAATAGTTTCATAGTTGAAACTAGCATAACTAGAGTTAGTTGTGGGGGTTCCTCTACTTGTCTTTGGTTGAGCTAGTAGAGAAGAAAATTCTAGTGGATTTTGTGGACGTAGACCTTGGGTTGGGGTCGAACCACGTAAATCTTATGTGTACTCTAATTATTGTTTCGTGCTTTACTTGATAGTACAGATCTGTGCACTGTACCATCACAAACTACAATCTCTAGTTTGTGGTACAGTACACTAGTCTGTCTCTTCCGCTGCTTTACACAAGATAAACTCGAGCAAAATGAAAAAGTTCCAATCAAAGTCCATACTCAATTCACCCCCCCCCCTCTTGAGTATTTCGCGCGACACGACTCTTCACCCAGACTAGATCCCAGATCTGTTCCAGTTTTCTGTCGACAGTACAGATTCTTATTCAGTACCACAAAGCGCTTCCGCAGGCAAATCGCTACTCGTACCATTAGTGGTATCAGAGCTTCGGCTCTTGATTTCCTCAATCATGCACGTTCTTGGAAGAGTTCTTTGTCGCTACAACCATGGAGTTCGACTACAAATTTTTATCTAAGTGTTTGTTAGGCGAGAACAAGATTGCTAAGTTTGCTATTGATCCAAGATTTTCAATCTAGCTTCAACTTACTTGGTGAATCGTTTGAATCTGAAGACCGAGGTACATCCTAATCCATATGTGCTACAATGTTTTCAAACTGGTCGTTTATTTGCGGTCACACAACAAGTTTGGGTTCATTATTCATTGGCTCCTATACTCAATTGCGTATTATGTGACGTTGGTGATATGAGTGACATACACTTGTTGTTTGGAGAAGATTGGATTGGAAATCTTAATGCTTATTATGATGAATCGCAAGATGCCTATGTTACTACTTATGGTAGGAAGAAAATTGTGCTCATTAATAGCTACAAGGATTGGCTCAAATCTTTTAGTGAGCGAATGAAATCATAATTACAGCGTGTAGTTGAGAACTCATTAGAGAAGTTAGTGTCCTGTTTGTGTCAAGATGTTGAAAAAGAGTCTCCAAAGGTTGAATCTTTGACTTGATTGCGGGGAAGAAACTTCGATTGAGATTGACGAGGCTGACAAGGTGGAGTTTTTTTAGTCTGTCATAGAAAGAAATCATGTTGAAAGTTCAGATTTGTGTACCAATGTTCGTGAAGAAGACAAGGTAAGGCACAGTTGCGACAAGGCAAGTTCAAGTGCATACACATCTCCTATTGATGACTTATTGCAGCCAAAGAAGAGCAAAGGTTTAACTATGCTTATTGGAGAGCATGAGAGTCTAAGGCATACCATGAAAGACTTTTCTTCAAAAGGTGTGGACAAGGCTAATATGAAGATAAGGAGGAGGATTGAATCAAAACCTAAAGGAAGGATCAAAGGGTGGTTGGGTGACAAGAGAGTTAGTGTATTCAATGTTGGGTTGACTTCATCCTATTGGATTCGTGGTCGAATCATTTTAAGAGGGGGAGGATGATGCAAGTATACTTGACCAGGTTGTTGACACTTGCACTGAACAGATGGCTAGTCTGTATCGCACTGGCACAGAACATATGTCTAGTCTGTACGCAGATACTCGTTTCAACCTAGGCGTTGGAGTACTTCGCATATTCGGACCTTCGTGATGCGAGATCACTTTCCATAATCTTAACTAGTATTATTTACCTTATTGTTAGAATAAAATTAAGGGATGAGTAGTATTCTTATTTCCTTAGGAGTCTTATTTTTCATATCGTATTAGGATAGTTAAGGAATGTTCTAGAGTTTATGTTTACTATTTAAACAAGTCCAGGACGACTATTGTATAATGTATCGTTGAATTAAAGAAAAGAAATAAAAGAGCCTGAGAAAGGTTTTCTCATCCCCTTTGCACTCGTTTTAAGTTCTAAAAGTAATTGAACTCAAGACAGGGAACGGAAGGCACTCGTTCTATCGTTAATCGGCTAGAGGTACTAGAGGTCAAAGGCTAAAACTAAACGACCGTACTATTTAGGGATGGGCTTAGTTTGATAGGGTCTCTGAGGCCAGGGCTGAGATTCTATCGTCCATATCTTTTACCTTCCGCTCTCTAAACACAAAAACAGTACAGACCAAAAATCCAGTTCTGTACCCACGAGAGTCCAGAGATCTTATTCCTGTTCCGTTCCGACGTCCTGACCAGAGATCAGTCCTGTTCTGTTTCTACGCCCAGACTAGATCCCAGATCTGTTCCAGTTTTCTGTCGACAGTATAGATTCCTATTGTATACCACAAAGCGCTTCCGCAGGCAAATCGCAACTCGTATCAACGCCACTGGCAGGTGGCTTCAGTTTAAGATGGTGGACAACGAACCTATCATGGATCAGGTTCATGTTTACGAAAATCTGGTGTGCGAAGCCTTGGGAGAAGGAATGAAGATGTGTGAAGTGGTGCAAGCAAACGTCCTTGTTGAGCGTCTTCCTGAATCGTGGGCTGACTACCGCAATTGTTTGAAGCACAAGAAGAGAGACATGACCCTGGAAGAGCTGATAAATCACATGAAAATTGAAGAAGATAATAGATAGAAGGATAAGGGAAAATCTTTGTATGAAACTGGTGTAAAAGCTAATGTTGTAGAAACTTCTGCTTATGCTAATGACAGGTACAAGAAGAACTACAACAAGTCATCCAGTAGTGGCGGGTGGAAGAAGAACAACCAGAAAGGGTTGGGAGTCCAGAAGGCGAAAGCTGGAAATTTCAAGAAAGGCGGAAAGAAGAAAGATGGCAACTGTTACGTGTGCGGCAGCCCTGATCATCGTGCATTCCAGTGTCCGCAACGTGCAGAAGCCAGCAAGGGAGCTGCCAAGGACTAGCGCCCACAAGCCCACTTAGCTGAGGAAGCCGAGGAGGTCATAGCCGCGGTCGTATCCGAGGTGAACTTGGTCGGGAACAAGGCTGAATGGGTCGTGGACACAGGAGCTTCATGACACTTTTGTTCTAACAGAGAGCTATTTGCAAAGTTCGAGAAAGTGTCAGGGAGCAAGTTTACATGGGAAACTCCAGCAACTCCAAGGTGCTCGGAAAGGGGAGTGTTCTACTCAAACTTACTTCCGGCAAATTTTTATCTTTGCAAAATGTGTTTTATGTGCCTTCTTTGCGTAGAAATTTAATTTCTGGTGGCTTACTTAACAAGGCTGGTATTAAGTTAGTTTTTGAGGCTGATGAACTTGTATTATCCGTAATGGGGCCTTTGTGGGAAAAGGCTACATGCTTGGGGGGTTGTTTGTTTTAGAGGCCGTTATTGAGTCCATTAATAAAGTTTTCTTTTCCGCTTATTACCTTGTTGCGTCTTGTGATGTCTGTCATGGTAGATTAGGACATGTGGGTTTGAGTTCTATGAAAAGATTGCAAAAATGAACTTAATTCCTAATCTAGCTAATGATGGTTTTGATAAATGTGAAGCATGTGTAGAAGCCAAATTTACTTGTAAACCTTATAAGTCTGTTACAGAGACGTCTACCCAATTGCTTGAATTGATTCATTGTGACCTAGCAGACTTTAAGGACACCGAGAGTAGAGGCAGGAAACACTACTAAGTCACATTTGTAGATGAGCATTCGAGATACACGAAAGTGTACCTTCTGAGGACTAAGGATGAGGCCGACGATATGTTCCTCATTTACAAAGCGGAAGTAGAAAACCAGTTAGACCGTAAGATTAAGAGACTTAGGTCCGACCGGGGTGGTGAGTATCGTGCCACTTTCCTTAAAAAAGTATGTGAGAAGGAGGGCATCATTCATGAGTATTCTGCCCCACGTACCCCTCAACAAAATGGCGTAGCTGAAAGGAAAAATAGGTCCCTTAAGAGATGATGAATGCTATGCTCTTGAGTTCAGGTTTGCCTATCAACATGTGGGGGGAAGCTGTTCTTTCGGCTAACCATGTCCTAAACCGTGTGCCTCACAAAAAATTAGATAAGACACCCTATGAGATATGGAAAGGCTATGGGCCTAACCTGAAATACTTGAGAGTGTGGGGGTGTTTGGCAAAGGTCGGTTTACCTTCCTTTAGACGTGAGACAGTTGGTCCTAGGACTGTTGATGCTATTTTTGTTGGTTATGCTCAAAATAGCGCTGCTTATAGATTTATGTGCTTGCATGACAGGTGTATGTGTGAATCTAGAGATGCTGAATTCTTTGAAAATGTATTTCCTTTAAAGCTTAATGTTTCCCGTGCTGTAAGTGCTTCTACTTCTGTCTCTGTACCTGCTTCTGTTGTTCCTGTTGAGCCTAGTGAACCTAGAAGAGGTAAAAGACGCAGAATTGCAACTAGCGTTGGTTCTGACTCTGTCACTACCCTTGCTGAACATGATTTAGATGAGTTAAATGAACTTGTTTTTATGTTCACATGTTAGAAGAAGACCCTAAGACCTATGAGGAGGCTATGCGGTCTATTGATGCTAGTTTTTGGAAAGAAGCGGTTAACAGTGAAATTGATTCTATTATGTCGAATCACACTTGGGAAATTGTAGACTTGCCTAGAGGTTGTAAACCCATTGGTTGTAAGTGGATCTTTAAACTGAAACTTAAGACTGACGGTTTCGTAGAAAGATTTAAGGCAAGACTAGTTGTTAAAGGATTCACACAAAAGGAAGGTAATGATTTCTTTTATACTTATTCTCCTGTCACTAAGATTGCTACTATACGTGCTTTGTTTGCTTTAACTTCAATTCACAACATGTTAGTACATCAGATGGATGTAAAGACATCTTTCTTGAACGGTGATCTTGATGAGGAGATTTACATGGTGCGCAACCTCCAGGATTTGTGGTTCCTGGGCAAGAGCACAAGGTATGTAAGTTAAAGAAATCTTTATATGGCCTAAAACAGGCACCTAAGCAGTGGTATGAGAAATTTCATAGAACTATTTTGAGTTTTGGTTTTATTGTTAATGGTTCTGATGCATGTGTGTATTCTAAGATATTTGGGTCAAACTGTGTGATTATCTACTTATATGTAGATGATATGTTGATCTTCAGTACACATATTGATGCCATAAATGAAACCAAACGGTTCTTATCCTCTCGTTTTGAAATGAAAGACTTAGGTAAGGTAGATGTAATCTTGAGTGTTAAGGTTACTAAGACTACATATGGTTTCACCTTATCTCAGTCTCACTATGTGGAAAAACTTTTAAAGAAGTTTAATAGTTTTGATGTTTTGCCAGTTAGAGCCCCCCATGACCCTAGCATTCATTTGAAGAAGAATCTTGGGAGTAGCGTATATCAAGCTGAATATGCTAAGATTATAGAGAGTTTGATGTTTTCAATGAATTACACTCGTCCTGACATAGCTTATGTAGTGATCAGACTTAGTAGATATACCCATAACCCTAGTGGAGAGCATTGGTCTGCCCTTAGACGCTTGTTGAGGTACCTTAAAGGTACATATGATTTAGGATTGCACTCTGTGAGCTTTCCTGGTGTCTTAGAGGGTTATTGTGATGCTAACTGGGTGACATGTAATGATGAGGTGAGTTCTACTAGTGGATTTGTGTTCACACTAGGAGGAGATGCGATCTCATGGAAGTCTGCTAAGCAGACTTGTATTGCTCGCTCTACGATGGAGTCGGAGTTCATAGCTCTAGACTTAGCTGGTCAAGAAGCCGAGTGGCTTAGAGGACTATTGGCAGACGTTCCTTTGTGGGGGAAACCCACTCCACCGGTCTCATTTTTGTGTGACTCACAGTCCGCAATATGTAATGCTAACAATAAAGCTTACAATGGTAAGAAGAGGCATATACATATTAGGCATGATTATTGTGTGAGGAACTTGATTGAGAGTGGAGTGATTACCTTACACTATGTAAGGTCAGAGGAACTTGACAGATCCTTTGACTAAAGGCCTATGTAGACGGCTTGTCATGGATACATCGAGGGGAATGGGACTTAAACCCCTTGGATGAGAAAAATTGATACCCGAACTCGCTTCATGCGAGGGTGGTCTAACGAAGCCATAATTAGACTCATTATGTACACACTTGTCCCATTCCTATGGTGTTAGTGTACTTTCAAGTTGAGCTTTGCTCTTAATGAATTCATAGCCTTCGGGTGAACCTGTTGAGACGAACTTGATGGATTCACCGATCGTTGATAGGATGAGCGTTATGCTCTTAATGTCTATATAGCCCTTTGAGGGTGGTCTATGTGTGGATAGACTTGATAGAGACACCTACTTGAGTGTGAAGGATTGGCCTTCTTCTATGAAAGATATATGGGCTATCTTTCTAAAGCAGTCATGAGCGTCCCGAGGTGTTTTAGGCCATTTGTTGTTAAATCGCGGAACTCATGGATCTAAGGTGAGATGCGTGTTGCTGAATTAATTCTTGATTCTAGGAGTTCAAGATTCGTTCACTCTCAAGATAGAGGATTGTTCTGCTTCACTATGTGTCAATTCAATCGTAAGACATTGACATTTAAGTGTCGAACCTTTCCGTTGCTTAGTAGTATTTTTTTGTTTTCGCATCACATTTGTGGGGGATTGTTGGAAATCCTTTGCTGTTTTGCCTTTTCTTTTGTCCCACATCGGTTGGGTGAAGGAAATTTTGTGGGTTTATAAACATATTTCTACTTGTAGTGGGTAGTGGGTAGTGAGCAAAGACCACGAACTCCCCTCGCGCGCGCCACCGCCGCCGTTGTTCGGTTCGTAATTCGTGTTCGTGGCACATGCGCGGTGTGGTGTGGTGGGGCTTCCTTTTTGGCCGGAGGTCAACTGATGGTCCAGTTTGTTATGAGACTTATCAGTTGACGCGTCTTTTACCCAGTCTTCCGATTTTATCGTTTTGATTGGTTCTCCCTCCTATCCCACGATTCTCTCAAGGGTGAGATGATTTTTTGCTCCATCTTTTCCACATTTTTTGCAGCTGGAGAACTGCTTCTCCAGATTATATATTTCCCCCTTTTCTGATTCATTTGATACACACAAAAATTTCCCAGTTAATCTCGTATCACTACTGAGCAATACTATGAGTTCCAACTCCATTATTTCGAGTGCACGGAATTATGGAGCGCTGTGAAAACCTTGGGGGGCGTCGTCTGAGAGTGGTTGCACTTGCACCGTAGCCACAGGCGAAATTCGCTTCTAAGGCAGTGGATCACCACGCCACAGCAACATCAATTCGATCCGGCCAACATTCAGATTTGTACTTTTCCTTTATTGTAATTTTATTGTATTTCAATTAAGTTTCAATAGCATTTTTACCAACATGTAGTAACTCAATAATATAATTAATCCCACGGTTCTACCAAAAAAGAAAATCAATCTCCACAAGTAGGTCGCCCAAATTAATATATTAATCAATGAAACAAGGGTAATTATCAGATTTCGACCATTAATTACCTTCAATAGAGCTATTTTCCCCAAAACATGATTTCTTTGGAAGCGAAGAAGTGATATACCTTCATAGGAGGGAGGATAAATCATGAGTCATGACCTCTTACCGTCAAACAGGGAAAGAGGTGGGTTCGTGGAAAGTGTCGAAGCACAGTTTTTTTTAACCTGTGTCTTTGTGAGTTTCGTGGCAACGTATCAACATAGCAAGGATGACTCAGTTTTATTTCATTTTAGGGTTGGGGTCTCCAAACCTGCTGCTCTGGTCCAAACCGAAACAAAAAATTTGAGCTGCTAAAATTCAGTCCATTCGCTCTTTTTATATAGGTAATAGATGACGCGATAATCACAACTGACTCTCTCTCAAGGTACCTCAACTCAAGGTCCTCCCATGGCGGACATGCCACCACACTTGTACTACAAGCTCCTTCATTTCCCTTCCCATTCGTCAAGATCACACTTCTCCCTCCCACTCAATCTCTCTCCTCTCCACAATTTCACCCCTCTCATTCTTCGCCGTAGACTTTCTCTCTCCTCTCTCCTCCCCAAACTCTCTTCCCCTTCCAATTCCCCCAATCTCCTCCTCATCTCCACTTCCGGTACTACTCTATTCACCTCTCCTTTCTACAATTTCAATATTGTCAGAAACTTCAATTTGACGCTTTGATTTTGTTTGTTTTGATTGGTTGTGTAGTACAATCGGACGGTAGCTTGGTGTTCAAGTTCGGCGACGAGAGCGAGGTTCCTACGATTATCGAAAACACCGATATTTTCAATGCGGCGTCGGATCATGCCGGAATTGAGGCGGAATTAGGGACGGAAAGTGGTAAAACCGTTGCAAATGATGTTGAGGAGAAAGATTCCGTGGAGCGTGAGGGAATTACGACGGCCGAGAACGATGAGAATCTTGAAGTAGTAGTTGTAGATGTGGAGGATTCCGGAGCTGATAAAGCTGTGGAAAATGGTAATGTTGTAACAACAACTGATAATTTGGGAGGTGAGGATACTGATGTTGTTAGTGAGAGTGGTTTCGATGTCGAAAAGTCGGTTTCCGAAGTGGTATTGGAGAGTATAGTTGATGATTCGGGAGGTGAAGAGAGTGATGTTGTTAGTGAGATTGGTTTCGATGTCGAAAATTTGGATTCCGAAGTGGTATTGGAGAGTAAGGGAATAGATGTAGACGAGGAAGTGGTTGAAGAGATTGAGCTGCCTCTAGTACAGTTAGAAGCAGAGCCAATTCTTGATGAGGAGGTTAATTCTTCACCGTTCCTTTCATTTCTTTGTTACTCAGTATGTGTTATGCCTTTTGCTCTGCTCAGTGTTTTAATTTGATAAAGTGGTTTATAATCTTAGCTTCTTAAATAAGTTGTTGGATTATGTAGTGTTGGATAGAAAGAGTATAATTGATTTGGTGTGTTTGTTTTGTGTCACATTTTGTACATTAGGGTTTGTGATTATGTGAACCAGGTCTCGAATCGAGTACATTGCTGGCTGTCTCAGTGTAGCTATACGATTGTGCTCGTATTTGATTGTGAGTATTCATAATCGGGTTTTCTAGCCACTAGCTATTGTCCATTCGCGTTTGCGTGTGTATATATTGTTTGCTAGAGCTGTATACGTCCTTTCTCAAGATAGACCTTCACAATTTGTGTTAAAAGAGAGTCTAATGAAAATGCAGACCTTTTATTTATTGCTTGACAATTTCTTCTCAGTGTTAATTTACTTGTTTTTGCTCTTATTGAGAAGACCTCCTAATTTGAATGTGCTTTTCAAGTTTTCAATACACACTTGTTTCTTGATTCACGAAAAAGGAAAAAAAAAGAGGAAACAAACTGGGGGATACGTCTTCAGGGGAACTTTATGGCTCCTTACCGAGCAACTAAGCTAACACTTGCATTGAATTATTCTTTGCAGGTGGATGATGCTACCTCTCCGGCCATTGTTGAGTCTGATACATATCTTTCTGCAGATAATAAATTAGAAACTGTTGATCCTGAAGAGTCTCAAATGATTTCGACGGAAGCTAGTCTTGATAGGTACAATGACACAACTTTATGTCTATGCTCTCTCCGTTTTCCTTTGTTGGCCTCTTCCATTTAGTTTAAAATCTAAGTGATGGATCGTCTAGTGTATTTTGTGTGAGCATAGTGCTAGAGTTAATCTGTAGAACTCGTTGAACTACAAGCCTGATGGATAGAGTGGTTATCTTTTACTTTTCAGTTGTGTATCACTTAACGTTAATGCTAGTTTCGGGTTGGTCCGAAAAGTTTAGAAGGGGTTGAGGCCGGCAGGGCTTTAGGGACAATCAAGCATTCTTCTAATGTTGTGAAGATTGTTTCTTTCTGCTCCATGATGGTTTTCTATAGATCACTGATAAATTGTATTATCCATTTGCTTAGACTCTGATGCACTAACATGATTATTTCTTTTGGTCCAACCACCAACAACTAAAAATGAAACAGTGTTATTGATGTGGAATACCCAGCCAGCGGAGATTCTATGCTTCAAGAAGCTATTTCATCACTACTTCCCGTAGAGGTAATCTCAGATCTACTAAAAGCTTCTTATATCCTTTCTATTGCCTGCAAAGCGTAAACTGTCAGGCTATGCATTTAAACTAACTCCCTGAGAAAAGGTACTACTTAGATTCACTCTCTGAGAATAGGTACTGAGAAAGGTACTAACTAAATGGAATCATGTCTCCCTTACAGTGATAAAGCATGAGGTGTATCCTAAGATGTTCAAGGCTCTGCTTTGTTGATTTAGGAAAAGTGTCGTACAAGGGTATTAATCTAAATCTAAGTGTCTTACTCAACTTGACTGAAAATCTTTTTGTCTGAAGTTACTTATCAATCTAATTAATCAGTCTTTTCTAGCATTGGGTAGATCTCTGAGATACCATGTCTTTCTTCTGGGGTGGTTGTACAGTTCCTTAAGATCATTAATTTACTTTTCTTGCTGTTGTTGCTCCTTTCCCCGTCTTTCCATTTCATGCCTGAAACAAAAGCATTACTTTTCTAGGTCAATGATGCTGGCCCTCCGAGCGTTGCAGGAGTAGAAGATTCATCCACTGGCGAATGTGCACGGGAAGGCTTTCCTAGTTTAGAAGCATCAGTGATAACTTCGACAGAAACTGCTACTGATAGGTATTCTCTTTCATTTAATTAATTTTCCAGTGTATGGCTGTGGAATCACCTTTCCCATTTCCATAAAGCACCCCATTTCCATAGAGCACCCCATTTCTATAGAGCAAAGACTCACTATTCTTTAGTTTTGGAATATGATGGAAAGAAAGCAAACCGTTTCACAGAAGTATATCCTGTATTATGAATTAGCATAAAGATTAGGTTGCATACATCTGACCCCCACTTACCGCGCCGTTAGTGGGAGCCTCTGAGACACTAGGGTAATGTTGTTGTATGATTGTGGGAATGACCTTGAAAATGCATCCATCCAATGTGTTAGTTCATCTTTCTATCTTTCTGTGCTTGTGACTTCACTAAGTTGTGTTCTAGATACATAGTGCTTACACTTACTGTAAAGACGAACATTGGTCCCTCCAAATTATCCATTTCTTCCCATTTACTTTTGGACATTTCTTAAGTAACTGCAAAGCAAGTGGGGTATGGTATCATTTTATTAAAAAATCTTGCCCGAGAAAGAAATGTGAAAAATTGGTTGAATTTGACAAACAAGGAAAATAGGAATAAATGAATTTCTCTTCGTTTGATTCTTTTTTGGTGTCCCCTTGTTCTCTCCCCCTTATTGGCGTACTTGTCACTGTTGCTTGTGGCTGGCTGATGAGATCTGTTGGGCACTTGGGACTCTCGCCAACCTGTATTCTACCTCTTGTCAATTACTTGAGCTTTCTCTCTATTCTCTTCATGTAGGGATTCAGACTTAACTTTGGTTCGCTAAGGTTAGGAAATCTGTCTATAGCAGGGGCTCTCAAAAGTGAAATTGTGGAGAGAAGGAGGGGGGGGGATGGTTCTCGGGAAGAACGTTTTTGCGTGAGGGGAACTTCCGCAAGTTAACTTTAAGGGGATTTATAATCTTTTTAAGAAAATGGACACTACACTAACCGCCTTAGACTATCACTGTAGAAGATAAAGTCAAGTTTTATACACTTCTTTTGTCCGTCAAATAATTTTTTCGTCTTTCGAGGTATTCATACTAGTATTTGTCATAGATCTGTTTATTAGTGGGAAGTTTGAACAGATTTGGATTAGCTTTATGATTCTATCTATGCTGCTAATAAAAATTGCGCTTTTTTCCCCTGGAGCATCTCCCAGAGAAGACATTAATTCACACAATGGAGGCATCTCAACATCGTCATTCTCAATTTCATCAGCAGCCGCTTCACTATCGCATCCCTTAGAGGTATGGTTGACTAACTTTAAGCTTTCTAGATTTTTCTACTTCTAAGTTGTTAGATTTACTTCTAATTCTGAATATGCAAGCCATTACATTTGGGCCAGCGTTACATGGTTGCTACTTGCTATCCTAGCATAAGTTTCCTTTTTTTCTTACTGATTGACAGGGTAAAACATTGTGTGCTTCTTCTCTGTACGTCCCTTGATGTTAATTTGGTGCTGTATATAGATGTTCTGTTGCATAAGTGCTACTCATCATTGACAAAACTTCCTTCAGTGTTGGCCCAGCTGAAGATTCCCATTTTTCAGACTATGATCCGACCATATGCCATTGGTTTCTGGATCATAGTAGCCTTTATTCATCAAGCCCAAGTTAGATTTTGCTAGATGAGATTATCTACTTGTCCAAGTGAATTTCTTTCGTAAATACATTTTAAAGGGAAATAGCATCTAAATATTACCACTTTGTAGAAGAGGCTTTACTATCTCTTCTTGCCTGACAGATTTAAACATGTTTTTTTAGGTTAACGATGCTGCTCCTTCCTCCATCCTGCACACTGATGATAATACAGAGAGTGCAGATATTTCTGAACCAGCTGATTCTGATCTTAAATCATCAGACACGGCTTCAACAGATATTAGTCTCAACAGGTAGAGTCTCGGACCCTTTTTTCTGATTGGACCAAACTTATCAGTCTGTGACTTTCTTTAAGATGTTCATAACTTTGGATCAACTTAACAGTTTGTAGATAGCTCTCATATGAGGTGTATTATCCTGATTTGTTGTTTTATTCTTGATTCTGGAATACATTTCTTTTTAACGAAACAAATTTGGGCCAACTCCCTCCTGTTTTATTTTTGCAACTTTTTTTGTACTTGGCTGGAATATATAGTTTGATATTCTTAGATTCCCCCCCCCCCCCCAAACACTAATTTAAAGAACTTGTGATGCCTTGATTTTCTTTTAGTGCATTTAATATACGACACACAGAGTAAGGCTCTTCTTCTAGGCAGCAATTTTACTTTCAAGATTGATTTGTTTACTTTTCTTTGTGAGAGCACACCTTTTTTATGCTTCTTCCCAGTTTCTACTTTTGTGTATCTTTGAAATGATTAGTTTTAGTATAAAAAAAAAAAAACAAAGCTGAGTCCCAAAATTATTTTGGATTGGTTAACATGTAGGGTCATATAGATTTAGAGTCTTAGGTTCTCTCTCTATTGTTCGAGTCCCTTTCATCCCTCTTAGTATCGAGCCTGATCTTTTGGTGGGAAATGTTCTTCATTTTAGATAATGAAAGTCATGATCAAAATTAAAGGGAATAGGTGTTAGATCACTAACGTTATCGATACATATAAATAAAGGGGCCAAAGTACACTATTAATGTCTTGGACTGCAAGGAAACGGTTTTTGGATACTACTAGGAAAAATCTGCGAACAATACCTCTATCTACTGAATTATTTTTCTGTTGAATTTGTTTATTGTATATTCTGTCTACATGCTATGCTTTAGATTAAATCTGACTTGGTTTTTTTTTACTGCCCCCCCCCCTCAAACAAACAAATTCTGCAGTGAGCGAACCTCAAAAGCCGCAGTTTTGGTGCCATCAGTTACGACATCACTACCTCACCCCATTGAGGTATGGGTATACCTTTTTCTAGTAGATTATTGCGAACGTGAACATGTGTAGCTCTTCTTCAGTTGCTTGTTTCAGGTTCTGAAGTTCTCGTTCTTGCCATATGCATTATAGTTTTGTATGAAAGGCATTATCATGTACTTTTGTTTGGGGCAAAGTCATTCTCTTGACTATGTTTGGTAGAGGGCTGTTCTCATTGGCTCTTATTGGCTAAGGTAGCAGCTGTGTATAAAGGAACCCTATAAGTCTTCTGCAAAAGAAGTGGCCAAATTCGTAACTATTTGGAGGAATAACGATACCTTGTCTTCATTTTCTTAAAAATTCTATCAATGAACTTTTTCTTATCAAAAAGTAGGATGGGGTGTGACCGAGGGATCGGTAAGAATCGGGCATGTGACCTCTTGTCTGGTAGGAGAGTCTCGGCACTCAGCAGCACTGTGTTGCCCCTCTTCTTATGTTTTTCACTCATTTGCCTCATCCCGACCATTCTCATTGATCTATATTGGTGTTTTTTTTTTTCCAAAGATCTTTAATGCGGTTCCCCATTCCCCTTGGATGTCCTGTTGCCGTAATCATTAAGTTGACCTCATATGACTTCATGTTGCAAAATTGATTGTCTTGCTATTATAATTACCCTTCTAAACACATCAGCATACTTTATTACCTTTTTCCCTTTGGCTTTCTGATTGACGTAGTATGTTATTTGTTGATTTGGTAACTTTTCTTTTTCTGTTTGAATTGCATCAGTTGTTATCTCCCGTAATGAGAACTGACATTTTGTAGACATTTTTTACCCTTCAGACATGATAATTGTTCATCCTTCCAGAAAGTAATGTCTATGAGACTTCTGTAGGTGAATGATGCAGCCAATCCTTGCATACAACAGTCAGATAGTGATCTTCAAAATGACATCTCTGCAGCAGCTGATCTAGGTCCAGGGATATCAGGAACAGCAGAAACCAGTCTTAGGTACATTGTTGCACCATCTTAGATGAAGTTACTTGTGTTTGTTTGATCGGAGTGGCCTTACAATCTTGTTTAACTTTCCTGGTGGAACTTAAAATGTGTTATTGGACTGTCCTAGTTGACATAGAGTTGCCCCTTCAATTCTTTGTATAGATTATTGATATGACAGCAAATGGAAGGAGTATAGCTATGTTTCCTTTCAATCCAACTTGAGTAATAATCTCCCTCACTAATGTGGGGGGATTCAGAAAGGTGAATTGAAGGGAGGTTGTGTTATTGACTTTATATAAAATCTTCGAGGTTTGGGTAACACCAAAGAAAGGAACCTGTATGTTGGTTCGTGGTGTTAGCCACCCCTTTGTGCATTTGGTTCGGGAAGAGGCACACTTTTGATCATCTATATGGAAGATTTATTCTTATAGCTTCTTTGTGGGCTAAAGCTGGGGGTACTTATAAGGGTATTCATATTACATTTTTGCAATTATGTTTCTTCAATACAATGGCACGATTGTTTGGCTTGAGGACCTTGTCCGATTTTGCTTCTTTTTGCTTTTATAATGATTGTCTTAAGCAAAGTCTTATGCTGCTTGTTGTTGGTGCCCCAATCCCCCTTGATTCCTAACAGAGAGGAACTTTCAGTACCCTCATTGTCTCTGGTATCAGCTGCTGCTTCACTAGCTCATCTAGCAGAGGTATAAATTGCAGCTTTGATCTTTCCATGTTATGTAACTTCTTGTTAACTGCTGGAGATCTGGTGATTGATGGCTTGATGCCAAATTTTCTATTGAGAGGTCAAGATGCCAATCTCAGGGTATAGAATTACGTCTTTTTATTATTATTATTATTATTATTATTATTATTATTATTATTACTGTAACTTTCCCAGACCTTACCTTAAAGCGGGATACATGATCCACACATGAGTGCTGTTCTGAACACTTGTTCTGTGACATATTCTGGGATAGAGAACTGGGTCGTACTTACAAAGTCTTTCCTTGGTCGTTAACTTGTCACTTTAGTATATCAGCCAACCTGATTTTCCTCGTCAGGTCAGATGCTATCGACTTGTTGTGTCACTTGTGTGTACTTAATTAGGAATGACGTGCCTAGAGTGATTAAAATATTGATGGCTCTGCATCAGCGTCATCCCATTTTTCTTATTTCAAGTTGTGTGTACTTCCATTTTGGGGCATCCGCAAGCAGCCTCTCTATGTTTTCAACGTAGAGGTAAGGCTTGTGTACATCCGACCCCCCTTACCCTGCCTTATGACGGGAGCCTTTGAGGTACTGGGGTAATGTTGTTGTTTAAAGTTGTGTGTACTTCAGAATAGTTCATTGGTTCTCCCTGATAAATATCTTTATGTAGACCTCAATTATTCAGTCAAGATTCAGTTTAGTAATTCAAACAATAATTAATGCCAGGCTGTGGCAGGTGGAGATGATGCGTATTTTGTCTGTGAGAATTGGTTCGGTGTGGCAGATGGTATTGGTCAGTGGTCATTTGGAGGTGATTTTTCAAATTCCTTTAGTTCACCAGCTCCTTGTGCACTTTTAAGCTAATATTTACCAGTACACCTCTTCATGCCATCGCTAGAATGTCTTTTTGTAGGGATCACTCATTGAAAAGATCAGTGGTTAGGATGCGTGACATTAACACCCATCTGTGCTGATCTGTGCGGATCTTGTTACCTTAAACTCTTGAATTGATACGAATTACTTGCCCACAAGCCACGGACTAATTATAGGACACTTTATGGAGACATGACTCCGAATCCTGTGTAATTACTCAAGTCTCATGTGTGTCCCAGGATTTGGTTGGGCTCTGTGATCAAAGTTCTGGAGTAAAATTTTGTAACAATATCTATTTTTCTTTTTTATATTAGTAGGGGTCGGGGAAGACCCATGATGACTTGGATGAGGGTGATTAGAAGTGATATGAGCTTCCTAGGGCTTGAAGAGGGTATGGTGTTGGATAGGGCGGTGTGGAGAGACGCTATCCATGCGGACTTGCGGAGGACTTAATTTGACTCTCTTTAATTTCTTTGTTTGGTTTTTCTAACTTGTTCCAAAACTTTTCTTTACTTGGTGTTCAAAGTTCATATGTTTTTCACTAATTTTCAAACTTTTTATTTATTTTGATGACTTTCTAAAACTCCTTTCGAAAGTGTTTCAACATTTCTAAATGGTTCACAACGTTTTTGAAATGCTATGGCGCACAAGACGGTTACCGGATGACGATTCATGTTAGCCGACCCCAAATCATTTTGGGAATAAGGCTTGGATGATGATGATGATCTATTTTCCTGTTTTATGATGCATTTCAATGTCCTATTGTGGAGTTAACCCACCCTCCCACCCCATTCAGTACATACACAAATAGATTTTGAAATCAATTACACGCAGTCCAGGGAATCAATTCTCTGGCACAGAAAGATGTATAAATAATTGAGTAATTGAAGAGTATCCAGACCCCAAAGAATTGAGTGTAATGTGGGTTAATGCTTAACAGTTAAATGACTGATAGTAGAGAATAATAACCAACTGGAGTCTTCCTTTATGCAACTAGTTAGTTCATTCTGACGTTGTACTTACTGTGCATTCAGTACTCCTGTGAATTGTGATGATTGATTCCGTTCGAGTTTGTAATGTATCACATGTAGTTCTTGGTAGCTTTTTCGGAAATCTTTATCGCTAGTGCCATGTTTAAAATGTTTCAGCATTCTGACAGAATGATGAGGAGAATTGAAGTAGAAAAGTATGAAACTCATCCGATTAACCTCTTTTGTTTACCCTGAAGAGTGGGATAGATCAACGAGCATTTTTACTAGCCTATTGTAGTTTGATGGTTTTCTTTCACATTTTCCTTATATGATCTCCAAACTTTAAAAGATCTCCAAAACAGAACAGTGTTTCTAAATGAAGGCATGTGGTGAGATTCACTTGGCTTCTGTTTTCAGGGATAGACAAAGGATTGTATGCTCAAGAGTTTATTCACAATTGTGAGAAGCTAGCTAGAATGAGCCAGAATACTGGATTAAGCAGTTTTAAAGAGCTTCTCCAGAAGAGTGCTGCAATGACAGAATCCACTGGAGCAGCTAGAGTTTTAATTGCTCACATAGCTGATAAGGTGGATTTTCTACTTGGTTATTTACTTATTATTTGTCCTTACCTTTTGTGATCATTTGCAGTTCCCTATCCTAAACAGTTCTCCAAAATCTTTTCGAGGAAATATGTACCGCGGTAGTAGTTTTTTTCTAATTTTAGGAGTGCTTATTGCTAGACAATTGCCATTTAATAAAAATGAATATCGATCGTTTGGATTCTTTGGATTTCATGTGAAGATTGTGAACCTTATCTATGGAACATCATTGTCAATAACACTGATTTTTGCATGAACCCTAGGGAATGGATAGAGTGTTCGTCTTCACCTGTCGAATTTACTTGGACCAAAAGTCACTGCAGAAATGTTTTGTTCGCCCTTTCCACGTGTATTCAATGATGTCACTCAATGTGAAAAAGTTCCTTCATTCGTATCTACTATCTACTGAATCTGTTTTCGACCAGCATTGTCGGTGTGTATTGTACATGCGGAAAATTTTGTGAAAGTATTAAGTAGGTCATACAAAACTGTTAACTTCTGAATGCCAAAATAGATAAACGATAAGTGAAAGAGATAAAGCCATCAGGTGTTTTGAATTTCTTTCTTAATGTGTAATGTCTCTTAGGCCTTCAGTTTATGTTTCTTAATTTGATGTAGGTCCTCCACGTGGCGAATATTGGCGACTCAGGGTTTATCATAATCAGGGATGGGAGCGTCTTCAAGAAGTCCTCTCCTATGTTTCATGAATTCAATTTCCCTTACGCAATTAGCTCTGGTGACAATCCAGTGGAAGCTATAGAGGTGTGTTATACTGAAATAGTGTTACGTTTGTTTCTGATCGTGTCACTTTAGGTGCACTAGATTGATGGAAATTTGATGTAGGTATTTTTCTCCTTAACATTTCACTGGAGTTGTTCCACAATAAGCTGCTGATGTTTAATTTAATTGATCTTTTTTTCAGGAATACCATATCGAATTAGAAGATGGTGATGTTATTGTAACGGCAACTGATGGCCTTTTCGATAATCTATATGAACAAGAAATAGCTTCCTTGGTTTCCAAAAATTTGGAAGATGGAAAGACTCTGAAGGTGTGTTGCTCAAATTTTATATCCTGTTAGTTCGTTAGTCAGCTTTTATATTTGAGCAATCATCTTTCTTGTCAAACTCCGAAGGACGCACTACCAAATTTCAATTTCTGGTACCAATAGCCAATTCGACCACAAAACTATAGACTTGATTATTGAATCCTTCCTTTCAGCCTGATTGTTATCTATCAAAGATTAACTCCTCAACTGTTACCGTGTGTTAGTTCAACCCCCAGTCCAAAAAGAAAGACCTGTGTATCTCAGGTGGCTAATGCTAATTGTTTGGTAGATGAAGAAATTAGGTGGTTGAACTAGCAAAGTGCCAAAAAAATTGAATTCAACTAGTTTTGGTTTATAGTTTTTTGACAAAATCATATTACTGCTATTGAGTTTCTTCATACTTTTACGTGAAATTGGTAAAGCTATTAGATATGTGTGGTCGACAGAAGATGGTGCACATAAAATGGATGGTACTCAAATTGTGCACTTTCCAAGTAGGAACTCCGATCTTGTGCTAGGTGATCTAATGGATCATTGCCATGTGACTGTTAAATAGTATTGTGCACACCCCCTTATTAGAACCGTGTGTCAGCCAGGTCTCAATTGTCATGCTGTAACTGAAGTTCTGTATTTCTCAATAACTAAGAGACAATGAACAGTCATAAGGTGCTTGCACGTTCTTTTAAAATATGACAATAATTTTGGACCCTATGCGTAATCCTTTTCCAAACCTTCCTTACCTCATTGAAGGCAGGAGCCTTGAGGCTTGGTAATGTTGCACAATATGATAAAAAAATGTTCCTGATCTGAATTCGGTTTAATTTGAAAAGAAAGGAAATTATGCAGTTAACTTTCTATGACATCTCAAGCTGTAGTGCAGAAATTTGTAGGAGCATCCCGTTGTAGTTGTTCTGTTGTTGTACTGCTTAGCCCTGGCTTTTCCAGCTTGATCACTGAACTGGACGTTGGCTGTTTATGACTCACTTTCAATTCTATTTTTTTTTTTCTTCTTTATAGGACTTAGCAGAGCTCCTAGCTTTCAGAGCGCAAGAAGTAGGAACATCACCTCATGCAAGAACTCCATTTGCTGATGCCGCACAGGCAGCTGGACATACTGAATTCAATGGCGGCAAGTATGATCATGTGACTGTTATAGTGTCAGAAGTGCGGAAAGAATGAATCCTCTCCTCTGTTGCGCCTATTTGACTTTACCTGGTAATACCAGCTCTGGTGACGTTCAGCATGCGACTTGCCAGTGCCATTGTGAAAGCTGCCTGAAAAGAACGCCGTGACATGGTTACACAAAGGTGTACGAATACTGGTTAGTATTTACATGGCCACCACAGTAATCGATTCTGTATATACTCGTATATAGTAAGGCGATACCTTGTAATATGAAGAATTCAGTGCGCCCCTAGTTGATCCATGCTTTGATATTAGAATGGCCCAGCTACAACAGCAACTATTGTATCTATGACAATGATCATAACATCTACTGAGTGCAACTTTGCGTCACCACAACTGTTTCTTTTATCTGAGATGTTCTAGTACTTGTATAGTTTGCATTCAACTGCCTCTATGTTGAGTCTGCTTACAACGATCTCTTTTCGGGTTTCCCTGGCGTTACTATTTCTTTCAGCATCGTTTCCGCATAAGCTGCTTCATGTGCGGGTATCTGGGCTTAAGCCTAACCTGGACCGTTGTTCCGGGTGATTTAGATTTGTGTGGAATGAATTTCTTTTCCTTATAGCATTACGGAAAAAAGGGAGTGATTAATGGAATTAAGAACTTTGGGCAAATTTACTAAAGAATTGATTCGATTTATTCAGGAGATACGTGCATACGCGGTGCGCCCATGCCATGTGTCCAAACACGCAATGTGTTTGGTCGCAAATTATACCATGCTCTCGAACAACACTTAAATAAATTTACACTTAAATAGATTTAAATTTATTGTGAGGAGGACCCACCATTCTCCTTGTGTTCCCGGGAGCATGGTATAAGCACTGGTACTTGGTTGCTCATTTGCTCGGTGTTACTATTGTAATTTTGAATTTTTTTTTTCCCTTAAAGTTCAACTTTTTCAACAATAAATTACTTTGAAAACACGTCATAAAACCGTGAATTTAGAGATCCACGATTTTGGCAACTCAGCTTTCTGAAGAACAATAGTAGATTCAACCGTGTATGTGTTGGAACGGGGACCCGAGAGAAAGGAGCTTAATCAATGGGAATCAAACGGGCAGCCGCATGCTTAGCTGGGCCATGAATGAGGGAGTTAGTCCCAACTTTGGATCACAAGGACATGAGGAAAGTCGAATGAGATTTGCAACTTTCAATCATTATGGACCATTTTTAGCAACGTCCAACACCTGGTACACTTTTGATACTTATTAGGAGTATTCAACATTTCAACCGTGTTAAAGTTATTGGACGAGAGCATCATTTTCTCATGCCGCATCCCTGCTTTCCCATTAACAAAGTTCAAAAGTTGCAGTGAATTACAACTTCATCCCAAAAAGTTTCATGTAAAAGTCCATGCCTGTAAGGCTCGTATACCTAATCCGGTCCTGTGAAGCGGATTCGGAGTCTCGTTGGATAGTGAGTAATGTAATCGATCGATCTAGGGCTGAGCATCGGTACAGGACCGGATTGAGGTCCGGAAAAATGCAGATCGAGAACCGGACCGAATTGAACTCGGTCCGGATCGAGACCAGACTGTTCGGTTCGATCCGGTTTTCGGTACGGATTGAATTTCTACTCTCCCCTAGATCGATCCCATAACAACTTGTAAATGACACTGGTAAATGTAGTTGTTTTGCTAGTAGGTAACTCTTTGACTAGCAACATAGTAACTGTTTTTGTAGCAGGTTGCCGCTAATTGTGTTTCTTACAGTTTCTTGATAAGCTAGCGATTGATTCTAAATTACATGTCCGGCAAACTTAGTTGTTGAAGTATAAAAAATTACGACAAAATGACAATGAAATAAAACTAAAATCCAAGGGCATATGTGGGAGGAAAAATATGGAATGCTAATTCCAATCATGGAATGTAGCTTTGAGTAGCATTCCACAATCAAATGCTACAATGTCAAATGTGCATATTAGCATTACGATGTATTCAAAATGCTACATTCTACTTTCTAGTGTACTACCTATCAAAGGTATAATCTAACTCAAAATTAACCTGAGCGTGAGCAAAATGTAACTTAATACAGATTCAACGCGACGTTTAACTAACCTTATAGACTGATAACATGAAACATAAAAGTACTCCCTCAATTTCATTAAGTTTTTTGCATTTGGTTTGAATTCCTCCAACATATTTAAACCAAATATAAAGAATATAATAAAATGAAGGGAGTATAAAACATAAACAATTTGACTCAAAAATCAAAAACGCGGACCACCAAGGGCCAACTCTGAGTAACAAAAAAAAAAAAAAAAAACAAAAAAAAAAGAATACTGGTATTGCACTGCTTTAGAAGTTCTATTGCTCTCCTAGTTTTTCAACAAGTGCGCCATACAAATCCAAAAACAAATGGAAGAGTATACTCCACTCATTTGTACAAAATAAAATTAGGATTTGAGCAGATGACTCATCTTAGAATTTCATAAAGCCAGATATCCCGGGTCTCCCCTTCAAGACCACCATTCCGTTACACTTCCAAGTCTTCCAACACACCCGAACCTCCACCAGCTTGACCAGACATATTTTTCAATCCCCAATCAATCTCTGCTTCTACCACACGTCCGTCATTCCAAATCAATTTCATTCTGTATCTTCTTAATTATGCTATTGTATTCTCTATTCTTCTCCATACCATATACGTTCAAATATATTTCACAACGACATCTAAAGTCTAAACCAAACAGAAAAATTATTCATTTGATACTAGTGACAAACATAAACTATAATAACATTCTTTTTAACTCGCAGTCAACAAAGTTCGAAAAATTCTATGTCCACGTAATTTTATCTGCTCATCATTTCACAAGCTACAAGAGAATAATAGGCCCTATCGGATCAAGCTCCGTAGTGAAACAATATTATTATAAAGGATATTTGGATCATCTTACAGAATGATCATAGTTTTTGGAGGCTTGAGTTCAATTTGATGTTATGGCAATTTCAATACTTATTATTGTAGATGCCATATGACAAATTATTATTCCTTCCGTTCGCCTATAAACCTCCTACTCCCTATTATGGGTTGTTCATTTTTAAACTTTCTAATTAAAATATTTCCTTATTTGTACATATAAATACCAAAAACCGCTACTCTATTAATTTATTTACTGAAAATGCAAGTGAGACAAACTCCAATATGTAATTTTTCAAGTGACCTTAATAAAACTCATTCTTTTTTCTACTTTTCTTAAAAAATTATATTCCGTCCATACACGTTTTATAGGCGAACAAATAGAGTAACACTCCGTCCCAATTTAAACTTCCCATGAAATTTAAAATCCTCTCACGTAATACTATTTCATGGAAAGTTTAATTTAAAACGGGGACGGTATACGAGTAGATGAATATCTTTTCCAAAAATTAGAAAAACTATGTGTCACTTGTGCATTCAACCTTACCAAACTCAGTCTCAGATTCCCACTTAAAAAAATTCAAAGCATTTACTCCCTTACCTGTCGTCATCATCATAATCATTCCTCCACAAAAAAGCGCACTTTCATCATTTCCCCCGATGCTCGCCACGTGTCCTTCCAACTTTACCAATTTACACCCCTCTATTTCTACATAAATAATTGCCACACCCCTCACTCACTCACTCACTCCCTCTCTCTCTCCCACTCCCACTCCCACTTTCACACACTCTCATCTCTCCCTCCCCCAAAAGACCCAAAACCCTTTAAAATAAATAACAATAAAAAAATAGAGAACCAGAAGATGGCGGTGAGGGCGGCGGCGATACTAGCATTGGCGGTGGTGTTCGCGGCGGCGGCGATAACAGCAGAGGGAGGACACAAGGCGGCGGCACCAGTAGACTGTTCAAGCGTGGTAATGGGAATGGCGGATTGCCTGTCATACGTAAGCAACGGTAGCACCACGGAGACGCCAGAGGGAAACTGCTGCCCAGGTCTTAAGGAAGCCTTGAAAACTAACCCTGCCTGTCTCTGCCAAGCTTTTCAACAAAGTGCTCAAATCGGCGTCGTATTGAATGACACTAAAGCCCTCGCTCTCCCTGCCGCATGTGGCGTCCACGCTCCCTCCGCCACCAAATGCACCTGTTCGTCTCCTCTCCTTCTTTCTTTCTCTCTCCTCTCTCCCTCACCTTTTTATTTGTTTTCTTAGGGTTTTTGAGATGAAATGTTAGGACCGTCTTATCCAAGTTTTTTTTCCGTTGCGACTTTATTTGATTTGAGTGTGTATATACTAATTTGTTTTTGTTTATGTTGTGGTTGGATTGGATTACAATTTACAGTGGGCGTATCTCCAGCAGCTGCTCCATGTACGTTACAATTTCTGTCTTTCTACCATTCGTGTCATTTGTTGTTTCTTGCGATTTATCTTTATGTTTATTGATTTGTGCTCCCCCCCCCCCACCTTTGTTTTTTCATTTGATATTATTATTTGTAATAACGATCGGTAATAAATGAAAATAACGTAGCTTCCGATTCAAAGATATTTTCCCCGTTTCTTTTTGCAGTTTGGAGGTGTCATGTTGGGAGCTAATTTTAGACCAACTTATTATTGGGAGACTACTAAATATTTTATTCTGCGTTGCAATCTATCAAAACTACTTGCTATAAAACGAAACAGGAAAATATTTTTGAATGGGAGAGCGAGTATATGATTTGTTGTGGAATACTCAGCATTTCCGCAATGTTGTGGTCACATGTTGTACGGCCTTGAATAAATCTGGCTGCTAGTGATGAATTGAGAATGTCGTTTTGCTGAATTATTTGGTGTTTGCTTTTTGTGGGTTTATAAAAACGGCACGAAGTTTTGTCGTTTTGGAATGTTTGGCCAATTTGGTGAATTTATGTATTCATCTGTGATTTCGGATGGATCGGTAAACAGATCAGAATTATAATGGAGTACTATTCTTCTTGCTTTTGATTTTGACCTTTACTTATTATTAAAAGAATGGCGAATATTTGTCAAGTGGGCCCCACCGCTCTGCTGAGGTTTCGGCTCTTCGTGATACCGTCTCAAAATAAGTTATTGCGATACCAACTCGATTGTTACACAATTGATAGTGCCTAGTTGCCTTTGCTTATCTTGTAGTATCCAGGACTGGTTCACACTTATTCTTAATTTGTTCTGGATACGACATGTTCTTTACACTGGTTGATTGCTTGCATGCATATGTTGTAATCTTATAGTTCTTTGTGTGTTGTTTGTAGCTGGTGCTGTGGTTGCTCCGGCTGGTTCTGTTGTGGCTCCTGCAGGCGCTCCATCTTCGTCAATTGCCTATGCTCCTTCATCTGGTAGTGACGCCAGTGAAATGTCACCAGCGGGAGCTCCATCAAAAACTAGTGCTTCATCTTCCATCAGCGTCTCTGTCAACTTGATCGTTGCTGGTATAGCGGCAGCCTTGTTCACTAGCTTCCGAGGTTGATTTCGAGTACTAGTCTTTTGTAGTGCGACTACATTCTGAAGGCCTCTCCTTGATTAGCATGATGAGATGGTTTTGCATATCCTACTTACTATTTTAATATCACACCACCATTTTTCTGTGATGAATTTTTTTAACTTTTATTATCGGATTTCTTGTTTAGTATAGCTGGTGTTTATGTTCTCCGAGTCCTGTCACAGACCTTTCTAGTCTGTTTGTTAATGAGTTATATGATCCTTCGGTTGATTGTTTATATACTTTCTAGTATCGTTGTGAATCTGTGGTAATACTAATCACTTCTTCAACACGTTTTGTGAAAAAACAAACAACTCAAGCTCAGCCTCAAGCGTTTTGGGGCGGATCTTCCATGGAGTTCCTACAACTCACCCGGAACCATTGTATTTTCATATGGTTCTCTGTAGCGCACAGTATCTGCTACAAACATGTACGTGTGTTGTGTGGTTCCGAAATAGAAATGGTGTCGTGTCGTTTTGGAAGTAGAAACAATGTTATGTTCGCTTAGAGGGAAATTTTGATGCAACTTCTATGGCCAAATTGGCAATCTGCCATTCGTATAATTGTACAAAGAAGTAAAAGTTGAAGGATGTAGGCATGTAACTATGCAATGGAGTACAAACAACAAAGTATGTTAAAATGTTGGAAAATTGTTTGTTCAAAATTGAAAAGTTACAACAAAATGAAATTACAAAGGACCTTAATTTGCAAGAAGTAGAATGACTTGTAATGTCGTAAGTATCATGTAAATAAACGTGAGAATGTTCTTTTTTTTTGGTAGAAAGGAGCAGCATAGCTGGTATGAGGATTTGAACCCGGGACAACCTTCAGGCAGGTTGAGTTTCTAACCACTAGGCCAACCTTAATCCTCATAAACGTGTGAGAATGTACATGTTCATTTCCCCATTATGAAAGATCATATGAATGGTTCCGTTTATCTTCACTTTAATATCACCGAGGTTAGACCTTTTTTTTTCTTCGAGAAAAATATATTCTGGTTTCCCCAAAAAAGCTACTCCAATACTAATAAATAATAATCATTAAAAAAACGATTTACGAGCCACTTTCAATTTATGGACGTGTAAAAATTGTAATTATAGGGAATAGTCTTTAAATGATCAACTAACCGTTCATTTGTTCCTAAAAAAAGAACAAGAAAAAAAAAAACGGAAAATGCACGTGGTACCCCTGTACTTTGGGGGTTTGTACACGGTACCCCTATACTTCAACTTAGTGCACACGGTACCCCATACTCTCTCTGTTTGGGGGTTCTCGTACTAATAATCAATCAAAAAACGATCTATGAGCCCCTTTCAATTTATGGACGTGTCAAAATTGTAATTATAGGGAATGGTCTTTAATGATCAACTAAGTGACTAACCCTTGATTTGTTCCTAAAAAAAAAAACAAGAAAAAAAAACCCCTTGATTTGGGGGCAGATAACCAGAGAAGCCTGGGAACATTTGAAAAACTGAGGGTCCAATTTCTCTGTTTCCAGCCCAGCCCCTCAGTCAACATGATGCTTTTGTGGACAATGGCCAACTAATCTGGAGCTCCGATTCATGCATTTTCGGGTTTTCCTGCTCATATTCATGTAAGTCCCCAACAAATTTGGAGCTTTATGCTCCCTCCATTCAACTCCACTCTTCCTAACATTATTCGACACGCACTTTATGGCGCGGTTTTCTCTATGTTAGAGATTACGTAAAATTCCAAAAATTTTAGACAAATAGGATTTAATGTCAATAGTGATTTTCACAAAATTTTAGAATTTTATGTAATATCAAACATAGGTAGAATCGCATCTTAAAGTGCGTGCTGAAAAGTGATAGGAAGAGTGGACTTGAATGTAGGGAGTATAATTTAGTCTTTATTTTGAAATGTCACTTTTATCATCAAAGCTTAAGTACTGTTATTAGCACAAGAATTAATCAGCTTAACTAAAAGGTTTCGAGTTCGATCCCTAGAGATGTAGCTAGTAGCTAGCCGATAGGTAAGGCCGTAAGTCCGTAACGTAAGGGACGTTTTGTCGCCTTATGTGATTTTACCCGACTCTTATCCGGACTAAATTGAATGGGGCAAACCTAAAGAATGAAGAGATGACAACATATGATATCTTCTGTCATACAATCTATTAAAATAAGCACAAACGGATACGGCAAACTTAACAAATTCTAGCTAGAATAATAATGTGATACCCTCCGGAAACACGATGAGCGTTGGCCATTGGTATCCCAAGTACAGATTGCTAGAATAATAATTTCTGGCTTTTGTTTTAAGATTTTCATCGTACTGTATGATCAAAGTGGTTGTTGGACCATTATATTGGGCATTTCGCATTTGTATAGCTTATTGAATTATGTACGTTGTCGTATTCATGAGCATTTGGTTTAGTTGGCATGAAGCTCGCGCTTACCCTGCTTAGTTAAAGATTTAAAGGCGTCTTGCTTGAAGCTCTGGGAAAATAGTCGAGGGAAAGCTTTGTCGTCCTATGTAGCTTTCCCTCTGATTCCTGACTAAATGGGATGATACAAATCATAAATCTCTATGCGTGGACTTTCTTGCAGGAGGGTGTGAGAATAGTGCACCTCTTGTTTCTTTTGATAATGTTTTTGGTAGTTAGAATATGACAGGTACATGTGTGTGCATGTGGTTAATGAGCTAGTCAAGCTCATAATGAGAGAGACACGCTGATATATTTGGAAGTGTGTGTGGTTGACCCCCTGAGATTTATCTGCTCTTTTCATTTGAACCTCTGCAAAAACAAAAACAGATTCAACAGAATGGCCACTGGAATAGTGATAACTGTTGCTGAGAAGTTGTTTTGTGTACTCAGAAGTGAGGAGCTGAAACAAGTGTGTTCCATGTTAGGGTATGAATCGCAACTTGATGAGCTTGCGTGCACAGTGGAAATGATCAAGGCTGTCCTGCTTGACGCGGGTTCTATGCACCAGGAGCTCTCCTGTGAAGGCCGAGAGTATATAGAAAGTCTCAAGGATGCTGTTTACGATGTCGATGATGTGATGGATGACTTCAACACTATGGTTCGGAAAATGAATGAGAAACAAGGTGGTAAGCGGCTTAAGAAGGTACGCCGTTTTTTCTCTCGTTCCAACCAGTTGCTTGTTGCTTTCAATATGTCTCAAGAGATTAAGAAGCTTAGAAACAAGTTGGATAATATTGCGAAAGATCGTCAACAGTTTGGGTTTGGTAATGTGCACATACCTGTCAAGAAGAGAGAGGAAACGGGTTCTTATGTGAGTGAAAAGAGCATTATTGGGAGAGAGGCTGACAAGGGGGTTATTGTAGGTCTCTTGACAAGGGATTTTCATTCAGATGATGTTCATAATAATGTTTCTTTTGTGAGTATTGTGGGGATTGGTGGGATGGGTAAGACTGCTCTTGCACAACTTGTGTATAACGATGACGTGATTGATAAGGCGTTTGATCTTAAGTTGTGGATTTGTGTCTCTAATGAATTTGGTATGGACCAAATCTTTGCTAAGATTTTAGGAAGAGACGACATGGGTAGGGTGGAAGGAATGCAAAGAGATGTCCAGAAATTGATAGAAGGGAAGAAGTATTTGCTTGTACTAGACGATGTTTGGAGTGAGAGTCGCGATGAATGGGAAAAATTGAGGGCATTTTTCGATTTAGGGGACAAGGGAAGTAGACTTATGGTAACAACTCGCTCAAAAAAGGTGGCAAGAGCTATAGGGAGTGATCCAATGTATGAGCTGCCAGGTTTATCAGATGAGAGCTCTTGGAGTTTATTCAAGAGAATTGCCTTCAATGGAGGGAAGGAACCAGATGGCAGGGAGCTCATAGACATTGGCAAAGATATTTTGAAAAAATGCGCCAATGTCCCTCTGTCCATAAGAGTGATAGCTAGCATGTTGTATGATCAAGATATAAGGAAATGGGAATCATTTAGGAGTCTTGACTTAAAGAAGATGAGACAAAGCCAGGATGACCAACATGAGGATGGTATAATGCCAATATTGAAGTTTAGTTACTATCATCTTAGTGCTCCATTGAAGAGTTGTTTTAGTTATTGTTCTCTCTACGAGAAGGATCATATCATAAGCAAAGAGGATTTGGTCGGTTTGTGGTTGGCGCAAGGCTGTCTTGATTCACTACGAGAAAGTCAGAGTCCTGAAGATCTTGGCGAGGAGTACTTTCTAACATTATTGCATAGATGTTTTTTCCAAGAAGCTAAGGAGGACGAATATGGTGGGATTTCTTCCTGTAAAATGCATGATTTAATTCATGACCTTGCACTAGAAGTAGCTGGAAAGGAGTCCCGAATATTGGATTCTAGTGGAAGCCATTTTGGCAAGAGGACTCGTCATATATTTGTTGATTATTCTTGTCGCATACTGCATAATCCAAGTAATGAGTTAGGCGAGGTGAAGACCATTCGTACGTTTTCCCAAACGTTTCCTTCTTTAGTCACTGATTCAAATCTGTCATCAATAATTCCAAGTTTTAGGCGTTTAAGGGTTCTAAAGTTGACACTCTTGAGAATGAATATGGCGCCGACTTCATTTGCTCATCTATCACATTTGAGACAACTTGATCTATCTAGCAATCAGCAAATGGAGGTGCTTCCGAGATCAATTACCAAGCTCTATAATTTGCAATCTTTGAAACTGCATGGCTGCATCAAGCTCAGAGAGCTGCCAAAGGACTTATCAGAATTGGTCAATCTGAGGCACTTGGATATCAGCCTTTGTCATGCATTAACTCATATGCCTGCAAAGATGGATGGTTTGACATGTCTTCACACGCTAACAATGTTTGTTGTCGGTAGGCCAAGTTCCAAGAATGGTCAAACAGGAAGGGTTTCTGACCTTGAACCTCTCCATAACCTTAGTGGGCATCTGAAAATACATCTCAAAAGTGACTCAACTTCTGATGCCATAAATGCTGGAAAAGGTGCATATTTGAAAAATAAGGTACGTCTCCAAGCTCTAGAAATAGAATGGGAAAGATACTATGCAATGCGTGGAGTTGTGGGAAATTGCAGCCAAGGCGACTCTGATGAAGCAATGTTTGAGTGCCTTGAACCTCATAAACATCTTAAAGGAATTGAGATGAGGGGCTACAAAGGCATCAAATTGCCAATTTGGGCAGCAAATCTGGCAACTTCTCTCCCTTGCCTTGTGAAAATCTCTTTGTGGAGTTTCCATGGATTGCAGCATCTACCGTCATTGAGCCGACTCCGTCATTTAAAATATCTTGTACTTGCCCAGATGCATAGTTTGGAGTATGTAGCATCTAAATCTAGGTCTACCGTCACAGAGTCCATCTTTTTTCCTTCTCTTGAGAAACTGGATGTGATGTATATGCCAAACTTAAAGGGATGGTGGAGAAAGCACCTAGGGACAGAAACAGGTGGTCATGTAGTTGATGGCACTAGCTGCAGGGAACAATCTTTAATTCAGCCATTTCCTTGTCTACGTACATTGGTTATAGAAGATTGCCCAAACATGATAATTTTCCCTTGTTGCCCACATGTGAAAAAGTTGAGACTGCGTAAATTTAACCAATCTCTTACATTTTCTAGGGAGAGAAGGCTCTCATATACTAGCAGCTTTAGCAGCAGCACCAGCACTAGCACTAGCACTAGCACCTTGTCTTCCAACTTGATCTTCCCTGATATGTCAGATAACGAGGATGATGCAAGGAATGATCACATCTTAGCTCTGGAGAAGCTAGAGATAGATGATGTTAAGTTTCTAAGTTCTGATCTTGGGAAGTCAGTCCAAAGCATTGGTGAACTGACTATAAAATTATTTAGCCAGGAGAGTATGTCGGCAGTTGCAGAGTGGTACCGAAGGCACTCTTCTTCCCTTCGCAAACTAGAGATCTGCAATTGCGAAAACCTAAAGAGTCTCACTGGAGGGGGCATAAATTATCTCACCAGTCTACAGTACCTTGAAATCAGGGTTTGCGATAACCTTGAGTTGGCAGATGAGGATGTAGAGCCATGGAAATCGCTTCACAATCTCTCTTCCTTGCATTTATTATATCTTCCAAAGGTGGTAAATTTGCCGAAGGGACTTCGATACTTGAGTGCGCTGCAAACCATCAATATTGTTGATTGTCAAATGGAAGCCCTGCCAGAATGGCTTCACTGCCTCACTTCGTTGCGAAGACTTTATATCCAGCATTGCCCCCGACTGAAAGCATTGCCAGAAGCCTTACGCCATCTTCCTTCACTGAGAAAAATACAGATATACAATTGTAAAGGGCTGACAACAAGATGCAGAAAACCAGATGGTGAAGACTGGCCCAAAATAGGCCACATCCCAAGGGTACGTGTTGAAGAATCTACCTGGTAAGGAACTGTGAGAATTAATGAATTTATTGCTGTTGAAAACATCAGCTTGGCTGTTTGTATAATCTATATTGTTGCTAGATCTTAACTGTCATCAAATCGACAAATAGTATGCCTGTAATTTTTTTACTAATTGAGGTTCATATCTTTCTGACAAGGCCAAGGATTCATGTATTTTCCTCATTTGATTTGATGTAGGCCTTTCGAAACTGCAAAGTTTTCGACCCTCAGTTGCGATTAATACAAGATGGAAACCAAATGTCTTGCGAACTCGTCAGCCTCAGCCTATCAGGATTCAGGGGTAACAGGCTTTAAAAGCATCCTTATTGTATACAATTCTAATGCTTCATTGGCTTTTTTCACAAGTGACAAGTATGAATCATATTCAATGTTGACAGGGTAAGGGGTTTTTTACCTTGAAGTTTCAAGTGGAATTGGTGCGCTGTCTTCAACATGCATCTTACAAGTTGCTTAACTCTCAACGATCAGCACCAATGTTCGCCACTTTAGGAACTGAATCAGCAGCTTTAGTCATCACACTGTTGACACTCCAGGTATAGGATTAGAAATCGTAAACTATTGTATTGCTTGGACATTTGACTTAAATTTTCAAGGCATGTAAGAATCTAATTATGACGCCTGCGTACTATGAAGGAGTATCATATACTTAACTAGTGTTCTTAGAAATTATCAGAAATCTACTGATGTTGTGGTCATTTCCAAGATAGTTGATTAAAATTGTATGGATCTGCTCTACCCTGATTCAGCTTTCAGTGTTAATATCTGTGCATTGATATACAAGTAAAAGTTGCCAGTTACAACCTTTGCTCAGCTATACTCCGTATCTCTTATATTTTAGAAATTTTGGAACACCGGCTGCTGCATTAACTTTTAATAAGGAAACAGATCATTCTTGATTCTTTTCCACTGATTTTAGCTTTAGTAAATTGCTCATATAATGCTCACATGTAATATCTTGTAATTTATTATCTTTGCATATTCTTTCACCTTGATTTTGCCCTGGACAGAATTAAGGTTTAAAAACGGGTGGTTTTGCTGCACTGGGGTATCACACATATCTAGTTGTCTTGGCTCTGTGCTTGGTTCATTCTGCAAATATCATATGATCTGACAAGCAAGTTTGATCAGCTACATTGTTTATCTGTCAGGTATATAATCTCCAATTGTGATCACAATCTGAGTGGGGCTGATTGTGCTGACTTAAAGAGGATCGGAGATGAATGTAAAGATCCAATGAAGTGAAGAGCGTACCAATAATGTTGAAGGTACATCCCTTCATCATGTACATCAGTACATATATGACTTGCAAGAACTATGTGCTTTCTACTCAGATCAAGGTGTTTGAATTTGGAGCAGCCAGCCTAATCTTTGAGATAGTTCAGAATGCTAAAGACTACCGGATGTTGTTGGGGGTGGAGATAGCAGCACATAGGCACATAGCCCTAAGCGAGGTTCCATCAATTCGTTTGAAGAAGTGAGAAGTTGCCCCCTTGAATTGTAATCATGAATGTTCCATTACATCTACATCCTATGATGTGGGACTATCGAATAGCTAGACTAACTCACACCTGTAACAAATCTTACAATACATGTTGCTGAAGTTAAGTAGAAGTATCTTAGTGTAGAAAGCTCCAAAAATCACTCTTCCTGTCTGCAAATTTCATTTGAAAGCCAAATTATAAAAATTTGGTCACCATATAAATAGTAGGCCAGGGACAGGGTTACTACTTTGTCTTTGGTGACCAAGCAAATTTCTGTTTTTTTTTTTTGTTTAAGAAGAAATCTAATGTGTTTGGTGAAAGCCAACTAGTTACTACTTTGTCTAATTGTCTTCGAATGCAATTGTTTCTTGTAAATGAAAACCTGCGTACAATGATCGCGTACATACATTCTTCGGGTGAACCCTGGTACAGGATTACATACATTCCATCTTCAGGTGAGCCTTAGCTTGTATCAGTCTTACAGGATTAAATGTAGGATACATGTGTATTTACCCGCTTAAGCAATGCACAAGTACTGTCCCGGACTCCCGGTATTTAGTCGGGAACTCAGATGCCAATATTTGCAGTCACTGTACACCATATGAAGATTGAAGGGTTCATAACTTCATTACTTTCAGTCAGCTGGGTAGAATGACTGAAATCGAGTACGTTATTCTTGTTCAAGCATGAATGGCTTCACTTAACACAGAATTTAACAGTATATAACAGAAACAGTTTCCAAACAATAAAAGAATTTTCATTGCATCAAAATGTGCTGTTTTACAAGGACAATAGTAGGCAAGTCTGAGGACCAAAACGACACTCTCTCTCAGAGTATATGCCATGATATCAAACTTTCTTCGGAAACAAGATCAAAACCGAATTAAGGGAAAAGGATGGCTGTAAGCCAGCCATTTAAAAGCATCAGTTTGGTACAATGAAATCAACAGGTAATTTTTACAAATGATGGTAAGGCAATTGTCTGTTGCTTCTTCACCATATTGAACTTCCAGATGATCACACTTCGCGAACAATCAAACACTGTCAGGTTAAATGTAATCTTGTGAGACTCAAAAATATTAAGCGTCTTCTTGCAACTTCTTTCTACAAGCTCGAACAGCATCTCCAACTGTAAGGTACATCTTGTTTTGTCCAATGACATCTACAAACTTAGAATCGTGCAGTTTGGTCATAAGAATGGGTCCTGGATTTGCCAAAATAAGCTGTTCCAGAGCAAGATAAGTAATGTCAGAATTAGCATTGGAAGGATTTTTCTTCATAAGAGCTGTGAACCAGCAAAATTAACAGTGACAGGAAAATGTCTCATGTCTGCACAAAATTCTCATAAACTTAGTTCTGAACTTCTACCTCAATGTCTCTCTTTACGAGACTCTTATGCAAGTCTTCTAAGGCATGGATACCGCTAGTGTCAATGTCAATCACGGCTGCAACCAAAGAAAAACAGCCAAAAAGAAACAGTTTACAGTGAGAACTGCTACATTTTATTCGCTCTAATACAGCAGAATAAGGACTGAAAAGGTCAGATGATGTCATACGTGACATGTCAACAATGACATGATGAATCTTAGGGAGGTGGCTTTTGTTGTTCAATTCTTCTTCATCAGTGACCCATCTCAAAATCCTGCAAAGCAATAACTTTTGTCACTTAGGAAACAATGTAATTGAATTCGCGTTCTTTTCCTAATGCTCAATAGGATGTGGTAGAACTTCATGGAAGCACCAATACAAAGCATAAGAATGAAGCCTTTACGAATGTCATTTTTTCCAGACATAGGGTAATCTAGCGGTTTTCAAATCTATTGAGATAAACCATCAGAAATAAAGGTGTAAATTTTCATAGAAAGTATCTGTACCTGTCTTTTATATAGTTAGAATTTGAAAAGTAGATTGAAGAATCAACCCGAACAATGAGTGCACCAGGGACTGTTGTAGCTGCTGGGTACTGCTCAACATTACGATAAATTGTAGTTCCAGGAAGGTTTCCGAGCAATGCCACCCTTGGCCTTGTTACCTGCAACAGAATTTTTGCGAAGGAAATGCAAACCTGGTGCAGCATAACAAACAGTTAAGAAGACTATATGATGGAAAAGATAGAGATCTAAAAGCAGAGAAATATTTCAAGTTCCTACCGCGATCAAAATGCCTATCTCAACAGAGACAAAGACCACTCCAAAGAATGCACCCATACAAGCAATGAAGTCAAATTTATCAATTTTCCAAATGAGTTTTACTGCCTCAATGTCGACCAGGGAAACGACAGCAGAAATAATGATGGATGCAAGAATGGCATTTGGAATGAACTTAAAGAGTGGTGTGATGAGCTCCAAAGTTAACAGAACGATGATAGACATGACTATGTTGGAAACTGCTGTCTGACAACCAGCCATGTAATTCACTGCAGACCTAGAGAACGATCCTGCAATGTGACCAGCGCAATAAATCACACAAATGCTTTTGATATAGAAAACGAAACAAGAAAAATGACTCAGGTGCTGCAGCAAGCACAAAATGAGATCTTTACCAGTAGCAACATAGCAAGATGTCATAGAACCAACAATGTTCATGCTTCCTAGAGCTAACATTTCTCTGTTACCGTCAAGGGAATAGTCTTTTAAAGCAGCAAATGTTCTTCCGATAGCCACTGCTTCCTGCAATAGTCGATCAGAAATTCCAAGTCCCTTAAAATTCATAAATGTACCTTTTTCTGAACGACTTGAAACAGAAGCAACAGTAATTATTTTGTTACCGTGAGTCCAATAACACCGGCAATGGCTCCAATTCTGAACCCTTTCACAAGATTAGGACCAGTGAAAAATATCTTATGAAGAGATGGGGGGTTGATGCCCTTCTCAATATGTTTCACCTGCATATATATCATTCATCATACACATCAGTTACTCACAACAATATAATCGACAAGCCTTGGTCACGAAATGATCTAGGGTCCGGTAATTAAACAATAAACGGAATGAACCACAGCTCAATGCTTGTTGACACTTACAATTTGAACCCCCTTCTTGTCTGCACGCGTGAGATACACAAGAAGGGTAGACAATATGACACAGAATAGGGGAGCAATTGCAGGAATCCAAAACAGTTTCTTCTGTTTCTTGCCCTGTTGTAGAAGACAGGAATTAAGCACAAGGAAAAATTTCACCAGAAAAATAAAAAGGTCTAAGAATTACAGTACAACAAATATAATGATTGCAGAAGTAAATCAGATTGTATCAGAGATCTTACAATGTACTTGGTAACCAAGAGGAAGGCCAAGAATGATACGCCTATAGCTATTGTCTGCCCGTTCCACTGATCACACGAAATAGGAGGTAAGAACTAAGAACTACCATCAGAAAGCTGCAAATATAGATTGGAAACAGAAAAGGCGAAAGGGCTTACTCCATGATGTGCTTGACTAAAAACTGAAGATAAAACTGATACTATATCAGTCTTTTTAGTGAACTTCTTTATCCCTAGCAAGCCTTTCAGCTGCTGAAGACCGATAGTAATAGCCGCGCCAGCCATGAACCCAACAGTTGCAGCATGTGACAGAAAGTCTATCAAGAAGCCCAATCTAAAACCAAATTAATAGATTATTAGTCCACTATATCGAATTTCAGACTACTTAACTCATGGAACCTGTCTCATAATAGCCGAAAATGAAGATTATAGTTACATGTCCAGCATAGATACTGTTAGTGGATAGAATATGAAGATTCTGGAGTCTAGGGCTAGGGTTATTTCGAGTCAGTTTGAATTATAAATACCAACTATGTTATCAATTATAACCAAGGGAATTATTCAGTATTCTACAGATATTTTAGGAAATATAAGGAGTCTGAGCAACATAGATTAAAGGGCAATTAGTACTTTACACCAAAAAATTATACCTGAAAAAGCCGAGTGTTGCCTGGGTGATGCCAGCAAAGAATGTAGCAGTAAACGCAAGACTGAGATATTCCTGCGGATTTGTGTCAGGATCAATCTCAGCTTGAAGAAGAGTACCCAACAGAAGAGAGACGACAGCCACTGGACCGATAGCTATATCTCTCGAGCTTCCCATGAAAGCGTATATAAGTGGTGGAACAAAGCTAGAGTCTGAACCATATCAAAATTTAACTTACATTAATATGATGCTTAGAAAAAACATATTACAAATTATATGTACAGAATCACGCAAAACTTACATAGTCCATACTGAGGAGGTAGATAAGCTAGCTTGGCATAGGCAATGTCCTGTAAAGGAAAACAAAACAACAAATGTCACACTGATACGAAAACATCAGAAATATTCGCATAAAAGGGGGTCAGATGTATGCAAACTTACATGGTAGTAAAAATATAAGACGAGTACAGTGCATATAACATGAACGTAAAAATTTGAGAAATTCTTAGTTACCTGAGGTATGCAAAGACTTGCAATGGTAACTCCAGCAATAAGATCACTCTTAAATTTACTGAGACTGTAATTCCTTCCCCATTCGAAAATAGGAAAAACAGCCTCTAGACCGAGGAGCAACCTCTTAGAAGCAGGCTGACCCTTAAAATTACGCAAAGGGTCATCATGGAAAAAGGTCTCCTTGATAGTGGCAGTAATATCCTTCAAAATGTTCTTCTCAGGCCTTCCAACACTATGGCGTTCCGGCAATGACTCATTTCGACGTGACGAGTTTACATTAGCAATGTCTAGCTTATTTTCGTCATCTATACGACGACTCATTTTCACCTTTTAGCTACGATTTCACCTCTCTTTGATAAGACCCTTCAATAAAAGTCGGACAACGAATAATTTTAAAATACTCGAATGTGATTTATAAACTTTTACACTAGTTTTAATTAGCTTTAAGTGTTGATGAACACATAAATGAGACACTCATGTATATATATATGTGTGCATGTGTAGCTTAAACACTACTCTACATAACTATCACTAAAACTGTACCTAGATCATAAGCAATCCAGGTTCAACACTGACTACTTCACGTATAAAAATCAGAAATGAATCTTCTTAAACCAATTAAGGCTATAAATTATTCACATTTAAATTGTTGACTTTTCTTCACAATTATGTAATCTAATTGACTTTTTTTCTGGCTTAGATGCAAGAGGACAGTTGCCACGTCAGTGGACAGGTGAATGTCATTAAAAGCCATCACATTATCACCCATTGGGATTGCAACGTAACTCCTAGGTTACACTTACAAATTTACAATAGTAGACATGAATCGTGATAACTACCTCACTTTGTGGTCCCCACATATGATCTTCTTATGAAATGTTGTTGATCATCAACAATCTTTTTTAGTCATCACAAATTAAGACACCCTAGTTAGATAGAGTTCCGATGACTTTAAAATTAGATGGTCGGTTTAATGTCTCAATCGATTGAGCTCCATATATTATTCGAGTATGATTAAAAACCCTCGATAGTAAAGTTTCAACTAAAATGTATTTATAAGGTCTTGACCATTTAGTCTTTTATCGAAACCCTTATAAAGTCGTAATGGTATAAAACAGTTTTATCCTAAACTTTTTAATGTAAATTAGGTATACAAAAAGTCCATAATAAAAGGGAAAGCTTTGGAATATTCAACTTTACCTAAAAAAGGGTGAGAATAGGCTGGGGCTTTTGGGCAGCAACACGTGTGTTACAAAATAATCTCAAACTTGAAAAAGCAAAACTTTGTTGTATGCAGAGCAAAATGTGCGGTCAACCAAGTATATGCACGAGAACCCCTGAAAGTGGCCAAGTCAGTCAGTCAGACATCTTCATCATGTAAGATTTAACCCAGAAACTGGCGACAAACAGAATGATAATTTCACAAAAGTTCAGCAATCATTCGCGAATTTGTAAATACATCGTAGTAATGACTATTTTCTCACCCTTTTCATTTTATCGAATTAAGATTTACTAATTACCTAATATTTAAAGAATATTAAAATCAAAAGTCATCGATAACAATTCAAAAGAACGGAAAGTAACGTGAGCGAATATTATCATGACCGATTACACAAACAGAGAATTTTGCCGGAACAAAAGAAAGGTGTAGAGAAATGTTGTTGATATTCTAAGTGAGTGGTAACATACCAATATGCAGACATACATCAGGAGCATCGTCACATTGCAATATTAAACTTCCGACCATTGCGTATAAACTTGACGACGTAAAGTATTATTCTATGTAATTATTGTTGCATTTGTTATATGAGATATTGCAATTACAATAATGTTGTTGAAAAAGTGAGAATTAGAGGCATTTGATCGAAGAGGGGAGCTTATATTGCGTCTACATTCATTGAAATTGGGAAAGGATTGTTTGTTCTCCAATGGGCTATGACACCGCATGTGTTAGCAGAGTGGTGGTAACAAGTTGAATAAGTCGTGTAATGTTTACATCTAACTACTCCGTACTTTACACACAAGTACAACTATTATCGCAAAATTTATCGTAAGAAATTTTTTTATCGGTTTGATCTGTAACTGCTCTCGTCATATACATAAGTGATCAATGGAGAATGGACACCTCTTTTAACTTGTATCTTCACGTCTCAATCCATACAACGGGAACTCTAAACTCTAAAGACGTGTCTAAAAGGGGCGGTCAAGTGTGTAATCTTTTCGACAGAGAAATAGACCTATTAGATCTATCATAATTCTTGAATAGCCTAGAAACAAATTGTCCACAATGTAGTAACAATCACTAATTAAGAAATTATAATCTTTTTTATTATACAAGTAGCTCGTATATACTTATCTAGCCAAGAATTAGATGTAATGTTTAAATTAAACGTGACAACATGGATGACCTTTAAACACCTTGGAAGCCTTTTCCATGAAGTACTTCATTATTTTTCTCATGGAAACCATTTTAAGGCTTCATTCAATCCCCATAAATGAATTCTACTTATTTCAAAAAAAAAAAAAAAAAAAAAAAAAAAAAATTCTACTTGCACATAGGTTAGAAAATTTAAAATAGGGGAGTCCCAGATTAAAATACCGTTTTCTCCGTAGGGGCAACTGAAATATCTTACTATAGAACGTGATGGAAATTCGATAAATTACACCCCAACATTTTTATATAGTTTTATTGTAAGATCAGTCCTACGAAAAAGCCGATTTTCAAATATCAAAATGAATTGGTATGAAATCAACAACATTTGGATGATTTAGTACAAGGAAAACATGAATCTCTTCTATGCCATACGGTTGGATAGAAAACAAAATTTTCGATAAGAAACAATTTTGTATGGAAACACTTCGAAATTTTGAGAGAGGGAGAGGGAGCGAGAGATTTGATGTAAAAGCCAGGAAAACAACGAATGGATCTCGGAAAATGTTCTCAGAACGAACCAAACTGAGCCTATATAGCCATATAGGGCACTGTCACACCGATGATCAGCAGCAAAACAAGGCACCATATTTGTATGTACGCTCTTGTACTAGTACTACCATAGCTATTGTGTCTAACCAAACTACGTCACGGATAAGAAATCTATTAACAAGGACTATTTTTGAAGCCACCAAGATCTAAGAGTTCAAGACAGTTGAAACTCGAAAGATCAGCTACTCTACTACAGGGGTTATATCCATGTTATGTACGCTGTCCACCACTCCCTGACCTGCTAACAGCAATCTCTACCGCCTGCCAGTGCTACCTACCCTCGGCTTTGCTTTCACCTCGATTTCCTGCATCATCAAAGGAAATAATAGGTTAGAGCAAATGTGTGATCCTAGACGAGAGCTAACAGTTTTAAATGTGAGAAGAGGAAAGGATGAAAATGAGAGAGATCAATCATGTAGTATTAAAGTAGAAATGCCAAACCTGTGGTAAGTGCAAGAAGATGTTGGTCTTTGCAGTTCCAGGGTTGTGGTTCTCAGCACCTTTGCTCCAGTCATAACAGGACTACAACAGAATATACATATGTCAAGATTACGCACCAGAATTCTCCCTCAATAACTTTACTACTGCTCACGGTTTGCATTCAAGTTGAGTACAACAGAGAAGTTTGGGAAAAAAAATGTCCGACAAGATTGACTGGCAAGAAAGTTGCACACCAAATGAAGAGCTAAATAGAGGTAGATTAGAAGGTGTACCGCGTATGCGTATAAAGATCCATCAGCGTTGAAGGTACTGCAAGGTATTGGTTGGCTGCATCTTGACATAGCCTGTTGATGAAAGCACGTGAGGATACGATACCACACAAAGAGTGCAAACTAGTTCAGACGGAAATAACAGATGTAAGACTCAACAGGTTGGTTAATCGGTTTGCTTGTACGTGCACGTAAATAAGAAAACTTTACAGCAACACAATACTATAACTGATCAGCAAGTTGGAAGAAGACAAAAGGAGGAGGAAAACAGTGAGTATTACCTTCAGCCTCTGCTTACTATCCTTGTCCCAGAAGTTAAAAGCACCATCAGAGCCTGCTGTCGCAAATGTGCCATGTACCTGGTAGCCACAATTTTTTCCCCATTCAAATCATTTATAAACCAGGATCACAAATATGCAAAATATATCTTTCATGTTTTAACTACTTTAACATTAACATCTTAAATTAGTAATTTCACAAAAATAAATATGCACATCTGTACCAGGCAAAAAAAGTAAAAAAAAAAAAAGGATCCTTGCACCACCAGGACTCTGATTCAATTTTGGTTTCAGGCGGCGGATGTGGTTGACGTTTTACCCCCCACAATCTCATGGAGTTCTAACCCCCCCCCCCCCCCCCCCCGATGCCAACAACAGCATTAACAAAGCCTTAGTCCCAAATGAAAGAAGGGGTGCAACACAAGACCTTCCGAGCAGGTCACTCGTCCTATTAAACATCTCGCCCAAGCACACTTTACTTCAGAGTTCTGATTAGATCCAGCGTTCACACCCTTGGTCCAGACGGGAACCCAATGTAGGTAATTTGCAGCTACTACAGCCAATGCTAACGTCACATGATTTTCATCATTCTTAGATCATTGACTAGTCCAAATCCTCCCAATCACTGTAAGAGTGACCTGAAGATGCAGGCCAACATTCAGGAAAAGCAACAAAATAGCAGGTTAAGTTTTCAAGAAAGGGTTAAGGCTCTTTACTGAGAAACGTGTAAGTTGTTTATCAGAGTAGAACAGATTGAGCAAAACAGCACAATCAAGAGATAAATTAGGGAGAAGGAAATCTATTCAACAACAATTAATTAGTTTAAGCAGCATTTAATGAACAACTTGATGGATCACATCTACAAGGAAAAATCAAATCAGAAAGGGTAAAACTTACTGGGTGAAAGTTCAAAGAGTTGACAGAATAAACTTCAGCTCCTTCTCTGTGACACTTGAAAGTGAAATTCTTGCTTTGTTGGGAATCATCCAGATGATGAACACCAACTCTTCCCTCAATTGATCCCACCTGAAAAGAAAGGCCACAATATCTAATTAATATTTTACACTCTTGAAGTGCACAAAAGATTTCATGACCACCTAGAAGAACACACACCCAAAAGAGGATAGCAAGTCAATGAGTTCACTTGAAACCAAGAGATCACTTACCAGGAATCCCTGCTTATCTGGAAATGCAGCAACACACCTTGTCTGGTATTTGAGAGGCGACGCTACTCTTTTGAATTCAGTCTGCCGTTTAGAGAAATGAAAATAACAAAAGCTTGAAATTCAAACTCAAAACCCTAATAATAAATACAGTAAGCATGACATGCACAAGAAAGAGTTAAGCGTGGGCAGTTTCATTATGACATTCATATATGGGTCAATTTAAAGTGAACTTCTACAAAGGCTTTTAACAGGAAATTTCACAACAACAAGGGAGAGTTCGGAGATTGGATATATACAACACCTGTGGATTCTGCAAATTATAAACTATCAGATTTCGATCTGCTGTACCAACAACCATGAGAGGATGTCTCACTGTCAATGAATAACAGCGCTCCGGAAGTTGTTGTGTGTGAACAGGATTTGGCTGCCTAGTGTCCCAATACCTGAAATAAGCAATCACCAAAAGCGTACATATTAATACGGAGTACACAATAACAGACTAATAGAGTTCAATTTACATAGTTCCCCAAAACGAACACAGCGCTTAATGCTGCCCAAGTGGCATGCCAATATCAATTTAAAAATTATGATCATATACTCAATCACTCAAACATGCCTCTAAAACGAAGGTCTGATCTTGCTTCAATTTTTCATCTCCAGGAACAAATACAGCAAGGACTAAAGAGAAGAGCAATTCTACGTACCTAACTGTTTTATCCCAGCTTCCAGTAACTAACATATTCATCTCCGGAATCCAAGCCATCTCTTTAATGGGTGCATCATGCATGGCCACTGTTACTGGTTGGCTACCAGCCATTAAGTTCCACATTTTCACCTGCTTGTCACAGCCTCCCGAAAAGACAGTTGTCCCATCATCCTTCCAGGCCGAGCATAGCACCTAAAGGTAAAAAAAAAGGCTAATAAAAGACATGGTGGACCTCATACAAAAACGGAACTAAAAGATTTAATAACTATTTAAAGACTCAGTGATCATAGAAGTAATGAGTATAATACCGGCTGATCATGAGTTATTGATGCCTTTGGTGAAGCATTAATAATTGTTCCATTGACCATGATCTCCCAACAGCGCACCTAGAAGGGTAGTAAATGTTAGAACACACGAAGAACACGATTAATTCCAATTAATAAGCAACAAGCAACGGAAAGTTGGTGAGTCGTGTCTAGCAAAGCTCCTCGTCCTATTTCTCATTAACTATGTAAGTTTACTCCAGCACTCTCCAAAAACTTGGGCAACTAAGGTAGATGGTTTGAACGGGCAGTAAAAAAACCCATCACTTGCGACGCCCAAAAAGAAACGATGTCAGAAACAAAAAGTTTATTCACGTGTTAGCACTTAATCCGAAATTCTATTCATTTTTCTGTGGTTACTTGGAAGCCAGAGATACAACTAGGTAAAGGTAGTTCTAGAGGAAACTGATTCATCCAGAAACATAACAAACAGAATCAGTGATTCTTTATACCATCTAAATGACGGACTAAACTAGTCTATAGAAGATATGATGTTAGCCTGTTACACTAAAGAGAATATTACACAACATAATCAGTGATCTATCATTATCGTCATTCACAATCGCTCTCTGCAGAGATTGTTTGATACCATTCACATAAAGGTTCCATCGTCAAGTTACCAAAAAAAAAAAAAAAAAAAAAAAAACTCTTGTTGAATATCTTGATAAAAGGACCGCTTGACGCTCCACTCAGAATTGAGGACTTATGTCGCCATTATGACGTACAAACAGGCCGACTTCAAAATAAACATTTCCGAAACTACCTCTGCCATATGGCCAGTTTACAAGTACGGAAAAGATGTTCAAAAGTTTCCCTACCATATCAACTATACCAAATTTGACTAACATATTCTCAACTAACCAACTTTCCTCAGATTCCATAACAATGCAACATAAGAAATTCCGTGTATCCACTCAGAATCTAAGAAAAAAACAACAATCCGGGAAATCCTATGGACTACATATGCAGGTATGACTCGGTCGAGCCCTATATCACTATACCAGCATGAGAATTCCTAACTAAAGCGAGTTTACTGAACAAAATTATGGAAAACCAAACCCAAATAAACTCAGCCCTCCACAGTATCAATGCAGCTACTCGAAAGTTGAAATCGGACATGGGTATGATCATATCCGACCCAAAATCACACATTCTAACAACATAGGCAATTTCATCACCAGTGCTTAATATCTACAACAAACCAATTCTTTTACCAACTACATTATATGCAATAAAATCATAAATAACCGAACCAAACCCACAGCATTCTACTAAATACAAAGCACAAACAAGCAAAATAAAACCCGAAAAAGCCGAAAATAGAAGCAAAACCTGATTATCCCATGAAGTTGAGACAAGATGATTAGCCTTTGGGCTGAAACTGAGGCTTGAAACAGAATCACCAGGTGGGTGTGGCAGCTGAATTTTCACAATTCAACCCAGAATTTCATAATCAATATCATATAATATAAAGTCCCCAAATCACAAATTTTACCATAGAAATTGAACTTTTGAGCTTAATTTACCACATTATAAATTTATTCTACAACTACATAACAAGAATTCAGTAAAAAAAAAAAAAAAAAAAAAAATTCTTACCTCATATGACTTGTTTGGATTTGGGTTTTGAGATAAGTTGGCAAGTGATGAAAACGCCATTATTATTATTATTACTGCAAAACACACAACCAAATAAACAAACACAAATTATTCATAAAAAGTAATAATCTGATCAAATAAAGTAAAATGATCACTAAAAGAAAAATAAAGAACAACTTGGAAATAAAAAGAAAAAGAAAAGTGTACCCAGAAAAGTTGCGAGAGAGAAAAAGGCGTGTTGTGGAAGATTTGTGAATTTGATGATGATGATTGTTGGTGAATAAAAGAAAAGAGGGTTTATATACAACAAGGAATTTGGGGGAAGAAAAGCGTGGGAAGAACGCAGTGAAAGAGAAGTGGTGTGGTAACTTTGACGTCGGTTAATAAAGCAGCGTCAGTAGTACGCTATACGCTGACGCAGAAGGCAGTTTTCGGACACTTTCCTATGGTATTCTTTTGTTCGACTAATTGATTGAAATGCTAGTATTATTACGGTTCTTTATCTAGTGTAACAACTATATGCATCGTTATGTGAAGTCAAGGCCGTCTCGTAGAATTTGGAGGAAATAGAATGGTATAATCTTACAATTACGCAACATAATTAATATTAGTATCGGTTTAATTTGCAACTTTATAAGCTGCGCTAATGTATTCGAGAATTAAAAAATGAAAAAAATGATGAACTAACAACTCTTGAAGGAAACAAAACCACGATTGAACAATAAATAAATGGGGGCCTTGGATTTTGGGGGCCCTATTAGTCTATTACTAAGGCCACGTTGAACATGACCTTCATATACGGTTAACAATAGAATTTGAGTTTTGCGAAAATAGAAAATACAGTGTCCCCGAATATGGTTATACACAAATGGTCAAAGTTGCAAGGGTAGCCACTAGCCAGTAGGGACTAGAGAATCATGTTTTCACTCAAACCTCATAAGTTCTTACTCAATTTACGTTTAGATAGAACAAATCATTTATGATTAAGTTATGCTACTCTGATCTACCTAACCAAAAGATCTCCCCTTTCGAAAAGTATTTTTGATTAGTCATGTTGGGAGTTACTTTTAAACAAATGGATCGTTCACTTGTTGTAAAAATTGGTAAATTATATCATACTTCCGGAAGCACAATGAGCATGGTGGCATGATGGTCCTTCCAATACTTATATCATGCTCACGGGACCACAAGGAGCATGGTGATACTTCTCACAATAGAAGAGTGGGAACCACACTTAAAATAATTTAAAATCTATTTAAGTGTGGTCCCTACTCCTCTAATGTGAGAAGGACCAACTTGCTCATTGTGCTCCCGAGAGCATAGTATAATTTACCTGTTCGTTCTCACAATAGAGGAGTAAGGACCACACTTAAATAAATTTTAAATTATTTTAAATTTGGTCTCTACTCTTCTATTGTGAGAAGGACCACCATGGTACTTGTGCTCCCGGAAGCACGGTATAAGCATTGGTAAAAATTAGTGCATATTCCATTTTTCACTGTATTCTAACAATTTCACTTTTTAAGGTAAGTGAATCTTTTGTTTGGTTTAGGAGTAGGTCCCAGCATGGCTACTCAAAACTACTTTGTTTTTAGATTGAATAATTAACTAGTTATTGGCCCCGTGTAAATCACAAGATTGTTGAAGCTAACTTTTTGGCATAAATTAGATTCACGTTCACCGGTAAAAGTGAATTAGCCTATAGGTGAAATTGATTTTTTAATACAATTTGAATACGTAAAACACTCGAATTCAATCACACGTGTTTTTTTACAACCTGCTACATAAATCCTTGGACAATATGAGTCTTTTTGTATAACAAACCGAGCAGGTAGGAGGACATCTCACATAAATAGACATTCATTCGAACAATAGCACAAAGGTGGGTAAAAAATAGGTGTAAACTGGCCAAATCTGACAGTACATCTTTCAAAAGGACATTTGATTACAATATAATGTAAGGGGGAAAGAAAATGAAGATCAAGTTTGGTTTCTCTACTCGTGGGATCCCTTTGATGTGCTCACGGGTACCTCCTACCCATGGAGGTCTTCCGACGGTCCGTTTACGCATGCTATAACGGCTTTGACAGTGCATTAAGTCGCTGCAGACAGGTCCCTAGCCAAAGTTTTCGCAGGCTTTCAACTTTGACGACCACTTATAGACGTTACAGTTACAATTTAATCTTTTTGTTGTTGTTTATCATTTTTCCACTTGTCCTTCACCTGTTGTCCATCAATAATTCAACAAAAACACAAAACTATTAAAACACTAATAGAGGAATCAAATTAGGTTCGATCAAAGTAAAAAATGCACTACAATTCAAAACCAATAACCTTAATCATGATTATATTGACATTTTTGCGGTTAATAAAAAGGGAGGAGATGAAGAAGAGGAGGAGAGAGGGGGTTAGAGAGAAGTCACCTGCTCCGCCATTGTTGTTGTAAGATGGATGAGAGGTTTGAGAAAGGAGAAAAGATAGCGGAAAGAGAAGATATACCCTGTTTTAATGGACTTCGGTTCATCTTCTACCGATTAATGGGAAGGTGGAAAGGGGAGGACAACCGTTTAATGGAGAGGAATTGTAATGGGGAAGCGTTTCTCACAGGGAAAAGTTGGAGAAGATACGACGTGGGAAAACAAAAGGCAAGACCCTCTTTGTATGCGACAAAATCAGCATTGAGCTGGCTTTTTTTTTTTTGTAAGTATGCCTCTATCAACTTCCTATCAACTGCCACGTAGTCGTGATAGTTAGGCTATTAATAGATAAGTATAGATTGTTTAAATTTATATTCTTAATAGTATTTGGATTGTTAAAAACATACTATGGTTAGAGAACCAACTCCAAAAGTACATTCTAAGTTGCTATGCATTAAAACGAGGACTATACATCGACCCACGTCGCGTACGTACTGAGGAGTCAGGACTGAGGCTCTGATGCCATGTTACCTAGATACCAACTGAGCCAAAAGCCTAGACTATTTGTAATATCCCGAAACTTTAAAGTCTTTAATATTATTTAAGGATTACTAATTTGACTAGGTGACCCGAACATCCGACCCGAATTACTTGACCCGAACATCCCGAACTTGACCCGAATAAGATTAACTTAACGTCTAGTTATACGGGTCTGAGTAAACTCAAATTTAATATTTTTGATTTAATATGTAATTTATTTTATTATTATTATTTGATCTAAACTGGCACCAAAAAGATATATTGGTATAAAAAACTTGTTTAAATGACCTATTTTTTTTTTATTACTTTGTATTTTGAAATACGTAGGTTACATGGGAATAGAAGGTTAATGTGCTTTGCTGAGATTTTGTATATTATTAGACATTGGTGTAGGTAAACTGTTTAAATTAACCAGATATGGTTAGACGTATTGTATAATTTAGTGATAATAAAAGGATTATAGAGGTAGCATACATATACTGTAACACTACGAAATATGGAAATTGTTTTATGGAGCTCTTATGATCAATTTATAATAGATTCCTACCATCATACTACCAACAAGGCTTTCACCTTTTAGAGCCCACAAGAGGATATTCGGGCCTAAGAGGTGACTACCCATCTTATTGGGTTGTGTTGCGACGAACGGTGGATCGGGCTATTAAATATACACTCCTATCATGAAAGTAATTTTAAATACTACCTCATGTACTCTCAGTAGGATAATGATCAACACATTGCATCGGTTAAAACTGTGAATTTATTATTGTATATTCTGTATTGATTAACCATTGCTTTATATTTTGCGAATTTTCCAGTTTATGATTAGTGTTTTAAATGTGTAATTTATGTATGATCTCATTACCAATAGGATTACAATAGATAAAACTTCCCAGTAATGTATTAGAACAATTCAGAATCGTCACGTTTATTTCTCTAAACACTCAAAACTAATTTGGCTCAATATTTGACCTTAAAAATGCCAGACTTTTAAGGTATTTACAGACCAAAAAATGTCTTATATATAATTATGAGTTTATTGTATGAGGTTGTGAGTTTCGAGATCTAAACTTTTAACTTAAACACTTGAAAGCTTAATTGTTTTATATAAAAAAAAAATAATAAATAAGTCAGCAAGTAAATGTACATCTCTTGTGTTAAGTAATTCGAAACCCAACTTATTTCATTCCACGTTTGCGCCAACTTACTGATCAATCATATTGTTGCACCGACTTTAAAGATTTCTTCACCAATTGTTGCAATACAAATACAGTATCGGTTAGCAAGTCTCCATTGCAATTAATTAGTACTTTTGTGCAACTTATAGATTAGCCCTGTAGATATAATTAGCAATTTTGTCTCATAAACTCTCGTTAATAATCTGGGAGCAATGAACAAAAAAGATATGTGAGACATGGTTGAAGGATCACAATTCACAAAAAGGTTAATCACAAGTTATAAACCAAATATCGAAGAGTTCTTGTGGCAAACATACATATATATGTCTTACGCAACTGGCGAGCACAAAAAATTACTTGTCTATAAGAACATGAACAATTTAAAATATACTCACTCATAGTGGAGTAAGGTTGTATGATTATAGAATTATAATGTTGGACACACAACTTCTAATAAGAAAGTAATAACAGATCTGGAGTAAATAGTTCATGAGCACTATATACATGATTATGCATGTGCCACTTTCTATCTCTGTAGTAATTTGGTGTTGAAGTAGTAATTGAAATTTGACCCAAGTTCTAATAATCTTTTACTACTCTACTACTATTCCTACTACTACCACCACTTTTACAATTCTCCATATTTTTAGTAGAGTAGAAATGTTTTTTTTGGACGATTGCTACTAATTCTACTACTACTACTCTTACTCCTACTATATACTCCTACTACGCTTACTCTTACTCCTACTATATACTCCTACTACTACTACTACTGCTAATGCTACATACGAATCCTACTCCTACTCCAGTCTAGTCAAGTCCTCCTACTCCTACTCCAATCTATTTGTTGAGTTACACATGCATATAATTTGATCAAGTACGAACCATCTTAATTGTATGATATACATGAGTTCTGTATGAATCATGCTACATATAACTTTTAAATTTTTTTATTTTAAAATTAATTAATAAACTAACAATTGAGGTAAAATTGGTGTTGTATTCTTGTGATGAGCAATTCATATGGTGTAGTTACTTGCTAACTTGGTAGTTGTCCGTAACATATATAATCCATAGCATCATAGATTGATAATAATCTTCACCTTAGAACAAAAATATTAGAACATTCGGTTAGGAAAAAAAAGCGCTAATGAAACTAATAAAAAAAATATTCTACAAAGGCAAAATAAGATACACACATACAGAGGCCATGTTGTATGTACCTTCATTAACATCGAACACTATTCTACTCCTATGCATGTTATTAGGAGTTTAATTAGTAGAAAAAATAATTCCTGCGTAACATTATTTATTGAAAAAGTATCATACGTTTAGTAGTTTGAGTAGTAGCTAGCTAGCGGTAAAAAAAGAAATCATCGTGTTTTTGCCAGAAATTAGCTTGTTAATAGGATCAATTAGCAAAAATTCATAGTAGATTACAAACTAACCATCAACTAACTCACCAATCGATTCATTATGGCGATGTATGATTCTCAACTATACTACTACTTCTATTTTCATGTTGGTACATGAAATTTTTGCACAAAACATAGTCAATACACAAAGAAACAGAATTGAAATTGCACAAAGAATAAATATATATAAACTATAAAGAACGTGGCTTTTGGCACCACAATACCAAAACTTGATTATGTACGTCAGTAAGTGTATATATATTCATATAGAAGTTGTATTGTAATTCACCCTAGATTAACAAAATTATTATACGTACCACCTAAGCTTAGGATTACAATGTAGGAGATAGAAAGTTTAGGAGTAAATTAGTCTTTATTTCATGTCACAATTGGTTTCTACATTATTATTGATTGATAATCAAACTCCTAATCATAAGAGAAGTAACAATCCTCAAATATATGGATTCAACCACAAAGTTAGAAAAATAAATAGAATTTTCTGATTAATCGAGAAAATAAGCAAAAACGTAGGCTCATGAAAATAGTCAGCTTTATATATATGGGATTAGGTTCATATGAGAACCTTTGCTTAAATGAGAACCATGGAAACTCCTACCCACCATCTGATCAAAAAAATAAGCGGCTAAGATCTCTCCTATTTTTTTCTTTTATTTTCTTCCTTTCTTTTTTTCCTCCCATACCCCTCCTTCCCCTCTCTCTCTCCTGACAAGTCACAACTGACCACCACCACCACAGCCGCCCACCTGCATTGACCACCTCCTCTCGGTGACGCCACCTCGGTAGGCCGACCAAGGGGGCATGAAATCCCCCGGCCCTAGGAGGACGTCAACGCCCATAACGACCACAATCTTCCTTTCTCCTTTTCTCATCCACACAACCACCTTCACTTCAATCTACTCCTCATGCTCACCTTGAAATCGAACCAACCCGGGCCAAATTCTCAATGTGCATTTTGTACTACCTTGAGGTGCATTTGGCAATATCTATTTGTGCATTTGACTATAACTATTTGTGCATTTTACAATTCTTAATTGTGCAATCCATAAAAGCTTGATGTGCATTTGACAATATCTATTTGTGCATTTTACAATTCTTAATTGTGCAATCCATAAAAGCTTGATGTGCATTTGACAATATCTATTTGTGCATTTTACAATTCTTAATTGTGCAATCCATAAAAGCTTGATGTGCATTTGACAATATCTATTTGTGCATTTTACAATTCTTAATTGTGCAATCCATAAAAGTTTGATGTGCATTTGACAATATCTATTTGTGCATTTTACAACTTGTAATTGTACATTGTAAGTATGTGTCGCCATTGTTGGTCGTAGCAAATTAAAGGTAAGATGGAGGAGAGATGAGGAAGAGAAAATGGAGGAGAATGGGAGGGAGGTGATATCATGGGGTGGGCCATCTGGGGTTGCCTGTGGTCGGGCGAGGAAAATGGTGGTGGTCTCGCTGGTCGTGGTGGTGGAGGTTACTTAGCGGGAATGAGAACAAAATGTAGGAGAGAGAAAAGTGGGAGAGAGCCAAATAGGGGGACAAAGAGGAGGAGGTGGGGTCGCGGAGGTGAGGGGTTGTGGTCGCCGGAGTTGGCTGGTCCTTGTGGTGGGGTCGGAAGTGGCGCAGGTGGTGGTGGGCGTGATAGGCGGTGGTGGTTGGCGGCTTAGAGGTGGTCGGGTTTGGGAAGGGTGAAGAGGGAGGAGAGAGAAAATAGGTTTGGGTTGGGTGGGTTTGTTTTTATTTTGATATTTAATTTTGGCCCACTATAGGGTGTTCTCATGGTTCTCACGGGAAGAGGTGTTCTCATGAGAACTGAACCCTATATATATGTATGTACTAGTTTGAAGCTCGTGCGTTGCACGGTGACATTAGCAATATTTTATATTATATAGGCACTTTTCGTTATCCAAATCATTATAATTATTGTAGTTAAATAAAGTTTTTTTTTTTAAGATAATAACGAAATAAAGTTATCATTCGTCTAGAACTACTAATTAATTAATTTTTCAAAAATCTCCCACTATATACTTACATGACATTAATGTTCTAGCTAATTAATTAACTTTTTTCATAAAACCATTTACTTTCATTACTTACTTTAACCAACCTTTATTGTCGTCTTACGTGTTTATATCTCATGACAAAAGTATACGGATGAATACTAAACAAAACTGAACACAAATTATGCAAGATATGATAACAAATTGACAGATGTTGTGCTATAATGATTAAGATAAAGGTACAGAATACAATAACTTTCATTTTCGAATTTGTTCCCTATATTGTATACCGGTTTCTAAGCTTATTACACTTGATGTATGTTAGTTTGACTTTGTATGATTCAACTTATTCTTTTTACCATATTCATATCACGAGAGTAAGACGTTTTGTAACTATAATGAAACTTGTAAAAAAAAATTAATTCCAAATGAATTTATATTAGATCAATTCTAATAAGTTTGGTGCAAGTTTAATAAATTAATAAATCCAAATAACTTATATCATAACTTACGAAAACGAAGCAAACCAAAAAAAAATCTTAATTCTATGTTTCTTTTAGGTCATCTTATATTTTGTTTTGTTGAATCAATTACTCAAATTAAAGATTATACATTAGTTATTTTAAATCTTATAATTGCAATAATGCTTGCATGTAGTATATTATAAATTCTCAAGATGAAAAATTGTGATTCCTACCAATGACTTTGCCTATATGGCCATGTTTCAAACTACCTAGCAAAACATGTAATTTTAGTTTTGTGACAAATGGTTTTTTGACTGTTGGAATATATATAAATGCACTTTGCAAATGTTTGATAATCAAGTTTTACTTATAGTTATTATCCAATTAAAGATCTTGTATTATCATTTTCAATATTATGGCTCGAATACCTGTCTAAACCTCCATAAAAATACCTATAATTGTTTAACCCTTCAATACATAAACATATTTATAAATCGAATATTATATGTTTTAGGACTGTGTATTAAATTTTTCAAAACTCAAGATTGCATTCAGGTAGCTGACCAAATAATTTTCGTTTGATAGTAATTGTTTTAAAGCAAAGAGATCCACACATTATGTAAAAACATTTGATTGCTCTCATAGAAATAAGTAATCGAATACGGGAATGACCGTGTATGATACAATTCAACTTAATTTTGCAGCATATAAATCCCAAATCATATCCCTAAATTAAGCTTTTTCATTTCATTAATTGAGATCAATTGACATATGAAGTGTTCAACATTCAATGCCTCAACTAAACAAACTAAAACAATCATACATTTCTAAAAGGAGAAAGTATCCTTTCTTTTTATGATTAGAAAAAAAAAGCCTTATAGAATAGCGCATATTTAGAGAAACCTAGTGAAATTATACTCGTAGTTATTAGTATTTGGAAATGCACTTGAGTAAGCTGAATTGCTACCCACTTAAAAATATAAAGCAAACAATTACAAAGCTATAATAATATTATCAAAGCAGATATATAGCTCACTAAATGCGTATAACTTTAAGTATGCAATTCTGACAGTTTTTTTTGCGAAATCAACAGTCAATACCCTACCCGCAAATTGAAACCGTCTTACATTTCTGAAAGGAGGGGGTATCCTATCTTATTATGATTACAATAAACTTAAATTTGGAATATAATGTAATCATACCATTATCCATAAGAAAATTCTTTGTATTATCTTACCATTTCACGACTACAATATACTTGGTTAGAAATATTATCTTCCATAACGTATAAATGGTTTATAAACCAATCAAATTTTTCTTCATCAGAAAATGAAATACAATTTCAATGTCTCTAGAAGTAGCAAAAGCTTATAGCTAGATGCAAAAAAAAAAAAAAAAAGTTTCATACAAAAATTTAAACACTACATTTATTTGTAGTTTATGGTCAATCGTTTATATATAGACTAAAACATAGATTACCAAAAAAAAGACTTATAGAATAACACCTATTTTAAAGCGAGTAAATAATTATCTCTACTCGTAGTTATTGCTATCGGGGAGTTCACATGAATAAGTTAAAAATTCTTTTGTATTATCTTAACATATCGTGATTAAATGCCATATACTACCTCCAATTTTTTTTTTTTGATTTTCTGTTTTGTTTGTTGCTTCTGACTATTCATGTTGGGTGCGAATTCTAAGCTAAATAAACTTATAAATGAACTTTTTATTCACCAGAAACTGTATTAAAATTTCAAAAAACTGTAGACGCATTAAAAAAAACATTTGGTTTTTATATTTTACCAAAATGTAGAAAATGTCATATACCTTTTCTCTTATATTTAAATGTAGACTTGACTTACTATCTTACCATAACTTCAAAAGGAAACTTTTATATTGATGGATCTTTTCAAACTTACCATAAACCTACATATGGTATACTACATTTCCATAAGACCATAAGTAAAATATATGAATTTTGTATACGATTACGATAAACTCACATTTTGTATAACAACAATTGCATAACACAAATTAATTTCTTATTCACCAAAAGCTCTAAGAAAATTCGAAGGGCTCTAGACCTCTTCAAGCCCACGAAAAAAGGTTCGTTTATAAATATACTAGAACTAGACTAGATGTAAGCTCGTGCGTTGCACGAGTCTCTTAAAATGATATCCAATTAGTTGAAGCTACAAATATTTTACCCTTATATAAGAACTATGACATTATTACTTGTATTTTACTTAACTGTTAGACAATTATGTTCATTATATGACCATCATTTTACAAACTTGAAAACTTATATTCTCATTTTAACTTTGTCCAACATTTCATTCCTAAACAGTAAACTTTAATTTCACATTGTTTCGCTACTTAAATGTTTCATTGTTGTAATGAACTAATGATGGATACTATTTCAGACATCACTTAATGCTAACATTTCTTCTAATAATTTAGCAAATGAGTGTTATTTTCTTATAAAAATCATACTTCATGGGTACTATGTACACAAACATCCGATTGCAGATGCCGTATAAAAGGGGGGAAATAGATAGTGAATTTCATTTCAACTCAAAAATATTTTTTTATAAAGTATATTATTTGTATACTCTGTAGTTGTAAACAAATTAAAAACAAAACTATATATATGTATGGAGTATATGTTTTTTCCAACAAAGCACTACATTTAACCCTGTTTTTTTAACACTAACACTGACATAATTTGTTATCTTCAGTTATTCCAGTGTGAACTACCTTAACTTTTTCATCTATATATGCCTTTATCCCCTCTCTCCACATTTTCCTAAAACACTACATTACAACTGATAGATGAATTTTGTATTAGATTGACATATACTAAAACGGATACCGAATGAGTATTTAGTTATGAAAACAACCTAATTTATAAGAAGAGCTCAGACACGGTCTCAATACGTTCATTTTGTTTGTGATTATTAATTGCATCATAATGCCAAAAATAAATGTTTTTCTTTGAAAATTAGATGTCAATCTTAATTTAATTGGATTCCTTACAATATTTCTAATAAGTAATTCATCACTAACTTTAGCTTAATTACGCACTATGTACCCAAACAATTTTAGTTCTTGTAGGTTTTAAATACAATTTTTAAATATTTAACATAATGAATAGGTAGTAGTAGTATATTATAATAGTTTAAAGCCCGTGCGTTGCACGGTGACATTAACATTATTTTATTAAGTAGGCACTTTCCATTACCGAAATCATTAAAATTATTGTAGTTAAATAAAGTTTTTTTTTTAAGCAAATGACGAATTAATAAAGTTACTATTTATCTAGAACTATTGATTAATTCATTTTTTAAAGTTCTCACACTGTAAACTTACATGACTTTAATATTCTAGCTAATTAATTAACCTTTTTTCATTAAACCATTTACTTCCATTACCTACTTTAACCAACTTTAATTTTATCCTTTTACGTGTTTATGTCTCTTTACAAAAATATAAAGATGTCAATACTAAACAAAACTGAACACAAATTATGCAAGATATATACATTTATTTCCATTAACAAACCTAAATAACAAATTGAAAGATGCTGTGATATAGTGATTAAGACAGAGGTACCAAATACAATAAGTTTCAGTTTCTATAGGTTCCCTATATTGTATACCGATTTCTAAGCCTATTACACTTGATGTTAGTAAGATTTTGTATGATTCAACTTATTCTTTTTAACACATTCGTCTCACGAGAGCGAGTAAGATGTTGTAACTATAACGAATCTAGTAAAAAAAATTAATTAAAAATAAATTTATATTAGTTAAATTTAATAATTTTAGTGCAAGTTTAATAAATTTAAATAAATCCAAATAACATTATATGATGACTTACAAAACCGAAGGAAAAAAATATATTATCTTAATTGTATGTTTCTTTTAAGTCATCTAATTTATTGTTTTGTTGAATTAATGACTCAAATTAAAGACTATACATTAGTTATTTTAAATTTCATAATTGCAATAATGCTTGCACGTTTGACATTACTTATTCTTAAGACGAAATGTGATTCGTACCAATGACTTTGCTTATGTGACCATGTATCAAACTACCTAGCAATAAATGGTAATTCTAGATTTGTGATAAATGGTTTTGTGACTGCTGAAATATGTGTACATGCACTTTAATTTGCAAATGTTTGTTAATCAAGAATTTACTTATAATTATTATTCAATTAAAGATCTTATATTATCATTTTCAATATTATGGCTCGATGATGACCTATCTAAACCTCCATAAAATACCTATAATTGTTAGTCTCTTCAATAGATAGACTGTATTTATAAATGTAATATTCTATTTTCTAGGACCATGTATTACAATTTTCAAAATTCAAGATTACATTAAGGTAGCTGACTAAATAATTTTCGTTTGAAAATTCTTCGATTTACCATTTCATGATTAATTGTCATATACTCTCTCCGATCTTTTTATAATTTTCTATTTTGTTTGTTGCTTTTGACTATCCATGTTGGGGCCACTTCTACACTAAATGAATTTATAAACGGACTTTTTATTCACTAAAATCTGTATTAAAATTTCATTAACCGTAGACGCATTTTAAAAAAAAACACATTTGGTTCTTATATTTTACCAAAATGTAGAAAATGTCGTACAGTTTTCTTTTATATTAAAATGTAGGTTTGACTTATAATCTTACCATAAATTAAAAAAGAAACTTTTATATTGATGGATTTTTCAAAATTACTATAAACCTACAACATTAAGTAAAATATATGAATTTTATACATGATTACCAAGAACACACATATGGTATAACAATAATTCCATAACACAAATTAATTCCTTATTCACCAGAAGTTCTAAGAAAATTCGAAGGGCTCTAGACCTCTTCAATGCCCACGAAGAAAGATTCGTTTATAAAAATACTAGGATGAAGGCATGTGCATTGCACGGGTAACATGATATTAAACATTATATATAAAATGAAAACTAATTTTCACCGGGGTTATAATGTACGGTTAAACACTTAAACATCCAAAAAAATAATATATATTTTATACATCTCATCACTTATGATAAAATTTAAAAAGCTTATATTTAAGTGGAATCATAAGAGATGTTTAACTAAGTTAACTTATTATACAAAAGATCATTTAAATGGGTCTTTTGTGTTTAATTTATGAGCCGGTTAATCTTTAGTTATATAAATGTTTAAAGTAATAGTACCACAACTTATCGTATACTACTATATTGACCTTCATGCAAATATATATTGCAATCAACATCATAAATTCAGAAGCAATAAACCTGGTCTTTGTGTCAGTATATATACAACTCCAATTCAGATTCGTTTAGATATTGTCACATTAATCACAGGTACCTTAGCTAGTATTAATATGTACGTATGATTAGATCGAAATACAATTTTTGTGTTTAGATGGATATCAAATACTTTTAATATTATAAAATTCTCAAAACTCTCTAAAAACCTCCGGTCAATGTGAGAGTTACAAAAAAGTCTCCTTTAATAATATAGGAGGATTAGATTGTTCTCGTAAAATTATAAACCTATATGTTTACAGGGCCGGGTTTGGTTCTTTTGAGGACTTATCCTCCCATGGGATTACTTCTCAAAACGACCATTTTGGTGAAACTAGTTATTACCAAAATGAACAATTTCGTATTTAATTTCCCAAACCGACCATTTGTTATTTTTTTTATAAAACCATAATTAAATATAACTCGTTTTCACAACCGTGAATTCACGGGGATACCTTTTGCTTAGTTTTAAACGAAAATTGTAGATGATGTCTCTTCGATTAACCTTTTTTTTTTTGTAAGAGTTTAGTCTTTATTCATCCATATTGGGAAGAAAGACAAAAGTTACAAAAATGATAACCACTACAAGTCTTTCAAGCACTATCGGGCACTAAAACTATCAACAATTTCATCTTAATCTACAAACTACAAACGAAATCATGTAGACTGTGGCCGAGAGACTTGCACAAAACCATTTATGTTTCCAGTGTTTACTATGATTCCGCTGGTGACCCCAATCCAGCTCCCTCTTCAAGCTCCAGGCAGCTCTCCTTAAACCCATCCAATCAACAACATGCTGCCATATACTCCGAGCAAAGGAGCATCCAAAAAAGAGGTGGTTGTGCGTTTCTTCACTGCATTTGCAAAGAGCACAACGATTAACTAACACTATACCTCTCCTTACCAGATTATCGACCGTGGGAAGACATTTCTGGATAGCTAACACATTGATAAAGCTGTGCCTTGGAAAGTTGACAGGATTCCAAATTACCTTATGTCCCGGCATTTTCCTATTCTCTCCTCTGAAGTAATCATATGCTTCTTTGATGCTAAATTTCCCACCCTTGGTCCATGACAGTACCAAGTTAAAAGCATCTTCAGCATTCCCCTGAGTTGAGAGAATTTCATCTCTTACTTTTATGATACTTTTCCAGCTCTCTGGATCCTTCTCTGCACTCTTCACATTCCAGAAATCTTTCTTATTAATGTTGTAAGCTGTAATCCACTTATACCAGAGCCCTTGCTGCTTGGTGCAAATCTTCCATATCCATTTTGCAATGAGGCTTTTATTCCAAGATAAGACCTCCCTAATCCCAAACCCTCCCTCTGTCCTAGGGGAACAAGAGCTGAGCCAGCTTTTGAAAGTTAGCTTTCTTTTCCCTTCACTGACATTCCAGAGGAAGTCCTTACAACTCTTATTGATTTATTCGACAATATACTTTGGCAGAAGAAGACTGGAGCACCAGTAATTTTCAATACCAAAGATGATCGAATTTATCAACTCCACTCTGCCTGCATAGGAAAGGAGTTTCGAAGACCAATTCTAAATGTCACTCCTGATTTTGCTGATTAAAGCCACATACATGTTAGAGACTAGTCTGCTTGAATTTAAAGGCATCCCAAGGTATTTGAAGGGAGAGCTGCCTTCTGTGAAATCAGTAGATGCCAGAATCAGGTGCTTGACATCAGGATCCACTCCACTAAGATAGATCTCTGTCTTGCTTGGAATTGCCTCCAGCCCTGAGTTCTTAGCAAATTTCTCCAAGCATTTAGTAACAGCTAATAGTGATGGGAGGTCACCTCTCGTAAACATCATTAAATCATCTTCAAACACCATATGAGTAAGACCAATTCTTGAGCATTTAGGGTGGAACGAGAACTGGGCCTTCCTATTGATTACTCTCATGTATCTAGAGAATATTTCCATGCTTAGCACAAAAAGGTAAGGTGATAGGGGGTCACCTTGCCTGATACCACTCCTCCCTCTAAAGAAACCTTGAGTTGTACCATTGATCTTGAGAGTAAACCATGTGGATGTCACACAACTGATTATCCATTTGATAAAAAGACTAGGAAATTTAAGAGCCTCCAACATGTCCTCAATAAACCCCCAATTCACTGAATCAAATGCTTTTTTTATATCCACTTTAAGCAGGCTTCTTGGAGACATATGTTTCTTGCTATATCCCTTGATTAAAGCTTGAGAGACCATAATGTTGTCAAAAATACTCCTATTTTTGACAAAGGTTGTCTGCTCCTCTCCTATTAATTCAGGTAACACTTGCTGGATCCTATTGGCTAGGATTTTGCTGACAATCTTGTACATAGTAATACAGCAAGCTATGGGCCTGTATTCCATGACTGTGCTAGCATTCTTCTTTTTAGGGATTAAGGCAATGACAGTGGTGTTCATTAGCTTATCCATCTTTTTGGTGAGGAAAAAATGCTGCACTGCTTTTATTATATCTTTGTTGATCAGCTCCCATGAGGAATGGAAAAACCCTGCAGAAAATCCATCAATGCCCGGGCTCTTGTTTGGGTGAATGCTCCTCAAAGCTTGTCTAATTTCCTGCTTTGTAATAGGATTTACAAGAGACTTTGCCCAACTATCGGAAATGGTGGCGCCAGACTCTATGAATCTCCTGTCCAGCTTTTCAACAGTCTTCTCAGTCCCCAGTAAACTCTTATAGTAGTCTTCAAAAGCCTTGGTAATACCCCTTTGATCAGTATAGGTTACACTATCCATACCTTCAACCTTTCCAATTATACTATGGTGCTTTATCTCAGCTATTTTGGTGTAGAAATAGCTAGTACTACAGTCTGTATGCTTGATATCAGTTATCTTTGCCCTCTGCTGAAGCATACTAAGCTCGGCTTTTCTAATTTTGCAGTATCTATCTAGCAGAGATTCTTCTCTTTCCATCAATTCTTGGTTATCAGGAAAGCTTTGGAGATTTGATTGACATTTCTCCAACTCTTCTTTGCATTTTTTAACTCTTTCAGCCAGGTTGGAATAGTGATTCTTGTTGAGCATTCCAAGAGCTTTCTTGACTTCCTTAAGCTTGAGAAAAACCCTTCTAATTGGTGAACCCTCCACATATTTACCCCATGCTTCTTTTACAGTGCTACTGTAGCTTGGATGCTCAATCCAACAGTTTAGAAACTTGAATACTCTTGCTACTCCTTCCACCCTGTCAACAGTTACAGTAATGGGGGAGTGATCTGAGACACCATGAGTTAGATAGTCTGCATAAGAACCTGGAAAGGCTCCAATCCAGGCTTGGTTAATCAGGGCCCTATCTAACTTTTTCCATAATCTATCAGTCTCCTTCTGTTTATTTGTCCAGGTGAACTCACACCCATGACCAACTAAATCATCCAGGCCACAAACTCCAAGACATTGATTGAAATCAGCCATGTCATTAATGCTTGGAGTTGTTTTGCCCTTCCTCTCCAAATCTGTCCTAACAACATTGAAATCTCCTAACACCAACCATGGCAGATTAGTCTGGATTGTTGAAAGGTCACTCCAAAGCTGCTTCCTGAGCTTAGCATCATTGCTAGCATATACAAAAGTGATCATATAAACTTGCTGAGTGCTCTTGCTTACCAGTTTCCCATGAATCTCTTCGATTAACTTTGAGTGATCTATCATATGGTTTTTGTATAATCTATACTCGTAATAAGTAGATTTAATATTTCTAAACTGTTGTTTGTTATTCATCTACTGATCTCTAAATTGTATGAGGGGAGTAAGAAAAGACCGGGGTTAACAATTGAGTATGTTATATAGTATGAAGCCTTTCACTTAAAAAAAATATAAATGGGTGCTTGTGTCAAATGTATATTTTCTACATCGAAAAATATAGAATTCATTTACCAAAAACTTTCATTTAACGCACTCACAAGCCACAATATAATCTTATTATGACTTATGTTTATCGCATATTGTACAAGCTTAATTAACTGGGGATTTGTATTTCTAGTGTACGTTGAGTTAGGTAAAAATCAAAATAACTTATTCAATTGTAAAATATAAAATATCGATAACCTAAACGATTAAGTTCCACTTTAAAAACAATTTGAATATATTATCAATACTAGTTTAAAACCCGTGCGTTGCACGTTCATATCAACAATATTGTATATTATATATGCATCTTCCATCAACCAAATTATTATGATTATTATAGTTAAATAATTTTTTTAAGGTAATTACGAAATAAAGTTACCATTTATCTAGAACTACTGAGTAATTCATTTTCAAAGTTCCCACACCAAACACTTACATGACATCAACGTTCTAGCTAATTACTTAATTTATTCATAAAACCCTTTACTTTCATTATTTACTTCAACCAACTTTTATCGTCTTATGCATGACGGAAGTAAAAAGAGGTCAAGATTAAACAAAATTGAACACGAATTATGCAAGATATATACATTTATTTCACAACACCAAACCTAAATAACAAATTAACAGATGTTGTGTTATACTCCCTCCGGTCCAGATTAAACTTCTCATCCTCTTTTTTAGGGTTTCGACTTTGTCTTCCCCATTTCCAAACTATTACATTTTTTGTCAAGTGAATAATTAGGGAGGCAAGATGAAGATGTTGGTGATAATTAGCTTTTAAAATTATTTGCTAAATGAATCATTAAGAATTATTTATAAGTTTTCCTTTTGAAGTGCGCAAAAGGGAGCGGGAAGTTTAATATGGACCGGAGGCAGTAGTGATTAAGATAGAGGAACATAATATAATATGTTTCAGGTTTGAATTTGTTTCCTATATTGTATACCAATTTCTAAGCTTATTACACCTAATGTTAATAAGACTTTATTTGATTCAACTTATTCTTTTTTACCATATTCGTAGGCGAGTAAGATCTTGTAGCTACAATGGATCTAGTAAAAAAAATTGATTCCTACGAAATTATACTTGTTCAAATCCAATTAGTTTAGTTCAAGTTTCATAAATTAAAATAAAATAAAATAACTTTATATCATAACTTACATAACTGAAACAACAAAATATACTATCTTAATTCGTATGTTTCTTTTAGGTCATCTTATATTTTGTTTTGTTGAATCAATGAATTAAACTAAAGATTATACATTAGTAATTTTAAACTTATAATTGCAATAATGCTTGCATGTTGTACATTATAAATTCTCAAGATTAAAATTATGATTCGTACCAATGACGACTTTGCCTATCTAACCATGTTTCAAACTACCTAACAATAAAAGGTAATTCTAGGTTTGTGATACATGGTTTTATGACTGCTGCTGTAATATATATAAATCCACCTTACAAATGTTTGATAATCAATAATTTTCTTATCGTTATTATCTAGTTAAAGTTCTTATATTCTCATTTTCAATATTATGACCCGATGACCTGTCTAAACCTCCAAAAGAATTTCTATAATTGTTCGTCTCTTTAATAGATATACTTTATTTTCCCTCCATAATCTTTTTTTCGGAATATGGTTCAAAAAATAAATGTTAAACAAAATGGGTTGATTTTGAACTTATTCAACCTTATGGGGTGCACGTCGACAAAACCGCCAGTGGTAATGGCGATTTTAAGTGTGTCAAATAGTACCAATCAAGCTTGGGAGAGAAATCATTGACCACCTAAAACCGCCATTGGGACTGGCGGTTTTAAGTTTTTTTTTTTTCACACTAAAACCGCCAGTGGGCCGCCAGTCCCACTGGCGGTTTTAGGTTGTCAATGACTTCTCCCTCGAGCCATATTGGTACTGTTTGACACACTTAAAACCGCCATTAGCACTGGCGGTTTTGTCCAATGGGGTGACGTGCATCCCATAAGATTGAATAAGTTCAAATTTAACCCATTTTGTTTAACATTTTTTTTAGCCCTATTCCGAAAAAAAATTCTCATATATTCTGGAAAGAACTCAAAGGAGGGATCTATTTTTATAGCTACGATAAACTCAAATTTAGAATTTAATCTTTCCTTAATTAGCCCATAAGAAAATTCTTTCGTCTTATCTTACCATTTCATAATTACCATATACTTGCATATATGGAATTACTATCTTCGCTTACTTATAAATGATTTTTTTTATTCACAAATGGAATTTTTATTCACCAAAAAGTGTAATAAGATTTTACTAACTCTAGACACATAAATAGCTTATAGTTATATGCAGATAAGATCATATTCATTCAAAATTATAAAAACCGCCTATATTCGTAGGTTGTGGTCAAATTATTAGGTACCCTGGGGGTAGCTAGAGCTACGTACCCCCCAGTTAAATGTTCACTCATTATATACCACATTATAGTCATTATATACTTTCACTCATTATTTCTCAATTTTACTCATTATATACTTTCACTCATTATTTTACAATTTTTACTCATTATTTTTCAATTTTCACTCATTATCTTCCGATTTTCACTCATTATATATAACATTAATGTCATTATTTATTTTCGGTCATTATTTCTGAATTCTCAATCATTATATACAACTTTATTATTCCAATCATTATTTCCCAACTTTCACTCATTATTTCCTGAATTCCACTCATTAGTTTTCAATTTTTTCTCATTATATACCACTTGAACCGGGGGTACCTAGAGCTACATACCCCCGGGGTACAATATACCGATTGTTTTTATACATAGAAAACACATACTTTAGAGGAAAAAAAAACTTATAGAATAGCACATAGTTTAGAGGAACATAATTGACTTATACTCCATCTTATTAGTATTGGAAAATTACTAAATAAGTTGAATTGTTATCCATCTATAGTAGATGAGTGACATATCGTTATTAGTATTATTATCTCTGATTCGAAATTTACCATAAAAAAACAAACATTTGGTTCTTATATTTACCAAAATGTAGATAATGTCGTCAGATTTTTTGCCGAAATATTAAAATGTATGTTTGACGTATGAGATGTTATCTTACTGTAACTCATAAAAGAAAACTTTTATATTGATTCATGTTTTCAAAATTACAATTACAATGAAATTAAAGGAAAATTAGAGAGAAGAAATCTTACTAATACAGGAATTCCATAACATAGCCATGGAGCAGGTAGCTTGTTCCTGAAGCAACAAAATCTCCATTGATTTTGAGCTTTATTTCATGGCTAACGAGAAGAAAAAAACGCGAGGTCGACCACGGAAAAACCAAGAGAAGGAATCAGAAGACGACGATCAACAGAACGATGCGGATTTGGGGAAAAATGGAGAAGATGCTTCGGAAAAACCCGTGAAAAAAATGACACGTCAGCAGCTATAATCGGGGACCACATAGCCTCAGCTTTCCGGCGATCGGGACTCAAGACCACCAACCAAGCTCAGGAAGCCCCTAACTCAGGTAATTTGCCACCCGATTCCTCTGAAATTGATGAATCTAATAGGAATGATTCAATCCCTGAAACTGTGAAAACTGGTGAATCGATGGAGAAAACCTGGAAATCAGCTACTAGTAGGCCAAAGATTGGGATGTCCTTGTATAAGATAGAAGCTCCTATTGAATCAAATGAGGTTATAATCACTGAGGATGATGTTAAGGCAGAAATGGAGGCGTGGAATTGTACTCTGGTCGGAAATGTAATCGGAGATAGGCCAAAAATAAAAATCATTCAGGATTTTGTGAACAAAAACTGGAATCATGTTGAAAAGCCAATAATCAGATATTACAAGAAAGGATGGTTTACCTTTAGGTTCAAATCTCAGAATTGTATTGATGAAATACTTCGGGGAGGGCCATGGAAAATTGGGGGTAACATTTTGATTCTGAAACAGTGGACGTCGGGATTTGGGCAAGAATTGGACATGGTTTCCATTGTTCCTGTATGGGTTCTTTTACCTGATTTAGATCCTTTTCCGTGGTCTATGTCAGCATTGAGTAAAATCACCAGTAAGCTGGGTAAACCACTTTATGCTGATCATACGGCCACAACTTATCAGGAGAGGCTCTCCTTTGCACGAGTGCTAGTGGAGATTGATGTGTCAAAGGATTTACCAGACCAAATCCAAGTTGCAACTCCATTTCATGGAGAATTCACACAGCGAGTAGAGTATGAGTGGGTGCCTTATTTTTGTTCTGAGTGTCAAAAGCTTGGACATAAGGCATACAACTGCAAACATGCGAAGAGGGCACAAACTGTCAAGAGTAAACAGGTATACCAGCCAGTGCAGCAGCCTACAAATGCTGATGACCCTGTTAAAACTCTTAACAGAACAGATTGCTTAGCAAAGCCAAATAGTGTGGTGCAGCCAGTGCAGGAGCCTGCAAAAGCTGCTGAGGCCACATATACTGATGTGCTAAACAATCTACAAAGCTCTAGGACAGGAAATCAGAATAGTCCTGATCTCAGACTATCCCTGATTCTCCAAGCATGCATTCAGAGACCCTTCCTCCTTCTCCTGATCAAGATGGAGAGTATCATATTTTCATTAGCAAATCACACAAGAAAAGGCTGATGCAAAAGATAAGGAAAAATGCAAAATCAGGTTTCCCTAACCTAAACTTGGGTGAAGGTGAAACAGGAAAGGGAGCAGATAGCAGTATTACAACAGAGGAAAATGTCCCACCCGACATTCCCTCGAAATGTTAATTTGCTCTTGGAACATTAGAGGGCTCAATGAGCCCCTAAAACAGCATGAGGTTAAGAATCTTATGTTGAAATACAAAGTGGATGTAATAGGAGTTTTGGAGACAAAAATAAAAGAGCATAAGGCTCCAGTGATAGTAGCAAACAAGTTTAGTGGATACTCTGCTGAATTCAACTATGCTCACCATTATAATGGAAGAGTGTGGATAATTTGGCATCCAGGAAGGGTTGACCTGCAGATTGTGGCTACTCATGCCCAATTTATACATTGCAAGGTCAAGAATAAGGCAACAAATAAGGAATATGCAGTTACTATGGTTTATGCAAGTAATGACAGACTGGAAAGACAAGATTTGTGGCATGAAATGGTGAACTTGGAAGGGAATATACATGGTCCTTGGTTGGTTATGGGTGACTTTAACACAATAAGGGCCCCGGAGGAAAGAATCAGCAATGCAGACACAAACACTGGTGACATGGCAGAGCTTAATGATTGTATTGCAAACTGTGGCCTAGAGGATATGCAAAGTCAGGGTGGGGATTTCACTTGGTGTAACAAACACGTGGGCATTGACAGGGTTTGGTCAAAATTGGACAGAGCCATGGTGAACCAGGATTGGCTTGTTCAACAGACTAACTCTACCTCAACAATCCTTCCTTTTGGAATATCAGATCACACCCCAAAATTGGTAAGTGTGGATAATGTCATTGTAGTTCAGAAGCCCTTTAGATTTTTGAATTGTTGGGCTGATCACCCCCAATTCTCTAATGTAGTAAGGCAAGCTTGGGAAATTCCTGTTTATGGTGCTCCTATGTTCAGGCTTTTCAAAAAACTGCAGAATGTCAAGACTGCAATGAAGAAGCTTAACAAGGATTTCTACTCCAATCTGACTGATCGAGTCAATAAGTGCATATGTGATTTGGAGGATTGCCAGAAAGCCTATTTGTTAGATGTTAATAAGAATGAGATGCAACATCAGGAAGATTTATTGAAACAAAGGTTTTGCACACTGAAGAAGGTAGAACTGAGCATGCTCAAACAAAGACCAAAAATCACGCATATCAAGGATGCTGATTGTAGCTCGAGATATTATTACTCCAAAATTGCTTAGAGGAATCATATGGGGGTGATTGGAAGTGTATTGGACACAGATGGGGTGATGCACACCACTCAGGAGGGTATTTCTTCTGCTTTCATTGGTTATTATGAAGGGTTGTTAGGCACAAAAAAACCAGTATCTAAGCTAGATTTTTCCCTGTTTCATGGGAGGGATTTAACTGATAGTCAAAGCATGGAGCTCTGCAATGAGGTTACAAAAGAAGAAATCAAAAATGCTCTCTTTGACATAGATTCAAATAAGAGTCCAGGGCCTGACGGTTTCTCTTCGGGGTTCTTCAAGAAGGCCTGGCAAATTATCAAGGCAGATTTCTGTGCAGCAATCAAAAGCTTTTTCAGATCCAAAAAATGGCTAAAGCAATGGAGTTCAGCCATTATTACACTTATACCAAAGAAAAAGAATGCCAGCTCTGCCACAAATTACAGACCCATCTCCTGTTGCTCGACAGTGTACAAAAATGTAACAAAAATTATTGCAAATAGGCTTCAGAAAGTGATGCCATCTCTGATTGGTTGGGAACATGCTGCCTTTACAAAGGGAAGGAATATCTTTGACAATATAGCCTTGTCTCAGTCCTTGGTCAAGGGTTATAGTCAGAAGCATGTTTCCCCTAGGTGCCTGATGAAGATTGATATCAGAAAGGCATTCGATTCAGTCAGTTGGGATTTCATTGAAAGCACCCTGATCATCTGCAACTTCCCTAGAGAGTTTATTGATTGGACTATGGCTTGTGTCAAAAGCCCTTGGTACTTACTAAAGATTAATGGCACAAGTCAAGGGTTCTTTAAAGGAGAATGTGGAGTTAGGCAAGGTGATCCAAGATCACCCTACCTTTTTGTGTTATGCATGGAAATGCTTTCCAGGAGGTTAAGAGCTTTGGTTAATCTTCCCAGTTACTCTCTTCACCCTAAATGCTCGAAATTAGGACTCACTCATTTGGTTTTCGCTGATGATCTGATGGTCTTCTCACGAGGAGATTGCCCTTCTGTGATTACAGTCACTGAGGTTTTAAACAACTTCTCAGCCATCTCAGGTCTTCAAGCTAACCCTCAAAAAACTGAATCCTACTTTGCTGGCATTAACTCAGATACCAAGGAGGATGTACTCAGTATCACTCAGTTCCAGGAAGGCATGTTTCCCTTCAGATACTTGGGGGTACCTCTAAACTCAGCAAGAATCAGAAACTCAATGTATGCCCAACTGATAATTAAATTTCAGGTACACCTCAAGAACTGGTCCACACAGTTTCTATCTTATGCGGGTAAGGTCCAGCTAATCAATTCAGTGTTATTTGGCATCCAAAACTTCTGGTGTAATGTCATTCTACTTCCCAAAGGTGTAGTAAAGCAGCTGAACAAGCTTTGTAGGAGCTTCTTGTGGAATATACCTAATGGGCAGAGAGGAATGATCTACAAGAGTTGGGCAAGCTCTTGTACACCTAGAAATGAAGGAGGCTTTAACATAAAGGAAATTTTAGTATGGAATAAAGCCATTATCTCTAAATGGTTGTGGATGATTGACTCAGGGGAAAAGAATATCTGGACAGACTGGGTCAGGCGCTACATTTGCAAGAAAAAGAGCATTTGGGATTTGGATGACAGGCATCAGAATGCTGAAACTGTAGCTAGCATTTACAGGGTGAAGGAAGAGATTTTGAGCAAAGCTGGCTCAGTCACTTTAGCTAGAAAATTGTTGAGCACATGGAACAAAGGAGGTAAATTCAAAATTTCTTATGCCTACGACTTTTTCAGGAAGAAGAATCCTAAGAGCAGAGGTGCAGAGATAATTTGGGACAATATTGCTTTGCCTAAACACTCTTTCATAACCACTCTGGCTTTTCAAAGGAAGTTACCCACAGTTGATAATATCTGTAGTAGAGGGCTGATCATGGTAAATAGGTGCTGTCTCTGCAAAGAAGCAGCTGAAACTAGTGCACATCTCTTCTTTGACTGTAAATTTTCGAGGGAAATCAGGAGAGCAATGTTGAACTGGATGCACTTAGGTCGGCAGAGCTGGAGTCTTCGTCGAGAGCTTAATTGGTTCTCTCACAATGGGAGGAAGAAGGATTGGAGAACAAAATGGCAAATCTGCAGTCTAGTTGCTTCAGTATATGCAATCTGGAAAGAGAGGAACAATAGGCTTTTTGCAGACAAAGAGCAGGATAGTATGACGATTGTTAGACAGCTTAAATTTGTGGTTAGTGTTAGATTATTTGCTTGGGCAAACTATGTGGAGCATAATGACATTATTGAATGTCTAAGTAGCTAACTTTCATAGTGGTTCTAGTTTTTTGTAAGTCTTTTGGAATTTTCTTCCAGAAATGGATGAATAAAGTTCCTAACTGATTTCTTGCAAAAAAAAAAAAAAATCTTTTCAAAATTACCATATACATATGGTAACTACATATTCCTAAGTAATAAATGATTTCTTTATATGATTACCATACACTTGTATATGTTAACTAAATTTTCATAACACTTAATTAATTCTTTATTCACCTAAACTCTACAAAAATCGTAGGACTTTTAAATTATTCAATAGAGTTGATTTATAATTGTTGATATTGAGAAATTCATTTGAATAAGGTCATCATTTGTTGCTTATTATATGTACCAAAATATAGAAAATATCATATTAGACTTTTGAATAAAAAAATATTATTTTACCAAACATACAAATAATTTCATAATATGAAAATGTCATAACTTCATGGTTACACTAGTTTGCGTGCCCGTGCCGCGCACGGCCTCCCTACTTGTATTAATGATAGTCGTTTCACAAAAAGAAAAAAAAAATCATTGTTAGATAATTACTGTACACGTAAATGTCACATGTTGAACATTATCTATCGTATGGAAAAAAAAGTGTCACCTATCACTTAAAAAGTATTAGGTCTCCCTTATAAAATGTTGATTACTACTACCTCCATAAAAGATGACGTATTGATAGTGTTGAGGGTTTGATTTACAAATATAAGAATAAATACTCATAGATAAATTATGAAATGCACAAATCAAAAACTATTTTTACATATGTATGTTTTCATGAATAAGATTTCAATAGATAAAGGAAGTGTCTCAAAATAATGCGATAAAAAGATTTTGTAACCAATCCTATGAGGACCTTAATCAAAATCAACCAAACTTTCAAAAAATTAACCTTATAATACACGACTTGATTGAAAGCTAATTGAACAAAAATCGCCTCAGTATACAATTTCATGCGGACCCGACATGAGACGAACCCAATATAACCCAGCCCGCTCTTACCATACGGGAAATAGATCTAACCCTCGTAATTTTCAACTTTATTTGCAATACTCATGGATTGTTATTTTTGTTGAGATTGCAAAGAAACCTATAATTCTACACATACGTAATCATCTTATCAAAAGAAAACATATTTCGCTTAGTAATTTACATCATTATCTTTATATAAGTTATTCATTGTCTTACAAAAAATTAATAAAGTCATAAACTATATATTTAATTGTGTTAATAAGTGTTATGTTCCTGATTCTCCGACTTTTAATCTAATTGAAACTTTTGAAATATAACTCTTTCAACAATAAATTACCACACAGAATAGTAAATAGTATAGGGAGAACTTTCTAATACATATTAAGAATAATAACTAACTTAACGACTTATACTCCCTTCAATTTTGATTATGATGTTGCATTGTAAATGCACGTTTTTGACCCTCATTATATGTTTGAAAAAAAATACACTTTAGTTGTTACATTATAAATGTAAATAAATATTTTTCAGAACCTATCATATGGTCATCATTTCAAAGTACATTCAAAAACTCTGCGTGGTATAACTTGAGTCAGCTCAATCTTATTCATGAACCCCTATTCATGAACCAATGCTACGTAACAGAATAACGTATAACCTGAACTTTATTCTGATTCTTAAAAGGGAATAAAACTTTTGAAAGAAAATGAAAAGAGTATAAAAATAATTGACCTTAACATCCTTAATTAAGGCTTATACTTTCTCCAATTCTCTATGATTTGCACATTTATTTTGGACTTTTTTTTTTCGCAGGGTATTAAGATATATTGGAAAATGAAATGTGTCACAATTATAATATCATAATTAAAATTGAAGAGAATCATATACTTAACATAGATTGGGGATCATTTTATTCGACTATTTCAACCATTCAATATTTCAAATCTTAATAATTTTAAAACTTTCCTATTTCTTATAAATTAAAATAATCTAAATTTTCAACTAATTATGATATTTATATTGTTTATTAATTTCAATTCCTTATCAATATTTTAATACTTTATAAGTAGTTTTCCATATTCTAATAACCAATAATATTTATTTATTCACGCGCACGGGCTCCCTACTTGTATTAATGATAGTCGTTTCACAAAAAGAAAAAAAAATTATTGTTAGATAATTACTGTACACGTAAATGTCACATGTTGAACATTATCTATCGTATTGAAAAAACAGTGTCACCTAACACTTAAAAAGTATTAGGTCTCCCTTATAAAATGTTGATTACTACTACCTCCATAAAATATGACGTATTGATAGTGTTGAGAGTTTGATTTACAAATTTAAGAATAAATACTCATAAATAAATTATGAAATGCACATTGTGGGATTCGTATCAAAAATTATTTTTACATATGTATGTTTTCATGAATAAAATTTCAATAGATAAAGGAAGTGTCTCAAAATAATGCGATAAAAAGATTTTGTAACCAATCCTATGAGGACCTTAATCAAAATCAACCTAACTTTCAAAAAATTAACCTTATAATACGCAACTTGATTGAAAGCTATTTGAACAAAAATCGACTCGATGTACAATTTCATGCGGACCCGACATGAGACGAACCCAATATAACCCAGCCCGCTCTTACCATACGGGAAATAGATCTAACCCTCGTAATTTTCAACTCTATTTGCATTATTTATGGATTGTTATTTTTGGTGAGATTGCAAAGAAACCTATAATTCTACACATACGTAATCATCTTACCAAAAGAAAACATATTTCGCTTAGTAATTTACATCATTATCTTTATATAAGTTATTCATTGTCTTACAAAAATTAATAAAGTCATAAAATATATATTTAATTGCGTTAATAAGTGTTATTTTCCTGATTCGCCGAATTTTAATCTAGTTGAAACTTTTGAAATATAACTCTTTCAACAATAAATTACCACACGAAATAGTAAATAGTATAGGGAGAACTTTCTAATGTATATTAAGAATAATAACTAACTTAACGACTTATACTCCCTTCAATTTTGATTATGATGTTGCATTGTAAATGCACGTATTGAATATTGACCCTCATTATATGTTTGGAAAAGAAAAACACTTTAGTTGTTACATTATAAATGTAAATAAATATTTTTCAGAACCTATCATATGGTCATCATTTCAAAGTATATTTAGTTTAATTGTTTATATGAAATGTGGCATTACATTCAAAAACTCTGCGTGGTATAACTTGAGTCAGCTCAATCTTATTCATGAATCAATGCAACGTGACAGAATAACGTCCAACCTGAACTTGATTTTGATTCTTAAAAGGGAATGAAACTTTTGAAAGAAAATGAAAAGAGTATAAAAATAATTGACCTTAACGTCCTTAAGGCTTATACTTTTTCCAATTCTCTATGATTTGCACATTTATTTTGGATTTATTTTTTTGGCAGGATATTAAGATATATTGGAAAATGAAATGTGTCACAATTATAATATCATAATGTAATTTCAATTGACAAAAACAATACTCAATCAATAATGACACTCAAATAACAAATAATCGAATCAATATCAGTGAATAATCATAATATCGTAATAGTATTGGGGTATTGTCCCCACTTAGACTTATGCATTGACAAGATACCAGTTAAATTACAAATTGATAAAACATACAATCTTCAAATCCGACTTATCGGTACCGTATGTTCAAACAATTATAAGGATAATAAACCAATCACACCCTCAATAATCTTCCACTAGAAGAGCGATCTCAATATTTCAACAAACGAGACTATGATCAAAGATATATAGAGCCTAATATGCTATCAACCTCATCGTCCATACTAATACTCCATTGACACTTTAATATATCGATTGCTCTTACTCATTCCCAAAATTCAATACTCCAAGTAGTGTACTAGCACGCATATGGTTGTTTTCATCTAACCCAAATAATAAATTGAACAATATACACGAAACCCTTTAATTTCTCATGCTTAACTCCCTTATAGACTCACCCTTACTAGTCCCTTTTTCAACTTCCCACACTTCATCTCAAGTAGTCAAGATTTCTCACCTATTGGCATGTGATCAAGTCAGATGGAGTGGCGTGGGGTATTCTAAAAGGGATAAACATAAGTTTTAATTTGTCAATTGATTTCTCCCAATTTTCTCATTAACATGAACAGGGTATCGTGGACAGAAAGAAGAACCAAATGGGTGTTATGAAATTTGTGGTTTAACATTATCTCACTCAAACCAATCCAACATCATGATCCATATCGTAACTCATCTTCAAGGACAAAAGAATTTGACAAAAGTGGCATTAAGTAAGCAAGGCCTAAACCATCATCACACTCATCCTCAATATATCCCAAACACTTTTCACGTCCTTATATAACTTGAAATAGCTTCGAGTCCTTCTAACATAACCTCTAGTCGCCCTTAGTACTTTCACATCACACTCAACGTAATAAATAACCGCAATATGTTGAACTAATTACCCTTGGAGTTAGAACTCGAAGAATCATACTTTCTATTAATATCAAAGAAAACTACAATAAGATGCTTCCCAATAGTGACATTCGGTCTCAAATCAAAAGTCTCAAAAGTCCCCTCTAAAACTCTGTTGTAAATGAACGGAAACACATAGCACTTAGCAATCAGCATGCGTATGAATGCACCCATCCCGTTCCCAGTTTGTAAATTTCTTAAAACAAGTTTTGAAAACTTTTGTAGACTCGACGAATCAGAACATATTGCTCTGATACCAACTGTAACAACCCTAAAATTTGCTCAAAGAAATATATAGAATTGTCATGCCGCAATTGACTATCGAGTCTATTGCTAGGCTATAAATTCAGACACAACAAACAAAACAAGAAGAAACAGTGTAAGTCTTAAAACTGTCGAACTACAATTCTCAAAACCAAACTCAAATTACATAATCCAAAAGAAATAAAGTTTCAATAAATGTTTGTGAATCCCCAACATGCAAATCGACTCCTCAATCAAGCATCCAAAGCATCAAGACCTGTCAACTACGCCATCGAGAATGACGTAGGCCCCAGAACATGGTAGGGAACGAACCAGAATAGAGAACGTCAGCATACAGGCTGAGTAAGAAGCACAGAAATACAAGCGAACAAAGATACGCGCCTTGAGGCGCGTAGCTAACAAATAATAGACAATCGTTACAATGATAGTACAGTGCGATAATCCCCATATCGCTACAAGATCCGACGGTCTTGCTACATATGTTTAATCAAGGCTGGGCTCCTACCCCACAGCCACCACAATCTCGACACAGCGCGAGTTAGAGTACTATAAAACAGATCCTAATGACTTGAAGTGTGCACACCCCTCTATAGAGGGCCAGGTAGGATGTCAAACCTCTAGGAGGTAAGCCAATTAGGAAGTCGGTAGCTAATCCGACCCAAACTACCTTGATCAGAGGTACAGAGGTGACCGATCCGGGTCGCGTCACCTTACTCTAGGTGGTAATCATCATCATTCAATCATTAGTGTACACTTACGCGCGCATTAAATAAAACAATAACAATTCATTAAAAAATCGACAACACAAGCATTAAACATACGAAATCATACTAGCGAATCACAAGAACAACAAACGGAAGCACACTAGGCCGAGAGGCCGAGAGCAACAAAAGGGCCAAGTGGCCGAAAATAGTGGAAGCCGAAGGGCTGCAAAATGGTTAGCAATTCGAACAATAATACGCTCATGATATGAAATAGATATAGGCGAAGCAATAATCAAGATTGAGCGAATAAACCAAAGGTATGTAAGGCGATCATATGAATAAACATGATGGTGAATCAAACGAGAGTAGAGGTTAGTCAAAGGGTCATGATCAACGTTCTTACCTTACAACGCTAATCCTTAATCATCAAATTATAAAATCAATCCACAATTCCCTAATCAAAAAGATGTAACAATAAGTCTTACAACTCACAACTATCACTAATATGAAACGGATCCACAAAGGGACAGTGATTAAGAAACACGAATAACGTCTACCTCCGATACTGGATGACCACCAAATTTTAGTATGTTGTAGAAGGGTATGTCAGAAACCTCTCCTCAAAATTTCGTCCACAAACTCCATACGAATCGACGGAAATCAAGTTCACAATGAACCACGAAAGACAATTAGGGTTTACTCACGAAAGACAATTAGGGTTTACTCACGAAAACCAATGTAACTTTTGATACAGAAGTGTAGGCCTTACCAATTTTGGATATATTGTCAATTCTAGATTAAGGAACATCTCCACAAAATATCGTCCTCGAATTCCTTAGGCGTCGACGGAAATCCTTACAATACCGAGGGGCGGAACAGATTTTCGGGTAGATAGACACAGCTCCACTAAAACATCTCTACAGTGAGAATCCCATGGAATCTTGGCATGATATACATGTTCCCGAATGCGTATCGAAAGCACGGTTCTAACGCCACTAACCACGCCCCAATTAGAGATTGTATGAGAGAATTATATGTGTTTGAAGTTGACACAGTGAGGCTACGAATAGGAGAGAGAGAGAAGTTAGGGTTTCCTTTTATTTATGTCAATGGGTAAGGGGTTAGACTCGGGTTCGGGTTTTATTAGTCGGGTGAGATGAATGATGCATAAACCCGATCCAAGTGCAATAACCCAATTATAGAACTTCCCAAAATAGAATTACCCAATTAATAACATAGTCTATAATTCACCAAATTCCCAAAATGACTCTTATTAATTGTCTCAAAATGATTAATAAACGTAACACCGTAATTAATTAAAGTCCCAAAATTGTGGGTGTTACAACGTCTTTTGTGAATTTATCGGTGGTCTACGGGGTACATTTATTCAATAGTTATCGAGTGTATTTTAGTGTGTCAAAAGCTTACTTTATTCGAAAATCTAACTAATACCAATTTGTATATTGGGCGTAAAAACATCGAAAACTTATAGAGTTATAGTATTGAGAATCAATATAAACATTACCTCAAGAAAACCAGTCCAAAGAACAAAAAGGTAAAATGTCCCGTGCAATTTTGCACGGGTCAAATAACTAGTCAACTCTATTGAATTGGTGACCAAATACCCAACTTTCATCATCCCTTAGAATAATAATTTTCAAAGAAGCTTATGTTAAGTTTCTTAGGCACTAGTATGTTCCATGGTTACTTACACTCAACAGCTGGAAAAGTCGGACGCGGGTATGAGTCAGAGTGTCTTACACGACTATTTTATGATTAACAATGTATCGGACTTGTACCATCTCCGATAAACAGCACAATAGGTATATGAGGTGGCAAAATAACATAACTTAGGTCAATTTCATGCACTAATAACAACACAAATGATTATTACTCCAAAAAAAATAAAATAAAAACCATCTATACTCTCCATTTCTACTACGAGTATTACATTTAAACGCAATGAAACGCGGTTAAAATTTCCAAATCAACGAGTGAAAGATTATTGGTCAAATTCAAGAACAAGTTAAGGAGACCATGTCAGCATATTTGAAAAGTAAACTAAATAAATCCAATTTCCAAGTCATCAACGTCGTCTTTACCAATCTTTCTTTGGTCGGTCACATACACACCCAACCGTTGCCCTCTCATTCCTCCTTTTTTCCGTTCACCGGAAAATCCCTTCCCCCACCACTTTCTTCCTCCAATTTCCCCCAATTTTCAAAACCCTAATTTTTTTTATTTCCGCTCAATTTTGATTTCCCCCGAATTGATTTGGATTTTAATCTATCTTTCTCTCTCTTTCTCTCATCAATCAGAAAAGAAATCGAGGGGAATCATGTCGTTTTCAGATTCCGACTCATCGTCACACGCCGGCGACTATAAGTACTTCCGCCATATTACTCGTGATTGTATGTCTCTCTCCTTTTTCAGCTTCCTTATTACGCTTCTGGATCATTGATTGACAACAAGTTTAATGCAAAATTACTGCAACTTTATTTACTTTGGTTGAATTTTTGATTAGTTGTGACGTCACTTGCACATGAGAGTCAACGCCGGAAAAGAGAGTCAAGAGGACGAAGTAGTGTTTTTGGTAGGAATTGGATAAAAAAACACTTTATAAGGTAGTAAAATATATTTTTGGACATATAAGGTAGGAAACTGGAAGAATGTGAACATATAAGGTAGGATTTGAAATTTTTTTCTAAGTATTTAGTGCATGTTTGGTTGGTAATTTTTGGAGTTCAAGTAACGGAATCGGACTCCGTTAACGTTTCCATTCGTTTGGTTTAATGTTTTTTTTTTCCACTCCATTACCCTCCTTTATCCCACTCCTCCATTTTGAAACCCTCCTCAGTCTAGAGGTAACTCATTCCAATCCCCATTTTATTTTCTCTCTCCTCCCCTATCTCCTCTCACCACACCACACCACTGTCAAGCCACCACCAGATCTGCCGGCGCTGAAAGTCCGACCACCAATCTCGGCGGAGAATTGACGGTCGAACATCATCCTCCAGCGGCTCGCACCACCTCCTGACCTCCGACATCTTCCTCTTTACTTCTCCTTTTTGCTCATCTTCCACCCTACAACCACCGCCTCACCCACCAACCACCACCTCCAACCTTCACCGTAAGCTATACCTTTTCAGCTGCCCCAACCTAACGACGACCATGTGTGCCGCCTACATCTCCCATTTTTTTATCTCACGTTTTCTCTCTCCTCTCAAGTGGAAAATGCAGAGGGAGCGTGGCAAGGCTTCGCGTCGGATGGACAGAGAGTCCCCGGCGCCGGCCAAGTCTCGCGATGGTGACGATGCGAAATCCGGTGGTCATGGGCGCTGACTCGCTGAGTGACAGTGTTAGGGTGGGGATAGGAGGAAGGAGGGAGGAGAGAGAACGGCAAGGGGTGGGGGTGGTTTTTTTATTTACTCCTTTATCCCTGTTTAAAAAGTGATTCCATTCCATTTTTTAGTGAACCAAACAACTTAGTATAAGTAACGGAATTTGTTACCACTCCACCCTTTATCCCATTCCATTCCATTACCATTCTAAATTTCGATCGGTTCTCAATCGACAGTCGCTCAATTACCATATAGTCAAGTGATCAAGAGCTACCAGTTCTTGGAGGATTTGATATTGATCATCATATTTTCCTTTACGATACTCGTATTTTACAAAACTCATTCTCTATGTTATTATTAATCGTATGAAATAGAGTATGATGGATTACAATTGTAAATGTTTACCGTATACATACGGAAGTTGTGAATAAAAAAAGAAGAAGAAGAAGTTCAAGATAGAAGCAGAAGCAAATCACCTCGTAATTTTATCTATTTGAGTTTTATCCAATTGACCTGGACACTGGGGATGTGGTGAATAAGGGGACAGTCTTGACCATCTGGTCGCTCGCATCTCTTCGTCAGGAGTGAACACGAGTTAATCCAAAGTTCCTGCAAGGACGTAAGTCCCCGTATTGATTGTGGAAGACATGCCAACTTCGGGCACTCAATAATCACAAGGTGACGAAGCTGACACAGATGGCCGATGTGCTCCGACATATCTGTCAAATTAGGTAGACCAAAAACATTGAGACGTTGTAGCGTTTGTAGGTAAGCAATGCCACGTGGTAACATCTCCAGATTACTGATGTACATCAATTCCAAGTCACGAAGGCTATTCATGGCTTGCCAACCTCTGATTTTGTTTTCTTCCACACGACTCTCACCCTCTTCAATATCCCACACGTCCAATCCTGAGCAATCCTTAATTCTCAGTTTCTCAATGACAGAGATATGTTGCAGCCCTTGAGATGTGTTTCTCAACCTCTCGCAACCCTCGATAAAGAGCTTTTTCGGAGAATTTGGATATCCCAATATCAACTCCCTCAGTTCCTGGCATTTGAATATCTTTAATGTATCTACATTACAGAAATCCAATGGCAGGGACACAAGTCCTGAAATGGATCTTATTTCCAGAATGTCAATCAGTAGTGGTGCAGAGTCATGTGCTTCATGTGCTTCCTGTTGCCATCCCAGAATGGAATTCATCAACAACTTCTCCTGGATATAAGAGGCATCCAATGACACCAGCCTCGGCAATTGTGGAATTGACATCATCTTTGGGCAATGCCTTATTATGATTTTAGAAAGACACGGGAAGAAAACACGCTCCTTCTTCTCCACTCTTGACCACCCCTTTAACTCTCTCATAGCACTCAAATGTAGAGACTCCAAAGATGGGAAGAACTTTATGTCAGCATTACTGCCGCTCATACTCTGCTCATATTCTATGTATTCCAAGGCATCAAGTTCCCACAGAGAGAGTCTTTTGAGAAGAGGTAGATGACTCAATAGCGGGAGAGATCGACAACTTCGACAGTCTTCAATCTGAATCTCAACAAGCTTATGCAAATTAGCTACCATCCCAACTGAAAACTTCCCTCCGCGGTAGCCGTTAACCTGGAGGAATCTAAGATTTGGAGGTAGCAACAGATGCTTCATACACATCTCCACATCAGCACGAGACGGCAAAGAGTCTTCATATGTTTCTTCAATTGATAAACCCAAATCCAAAGAAAGAGACGTCAGATGTTGCTTGGCTTTCAAATTCATCCCGTGGGCTTCTAAGAGCATATCCCGGCGCCATATTTTACATCTAATACTCAGTTGTCCCCTGAGATTTAGGCCTCCCAATGCATCTAAACCATTCAACTCTCCCACTATGAAATCACTCAACTCTCGAAGGGACTTCATTTTTCCCAACTCGGACGGCATCTCAGCCAACTTTCTACATCCCTCAATTCCCAAATGTCGCAGGCAGGTCAGTTTAGTAAAGCCTCGACTGAGGTCTAAACTCTGCAGGTTCTCTAACCTAGTGATATCATCAGGAAGAGATGCGATAAAGTTGTTAGAAAGATTGAGATATCTAAGATGTCTCAGCCTCCCGATCGAATTAGGGAGCTTCTCGATCATCCTACCCCCTAAGTTCAAGGAACGCAATGACCGAAACCTCGAAATCAAGCCTAAAACAGGTGATACTTTTGTCTCATAATCAAAAGGAGAACGTTCATCTCTGAGTACCAACGATCGCATTTTAACTGCTGCAAGCAAGGGTTCTGCAACTCCCCACAATGGTGAACCCGAAACAACAATTATGTGCAAGATTCTATCATTTAATTGCACTTCATTATCATCGACTACTATGTTCTCAAAACCAGCAACTTCTTTGGCCAAGTCATGCACCAAGTCGTGCATTTTGCATTGCATATTGCTTTTTTCGACATCTTCCTTAACATCCTGGAAAAAGTTTCTCCTCAACAACTCCATAAAGCATCGATCCCCTTCTTCCTCATTTGATGGTTGAACATAGCCTTGTGCCATCCATAAACGTACTAATTCAATCTTATTGAACTCATAGTCTTCCGGAAACAAAGAGCAGTAGGCAAAGCACTGTTTAAGAGCTGGTTCAAGGTAGTCATAACTCAGCTTCAGCACATGCATGACGTTGTCATCTTCTGTTAGCTTCGCTTTTAAAACTTGACTATTTCTAAACATTTCCCACTCATCCTCGCTTTTACAGTACAGGAGGCTCCCAACCATTCTCAGGGCGAGTGGCAGGTTTCCACAATTTTTAACAATGTCTTCCCCGATCTTAGTTAAATTAGGATTACTCTCCTCCTGTCCTGGCCTGAATGCCAAGCTTTGAAAAAGCCTCCAAGACTCGACCTTTTTCAAAAGACCCAAATTGTAAGGCTTCCCAACTGTACAAACCCGGTCTGCAATTTCACTAGAGCGAGTGGTGACAATGATCTTACTCCCGCGTCCACCACATTCCAACAAGACCTTGAGATCAAGCCATCTACTATGACTCTCATCCCATATGTCATCTAACACAAGTAGATACTTCTTGTTATTTATTGACTCTCTAATGCATGATTTTAGTTGATCCAGAGAGAGATCAGCATAACTCTGATCAGTGAAGGCCTTACATATCTTCCCCAACACTTCTTTCTGATTATTAATCTCAGGTACACACGCCCACTTAGCAATCTGAAACTCTCTCTTAACTCTTTCATCACTTAAAACCAGTTGAGCAAGAGTGGTTTTCCCAAGACCACCAAACCCCACAATTGGAATGACAGAAACACGATCCTCAGCATATTGGGAATCTAAAAGCATATCAATTATATTGTTTTTATCATCCTCCCGGCCAATAACATCGTTTTCTTGAACGAAAGCGGCTGTTTCCCTTTCATTCATCAAACGTGTCATTGCTGGGCGGGGCTCATGCACTTCCTTCAAGTTTAAGCCAGACATATCAGACTTAATGGCATCAAGCTCTTGCCTAATACGTTTAATTTCATGAGCCATTTTTCTGTTAAAAAGAAGAGGACCTGACCTTGAAAACATCAGACCAAGCTGGTTGATGATCCTGTTGCCTTCCATCCGCTGTTTCTGGCGATCGACAGTGAGCACATCATCAAACAAGTCTTCAGCTTGGTACAACACCCGCCTGAGCCTCAGAAGCCATTCTTTGATCAATGCACCACCCTCTTCATGGCGCGACTGCGCATCACGAACACGAGCTTTGATGAGCTCAAGGGTATTTGCAAGTTTCTTCAAGTCACTTCTGGCACCCCAATAAGATGCCACCTCCTTAACAACTTGGTGACCTGCAGATATCAATATCTTCTCAGCAACATTAAACAGAATGCCTTGTGCCATTCTCTTTATCTTCTCGGATATTTTTTTTTTTGGGGTGTTTCTGAAGGCTTAGTTCTCTTCTTCTACAGCAAGAGATGGGGTAGGTAATTCAAGATGGGGATACAGCTCCTCTTTCCTGGTAATGGGTTAGTCAAAAGTTTACAAATTTGCACGACAAATTAGCTTTAATCATCTAGCTCGTTACTTCAACTCTTGATTTTTCGAAATGGACAGATAGGGGCCCACTTGTCTCTTTTTTTTCCCACTCACAGTTTGCTCTACCTGGTAGACAAACTTGGTAGAAAACTCTAACATGTTGCTCGTTTCTCTCCCCTCTTTTTTCGATCTCTTTCCTCATTTTTATATTATTTCTCACTCCTAGAACCTGGTACTAAAAGTACCGTTAAAATCATTCTATTATCAGTAATGTATTTAATCATTTATGTAGACTAGAGAACTTTAACCCATAAACAGTCTAGCTAACTTTGTTCTCCCGCATTAAAATGCGTGTTGAAAAGTAATACGGAGATAAATTCATATTGAATGGGAAGAGTAGATTAATGTATCCCATTAGCATCGAGTTAATCCTCAATTTGGAGTCCAATGTTTCAACTTTTTTTGCGTTTGTGGTCTCAACGTTTTATTGTTATCGTTTGGGGTCTGGGGGTTAACTGTCGTTAACTCTCACCTTTCTCCTCTCCTTTTCGCTCTCATCTCTGTCTCTCTTCTACTCCATATCAACTTCCTCATCTCGGCCACCATTTTTCAATTTCTTCCCTATTTTCACAAACTTATATGTTTAGTTTCATTCAATTCACATTGAAATTTATCAAGCATCAAAATTACAACATCCCAAACCCAAATTATACACGAGTACAAAATTAAGCATCAAAATTACAACATCCTAACCCAATTATACACGAGTACAAAAAAACTGGGATTTCTTTTCTATACTAAAAAAAATTCAAAACAATAGTGGGATTTCTTTTCTATACTAAAAAAAATTCAAAACAATAGTGACAGCCCGATTCCCCAATTATTATGAGCTCCATCACACACCAAATTACAACCTACAAAAATGAATTCGCATAAAACGCACCAACAAAGAAATCAAAATCTGCCCAGATTGGGTGTTGATGGAGATTTGCTGCTCACCACGGTTGGAGTGATGGAATTCTAAACCAAAATCCCAAAAAATCGAATTCAATAGTAATCCAGAAGAAGAATCAAATTCCCAAGACAACCTTTCCCAATTTTATTTTAAATTAGAAATTTTTTGAGAAAAAACTTTTTCTTAAAAATCCTACGAAACCCATAAACAATAGCAACAAAGAACATAAAAAGAAGGGTTGAAACACAATTTTATTTTCTAAAAAAATATCCCTAAAATTTGTTTTCATCATTTTCATGAGGATAAAATCTGGGTAAACTGTTGGATTGATGAAAAACTATGAAACTTTAAATCTTACCGAACAAAAGGAAGAGATGAACAAAAAAATGAAGATGGAAAATCAATGATTGATTTTCTCTCTCATGTATTTTTTGAGCAACAATGTGCGGTTGGCGGCGGCGACGGGTCGGATAGAAGTAACAAGACCACACCTTCGTAGAAGACAAAGGATCATCTAGGTATCTAGGTGGTGGTATGGCGGTGGTCGGGGCGGTTGGGTTTGAGACGGTGGTGGTGGTGGTGAATATTGAGAGATGAATGAGTAGATAGAAACAAACGTATGAAGAAAGCTGCTGAATTCCTGACGGCAACCTAAACGGAACCCCACCCAGACACCAAACCATAAACAAAAAAAGTCTAGACACCAAATGAAATTTTTTTGGAAACATTGGACCCCAAATTGATGCTTAACTCCATTACATCTGGACTAGATAGAATTCGTTACTTATGATTATTCTTCAAAATTGACCATTTAATTTCAAAAGAAAAGCGAAACGAAAGAAAACTGACCATTTCGCAGCACAGGTAGCAACCAGAATAATTGAAGCTGTGCTCTCAATTTACTTCTCGATCATTTTTGCCCAAAAACAATCACCCAATTCCAGAAACACGCATTTTTGGATAAAGAAATGTAATTAAAGTATAATTTGTTGCAAATAAAGATTGGGATTGTTGGTCGGGGGCAAAACGTCCCAGTTTTGTTTTAGAATTAAGAGTTCAGGTCTTCAGGACTTTAGACCCAACTTATCTGGGACTTAGCAAGGGTTGGTTCGAACATTGCTTAATTTCGGACATGTCATTTGAAGAGGTAGGTCTATATTAATGAAAAAATAATTTGTTTCCTCGCGTGTTATATGATATATTGTATACTTGGCGTACCTCTTCTCTGAGGTCTACTCGAGATGGAGTAGATTATTGAAAATGGGGTACGTTTTTTCTAAGGTACAGCTTCTCCTAACTATAAGGGAAATGAATCAATCATGATCATTTCCCAATCACAACGTATCAATATTAAGCTCTCCTTATATTGTGTGTTGGAATAATGGCTCCAAAACCATGTTTGACTTGAGCATTGGATACCTCTTGCCTCTTGGTAGTAATCCTCATTATTACTATGTTTATTGCACCTATTAAACACCATGTTTATTATCATATTAATTGTGTGACTATGGGTGTCTTTAATCCCATAATCAATCCTTGACTCTTTGGTATCCATAACATCTTTTCCTCCCACTATATAAGAAAGTTTAGTGGGTTCATTTTATACAATCGAACGATATATACAAAAACACATCTCCTGATTTTTGGGTAATTGTATGAGTGTGCAAACTCCAACTTTTGTACGTGAGTGGTCGTGTGCAAGAGTAGTTGTGTTAACCTTGGGGAGCATTTCGGCCAGTGACGATGACCACCAATGTTGGGCCGTAATCACTTTCAAGTCAGTGGTCTCCTACCGCGGCACAACTTGAAATCGTTCTTTGATCTTCCTTATACAACCATTGTTGACCCTTATTTCTAACAATTTGAAAGCGATTAATTATACAATGGTTGTGTTGTTGTATATATTCATTTCTACCCATAGAGTTTGTTTGTGGGTGAAAACTCACATTTTCGCTCATAGTTTTCCAACCCGTAAGATTGAGACAGTCGTTCGTATTTTGGCCGTATCTCGGTCCCTAGATCTCCGTTGAAGACGTGTAATATGTTGTTGGAAAGCTAAGACAAAGATCTACAACTTTGTAGAAGACGACGATTCCAAAATATGTAATCTACATATTCTTATTTCGTCATCTTTATCACGGAAGTGTGATGGTTTATAAGAAGATTATTTACTAATTATTTGATGGCATTTATATCGATGATGGGTATTATATAATTAAAAGATCTTGGACAGAAAGGTTTGATCTTTATTATATTTTATTATTCCATATTGCTCATATGATTAAGGTACGCCCTCCTCATTTTGCGTTATGATTTTTGTTCATATGATAATATGAGGCTATATATTTGAGATTTGGGTTACCTTGTTAGTATTAGAATTTATTGGCATATGTTGATGCTTGATATTGACTTTTGGTATATGAGGTTAATTTTGATTCCAAGTTTTTGATGGAATAATATGTAATATGTTATAGAGTACAACCGGTCATTGAGTCTTGTTAATTGACTAGTTGGTGATTTGGTTTTGTTGACGGTTTAATTATCCCAAACCTTGTTATGTGTTGTTTTGAGACATAGGACTCAATAAGACTCAAATGTGTGTTGCATCATTTTTAATATGGCTTTGTATATGCTAGGACTTGAGATTGTCTTTAACTATCAATTGTTAGAGTGTTGTTTGCTCTCCGAGCTACACTCTTGTCTTGATTGATTTTACGCCAAGTGTGCGGTCCTTTCTTGGTAAAATTTATTCTTGAGAAGCATGTGAATATTATAGCCCTTATCTTCACATTGGTGTGACGACTCTTACACATTTGCATTGGCTTATATTAATATGAGACTTTTGTTAGATTTTCCTAGGGATTGCATCTCCTAAATATTCCTTGATGGGTGTACCGATTTGTGGGGGCTAGTTTCGTTTTATGTTTGGCCTATGAAATAGCTATAGTCGGTCACAATTGTTTTTAAGGAGAGTGACATGGAAAATTGGAAGTTTTGTGTGTATGTCTCATATACCCCTTTGTAAAGATTTTTATTTGGTGGGAATGGTTAGACTCTTTGATCTTGAACATAGTGTTATCGCTTGCGCTTAGTGCGACAACATGTGGGGGAAGTTGTTCAAGTAGTTACTATTTATGCCTTTATAAGTTTGTTGCTTGGAGTTGTAGAGTCTAATTCCTGACTAAAATCTTTGAGTGTGTGGGGGTAAATAGCCATGGTTGGTTTACCTAAGTATAATGATGAGATTGAGTTATCATATGTGGATGATATTTGATTTTTGGGAATAGTTTGAGAATATTGATTGATGCTAAACTATTCTTGTCGTCCGATTTTGAGATGAAGGACTCATAAGAAGCGAGTGTGAAGCGAGTGTGATACTTGAAATTCGAGTTAAGAGAAACTCTAGTTGCATTGCTTTAAGTCAGTCTATCTCTTTGTTTTGGCTAGAAAGTCTTTTTCTTTGATGTATTGCCTATTAGTACACGTGTGTCCCTTGCACTCTTTGACTAGAACTTAGGAGAGAGTGTCTCCCAAGCTGAGTGAACTAAGGTCATACGGCGTTATGTTGCTCATGAACTATGCTCGGCCTGACACAGTCTAAGTGGTGAGTAGACAAAGTGGTTGTACTCGTAACCTTGCTAGTGATTATTAAAGTGCGTGTCATCTCTTACTTGGATACCTTAGAGGATTAGTTGAACTTTGTTTGCTTATCGATATATTCCGATATATCTATGGAGTTTGGGAATTTGTTTTGCAATATGGGTATCAAGTATTGTATGAGATTAGTATCACTAGTGGATGAGTGTTTAATCAAAGAGGTGGTGTTATATTGTTGTAGTCTTCAAAGCACACATGTATAGCTTAGTCCACCATAGAGTATGAGTTTATGTCCTCGAGTTGGTAGGAAAAAGGCTGAGTTGTTCAGAAATTTGTTAATAGACGTGCTCTGTAGGGGATATGCGGTTCTTCTCTCTCTTTATTGTAATTTTCAAGTGACAATTATTGTTGCTAAGAATGGCGTGTACAGTTGGAAGAAGATGTATATTCGCACAAGGCACAATGTTGTTAAACAACTCCTACAAGTGAGAGATTTCTCAAAATTATGTGAATTGTGTAAGAAATCTTTTTGATCCCTTTATAAGGGATTACGGAGAATTGTCATCCATTAGTCGTCGAGGGGGATGGAGTAAAGGCCATGAGTTGAGGTTGTGTCGTGGATACCCGCTTGTGGTCAAACGAAGCTACACGACTCTTAACTTTGCACTACAATTTTCATCCCTATGGCGCGTGGTAGTGCTTAACATAATCCATAACCTAGTGGTAGGTGCTATTGAGATGGACTTGATGGACTTAATTATGTTGTGAAGGTTGAGCGTCAAGCTCTTAATGATTTTATAGCCCAATTTGGGTGGTCCTAGTGAGACGGACTTGATAAGATCACCGTACTTGGAGGTTGAGATTTAATTATCTCTTAATGAGTCTACATCCTTATGTTGGATGGTCCTGTTGAGAAGGATTCAAAAGATTCACCGTGTATTCGTGAAAGGTTGAGCTTTGCTCTTAATGGTTCTATATCCCTTTGTGGTGGTGTTTAGTGAAACACTTGATGGACCACCTATGTGAGTGGGAAGGTTTGGCCGCCTTATATGAAAGATTGGGCTATCTTTCTAGAGCACTCACGAGACCCGAGGTGTGCGCATGGCCTTAAAGAGCTTGGATCGCGGAGTTTGCATATTCTTTTAAAGTAAATATGTGTTGTGAGGGTCTCAACCGAACTTTAGTGAGTTCAAGAAGCAATTCACTCACTAGAAAATAAGTTGTTGCCTCATTCCATTATGTGTCAATTCAAATCGAAAGATATTGATGCTTAAGTATTTACCTTTACCCAAGATTTGTTTCTCTTGTTGGCTTTGCTCGCCCTTAGTGGGGGATTGTTGGAATAATGGCTCCAAAGCCATGTTTGACTTGAGCATTGGATACCTCTTGCCTCTTGGTAGTAATCCTCATTATTACTATGTTTATTGTACCTATTAAACACCATGTTTATTATCATATTAATTGTGTGACTATGGGTGTCTTTAATCCCATAATCAATCCTTGACTCTTTGGTATCCATAACATCTTTTCCTCCCACTATATAAGAAAGCTTAGTGTGTTCATTTTATACAATCGAACGCATACAAAAACACATCTCCTGATTCTTGGGTAATTGTATGAGTGTGCAAACTCCAACTTTTGTACGTGAGTGGTTGTGTGCAAGAGTAGTTGTGTTAACCTTGGGGAGCATTCCGACCAGTGACGATGACCACCAATGTCGGGCCGTAATCGCTTTCAAGTCAGTGGTCTCCTACCGCGGCACAACTTGAAATCGTTCTTTGATCTTCCTTATACAACCATTGTTGACCCTTATTTCTAACATTGTGCACATAATTGATAATGATGTAAATTTATTTATCATGTTCATATGTAATTGTTTCTATTTGTATTTCCCTTCCCTCATTAGATTATTATTGTAATTATTGTTTAATCTTCTTCCTAGATTAGCTACTCATGTACTGGTATTTAAACGGTTCATTGTGATTAATAAAACTCAAGCTTTCATGTGTATATTTCACTCTTCTTCTCTCCCTTCTAATTCTCTACATTAACTACTCCATTTAGAGGTCTGGTACCCCTTAACTATCACTGACAGAGTACTCAAAATTCAAATGAGGTGGTGATCATACAAAGTCCTACATTTTGAACTCTTTTTGTTTACAAAGTCCCACCAACTTGTATTGAACTCTCATTATAGAGCTGTTTAGATATGAAAATTCACGTGGTACCCTTAAACTTTGACTGATTGCACATGGTACCCAACATGACAGGTTTGTGCACATGGTACCCCTGAATTTACTACTTTGTGCACATGGTACCCAAATAGTAAATTATGTAATTAATATTTTTAATATAAAATATAATAAATTTTAGAAAATTTGATTTTTTTTCCACAGTTTTTTTATTCCAAGTTTTTTATTTCAAATTTAAAAAAAAAAACTGAAATTTTAGGGGTACCATGTGCAAAATGTTTGATTTCAAGGGTACCGTGTACACAAAGTGGTAACCTGAAGGGTACCATTTGCACAAATTATGAATAACTTTTAAGAAAAGTTATATTTCTATGAAAAAAAACCTAATTTTTTTGGATTTTTTCTTCATAAAAATATTTTTTGGATTTGTTTTAAAAAGTCTAAAATTTTGTTTTTTTTTTTAATTTTTAATTTTTATTAATTAGTAACTTTAAACAACTAATTACCTAACAACTAAGTAATACATCATCACTTAACGAAAAATCTAACGAAAGTTAGTATTCGGGTACCATGTGCACAAAGTAGTAACCTCAAGGATACCATGTGCATAAACTTGCTAAGTTGGGTACAATGTGCAATCAGTCAAAGTTCGAGGGTACCACGTGAATTTTCCGTTTCCGAATTTATTAATAGTCAGCAGACTCAGCACGGCTGCACAACCACATAAGCTGTTTAGATAATCACTTAATCAGTTATTTCACCACCTTAGGCCTCGTTTAATAGGAGTGCATCTTTCTAAAATGAATTGATCTGATCGAATTTGAATGATTCCGATCTGATCTGATGTGAAAGACTCTGAACTCATCTGATCTAATTTGATTGTGTTGAAATTTTGAATAATTTCAACGAATTAGTATCAATTATAGACCAAATACATTGATAGAAATTTGAACTTTTTTGATCTGATCTAATATAGTTTGATAGACTCTGATCTGATCTGATTCTGAACTGATCTAAATGATACTTTTATTAAGTTTTATCAAACAAAGTTGTAGTGTAACACTGCGGATTATGGAAACTGGTTTATGGAGTTGGTTTGCCCCACATCGGGAAAATAAGACTGCTATGATTAGTTTATAATAGATTCCTACCATCATACTAACAACAAGACTTTCACCTTTTAGAGCCCACATATTCGGGCCTAAGGGGTTACTTCCCATCCTATTGGGTTGTGTTGTGACGGACGGTGGACCGGCCTGTTACGGATGGTATCAAAGCAATCCTGCGACCGCGTGCTGAGTGTTGGGGCGAGCCAAGACCAGCCGTCTAGCGGGGGAGATCTTGGACCTGTGTTGATGTTAGTATGGAATGGCCGAGGTGCAACGGGGACGTTGTGTTCTTTAAATGGGGGAGTTTGTACCACTACGGATTATGGAAAGCGGTTTATGGAGTTGGTTTGTCCCACATTGGGAAACTAAGACTCGTATGATCAGTTTATAATAGAATCCTACCATCATACTACCAACTAGGCCTTCACCTTTTAGATCCCACGAGAATATATCCGGGCCTAAGGGGTAACTTCCCATCCTATTGGGTTGTGTTGCAACGGATGGTGGACCGGGTTGTTACACGTAGTATACTAGTTATTGCATTAGCTTTTAGTGGTTTTCGGTACTCTTTGCAAACGCTGGACAACCTTAAAATATCACGGATGGACCTGTGTGCAACGGTTAAAAAGGTTTAAGCAGGCCAAACTACCAAATTGGTAAAAAAAGTAGGGGCAATTGACAGATTGGTAAAAAAGCAAAATCCGACGACAGATTGGTAAAAAAAATAACACTAACTACCAAATTAGCCAAAAATACCACTTTTGACCGCCGTTTACATCACTTACTATATACTTCCTTTATTAAAATTATTTAGCTCCATCCCGTTTTTAAATCAATACTAAGAAAAAAATTATTTCGGTAGCAAAAAAAAGGAAGAAACAAATCAAACAATTGAATTTATGTATTGAAGAAGCAAAATAGGTTATGAAATAACGGTTTTAGCCAAAAAGCTTATCTTCGGCTCGTTTTAGGTTACAGTAACAAGTGGCATCTCGTGTGATAATTTTATGTGGTAGTATTATGACTAGTACCCATTTACGAAATAAAAAAAAAACCTATGTTATGAACATCAGGCGATATATTTAATTCACAAAGTATAGCACCAAAACGTGAGATGACCATTGGGATATGATATTAAACTCTAGGCGATGTGATTAGTTTGAGGAGTACTTTTTTGTTGAAAGTTTTTTCTAAAACCAAATTTCTTTAAACTTTTTTTTGTGTAGTACTTTGAAAAAAAATGTCTTCTTATGTTTTTTTAATAAAATTATTTATTAATATCACTAAAATCAATAATTATTTACAAGAAATTGGTGGGGAGACGAGATACGATTTGAGCCCCGACACCCTTTGCTATGGAAAAACCAATCCTAGTAAATATATGGGCTGCAGCCTGCGCACCGATATCATGCGTCCTGGAGAACTGTTGGATCCGCTTATACAGAGCAACAACTGTGGGTTCCAACTCCCCAAAGAGGAGAAAGAGAAGGGAAGGAAGCCATAACCCATAGCAGGGCCCCTAGCCTCATACTTAGCACGCTTACAATCGGCCGCTTCCCGCACCACCTTACTTGGTTCGAAATCGGTCAATCCCGTCTGAGTCAAAGGCGAAAAGGTAATGAAATCATGATATTCATGGAAATACATTTAATATATAAGGATTCCAGCCAAATGAGAGTTTTTTTTGGCTAATTTGGTGTTTCATGTCATTTATTTTTACCAATTTGGTAGTTTGGCCGATTTAAGCACAATAATATCATAACTGTACATAGTAGAAATAGCTTGAACAAACGCGATAAAGAGCATACAATGAGCAATGGTTATAGATGTATAAGTTTAGGATCATGGAATGATAATCATAGTGGGTTAGATCATGTGTTTAGGAGTGTAAACAACGTTCTTACCTTTCAACGCTAACTCTCAAATTAAACTCTTATAACCAAGTCAATGAACTACACCTCCTCGAATCCTCAATCTAGACGCCCAATCAATCACAAACTCAATCGATGATCTCCTAATTCACGAGGTATAACCATAAGCCATAATCTCATAAATTAACTAATATATATATCATGAATCTAAAAGAAGACAGTGGTATTGAAGCATAGATAAATCCTACCTCCGACATCGTATTACCACCAAAATTGAGTATGACATAAAGGGTAATGTCAGGAACATTTCCTCCAAATTTCGTCCACAAAACCCAATTGGATCAACGGGAATCGATCTCACACTGAACCATAAACACGAATTAGGGTTTACCCACGAAATCTAATATAACTTTTTATCCACAGATCTAGGTCTTACCAATTTTTGATATGTTGTCAATGCGAGAGTAAGGAACATCTCCACAACATCTTGTTCTCAAATTCCTTAGGAGTCGACGGTAATCCTTAAAATACCGAGGGGCTGAACAGATTCTCGGGTAGATAGACACATCTCCACTAAAACACCTTCACAAGTAACATTCGATGGAATCTTGGCACGATCTACATGATCCTGGATTCGTTCGAAACCACGGTTCTAACGCCACCAACCACGACTTAAGAAAAGGTCATATGAGAGAGTTATGTGTGTTTGAAATTGACACAGTTGTGCTGAGATCTTATGCGGGTGGAAGCTACGAAAAGGAGAGAGAGGGAGAGAAGACTATTTATGAAAGAAGCTAGGTTTTATTTCCTTTCATTTATGTAAATAGGTTTGAGGGTAGACTCGGGTTCGGGCTGTATTAGTCGGGTGAGATGAGTGATCCATAAACCCGATCCAAGTCCAATAACCCAATTATAGAACTTTCCAAAATATAATTACCCAGATAGTAACATAGTCTATAATTCACCAAATTTCCAAAATGACTCTTATTAATTTTCTCAAAATGATTAATAAATGTAACACCCTAATTAATTAAAGTCCCAAAATTGTGGGGTGTTACAAAAGACTTTGAATTGACATGAGTATTAAATGAGGAGACCTTTGGCTTTTGATTTACCATATTTGCGGTTACAAGGTGATAGTGGCAACAACTATATTCATCGTTATGTGCAGTCAAGGACGTCTCGTAGAATTTGGAGAAAATATAATGGTAAGCCCTTAAAATTACGTAATATAATTACTACTACTTCCGTCCCAACTCAAACGGCCTATATTCCATTTTGGGACGTCTCTGCTCAAACGCCCCATCTATTTTGGGTCATATTTCTCTCTTCTACTTTTATTAAATTATCACATCCTCTCTCACACTATCTATCCTACTTTAAATAATCCCCACTTTCTCTCTCATCCTTTTTTTTCCTCTGATATTACCCACTCAACTTATTATATCAATTTTCTAAATCCATTACAAAGAAAACGGTCGGGACATTTGAGCTAGGTTGGAAGGAGTATAATTTTACGAGTTGCCACCAAACATAACATCAACAAACATAAACTAAAACACGTTTAAACAGCAAAAAAAAAAAAAAAAAAAAAAGATTTCAACAATTAGGATACCATCAACGCAAAAGATTGACACTTGATGATGATGATGTCTCTTTTCAATATGAACTCTCCCCAGAACCCTAATAATCAGATTAATGAAATAATACATCTTATTCTTCTCCATCAATCATCAATCATCAATCATCAATCAGATGCATTAATCTTCACCCTCATCCTGCTTGTTGTTGTTTTCCTTGGTAATGTACTCCTTAATCTCTCTCGCGCCCACATAAACCACATATATGCTGCCACCAGCTATCACCGACTCACCTGGGGACAGTCCATTCATAAAGGTGTAAGTCTTCTTTATCAATTACACCACCTTCATCTTCATCTTCATCTTCACGCTTCTCTCTCTTTATTTGCTTTTTTAGACCCAAATTGTGTGGACGGCAGCAAAGGGCAAAGGGCATCATATATATATAGGCAATGAAATAGTAGGGTTGCCAAAAGTTGGAAACAAAAACCCCAAAACCCACGTATGTACCCCTAACGCCCCACTTTCTTTTAGATCGTTGTTTTCAGACTGATTTTCGGCGCGTGGTTTTGATCGATTTCGCGGGTTTAAGAAAATACGATGTCTACCAATTTTAAAGTTGCTACGTATACTATTCGTCTCAGCTCAGACGCCTCATATTCCATTTTGGAACGTCCTCATTCAGGGGCGAAGCCAGGATTGAAAACACGGGGTGGCGGATTATAACTACATACATATACGCGGTATTTTTTTTTAGGTCAATATACGCGGTATTTCTAATCGCCAATTTAGGACTCATTTATTATTTCTAACCAAAATCAATCATTTATTATTTCTAACCAAAATCAATGCTAAACGAGCTTATCTAATAAGAAAAATAACAAAGCGGATTCACTCAAAAATAAAGGAAAAAGAACGAAGAAAAAACATACGAAATACGTAAACATGGTTATATATTAAAGGCATGCATAATTGAGCATTAAAAGATTCTGGCATATTGGTTAGGAATGAACATTCTCTTCCCCGATGTCACAAGTTCGATTCCTCTCAAGCGACTAGCCAAGGCTAAGTAAAAGAATAATTAAAAGAACTAATGAAACTTGCTGATAGCACATTCGAACCCCACACTTGCATGTGGTATAAATTGAGCTGTACCACTATGCCAACTACATATTACTGATATTTGTATGCACTCAAAAATATATATACTAATCTACCTACAAATCCAGAATTTTTTTTCGCCGACCGGGGTGGCGGCCGCCACCCCTTGCCACCAACTAGCTTCGCCTCTGTCCTCATTTATTTTGGGACATATTTCTCTCTCCTATTTTTATTAAATTATTACATTTCTTCACACATTATCTTTCTCACTTTCACATTCTCTCTCCTCCTTCTACCTAATATTAACTCACTCAGCTTAGTATATCAATATTACTTATTCCGCTTTTGCACGCAAAAACGATAATGAACTATCAACTTTTGAATGAATAACTCGAACAAATTATATTACCCGGGTTGTCAAAGTCCCTCTTTACCTCCATCAGTCCTCCCCAAAATTTCCCCCAAATTCTTAATTATTTACCAAATCAGCCTACCGCATGCAGCCATGGAATTTGACAGCGGTAGGGAAGAGTGTTGTGTAATGTCAAACCACCGGCTCCACAATTAGTATGATACTGTCCGCTTTGGGCTTGACTACCACCCCGCACGGTTTTTCAAACATGGGTATCTTTCAACCCAAAAGGCCTTATACTATATAACGTGGAGGTGGAACTTATATACAAGGATTCTAGTCCTTGTTTATTCAATGTGGGACTTGGGTTGACACCCCAACAAAGAGGTGTCCATCTTGTGCGGCATGGGTTTGGCCTTTATCATTTTTCTTAAGCATCACAGTTGTGCTGCTGGACTAAGGCTACATCGACAAAACGAGTGAGCATGCACTTGAAGTCTTGAACAAGTTTATATTTGTATACATGTATGAAGATTTAAGAAAGGGTATGGAGCACTGGAGTGATAAATAAGCTACTGAGAAATATCTTGACAAAAGAATACCATTTATAGTCGGATAACAACTCAGTCTAACTACAATAATAAGTATATATATATTCGGAATATGCAAGACTTTGCCAGACTTTGCCTTATTTCTACACTACTATTATTGCAGTAAAGCTCCTATATAGCATCTGGAACAATTGTTACTCATCGGGGCATGTCTCACGAAACACAGGCAGTCTGCTCCTGCGACCACTAGGGCCGTTGTAGAGGACATTGTCAATGTAATCATCAACTGCAGCTCGATCTGGTTGGAGGCTTAGCAGTTGAATTTGATGGTGTTACTGTAATGCCGTCGTCCAGAGGAGACCAATCCGGGTAAAGCGGTGGAGGGACAACAGCAGGAGTCGTCTTTGACACGATAGACGAAGGTTTGCTCAGCTTTGAGGTCGATGCTGATTCACCAGCAGGTGGTGTAGTTAGCACGTTATCCAGAGGACACGGAGGGTAACAAAAACACGGCCTGTTCTTCTCGGTTGGGTCTTTTTCCAGAGATTGCATGGCAGTCATGATACTCATCTGCAAGGTACAACATAGGGCAAAGCACAATTACTTTTCGCTAAAAAAGCATTACCAAAAAAAAAAAAAACACAAGTCTGCCCTACACAAGAGTAACTCAGGTTGTAAATCAAGCCTTCCGCCAGTTAAGTTCCAATCAAGTAAAACAAAAGCGCACGTAAAGCAACACAGCAACGTATGGGTTACTAGAGTTCTGTCCAGGCATATATTTTACGTACCGAACATTTAAAACTGACTTTCTATTTCGAGTAACTTATGTTCTGATATCGAAAAGGACCAAATTAAATCAAATCATTCTAAAAGCATATATACGATTCGTACGTATAGTACAAGAGAAGATTTTAACTAGACTAGTAAGAAAAATACCTGAACAATGTCGTCAGTGTTAACGGCACAGTTCGAGAAGCGTGATGTCATGTCTATGATCGACTTATAGAAAGTTTAGATTAACAATTCTGGTTTGAGATAAAGAACTATTGAACTAAGAGACCTGACCCTGTGTATTTATATTGAGATGAATCTTAATCCTATTAGGATACTTCAGTACTTCACATACAAGTGATTAAAGGAAAGTGTTTGACGTCTCCTTATTTTCTATACATATAATATAATAATATTATTCCGCATCTAGTTTGGAAGAGGATATCTTTGCGTTGCTTTTTTTTTTTTTTCGGGAAATGCATGCGGTACCCCTGTACTTTGGGGGGTTTGCACACGGTACTCTTACGGGTGGCAAATGGGTCGTCGGGTCGGTTCCGGGTCGGGTTATGGCGGGTCGGGTTATTGAGGGTCGGTTTGTATCAGGTCGGGTCATACCGGGTCAGATGACCTTTCGGGTCGATTTCGGGTTGGGTCGTGTCGGTTTTCGGTCGGTTCAATCGAGGAAATATTGTGTCGGATCGGTTCGGATCACAAACGATTTTAGTTACTAATGGTCATTTATGGACGTTATTTTGATTTTTGTCATTACTAGTCGGGTCATTGTCGGGTAACAGGAGGTCGGGTCGATCGGTTACGGGTCGGGTATCATCGGGTTGTATCGGTTCGGGTCATCATCAGGTCGGTCTTGTCCAGTTTGGTTGATCACAATTTCGGGTCATATCGGGTCAGATTATCGGGTCAACGAATCGGGTCGGGTCGGGTTTGCCAGCCCTAGGTACCCATGTACTTCAACTTAATGCACACGGTACCCCCGTACTTTTAGGAAGTGTACAGTATGCCCTTTTTTAACTCCGATCCCGTTAGTTTATGCTTAATAATGTTGACAGACTACAATTAACTTAAGTTAATTATCAAATAATTTAAAATAAAATTATGATAATAATTAGAAAAAATTAACCCACACCCCTTCATTTTTCTCTCTCCTCTCCCTTCTCCCCTTCCCCTTCCTTGCTAACACGCCTAAATCTAGTCTAAGCGAGTCTAATCGTCCTAATATAGTTTTAGGGTCGAATCCACGAGGACGGGGGTGATTGTCTATCGAATTTGGTTGGGATTTTAGTCTAGTCTAATTAAAGTGAGAGAATTTACCTAATGAATACTACTAAATGACTATTAAGCAATTAAACTTTTGAATTAAAACCCTTTAATTGGGGAGTTAGGGGTATAAGTGGGGTTCATGCAACAAAGATGAAATCTTTAATTAGGAGGGAATAACAATGAGATTGATTCATGCCAAATAAGGGATAACAATTGATTAAAACCCTCTCAAGTATTTAATTTAATTCCCAATTAATCGATTAAACCATTCTCATGCAATTAAACAATTAATCCTACCTTCTTATGCTTAATTGGGCCTCAAATCTCTTATGTTGGCCTAATTAGTGGAAGATATAACTACCCAAGTGTACATCCTAGGCAATCATGCAATTTAAATCATAAGGGTAACAATTTGGGCACAAATCATATGATTTGTGTAACAATAAGCTAATTCCCCACATAAAGATACCACATTTGTCACATTTCCCACACCCCCTAACAATAGAGCTATTCACACATCATTAAATTAACACTAATCACAATTATTGGGATCCTAAACATGATACTAAACATGAGAATTATGTAAAGATTCAAACTTGTGAGACAAATCTAATTAATTTACTAATAAACATGAGTTAACAATAATTAAAACAAAATAAATGACAATAAGTAAAAGAGAGAAATACTTGTTACCCAAATGAAATCATAAAGAGATGAAGTGAATGAAATGAGACTTGAATTATATTAATAATAAATCTTGAGAATTGTTGTAGAAATATTGAACAAATTCTAAATGAAAATGAAAGAAAGATAAGGGTGGAGAAAACAAAGCTCAAACTAGGAGAGAGAGAGAGAGAGAAGAGTGAAATCAAAAAGTGGCTACACAATCAGGGTAGGTGACCTTATATAGTTGTACAAAAAGACAAACAAGAAAACGTGTTTAAAGGCAAAACTGGGCATCCACTCGGCCATCCACTCGGCAAGTGGACTCTTCCGCTCGGCGGAGTGGACATGCGCTCGGCGGGTGTGAGCCTGCGTGCTATCCGCTCGGCCGCTCACTCGGCGAGTGGAGCGCCGAGCGGACGAGCTCTTCTTCTTCTTTGCTCCTCTTTTCTCGTCTCTTGCGCTTCGGGTCCCGTTCCGAGTCTCTTTTCCGCTCCTTGGCTCTTCTAACGCCTCGGGTTCCGCTCCAACGTGCTCCGTAGGAGTACCTACAAAAGCCAAAATAAACCGCAGAACCCGATTCCACACAAAAGTAGGAAAAATACATATGATTTGCGAAAATGACATCAAAACGAGTCAAGCCCAACATAAACATTAAAAGAGCGGCAAACAACGTGAAAACACCAATAGTAGGGGACGAGACCACCATAAACCACACGAGAAAAGAGGCAAATGAACCGTATATCACTTGCCCACCACCACCACGTACTAACTTACAAAGTAGGTTAATGTGTATTAAGAGGGATAAGTTAATGTTTAATGTGTAGTTAGTATGTTAATGATGTAGAATAGTTGCTTAAATAAAACTGTAAAAAGATTTTCTAATGATGTTACGAGGGAATAAGCAAAAAAGGGTATGGTGTGCAACTTTCAAAAGTACGGGGGTACCGTGTGCACTAAGTTGAAATATAGGGGTACCGTGTGCACTAAGTTGAAATATAGGGGTACCGTGTGCACTAAGTTGAAATATAGGGGTACCGTGTGCACTAAGTTGAAATATAGGGGTACCGTGTGCACTAAGTTGAAGTGCTACGAGATTTTTATACAGTACGGTGTAATGCGACCAGTGCTGCTACAATACATGTTTCCGACGACAATGAGTAGAGTTCATGTGTTGATAATCTCAATCTAGCGTTATTCCGCGTTCCTAGTTAGTTAAAAACGGTACGGAAGTCATCGAGTATTAAACGAAAAAGTTTTCAAATAGACGGTCAAAAGTCCGTCAAAAAAATCGCTGAGTTTTATAAAGCGGAAAATACGTGTAATCCGTAAAATTCGGCTTCGTTTTGAAACATTTGGGCAAAACAATCGGAACAAAATCTTTATTAATTAGGGTCAAATAAAGGCACTTGAACTCAAAATACCTTTGATAATATTTCTACGTTGCATTGTACTAACTGATAGTAAGGAACAATGCTGAACGTAGAAAAAATAAAGATTCAGTGTTGCGAAACTTACGTTTAATTTGCGTTTTAAACTGGAGGGTGGAATTTATTTTCTTTTTTAAAGGGGATATCTTTCAATTCGTATTTCTCGGGGGTAAAGAAAGGACATAAATAAAAGTCGATTTAAAACCTGATCTCCCAAAGCTCGTGAACCCTATGATTTACAATATGTGAAGTGTAGCTATACAAAACTTCCGATCACATCAGCGTTAGTATCGAATCAAAAGACTGCGACAATAATCAGAAGGAAGAAAAAAATATAGCTGTACAAAGACCTATACAAAGGGCAGGACATGCTGTAGCTTCTCATCATTGGTACAGATTCTGCAATCCATTAGATTTCGGAGGTGACCATGCAGAGGTGGATTGAGATGGGGGAGCAGGGAGGGCATACGTCAATCCTGACGAGTTACTCTCAATTAGTCCAGCGACACCAGCTGCTGCTGATTGTGCATTTGATGGAAGAAAGAGGTCATGCCTTTGATCCTTGTAAGCGCTCCATACCTGGCGAGGATAAAAAACAAGCCTTTCTTAGAAAGTGGTATGACGCAAATTGAAAGAAATACCGACATCCACATGAACTTCCCAAGTCAGTGTAATCACCATTACCACCCATTTAGCACAGAATAGTGGAAAATAGATAGGGGAAGGTTGTAATCACCAATAAAAGATAATGGGACTTCCATTCAGTCATGTAATGGGTGAAGGTTATGTAAAAACTATATCATTACCATTACATCAACCCAACTAATCAAATTCCTCCACCTTCATGATAGAATCCTCCTCCTACTCTAACAACTTTGAATTAAAAGAATTCCCTCAAATTACATGGTACCAAACATAGCCTAAGTGAGAAGGATCATAAACAGACAGAGTAGTTGATGGTATCGAATGGCGTAATTAGTTTTACATAGGTTTAAGTTGAACAAATGCTGATTACCACAAAATGAATGCGGTCCCCATTACATTGTAGCAGAGATTACATTTAATCACTCTCTCTAACTCAACTTCTATCTAGTACTAAAGATCCCTTTGCACTGCAATTACATCCCCACCAACCAATCAAGCCCCTCGTAGTGACTTCTATAACAGAGAAACAGATTGACATCAACGTACCAATCAAGCAAGTATTGCAGTTATTAATGTCATTGTAATTTCAGCCTCCTATCCGCCAGTGCTTCCTACATTCATTGACTATCTATTCTAGTACATATTTGATAGCATAGGGTTGCTACTCCCATGTAAGTTCAGATTTTTAGTTACCAGCTCCTTTAACCCTTCACTTGATGACGCACACCCCAAAGTGGACTCAAATAAGAGCTAGCTCAGTCCACTCCTCAATTCAACAAAGACATGGGGAAAACTACACTACTCTGAAACGAATACTGAAATCCAAGTGAACTTCACATTTGATTAACTCTACAGTAATAGTGCATAAGTTACCATTTTAATGCTCCTCCCCTGGTTTTTAATGGCTCTCCTTCAACTTCCATTACTATCTAATATAGGGGTGGTAATGAAAATCAATTAGAACCCCAAATGTTTTTCAATAGATTGCATTACTATGATTGATTGATTATCCACTCGGCGAAAGCGGCAATTTGCCCCCAAGACTTATACACAGTGAAATTTAACACTCAAACCTTTAATTGTGGCAATCGAATCCCATATCTTATGTGAGCAATATATACCATAAGTAATTGTCAGAACCTGTGGTGTGAAAAAACCTTCTTAATGATCCTGACTCTACATTAAGGTGTATGTGATGTAGATGTAATGCATAGTATTCCTTAAAGAGTGCGCAAAATTGAAATGGGGAACTCTTTTTGGGACAGAGGGAGTATATATTACAAGATTAGTTAAAAAGTAGCAAAAGGGCTAAATTGTTCACATGCAACACACAAATTATTAGGTACCCCGGGGGTACCTAGAGCTACGTACCCCCAGGTTAAATGTTCACTCATTATATACCACGTTATAGTCATTATATACTTTCACTCATTATTTTATAATTTTCACTCATTATTTCTCAATTTCACTCATTATATACTTTTCACTCATTATTTTACAATTTTTACTCATTATTTCTCAATTTTCACTCATTATCTTCCGATTTTCACTCGTTATATATAACATTAGTCATTATTTATTATCAATCATTATTTCTGACTTTCCAATCATTATATACAACTTTATTCCGATCATTATGTCCCAACTTTCACTCATTATTTCCCGAATTCCACTCATTAGTTTTCAATTTTCACTCATTATATACCACTTGGACCGGGGGTACCTAGAGCTACGTACCCCCGGGGTACCATATACCGATTGGTTAGAGAGTGTCAAGTTGCAGAATTTGTACAATTCAAGGAGAATGACACACAAATAGCATAACCAATCCTTCATTTTATTACCTACCGGACCGTAGTGGCTAGTACCAAACAAAGCTTTTACCATATTAACATTGAGCTTCAAGAACCAGCGCAAGAAAATAATGTTCTCTCGCATATTAAAACTTACTTCGGAAGCATCCAAAATGTCTCGTACTCTGGTGCAATGAGCTCCTTCAGTGGCAAATGCATGCAAGACCTGGAATGTCATTACAGAGGAAAACAAATAAGATATTATCTGCAAGTCGAGCACCACATAGAATAATGGTGAAGCCTCACATGATGTAATAAAACACGAACACAATTGTGAAGACCAATTTTCAATTAGACACATAAAGGTCAAAACTCAAAACCCGTGATTAACCCAAAACTCTGCATGCGTCTTCTAAAATCGATTATTTAAGTCGTCATGCCTGTAAACGATGAATGCATGGGATAGAAACAACTCGAAATCAAGAACCAACAAAGAAAAGACATAACCAAGGGTAAGAGGGTGTATGGTAGTATGGGTTGAGGATCTGATGGTTTTGGGGTGAGCCTTTTAGACTTTCAAGTTGGAAGTTCATCCCAAAACATTCAAACTAACTTGTCCAACAATAGGACTGCCATACCCATGACTTGTCGGGGAAGCAAACATACCTCAACAGCAAGGACTCGACCTATTGATGCTTCGGACTCATTCCACTTCATTTGCGAGCACAGTCCATTTCTTCCTCCAGCTCGCCAATCAAGAAGACCAAGAAGAACCTCCACAAGCCCGACCCTTTCCAAAGCAGAAGCATTTATGTTAATACATCTTATGTGAAAGAACCTTATGCCTTCCATTACTAAGACAAATCTAATATAAAGCAAATTAAACACACCAGCCACCTCAAAACAACTACCTATTCCTCATCAGAAGTAGTAATAGACTAAGGGGATAGACCTCAAAAAAAAAAAGACTAAGGGGATAGTAAGCCAGCTGCTGTTGCAACTTTCTCCCCTTATGAAGACATAACATATGCTCACTGTTTGTCTCCAGAACAATATTTGTGCACAGTTTTGCAGGAAAAGAGATGTATGGAACTTCTAGATGATTGAAATTATATCCGTTCAATTTGACAAGGAATAAAACTGCACAAGAGCAATCACAGACACTTACGAGATTTCCACCTATAAGTAGCCACTTTGTACCTAAGCTGCCATAGATGGCTTCTTTCAACTGTTTAGCCGAAAAAGATGAGCTTCAAGGCTGTTGGGAAGTCGGCGAATGTTTCTTCAAGAAAAGGTAGGGAAATTTCTACGAGAAAAGATTTCTAAAGGATATGCTAACAAGAGGGAAATTGTAAAGTAAAACGACCACAAATGCGGGGAAGAAGAATACATACACCTAAATCACTTTTCCAACCATCTTCCCAGGATCAACCACATGCCCCGTTTCCCTCCTCATATTTACTTAAAGCCAACTATTGCTCTAAGTAGTATAATTTGCAGCCAAGCAATCCCAACCATTTTCAGAAACATTCTATAGTTTCCTCAACTCTTTGGGCAAGAGATCTCACTTTGTAAGGGTTTCCATATAAGTGGTGTGAAAACTTGAAAAGGGTGGATTCATTGCTAATTTGCTATATTTCTGATTCGGTACACCGTTCATTTGTCGGGAAAGGCTAATGTTAAGAGTATGTAAATTGTAAAGCTAATTCTTCAGGTGATATCAATTGCAATTGTTTTTTATCTCTCACTAGACCAATCCCAACAGCCAGTTGCTTTTGCCCATACAGCCAAGCATACTAGAGCTTCAAAAGTTGAAATACGATTGGTGAAAAGCACAATTGTATCGATGAATAAGTATGCTTGAGTACACCATCAAATGCTAAATTGTTCCCGATTACAGAATAGGAGTATGTGTTACCTAAATTACACAAGATAAGCTGCTGAAGGAAAAATTAATATGAAATCACTAATCACTAATATAAATATATAGAAGATTATGAATGGTAGGCGATGTTCTGTTGATGATATAGGGAAAGGATTAATTCCCATCAGATTTACCCGATTAATCAAAATAGCAAGATAATCACTCCCTATCTAAATAGTCTCGCAACAACTTGGACCATTTTTGACCATATATCTAACAAGAGACAAGAAAAAGCACTGAAACTCAATTCCAAGGGAACGCATGGATTACCCGTGAATCCCTACGATTGTCCCAACCAATCCACTGAAGTCTGTACATACTAAATCCTTATAACATAATGTCCTAACGTCTGAGGTTTAAAAAAAAAACGTCACAGCCATTTCCGCACCAAAGATATGTTCTTGAATACTATGAGTCTTGAACCCAAACCTTCCCTTCCCCAGTGATCTTTAATGTTGCTCTCAACACCAGACCACAAAAAAAAAAAAAACTCATCAAATCCTCATATATTCTTTGCAACAACTGAGACAGAAAGGTATGTCCGACAAACATGTTTGAAGCACAGTGATCAATGGCAAGCAATTTGCAAAACAAGAACGCACATGCTCTATAAATGCCAAGGTGTGTGGATGAATGGGTCCATTACAGCCTATAATAGTGCGGGTCAGAGAGCAGACGGAAGCACAGATCGTGGCAGCCTGGAAGAGAAAGGTTCTCCTCTTTCATGGATTGGGGAGAAGCAGATAAGAAGACAGCAAAAAGTAAAACCCTTGCATGGGTCAAGCTGTTAGAAGCAGCTCTAACTCAAGTGGTCCCTCATGAAAACAGAGCTCACTATAAGAAATATAGCAGCAGCGATCTATACTCCAGTGACCGGAGAAGGATAAGATAACCTCCAAGAGGTTATGCTCTTCAAACAATTTATGCATAACATGCAACTAGTACACCCGGGTCACAATTAGTGGGAAAAAAAGCAGATAAAATGGTCATCGATCGCAGTTTAATCTCATAAAGTTAGAGGTCTAAAAAGGGGAGAATAATACTTTGAGACAGTAATCTACACATCACATCTGGTATGACGCTGCAGATATCTCTACATCTATCCTATCTGCAGGTGGAGCATGTTTGGTTCAGCACCGTCAGTATTAATTCTCTCAGTCCCAAATAAGGATACGATGAAGGTAACATCTAACGGTGTTTCAAGAAGTTTCCAGGTTAGATGCAAATTTAAAACAAGTGGGTCCAAGGTAGTCAACTTCAACATTATTAACGCTTAGTAGATTTTGTCAGTTTTGTTTCAGTTTATTCTCAAGGGCTTATATCGGCATGTCAAGTTGGGAGGCCATCTTTAGACAAGTTTAAAGGCATTCACCAATAAGCAATCACGACTAAACATAACAGCTCCAAAGTGAAGCACAGCAGAGAGAATCAATAGCAAAGGCTAAAAGATTAACAATCAGCAGACTCACTTGAGTCCCTGTGCCACAAGTGCATCCCTGGCACGATTTCCAGCAACCACAACACGTTTAAGAGTCTCAAGGGCAAGAATGCTTCCACCTTGCCATCCAATGGCTTTCATCAGAAGGGGAACCACCTGGAGAAAAGCAGAGGAAATAAGTTCATGTTGTGTATTTTTGTCCACTTCACGGTTCATAGTGTCAACCTTTAAATCCACTAACATACGGCTAACCCACAAAAACATAAAGCAGAACCACTTCACAAATAATGTTAACTATTAGAAGATCTGACATTCACATGCATTTGTGAAGGAGTTTTTACTCAAGTTGCTTTGCTATCAACAATATCTAAAAATCTCTATCGCCAACATGCTGCGCTCATTAACCCATGTATTTTTTTAGAAGAGTCAGTGTACACAGACAAACATTTATATACAAAGTATTTAACCTCTGAACACATACACGCACAAACAAGCACCAGTGCACCACCATAGCCAAATCCAAGATTAGACATGCAAAAGAGGGACAACTAGAAGTCGACAAAGACCCATGTATAACAAAATTTAAAGAGGGGAAATCAATGGTTGTGTTTGCTTTAACATGTGTGGACCACAGTCATGGGAGACTAAGCACATAAAAGCAAAGTAAATGAAACTTTCAGTTAAGAAATATGTTATATTAGCAAATTTAAATGAATATAATAGGAAGTAGGAAGCATTATAGGTTAAAAGCTTGCATATACACCACACATGCCATTGCATAAATGGGTAAAAAGAGGGATTCTAAACGATTATTCATGTTACCACAACAAATTGCCATATACAACGCTCAACAAACACTGAAAAACCAAGGCAAAAGGCAAAGAAAAATACCCCAAGATTTACGATTTAGAAGGCATGAACAATACAAAGATTCAACCTAACATAATTGAAGACACATAATAAAAGGTGGTTAACAATAAACTTACAAGTTCAAGTGCAAGGGAGCATTCTCTTAAAAGATAAAGCACAAAAGGGGCAACTCATAAGAGCAACATATGTCAATAACGTATAACTTACCACTGCTCACTCATACAGCTACACAACATCAATGAATATTACACATCTAGATCAATGTTAGGATAGGTAAATTCCCTAGTAATAATTAACCAAAAAGGCATGGCAGACTTGAGTTCGATTCCAGTAAGCATTCCAACAAGAAAAATGACCTATCACAAATAATCCTGTGATGCAAGAGGATGGAGCTTAAAGAAAACAAATACCATCATAACACAAAAGATATAAACTAAAAACAAAAGCTGCAGTCATCACGTCAGATGTCTTGACAGGTCAGAGACAGACTAACAGCCACCTCAACACTGCAGATCAGATCATATAAGACACAAGATGACAAGAAGTGCTTGCACAAACAGAACATCACAGGACTCTACTAACAAGTTGAGGTACCTGTGGCGTCCCAACACTGGTAGCAGCCATGGCTTCAGCACATGTTGTACTAGCTGCAAGTTGGTGCAAGACACGCAAACAGCTAAGGCGAATACGTTCTCTTGGAGTTTGTTTGGACGGTTGTGATGAGGCATCTTCATTGTCATGCTCACCATCCCCATTGTAACCTCCATTTTTTATCTCCCCAGAAGCCATTGTTTCTCTCCTTCCTTCGTAAGCCATAGCAGCAACGAGTTTCGGCACATACCCAAGGTATCCGACATGATCTGCAAGGGCAGGGTGTACTCGCAGCAGCGATACAAGAGCAGCAGAAAGAAGCAGAGGGAGTTCAGGATCAGCAGATTGCGAGTCATAATGTGTAGCAGCAACAGAAGAAACATATTGATCAAGAAGTCCTTCCAAGAATCTTTTTGGATTTCTGAGGGGAAACTTAGGATCCTTCAAGAACAGCCTAACATATATCCCTCCAACCTGCATTCACAACTTGAGTTCAGACTTCAATATTACACACTTCAAATCACAATTTGAATCTGATTACACACCTGTGGCTCGTCTCTCATTTCCTGCTGACCAGATGCTTGTTCAGGAACAACCCAATCAATGACAGGACCCTTCAGCTGTTCTCTATACAACTCTGATGCCATAGTTGCGATTTGTGCAGAAAGCGATGCTGCCATAGCTGGTGTCCAGACAAGTTCTGGTGTCTCAGTTGTCTGATCAAGGGCAGATACGACAGCTTCACCAGGACCATCTCTAATACTTGATACCAGACCATCAGGAAGGAAGCGTGCCAGTGTGATGACAACACGAGGACCATGCATAGGCTGACCAATAAGCCTTCCCAACAAGGATGCAGCCAAAGCTCTCTGCTTTAAGGGTACTTCATCTGCGTGGGATGGAAGTGTTAATCAACAATAAGCACAATAGAGAACTCTGAGATAAAGTGAGTCCGGTCCTACCTTGCAATGGTAATAAGAGTTCTAGAATGTAAACTACTCCTCCATGTTTCGCAGCTGCCCAAGCTAGTTCAGGTGTGCTTGCCAAGGCTGAGAGAACATGAAGAGCCCCTTCCCGACAGTTCGGAGAAGAATGGAGCATTTGCAAAAGCAACAGAACACTAGATCCATCAGCTACCATAGCTTCTAAACAGGGCGCATAGGCAGTCAGAAGAGACAACACAGTTAGACAAAGTTGAGCAATGCCAGTATGGGATGTGTCTAGAACTGAGAAACATTCAAACATGGGCAGAAGCCTTTCTTTGGTGGAAAACACAGAAGCCAAGTTCGGATTGTTGGTAAGTAGGTTCTGCAAGACAGGCAAATCATTGTCAAAAAAATGTAAAATCAAATTTCAATCATAAATCCTCTTCTCCAGAACAAATTGTACCTTAAGTGAAGTCAACGCAACGCTAAGGTTCTTCAGCACCCTAGAGTCATCTTCTTTTGCTGATTTCTCATCCAATACAACAGATGTATCATCATGACAGGTCTGCTGGCCATTGAACTGGTCTTCAACATCTGCAGGTTTTGTTTCTTCATCTGTCGCGGTACTCACATTTTCACTGGTCTGAATTGAGGAATCTGTCTGGTGATGACCATGAATTAGGGATGATATAAAATCAGTCAGAGCAACACAAAAACCTTCTGGTTCACTGATTTCAAAATCTGGTTGGTCATTGTAGACCCTCAAGTAAACATTGCCAACACAGAGCTCCTTGGAAAGAGAGTTATATGTAAATTCATGTGAATCGTGAAGCTCATATGAGCCATCAGGACCTTGAGAAGCTCGTTGTTCTTCAACAAACTTCAAAAGTTCAGCTCGCGTTGAAGAGTTCCATATAATCTGCATTTCAAAGACCAGCACTTCTGTTAGAATTGGAAAACACCGGCACTGGAGAACACAAACTATAAGAAATATTTGCATTACAGCTGCATTGAAATTCTACATTAGTTTGATGAGCTACAAATAAGATGTACATTTCATGAAAATCTCTAGGAGAACAGAGAAGTAAAATGAGAGCTATGAACATCATTTATAAGTATGAAAGAAAACTTTTCGCTGGAAAACGGAGAATAAAAACTTTATTTTGGAATCTGGAAATTGTTCACAATGAAAAGCATACTCCCTCCATTTCATTAGGTTCTTTGCATTTGGTTTGAATTCCTCTCACAGATTCAAACCAAATGCAAAGAACCTAATAAAATGGAGGGAGTACTAGCTGTTAGTGGAGCTCTATTCAGCAGAGACAAAGAAATTAGTCAATATCAATCTGAACCTAGAGAGACAATGTTATATTAAAGAAACAAGTGCGCCATTTGTGGTAAAAAGGTTTTGTACAAGCGCAGCAAATATGTCGCGACACACGACCTAGCAAAGAGAATATACAGCACTTGCTTTATGAATTATAGAGATAAGGGAGCATGTTAGCTTTACTTGATTTCCCCTGTAAATTATCTATTTGGCTGCAGACAATCTCACATAGGGGAAAAGAAAAAAAATTTAAAACAAATCTTTATTTAAGAACAGTTACCTCGGGAGACTCCATATTTGAGTTTAATTTCAGCAGCAAGTCTTTTGGTGTTTTCTCTTTCAACATGCCAGCCAGCTTAGGAGTTAGTAAAGCCTGGAGCGACAAAACAGCAGCGTGGTTGTAGGGTACTGGAGTTCCATCAGTACACAGGCCACTTAGTCTTGAGAGGGCCTCTGATGCCTGTGTAGCATGCATGTTTTTCGCAATTTGGACACTAGCACCAACACCATGCGCTTCTGTCACATCAGATTCACCAGCGGTAGAATCATACTGAAGCAACAACGGCAAGAGATACCTGTAAAACAAAACAAAAAAATTAGCGATCTGGTCACTATATAACATCCTTTTCATGCTACACCTGTAAAGAAAAAAGAATGCAAGAGTGCATGGGAGTAGAATGTTCTATTTGTCCGTCGTCCGCCAATCCTAGTTGAATCTCACCAGCTAACCCAAGGGCCCTTGTAAGTTTCTCGGATCAGAACTAAACTGACCCTTGCTTCCATACCAACCCAGCCTTCGGTCAAAGGTCTAACCCGCTCATATTTACATAACCAATCGACCACCTACAACTGCACTTTCCCCACCCACCTACCTCAATTAAAATCTCCATTTCTCCCAATCAAGCCCCCTCCCCCACCCTCAATCTCCCTTCTACGAGCACGCGCACACACACACACACACTACGTCTTATCCATTCCCTCAAGGACCACAATACCCTTAAAATTCAATTCGTAAGGCAAATATGCCAGTTCTATAACGTACCAGAACGCCCCAGCCTTTACTAGAGCTTCCTGTAGTTCAGACGATACAACAAGACAAGCAATGGTCTGAAGAGCAGCGTCAACGGCCCCAGGAGTCAGCTCAAGTTCAGTGCAATGTACAATATCCTCAACTAGACCAGACAACTGAAGCATCTCAACCCTAGCAGTCTCAAATTTACTCAAAACAGCAAAAGTCCGCATCACATTTGTCACAATAATGGCAGAGGGTTCATTAGCAGGAGTAGTTGGCTGCACCACACACATGCACCGTGAAAGAAGTGTCGCAAGAAGTTGTATCCCAGTATCCCTTACCAGCTCTTCACCATTCAGAGCTGAAGATGCACAGCTAAACAAAAGAAAGAAAGAGATCACTCAAGGTAAGAAGTAGAACTAATATAAAATACAAGTATAAAAGAATGAGAGCAAATAAATAGATGATATACGTTAACCAAGTCAGTTCAGATGCTGCAACTAGAAGAGGTGCTCTATCAGAGGACAAAAAGTTGTAGTCATCCTTGTCGACAGTTATTGCATTGAGCAACATAGGGTAGCCAGCATACTTAAATGGCTCCAGAACGTTTCCATATCTCCTATATAAGATACATTGACCCTTCAACAGAAGCAAGACCCTCCATAACTGAGGACCTTGCAAACCTTGCATGGCAGCCTACAATAACAACAACAATCAGAGTGATCAAAGCCCTGCAAGCACCATCTACCTTTATGAAAACTTAAGCAAGTATGTTACGAGAACTCGTGTACGTGCGTTCATTATGACTGAATATTAAAATTCAAATCTAATTTAGAAGCTAATATCATCAAAGATGACCTACCTGAAGACGCTCATATGCTTTCTGGACTGCAAGAAACTTTTCCCTTCCTTCGGGATTTTTGTCAGGGTGGTATCTAATAGCCAGTTTCCTGTATTGGCGCTTTAGCTTCTCTTCATCAATATTATCCACTTTCTTGGATAAATTACCTTCATCAAAAACTTCAGAAGGATGCATCACATGGCCATTTTCAGCAGACAGATCCTCGGAAGTTATCTCCAATATCTTACAAGCTTCTTCTTCAGAAAGATCCATGGGTTTTCTTGTCAACTCCTCACGCCACATTGCCAATAGTGACTGTAAAAATTCAACATGTTCAACAATTGGCCAATTTGGAAATCGGATATCATCACACAAGTTCCTGAGGTAATATCGGTGACACCACATTTCATCTTTAAGTTCCGGATAAGTGACCGGTGGCATGGGCGCATAATCATAGAGTGCGTGACAATGTTGAGAAAGCTTTTGTGGGTAATCACCCAGATGCTGCAGAACCTGTTGCAGTATAATAAAGGCTTAGCATACGGAAAATGGTTCCAAGGATTTCTCACTACTTCATACAATCTTTTTGGCCCCTTTTTTCTGACAAATGGTACTTAAAAACAATCTCAGTATGAACAAGAGCACGAAACAAGCAATAACCTGTCTGATAAGATTCTCTGCTCTCATTTTGTGGGTCCATATAATCTCAGGGGTGTCAGAATCTGAAACCATAGCTGCAGCAAATGAAGCCGATCCAGATCGCTCTAAAACATATAGCAATGATTCTGGGAGAAGACCACCCAGTACACTACGTTTTGCCAGTGGCAATGAAGAAGAAACAGCTGCCTCTTCCCCACCATGAAATGCTTGATGGACATGCGTCACATGGAAGAGTTGAGCAATTGATAGAAGATTAGACCCAGGATATGCAAGTGCAAAATAGAAAGCCCCTGTACTATATAGCCGTATCATTGCCTTTGGATTTCTCATTACAATAGCCTTCAACAAGGCAGCAGCCGCCTCCACTACGCTTGGTTCTCCAGAAAGCATAGCCTATTATATAAAAGGGAAAACAGGACTTGTAAATGCACAGTTCATATAATCCAGATATGAGAAATCAAAAAGGGAAACATGATCCGAGTCAAGTGACTTCAACTCCATAGCAATGGTCCGTCGGAGAGTCACACATGTACTCCATTAAGTAAAGGTCGTCACTTAAAAGTTAAAACCAGTAAATGGACACAAAGTGACTAGAAGGGCCACACAAAAAAAAAGCGGAGTGAAAACGTATTTTTAAATGAATTATCAGGAAATTGATGAAAACACGATAGCTAAAAAAAGAAAAGAAAAAAAAGGCCATGTTTCCAATCTGATATGCATTCCGAACTGCAAAGAATGTTGAATCACCCCTAAGTCCTGAATAAAATCCCACAACCACCCCAAATAATGAATCTGGAAAAGAAAAAGTAGCTTGCATAGTGTCATGGCATAACAGCTCGAGTTATTAAAATATAATTGACGTAATTCTAGTTTGCCAGTGTCTTAATGTTATGACAAAATCAAAACTTAAACGACATTCCTAAATAGGCAGAAAACAGAAAGTTCCATGTTGGGGGGAGTGAAATTAAAAAAAAGTAAGTACGTTGGCACAACATTACGAGACGCCATATTTAAAGAAAAAATTAAAAGGAGGGAGCGAGAGAAGATATTATAGTCATACTAGAACTAACAGTTGCGCGATAGTACAGTTGTGGGTGCTAACATGGTGACTAACCAAAATGTCAGGTAAGGTAGTTTAAAATGGAACTTTGAGGGGGAGGAGAGGGGGAGGCATGTTGAAACTCTACCGGTGGTTCTAGATAAACTACGTAAATATGGTTATTAAAGTAATAGCACCAGCTGAAGCACAATCAGTCCAAGATGCTATACCAGCAGAAAGTTAGCTCATCAAAGTTTCCAACTCCCTCATAAAATGGTTAAACCAGCACATTTATAACCATTACCCATGCTGGTCATCTTAAAACACTGGAATCTTTGCGCACAAAAAAAAAAAAAAAAAAAAAAAAAAAAGCGATCAGAGAAGATGTCAAGACAAAGCACATGCAATTCCTTGCCACACCAAACAAAGTCTTTCACTATAACAATAAAGACAGAGATATAAATATACGCAGTCAAAAAGAAACTAGAAGGAAATATCTTTAAGAACTTAAACAGAACACTGAACTAAGTCAGATATTTGATACACAAGTATCAGGGGTCACTAGAGATCTACACCCATTTCAGCAAACAATTTAACATAGTAAATATCTTCAGGGTCAACTTAGTATAAGAAGCTCGAGGTGCACCGCGACGATGGGGGCACAAGGAAGGAAGAGCACGCCCCACATACATGAGGCGCAGATTTTAGTTTTGATCATATCTTGTGCCAACAAGAACCAGTGTTGGAAAGTTTTAGGAGGGCTAACTTCATAAGAGGCATAGACTTATATTGAAGGGTAGAGGAGATGGAATAGAAGAGAAGTCATGGAAACGAGGTACATGGCATGGACTGTGGCTTGGTGTGAATCTCAAGCATTGCACCTTACAAGATTTTCATGAAAAAACCTACGCCAAATGGCCCTTAGGCGTTTTGGTTTGCACCTAACACCCTTGCACGCTTTTGTAAACTAAGGTTGTTGAGACCTGCACAAAAGACATTTGGCACCAATTGCCTAAATTTCGATGACTGGAATGCTTCATATATACTCCCTCCGTCCCAACTCAAACGCTCCGTGGACCATTTGTAGTGGAATAAGAAAAATTAGTAAAGAAAGTAAAGTAGTGGTAGTGGAAGAAAATTAGGAGAAATTACGACAGAGAATGTGGAGATTAACAAAAAGTAGGAGAGAGAATGTGACACTGGGTGGGAAGATTAGAAAAAAGTAGGAGAGATAATGATGTCCCAAAATAGATGGAATGTTTGAGCTGAGACGACCCGAAAAGGAATATGGGGGGTTTGAGCTAGGACGGAGGGTGTAAGAATGGATTATGTAGGAAATACTTCATCTCCTAGAAGGCTTGCACAGAGGTATCACACCACGGAAGAACGTGCCTAACATGTGATCTGTACTTCTAGCAATAGTCAACGCATGATTGTACCCATCAAAAAAAATCTGGCAAACATGGAAAATGGAGAGAACTGTTGGCTTTGGATTCTCCAACTCTCGATCGTTTTCTACACTAATTTTTGGTATCACATTCCATATAGAACTTTAGATTTAAAACGATTATAGCCGACGAGAAAAGTTAGGTGCACGTTCCTGCTGGAATATTTCATCCAAAAATTACTATCTAAATGCCAAACAAATGACAATAAAGAAAGAGCAGTGTTCTGAAAAGCTAGACTTGAATATGATAGGCAAATACCTGGGCAATATGGGGGAGACAACGTGGGCTTGATAAAATTCGCTTCACTCTAGGTGTAGGGGTGACAATCTCACCAGCATCATCCAGGTCTGACCGTGCAGCAACCATGCTATGCAAAATAGACATTGCAGCTTCCCCAACCTATTGAAGCAAACAATGTAGAAAAGGAATCAGAAGTTTTACCTTATGAAATAACCATCCAGAAAATAAGAAACACAAGGTAGCTAGCCTTTTGAACTAGATTCTGATTTTAGATAAATTCAATAAAATTAGGCCCCAACATAGCCCCCAACCCCCCCCCCCCCCCCTCCCAGACGATACTGATAGCTATCTCACCGATGAAAAGTGAAAGGATTTAATGAAAATAAAAGGAGCCAAAAGATCCTGCTCTTGGCTCTCTTTCCTGCTTATTTGCAGGAAAGAGACTTTTGTATACCACTTTGACAGTACATGGATTCTTACAACTGATCCAAACTCTTCGAGATGACAAACAGTTACAATTCAAGAGTAGCATACCAGTTGTATTTATATGTAACCCTCCATAATTAAATTAGGGAAGTCTAAAAGTATTGTGAACATGAAAGTGTATATGGTATACCACTATGCTACAAACTTCTAACCAGGCTACAATACAACACGACTGGTTCTTCACAAAGAGAAGAGACTGAAAAGAGACAGAGTCAAACAACAAGAGGACAACAGTAGAAATTCAGATGGCACCCACATAATACCTGAGTTGATGTTAGAACCGGAACGCGACCAGCCAATGCCCACCGAAGCTCACGGATATCACGCAATTTTTTCCAATCAGTCATTCCTGACGCACAGCATTTCGTTGTCCAATCAATGTCTTTCTTTGACCAAAACCTCCTAATCGCATCCTTCTCCATGGGGCCAACTTGAACACCATCCTTGTCAATGAACATCCATTCCTTCAGAGGCTCCATAAAAGCAGAAGCAGCTATAAGGTTAGATTGCAAAGGAATGGCTGTTCTTTCAGAAGCTTCGTGGACCACTGTTAACAAATCTACTGCTAACACACATCCTCCGACCAAGACACAGGCCTCTATATTTGGCAGAGCCTTCATTAGCACCTGTGTAGAGAGAAGCATTGAGATTAACCCATCACCTGATACCTTAACACAATCACCATTCACCAAGAAAACGAAAATTTGAAAACCAATAAAGAGAGCAAAGTATCACAATGCAAGTCTAAAAGAGAGGCCTCATCATACGAAAAAAAAAAAAAGGATTAGCGTGAGCAGAAAGTAAGCACAAAAAAACCGCTTACTATTAAACCCCACAAGGCCCTGCTATGGTTCACTCACCGTTTCTCCAAGGAAAGTAAGCAGAAAGTATAATTCAGAGTAATTTGGACAATATTTCAAGGCAAGTAAACTATTTTTTATACAACAATTAAGCGTCCGAGGATAACATCCCGGGACACATGAAGTATCATGAGTAGGGTAACCTCATGCTGGTCACCAGATGATATACTCACTGTAAACTCCAAACTGAAAAGTTAAGTCCATCCTACAAAGTTTTATGTCAAATGGCAAAACTAGGTCCTTAAAAGACTAGACAAATCATACCATTTGTACTCCTGCAAATAGATAATGCAAAACGACTGTACAGCTGATAAGCAACTCACCAGAATGGTGTCCTGACATGGTAAACAAAGATGTCTATGTATAATTACGAGAAGACAAAAGAGACAGTTTAAATCCACTGTCATAAAACTCAAGATGAACATCTGGAAAGTTTGAGAGTGCCCTGTATTTTATTTAAAAACAAATTGAAGAGAACTGGATGTCAAGAAGAAAACTGTAATTCAGACTCCGAAATAGAAAGGAGTTCTTAAGTTGGCCTACGTGTAGTAATGCTATTTAAGAGATAACTCTTCATTATGGCATCAGGACAGAAACAGCAAACCCATAAGCAACAAACGCTAGTGTTACAGTACACAACACCAAAATTGATGAATATATAGTCGATATACCTTTAGCAACAGAAGCAAACGGTGCCTCAAGGCTCGATCATCAGTCCTATCTAACAGGACGGTAATGTGAGCTGTTCCCTCAAAAGGTCCGATCGTAAGATAATGTTGTTCATACACAATAGCCATAGCACGTGCACACAACTCTCTAACAGAAAACCCTCCACCACCTCCAAAACCATCTAGTCTTCCCATATCACACCAATCATCAGATTTACCAAGCTCATCAGGAATAGCACCATCCACAGTAAGTCCTATATCAGCATCACACAAAAACCTGTGATACAGAGCTCTAAAGAAAGCAACAGGATCACGAAGAGGAAAATCCTGAGCTCTCCCACTGTTGCCACTTTCAAGAAGCAAGCGAAGGTAGTACTGACCCACACAAACTTCCTTAGATAAGCTAGGATACCTAACAGAATATTCAGAGTAATTCCAAGATATTTGGGGTACACTATCCTGCCCGGACTCAAAATTTGAACCTGAGCCTCGAGGAACAATATCTTCTGTACGCTCTTTCTCCACATCCAGATTATGAACCTCCGCCTGCAATGCCTGTCTTAGCTCTTGTCGGGTGCGTTCATTCCAAATAAGATCTGCACGATTATGATCAAGGCTAAAGGCTCGCCAAAACTCCGGCCAGTTAAGCAGCAGCCTCCCAGATCCTACAGGTGTACTCTCCACAACAACCTGCGCCGGAGCAGGAATTCCAGAGTTTTGAACCCCACCAATGTTGGCATCAGGATGGGCTGGATCGGACACAACTGGATCCTGCGGGTCATTCGTGAATGTTGATTGCCCACTAGAAAAAGCAGGGGGAGTTAACTGATCATGTTGTAGAGGAGAAGTGACGGGTGTGCTTATGTTCTCTCCTGCCTGAGCCGTGGAAGGGTCAACCTGCTCCTCTGGTGTAGGCCACTGGTCTGGGCCCCTATAGGGAGCAGCCTGCTTTGCAGAATCACCATGATCATCATTGTACACAGGCGGCAAGGGATGCTCCTGAGCTACCATAGATTTTACAGACCGGCGCTTCCTCTGTTGAAGCAATCGTCTCTGTCTTGTGCTGATTGATGTGCTATCTTGATCATACAAACTGTGTGAATCTTCAGCTTCATCACACCGTGTATGAAGATAGGCGACAAGTCCTGGAGGTAGGACTCTCGACAATAGATCAAGGGCTGGTTCATAAGAATCAGCCCAAAGAGCCACAAGCTGTCGACTAACTTCTCTTCGCTCACCAGCAGGAAGAAAGAAGGCATGCAGAAAATGCCTCAGCAAAGCACCATCCCGCAACGCTGCATCACGCATTGACTCTGCAGCAATGGCATCTTCCTCCGCAATTGTTCGCATGATGACTGCGACAGTCTCTCTAACACTTTCAGCAGGATGAGCAAATAAGGCAAAGAGACGACGCCGTAGACCAGCAACCTGTCGAAGAAGTTCAACAAAAACTGTGTATTGTGTAGTTTCCCCATGAGGTTCACATATCATAGCTTCTAAAACTTCAACTACAGCCATAGAGAGTAACGGTGAGACAGACATAGGTTTCAATCGGTTGACAAGGATAATTACATAATTGTGATTAGCAAACAATACGGACTTTGTATGCATAAGAGTTGCATGCCTATCGCCTTTACTGTCGACCAAATCAATTGTGTCACCAGGACCACCACCAATTAACAAGGAAACAAGACTTGCAGCTTCAGCAGTTACGCACTCTGACCCATTTCTGAGCAGACCCATTATTCTTCCAACAGCAGCAGGAAATGAAATAACATGAGAAGCTGCACTTTTTGAAGCCAATAATCTGCGCAGACAAGATACAAATCCCGTAACAGTGGCAGCTGCTTTAGGAGAAGGTGCAGGCAAGGGTGGGGACTCGGGCGGAAGATTTGGAGTGCCAGGCAGTATGGTTATCAAGGCCATCAACGTCACCTCAGGCACCTCAATCGTAGAAGGCACTCCACTGTAAGGAATACACGCATTAAACTCCCTAATTCTGCGCCACAACCTAGCTCGCGAACCAGGGATAGAACCACTTTCAGCAACAGCGTCCTTGGCAGCTGCTGCTAGGTGCCTTAAATGCATGGATGTACTTTCAGCATCAGGAACCGGCCGCAGTAAGACAGAAGGGTGTGGCTGCCTAAGTAACAGAGCTCTCCCGCAGGGTGGGTCAATGCGGTGACCAGGCATTGTTAGTCGTGGCAAAACAGGCATTGGACATTGGCCCTAGAAAAAGTCAAACCAGAAAGGTTTGGATCAAAAAAGTCGAAAACCAATTACCATTTCTTATCCATATCATAACCGAAATCTTAATCAATAAAGAACACATCTACCTACTTCAGTCTGCAACACATCACGAACTGCAGCAAGCAAGCTATCCCGAGATGTACTTGCATAGACCTTGCATCAAACACCATAACAAAGTTGCATCAGAGAGTGACAAAAAGGCATTCCATACTGTATCAGAAAAGTGATCAGCTACTTGTGGGAATAACTAGTCCTTCCTTTCCATATAATTATTTGATTTTGGACCAATATAAATAGGAGGGAGAAAGTGCTTGTGCCTAACTGTGCCTTTCACTCAAGTTCATCTACCCTTCAACCAGCAACTCCCCCCCCCCCCCGGCACAAACCTGCCCACCACGTGCTATAGACCCGAGCTCCGACCGCCACCCATTGTTACGCCTCACTTCAACCTCCACTGACCACTTCACCACCCGACCTTCATTATCCTTTATTTTTTGCTCAAACCTCTTTCTCTCCCTCCACCTTCGACCTTCTTTCCCTACATCATCTTCACTCAACCATGACCTCCACTCTTGTTTCATCTTTACATATCACATGGACAAGGATAGTCAGGCTTTGAATTTAAGAGGAGGTGATCAGAATGTAGTTGGGCAGTAGGGTTGTCTGAATTAACTTGGGTGGACGGGGTTGGAGAAGGCGGTGTTCAAGAAAGGTGGTGGGGGTGGTCGGAGGATGGGTTAAGGGGGGAGCAAAGGGAGAGGATTGAGGTGGCTGGTAGCTGAGCGGGCAGATTTGTCATTTCATCTTGAAAACATTCCTAGATCAAGAAATGTGAAATTGCAGGAATTCGTGAAGTTCCAATGGATTGGAGAAAGTAGCGAACACTCACATGAATTGGGCAACCATCATTAAATTCAATAGCAAACATCTGCGGCTCCTCTGCAAACCGAACAAGAGCACTAACTGTAGACAATGGACGTACAATGACAGCCTGCACACAGGAAAACACTTACTTTTATTGGGAAAAAACCAGCACAATAAAGAGGTTCTACATCCAATTTGACACCAACAACATGATTCCTTATGCAAACTTCTAAAGCAAGACAATAGTACATGCCAATACATCCCTAAACAAATATTCTATATATATACAGTAGCCCTCATAAATACAATAGCTTCCCACAACCCACAACGTACATAAACCTTTAGCAAACAGATGAACAGACTAGGTAGCATTAGTATGGTACGCATGTTTGCTTAATTAATGAATCGTGATAGCTTATCCACCCAACTCTGCCCGACATCTTATCTCATCTGCATTTGGAAGCTTCAAACGATGCACAAAACCCACAGCTAACACTCTGGTTTATCTATAATCCAGGTAGATCCTTCAAAAATCAGTTATGATTTATGAGACCCATCAAATAGTGTATGCACGATAGTTATTATAAATTAAAAAGCAAAAGAAACAGAATAGGTAAGTACATAAGGTCAGATTCATGCAAACTGAAGTACTAAGAAATTCTACAACTCAGTCTTTGCATCTTAAGGGCCCACCTCATAATTCTCTGGCCGCCTCTCTACAAGAGAGGCTTTTGTAAGAATTAACTGACGTGATACAGCATCACCATGTTCTCCAAGTCCTCCTCTTGGCCCAATTCCTAAACCCAAACTCGGAAGATTTACAGTTCCATGAGCAGCGGTTCTGAGTCTCGTGACTGACCATCCCCCACAAGGGGTTTCATCTGCTCCAACTGCATCTTTGGCTGCATTTTCAAAGAGGAACAGTTTTGAAGGAAAAAATTATCAAGACGCATAAATCAAAATTAAGAAAAAAGAGGGTTATGTATGTCACTCAAACATAAAATATCAAAAAGCTACCGCGTTGCTTGATAAACTCAGCAGCAGTCAGAGACTGTGAACTATCGACAGTCAATGATACACCAACCATGGTTTTTGCTGTTTTTGTCTGCGTGAAATTATAGATGATATTAATGAAGCAAATTTGCAGCAGAAACGTACAGCTATCGACACAACAGATTGCATTATAGGTTCAAGATTCAAGATTATTTCAACCCCACAGCAGCTGCCATGGCAAGAGCAAGGATATCATCCATACCAGGTTTGATATAATCACAGAGGTTGATGTCGAAGAAGCAGCTTGAAAAGCTTTCGATTTCCTTCCATATAATGGGGAAAGAACAAACCCGTGTTCACCACTTCTTTTCCCATAATTATCGGCCAAAAGGATGATAGCAGGGGAACCCATGTCTCTAAAATCTAAACACCAGCGAAGGTCACCAGACTTCAAGTCCACAATTTCAATTCCATTTGCTGTTATCCTCATTTTCTGCATGAAGCAACCAAACATGGAAAATGAGAAAGTAAAACTGTAGGGCACAAAAGAATCCAGAACCATAAGAACAAATATTTTATAAGACAGGCTTTGCATGTAAAAGAAATTTGACTTTTATCCCTTACAGAGCTGGCAGATTGGAACCAGAAATTGACTACAACCACTGCTCAGAATTCCCTGTAAGGCCAATTCAAGATGAAGGTGTTTCCAAACAGTACTAGTTCCAAGATGTCAGAATTTCATGCAGTCCCCAGCAGACGTTAATGATCGGAAGCTATATCAGAGATGGCGCGCATAACAAGAACAGCATTGGCTCGTGAGGTAGGTTGATGGCTTGATGCTTTATTTCATAAAGACCTGTTCTGTACTCCCTCCATTCGGCTATAAACTTCCTATTGTCCATTTTGAGGTGTTCATCTTTAAACTTCCAACTTAGAATCTTTCCTTATTTGTACATGTAAAGACCAAAAGACCCCTACTTTATTAGATATCGGTTTTGAGTGGCACAATTCCAAGTATTCTCTTTAGAAACCATCTAACCGTTGTGTTCTTTAGAACAAATCCTACAGCACTTACTTACTCTTGAGCAGCTATGAAGTGAAGCGAAACAATGACTTTTTTCAGTTTGACCATAATAGATTCCCACACAGCAAACACACAGAAAGATGCAGAACTTCCTCTCAACTCATACGCACCAATAATTAGCTAGGTAAGCCCGGTTCAAATCCCCTTAATGCACAGAACTGCAAATGCTGGAACTTCACCCGTATTTTCTTTACACTTTCTTTGACTTCTAAAGTTTTTCCTTGCTTTTAAACTAATCCATTGTAAACTATTTATATGTATTAGGAGTATTTACTTGTTTCCTTTTTCAATGTGTTTTACTTTATCCACCTATTTTTTGTCAAATAAATCTCTCTTAAAACCTTTTCAAACCTCCATTGTGTGTGATATCATGTTCACACTATTGATCATGACTCTAACTTTATGACGATATAACATGATGATTTATGTAAGGCAACCCCAAACCATTTTGCATTTACTACTTGGGTGTCATGGTTGTTGTTGGTTTAGTTCTTGAGTTTGTGCCAGGCAAGGATTTTCCACGTTATTATCTTTGAGCACTTGAAATAGAACAGTAGGAAATCCCAAATGCTCAAAATATTCAATTTTGATAATGAGATCCAAGAAATTCCCAAGCAATATGCGAAACCTAATTCCAAGGGTCTACCAAAAAACAAAGTTAGAAAAGCAATTGAGCCAACATTTGACGACCTCATAGAATCCCCCACAGCCCATAGAGGAGTGAGGAAAGCAATCCTCCCAAATAGATTTCAACACAGCAACCACAGAGAAAGATGCAGAACTTCCTCTCAACTCAAACGCACCAATAATTAGCTAGCTCAGCCCAGTTCAAATCCCCTTAATGCACAGATTCTTAAATGATGGAACTTCACCAGTGAGCAAAGACCACTTAAATTCTGATCTAAACAAATATGGCTTATCTGTCCCTCACTAGTCATATTCCACCTCTTGCATTCATAGTAATCATAGTTTCGGCACCCAACAACATATAGCACATCTAATTTAACCCGACAATTCGAGCAGCATTTACCAGGATAGAATCGCTTCATTGGCTTTCCCCCTACACCGCGTATCACATAGCTACAACATTTCTAAATTCTAATGCAACACTTTCACTTCTTCACTAAAACAACCAAGTTAACAAAGCGCCTATCGTCGTGTCCATACCCTCAATGCCTCTATAAAACTCGTAAACAACACTCCAATACACTCTCCTTAACTACACGAAGCTTATCTTTCACTCTTTAATTCAAATGAGGCTTGCTCAATCAAGAACTGAGAATTCACAATTACGCAACACAAGTGTTCATACCAGCATACAATTCAAAACACAATGAAGAACATATTACAGCATAAAAACAACCAAAAAAATAAACTTACACAAGCAATCCACTCGGAATTCCGCCTCCGAAGATGAAGCACAGGATACTCCGCAACAGAACTCAACCTATTCCCTTTAATCCTATGCAATTCCGTCAAGATACTGGCCCGAAACCGCGACGAAAACTTAATCCCCTTGAATTTCCCCTTCCCATCCGTCCGCACACTCAAACTAAACTCACAGGAGTTCTCATCTCTCCCTAAAATCGGCAACGCCCCCTCGAAATCGCTACCGACATCGTACGAGTTCGTCACCGCCAATGTAGAAGGATCAAGCGTAATAATCGCCGAATTAGACAAGCAAAGAATCCGCTTATATCGGCCGCGCCACGAGTGTTTGACCACCAAGTACCTCGCCAAGTACTCCGGCTCCTCCGCCATGTGAGGCGACGGCGACGGCGTGGAATCCGATGAGGTGGAGGTGGAGGTGGCGGTGTGGCGGGTGACGAAGTCCATGTGTGGAAGGTATTCTAGAGAGTGAGGTTTGGGGACATTCGAGCGGAGGAAGAAAAACCCTAACCCGCCGGCCGATGCCGGAGGAGTATGGCGTGACTGATTTGCCCCCAGTGCTTCTGATGATTCTGATTAGATTTCTTCTCCAACACGCTTTTCTATCAGTCTCTCTCCTCAATAGATTGCTGCTGTTGTTGGATGGGATTGAGGGCGGTGATCATGTATGTGGTGGATGATGATAACATTTTATTAGCTGTAATTTTGGTACAAAATAATAATGTAATTTAATTAATTATGACGATGATGATGATCAAATTAAAAATTAAATTAAATTGAGGGGGGGGGAAATGGAGTGGTGGGAGAGAGTGAAAGGAGAGGAGAGAGAAAGAGTCAAGAAATTTGGGGGGGTATGGTGAGATCGATGACAGTGGGGGAAAGAGAGGAGGGAGAGTGAAAGAGGCAAAAAAAAAGGAAGAAGACTTGAGCCTGGTAATGGGGGGTAATGGTAATGGTATTGCCAACGGAGAAGTGTGTCAAAGCGGAGCGATCATTTTCTGCAAGAAAGAGAGAGAGAGAGAGAGGACTTAGGGTAACAAGGTGAATTGTGATGTAATGAGATGGGCCGGAATTTTTAGATTTTAGTTAGAGGTGCTTCTGGGCCGGGCCGGGTCGGTCTTAGGGTAACAAGGTAGGCCCGGTATGTAGGCCGAGACGGACCGGCTTTTCTTGTATAAAAATCGTGTATATGTAATGTATTTGAACAGTATAATATTTTTTTTATAAATTTGGTAAATAAAGGAAAATGATTACTATATTACACAAATTGGTTGAAAAATAGAGGTAGGAATGAAATTGCACGAATTGAAAAGTTGTGGTAAATTGTTCAATTAGAAGTTAAGGTATTCAATTGATAAAAGTCTAGGGGGTAAATCGCCACTTTCGCATTTAGTTTAATAACTAGCTTTTGTTCCCGTGAACTCACGGGTGTTTTTTTTGCTTCTTTTTAAACGAAAACTGTAGACATTACCTTTATGACTAAAACTTAGTAAAGCGTTTAGAAAAATCACGGTGGTGGATATATTAACTAATAGAGGTAGTAACACTCTATAACATATTTCTAAGTAAAACATTATTTGTATTTATAATCAACCTATATATTCCTTCGCCCGCAATGCCTAGCTAAAGTGCTCAAGTGAACAACTCTAAAATTTGGTGCAAAGTGTTTTTTTCTTTTCTTTTAGAAAAATCAAATAAAAAATAAAGTAAATGCTATTTTGAAACAACATGCTTGTAGCTCAAGTTTTTGACAAACCAAAGGTTAAGAGAAACAATTTAAATTTTTTGGTAAAAAAAAACTTTGAACTTGCCTTAGATTTTAATGTATAAAAGTCTCATGCTATAAGAAAATTAAAAGTCTCCATATGAACATGAAAATGGAACGGTTAATTCAAATAATGCTCAAACAATAAAAAAAAATATCAAAATGGGGTCCCAAAAAAGTATTTGTCAAATTAGGGTGCACGTAGATTCGAAGTCAGGCTGGGGCCAAACTCGCCATGACACGTGGCGAGTTTTAAGTTTTTTTTTCTCTCTCTTTTTCTTTCCAATTTTGCTTGTTCTCCTTGACATCTCTCTCAATGTTTTCTGGCCGCCTACTCTTCCCCATTAACTCTTCTCTCTCCTCAAAATTTCACTTTCAAAATCCCAATGACTTTCAATATAATGATTTCACTTGTATGATTCAACCATATTTGTTACTGTGATTGCAATTGATTATCATATTTTTCTAGGTTGTTTTCAATTGAATTAGAAATTGAAGAAAATCAGAATAATGGATTAGCAAGTGCAAAAATCAGTGGAGAAATTGATGCACATATTGATGTTAATTTGCATTGCAATAGCTTTTGTAATATTTTGCCCAGCTGCCGTGGTTCAATCGCTACCCTCTCAAGTGGCTCGATCCCACCAAAGCGAACGCCATCGTAAGCCTAAACCAGCTCCTATTTTCGGCACGGTGGTGAACTTGACGGCGGCTTGCGAGTAGCAACGACAACAAGCGACCACGGCGGAGATGGACAACACACGAGCCATGGTGGAGTTAGCAAGGTTGAGGAGGGCGAATAATGTTAGGAGGGAGAATGATGTGAGGAGAGATAGAGGGAGAAGAATCAAATTTGGGGGGAAAAAAAATCTAAAACACGACAAACTCGCCACGCGCCATGGCGAGTTTCAGGCTCACAGGTATCCGAGCCTACGTGCACCCCATTTAAATAAATAAGTTTTTTACAACCCCATTTTGATAAAAAAAAAACAAAAAAAAAATTGGAGCATTATTTGAATTAACCATTCATGAAAATGAATGTATTTCCATTCAATAAATGTTCGTCTATCCTAAAGATAACCCTCACACATATAACTTGAAAATTTCTACTCGACAACATTAACAACGTGACACATAATTCTTGTTTCATCTACGTCTTAAACGGATTTTGATATGACCATATTCGATTCAAAGAGATGTGTCAAATCAAATTTGAGTATTAAGATTCTTGTTGGATGAATTTGTAATAATTGATGTGTTTGATGCCCTTACAATATTGAAAGCTGAAAACTAATTATAAATATTTAAAGTAAAATATACTCGCCAATTACAAAATCAAAAATATACACAATAACCAAAATGATCTTATAATAGTAGTTCAGATACTATATAACTATATCAATTATAACAAATTGGAATTAATTTATAATCACACAGTAAAACATAGATATTCGAAGATTTTACTACGATAGACACATATCACAAATACTCATTCTAAGACCTCTATAAATCTTTGTATGAGTAAATCACTAAATAGCATTTTTATATCTCTCTCGCAAACAAAATTTCTCTCTTGTGACCAACTCATTTTATATGTATGAAATAATATAAAATTTTATTCACACCAATATCTATCAAATTACGAAGATATATATATAGTACCTTGATGAATTCAAATGTAACCTACGAATTGGCAAACCAATAGCCAAAAGACGCTATGTTTAATACATGTTTAATGCTAATATTGAATGAAAGGTTTTCCAATTACCCACAAATTTTAATGCAAATAACTCATATCATGAGGAAGACGAAATGTCATAAGACAATTTTTAATAGTTGAGCCCACACATTAAAGGGATTGATTACGTGGAGGAGAGAGAATGGAATTGCATAACGGGGCGACACGTAGGATATGACGTGGAATTTTTTGGCTGTGGATGCTTTCAAAGGCTGCCACGAAGGAGTGGAAAGTAGCCTATTAAAGGTATAGTATTGGTGATAAACTATTGTACCTTTTTAAAAAGGTTTTTGATGTTGTTTCATAATTTACGATATTTATTTTAATATTACTATTATCTAATATTATAACTAGTTGGATGCTCGCGCTTTGCACGTACAACATGTTTAAGCTTAGTGTTATCATTTGACTTAGGCCCTGTTTGATAGGAATTATAATCAGATGAATTCTAATCAGATCAAAATCATTCAGTTCAGATCAGATCAGATCAGATAAAAATCATTCACTTCGAATTAGATCAGATCAGATCAGATGATTGAAATTTGGTTCAGTTCAGTCAAATAAGTTGTTTTTAAATATTAAAACTAATCCTTTTATTTTTAATTATTATAGGTTACAAACATAAAACTAAACAAAGAAATTTTATTAAAAAAAATCATCATAAATTACTTTTAGAAAAGTAAATGAATTGAAGTATCTTGTGGATTGCCATAGAGTTAATTCCCATTACATATCATCCTCATGTTTTATATCGATCTCCATATCATTTAGCTCTGCACCAACTTTTTGATGAGTATCATCCTCTTGCTCGACATGATGATATTTAATAGCATTGGTTTTACCATAGCGAAATGTGTGGGGGCTCTTCCCACAAATTTCTTGAAAATTGTTATTAATTCTTCGTGATAATAATAATAGGATATAATAATAGGATATAATAATAATAATAATAATAATAATAATAATAATAATAATAAAAATTCAAGAATAATTACAAGAAATTGGTGGGGAGCCGAGATACTATCTGAGCTCCCACACCTTTCGCTATGGAAAAACCAATCCTATTAAAAATAAAAGCTGCAGCCTGCGCACCGATATCCTGCACCCTGGAGAACTACTGGATCCGCTTGAGCAGAGCAACAACTGTTGGCTCCAACTCCCCCATAGAGGAGAAAGAGAAGGGAAGGAAGCCATAACCCAAAACAGCGCACTTAGCCTCATACTTAGCACGCTTACGATTGGCCGCTTCCCGCACCACCTTACCTGGTTCATAGTCAGTCAATCCCGTCTGTGTCAAGGGCGAAGACTCAGTCAAATCGACGCAAACGTCACGCCCCTTAGCCCACGAATATAGCAACATGTCCGCTGAACGAAGAGGTCGACCATCAGCGCCAACCATGCCAGTGTCAACCTCATTTCCTGCGGAGATCCCAGATCGGTAACAGATGTCAACCAGCGTGTCACGAACAGCGTTATGCCGATGTTTGACGCCCCCAACAACCGTACACGAGACTACATGATCCCCAAATATATCACCAACAAACACCCGTGAGCAAGCAGAGCACGGTTGTTCTACGGTGAACAAAGGTACCCCCAGACGATTGCAAAGAACGCATCGATAGGTCCGACCATTCATAGTCTGACCCAACCCCGAAATGGGGACCACCCTAAGCCAATCAGAAGTGTGCATACCCTGCTGAGACCTCCATAAAGCTAACTAACGCGGTGTCATGGAATAAACAGAAGCGGCATCCCTAGCAACCCGTGCGAAATACAAATCTGCCAATCTTTTCATAAGTCTTGGGGCAGCGATCTCACCAGCATTAATATTACATAAAATGTCGACCACCATAGTCCTATTAAAAACACCAACAACATCAGCAAATGCAGATCCCAAAGAAGTAATACCAGCATGGCGAAGAAGCGTGGTCTGCAAGGTAGCAGACTGAAGCCGCGACGCTAAAAAAAGCGTAATGGACAGCATCCCCGGTCGAATAGACACAAGCCCCCCAAAAGAAAAAGGCAAAGTAGCAAGCCTCCATTGCCAATCACCAAAGCCCGAACCCGCAGCAACCACGATACGCTTCAAAGAAGACCGTAAGGCCGCATCAAAAGCAAGCTGAGCCGACTCAAAAATATTCGGCGCACAAGTACGTAAAGCAAAATATAACTTAGAGACCCCAGCGCAAACCCGAATTAACAACAACTCGCTCTGCGGATCATTAAGCCTAGCGACCGCGCCCATAAGCTCAATGGTATTAGACACCCTTTTCATTACCAAAGAACTACAAAACCCAAAATCGACACTGACTGGCCCACCTAAAAGCTTGACCCCAAGGAGAGGTCTAGCAATATTAGGGGGAAAAACTTCATCAAGCCGACTCCGTGGATCCTCCGAAGGCCAAAAAACCTCAGTCTTATCAACATTAAGATGGAGACCCACACGAGGACCATCAGCCTGAAGTAACTCCAAAACCTGACTTACAACCAAGATATCACCGATAATAGTGCCATCGTCCAAATACCAAGCCTGAAAACACAGGTTAAAAGAGTCCCTAATCTTACACGCCAAAGGGTGCAACACTAGGGCAAAGAGCAGCGGGCCAAGGGGGTCACCTTGCTGCACCCCCTGACACGAAAAAAGTGTGTGCTCCCCATAATATAAGCGCGCAGGGCTAGAGTAACAGAACTCAACCCAACGAGCAAGAGCAGGACATCGGAGACGGACCTCTCGAAGCATAGCAACACGATCCACCATGTTAAAGGCATTACGAAAGTCGACCAATAACATGGAGAGACCCACCTCATCTCCACGACCCTCAACCAAGCGGTTGACGGCATGCAAGACCGCCTCACCCCCCCAGACACACCAACACCAAACTGAAGGTCAGCGAAATAATCACCCAAAGATGGACCTACCAAGGAGGCGTCAACCTTGGAAACCAAACGCCGCCACACCGTACCCACAACAATAGGGTGAATACCATCGCCTGGTTTAACAAGCGGGGTGAGCGGTGCACTAGCAATAAACGAACCTAAATCAACATGACACTTCCCTTCAAGGAAAAGGTTAACCACCCGTGTGATAGAGGCAAGCAGCTCGTCGGAAACTGCCACAGACGCCCCACTCAAACAATCCATAAGATGCTGAGCACGTAGACCTTCACGCCCACAAGAGGTACCACGCGGGAAACTCCTAATCCGATCAAGAACAACAGGGACAAGAGCGTCAAAGTGAGGCAGCTCAACAGGCAAAGACGGGTCAGGTGCAACGGGATGTTTCGCCCTTAATTCCTCCAGGGTGGCATCAGAGTAAGGGGCGATACCAGAGGAAGACAGAACACGAACCGCCGCAGTAAAATGACCATCAACGACCTTACGCCTACACTGCGTGACATTACGCTCACACAACTCCAGGGCCTCATCATCAACATCCAACAAAGGAGGCGAATCCTCAGCCAAAGTATCCTGAACAAGCTGCCACTCGCCCCTGGGCTCACCTCAAGTGCGAACGGCAGAGACAATAAACTCTTTCTGCAAACGGCGTCTAGTAGCAGATCGACGCTCACGACAAGTCCGTGGTGAAAAAGTCCTGAGTGTACACAGAGGCAACACAAACAAGTGAACCCAACAAGAGATGTCATCAGCCCTACTAATAACCCTGTCAAGCGCCCCTTTAAGTACCCGCGAAAAACCCAAGCGACACTTCGGAGGAATAGACTTAACCGTACGTAACCGTTTAGAAAGCAAGCGGTCAAGTAGGGTAACATCGAAACCCAAAGACAGAGCCCGAGTAGGATCCTCCACACGCGGTGAAGCAGCGACTGTCGGTTTGTTCAAATTATAGAGAATAAAACGAACAATATCGTCACCAATATCAGCGGGACCCACAAAATTAGACCTGCTACCATGACGACATTTAGCACGAAATGCATGAGTTTTGAAACAATCACCGCAAAGCCAAGACCCATACGCATGAGAGTCGACTCAGTCTCACCAAATAGAGTCAAAGAGCAATAATAATAATAATAACAAATTGTGGGCTGATGATGGTCGACCTCTTCGTCCAGCGGACATGCTGCTATATTCGTGGGCTGAGAGGCATGACGTTTGCGTCGATTTGACTGGGTCTTCGCCCTTGACACAGACGGGATTGACTGGCTTTGAACCAGTAAGATGGTGCGAGAAGCGACCAATCGTAAGCGTGCTAAGTATAAGGCTAAGTGCGCTGCTTTGGGTTATGGTTTCCTTCCCTTCTCTTTCTCCTCTATGGGGGAGTTGGAGCCAGCAGTTGTTGCTCTGCTCAACCGGATCCAGCAGTTCTCCATGATACAGGATATCGGTGCGCAGACTTGTCACGCCCCAAAACGAATATTGGAACATAACAGACGGCTACCCACAAAAGTAGGCTAAGCCTTTATTCATCTATCGTCTATGGTCCAAAACAAATGTGACAAAGTATTGTACATCCGACAATTAAAATACAGACAGCTATAATCGCCATCTAGCTTACAAGGTTAAACTGGTACGGGTATCTCACTCAAATTCCCACTCCAAGTTAGTGATGGTCACCTGAAAAATAGTTTATTATTGAAAGGGTGAGCTCAACAGCTCAGTAAAAGACAATCTCTAATTTAACCGGATGAAGCAAGTACTAAAACACTAAGACAGATAATAGTAATAATCATAATACAATAATTCTCAATAGAGGGTAGTAATGGTTCTGGTTAGTTCAGAAGTTCTCAGTCAGTGCCAGTTTAATCCCTTGGCAGGGCCAGATGGATATCCTCAGTTCACAGTTAGGCAGAACATCAACTAACCCACAATTCAAAAGCTGATTAGAAAAAATTCGGATTTCACAATACTTGATCCTCTTTCGAAAATAGGCATTTATAGATAGAGTATACGAAAAAATAATAATATAAGCTAAATCAGAAGAAAGTCCCTTACCTGATTCCTGAATTGTCGTGAGGATCCATCTGTGCGTTTGCTCGCTCTAAGTAATAAAAATCGCGTAAGTTATTATTTAAGATTACTTTATTATTCCGACTATATAGTTTATTAGCCCGCTAATTTACTGTCCAAGGGTCCAACGACGTCCAAATTCTAAAAGTGGCGTTTATCTAGTCAAATCGTTAATCATCCTTTAGTGGAAATTATTCACTCTAAAATTATTTTCACCACTGGGGTAATTCCGCCGGGTTACTTTTTCATCATGGAGGTACTATTTACCATTAACATATTTTACTCTTGGGTTAGTTGTTAATACGGTGACGTTCACAAACTGGGGTAATTCCGCCGAGTTACTTGTACCGTGATAACTATTCGCCACAGGGTTAATCAATTATCGAAAACGTGTACGAAAATATTAACGGCGTTGTCTAACGATAATAATTTTGTAATAGTTTAAAAATTATACCTTGATTACGTTAAGTGACGACGACTTATTCCGACAGAACCTCGCTAATAAAATATCACTTTTCGCACGTACGTCACAACTACTTATTTTGTAAATTATCTTTACGAAATCTTACCCCACTCGTAACCCATTTTATATGCGGTGTGCTTATGGTATGAAGCACTTTAGTTTGTTGCAACACCCAAGTGTTAGGTGCGTCGAAAAGCGATCGAAAGATGGAGTTATTTATAGGGAGCGTCTTCTGCTAAGAACAAATTATGATATTGTAAGAGATATAGCAGCCCATGGTGTTCCTTAAATTAAGGAAGGGCATGCCAACTTTGGGTGAAAAAACTTACGCTAACTCCATGCGCAATCCTTCTTCTTTTTGTCTCTTCCCTTTGTCCACTTCCAATCTTATTTCCATTACCCTTTGCAAGACTACCCAACAAATCCAATCCTACCACTATTTGCCTTGACACAAACATCCTACTATTAGGCATATCAAAAGGTAATCGGAAGTTAGGGATACGAACACGGGTCATTACATTGCCCTTATCGGGGCATCCATGTGCATAGTGCGGACCACCGCAGTTGTAACCACCTGGGAATCTGGACTTTTTCTATCAGTCTTTGGCATTCTTGCCTTGGGACAAGGACGCACCCTTGCTCATTGCTTTCTTGTCCTTCCCAAGACTCATTGCCCCGCTCATGTCCTTCTTGGCGTCGAAGGGTCGCTTTCTCATGTTATCAGTCTTAAAATCAATAAGAGCATCAACATCGACAATTGACGTAGACAACGTCTTAAAGTTTTGCCTACGTAATTTGGTTTGAGCCCAATCCTTTAAACCAAAAGTAAAGTTAAAGAGCTTATCTTCCTCGAACATATCTTTTATGTCGAACATAGGGGTGTAAGTGAACCGAGCTTGCTAGCCAAGCCCTCGGGTTCAGTTCGGTCAAAGCTCGGCTCGTACTTGGATTGACCATGGCTTACTAAACTTCGAAAGCTCGTTTTTTTCCTTCCAAAAATAGCTAATTCTTATCATTAAAATTTTATATTTTAGGAAGTTATGCTCAAATTTTACATAGTTCATACGTTAAACTTATTTTAATGTGTCTACGTTGTATGATTTAGTGTATTATATAGAAAATAAGTTGCATTATTGTTGCGCACACAACTACGGAATCGAGCAAGGGCCGACCTCGAGCGAGCCCGAGCTCCGGCGAGCCCAAATCTGAGCTCGGGTTTTGCGAGCTCGCCAAGCCCGAGCCCCAAAATGGCAGTACCGAGCCAACCCCAAACATACGATGTTCTGGCTTGGTTCGGTTCGTTTACACCCCTAGTGCAACACTAAGGAGCTGAACTGCTTGACATAGTCACGCATGCTACTCGTATTTTTCAAGTTCTTCAATGACTCTCTTGCCATCCAAGAAGCATTGTTCGGCAATAATTGTTTCTTCAGAGCGACTTTGAGAGATGTCCAGTCGTTGATTGGGTTTCGAACGACCACCCTCTCAAGTTCCGCACGTGAATGACACCATAGTTTTGCTTCGCCAGTCAGGTACATAATACCGACCGCTACCTTGTCTCGGTCGGGGACACCAATAACACTGAAGTAGAGTTCCATGTCCCATAAGTAGTTTTCAAAATCCCTTGCACTACGGTCACCCGTAAATGCCTTGGGTTCAGGGACCTTAATCTTGAATGCCTCTCCTCTTGGTCTACGTAAACTCTCTAATTCCTTTCGGAGACGTTCAATTACAGCTTGAAGGGGTGTTTCCGAAAGAATTCGAGGTATCGCCTCCTCATTAGAAGGGGTGTGGCGGCTCCCGCCTATCATGGATAATATTTGAAGGATTTCGGTTTGCATCCTCCTTGTCTCATCGAGCAATTGCCCGATAGAGCCCATCTGTTCCTTTATTTGAGGGAAATCAGCTAAATCGGACTGGTTTGCCTCCAATTCGTTCACAGCTACTCCGAGTAGAGACTCGAATTTCTCTAGTCTTCTAGCATGTCTCCAATTCAGAGAGTTGGGAGTCTCTCTTGTTAGGGAATCCTTTCCCGGGTCTGTCTCGGCATCATGTACCTCGTAGGTAGAGGTAGGGGGAGCATCGGCTCCTCCAACACTCTCACCTCGTATCTCTGCGTTATTGATTGCGACAGTCTCGGTTTGTTTGTTTTTGCGTGGTGACCATGATAGGGTTTGTATGAATGGTCTTAAGTTGGGACGTTTTGGTATCCGGTTGGTTGGAGCAATTGTGACGAGAGCTTTCTCGAGATAAATAAATTTCACTCAAAACGCACCGTGATGAAACTTTGACATATCTAAGTCGGCCAATTGATCACTCACGACCACTTAGGATACATTAGGACACGATTGTATTTCTTATTACTCGAAAAATGGTTACCAGATTTTATGCCTTTGAATGGTTACAAGGGGCTGCTTTTATAAGCATAGAAATGGTGGTTACATCCCAAACACCTACGAATCATGGGACAAGTGTCGTGCAGTGCATGCATAACTCGACAACTGCTCTCAACTGCTACCCATGATCTCTTTGGTAACCGTCGGTAAGCCTATGTGACTCTGACTCTTCCAGAAGTGTCGGATCTAACTCGACATCAAAGTGTCTAACACGTGATTTCAAAATTTCCACAAAACGGGGGTTCGGTCATACAAGTATCATGACCAGTTTCGTAGACACCGCCACGACAAGTTAACCCAATTCCATAGGAAATAGCAAAAAAATTTACATGGGAAATTTTGTATTTGGAAAGTGGGTACAGAAAAAGAAGAGTCAAATAAGTATGTTTAATTAAATGCTCTCCTAAAAGACTATTCTACCCTTGACTTTAATAAATCTCTATGACCCACATTTTTTTTTGTCACTGTCCTCTCTTTTTACCGCTACATAATATCTTCTTCTCACTCCTCGGTAACGAGTATAGATGGTGGTTTTGGGGCGGCGACAACCATTATTAGGCTTCAATCACTTTTACATGAGCAGCGAACTAGGTAAACGCTTTGAGTTTTTAAGCATGCCGTCCGGGAGTCGTGTCGTTTTCTAGCGGGTCGGATGCGTGTCATGTGTCGAATCACTGTATGAGTCGTCTCGACACGCGAGTACGCGACTCGCCGACAATTTGACACATGCCAGAGTAACGTAGGCACGTAGGTCTAAGCAGCCTACTACTCGATGATATTCACTTCTTTGTAACTTCCCACTACGTGAGTAACTACCCACCAAGTAGGTAACTACCCACGTCCTTAGTAACTGCCCACTACATAGCCAACTCCTAGTATAATCCTGTAACCTTGGCATAGTGGGTACAACCGCTCGCACTACTGGCCATCACTCTCGTAACCGCCCACTATCTCAATAACCCTCGAGTAGTGAGGTTGAGATAGTGGGGAAAGAGGGCATGAGTATGGCATCGGAGTGCTTCGTAGAATGGTCTGATTATCGGCACACCCCTTGCTCATAACGCATCATCGTGATTAGCGTGTTGGCTGTGTTGCCGGTAACCCGCACACGATGACTTGTCCTTGTTCGGTCACTCGTACATCAAGGATGATCGTGGTGCTTGGCACACGTGCAACTCGTTTAGTCACTTGGACATCAGGCGTAGTCGTAGTATTTGGCACTCGAGTGTCTTGTTCGGCCATGCTTGGCGCGAAGCTTAACTCTCGCCTAGTCGCTGTCCAAGGTTAGGATAGATATGTTGCTTCAAGACAACGTGAAGAACTGTTTTTTAAATAGTTCAAAAAGTTTTATTAGGCAACCATTCTTTTTTTTTTAATTTTTTTACGTTTAAACAATGACAACCTTTTTAATCGAAATAGACACGTTTTTTTTTATCATAAAAAGCAGGACAGTCGTTTCAAACGCGTTTTTAGTAACAAAGTACCACATCAGTCCGAGTTTAAACACCCAAGATCGAAAACACACCCTCACTAAAGAGGGTTTTCACACTAAACGGTTAATCAAAGTTATAAAAAAAATTACAAGGAATTTTTGGTAAACCTCTTATCTAAATTCCTATGCAAATTTTTTGGAACTTTGATAAACCGATTAATGTGTACACCCCCTGCAAGACAGTACAAGGGCATTTTTGGGATATGGTGTTTAAACCCGGACGGAGGGAGTATATCAGAACATAGGTAGTTCTTCTTTGCTTTTTTAAAGTAAAAGTATGATGCACTCTATAAGTAAGAAAGGATTACTTATAGTTTTGCATGATCCCATCATCAAGAAGCCCTTCTGGGCCACCATTCACCAATCTCTACCAGAGTAGTCGATCGGCAAAAAGTGAGCTCCTAGATTACCCCACGCTTAATATAAAATAAGATAATGTACTAAAATGTAATCCAGTGCATTTTGATACTACTATAATAAATGGAATGTAATTCATGATAATACTAGTTTTTTATGTAATTCATGATAATACTAGTTTTTTTACCTGTGCAAATGCACGAGAATTACAAATGTTTTTTTAAAATATAATTATCTATGTCATGTAATATAAAATTGCTACGAAAATATTTAAAACAAAACCATTTTATATAGCGTTGGGAAACTGTAACTTGAAATTTTTGGTAACCATTTTTAGCGTTTGGTAAAGTAGAATGCGGTTAAGGAATTGTATTTGGTGTACACATGGAAAATTTGCTTCAAATTAAGAAATGCAAATTCTCGAATAATTTTTAAGAATGCCAATCATATGATTTGATTAAATTTTTGATTGGAAAATAATTCCCAAAACACCTTCTTAAAGAATTTTAACTTAAAAATCATGTTCAAAAATAAGAACTTAGGACTCGTCTGAGAAATCCGACCTCATACCAACGGACCACCTAATGAGTCTGCTCCACCCCTCAATAACCACCCGTCGACTCTTGTATGTATTCGACAACTTTTATCAACTTTCTTAGGCGGCTCCTCATGCGCCAAGTTTCCTAGGCGACCTCAACTTCCCTTGCATTAAATCGTCTACGCAAACCACCAATCGACAATCATCACCTTACCCGCTTCCTTATCTAACACTCACCACTTCCCATTCCTAATCATCAACACCCAACATCCAACAAAATGAAGATATTTTCTCACCCCTAGTCAAATTTTTTAGTCGACCCATTCCTCATCGATTTCTTCCTTGACCTCCCTAACCGACACCTTTAAACCCATCAAATAATCTAACCGGTAGTCGCACCCGCCTCCTACTCAGTTTATTCTCTACCTCACACTCTACTTTACATGAACTCCCTTACCATGTTAATTCCTACTGTAACCCCTTCACACCCGCTGATTCCTAGAATAGAGTCATTTATATTGACATCTCCTATCAACTCATGAAACACATCGACTCCTTTGCGCGACCTTCCCACCACTAACTTTGAAACTCGACCCCCTAAATGAATAATTTCCTTTATATGTATATGTATATATAGATTAACCAAATTGTTTATATCTTTGTCTTTATTTTTGTACCCTTCAAACTAATTTATATGTATTTGGTACACGTACACATTTATGGTGATTAATAACATCTTTTTTTAGATAGTCTGCACTGGGGGTATAACCGAGCCGATCTGAGCTCGAGCTCAGGTAGGCTCGGAATCGGCTCGGATGTTTAGGGTCGAGCTCGGGATCGGCTCGAACCTCGGCGAGCTTGAAAATTTTGAGCTCGAGATCGGCTCGAGAAATATATAACGCTTGGCTCGGGCTCGTCTTGGAATGGCTCGAGATCGACTTCATATAATAATTTACCTAATATATATATTATCTTCAACAATTTAATATAACTACATACTCCCTCCGTCCCAACTCAAGCGCAACATATTTTATTTTGGAACGTCCCACCTCAAACACCCCATCTAGTTTGGGACATATTCTCGCTCCTACTTTTATTAAAATAATCATATCCTCTCTCACATTACCTCTTGTACTTAAATTAATTCTCACATTCTCTCTCCTCATTTTTTCTAATATTCCACAACTCAACTTACTATATCAAATTTTCTTATTCCCTACAAATGCCCCACGGGGCGTTTGAGCTGGGACAGAGGGAGTACTCCGTATATCTTAATATAAATAAAATAGTAAAATATCAAAAATTAATTAAACTCATAAAAACGAGCAAAAGCAAGTTGATCCGATCTGAGCTTTAAATAGCTCGAGATCGGCTCGTATTCGTCAGAGCTCGGCTCGGGATCGAGTTCGAGCTCGGTTTGACCGAACTCGGCCGAGCTTTGACCGATCTGATTCCGAGGGCTTGGCGAGCTAGCTCTGATCATTTACACCCCTAGTTTGCACCCCTCTTACCCATGTTAAAATTTTTAGCCAACTCCTAACCATGTCGATCTATCCCATCTCCATAAATAAAACTCATACCCTCGTCAAAATATCTTGCTGACCCTCAACCCCGATCAACTACCCGCCTTCCTAACATCCATACAATCATAACTAATACTCCACCCGTCAAATTATCTAGCCTATACCCCAACCCTGTCAAAATTTAGTCGGCGCGTAGCTTTACTAAAACATGTCCTACTTTGACGTAAGATTGATACATATCATAAATAGATTAAGTAAAATCATAAAAACGACTTAGATAAGCCTAATTAACACCAACGTATTAGTTTTACCACATCATTTGATAATTATCGGTCTTCACTTTTATATTAGAAATGATAATATATAAAAACAAAAAAAAAAAACCTTACGACCATTAGCATATAAGAATAGATAGGTAAGGTATAAAAGTATAAATTCCTTTATTGTCCTTATTGAAAATAATTTTTTTTCCTTTTTTGTAAATGTTTAAAAACGTTGTTGAATTCACCAACCCAAAATATCTTTCCTCCCGTTATCGCCTACCCAATAGTTCGTGACCATTAACCACGGAGGCCTAGGTTTCTAGGATACCAAGAAAATGAATCCTTGTAATACGAATTTTCAATCATGTCATCATCAGTCATTAAGTCAACATTATTGATTTTTTCATCTAAAATTGTGAAACACCGCGGTCGATTCCTAATTTTTTTTTTAATAACCATAGTCCATCATACAAATCAAGATGTTGGGGCTCGAAAAATTGAATGTTAGTGTTAATGTCTTAGAAACATTGATCGGTCAATGTTAATTTGATAATAAATTACGACATTTTTCTTTTTCTAAAGTTGTATATGAATTTCTTGCATTAATTAGTATAATGGTACATTTTATGTTGATAATTATAGTATGGTGTAATTATTTTGTTTCCATATTTGGAGTGAGTAGAAATCTTTTTTTTTTATCATATTATTTTTAAAATTTTGTAATTTTGTTCACATTAAATCAGCATCAGATTTGTACTGGATCTTTTCTTTTTATAGAATGAATTGTAATAATGCGCATGAAGTAATAGACAACACATTGGTAATGTGATAAATAAGTAATTGAGAGGTCAATGGTTCAAATCTTGGCTCAAACATTTTTTGCCAAGTTTCGTCAATGAGCATAATGACGTGTTAAATGATTGCTGACATGTCACTTGTGCGCCGAACCTCGCCAAGTAAGCTTTTCTTGGACGCAATTATTAAAAGTAACTAGTTTTCGTGTCCGTGCCGCACACGGACTCCCTACTTATATTAATGATAGTCGTATCACAAAAAGAAAAAAAAAATCATTGTTAGATAATTACTGTACACGTAAATATCACATGTTGGAACATTATCTATCGTATGAAAAAAAAAAGTGTCACCTATCACTTAAAAAGTATTAGGTGTTCCTTTATAAAATGTTGATTACTACTTAGCTCCATAAAAGATGACGTATCGATAGTGTTGAGAGTTTGATTTACAAATATAAGAATAAATACTCATAAATAAATTATGAATTGCACATTGTGGGATTCGTATCAAAAAGTATTTTTACATATGTATGTTTTCATGAATAAGATTTCAATTGATAAAGGAAGTGTCTCAAAATAATGCGATAAAAAGATTTTGTAACCAATCATATGAGGACCTTAATCAAAACCAACCTAACTTTCAAAAAATTAACCTTATAATACGCGACTTGATTGAAAGCTATTTGAACAAAAATCGACTCGATGTACGATTTCATGCGGACCCGACATGAGACGAACCCAATATAACTCAGCTCGCTCTTACCATACGAAAAATAGATCTAACCCTCGTAATTTTCAACTCTATTTGCATTACTCATGGATTGTTATTTTTGTTGAGATTGCAAAGAAACCTATAATTCTACACATACGTAATCATCTTACCAAAAGAAAACATATTTCGCTTAGCAATTTACATCATTATCTTTATATAAGTTATTCATTGTCTTACAAAAAATTAATAAAGTCATAAACTATATATTTAATTGCGTTAATAAGTGTTATGTTCCTGATTCTCCGACTTTTAATCTAGTTGAAACTTTTGAAATATAACTCTTTCAACAATAAATTACCACACGGAATAGTAAATAGTATACGGAGAACTTTCTAATATATATTAAGAATAATAACTATCTTAACGACTTATACTCCCTTCAATTTATTATGAATTTATGATGTTGCATTGTAAATGCACGTATTGACCCTCATTATATGTTTGAAAAAAAATACACTTTATTTGGTACATTATAAATGTAAATAAATATTTTCAGAACCTATCATATGGTCATCATTTCAAAGTATATTTAGTTTAATTGTTTGTATCAAATGTGGCATTACATTCAAAAACTCTGCGTGGTATAACTTGAGTCAGCTCAATCTTATTCATGAACCCCTATTCATGAACCAATGCTACGTAACAGAATAACGTCCAACCTGAACTTGATTCTGATTGGGAATGAAACTTTTGAAAGAAAATGAAAAGAGTGTAAAAATAATTCACCTTAACGTCCTTAAGGCTTATACTTTCTCCAATTGTCTATGATTTGCACATTTATTTTGAACTTTTTTTTTCGCAGGATATTAAAATATATTGGAAAATGAAATGTGTCACAATTATAATATCATAATTAAAATTGAAGAAAATCATATACTTAACATAGATTGGGGATCATTTTATTCGGCTGTTTCAACCATTTAATATGTCAAACCTTAATAATTTTAAAACTTTCCTATTTCTTATAAGTTAAAGTAATCTAAATTTTCAACTAATTATGATATTTATATTGTTTATTAATTTCAATTTCTTACCAATATTTTAATACTTTATAAGTAGTTTTCCATATTCTAATAACCAATAATATTTATTTATTCACATCCAATAAGATTGTGTCAAATGTTCATCAATGAAGGGGTATACTCGGCTTTTATAATATATATATAATATTAGATAGAATATATAGATTGTATTAAATTAGATTTTATGCATATACACTCTCCATCCCATCTCAAACGCCCTATCCCCAAAATACCCCTACGTTGAGAAGGATGTACACACTAATTACATAGCGAATTAGATTAGACTTTTCTCTAACTTGCCATGCAAGATTTTTAAAACTTTGATTAAACGAGTAGTTTGTACACCCTTCCCAATATGGGGTCATTTTTTTACACGAGGCATTTGAGCTGGGAGTCTCGGACGGAGGGAGTAATTCTTTTAATAGACAAAAAATGTACTAACCTCCTACCCAAATATTTATCAAAAAGAAAAAAAAATTATCCCCAATTTGTTTGACTGTTTCAACTAGCCATGTTGGGAGCCAATTCTACATCAAATGAACCGCTCATTTGTTGTAAAAATCAGTGTATGCTTTCTTCTACATTGCATTCGAGCAACTATACTATTACAGTATATTTTAAGGAAAGCGGATCTTTCATTTGGTCGGAGGTAAACCTCAACTAACATGACCTGTCAAAGTAACATTTTAAAAGGGGTATAAGTAGTAAGACCTGTACAATAGTAATAAATTATACTATACGTACTCGTTCATAAAAAGGTTCCAAGGGAATATTCAACTGTAAATGAACAATTCAACTGTTGAATTATTATTGCTACATTTCTCTACGTGAATTCGTCAGTCCAGTTCATGAATCATGATACAAAATACGTTTTGCGAGTCTGCCACGTTAATTGGGTCGGCGAGGAAATTTTGTTACAGTTTTGCACCGAGGAATGGAGGGGAATGCAATGGGTAAAAATTAAATTTTCGACTTCGTATTTATATAAGATTTACACTTATAGCAAAGACCATGCCTTTCATTCCATGTTCCTTTTGAAAGATTACGGCGTATACGGAGTAATTTGTAACAAAATAGGCTGCTAATGGAAAAATTTGTAACAAAATAGGCTGCTAATGGAAATTGTGTTCAAACTAGACACTACTGTCTATATGTACAGCAGCCAACAGAGCTGAATATCGAGTTAAAATGCTACAAAACTGAAATATATCTACATTGATCACACTTCGCTCATTATCTCCTGCTGTTACCAACATCATATTTGGATCACACTTCGCTAATAATCTCCCATGTCTAATGCTAACCTTGACGAACATCTTGCATCTCTACACTCACTCCGTTTCTCGATTTTCCTAGCTGACAAAGAATGAACATTAGGAGTTAACCATACAATAATATTGAGTGCACCCCTGGATTCACTGCATATGATATACGGAGCATGAAGAATACGGGAGAGGATAAACATACCAAATGGATATTGGGACTGCAGATGGTGGATATACAGCCGCACTGCTTTGGGGACACCGAGCTTTGCTGATCAAACATACAAAGCCCACACTCTGTTTGCCTTACACTACTATCATAGACAGTAGAGAGTGAAACTTGAAGTCGGCCTATACAATTAGTATCAGACTTTAATGTGCCAACATTCACCTCTTTCCTTCAATCCTGTTTAATAGAGGAAAAGCAGGACCAATTGATACCAAATCAAGTCATTAAACGAAATTTGTTTATTCCAGTTGACAAAATAATTACCATACCTTCAGCTGGTTCTGCGTCCTGGTCTCAGAAATTACACAATTTCCTCAAGATAACTGTCAATACCAGCCTCATCCTCTACATCATCCTCATCCTCATCCCCCTCACTCCCATAGTAGGGTGAAAGGTGTCTCTCCTCTTCTTCGTCCTCCTAAAAGATTCATCATGTCAGCAAAAAAAAGAGCAAGAGCGAATGACTTCAGAATGTAAACACTACTAACCTCTGTATCTTCATCCTCTGAAGGATAAGCAGCGTCTAAGCTGTCATAGAACTTTGGATTTATTTCGTCTTTCTCGTCCACGTATTCCTGATCCAATTCGATCAAGGTGAGTGTAATGTCAGCAAAACATATTACTTCTTGCAATAACAACAACAACAACCAAGCCTTATTCCCAAAATAATTTTGGGACTCAGCTTTGTTGTTTTTTTTATACTAATCATTTCAAAGATACACAAAAGTAGAAACTGGGAACAACAACAACAACAACAACCAAGCCTTATTCCCAAAATGATTTGGGGTCGGCTAACATGAATCGTCATCTAGTAACCGTCTTGTGTACGCCATGAAATTCCAAAACGTTGTAAACCTTTTTGGAGTTTATTAAATATTTTCAAAGGAAGTTTTATAAAGTCGTCAAAATAAATTCAAAAGATTTACAAAACAAAAAAAAAAAAAAAAGATTTGGGAAAAGAGTTAGGGAAACCAAACAAATAAATCAAAGGAGTCAGATTAAGTCCGCCGCATGTATAGAGTCTCTCCACCTCGCCCTATCCAACACCATACTCTCTTCAAGCCCTAGGAAGCTCATATCACTTCTAATCACCCTCATCCAAGTCATCTTAGGTCTTCCCCGACCCCTACTAATATTACCACTTCCCCACCCTTCTACTCTTCTAACCGGCGCGTCACTAGGCCTCCTCCTCACGTGACCATACCATCTCAGTCGGTTCTCCATCATCTTATCCCCGATGGGTGCAACCCCTACTTTCTCCCTAATAACTTCATTTCTTAACCTATCACGTCTTGTATGCCCACACATCCACCGTATCATGCGCATCTCCGTCACACTCATCTTATGAAAGTGACACTGTTTCACGGCCCAACATTCTGTGCCATATAACAGTGCCGGTCTAATTGTCGTTCGATAAAACTTACCCTTCAACTTATTGGGCATTCCTCGATCACACAGAAGTCCTGTGGCATTCTTCCACTTCATCCAACCTGATTTGATCCTATGGGCCACATCTCCATCTAATTCTCCATCCTTTTGAAGAATCGATCACAAATATCGAAAAAACTCAGATCCCTGAACAATCTCACCATCCAAATTGATCGTCCCCGTCTCCGTTTGCCTACTGCCGCTGAATTTACACTCCAAATACTCGGTCTTACTCCGGCTCAACCGAAACCCTCTCGACTCTAAAGTGTGCCTCCATAGTTCCAACCTCCTCTCCAAATCTTCGTTCGTTTCTGAGATCAACACTATATCATCTGCAAACATCATGCACCACGGTATATCATCCTGGATTGACCTCGTCAATTCGTTCATGACTATAGCGAAGAGAAACGGGCTAAGTGCAGACCCTTGGTGCACTCCAATTGTAATAGGGAACTCTTCTGACTTCCCTACACTAGTCCGTACACTCGTGCTAGCTCCCTCATACATGTCCTTAATGATGTTAATATATTTTTTCGGAACTCCTTTCTTAGTTAGATCACACCAAAGCACTTCTCTTGGTACCTTGCCATACGCCTTCTCCAAATCAATGAACACCATATGTAGGTCCTTCTTCCTATCCCGATAAGTTTCCATTGTCTGTCTTATGAGATGGATTGCCTCCATAGTTAACCTCCCCGGCATAAATCCAAATTGGTTCTCCGAAATCTTCACACTTCTTCTTAATCTATGCTCGATCACTCGTTCCCAAAGTTTCATTGTATGACTCATCAACTTGATCCCGCGATAGTTGGCACACTCCTAACATCTCCTTTGTTCTTGTACAAAGGGACCAAAGTGCTCTTCCTCCACTCCACCGGCATCTTATTACCTCTCCAAATCATATTGAAAAGCGTCGTCAACCATTCCACACCTTTGTCTCCAAGACACCTCCAAACCTCAATAGGTATGCCGTCTGGGCCCACGGCTTTCTTCCGTCCCATCTTCTTCAAGGCCATCCTCACCTCTCCCTTCTGAATCCTCCGCATGAACTCTCAATTAACAATACCTGGATGAATCTTCTTGCAATCCAGAGAAAAATAACACTTTTTATTAGGCTTAGCCGGCAAAATGTAACATCCTTTTTAGGTTCAAATAAAAGGTTCATTCGAAGTAGCTACCTATTTGTCTGAGGGGAATTATGTTAGCGATCATTTATAAAGTTTCTTAAACTGTGTGCAGAGCGTTAAGTTTCGTCAGGAACAGAGGAAGTACTATTTTCATAAAAACTAGAGTACTGAACATGATAATAACAAGAGCTCATACAATTTCAGATCTTAGTTTGTCCGCATTGCTCCGCAACTGCACAATGTGCTTCAGAAGAGCCTGCAGATAAACAGATTCAATATGATGCAAAACGGTAGGGCCAGAAAAACAAGTGTAGGAAGAAATTATAAGCACGAATTTCTTCAGATGCTCAGAGGAAAAGGGATGCAACATAAAGCATTTGATATGGTGCAGCAGTAGGGAACAGGCAAGATCACATGACAACAAAGGCTATGCGTTTTACATTAGTAATTCAGTGTATATAAGTACCTCGCGCCTTTGGAGCTCTATAGAACGTGCTAAAGCTTTCCTCTTAGTCAAGAGATTCTTTGGCCTCAGAGTAGGAGGACGGTGATACTCTTTTCCTCGGAAAACTATGACAGCATATCCTTTCGACACTTTGTCTACTGAGACTAAGGTGCCACCACTCTCGGCTTCCAGAGACAAAGCAATCCTTTTAACATCTTCAAAATTACTGGACTTCACAATGATCTTAACCAGCTCCCGGTACTTCCAGTGCAAATGCATGTTCTCAACTGTACCATCAAAAACTCCACGTCTACCTGGAACATGAAAATCACAAATTCACAATCCAAAACGATCTGACAATTTCTTCGCCTTTTACATATGGACAATTATCAATTTTAGCATGTCTTCAAGAAAAAAAAATATCTCAGTTTTAGCAAATAAGCAAAAGAGGTCAATTTGTCAAACCAATCCATACCAAGAAGTAGGAATGCTTTCATTCTCAAACCAAGCTTTCTAAACATGAATCTCTCTTCATCGGAAATGCCTTCAGGATCTGGCTGCCAATCTGCTGGCCTCAAAAACTCTTCTACCTTTGACAAGGCTTGTTCTGCTTTCATTAACTTTCGTTCAGCCTGTGAACAACGTCTAAAGTCAGAATCTTACAAATATGCACGACGGCAGGAGATAATTTCGATCCCACAGCATTGAATCGTTTATGATTCCCTCACCAGAAAAATATCTAGCTTACGCTTACATTATATCATTTACCCTGCCTTAAGACGGAAGCCCTTAAGGCACGGATGTAAGGTATTTTTTTTTTTTTTTGAGATCAATGTTGTTTGTTGTTTACACGAGAATAAATTTCGGGAAGGAAAGATCCACTTGGTGGCAGGTATAGGTTCACTATGGCTCTTGAAAGACCTAATCTGCTGATAGTCTAATACTAGCAATCAATTTCCAATGTCAAGATCTGGAGCGGCCCTTGGCCTATACTTTACGGCAGACTCGGTGAAACTGGATCGCATCAAAAGAATAAACTGAACATGAGAGTGTCTTGGCCATTGTTTATAAATTCTCAATAACGAAATTGAAATAGATCTCAATAACAGCAATACTCCCAAAATGATTTAGGAACTGAGGTCGGGAAAAATGAATCATCATATAAAACCGCCATATATGAAAGCAATGAAAATGTTGAAAGTATAATAAAAACAAGAATGAGTTTAAAAAGTTTGAAGAACACTTTCACGAAACTAGAGCAAAGAAGAGTAGTCTATCCCGAAAGCACACAAGTTACAAGTTACAACTCACGACTAGTAACATCCACGTAACAATATAAAACCCCGAGCTAGTGGTCTTAGTATACCATGGAGTGACTAATGCTGGGTCTAAAAACTAGGAGGTTTGTCATTATTTAAAAGTCAATTTTATATTCTTGCTCTTTCGTAACATTATCACTACTCAGGACTTTCAATTTTTCAGGTTTCTGAAAAGAATATATGCAAAAAGCTTGCGTATTCCAACACTACTAGCACTTTGGCCCCATTATTATCACTTTGCTTTTCCATGCAATATTCGGTAATACTAACAAAAGCTTTGAAGATTTTATTTCCTTGGGACCATTTTTATGGTCAAAACATCTGTTTGGTATATCCCATTTGCAGAAAAAATATTTCTACGGACTCCTGAATGATGTATATAAGTACTTATGTAAGTAGGCACGCTGCACGCATGTCACTTAATTGGCATGCGTATTCACAATGTTTAGAGACTTACAAGAGCAAGCTTCCGCTCAAGCTTTTTGACAAGCTTGACATGCCTGGTTACTTCAGCTTCTCTCATCATCTTTTTTGCATCATGATCATCAAGCCTCTTACCCCACTTAGCATCAGCATCCAAAGTTTCAGAGAGAGTACCAGCAGCTCTTATAATATTTTCTGTGTCAGGAGAAGGTATAACTGACTCCGAGGCTCTCATTCGTGCCTCTTCCTCTCCATCTTGAAGGGCCTTGGCCAATCTCTCCCTTTCTAGAAGCACTTCAGTGATATCGGGTGATAAGAAGTCCTTCCCTCTGTAAAATACCAAGAAGTCCTTGTTTCTAGACAGCAGTAAGCCCCCTGTCAACCTCTGCTTAAAGTTTACTAGTGTTACAAACATCATAAGAAGGGAGAATATATGACAGCATCAAATTGTTACTATAAATTGTTCTATCTTTCTTTAAGATAGCATGATCACAAGAGTAACACATGAGAAAAGAATTAGAGCAAACTACAGTTCCCCAACTTATGTTGCAAAATCGTGATTTGAAAATCCCTATGAAACCCAACAGCTTTAGCCCATAAGGACAAAATACAACAACGTATCAAAAAGGGAAAAAAGAGGGTGAGGAACTCCGTGAACAAGTGAGACTTCCTTTCCAACCAAGGGTCCCAAAAATGGCCACAGATGATGACATCCAAAGAATCTTATCCTTTTGACTCCCTAGTCTGGCATAGCAGATTTGCAACCACAACCTCTTTTGGAAATACCCAATGCTCCCCCTCTTGTACCAAAGAGATATACAATACTCCCTGCTGTCCTAAATGTTGGTCAATTCTTTTTTTTTTAACTTCCCCTTCCCTTATTTGGAATTATTTGAGGTCGTTGTGGTTTGTGACCCCTCATCTTATTAATTTAAATTGTTTGCTAATTTATTGAGGTTAATTCACTCAGGTTACATTTAAAAACGAGGCAATTATTTTGACTATTTTTCTTTTCTTTATTTTATTTGCTTGGGAGGATACAGTGGTGAAGCAAAATGACTCACGAAACTGTGTGTCCATTTTATAATGTGAAACATAAGCGACTAAGTGAGTGTAACAATCATCTTGTCCTTCACTGTGAGTGTGCTTATTAGCTTTAGCATCTGCCAACTACAGCATATGACCAGCAGTGTGGGACAGATCATTGTCCTTGGTTCATTATTTCTACTACCAACAACAACAACAACAATCAAACCTTATTCCCAAAATGATTGGAGTCGGCTAACATGAATAGTTATCCGGTAACTGTCTTGTGTATGGGTTCGTTATTTCTACTAATGGTAAATTTTTTTTTATCAACAGAAAACAAAGTGAACCAGAATTCATCGATGAAATTCTTGACACAATTATCATTATGAGTAATCTAGAACCAACCTCTTTCTGTTGAGAAAATTGAGGTTTGCTTATGTACCCGACTCCCCAGTTATAGAGGGAGTTACCTTTAAGGTCGTATTGTCTTACATTTCATATAAGATAGAATCTTTAAAACAATTTTATCAATATTCTACACATTGTATCAGATTGTTTGATATATAACGACGAAGCAAAGTGTTTCAAAATTAGAGAGAAAATCTTCCAGGGTTAAGCATTCAATTACCTTCAGCTCCTCAGCCATCTTCTCACTAGTAGTTAGCTGAACACCGCGTTTAAGAGCTACTTTTGCAATGGAACTTCTTTCCCATAGCTGAACAATGGCTGCTGCCAAACCTTCTAATTGCCTGCTTCTACCTGATGACAAGATACTCAGAAAATAGCAGCAAGAAGACTCAGACAAAACCAGCAGAAAGAGTTCACATACCAAGAGCAAAATGAGGGGGGAGTGTTCTGGCAATCCTCCTCAAAGCTGTTGCCTCCTTCGCGCCAAGAGATCGCCTGACCCCGTATGGAAGTAGTCTAAATGGTGGGTGATAGCCAGAAATTACACTTGGAAGCAAATCGGCATCTACGGGAAATGGTTCGTCACCTGGCCAGTCAGTATATCTGGGGCCGAGGGCACTTAATAACTCATCTATTTCATCCTCATACTTTATCTCTATCAGAGGTTCAGAATTTTCTTTCAAATAACTCGCTTTGTTGAGTCCCTGTTCTGGAGCATCATTGGTGCCATTTAAATCGTCTTGTGAAGGATTTCTTTTAGTTTGGTCAATCAGTAAAGTGTTCGCTGGACTTCCAATTCTCTTGGACAATTGCCTCTTCTGTTCCACCAAAGGAATTTCATAGCTCACCCCTCGGTATAGAGAAACAGACGTTCCTGACCTCCAAATAACTAGACCCCCAGTCTTCCTCTGGAATATAGATGAGGACAATATTTAGAATTGCAAAGTAAACTAAGACAAGATACAAATGAGAGGGGTGACTGAAGAAAATATGGACATAGCTGCCCACTACATGACCCCACTCATTTCATGTATAGATAAAGCATGACAAGCTTCATCCAGACATATGCCCAGTTTCGCATCAAAAGGGCAGTAAGAATATATCATGAAGCATGTATTACAAATTTACACCACATGCTAACGAGTCACCCAAACATTTTCACTTCTATACATCACTAACCCACTTACTACAAAAGACCTGATATGAAGATTTTTAAGCACTAAAAGAAGAAACAACATTCAAATAAGCAACCACAAAAAAAAAAAAGAAGAAAGAAGAAGAAGAAAAAAAAAGCAATAATCCTTGGTCATCCAGTCCAGAAGAAAAACTGAGGATCAAAGACCCCCACCCCCAAATTAAGATGTCCTTGACGAAGGGCATTGGACAGCATACTATTTAATATCGTAGATACCTTTCCTCTATCAAAAGTGATCGTTCTTTTCACCAAGTATACACTTTTTGGAGCTACATAGATGACAAGCTACTTGTAATTATATGAATGAGAAGAGATTGGTTACAACAAGTGAAAATGAGGCAAACATCATATACTAGTGTGTCTAATGTGAGATTCTTGTACATGACTACACCAAAAACTAAGAACATCCCTCGCCCATGTTATCTATGCAGGCATAGAAAAAGAAACTAGTTCAAAATCAGATCTTCATACATAGCAACACTTGGGACGAAAGAAATCACAACATTATTTAGAAAGCTACTCAGATGCACAAACCTCTAGAATCTCATGCATTCGCCTCATATTTAGTGCAGGGGCGCCTTCAACTTTTATTCTCACGATTTCGGCACCTTTCCACTTCTGATGAATAGCATCCACCGTTGCCTGTGTAACACCTGCGCCTCCAATCCTCAACTTTTGTTTTGTCTTCAAAGTCAAAACCTTTAATCTCCTTAGCTCAGACTCGGGTAGAGTAAGCTCAGCGACATAAGTCCTACTTCTCTTCCTCACAGTATTAACAGGCTCCTCCATTTCTGCAGCAGGTTTCTCCCACGGAAACCTTACTTCCTCCCCACTCTTGAAGACTTGTTCCCTCCCCAATACCGACTCCCCAGAAAACCCTCCGCGTGTGTTAGGTAACATCCCTTCTTCAACATAAAATATATCCTCAACAGACCCTTTCTCGACCACTCTTTCCCTGTTATCATCACTTCCATCCTCATCCATATATCCAAACTGTTTCAGCTTTTCCACAATCCTATCCATCGTACTACCACTAGTAGCAGTACCAGATGAATTACCACTCGAATTCAACGAGTTCAACACACTCTCCCTACTCCTATAATTCAAAGCTGGTCGAGGGGTTTTAGGGGCATCCCGCTGACGGGTTTCCTTCCACTTCTCCAACCACCCACTAGATGAACTCCCATCCCCATTCTTCCCCTTCAAATGGGGTCTCTCACTAGAAGACCCCGAATTTCTATCCTCATTTCGAACCACAAACCTCGATTTCCTCACAAAGCCTTGCCCACTAACCGAATACGACCTAATCAAACCGCCCTCCGATAAACGGTTGGCGTAACAGTACCTAGGGAGTAAGGGCACAGAGAACCCTTGAAATTTGGGAAGTGGGCAAAACTGGCAACTATGGTGCATGCTCATCCTTATAACATCAGCAACATTTCTGGTAAATTTTGTAAAGGGTCAACACAAAATCTTAAATTTCACCACAAAATCTTCAATTCTAACATATTATGACAAGAAATTAACTGCTAAATTCTCTCTTTCGAGTTGGATTCAATTGAAAGAAAAAATTGAGAATTGTTACCTGAATAATTTGCGTATTTGCGTATTTGCGATGTGGGTTGAAGTTAATGATATGTTGCCCCCTGTGTGGTTTTGGCAGAGCAAAGAGCTTCTTCTACACTTTACTGGAATTTACCTTGTGATTTGTGACTTGTGAGTGCAGTATGAAATTTCGGCCTCATATAAGTGTTAACGGTAGGATTAAAGAAGATGAAAACGGAAGGTGATTTCTACCTCCCAACTTTATTTTTACATACCCGTTTGCGAAAGAACGTCTACGATACCCCGGGTGTATCGTGTATATGGTTGAATTCACAAATTTTAGTGTTTTATATTAGGGAAATTTTCCAATATGTCTGTGAGGTTTTCGAAATTTTCAGGTATACCGCTCAGGTTTTCGAGCTATCCAGCGTACCCCTGAAATTTGCGAAATGGTGTTTTTTGGTGTTTTTGACTAACACCGTTAGTCAATTCATGTCTTTGACCGTTTCCAAGCAAATTTTGACCCTTATTAATATATCAAATAAAAATAAAAACTCACCCTTTACTTCTCTCCTCCCCGTCCACCTCCCTAAGCACCACCGCCTCCAACATGAACGCCACCATTGCTCGCTCTGTCGATAACCACCATACGACCGGCGACCCTCTGTCGACCCCGCATGGGCCATGTCCGACCACCTTCCGCGCCTCCTTTGAAGAGTAGACCCCTGCACCTCCTTTGAAAAGTCGATCGGGTCAAACGAAACACGCTCCAATAAGCAAATCGCCACCATTGATCAGAGCAACGACATCGGAGTTCCCTTTCCGGCGGCGTCATTAACACGCTCGTTGGATTTAAAGAGAGGTTTCCTTGAAGGAGGAGCTGGAGAGGGAGTAGGGTGGTGGAGATCGGTGAGGTTTTTTGATGCATACCCAACCACTGTTGCGAACAAGGTAGTCTCTTCCAGTAGTCGCCGGAGAAGTGCGGTTCATGTGGTGGTGGAGGTGACCGGAATGATTGTGGCTGCTGTTGTGGCTGCGGTGGTGGTGTGGTGGTTGCGGTGGTGTGGGAAGGGCAGGGGAGAGGAGAGAGAAAATGAAAGGAATTCGGGTTAGTTTTTTTTTTTAATTACGTTTATTTTTTTTAAATAAGTTATACGGAGTATGAAATAATTGACTAACGCAGTTAGAGTCCGTTAGTCAAAAACACAAAAAAACACCATTTCGCAAACCTCAGGGGTATGCTGGATAGCTCGGAAATCTGAGGGGTATACCTGAAAATTTCGGGAACCTCAGAAGTATATTGGAAAAATTCCCTTTACATTATAAGTTTATAACCATGCCCCCGACCAACCTATAAATTTGATGCCGTAGAATTCCATTCCTCTATAGGAGAGTCTGTCATCCTTTATTCTGCTAATACTTTATAAGAGTGTGGTCTCCGAAAGCAATTTCTCCACGAGTCGCGGAACTAAAAAGTCTGTTACAGCGGATTTACTAATCTTCTTATCACGCTAATATCATACATCAAAAGAAATTCCCAACGAAATCTCTCTGTTTCCCGGTCGCTTAAAGGGCTCAATTCCTTTGTCGGATAAGTTAGTTTTATATTATGACCAATTAACGACACTACTATAATAATCTATCAATCTAATTCACAATGACAATATCTATCTATCATATCATCATATCATATATAAATACAATAGCGGTAGATTTAGAAACTTTTTAGGCCGTCCATATCAGCAATGACATCAGCGCCACGTCAAATGCTGACGTCGACACTCCGTATTTTAGGCAATAAAATCTCCAGTTTTATGCACGGATTCCATAATTAATAAAATTTACCGAAATTATAATTATATTGAATCTAAATATAATCAGAAAAAATATTGAAATGTTATTCACACACAATAATGTTGTAATATAGAATACAACAGAATCATGTAAACATGTCATTTCCCATGTTAGCTTAATATGATATTATACTGAATACGTTGAATATTCATTTTTCCATATATACACATGTATCTCTAACACATACTATCATAAGTGGCATATCGGAATATAATGATACTCAAATAATTACCAAATTAAATTTCACAATTCGCAAATTTAGGAAAAGATCTAATTTTGATATAATTCATATAAGTAAAAGTTACGCAGTAAAATCTCCATAATAATTAACGGATTCCATATTTAAATAAATCTGTCGGAATCATATATAAACGAAATCTAGCTATAAAAAGAAAAATATACCAAAATATATGCATTCACACAAATAAAAGCATGTTTCATACACTGGTTAAATCGACTAATTACCAAATCTGAATATTATACAATCTTAACATTTTTTGGTATTTACGAGTCATATTACAACCAATAATACGTATATAATTTCCTAGAATAGCGGGCTAACTAAACTGCATACACATTGGTACTCCTTGCTTCGGACTACTATAAATAATGGCTTAAGTTGGGGTTCATTACTACCACCAAACCTACACTGAACCAGAACAGTCACACGGCCCTAGCATATCTCAATCCATTTATTAATGAGAAGGAGGAAATAGTTTAATGATGCGCATCAACTGGCCATGTCTTACAGGTCCTGAGCTACATGCCCCTTCACTTCCTTGGCTCCACTCTCAATTTAGCTTAATGTAGTTTGTTTACCATGTTTTCATATTTTACTATGTTGTCTAATATGTTACCTTTCACCACTGTAAAAAAAAAAAAAAAAAAAAAAAAATCCATTCAATTTCTTCATGCCTTCAAGAGTTTGAGTCGTATCCACATATTTCTAGAGTTCAACCAGTGAATTAAGTTTAACGACTGTTATTTAATTTTTAATATTGGATTTCATGTGATACATGAACACTTTTACAGAAGATTTAAAGTTTAATTGCTAATCCATTATTCATGTCGTTCAGTGAACAATTGTGGTTTTAGCCTAAAAGACATGCTCGACTCGGCTGACTTGCTTTATACGTGGAAATGAGCAAACATGGCATAGAGATCAGATAGCCACACCACGAGCAAAGGCAATCGCGAACAAAAAGTGGTTTTTATCTTTAGTAGTGAATGAAAGTCTGATCTTATATTCTTATAAGTTCCTAATTACATCTAGCTTTGGTACGATTAAAATTGGGTGGATTGGGTAAGATGTTAATCAGTTCAATAACGGATTAAACATACATGTTAGTTCAAATAACATGTCAAAATTATGGGACCGAATCAAGTTAGGATATTGGTAAAAAAATGAGCTTAGATCACTTGAAATTGAAAATAAACTCCATGTGATAATGAATCAAACACAAGGGTTAGTTTAAACAAGGGATCAAAATTATGGGACTGAGTCATTTTAGAATAATATGTCTAAACCATGAGTTTAGATCCCATGGAGTTGAAAATAAACTACACATATGTCGTGTAATCATGTCAAATAGGCGGGTCTGGTAAGATACGAATTGGTTGAGAAATAGGTACAAAAATATGGGATCATGTCGAGTTATGTCAAAATGTGGATAAAAAAAATACATTTTGCTCCATTTTATTCGCTGTAACAAAATTTCAATCGTACTTATAATTTCAAGTTTAAATATAATCAGAAGATTATAATTAGTTTTTGAATTATTATATTTTATATTTCTATACATATTTGGGTTAAACCGTCTTAATTTTATATTGGTGAATGGTCAAATCGGTTTAAAATGGGTTCACGCCAATATGAGATTGGTAATAAAAAAACATTTTTAGAAAAAAGAAAATTTCACCTATATCATATGACAGCCCGTGCAATTTTGCACGGGTATTAAACTAATATTAATTAATAGGCAAAACATCTTGTGCAATTTTTTGCGTCCACATCAGCGATGATGTCATCGCCACCTCAACACCTGTCACTAGGGGTGAGCAAAAATACCCGACCCGGTTTATGGACCCGGTCTCGACCCGCTACCCGAATTTCACAACCTGGTTTTTCCGGGTATTAGCCGGGTTGGGTAGCCGTCCCGGTTTTTTTCATATAAATTAGGGTTGGGTATGGGTATGGAAAAAGACATATCGGGTACCCGGTTTATACCCGGTTCACAAATTAAGTGAAAAAAAATCCAATCAAAACTAAAGAGATGCACTAAACATGTCGCCTAACTTTTACACATTCCAATACACATCAAGTTTTAGAGAATCACAGAGAATGAAGGTGCCAAAGCCTAAGTACACAAACATTCTGCTTGCGACTTGCAAGTTATGATTATAGGGCACAAGTTAATTTGATGATTTGGAATTAGTGAAGATTAGTTATATGGACAAATTCTTTTTATATATTTAATTTTGACGTTCTACCTATTAGTTTCTCAACTTTAGACACTCTTGTAAGAATTTTTTTTTGCTTTTACAAGTTCTTAGGACTTTGATTAAATTTTTTGAGCGATATCGAATGTGCCAATTAAGAGTTACAAGAATTTTGAAATGGGAGATTCGGGTACGGGTACCCTGTTTTACGGGTACCCGAAAGACCGGGTACCCTATTTTTTTCGGGTCGGGTACGGGTATCATTTTTTGCAAATTTTTTAACAGGGTACCCTGTTTTCGGGTAACCGGTTTTGCTCACCCCTACCTGTCACAGGCAGAATTTGAAAAAATGTAGCTATGATGGTTTGAACCCATGACTTCAGGTATATATGTTAACACCTCAACCGCTAAGGCAATTAATTTTGTTGATGTTTTTAGTAACAACATCATATATAAAGAATATTAATCAAAGGCTACGACCAAAAGAACAAATCTTCGAGATGCCGGATGAAAATTGACATAAGAAAAGCTTTGGACTCGCTGAGTTGGGATTTTATCGAGAAAACCCCGCCGGTTTCCAAAGGAGTTTATTGAATGGACAATGTCATGCGTTAGGAGTCCTTGGTACTCCCTCAAGATCAATGGATCAAGTCAAGGTTTTTTCAAAGGAGAATGTGGGGTTAGACAGGGGGACCCTATCTCTCCCTATCTTTTTGTCCTATGCATGGAAATGCTCTCTAGGAGACTTAGAGTCCTAAATCAAATTAAGAATTTCTCAATGCACCCTAAATGCAGCAGAATTGGGCTTACACACTTGATTTTCGCTGATGATCTTATGGTGTTTACTCGAGGAGATGTGCCGTCTGTGGTGGCTGTAATCAACACCATGGGCTCTTTCTCAGCCATTTCGGGCCTCCAAGCAAACCCAATGAAGACTGAAACTTACTTTGCTGGGATAAATGATGATTTAAAGAAGGAGATGCTCCAAGCAACTCTTTTCCAAGAGGGTCAGTTTCCTTTTCGATACCTGGGCATTCCACTGAATTCAGCGAAAATCAAGAGCCATATGTATGATCAGCTGCTTGCAAAGATCAAAACTCATCTGCAACACTGGTCTTCTGTGTTACTGTCATACGCAGGTAAGGTCCAACTCATTACTTTGGCATCACTAACTACTGGTGTAATGCGGTTCTTTTTGCAAAAGGCATTATAAAAAAGCTGAACAAAATGTGTAGAGATTTTCTTTGGGGAATAACTGAGGGTCAAAGAAGGATAATCTACAAGAGCTGGGCTAGTTCTTGTGCTCCGAGGGAAGAGGGAGGTTTCAGTATTAAGGAAGTCCTAGCTTGGAATAAAGCTTTGATCTCAAAATTGTTGTGGGTAATTGACAGTGGAATTAGCAACATTTGGTCTCACTGGATCTCTTCATACACTTGCAACAAAATGAGCATTTGGGAGGTGAAACACAAGCAAAACGATGCAGAAGTGCTAGCTGGTGTGCTCACCATCAGAGATGAAATAGTGGAGAAAGCATGGTCTCTTCACAATGCCAGAGCACTGGTTGCAACGTGGAGTGATAAGGGGAATTTCTCTGTCAAACGAGCTTATGATTTCTTCAGAGAAAAATTTCCAAAATTGAAGAGCGGCAAGATTATATGGAATGGGATTAACCTCCCTAAACACTCTTTCATAGCCATCTTAGCAATTCAGAATAAGCTCCCCACGATTGACAACATCTGTAAGCGTGGTTTGGCTCTGGTGAACAGGTGTGTTTTGTGTAAAAGAGCAGCGGAAACAAGCCATCATCTCTTCTTTGATTGTGCTTTCTCTAGAGAAATTTGGAGGAAATTACTAAATTGGATGAAGATTGGTAGGAAAGAATGGAGTTTGAAGAGGGAAATTAAGCACTTGAAGAAGGTCAAGAAGCGAGAAGTTTGGCGGAAGAAATGGCATATATGCAGCCTCATCACGACTGTGTATATCATTTGGCAAGAGCGGAATAATAGGATCTTTCGAGAAATTGAAAGTACAATCCCGGAATTAGAAAGGAAAATTCATTTCATTGTTAGTGTCAAAATCTTTTCTTGGGTTAAAGATATTTGGTATAACGATGTAGTAGATAGTCTAGTTTCGTAGACTAGTGGCTTTATTTTTTGTAAGAGTTTTTCGACTTTTTTCCCCATTAGAGGATGAATAAAAGTCCCACTAATTTCTTGCAAAAAAAAAAATAAAAAATTATTTGATTACCCTAAAAAAAAGCCGTGTAAAAAGCGTATATTTCAAAGTTTTAGGGAAGAAAATCTCCGTGTTTAAATTGAGCAACAAATTTTCAAAATATAATTTCCATAAAAATGTGTAATAGAAGGTATTATCATAAAATAAAATCAATGGAAATGATAATATAATCTCTACAAATTAAAAGTATCATAAAAGATATCAATTTATGCTCATACATTATTCCAAGATACTATATATTGGATTAATCATAAAGTTCCCAAAATAAATAATATAAAGTTGAAAATTTGGGAAAGAAACAATTTCCTACGTAATAAAAATTGATTTTTTAAGGTTATAAAATATGAATAATATACTGCGATTTCACGTTAAGGCTATTAAATCTGAATAATATATAGAAAAGGAAAAAATAATTTTCTACGGCAATAAATTCTGGTTTTAAAGTTATAACTATGAATAATATATTGCAATTTCATGTTACGGCAATAAAATATGAATAATATATAGCAAGAAAAGGGAAAAAAAAAATTTCCTACGACAATAAAATCTTGTTTTAAGGTTATAAAATATGAATTATATATTGCAATTTCACATAAATGCAATAAAATCTGAATAATATATTTCTAGAAGAGAAAAAAATAATTTCTAAATTTTCTATATTACACTCGGTAAATCAAAAATTTGTCATGTGCGGAATAGATTAGATAACTCAGAATTAGATAAAATTGACTTAATGATAGGAAGTAAGACTTAATAAATTTCCAATGAAATGACATTTATTCAATTAAATTCGGATGATATTATACAGAATAGTAAAGGAAATCGATCTCCATATACTGTTATCTCTAATAGACGAATATTATAAAAGGTAATACGTAATATTCCAACCTGTCATACACTGGATAAATCGAATAATTCCCAGATTAAAAAATATATCATTTGTTTTATTGGGAAAAGATACAATTGACATATTCTTTGCAATCAATCATATATATCATTTTAAATTTTTAGACAAGAAAATCTATGTGATTATATTGGGCATCAAATTTGTGAAAATATAATTTCCATAAAAATGTGTAACAGAAGGTATTATCCTAAAATAAAATCAATGGAAATGATAATATAATCTGAATGAATTAAAATTATCCTTAAAGAAATAATTTTTTGTAAGGATGTGATTCCAACTTAAATAAAAAAATTCCCAAAATATATACTATGAAATCGAAAATTTGAGAAAAAGATAAAATTTTCTACGGCAATAAAATATTTTTTAAGGTTATAAAATATGAAATATATATTGCAAATTTTTTCTAGATTTTAAGGCAATAAATTGCAATTTCCTAAGATTTCGATATTATTCACGGGACAGAATATTCTTAAATTGAAAAAAAAAATACAAACAGAGTTTTTCCCCATGCAAATGGCGCTAAACAAGATAGTAATAAATTAGTGATTTGATCGGTCTATTTACGGAAATTATAAAAGTACAAATAATAGCAACTAATTCAAATCACATCCTTATAAAATCAAATCAAATCTTTTAATTTACGGAAATTATAGAGGCTAGGTATTCGGAAATAAGGTACAAAATGATTTGGAAATATGTCCTATATATGTTGGTTAATTTAGAGATCAACATGTACGGTAGATTAGTCCCAAATGTACATGTATCAAAATGAGTTCGGGTTAATACGTATCACCGGTCAATATAAAGCGGGTTCATAACTAAAAATTTGGGTTACGGGACATAAAAGCGGATCATGACCTAAAACAAGGTCTGGTTCGAGCCATGAAACTCCAGGAAAGATTAATTTTATAACTTAAATACGAGTCAATTTCTTTGGTCAATTTAAGCCCAAAAGTATGTGTATCAAAACGGATCGAGTTAATACAGTTTACGAGTAAAAATTAACGGGTTCATGACCCTAAAATAACAGGGTCATAACCCGTAAATGTCGGTTACGGGCCATAAAAGTAGGTTCATGGCCCAAAAACCAAAAAATATTTTACACGTCAAAGATCATGTCTCTTATTTTTTTACATTACATTACCAATTTTCGTTCTTAATTTTTATGCAAATTGCTTATATGCAAATAAAATCTTATTACAATAGTCCGTGCAATTTTTTTCAGGGGTTCAACTAACTTTATCTTATTTAGGGGTCAAATCGGTAAATAGATCGGGTCAAGTTAGACAAAACATGGGGGTAAGATTGAATATGCGCCTGTAGAGGTCATGTACGGGTCCTAAATAGTGGTTTCATGAGTAAGAAAACTCGATGTTGAATTGGGTTGAGAAACTAAATTAGGTTTATTAAACTTTCAATTAAGCGGTCTAACTATGTTCAAACTAATGTTTTATCATACACATTTATTAATTTGGTAACCCAAATAGTATTATCACTTTCTCTTTGTTCTATTATGGTGGTGCTGTATTTTATTGTATAATTTTTTTTTTCTCTTTATCCTTTTATAGTTCAAGACCAGATTTGCGTATTTTTTTTCCTAAAAAATTATTAATAACATAATTATCAGTTTGTCGAGTCTCAAATATATGCTTTTTTAACGGCTTTGTACACACCTTATAAAAAATGAGCTTGTGAAGGTTTGAACCTGTAAACTCAGAGCTACAATTTTCACACTTCAACCACCAAGACAACTAATTTTTTTGATACTTTTATTAACAAAGTTATATATAAAGGATTTGAGATTTTAGGAGATAATTTCGTAAACAACTTTGGACGAGATAATCTGAGTCATATCAAATCATTTTATTTTTGGAGATAATTTAGCAAGTAATATATATATATGCGCAATATATTAGGAAATAACACATCTTGGGTTTGTTTCGTTTTAACTTAAAATACGGGTCAACGGATGGGGTCAGAGTAAAAAAAAAGTGTGTTAAAAAAGTAGTCGGGGTTAATATGAATTACAATTCACAAAAACGGGACCCGGAAATAACGGGACACGGGTTATAAATTGTAATTCGTACATAAATATAAAGTACTTAAATAAATTCGCTATACTTATTAAATTGATTTCATTGAATCAAACATAACTTCTCTAGGATGATACCAAATTAAACACGTTTCTTTTCGTCTTAATTTTAGAAAAATTGGGACAACGGGTCATCTCATGTTTAACCCAAAAGAATACTGGTCAAAACGGGTTCGAGTTATCAATGGCCAGAACTTGATCAGGAAAAAAATGGGTATTAACCTTGAACAACGGGTCACATCTGGTCGGTTAAGTATTTTACTGTCCTAATATTTTGTGGTAATTATGAGTAATAAAATAAATATTTAACCAAGTTCATATAACAACCCGTGCAATTTTGCACGAGCCAATAAACTATGTCGTAGTATAATTAGTACGAAAATCGGCCGCGGGTTCCAGTCAACAGGACCATGGGTCTTGAAAAGCAAGATCATAGCCTACAAGAAGCGGGTTCATGGCCTACAAATGCAGTTTATGAACAATTCTAATAAAAAACGGAAAAAGAAAGAGTTGCATTTGAAATATACAACAGATTTTAAACCGATTAAAAATTGTGATTTAAATTAGAATTGATATTGGAACACTTACTTACCATTACACCAAAGCTAAAGGGCAGTCAATTGGTTTTCTTATTATCGCGTATCGATCAGAGGGAACAAAAGGGAGGCGTTTACCAACAAGCTAAGTGTCCTTTAAACAAAGGCTAAATGTAGATATAGTTTTTGAAATTTTACACTAATTGTGTATATTCTTCTAACCCATTTTGGATTATATTCGTCTTCTCAATTACAAATCAACGGGTTGAATCAAATTTGACCTAAATAATGTGTGTAAACAAATTTAGGTTTATATGACTCATTGCCTCAGAGTTATATAAACGGGTTGCTGACCCAAAAATAGTGGGCAATGGTCAAAATTGAGTTCACAACTAAGAAAGAAATGACTTTGACATGTCTAACGTTATATATTCTTTTTTTTTAATGTACATCAACTATTTTTTTTTTTTTTTTTACTTTTTCATAGGTCATAATGGTTGAGCATAAAACACAGCAAATTATAATACAGTAATGAGTCATTACTAATATCATATAACTTTATTTTACTACCTAAATTGATTTCTCTCATGTTATTTTTGACTTTTACACTACTCATAAAACATGGGTACATGACTCCAAAATAGCATGTTCTAAACCCAAAATTAGCGGGTTACGGGTCTTGAAAAGCGAACTTGTGACTAATAAACAATTTTGACAAGTCTCACGTTGTTTACCTATTTCCTTTAATGTGCACCCTTTAATAATTATTCGAATAATTAAAAAACGTTGTACACGACCAAATCATTATCTGCAAAATTGCACGAGTACATAAACTAGTATGTATAGAATCACAAACATATAGAATGTGTACTAGGGGTGTTAACGAGTCGAGTTGATCACGAGCAAAGCCCTGCTCTACTCGAACTCGTGAGGGATATAGCCCTGCTCGACTCGACACGTGAACTCGCGAGCTCAAAAATTTTGAGCTCGACTCAAGCTCGAGAACAAAATCCTCGACTCGAACTCGAACTCGAATTCGAGATCAAGCTCGACAAATACTCGACAAATCAAGCTCCTTGCTCCCTATTTGTGTTGAAAGGCCGGAAAGGCGGAAAGACGACAGAGAAAAGATCTTATAGTGATTGAAGGTCGAGCGGCGACGAGGAGAGAAGTTGAAAAAATTTAGGGAAAATTTAGATTGGTGAGTGAGAGTGAGAGTGAGAGTGAGAGTGAGAATGTGAGTGTGTGAGTAATGAGTGTGTGGGATGTGAGAAAATGATTGGGGCCCAATTTTTGTTTATTTTAAAATTTATTAAAATTAAAAATAACAAATGTAAATCGAAAAGTTTTCGACCAAATTTCAAAATGTACGCCTATAATTAAATTTCAAATAAGGAAAATTTGACTATATATATACTTTTCGAGTTGCTCGCGAGTTTTCGAGTCGAGCTTGACCTTTCTGAAACTCGACTCGAGCTTTGACCGAGTCGAGTACGAGTAGCTCACGAGTTTACCCTGCTCATTAACACCCCTAATGTGTACATATCGTTTGTAGTATATACGTAGGTTCATTCTTTCCAATGACGAACTGATTATTTTCTTAAATTACAATCGTCCGAAGGAATAATATTATTTCATATATACCAAAACAAATTATTATATGGAGATTTTGTTCTTTGATTTGGTGTTAATTGCTGTATAAATAATTACCATCAATTCTCAAAAAAGTTAGGGTAAAGTAACAAAAGCACAGAATGGCGAATACGAAGAGCATGAAATCTGTGTTACATGCTTATTATTATTATTACTTGGCCCTATTCTTCTTCTGCTCATTGCTGAATGCAAGTGATGGAGCTTGTAATCCAAGCGACAAAGCAGTCCTTCTGAAAATCAAAGACCACTTCAACAACTCTGCTGGCTTCTCCGCATGGGACCCGAATACCGACTGTTGCGGCTGGGGTGGTGGTGGTGTTAACCTTGGCTGTGGTTCCGACAACGACCCTAATGTGACAGACAGAGTCACCCTATTTATGGTCACCGGCGTTAAATTCTCGGGTGTAATCCCATCAGAAATTGGCGACTTGCCCTTCCTCGAGATCCTCTCATTGGATGAAATGCCCGATCTTACGGGTCCGATTCCTGCATCCATTGGTAAATTGACAAGACTTGCAGAATTATCTATAACCTCAACTGGTGTTAGCGGCCCTATCCCTCATTCTCTAGCTTCCCTTACTAACCTTATTAAGCTATATCTCGACTTTAACAACTTGTCCGGTACTATACCCTCATATCTTGCTCTCCTTCCTAACCTCTCCGAGCTCATGCTCTCCAGGTACGTACCTTAAACTACTTTGTTTATACGCGTATACGCTATTCATTAATCCATTTCATTTATCAATTTTATATACATTATTATTTCGTTTAAATTTGAAATGGTAAATAGACTGTGATTTGATTTGATTACCGGCCAATGGTAATATGTTATTTGTTCTATTGTTGTAGAAATAACCTGACAGGTGGAGTGCCGGAGAGTTTCGGTTCGTTCAAGGATAAGTTTGAATTGGACTTGAGTAGTAATCAGTTATCAGGTCCGATTCCAAGGTCACTAGGTCAAGCAAATATCAGTCGGCTGTCTATGTATAACAACAGTTTGGAAGGGGATGCGTCCTTCTTGTTGGGTAAAGATAAGCCACTCGAGGAAATCTTGATGTTTAAGAACAAATTGGAGTTCAATTTTAGCAACGTGGAACCACCCATGGGCTTAACGTCGTTGGACATGTCTCACAATAACATATACGGTTCCCTTCCTAAACAATTTGGACAACTACGACAACTCGTACATTTCAACATGGGCTACAACCAACTTTGCGGGAAGGTCCCTAAAGGCCGTCGCTTTAAGCACTTCGGTGTTAGGGCCGGCGGGTTTGATCACAACAAATGTCTTTGTGATGCTCCTGGTTTACCCGCTTGCAATATCACAAGCAATTTTAATTATTAAAGTGTCATGATTCGTTATACTGTTGTTATATTGCTCAACTAGCTTTCAAGGTTATATGCACTTGATCGTCTATCACTATTAATGAATTAAACTTTTTATTAACTTTTGCCTTATTTTGCTCTACCCAACCAGTAGAGTAGTAGATCGGGTCGAGTTGGTTAAAAAATTTGGGTTATTTTCGGCTATCTACTACATTAATGAGCTAATGCAATACAACGGTTCATGAATAAGCGTTACACCGGCTATCTACTACATTAAAAAAAAAAAAAACAAAAAAACAAAAGAAACTTCTCGAACACTACTCATATGAAATGCTCACTCTCACTTCTCCCTGAAATCAAAGCAACGCCACTCTCACCTCCTTCACCTGAAATCAACCAACGCTGCTCTCATCACTTCTCGCCACTATCAACCCAGAAATTGATTTGGGCGAAATTTTCTTTACCCAGAATTGACCTAGATTGATTTGGGCGAAGATTATCTTACCCAGAAATGACTTAAATTTTCGGCGAATTCGTTCTAAAACTTTTGTGTGTAAGTATTTGTTTTCCTTATTATTCGTTTTGAATTCATTCTATTTATTTGTTATTCGTTTGTCATTCTTTTCATGTATTAATTAGGTTTTATTTGTCATTCTTTTCTGGAATTAATTAGGGAAAAACTAGGTCGTTTTTCTGGGTTTATTAGGGAAAAATTAGGTTGTTTTCTGGGCTTGGTATGAAAAATGGGTAGATGTGAACTGTGGTAGAGAACTTATAGGCTAATGCCACAAGAGAATGATGTAGCTGGTTTCGTGTATAATTTTAGAAGGAATGATTGGATATGTGGTAATTTGGTTTTGGCAGTTTATCGCATGTTACAACGTGAGTTGAGTGAATAAACCGTAAGTGATAAGATTAAACACGCCCAAATTGTCGAGAAAATGTCAATGTACATTGGATTGAGACAAAATAATTAAAGTAGAGATTATTGAGAGTGGTTATTGGTAGATAGGAGATGGTGGGAGAATCTGCTATAAAATTGGATTTGGTTGTATGAATAAATCACAAGTTGAGTTTGTCGATAACCTTGATCTACTTTTTAATTTTCAAAATTAATTGGAATGTTATCTTGAGATTGGATGCACTATACCGAAATTAAACTACACTTGATTCGAAATAGATTTGACAACGATTAGTTCATCACCTGTATGGTAATCGCACAACGAATCTCACAACGTTGTGACAATTTCTTGATCATGGAGCATTTTTATGATGTCGTTAGTAAGGGCTGGCTGATGGTGATGAAGTTGGGCTGTTCTTGGGTGGAAGGGGGGGGGTTACGACTGCGATTTTGGCGTATTATTCCTTGTACTATGAGCTTAATTGTACTCCTATATATATCCCTCCTGGCTTGACCTCTTTCATTTTGTTCCATGCTGCTTATTTTTGCGGTCTCTTTAAACAATCATGCTTCCGATATGCCTTTAACTCACTCCTGATCAAGGCAATAGTATGAACCTTGAGAGAGAAGCTAAGCTAATAGTGTTAGTTTGATGGACTGCCTTGGAGGTAAAAGTGCGTAATGGTTTGCTAATGCTTTATATTATCCTAAGATCATCACATATGAGGCGTTGCAGTAATTTGCATATCAAATGCATCACTTATTGCAACGCCATGGGAAAGAAGGCAACACAATTATGACCTATGGCAACGGTTCTCACAGATTATCAAAAAAAAAAAAACTATCATATACAAAACTTCATTAGGCTCATTAGGCTAGGTGGGATTCAAACCCACGCTTTTGTGCAACATTGCACAATGCTCTACCTTTAAGCTACTAGCCTTATACACTATAGTGCTAAGTATTAAGTAGCTATAATCTCTCTTTTATGATGAGAGGGGTATTTGTAGCACCTAAACAGAAACTGAATAACAATATAATTGCCAACTTCCATAACATCACATACAGTATGATGACAAGTTCCACAATATCATAATATACGATCAGAGGCATCAAAGTGTCAAAAAAAAGAAAGTATGATGACAAAAAAAGACCTTTCTTATGATGACAGGGGTATTTGTAGCACCTAAACAGAAACTATAGTTCGCATCTTGATAGTTCCGGGAATAAAAAATCGGGCTTAATGGTCTTAAGAGAAAGGAAATTAGCCATAATAAGAGACTATACTACAGACATTAGGAGAAAGGAAATTAGACATTGTAATTCAATAAACATTATGATGTAAATCAGCCTTCCTAACATATCCAATAAGATAAGCGAAGCAACATTAGACGACAAACCAGATAAAAAGATAGGTGAATGATCAAGAACACATTCTCAGCTCTATGTCCAAATTAAGGGGAAAAATCGAGAGAATTACAATTATACAACCTGATACATGTTCCACAACACAGAATAGGAAGGCAACAATTAACAGAGTGCCAGAGATGAGATTTGTCGTCCTCTATTCATAAGAACTTCTGTAAGAATCAAATGATACAATATTGATAAACAAGAAAGTGGTTTTGGAAGCGATCGCATGAAACTTTCAGAAACTACTCATAATTCACGGAGGCATGAGTCAAAACATAACTCAAACATCCGCTCTCACACCCTCTTCTTCCTCCTCTACCTTTTTTTTTTTTGCGTAATAAGGTGTAATTATTTTAGTAAGTTAAAACGTCAAGATCCCTACTAAAAAACAAGTCGGGTTATTGTTGAGTAACGGGTCACTACGGGTCAAGTTAGGGCAGTGTCGAATCACGAATCATTAAGGTCATATACTCAAGTCGAATCAAATTCCATTGAACTAAATTTTGAATCTTATCTTAAAGTAATTCAGAAAACCCTGAATATACACTTCGAGTTTTCGAGAGAGTCGGGTCGATTCAAGCTTCCAAACTCTAATTAAAGAAAGACTAATCAATTTGCTCCTTCCGGTTCCATCTCTTGGCTCTCTCTCCACACTTAGTTTTTTCCAGCTTAAAACATCCTGCGGTCTCACTCTCCTTGTTTTTCCTCCTCCTGTACTCTGACTCTGCAACGACTCAACGGTGGAGTTCGAGCTCGACATACACAATCATTTCAGAGATGATATGCTCCGTCAGACGCAGAATTGGTGGCTTATCTGAAATTATTCAAAGAACACCCTGAAGAATTCAAGAGTGAAAATGCACCCATCTGTTTTCCCATCTATGATGCCTATCTTGAATCCATTGACCCAGCCACAGTTCATGGTATTTTCTTTCAAAACCTATTTTTTTTTCCTGGGTATTTCTGAATTTTAACTGTATATTTGGGGTTTTCTGAATTTTTACTGTATATTTGGGGTTTTCTGAAGTTCTTGTTATCTTTCTTGTATGATGAATTGGTGATGGGTTTTATGCTGATTTATTTTGCTCTTTGGGTTCTCAAAACCCATTTTTTTTCTTTGTGGGTATTTTTGGGGTTTTCTGAATTTGACTCTGAATTAGGTTTAATGTGACTCTGATAGTTATATGCATGAATTTAATTTGATCCTTAATCATGTACTGTAGAGGGTTGCTTGTTGCATGAGAGTCACACTGCATGTATATTCTTGGCTAAGAAGAAGTATCAGGAATGGAAGAAAGGGAATCAAACTTTGAAAAGGGACTTCATAAGAGACATCTTGGTGAATCAGACCGATAAGAAGGGGTTGCTGTTCGGTGTTACTGTCAAGAAGGGTCACTTTGTTGAAGGGTGGAGGGGATGGTTGATTGAGGAGATCGTAGAGTATGCGCAACCCGAACCAAATGAGCAATGGGCAATATATAGAGCTACTGATTTGGTGCGTGAAAGTGCACGTCCTTTGCCTGTGTTTAAGTTTTTTCTGTGTGATGATGGGTTGAATGGTGATGTGCCAAATGATCTCGACATTCAGCAATTTGTTGCTTCCCTTGACGAGTTTATGGATGATAGTTGAGCTGATGTTCGAAGATGGTTAGACAGTTGATATTTGACACGGAAAAGGTGGCAGATTTTGTTGTTATACTAGGATGAAAATAGGTTAGTGATTTAGGGTTCTCTTGTGGATAGATAGAATGAAGATTAAAATGTATAGGATTGAGAGTTCCACTCACAACGTAACTCAAAGGTTACTTTAGGATTAGAGAGGATTTGTCTTTGTGTCAAATGAGAGTATATGATGTCCTTGTGTCAAATAGTGAGGCAGTGTAGCGATCAAATGTCTAGAATGTCGTTTCTGTATTCTTAGCACTCTTAATTCAGTGTTTTCAAGATTAAGTGCAGACCTCCTGTTTTCAGCTTACAGTTTCAGATCTTTGTTTATGTTCTTGTTCTACAGAAATTCTTCTATTATTCTCTTTTGTTCACTGCAACATTTCTAATCTTAAAGCTTAAACTCAATGTGATCTGAGAATGTCATTGAACAGTTGCTCATTTTTGCTGAACTGGGCTGATTACTTGTCTCTTTTTTCCGATTATTTCTGAATACAACCTTCTAATTTTTCCCCATCTAGCACCTGAGAATTCACCGTTGCTGTCCCCAACCCCCCCCCCCCTTGCTGAACATAATATATAGTATTCAGCAAGATGAGTTCAGAACTGATAATGTTCTGAACATGAAGTTCTGTAGTACTTTATTAATCATACTAAGTCTAAGTTCAGATTCATACCATGCTTTTCAGTTTCTTTCCCTAGCCAAACTCCCTTCTAAATTGCCTCAATTCTCTGCCTTTATCACAGTGGGCTTATTGTCTTTAAATCATGTGTTGGGTTGGCGTGCATGACAGTGGAGGTGAAATTCCTGTTGGACTTATTTGCTTTCTTGAGCCTCTTAATAAATAGTACTTCGAGATCTTATGTATAAACTCCTGTGCCCATGTTTATAGATGAAGATGAGTTTAAACATACTATTGTAGTAAGCTAAGCTTCTGATGATGCTTGGAATGCAACAAAATACTTTGAGAATTGCAGTAAGAAATTAGACTGATGGTATTCGGACTCTTCAAAATGCTAATTGTCAATTTGATACTCACTTATGGCAAGTAAAACTAAGCCAAAAACAGCCTTTTTGCATGCATTAATTAATAGGGATACAATCCAAAACACCAAATTGAACACTAGGGTGGGTGATTTATGCTCCTGACTTCTGAGAAACAAACCCTGTAGAGCTTGGAGAAAGGGTGTTAGCACCTTGAGCTTCATGTAGTTGCATCAAGTGACACTATGCTTGCTTCAATGCCCATATTTACTTGTTGTATCACCTTTATTTCATGATATTCAAAATGGCACCTCATTTCCTTTTTCCGTCTTCGTTACGTTCTTGAACAGGAGCTATCCTATATAGTCGTAGGACCAGATGGGTATCTAGTAAATCTCTTACAGTTTTGACTCATAGATAGAAGTGGAAATCGAGGACTCTATATCTGTAATTATGTATCCATTGCTTGAGACATCATCTATGTTTTATAGGGATTCAAGTCAGTTGCCCAGTCTGATAGTTCTAGACTTCTAGAGTTCTATAAACTTCAATATCTCTTTTTGATTTTATTTATTTATTTATTTATTTTGACGTAAAACTTAAATATCACTTAATCCTGAATAAAATAAGAGTTCGAATCTATAGTTTATAGTTCTTTTTAAGTGTGGAAGCTAACATATGTAGCTTTAGACTGATGCGTCATGCTTTTGTTAAAAAACATGAGCAGAAAGCTATGGCCTCTGACAGTCACTATAGTGCCCGAAGATGGTTTTGAAGATCCTTTTACTTATTATATTTTCTACAAGAAAACTCACAAAATATTTCATTGAAGTGATTCATTAAGGTTTTAGATACTGAATAACTCATTCTTAATGGTCTATGTATCGTTGAACAAAAGTTTAGTCTTGCTGAAGTGAACTTTCTTACCACCTTCTCTATCTGATTTCCTCCATGTTCTAGCTTTTGTTTTGTCTCACAACATATACTTCACTTACGGGTCACTTTTTTAGCCCCTTACCTTTCCGGTCTATACTTCATAAATGGCAGTTCAGAACTTAGATATTGATGTTTGGGCAGAGGAGCTTTCCATTCTGTTTCTGTTCTGCTTATTAACCCGGTTCAGGTATGCTAAATTGCTTAGGTCTAAGCTTAATTCAGACGTAGTCTAATCTTTCAGCTTCTTCCCAAGCCAAAATTTTCCCTGATCTGTCATAACACCTTTCCTTATATCAAATTGACCATCAAGGGGATTCTTGCATCTGCTAAGATCACTATTGTGTTAGGGTTCTGAATTCAGTACTTCATAACTTGAGGTTTAGAACTATTTGAGTTTTGAACTGACTTACTGAAATGAAATATGAATTGGGTTCAACAATAAGGATAGTGCAGAGGGGACTACTAAGGAGTTAGGGGGCAATAAGTAGAAGGTAACCTTTCTTATAAAAAAATACAGTGGATTTCGTCAGAATCGTCACTATGAAGGACAGAAATCCTGGAATATTATCTGTACGTACTGCAACAACAACTTAATAAGCACATGTTTCAGTGTCTTATCTTACTTCCTAATTTATGGCGCCAACTCAAGTAAGTTTTCTATGTCTCTCTCCCTCTTTCTTCTTCTGAAAGCCGATACCCTCTAGCTCTACTTTGAATTCAATTTTTCTGGAAGGTATGTGTATTTTGCTTATTGTGATCGATGCCTTTTTTTTTCTCTTTCTTTTTTTCCTTGTTAATTTGCGTCATCTTCATCTTTTCTAATGCTATATTGCTTGGCATTCAGTTTGTTATGTTGTTTCTTTTGGCAGGTTGTTGCGTCAAATTGGTCAATTTAGGGTTTCCTGCAAAGGTTAATATTCCTCATTCCTTCTTCCTTTCTCTTATATTTTAAGTTTTATTTTTCTCATTCGTGGGATATCAGTTCTTATGTATGTGGAAATAGAAGGGGTGATTTACAAAGTACTGATGTTATAATTTCAAATTGCGAGTTGCTTTGAGAATTTGCATCACTGAGGTGGGGGTATTAGAAATTTTGAGAGGGATAGGGAAGGGAGCGGAGGCTTATGTTTGGGCACTCAAGCCTGAACTTAGAGCTCTTCAGAAGTTGTTTGTTGTTCTCTTATTGATGCTTAAGAAATTCAAAATCCCTTGTAAGCATGTGAACATTGAACACCGTCTCTTTCCATCTATTCATCTGCACAGAATTTCCCCCCTGATGGCTCCTTTACAATGATGTGGTACCCATTTACTTGGCTCTATAGGAATATCAAAACTATTCTATGTGTTACATACAGATAGTTGTAATTCAAAAACGTGTTTCTTAGTTATTGCTTCTTTATAAGATATCCTTGGTTTTTGTCTCAAGATCAACTTAAGTGCATCAGAAGTTTTTGTACTTAAAAATTTAAATGTCATCTAGTGACAACAGACTTCAGTTCATTTGTGGTGAGCCTTCTCTAACCCTGTTCAGAGGTAAATGCCATCTTGCCAATCATGGTTTTAGATGTGTGGCAGACATTGAAAGTTACCTTGAAGTTTTCTTTCCTTTTCCTTGTAGAGCAGGCAGGTAGCAGGGGTTTGGGCAAATTTATGCATAAGCTTTTTATGTCCTGTATACTGTTGTAAATTTGGTTATTGAGTGGGAAGAACTGAAATGTTTAGGTTCTCATGTTTGTATCCTTGACAAGAAAAGTAGATCATCGACCTAAATTGAAACAAAAATGTAAGAGAAGGATTGGAGGAAACTAGACTATATCAGGAAATTCAGAATCATTTTTCTGTTACTTGCCATGGAAACTTACCTGATGGCAGAAAGTGTACACTTCTTGTAGGCTGTATGCCTGTATCTTAGCAAGAATGAAATACTGATATCACATCTGATTCTTAAATTTTTGATGGAGTGCACTGCAGATGAGATCCAAACTCCAAAGTAGTCAAAAACTTGTTTGCATGTCTAGATCATCTGAGTATGTATACTGTAAGGGCAGCCCGGTCGCACATTGGCGTCCCCGCAAAGCGAGGATCCGGGGAAGGGTCCCACCACAAGGGTGTATAGAGGGAAGCCTTCCCTTGTCACGTTACAGTCCTCGAGTTGTGATTTGTGAGTTCTACTATGTCTACCGTCTTGTTGGAAGCCATCTCCTCTCTTTACAGTATACTCTCTTTTTGGTTGTTATCATTTGGAATTGAGGTGTATGTGTCTTAAGTCTGAGATTGCTTATATTGTGTCTGTTGGATTCCGGTGTATCGAGAACAGACTTTTGAATTTTCTCTAATTATTTCTAGGGCAGTCCGGTGCACATTGGCGTCCCCACAAAGCAGGGACCGCCTACCACAAGGGAAGTGTCACTAACCATTTTTATTTGACATTTTAAATTTTAAAATTTATTAGAGACAGCTAATATTGAAGTATCCCCAAAATATAGTGTAGCTTCTCTGGAGGACACTAGCTGATATGATGGAAGTTCACTTGAGCCCCTCTAAGGCCAGCTGTACTTGAAGATGACCTAAATAGCTAGGTTAGGTGCTACCTCAATAAATAACTTGCTGTTGGGGGTCTAAATGAGGTTTGCATGTCATCTAAAATTTATCTTTGTTTTAAACTATGTGAATGGGGTTTGGCATTGAGTCATTTAGGTAGATGTGCTACACAAAGTCTCAACTTTAAGATGTCATTTTTGAGAAACGGGATCAAGTTGATTTTGTGAGTCCCCTTCAAAATATTCAGTTTGCTGCTTCTCATGTGTAGCCAAGTTCAGATACTCATCAGATGCACCCCCCCCCCTCATTGATTACCATCATCATGAAAGGGTTTGTTAATTGTGACAAGTTACTATTTAAGGCATTGTTGTTGCTGTTTATCTTAATTTATGTCTAGCATCTAGAATCTTAGTCACCAAGATTATGTAGTAGTCCTATGATAAATTCAATGCCAATTGGTATGACTGAAGATTTTTTGTGTGTATAGAGTAGACATCAGTTATATTGCCTGGTTATTGATGCACTCTTGATAAGGGCATGTTACAACAAAGTTAAAGCTTAATTTTGTTGTCGCATTCCGTCATAATGATGGCAGCAGTTGTTTGAGATCACCCTTTCTTGACCTTTTTGGTTATGCAGCTGCCATACCTTTTCAGTGAATACACTATTAGAATTATGAAATGGCTTTATGGAGGATTGTTACCATGGATTCTTTTAGTTGTCCTATAGATCTTATAATTAAACATTCATGAGAACAATGGCAAACATGTCTTCTCTACAAGGGAGTACTACTGAAAAGTTAGAACAGAGGTACTGAAAAAGGTTGAGGAGTGTGTAGGAAAAGAAGGCATATGACAGATATTCGTGTTCAGTGGCTTTGTCTTAGACATTACTGCGTGATGCTCTCATCACCACTTATGATTCGATTCCCCGTGGGATAAGAGTGGTTCAAAAGTGGCAAGGTTGTGGTTGTGTCTTGTTTCATTAGTTCATTGGTGTTCTCGCGACTTGTTCTCCATATTTTTTTTGAGCCTCTTTTCAATAATTTCTTTGTCATTTCAATTTGGAAAACTGGTATTCTCATTCCATTGACAAGGAGTTGTTTTATTTATTGTTTTAGGAGGAGGGGGGGGGGGGGGGATTATAATGCAAGAGGATGTATATTTTTTACTCTGCCAAATTGCTTATGGAGAAGGGAGGGCAATTTGTTTCGTTAAGAGTTCCGGACAAAAGGACGACATCATGTAACAACAAATAAGGTGAACAGACTATGATAGGATGTTTTGTAAGCTAAGAGCCATAGTCAGTTGCTGAAGAAGTTGTTACCATTGATCTTACTTTTGTTGGTGTAACATATTATTGGTATGGTTGTCTGGAGGTTAAAACTCACAACTACATCCTTCATTTTGGATGTAATTAGTGCTGCATCACAATTGGTGGCTCTGTGACTTTCTTTGACTGGCACCATCATATTGTGCTGTGCTTATAACAAGGTAGGCAGTTTTAGCCGATGTATATTTGACCTTTTCTTGGTCTGATTGGGCTCTTGTCTATGTCATTCTTGTGTAGTGCTGTGAAAGCTCCTTATCTCATGACATTCTTCTTATATTCAGTGTTTGTGGTTATTGTTATTCTTTTTGAGTTGAAGTTTTGAGTGAGTGACCTGTGAGTATCAGTGCTTACTTTACAGAGCAGCTTTTTCTGATTCTTCTTTCAAAATTTGCAGCAAGGTTCAGAATGTGGTTCACAGATCAAACCAAATGATTGGAGATTTAATGAGGTGATGCCAGTTTGTTCCAAAGCTTCCATATCCTGAAAGTAACGTGACATCGATCAAGAGGTAATCATCTTGCTGATGCTTCATTGTTAAAGCAAATAACTAGTAACTAGTGATAAGCTAGGTTGCTATGTGGGGAACTTTCGCTATGAGCCTGATTCATTCAACATGCATTAACAGCCCTTGGCATGATTAACTAAGACTGAAACTCAAGTGCGTAGTTACCGTGTAGGCTAAGGTTCTGATGATGCTTTGATTGCACAATACTGTCAGCACTGCAATCAGAAGCTACTACTAGGCTAGTAAAAAAATTTAGTCAGATAATGTTTCAGTCATTAATCCAACTGATAAAACGTTAAGATTATACTACAAAATACAAAGTACTGAAAATAAAATGTCACCTTTGGCAGCAGCACTTCTAGATTGCACCGTGAAACACTAAAGTGATAACCACAAGTCTACAACTAGCCAAAAACATGCAAATTTGACTAAGTGATAGGGAAACAATTAAACAGCAAATTGAAGGTTGGGCCGCTAGGGTGGGTGGATTCATGCTCCTGCAACTCTGTAGAACTTGGGTAGAATGGTGTTATTCTCAGAATTGGCGTTTGACATGTTGGTCAGCTCCTGCCTATGCATTTGCAGATCCTTGGCCTCGAAAAGGCCAGAGACGTAGCCACTGGGTACAAGCTGAAATCTGGAAACAACACAGGCGCGATGCACAAAACCAACAAGGTAGATGATCCAGTTTGCACCTTGAGTAGCATCCTGGTGGTAGGACGGCAATATGAAGCATCGGTGATGGCGTTTATGTTCAAATGCAAACCCCTTGGTCAAGGTTGATAAACCTCTTATGGGGGATGAGTAAGGACGCATGTAGCATTGAAACCACTGTAAGAACTGATGGGCCGTCATTTTCTCGAAAGAAGAAGGGATGAACTCTATCAAAGCCTGTTGTAGAGACTCAGCGTCAAAGGAGGAGCGGTCGTAGGTGCAGAAGCAGGGTGGGATTGAAAAGAGACCGGGACCTGGGGGATCCATGAAAAAGCACCGCAATGATGGATCCTTAAACTCTAGAATTCTTTCACCTCCCTGAGTGCGATGGGCGCATAGATTCATGTATGACCTGATGTCGTCAGGAACATCAACATCATTCACCCACTGCATCAGCCTAGGATCAAAGGCCTTGACTTGGGTCCAAATAATGGGATTATCGGTATCTTCCTCATGGTCGTAATCATGATGCTTACCAACATTATCAAACACGAACAAGATGAGGCCATTGTGTACAGCACACGACATGACCTCATGCTGTCGTTGTTGGTTATTGTAGTCGGGAAAAGGGGGATCAGGGAGCACGTCCCACTCAGAGCGACTGCTTGTGGTGTCCCACACCTCGAAGGAGGCTACGATGGGCTTATCAGGGTCACTAACTACCACATCATCCCTGTTAAAAGGGCGTGCCATGTTCAAGTCATCAGGGTTACTGATCGCAAAAATCTTGCCATTCAAAGGGACCAAGTGAACCATATGCTTGGTAGAGTGCATAGGAGGGCCTTGTTTCCAAACATAACAAGGTTGGGGCAGAGTGAGATCACATATGTGCACGTCTTTGGGGTGGCGGTCACCAACCAGGTAAAGTTTCCCATCCATGAAGGCGCAGGACGGCCAGTAGCCCAAGTAACCATACTCCTCGTTGTGGTCAGGAAAGTCCATCACATGGTGCACATTCAGGCTCTCCTTGTGAACCACATATATTCTGTAAAAGTCACCGTCTTCGGCAATGAACATCGACATTGATCCTTCTTTTGCCCACTGGCTCGCCCAATTCCGCGGTAATCTCGGCATCACTGATGGCGCCATTGTGGATCACACTGATCCTCCTCTTAAACTATGGTAACCTCCTGCTGAGTACACTTGTTAAATTTGGTCGAGAGAAAATAAACTGCGGTTTTTTATACTTAAGTTTCAATTTGTAGGGATTTGACGTCGATTCTTATTAGTATTTACTTTATATTTTTCCAACTCTTTGATCTAATCCTAAAAGGTAGTCCGGGACTCCGGGTTATATTATGATAGCAAATTGATAGAGGTCTATAGTTTAGACACAATTAATTTGTCTAAAATGTAAAATTGAGCTAGTAGTAGTAAAATTGAGATCGAAATAGTAAAATTAATTGTAGTAAAAAATTTAGGTAGTAAAATTAATTGTGTGAGTAGTAAAATTTTGATAGTGTAGTAAAATTATTACGAATTGTAGACACTTTTGCGTGTCTACACTTTAGACCTCTAGCATTGTCCATGATGATATACTTTTGATATATGGATATTCCTTATTAATTAATAATAATGGTTTTTTATACTATATGGTAGGATTTCCTTATCCTATGATTTTATAGCATAGTTGATTGGAAAAAAAAAAAATATTAATTATCCATCCAAATTATTCCTTGAAAGTAGTCTATCTATACATAGATAGGGTGGTTCCTTACTAGTCGTAGAAGCTCCGGTTTAAAGGTCCTCTAAGGATTATTTTTTTATTTGATGTGATATCGAAGAAGCTGGAGCTTAGCCAAACGGGCGCAAATACAAATACGAGAGTCCTTGTGAGTCCCCTATGACAAATGTACTCGGCGTTAAGAGAAAACCACCTTTCGGACCTGCTTCAGATGATGAAAAAAGATGTAATTGTGAGCCTCTGAATACGAGTGAACTGGACTTGTACCTACAGCACAGGTGGGCGATCCTTTTGACGCCATCTCCAGCTTGTTCCCTTACCCGGAGAAAGACTATCTCATCTGTAACTACGATGGCAAAGAAAAACGTCTTACACAAGCCTGTCTCAATGGTAAAAGATACGTTGTCATCTACACCTTCTATTTTAATGTCTTCATGCCAGAAGGAGGAGTCTGGCCTGAGTTACGTTCCATTTTTAGCGAGTTAGCCAAGGAGAACGATGATTTATTCTGATATTCCTGACCATCTCAAAGACAAGTTTACCGAGAGAAAATTCACAGCTTTTTTCTCCGCTTTTTCCTCGTTATTCCTGGCAGTCCCAATGTGGGATTATGTTCGCTCCACCCCCCTGTTTCGAGCAACCGGGTCGTCTGAATCCCATTTTGGCGATCTACCAAACAGTTTCGTTGCTGATATGTACCAGAAACAGGTTTCGTACGTTGGTCTATCTGATTTTACGTCGTATAAACCTGATTTTTACCCCTTCACTACTACGAGGTATCAAGAGCTCCTGGATCAAACTGAGACAATACGTTCGAGTGGCAGGATGAACCTATCAGAGTTTTTGTGCTGCACGAGTAGTGATGTCCTTGGTTGTAGTATAGATCATTCTTGTGGTACCAAAGTTTCGCTTTCCAACCTTGCAGAAAATGTCGTGTGGTTGTACTACTTGTATGACGGGCGTTTCATGAGCCAACTCGGTGTTTTGTGGGAACAATGTAAGGCTCTGGGTCAAAAGTTTGAGGTTGTTGTGGTTCACAAATAGGGTTACAGTTCTACCGCCCTGGTCGACTTTCTGCTCCAGCAGCCAGGTCGCTGTGGCTGGCTACGCCTGCCTTTGAACGAAGACAAGGTCGGTAGTAGATAGGTTGTACTGTCTGTGCAACTGGAGGTGTGAAGATAAGCTGATTGTTGTAGGACCTAATAGGGTAATGGCAGCTTTGTGGAGCCTGACGGCAAAGAAGTGGCTCGAATCACTGAATCAGTGCATATCCCTTCACTAAACAGACTTTATGGCATAACTAAGTAAAAAGGCTACGCGATCTCAGGGTGCAGGACTAGTTGAGGGGTTGCGGAATACACTCGCTGAAACTTGATGGCAAGTTCTATCCCTTCTCTCATCTTCAGGGCATTAATCTTCTTGTTTACGTTGGTTCAGTCGATTCAACCAGCAAGCTTGACATGGACTGGGATGGTCAGCTTTATAGGTGGGTCAAAGAAATGCAGACAGACCCGAAAAGAAGCTGTTATATGATCTTTTTCTGCATGGATAATGAAGCCAGTTTTTCCACCGATGACTATTGTTCTAAGATGGGTTGGTTTCATCCAGTTCCATGTAACAATGAGTGCAACAAAACACTGGTCGGTTCGCTATATTATGACGGACTCCTACCATGGTGTGCCAGAAGCTTGGCTGCATTCGGGGCAGATGGCCATCTCCTCCGTCTAGGCCTGGAGCGTAGTCTCAAGGGGCGCTCGGAGCCAACTACTTTCCCCGAGTCTGATGATCTGTATATAGACGTTAAGGAGTTGCTCTCTGGGCATCCTGGTTAAGAGACCGAAGTACCCAATTAATATAAGCATATATGATTTTTCGTAATACTGTCTGTGTATTACAATTAATTTTAGAATGATGGTTAGTTTTCAGCAATTATAACTAGAAATTCAATCGTATAATTCATATCTTAACCATTTGGAGACCAACTAACAACACTAAATTCAAATAAACAAAGAATTAGTAACTGTACCGAATTTTAGCACTTAATTAATGTTAGGCGTGAGCACAAAACGCGATACCTGGAACGTTAGTACGTGATGAATACACGATATGATAAAACTTATCATTGTTAATGATGCTCTAATACAAATGATAATACGTGACAAAAAGTGTTAATTACGCTGTTCACGGGCAAAATGTAAAGGTTACTTGAAGCAAGCTGCTGGAGATTTTCCATTTCTGAAGTCATGTCATTGAGACATTGCAGTGTTCAACAAATAGCACCAGTACCGCGAAGTGAAACTAAGCCTACCAAATTACAATTCTGATTCTAATACAACCATATCCGAAGCTACAATTCCAAATTATAGGTATCATGAACTGTAAACATGTTTAAGGTGCGTGAGATTCTCTTGTATTACATCTCATGAACCTAAGGCAAACAAAAGCTCTAAAAGTGCGCTTACAGAACTTTAATTTGCGCAGTCTGCAGTTGGAGGCAGTTACCTGCTGGCTTATCAGATCACAGCCAAACCATCTTGTCGTGAACTGAACAGTCTTCACTCCTCTTTCTTTTCTTTCGGGGTGTGAGGCTTCTTATATAAGACGTACAATCTGGTTCAAGATCGTACCATTTGTTATGGCACCAAGGACGGAACCCATCACAACTAGCAGAGAGTTAAGGAATCATAGCTTGTTCGCAGAACAAAAGAACAGATAACTTCTAGAGGTGATCATAAGAACATGAATGGTCCCAAAAGCATGTAAAAAGAGCTTCCTAGCTCATCCTGTCATAATTTAGCTAAAGAAGAAAAAAGTTGATTTAAAGTTCTACGATACCAAACGAAACTCTCAACAAAGGACACACTCTTCACCCAATCCTGAGCTCATCATCTATTTAGAAATCTCAATGCCAAAATCAACATAAGTACCAAATAGGGCTCTAATGGACACACTAAGCAGGATAGTTCATCTGGGAGTTGGCTGGAAAGACAGGAAACAGACTGCTCAGGTGATACACACCTTGGTTACCCTAGCAAAGAGACTGCTCAGGTGATACCTTATCTGTTCAAAACTTATTTGAAATAAACCAAAACTTTTTTCTTGGCCTGTAAGAGGGTTGCAAAAGATTCGTTATCCGTTAATACACCTACTGATAGAGCAACCATTTCACGGAACCTGACAGACTAGAGACGAATGTACTGCAGCAGATGAAGCAGGGTTACTATCCCATTATGGCTTATTTCAATCTGATGCTCATTTTTCTGCTACATTACACCATCCTATCAAGGGCCATGTTACTAGCCTAATGTGAGAATGAATTCTCTTTCTTTCAAATGAGGAAATATCCATTGAACAGAAGGACTTAACAAAATCACAACACTGGCGAGTTCCGTTAGATATTGTCTACTGTGAATTAGAACTCAGAACATTAAATTGGCCGGCGATGGCGTGGTTAGGAAACAAATTAAATTTTGGGACTTAATTTGATTTTAACTGCATCTTAGAAGTGTGTGTGTTTGATCGCCGTATGATGTTCTGGGATATATGTCACTGGATGGTAGAATAGTGTGAAATAATTACATATAGTACCCCCATGATTATCTTTAGCTTCTACTTGAAGAGTAGAAATGCCCTAGCTGCGGCTTTTGCTTTTGATCAGCAGCAGCATGATGTGTCTGTTGACCGGTTTCTGAGAGTAATGAGAGTGATAAGTCATTTTTTGCATCCTTCTGTATGCAGAAGAGCAGTTATTAGCCTTCTAAGCCTTCAGTTAGAAGTTAGTTACGGCAGTTACAACTGCTGAGTCAGCAAGCCTTCAGTTAGTTACGGCAGTTACAACTGCTGAGTCAGCAAGCCTTCAGTTAGAAGTTAGTTACGGCAGTTACAACTGCTGAGTCAGCAATAGGAGGTTGTTATAATTCTGTTAGGAATTGCAACTAACTCGTGTATAAATACTTGAGTCATGTAATTCTAAAATTCATCCAAAAATTTAATACAAAGTTACAATTCCTCATCTCATATTCTCTCCAATTCTCTATATCTTCTTCTATACTCTTCCAGTAGTATTCCTGCTACTGTGGCGCTTTTCTCAGAGCATTCCCTATCTTTTCTCACCTAATTTCTCTCCCATGGCTAAGTTTGCACCAACTTCCATCGGAGGCTTGGCTGATATTCCGGTTTTATATCCAGAAAACCCACCCCAGGTTACTAAAACACCTAAAACTGATGAAATTTCCACGGATTACCCACAACCTGCATCAGACAGTGCTAATACTGGTTCTTTTAGCTTCACATTGAAGCCGGTCAGGATACTAAAGAAGGCCATAGAGGCTCTTGCTGAGCGGGACTTCAATCCACGTGGGTTCGGGAGAATCGACGTCGATCAGAATCAATTTGAGATTACAGTCCACAATCCTGATAGCCATGTTACTGCATTTCTTTCGCTGGACTCCGCTGCTTTGATTGACTTCAAGTGTCCCGAGCCAGTGTTAGGCAAGAGAATTGACTTAGCAAAGTTCTTGGAGAATCTGGTCAATGTTACTGATGATGAAGATTACTTGAATGTTCCTGTTCCTGCCCACTTTGGTAATAACTGTTTGGACTTTAGTTACTTGTTTGTGTCTTATCGTTAATTCTGTGAACTTGTATATGCTTAGTTTTAGTCTTATTTTGCTGATTTTTTGGATCTTTATTCAATGCCATGAAAAATAGATTCTGATTGACTTGCATAATTGTCAGAGGACTCCTTAAAATGTAACGAGGACGGTTTCGTCGAATTTCCTGATGCTGAAAAAGCTGGTAATATTTCTTTGGACTTTCGTTGCTTGTTATCAGTGTTCTTGGTAATTATGAAGGATTTTTGTATATTTTTTTCTTCAATCTGAATATATGAACATTATTTCTGATTGACTTGTCTCAGAGGATTTTGATGAATCTGATAATGAAGATGCCATCACCATTAAAGTTTTTGATGGCTCAACTACAATGGTAGTGAATGTTGGTAATACTTTTAGTTGCTGATTCAGTATAAATCATGTTGATTAATCATATGTGAATTTCGTAGTGCAATTCGCCTGCTTATTAATGGTGATAAATTGATAATCATGAGCAGGGAATCAGCCTTCTAAAAGTTTCACACTCAGATTGCTCGAAACCACTGGACAATGTTACAAGATTGAAAGCATCATTAGCTTGTGCAGTGTTTCCCTTGAATCGAAGTATCTCAACCAGATTAAAGCATGTCGAGGTCCTTAGTTTTCTTTGACTATGAAAAACTTTTTGTTTTTGAATTTTATGTTTCTTTTTTGTTTCTGATAAGTTTATTCATTATTGACATAAAACAGTGGGGTTAGACTTCACAAAGGAGACTGCAAGATTGACAGTAGGAGGAAAGCCTTTCGATCTATATGAGCATATTTCTGTGGCTGAAAAGGGGCTTGAAGAAAGGCATAAGTGCATTGCGCATTTTGAGTTACATCATATTTTTTCACTGCTAAAAGCATCTGCGATGAGAGATGACCGGTTCAGTCTCACAATTTTGAGAGATCCTGCAAATCGCATAATGGTGAGGTTTGACCTACACAACGGATATCTGGGATACGTTATGGAAGCCACAGCTGGAATGATGTCGTAATGCTACAAGTCACAGCTTGATATAGTTTTGTAATCTGCTGCATTAATGTACTGGAATCGTACCTTCACAATAATACATTCTGTATTTCCATTTAGCAATTCAGGCTATTCAGCAAATAAAGTCCTACTGTTGGTTTGTTGATTAACTGGTATCAATGTCATGTTCATGTGCTCAGAAATAAACATGTTATAAACATCTTTCTGATACTTTGAAAGTATAATCTGAGCTGTCAACTGTGTGCCTAATGTTCGGATAATTAGTCTGACACTTTGGACTTTCTGGTCTTAGATAATCTGCCTGATACTAGATACTTGTCTGATACAAAAAGATGTCAGAAGAACTCTTTCTATTCACTCTAAGTGAACCCTCAGACCGCGTCATGCTTCAAGTTGATGTGCAGGGGCTTAGTATACTGGTGTACGTTTTTGAAGCGTCCAGAGACAACCCGGATTCGCAGGACCACGCTACAGTCAGATAATCATAGTCATATGTGACATGCCTACTTAGTTCTGATTGTTCTACTTGTTCTACATTTAAGTGTCTGCAACGTACAGTACTAAATAATCATCCAACTTGGATTATCTTTACATTTCTCAGTCGAAGTTTATGATGCAAATTTACCCTAATTTTATGTTTTGTTGGAAATCATTATTAAATCATAGATTGGTTTAACAGGAAAGTTGAGCTTCATCCTATATTACTGAATGGTCATGGCACAACTCGGGAACAACTCGAATTGGCAGTGTTTAACCTTAGATAATCTGTCTGATAGTTAGTAAAATGTAAGCTGAGAATTGTGTGGATAATAATAATAGATATGTTAAGGTTTGTACCAAATGTTCAGTATTTGGCCCTGTAAATCTGTTCCTTTCCGTCAAATGTTCAAAACTTCCTTAGATTTTAAGGCTTGTCTGATTTCAGCTGAATTTTGTATTTCAGGTAAACGATATTCCTTAAACAGAATCAGTGCAGTATACAAGAATAACAGAATCAAATAATCAATCCTTTCGACGTTCCTTACTGCAGGTTTACAGAATACAGAATCTTGTTGTATATATAAGTAACTTTTTGGCGGGATAACCTGTTGAAATCAGTTAGCTGGTATCATTAGATTAGGATAGTATAATGTTGTATTAGGAAAATATATTCTAGACCTATTATATACATTAGCATGTAATATATATAAGGGGACTTCCCCCTAAGCTATTGTCCAAGTCAGTATTTTATAATGCAATCCCCTCTCTATCTATAAATACAATTGCAGGCCGTTCTCCAAGTCTTGCTTTAATTTAAAATGTCAGAAGCGGTGGTGAGACTCGTGGCTCTTAAGGAAGATATAGCATGGCAGTTTACATACAACAAGAAGGTAAAAGTTAAACTTCAGTTTCATTGCTCATGAATTTGAGGATGATTTCATTTGGTTAAACAAAAAATTTCTGAAAAACAGATTTTGTGCAGATTGCTGCAACCAGGGAGGCTGGAATTAGGGCATATACCTAATGCGTGGTTCAACTGGAGGCGTGATGACTGTCAGTCGTTGCAGAAGGCGTGTTTGCTGGAGCTGGGGTTCCTTGTGTGCTTTCTTACATATCCACCCAAGCACATTATGCTGCGGTTCAACCTCCGTGAACTTGGAGATCTGTTGTATGTTATAGAAGCGACAGAGTTCTTCCCTAATGGTGCGACTTGGGATTAAATTGAATTGGCAATGGAGAAGCTAAAAATCAAGATGTGAGATGTTTGTGGGTGGACAGTCTGGTCTTGTGACATTAGTTATTTAGTAGTTTGCAATGTGTCTGATACTTTGTTAGTATCGACTAACAGTTCAATGTACTTAGCATTTTGAGGTCTGAATGTGGTCTTATGACATTAGATTTCTGTGTTTCTGCTGTTGAGCAATAACCTGTAACCTGTAGACTGTAATAGGACTGGTAGCATCAATCATGTGTTTCGTAGTAAGAAGGTTTACAAACTTTCTGTTCCTAGAAATCTCAATAGCTAGTACAGTTAATGTTTTTGGTAGCAATGCCTTTTAGAGTGGCTATGATTGTTGATGTCAAAAGTTTCAATAAAAAAAGTTTACAGCTTTGCTTATGTCTGCTGGGACTTCTATTTTCTGTACTTCAAGAGGCTTAAGAAAATTATTTTCCTAGAAATCGCTAGAGAACAATCGATATTTTTGGTAGCAATATCTTCAGAATTCAGACGGGAATATAATGCATGATATATTAGCATTAGCAGCACTGTGTGACAGTGATTTTTATACGAAAGGAATAAGGAGGATCGATGTTAATCTCAAAATATAAGAGCTCACATTTCGCAACAAAGAAAGCCGTGTTACCAGCCATCTTTGGCTTAATGCCACTGGTTTGGTCAACTTTGAGTGTTCCAGGACTGTCGAGGGTAAGGGAAGGTGGTTCGACTGTCCAAAATTTACAAGGACCATATTGAAGCTGATGATGCAGGTCACCATTCGTCTCCCTGATGGGTCTACTGCTGATCTTCAATTTGTGATTGGTAATAATCTTCTTCTTTCGACTTTTGGTTGATTCTTACACTTCTTGTTTGTTATTAACTTATTATTGATCTGTATTGACATTCAGAGAAAAGTTGGTTGATTATTGCACTTGGAAATTTGAAAGGAAATACAAAAAAGTTTGCAGTATGACTCATAATGATATACTAGTATTAGTAAGAGAATTAAGAGGTTGACAGCAATGAATTAATTAGTTGATATACATGCCGAATTATAAAGCCAAAGAAGCAGCAATTGCGTTGCAGTGGTGCTGGATTAGGAGGAGGAGCTGGATCCCGTTGTTCCGAGATCCAGGGATGAACAGAAAAGAAGTAATTAGGCTTGTTGTAACGCGTTCGTTGTAGGATTATCGGAGGAAGAATCATTCGACTTGTTGTCGTCGGATCATGCCGAAAGAATAAATGTTCAAACAACACCAAGCTTTCCTGATAAACGGACACAAAGACGGACGCAAAGTTACGAGTAGTACATACAAAGCCGCTCATACGAGGAGGACATACAAGGCTTTCTAACTTCAAGTTCACTCTTCTTGAATCACTGCTGTTTCGAAAAACTAGTTCGCCATTGCACTTCAAAAGTAAGAACTCTTCTATTTGAAGATCCACATCATACAGTTTCTCCCACGAAAACTCATTCTCCCTCGCCCATACACAAACATGTCTCCAATAGGCGAAATTCAAAAGAAGTAGCTTCTGATTAGAAACAGACAACCGCGAGTGCCAACTTTGACTACTTGTTATTAATGAGATTTTATCGTCCTTGGGCAATTTCAAGTACGTAAACTGTTCATCGCTTAGATTAAAACACAGCATATATAAATAAGAATACTCTATATAACTTCTGTTTCTTCTACGTCTAATAGTACAAAGCCAGAATACTCCGCCTTGAAAATATGTCATCCATAGGAACCTTGGTTCGTCGAGGAAAAGATGAGGTATCGTCCATAGGATCTTCCTCTCTGAAGACCACGTACCGTCCCGTACATTATACACATTGTAATTCAAGTGACAATCACATTGCCTGTAACTAAAAGCTACGACCTTATAGCTACTGGTTACGGTGTCCAACCCAAACCCAAAAACCTTCAATCTTTCGTTAGGGATTGCAATTTCTAACGCTTTATCAATACACGGATTCCATAACGAAATTACTCGTACATCGTCACTAATCTTCCTTTGCGTCAATAATATCCCGTCGACATACCCGTAATAATAATCTCGAACATATTTGTCCTGAATTTGCTTAACTAGGCTGAATTTATCGGGATCATGTCTTACGGCCACAACGCCTTTTCCAATTCTTGGTTCATAAGACAAGAAGAAATTATTATCTTTGTTGAAAACTCGGAGATGCAACTGCTGGAAATCATGAGTATTTATTAGGGAGTACCACGATTTGCAAACGCACTTACAGCTTAACACACTCTTTACAGGAAGACGTGTTAGTATCTCTGATCTCCATATATCCTCAGGAACATACGACCCACCCATGTTTGTTGATCCGTAGGATGGAGGATGATTTAGTCAATAGGACTAGTGTTGTTGTTTCGTCATAATATTTAGAAAAACTTGTTTGAGAATCTTATCACAAACCGAAGAGGAAAAGAAAAAAGGGTGTGGAGTCTTGTTTGATAGTAACCCACAATTATAAAGCTGGATTCCTTTAATTCCAAAGTCTAATAAAATTACCAATCGGTATATGGTACCCCGGGGGTACGTAGCTCTAGGTACCCCCCGGTTGTGGTACATAATGAGTGGAGATTGAAAACTAATGAGTGAAATTCGGTAAATAATGAGTGAAAGTTGGGAAATAATGATTGGAATAAAGTTGTATATAATGATTGGAAATTCAGAAATGATGATTGAAAATAAATAATGACTATAATGTTATATATAATGAGTGAAAATCGGAAGATAATGAGTGAAAATTGAGAAATAATGAGTAAAAACTATAAAATAATGAGTGAAAGTATATAATGATTGAAATTGAGAAATAATGAGTGAAAATTGTAAAATAATGAGTGAAAATATATAATGACTATAATGCGGTATATAATGAGTGAAAATTGTAAAATAATGAGTGAAAATATATAATGACTATAATGCGGTATATAATGAGTGAATTGTTAACCGGGGGGTACGTAGCTCTAGGTACCCCGTGGTACCTAATAATTTTACACATCAGGCCACTATGACATTATAAACCAACGTTTAGTTGGTCTTCTAAAAATAATCCCACCTTTCCATATGTACAAAAATAATCAAGCTAGTTGGGTTCGTGTCGAATGCATGTAATCAGCAACTTGTATTCGGCTCCAATCGTACGTATGAAAGTACGGAGCAAGTAAAAATATTCAGGATAAATATTCCAATGGTTTAAGAGAATAACAGAATCTTGCTGTATACATAACTAACTTTTCAATAACAACCCTTTCAAAATCTTACTACATTCATTTTTTCTGTCTGCCTTTCTCCACTTTCTTTACCTTAGAATTTAAAGCTTGCAGTAGAAGCCATGGCAAAGAAGAAGAACTCATCAACCTCCATTCCTGTATCCTCAAAACAACCACATAAATCAAACCCGTCTTCTTCAAGTTCAGTTGATGGACCCCGAAGTAACAGTCCCGAAAAACCCGAGAAGACGCAGCCCAATCATGAGCTTCAGCTTCGATATAGCACAAGCTGGAAGAGTGAAACTTGCATTATTATCTCCATCTGCGGCAGATTTCAATCCAACAGGTCAAGGGAGAGTTGATATCGATCAGGATTGCTTCAAGGTTACAGTTTGGAACCATGAAACCTTTGTTGTTGTTAATCAATGGTGGCATCCCAAACCCGATAGTTTCTTCGAATGCAGTACGCCCTTCAGTCCCAAGATGATTGACTTGAAATCTCTTGCCGAAGTTTTCAATGTTTCTCGTGTCGATGAAGGTATCATCGTTTCTGTTGTTCATGAATCTAACCAACTCAGCTTCTCGTTTGGTAAATATCACAACTTCTTGATTATTTCAACTTTTGTTGGTTTCTTGATTTTAACTGGTATAATTGCCCTGTTTTTACTGATATTTGTTCATAAATCTTGAATGAAAAACACTGTAATTTGTTCATTTTTACTGTTAACTGTTCATCATGTTGAAAAACACTGTAATTTGTTCATAAATCTTGAATGTAACACACTGTAATTTGTTCATTTTTACTGTTAATTGTTCATCATGTTGAAAAACACTGTAATTTTTTCATCATATGTTGATTTCTTGATTGAAAAGTTGTAATATTTTTACTGCTGTATGTTCATAATAATGGTTGAAAGATTATATTGAAAAATACTGTTATTATTTGTTAATTTTTACTGCTGGGTGTTCATTTATTGATGTCATTATGTTTAGAAGGGCATGAATTCTGTCTGTTTGATGAAATCTAGTTCGGCTGTTCTTCGATGAATGTATGTTATTCAGTTATACTAATTTTGGTGGGTTTTAGTGAGATTATATTAATCTTGCTTCATTTGGTGGGTTGATCATGTCAGGAACTAGTGAGATTTTTGTGGACTTAGGCGAACTGAGTGCTGAGTTTCCAGAGTTTCATGTCATAGCTGCGCCTTGTGGGGCTGTCATGACCTCAGAGTACCTGCAGGAGTCCTTGATTTCTGACATTATGTTCCAAGAGGGTACACCACGAGATGGTCAATTACGTCTCCTTCGTTCCTTCGAGCTTTTCTTACTGCATATATATTGTTGATCAGTTGATGTCATTCCTGTTTATCAGTTACTGTGAAGATAACAGGAAATAGCATGAACATTACTGCTGGTACCGGTAAATGGAATATTGAGGTAACTTTCACTCAACTTCCTCACTTAAAGAAACAAGCATTCAGACTGAAATTGTGTAACATAGTTATGGTGCTATGCAGATAGGCGAGACAAGAGGGTGGAAACTGGAGGAGGAACTGAGTAGAACCTTCCAATGGCCTCACTTTGATTTACTGATGGAGACGTCGTATCTAACGAACAAATTCAAATTTTACTTCTGGATGATCCATATGACAGCATCATGTTCCGGTTTTCAATCACAAAAACTGTGATGTTAGATACATAAAGTACAAGGACAAAACCTGCAGCTTTTACTTCAACCTTTACCCAGCAGGCCCTCTGATGCTAGCTATACAGTCTCTTGCTGACAGCGGTTTCTGTCAACCTCCTGGGCTAGGGATGGTACAAGTGAAGCACCGACTTTTTTGAGATTGCTGTTCGTAACTCTGACACCGGAGTAACTGGATTTGTAGTCTTTTCTGCTGCCGCTGCTCTTACAGCCTTACCTCCCTCAGGTCTGCTCAACTTTACCTGCGAAAATCCCTCTGAGAGGAAGATGTTAGTCAATGTGAAGGACATCGAAAAGTGCCTGTCACCTACTATTTGGACTGATTTCATTCAAATTCATAAACCTAAAGAGTCTGATGAGATCTCTTTCAAGTCAGGTAAGATTTTCAGTTGAATGAAACTGTATTTCTCGAAAAGTCTATCACGTCTGGTAAGATGTTCCCTGATGCTGAGCTTGTATGTGGCGAATTATTATAGTTACTGGAGCCATAGGACCATTTACTGTGGAATCGCTAGAAATGGGTAATCAGGATGATTTTTTGAAGTGTGATCCTTACGACATCAGAATCAATTGTGAGGCTATTGTACCATCAAAAGTCTTGTCAGAGATGATTCCACTGCTAATCATAGGGAAAAATCTTCAAACAGGTTAATGTTATTTTCTCAGTTAGAGTCATTTCCCTTATTATAACTAGCCTTCATTCTTTTCTTGTAACATGTGTATCAGTCGATTTGAAGATAGTATACGGCTTTGTCTTTCTCACCATAGGCGCTAAGACCTGGAGGTGTGGCTATAGTGACAAGGTATATCTAACAGAACATATCATTTCGCGGCTCAAACATGTCACCAGTCGTATTGTAGTCAGTTAGCCAAATTATGTTTGTATGAAATGTTGGAGTATTTTCTAAATGAAGTTTGTAAGAGTGGGTTTGTTAATCATTATTAAATGCGTTTGAGCATAAGGTTTGTCACACATTGAAAGATTACATAAGGTTTTATGTGTTTATAAGAGTGGGTTTGTTAATCATTATTAAATGCGTTTGAGCATGGATTGCGTCTAGTTTGGTTTGGGCCTTTGATTATAAATATAATTATTATTATAATTATACTAATCATACGTGCTATCGTCTTTGATTTAGATGATAATTTTGGATTAATTTTTGGATAATTATGAGCGGATTATGTTTTTCTATTGCGGTTAAAGTCAGTGAGATTCGAGGGTTAGATTGTTAGTGCAAATAATCTAATGTTTAGGCTTCATTGTATCCTACGGCAATTCGCTGGACCTAGGGGTGTGCAAAAAAACCCACCAAACCGAAACCCGAACCGAAAATCGATTTACCCGAACCGAAAAAGCGGGTAAGCGAACCGATAAAATGCGGGTTAGGGTCGCAACTTTGTGTGTATGCGGTTAACCGAACCCGAAACGAAAGTGGACATAATGCTTATTTTCAGTAAATTAGGTTATAAGTCAACTAATTCACAAGTCTAAAATAAGATAATTCTAATAATTATACTAATCGTAGACTTAGCACGTGCTATCGTCTTTGATTAAGATGATAATTTTGGATTAATTTTTGGATAATTATGAGCGGATTATGTTTTTTATTACGGTTAAAGTCAGTGAGACTCGAGGGTTAGATTGTTAGTGCAAATAATCTAATGTTTAGGATTCATTGTATCCTACGGCAATTCGCTGGACCTGGGGGTGTGCAAAAAAACCGCCAAACCGAAACCCGAACCAAAAATCGATTTACCCGAACCGAAAAAGCGGGTAACCGAACCGATAAAATGCGGGTTAGGGTCGCAACTTTGTGTGTATGCGGTTAACCGAACCGAAAGTGGACATAATGCTTATTTTCAATAAATTAGGTTATAAGTCAACTAATTTACAAGGCTAAAAATAAGATAATTAATCCAATATGTTGTTAAAATTCACTTGTTTGAGGGAAATAAAACATAAATTAATTGAAGTATGGACGTATAGTGGAATCTTAATATTTTATCCATCAATTTTACTTAATTTGGTAGGTCAAATAGTGTCCCCGTACTAAAACATTACCCGATTAAACCGAACCGACAAATCCGGTTAACCGAACTAACGGTTACGGTTTAGGGTCGACCAAAAAGTGACAAACGGTTAACCGAACCCGCATTTGCACACCCCTAGCTGGACCTATGCACGAACACTACAAGAAACTTGATTTTTTCACAGTGAGTTTTGTTGCCAAAAATGAGAACTCGTTATCTTATCAATCAATCAATATATATATATATATCCAGTGAGAAGTGATAATTTGGTGAGAAGTGAGAAGTAATCTCAGCCATTGATTTCGCGTAACTCCAATAACTAAACTGCATAACTCCAGTCGCTAAACTCCATGAACTAAATTGATTAACTCCAGTCGTATAACTCCAGTAACTATTTTGCTCAACTCCAGTAACATAACTCTATTAACTAAATTAAATAACTCCAATAATATTATTAACTCTATCAACTTTAACGTAATTCCATTAACTTTAGCATAACTCCACTAACTAAAACACGTAACTCCAACTTAACTCCATTAACTAAAACACGTATTTCCACCTTAACTCCACCAACCAAAACACGTAATTCCAATTTAACTCCACTAACCAAAACGCGTAACTCTAATTTAACTCCACTGACCAAAACGCATAACTCCAATTTAACTCCACTAACCAAAACACGTAATTCCACCTGAATTCCATTAACTAAAACACGTAACTCCACTAACTAGAACATGTAACTCCACTAACTAAAACATGTAACTCCAATAACATCACTAACTAAAAGACGTAACTCCAATAATTAAAAGACATAACACCGATAACTCTACTAACTAAAACATGTAACTTTAGCTAACTCCACCAATTAATTACGTAACTAAAAAAACAGAAAATCCAAGAAAATTGAAAACGAAAAAAAAAAAAAACCCTGTCTTCCACCATTTTCTCCCTCCTCCCACACCACCAACCTTCACCCTCCCTGCCACTGGTTCACCCTAGTCCCGCCCCCGCTCCTTCCTGCACCACCTCAGTCACCACCAAATAAAGCGACCACCGGCCGCGAACAAAACCACGTCCTCTAACCATCGCATCCACCATCTCCGCCCACGCATTTCCCCTCTCTCCTCACCTCTCACTTCTTTCATTTGCTTTATCGCCGCAAATCGGGAGGTGGTGCCGCCAATAGAAGCGGCGACGTCGACGGAGGCCATAAAAGACAATGATATACAGCGGAGGTCAGAGGCCGCGGCCAGATCTGGAAAAAGGAGTGCGAAAAATGGTTGAGAGAAGATGGTTTTCGCGACCATACGATGCTCGACGGAGGAAGTTCGTGTCCGACGAAGACTCGCGATAGTTTGACGATTCGTCCGGTGGTGTTGTAACCGGCGTACGCGGCTGCGGTGGGGGCGGTGCGGGGTAGATCGAAAACGGGGAGTGAGAAGGTGTTGTACGTAAGAGGGCGATGCTCGACGGAGGCCAGGGATGTTCGACGGAGACTCGCCGGACTTAATGGAGTCGGACGGTGTCGTCGGAGGCGACCGCGGTGGATGTACGTGCGCGTCGCGGTGGCGGCAGAGGGGAGGAGAGGAAAGAGAAGAGGAGATGAGAGGAGAGAGAAAATATGAGGGATTTGAGTTTGGGTTTGGGATTATTTTTATTTTTCCTTTTATTTAAGTTTTAATCTGAACCTTTGATCTAGGTAAGATGGAGGGTTGAGATTACTTCTCACTTCTCACGAAACTAATACTTCTCACTTGATAGATTTCCTATATATATATATATATATATATATACAGGCAAGATCAGGTGCGAACTCATGCTCGCGTGAGAACTGCGCACCTCCAAGAGTGACACAGAATGACACATACAATGACACGCGCGTATTATACGCAAAAATTATAAAAAAAAAAAAAAAGATAGGCAGCCTTCCCTCTTCCCGTCACTCTCTTCACTCACTTTCTCTCTCCTCTCCCTCCCATCTCCTCCTCTTTCTCTCTCTTCCAAAATCCCCAAAAACTTTACAAAAATCCATCAAATTTCTTAAATCTTGGTTTCGAATTTACATAGAATCACTGCGAATTTAGATCAATGATAAAGAACGCCTAAAATCAAGTTCTTGAAACGAGAAGATGATGGTAATCATGCGAAATCGCGATCTCGATTTTTTCGATTCGATCGTATTTAGTAACGGCTATTGTGTAAAGATTGAGACGAGATTATGCATCATGAATCATCAAAGAAGTGGATCGCGGCGAACATTACATTTGATTGCATGCTAATCAGGTCAAAATTCTAGGTCAGATTTCTTTACATTTCGAATCTTACTTTTTTCGATTTCATGTAATCTTTGCGGAATTTTGATTTTGTTCATCTATAGGTGTGACGCATTTTGATTTATAATTTGTTATTGTTTGTTCATTCATTTGTTCTAGTTTTTGGATCTATAATTTAGCGGAAAATACAATGACACCAACTAAACAAGATAATGACACTATGTTTTGAGTATGAGTTGAACGATCTAATTTTAAAATTAAATTTGTAGGTTTGAGATTTTTAGATTTCGTGGAAAATACAATGACACTTAGTGAACAATAAAATGACACTAAGTTTGAGATTAATTTTTAGAGTGAAAACATCATGTGTCATTCTATGCTAGTTCAGTGTCACTGGATGTTGGGTCTCTTGTCACTGTATGTGATGCTTGAGTATTTTAGAGTGAAAATCGTGTGTGTCATTCTATGATAATTCAGTGTCACTGGAGGTTGGGTCTCTTGTCATATGTGATGCTTGAGTAATTTTAGAGTGAAAATCGTTTGTGTCATTCTATGGTAGTTAAGTGTCACTAGATGTTAGGTGTCTTGTCACTATATGATGCTTGAGTAATTCTAGAGTGAAAATCGGTCTGTGTCATTCTATGGTAGTTCAGTGTCACTGGATGTACAAACGTGTGTCATTCTATGGTTGTGCAATTCGATGAACATTCTTCTGTCATTCCATGGACAAACATGTGTCACTGTATGTACAAACGTGTGTCATTCTATGGCTAGCTGTGTAATTCTATGAACAATCTTGTGTCACTGTATGGACAACGTGTGTTATTGTATGTACAAACGTTTTCTATGGCTGTTTAAATCCATGGACAATCTTGTGTCATTCTGTGGACAAACCTGTGTCATTTTATGGACAAACCTGTGTGATTCTATGGACAAACCTGTGTCATTCTATGGACAAACTTGTGTCATTCTATGAAGTAACATGTGTCTCTTGTTTGGATTATAGGTATTAGGTAATGTTTCGTTTCTTACCAAAGCCGATTAGCTCAATTGTAAGAGCCTTGTGCGATGCACAAGAGTGTGGGTTCAACTCCCACATCGGTTGTAATATAGCAGCGACGATTTTTTTGGGGGAGTTTACGATTCAACAAACCAATTAATTCCCAATTTTTTCCTGCCTTAGGGTTTTGAATGTATTCCGATGTGTGTCATGAGAGGTTAGATTCTTGTTGTCGTTTAAATGTTGTTGTCATTTTGATTATCGTCTACTAAGAGCAGCTTGTCCAAGAGTAACAATAGACCAAAGAAGAAGGAAAAATGAGTCATTGGTACTGGTTTCTATTTTTGAAACAGTTGCTCAGCTCATAAATACATTCGTCTATGTGGGAATCGAACCCACACCTTGTGCAATAATAATAGCACAATGCTCTACCATTTTGAGCTAAAGACGCGATAGGAGGATAAGACATTCAGAGTATATTAACATGATTACGTTGACTAGATGACTTGTTAAGAATAATTTAACGATCATCAAGTACTAGAACTATTTTCTAAAGAAAGCAAGCCTAATGTGCTCCTCTCCTACCAGTTCCTTTCTGCTAAGGTTCAACTGAATAGTTCGTGGAGTTGATTAACACTCCAAACCTGCAATATTGTGTGATCAAAGATTCTTCTAGTCAAATCTAACTCAATATCTCAGCAGCTACCTCAAAACAATAGTAATTTGCACAGCTGAAAACTAGGCTTCTAGTCATGTAAGCAGAGATCTTTAAAGTCCAAACACAGAGCGATGGCCATAAAAAAAAAGGCAACATCTGAAAACAGCAGACACTATGCATCGTCTAAAGACCAGTATACCAAGACAACATCAGGTTTCTTACACCAGTAAATAAATATTCTACTAATAAGCAAGGCTCACACTCGCACTAGCTATTAGGTTGCATTGATCTGAAGACCACAAACTAAGAATGCTCACCACAGTCAAAAACTTTACTTATATAGGCAACATGCTTCCCGGTGATTTCTGAAACATGGCCAAAAATGAACCTTCATCGTTGCCATCATCAGACATTCACGCATCAATTACCGGAAGGAATTAAACAAAGGCAACAATTTTGCAATTAAGGGCAGCCCCTCAGCAACGCGACCGTCATAGAAAAACAATAAAAAGACACACATGTGCCATGCTCTATATCTCCAACAACCACCCCAATTTGCTATATATCCAACAACGACCACACAACAACAAGCACAACCACCACCACTACCACATCAACCACATGACACAAAGTGTCCATAAAATGACACCTCTTTACAATGACACCCAATGTCCATACAATTGACACAAAGTGTCCATAGAATGACACCTCTTTACAATGACACCCAATGTCCATACAATGACACAAGACTGTCCATAGAATGACACCTCCCTGCAATGACACCCACAGTCCATGCAATAATAGTAGAGTGTCGATACAATGACACAAGTCCATACAATTCACCAAATTAATCACTACTCAAACAGTGCTACTGTAAATTTCAAAATTCAAACATCAACAAATATAAACATCGCCGTTGCCGGATCCTCAGGTCGTCATCGCCATCGCCGGCGATTTGAATGACGGAGAATGAAGACAATAACCAAAGAATTAACTGCAAACCTTAAAATTTAATTAAGCAACATTTAAATTTAAATTAAACCGAAATAAACTAATATTAAACTGAATCAAACTGAAAATTGCAACATTTAGATTATTTGAAAGATTCATAAGATTGATCAAATTAATAATCAAATAATCAAATTGATTTAATTAAATTAATCAAATTAGGTTTTAGTAATAACAAAACAATTAAAACTGAAAATCGATCCGAAAACATACCATAATCAAATGAGTAGGACACATTGTAGAATAGTCGCCGCCGGCGAGAAGAGATCGACGGGAAGAGGAAAGAGTGGTGACGACGGCGGGAGCGGTGTCGGAGTACGCGAGAGAGGAGAGAAACCAAAACAGACGGCAATAGATTCGAGTCGACGGGATAAGCGGCGGTGGAGAGTAAGGAGAGAGACGGTGGCGAGGACAGCGAGGATGTGCAGAAGTTGTGCCGGAATCGCGGCGACGGCGGCGTTCAGTAGACGCAACAGAGGTGGCGAAGGTGGTGTAGGGCGAGGAGAGAGAAATTGTGATTTGGAGGAAGAAGGAAATGTCGTGAAGCTGGAAGAGGAGATGAGACTTGAGAGGAGAGAGAAATTGGAAGGGAGAGAAACAAAAAATTGCAATTGACGGGAGTTGTGGAAATTAGAAGGATTATTTTTTTAATTTTTTTTATTAGAGGGACATATGGCTTAATCCGAAGCGTCAAAAATGATGGATCTGACGGCTATAATTGGGTGCGCAGTATTCACCTAAGGATAGGTACTCTTATGATCCTCACCTATATATATATATATATAGGCGGGATCTGGTGAGGTCCTCCCTTCCCGTGAGGCGTGAGGTCTAATGAGGACCGTTAGATTTAAGAAGATTAACGGCCCAGATTAGATAGAATTACACGCGACCTTCACGAACTCGCATGGGTCAGCGTATCATTCACTCATAATCACATTTCATTCTCTCCCTCCTCCCAGCTTTCCCCTCTCTGGCTTTCTCTCTCCTCCTCCTTTCCCAAAAAAAAAAAAAAAAAACTCGATCTCTCTTATCATCGAAGTCGCAGCTCCGTGGCCACGAGGTTCTATCGCCGTCGAGGCTCTGTTGCCGTTGCAGCTCCTTCTCTTGCCGTCAATCAGGTTTGTTCCGTCTCTTCAGCTCCTTTTCTCTTTTCATGCAATTTCAAAGCTTCAATCCGATTTCTTTGGATAACAGATCGAATCGAAGAAATAATATAGTTTTTCTTTTCGAAAAGGCGTAGATTACGATGAAATTCGCTTTGTGATTTCAGATTTTCATGAACATTTCTTTTTAATTGATTTTTTTCTCGATCAGATCGAGGTCTTAAAACCCTAGGTACTAGAATCACATTGGTTAGTATATGGAGTCACATAGGTTAGTTTACGGAATCATATTGGTGAGATTATATATGTTGGGCTGTGTGATTTTATTCTACAGTGTGTGTGATCTTGTTCACAGTGTGTGATATCACTTCCTTCGGTGTGTGATTGAACTTCGATTGTGTGATTTCACTCCAAAGCGCATGACCAGTGATAGTGTTTATGATTTTATTTGTTAGTAGGTATGAGTTGAAATATTGAATCACACTGTAAAATATATTGAATCACATTGCATAGACATAAAATCACACTGGTTAGTTTATGGAATCACAGTGGTTAGTCTATGGAATCACATCAGTTAGTGTGTGATTTTATTCAATACGGTGTGTGATTCTATCAGTTCGTGTGTGTGATTCTATTTGCTAGTAAGAGTGATTGTCTTTGTTAGTGTGTGTGATTCTTTTGGATAGTGTGTGTGTTTGTATGCGATAGTGTGTGTGATTTTATTCAAAGTGTGTGTGATAGAATTCGTTAGCGTGTGTAAAATTGTATTTTCTAGTGTGTATGATTCTATTGGTTTGCAAGTGTAGTTAATGTGTGCGCATCTATTTGTAAGTGTGATTCTATGTGTTAGTTAGTATAGAAGCGTGTACGAGAGACGACAAGAGTCATTGAAAATGGTCCGATGTATGAGTTGGGGGGCTTGTCAGTAGCTAGCTCGTGGATGTAATATTGATGATGGTTGTGTCACTGTGTGTGCAGAATGTATCCCATCACTTCTTACGAAAGCTGTACTAGGTTTTTATCTGAACACTATTGTGATGTTGGTGCTTCTTTGGTTGTGCATCAGTGAAGGGATTTGACAGTGAAATGGAGTGTCCTGATTTAGTTTTTAACGGGCATTGGGTGGAGTGATATGGCTGATATTTGTAGGCTAAAATGATATCTGTAGGTTTTAGGGTGGGGCACTCTATTCCAAAACTGGCTACCTTCTAATGCAGTTCAACATGACGGATCATTCGATCCGGTGGAGAGCTTGGAGAGCTCACTGTCAGCCTATAAGTATGAGACTGTTTGATATGCCATTTATAATCTCAGTAAGAGATAGAAGGATGGAAAAAAATTTCTCATTCAAAGCTGGCTAGCTCAATAGGAAGAGCATCGTGCTTTGCACGAGGTGTGGGTTCGAGTCCCATGTCAACTACCAAATTCTTGGAAACTTTAACCTAGTACAATAGACCACCCCTGGTCTCTTAAGGATTGACATTAGATCATAAGGAAGTAATGTGTAGCAAATGATGCTATTAGCATAGCCTGTGCATCAGTGATTACCCCCGTGTGCATAGCATATCAGCATATGCATCAAGTGCTTGACAATAATGATGCATCGACTTTATTTATCAGGCTCCCATTTTTGCTAGCAATAAATCACAGCCAAATGTATTTTGTAAATTTCTAACTCGATCAAACCCAACAATAAGCAACAAAGAACATTAGGCTGTGTGGGACTCGAACCCACATCTATGTGCCAGTGGCACACCGCTCTACCATTGAGCTAACAACCTTATTGAGTGGAAATTTGAAGCCTTTCTAGATTGTATTTCATAGTCCATATAGAAAAGAAAAACCAACTGTAAGAGCCTCTCAAATTATACATCTAACGGGCTAAAAATGTATGTACTATATAATTTCAAGCTATACCCCCACTTCTCTAGACTACATTCCATCAACTGTAGAAGGCTACAACCCTATTTCACCCAGTTATAGCCCTATCTCCTATCTACAGCCCATCTCCCAGTCTTACACCCCTACATCGCCCGACTACAGCCCGACCCCTCCTTCATACAGCCTTTCATCCCCTGTTTACAGTCCCACTTCACCTGTATATAGTCCAAGCTCGCCTAGTTACATTCCTACATCCCCAAGTTACAGGCCATCACCCACGGACTCCACAAATAAAACATCATACCAAAATCGAAACTAGACGAAGAAAATCAGCTCGAAATTCGACGTAAATCAGAAATGTTCAAACTGCTCCACAATCGCAGTCACAAGTACTCCATGTCAGAACCAAAGCCACTTACCTCAATAACATATACATTCACTGCCTATTAGTGGCTACTTGCTACCAAGCTACTGTTATATATCCAAAAGCAAAAAATCCACATAGAAACATCAGAAATTGCCGAAAGCACTAAAATTGGAATAAAATCATACACCCTAACTAATAGAATCACACTAACAAATGTGTAGGTCGTATAATTGTACATTTGAATTAACCTTTGTATAAACCAACAATCAGTGTGATATCTATACCACTAACATTGTGATGTTATACAAGTACCAGTGTGAGATTTGAACTTCATCAACAAAATGAAGAGAATCCAAACAAAGATGTAATAAATATGACCAAAGTGATGATGAACCAACTCATACCTAAAATGCAATGTGTGAAATGCTGCAACTATCATACCTAAAATAAAAGTAACTTAAACCAAAGAATGAATAGAATCACACACTACATTTTAGAGATCACACTAAATCGAATCACACTCTCACTAACAGAAAAAGTCACAAATAAAATCACACACAAACCTATAGAATCATACACAAGAACCAATAGAATCAAACACATTATCGAATAGAATCACATGCACCATCCAATAGAATCACTCTCACTAGGAAATAAATCACACTACAAATAAAATCACACACATTATCGAATAGAATCACAAACATTATCTAATAGAATCACACTATCGAATAGAATCACACGTACTAGCAAACTGAATCACTCTCACTAACAAATAGAACCATACAAATTATCTACCATAATCATACAAATATCCACACAGAATCACAGTGAAACAAAATCACACAAGACAACCCACAAAATCACGCAGCATACTCAAAAAACTCACATAAAAGATACACAGGTTCATCATCATAATCAAGACAACCGTATTTGCTCCGAATCCTAAAATGCCGCCGATGATTTATGGAACTATACAATATAATCAAATTAGGCGAAATCAATGAAAACTTCTCATGAACAAAATCAATTTCCGGATTTAACAAAATGACTTGTAATTTTATTGATTTTAGTTTCGGAATTAACAAAAGATGTGTGAAGTTGTACCTGATACATGTTACGCACAATTATTTCCGTGAATCTGGAAATAACAAAACTCGTTGTCACCTCCGTCGTCGCCGACGTCTGAAACAAACCTAAAAGTCCTCAAAAAATGTCGATCAGATTACAACAAGGTTTAATCGATCAAATTAATCGAAAAATGCAGCAAACCTTTCGAAAACATCAAATCGAGTATATAATCAACATAAATCAAACCTAATAAACATTAACACATAGAATCGAACAAATAAAAGCTTGAGTAACACGCAAAAACTTCTAAAAATCAGTAATTACCTTTGAAAGAGAGTTGCGGCAGCACGACGGAGGTGAGAGCGGTGGTGACACGGCGGAGCCGAGAGCAGCGACGGCGAGAAAGCACGGAGAAATAGATGGCGGGAGAGCAAGAGAGAGGAGAGAGAAAATGTGGGAGAGAGCAGAAAACTGAATCTAACAAATGCGAAGAGAGAGAAACTGAGATGGGAGGGATGGGGTTTTGTTTATTATTTGCAATTACTAAACTACCCTGATGACGTGTAGTAATCGTGAACCATCAGATCTATGTAATCTAACAGCTGAGATTAGACCTCACGCCTCACCTAAAGGAGGAGACCTCTCCAGATCCTAATTCTATATATATATATATATATATATATAAACGAAGCTTTTTTCGTGAGCATTGAACGCGTCTAGAGCATTTCTAATTTTCTTAGAGCTTCTGGTGAATAATGAATTAATTGATGTTATGGAATTGTTGTTATACCTTAAGTGAGTTTATGATAATCATGTATAAAATTCATATATTTTACATATGGAAATGTAGTATACCATATGTAGGTTTATGGTAATTTTGAAAAGATCCATCAATATAAATATAAAAGTTTCCTTTTGAACTTATGGTAAGATAGTAAGTCAAACCGACATTTTAATATAAGAGAAAAGTATATGACATTTTCTACATTTTGATAAAATATAAGAACCAAATGTTTTTTTAAATGCGTCTACAGTTTTTTAAAATTTTAATACAGTTTCTGGTGAATAAAAAGTTCATTTATAAGTTCATTTAGCGTAAAAGTCGCTCCCAACATGGATAGTCAAAAACAACAAACAAAACAGAAAATTATAAAAAAAAGAATTTGAAGTAGTATATGGCAATTAATCACGACACGATAAGATAATACAAAATAATTTTTAACTTATTCATGTGAACTCCCCGATAGTAATAACTACGAGTAAAGATAATTATTGTGTACTCGCTTTAAATTATGTGATATTCTATAAGTCTATTCTTTTTCTGGTAATCTATGTTTTAGTTTATATATAAAAAATTGACCATAAACTACGAATAAATGTAGTGTTTATATTTTTGAATGAATCTGGTTTATTTTTGCATCTAACTATAAGCTTTTGATACGTCTAGGGACGTTGAAATTGTATTTCATTTTCAGATGAAGAAAACTTTGATTGTTTTATAAAAAATTCATTTATAAGTTATGGAAGATAATATTTCTAAGCAAGTATATTGTAGTCATGAAATGGTAAGATAATACAAAGAATTTTCTTATGGATAATGGAAAGATTACATTATATTCCAAATTTAAGTTTTTGTAAGACAATGTCAATTTGCGAGCTATGGCATTGACTGTTGATTTCGCAAAAAAGTATCACATTTGCATAATTAAAGTTATACTCATTTAGTGAGCTATCTGCTTTGATAATATTAGGTGGGTAGCAATTCAACTTATTCAAGTGCATTTCCAAATACTAATAATTACGAGTATAAGTCATTAGGGTTCTCTAAGTATGCGTTATTCTATAAGTCTTTTTTTTTCTAATCATAAAAAAAAAGATACTCCCTCCTTTTAGAAATGTATGACCGTTTTAGTTTATTTAGCCGAGGCATTGAATGTTGAACACCTCATAGGTCAATTGATCTAAATTAATTAAAAGAAAAAGCTTAATTTAGGTGATATGATCTGATTTGGTATATATATGTCGAAAAATTAAGTTGAATTATATCATACACGGTCATTCCCGTATTCGATGTACTTATTTCTATGAGAGCAATCAAATGTTTTTACATAATGTGTAGATCTCTTTGCTCTAAAACATTTACTATCAAACGAAAATTATTTGGTCAGCTACCTGAATGCAATCTTGAGTTTAGAAAAATTTAATACACAGTCATAGAAAATACAATATTCGATGAATAGCATGTGCGTTGCACAGTTCAAATATTATATCATTCTGAATGATTTTTATGTTTATAACCTATTATGCTATCATTTCAATAAAAGTAATTCATATCAATTGTTGTGATGTTCCTTACATTTATTTTAAAATCTGGATCAATTCAAAGAAAAAAAATTACAAAACTGTCTAGATTGTTCATGTTTAAATTAGGAAATTTTCCAATATACCCCCGAGGTTACCAAATTTTTCAGGTATAGCCCTCAAGTTTCCGAGCTATCTAGCGTACCCCTGAGGTTTGCAAAATGGGTTTTTTTTGTGTTTTTTACTAACGGACTCTAACACCGTTAACCATTTTGATGAAATTTGATTTTTTTAACAAATCGACCAATAATAACATAATCTAAACAAAAAAAAATACAATTTTCTCTCACCTCCCTCCACAACCCCGCCCCCACCCAACACAGCCCCTGCTCCACCGCCTCACTACCGCACCCCCATCACCAACAACCACCTGGGGCCCCTCCACCACCATCACCAGACGCGGGCCACTCCCGCGACCACACCACCATCGTCGTCTGGGGACCCCAAATCAAAAACCGCAGTTTATTTGGGTTTCAAAAAAATCCCCAATTTCCCTCAAAACCCTAGATTTCTTCAAAATTGATGACGAAAACACAACCTATTTATTGGTGGCTCCGACAACGTCAAGTTGGGCTTTGATCGATTTTTGGTGGCACTAGGGTGGGGGTAGGCGGCTGTTAGGGGTCGAGAGGTGGTGAGAGAATGTGGGAAGGAGGAGAATATAGAGGTGGTGAGGACAATACCTGGGCGACGGCAGACCTCCCCTTGGAGTTGTCGGAGCATTGCGCTCCAGTTGGTGGGGGAGGTGACCCAGTGCTTGTGACGGTTGTGGTGGCTGCGGTGGTGGTGAAGTGGCTGCACAAGGTGGGGGGAAGGGGGAGGGGGAGAAGAGCGAGAAAAGGGTGACAATTTGGGTTTTTTCAAAAAAAAAAAAAATCTTGTAATTATGTTATTGTTTCTAACATAAGTCAAACTAGCTAATTGACTAACGGTGTTAAACTCCGTTAGTTAAAAACAACAAAAAACGTGATTTTGCAAACCTCAGGGGTACGCTGGAAAGCTCGGTAACCTGAGGGGTGTACCTGAAAATTTCGGGAACCTCAGGGGTATATTGGATAATTTCCCTTTAAATTATACGAACAAAATTACAAAACTGTCTAGATAGTATATAAAGTCGATTGTAGTCCTTAAACATTGCTTATCGGAAAATGTATAAATGGATCTCAAATTGAAATTCATTGCAAATCAAATAAAATGATATATGTTTCAAAAGTTTTTGATACACATCACCAATTGTATGATCAATTATACCGTGTTTATATAATATAGTGTGAATAGTTAATAATTAACTGTGTAATTTATCCTCTCATTTTTTGCTCTTTCACCATACACTAAACTCTTCGTTTTTGCTCTCTCATCATACACTAAACTTTTTGAGTAATTCTTAAATGTTGGACTCTTTTTTTTTTATCTTTCATCATACATTAAACTCTTTTGAGTAGTTCTTAAATGACTGACTCTTGGTTTTTACTCTTTCTCCATACACTAAACTCTTTGAGTATTTCTCAAATAATGGACTCTTAAATTGTTTTGCATATCGTAAAAATGTGTAAATGGATCTCAAATTGAGATACATTTCGAAACAAATCTAATGATATATGTTTTGAAATGTTCTGATACACGTAACTAATGTTATAAGTGATTATGCCGCAATACATTTATTAGAGAGTCTCTCGGAAATAAGGATTCTATATATATGTGGATTAATAATTGTTCGTGTGAGTTGTTAATAATAAAATGTGTTATTTCTCATTTTTTAAACTCTCTTAGTATTTCTCCTTTGTTGGACTCTCTCTATGCTCTTCAAAAATCTTCCTTTTATATTGTTGGACTCTCTCTATACTCTTCAAAAATCTTCCTTATATATATATATATATATATATATATATATATATATATATATATATATATATATATATATGTATATATATATTAGATTTGTAGTACATGTGTAAAATAATACACATAGATGAAGATAGGAAAAAAACGAAAACATGCATGCAAGGGGTGAACAAAATTAAATGTATTATGGCAATCCTCCTATACATGCACGTAAGGACTTACCAAATTGGAGATGGCCAGTAATGATATCATGGTAAGGTTATTTAACTTTTTTCTAAGTTTTCCATTAATACAAACACTTGTCTTCCAAGAAACTTTCTTAAGAGCTAGTTATAAAAACATGGAGGGGTGCAATGGAAGACGTTCTATACATTGGTGATTGCTAAAATTTGTTTTAAAAATATAGAATGAGTTCCTAAACATTATACCAATTAATTAGTTTGTTTTTCCACTTTACGCCTTAGTCTAACTTTTCCTTAAATTGAGTTACAATATGGCAATTACGCAACATGTGCTTTCCATTATATGCTTACACTAAACACGAATTTCCACCAACATTTAAATTAGATGGTAATTTTTATTGTTCCTAAGATTAAACATATATTCTTTTCCTAAACTCACAAACTCAAAAGATTACAAAGATCTAAGAAAATTAGAAATGCTCTATACGCGTTCAATGCTCACGAAAAAAGCTTCGTTTTTCTAGTTTTAAGCCCGTGCGTTGCACGGTATAATTAATGAATTGTCTGCTCGATTAAAATAAGTAGTTATAGAATTAATTAAATTTTTTTATTACATTAATTTTTATTTGTTTTATATCCGTTGTAAATTGTACCCGTTTAAAAACTCTGTAAAAATGAACCCTCTAAAGGCTCTCATACGCTATGTTTTATCATCTTTGGACTTTAATTGAGTGATTATTGTGGTAATGCTTACAACATGTTTCCGATAACACAAAGTCAAATCTATGTCTTGGTATGATGTGATTATTTCGGTTGATAGTTCTACACAATGTATAAAACTGTAAATTTATCATTATTTTACTATCACTGACAACATGATATTCCGATTTATTTTGGAACAACTTCAAAACCTGACAGAGTAGCATGAATGTATTCCCCCTATAACAACAATTAGATTGTTAGTGTAACATTAAAGTGTCGAGTATAGAATGTATCATAAACGGCAACCACTTGATTTGGAAAAAAAATAATCATTCATCAATCAGAACCATATTAATTAGATCAACTTTTTTATTTTTATGCACCATATTTTCCCAAAATGTATAGTATCAATATATTATTTCCCAAAACGCATAATATCACCTTATTATTCACAAAACGTAAAGTATCATCTTATTATTTATAATTACTTATATATCATTTACCTAAATTTGTAAAAATAAAAGATTGCAAAGCTATAAAAAAATTCGAAAGTAATTGCATTATATTGTGGACCCAACTGCTATTTGTAATCTTTAATCTAAACTTGTGTGACTATAGTAATTGCATGTTAAGATCATACTTACATATAAGAAACTTTAGATCAAATTTACATAAAGATTAAAGGAGAAAACTATAAAGATTATGGACACATTCAATGCGCTCAAAAAAGCTTGTGTGGATAACAATCGGATGTGTTAAAATCAATTTTACACTCTCTTCGTCTCACTTTAAACATATTGATTTTTATTATCTTCTCTAACCTACTTTTTACTAATCTTCGTACTCTCTCTCGAATCTATCTCCAACTTTTTACTAATCTTTACATTCTTTTCATTTTTTTTCCTAGCTTTTGTGAAGTACCACCAATTAATTCGACCCACAGTAATTCGTAGTTTAAAGTCGAATGAAAGGATCGGAGTTCAATAGTTGTTATCATTGTGGTCCATGTGTTTAGTCACTTAGTCTCTAAGAGTTTTACACCCTTACATTGTTACTTTAAAACAATTAAAATTACAATAATGCTAAACATAAGCCAAAAAAAATATCTAATAATAAAACTAATTGAACTACACTTTAATATAAGATCTTTGGACTTTGATGCTAATGATAAACATAAAAGTACAAAGAACATTTAATAAAACTACTAACTACACTTTGATTAGTTTGATATAAGATTTTTGATGTCGTACACTGTGCATATCTACATCTTCTTCGATGCACAGAAGGAACACGGTACACAAAATAAAATAAAAACAAAGGAAAAAGACGGATAATCGGATATGTAGCCATGTAGACCCATGATGGATATGTAGGAGTACGTTCTAACACCCATAATGAATATGATTTTAAATTAAATTGAAATTGACATAATATATGACAAATTTACCAAAATTATGAAGATCATATTTCAAGATTTTCAACTATTGACTTCTTTCAAGGTCAATAGTTGTACTTTAAGTAAGTATGACCAATTGGCCATGCAAAATTAACATAATTAGCCATTCCATGTAGTAATATCTACCTAACGTATTCTTCTCTTCCCATAATATACCATCAACTGTGTATCTTTTTATAATTTGCCTAAACTTAAATAGATTTCAGTACTCAATTATGTTGATACATATATTATCTTTACCTAAATTTGAAAATGTCAAGATTCTAAAGCTGTAAAAAAATTCGAAAGTCTCTAAACGCGTTGAATCACCACGAAAAAAGCTTCATTTATATTCTTCTCTTCCCATAATATACCATCAATTATGTACCTTTTTATAACTTGCCTAAATTTAAACAGATTTCAGTACTCAATTATGTTGATACATATATTATCTTTACCTAATTTTGAAAATGTCAAAATTCTAAAGCTCTAAATGTATGATATGTATACAATGTAAAAAGAATTGTCATTCATATTATCTTGCATTCTTTCTAAAACTACCACTGAAAAAGATAAGATTCTATATAATCATTCCAAAAAAAATAATAAGTACATAAATCTCAAGGTCACGTTATTAATTGACTTTCCATAAGGTAGACAATTTTTTTCTTTTGGATCATTCTATAAGATATACTTTTCAGGAGATTTTGCATAACATTTTCCTAAATGTCAACTATCATCATATATGTAAAGATTCTTACTTATATATTCTAAGGTTCTTATTTTTTTTTTTACCATCATCCTATATATGTAAAGATTTTTCCTTATACGTTAAGATTCTTATATTTTCGTTACTAAACTAACTTTTTTTAAAGCTTCTAAAGCTCTGAGAAAATTCGAAAGGCTCTGGACGCGTTAGATGGCCACGAAAAAAGCTTCGTTTATATATATATATATATATATATATATATATATATATATACTACTGGAATGCCCGTGCGTTGCACAGACTCGTGATTTAATCTTAATTTTAAAATTTTTGGTTTAAACTTAAATAATTTTGTCAATATTTGATCTTAATTGGCACCTAAATAAATATATTGGTATACTAATTGTAAAGTTAAGTAGACTTTGAAGTAATTAATAAACTTATATCAGTGCACCCATAATGATTTATTTTACGCTTGACTTGCTTGTTGAATTTTAACGTGCGGGTACAAATTTGATTGTAATCGATAAATGATCTTCTTAATAGTAAAAATTAGGTTTTAGCATACTCTTATTGGTTTAGATTTGCAAGGTTTACATGTAGCGTAAATATGTGAAGTACGCTCATTCGATTGATAAAGTAATGAGATATCTGCTTTGAAGTTTCATTATCCGATTTTTAGTTCCCCCAAAATGTGCTCTAGAATTTATTTATGGAATAGTGTTTTAAGTTTTTAAAGATTGTGAAAACGGTCTACTATCGTGTAACTTTTTGATTAGCCTATATTCGATGGGATTTGTAAATAATGTACTCTTATTAAATTCATTTAGGGTCTACTACTTGTTTAAACTTATTATACATTCTCATAATTTAACAGCAACTGGCAAAATAGTGTATTTGAATAAGATAAGATAAGATATATTGATTGATTGATTGATTTTGGCACAAATTGGCCGTCCATATTTAATTAGTAGAAGTTCTTGCCTAATTTAGTACATTCCCAGTTGGTAGCTAGATTTTTCACTAGGTAAATATATAATCGTAATTACTATCTCATATTTACATTCTTCGATTACTACAATCTGATGACTGCAACTTTTTGCTATTTCACATTTACTATTTTGTAATGATAAATCGGTTGATAACATAAAATATGGTAGGGTCAATAACGATTTTATCAACACTATTTGATATTTGATAGCACCGGAAAAGTAGAATACAAAAAGGGAAAAAGTGTACACATCTAGTTGATTAAATATTCAATGTAAAGTTATTATCATTGAGAATATATGATTTTTACTTCCTTCATTTCTACCTGAGTATTCGTACGGGAAAAAAAAAACGTCGTAGCGACAATAATCACTTTCTAAACTTTAGCACGAGTGTATGGAACTAAAATTTTGTTTTAATTTAATTTATTACTCCCTTTGTTCGCCTATAAAACGCGTAGGACCGCAACACAGTTTTTAAGAAAAATAGAATAAAAAATGAGTTATAAGGTCCATTTTGTGTAAAATTACACCATAGGGGTATGTTTCTCTTGCATTTTAAAAAAGGTAGAGGTGTTTTGGTCTTTACATGTACAAATAAGGAAAGATTATATATAAAAAAGTTTAAATATGAACACACCTAATAAAACAAGTTTTTTGTTAGGCTACACCTAATAAAACATATTTTGCCAAATTACACCTATTAAAATCCATTTTTTGCAGAGAAGATTTGGTAGAGTGTCAAGTAAACCTTCAAAATCAGCCTAATAATCAGGCTATTATTGATAAGGAAAGGCAGCTAAGAGAGACTTTCTGTAAGTTTAAAAGAGCTGAGCTTAGCATGTTGGCTCAGAGAGCTAAGGTCGTCCACCTGAAAGAATCTGATTGCAGTTCTAGGTATTTCTACTCTAAAATTGCTGAAAGAATTCACCATAACACTATTGGCACTGTGGTAGATGAAAATGGAGTGACTCATACTAAGGAAGATGGATTTTGCAAAGCTTTCATCTCCTACTACACCAACCTACTTGGAATGCATAATGAGATGGAGGACATTAACAGGTTGGATTTGACAGGTCCTAGTCTGAATGAGGAGCAAAGGCAAATGCTGGATGCACCTTTTTCGAATGAGGACATCAGGATAGCTCTTTTCAGCATAAATTCTAACAAGAGTCCTGGAGTAGATGGATTCTCAGCTAGTTTTTTCAAAGCTACCTGGCATATTATTGAGCAAGATTTTTGCAAAGCTATTCAAAACTTTTTGAAGACGGGTAGAATGCTCAAACAAGTTAATACTACACTGATTATCCTGGTCCCTAAAAAAGCCAATGCAAGATCTGTCCTAGAGTATAGACCAATATCTTGTTGCACAACAGTCTATAAGACTATTAGCAAGCTCCTAGCTGGCAGATTGAGGAAGATTCTTCCCACAATTATAGGAGAAGAGCAAGCGGCTTTTACAGAAGCAAGGAATCTGTTTCAGAATGTTGCTCTTTCTCAGGCTCTGGTGAAAGGTTACTCTCAAAAGAACATCTCGCAGAGATGTTTGATTAAGGTTGACATCCGCAAAGCCTTCGATACTCTTAATTGGGATTTCATCCGGAATTACCTACGCATCTACAATTTCCCTCCTATCTTCTCCAATTGGATCATGGTATGCATAACAACTACCTGGTTCTCTTTGAAAATTAATGGTGCTGTTAAGGGGTTCTTCTCTGGGAAAAGTGGTGTTAGACAAGGGGATCCCATCTCCCCTTATCTATTTGTTATGAGCATGGAAATCTTGTCCAGAATGCTCAGGAGTCTGCATCAGGCCCCAAATTTCTCCTACCATCCTAAGTGTGCAAAATTGAAATTGACTCACCTCACATTTGCAGACGACTTGATGATTTTTACTAGGGGAGATTCTCCTTCGGTTAATGCTGTTGTCAGGTGTTTGGATGACTTTGCTGGGATTTCAGGCCTCAAAGCTAATCCTAGCAAAACTGAAATTTATTTTGGTGGGGTACAGGATGACTTAAAGCTTCAGATTCTTCAACAATCAGGCTTCATTGAAGGTGCATTCCCTTTCAGGTATCTTGGTGTGCCTCTAAATACCTCTAGACTTGTTTCTGAAATGTATAGTACTCTTATCCTGAAAATGAAGTCTAAGATAATGCATTGGTCCAACCAGCAGCTATCTTATGCTGGTAAATGCGTGCTGCTAAATTCTGTGATATTTGGGATGCAAAATTTCTGGTGTTCTAGTATTTTGCTTCCTAAAGGAGTGATTAAGCTGATAAACAGAATATGCAAAGACTTTGTCTGGGGAATTAAGGAGGGGAGGAAAAGAATGTTGTTTAAGAGTTGGAGTAGCTCATGTGCTCCAAGAAGTGAGGGTGGTTTTCATATTAAGGAAGTGCTTGGTTGGAATAAAGCCTTGATTGCAAAATGGCTTTGGTGCTTGCAATCTGGTCAGTCTAGCATCTGGTGTGATTGGGTCTGGAAGTATATCTTGAAGAATAAAACAGTTTGGGAGGTTAATTCAAGGAATCAGGATTCAGAACTTTGGAAGGGGATTATTGCTGTAAGAAATGAGATGTTATTGCAAGTAGGAGATGTTCACTCAGCTGTTCAGATGCTCCTGTCCTGGAGTGCAGGAGGTAAGTTCAATGTTACCAGGGCATATGAATTCTTTAGAAGGAAGTACAGGAAGAGCAAGTTGCATAAGGTGGTCTGGGATTCAGTAAATGTCCCTAAGCACAGTTTTGTGGCAAGTTTGGCCAGTCAGAATGCCCTGACTACAGTAGATAACCTAGCTCTAAGAGGAATGGTTATTGTAAATAGGTGTTATCTCTGTAAAGCTGCTGCAGAATGTCATAAGCATCTTTATTTTCAATGCCCTGTGGCTGGTGAAATCTGGAGAAGAATTAAAGCATGGCTGGGAATCATCACAAGCTCAGATAGTCTCAGGGGGAATTTGAAGTGGATAAGTAAGCATTCCAGGAGAAAGTATTGGAAGAGCAAGTGGTTAAAATGCAGCATTGTTGCTGTAATTTACACCATTTGGTTTGAGAGAAATAGTCGAGCTTTTCGGAATGTGGAGCATAACATAGATTGGTTAATTTTTAGGGTGAAGTACTATGTTTGTATAAGAATTGATAGCTACCTTCATGGTATTGTTAGTGAGGAAATTTCAGATCTCCTCAATGCTTAGCTTCTAGGGGTTTATTTTTGTAAGCTATCTTGTTCTTTTTTCCCAAAAATGGATGAATAAAAGGACTACTAACTTTGCTTGCAAAAAAAAAAATCCATTTTTTTTGTTAGATCACACCTAAATACATAATGCTGACTTTCAACCTTCATCCACTCATTACAGCCTTCTACCCACCCATTGTCGGCCTTTACCATCTCATTGCCTCCCCTTTAGCCACCTCATTGCTTCCCTAACCCCCATTCTTAATACATGACCTATCCCCCCCCCCCCCCCCATTTATAACACCTTCTTTCTCTATCCCTTATGTTTTATTTCTCTATTTCTTCAAATTTCCACTTTTTTTCCTCAATCTATTTCATCACAAATTCATTCAAAGGGAGGTACTCAAATTTATCTTGGAGCTAAAATCAAATTTGGGGAGGAAATTAAGTTTGAGAAATTGAAAAGGAGGGGGAAAAACAATTTTGGTGGATGTAGGGTGGCTATGGATGGGTAAGGGGGCGGTTATGGGTGGATATGGGGGCAGGGATGGGTGGTTGTGGGGGTGGGATGGGTGGCTATGGGTGGTTGTGGGTGGGTAAGGGGCGGGGAAAGGTGGCTAAGGGGCAAAAGTCGACATAGGTGTAGTGTAGTCTGACAAATAAAAAGACTTTATTAGGTGTGATTTGACGAATTTTGTTATATTAGGTGTGGTTTGGCACAAAAAAAAAAAGTTTTACTAGATGTGGCCAGACAAAAAAAAACCCTATAAAGTATGAAGTTTATAAACGAATGAAGGGAGTAGTGTTCAATCACCTACGGGTTAAGTGATTAAAATTTAAATTATTAATGAATTTCCCAAAATAAGGGCAAAATATAAAGATTTATTTTTAAAAAAAATGCAGAAATTGAGATAGAAAAATGGGTTAGAGTATAACAATGCAAGTTTAAGCCTAATGGAACATAAAAATGTTAAAAATATATAAAACAAAGCAAAATTAAATAGAAAGTACTCTACACATACATGTAAGAATATTTTTTCGTAGTTACGCAAGTTATTAACAATTACGGGTAATCATATAAATTATGATAGACACTGTGCCAATATTTTTATTTCATACGATATATTCAACGATATTGGATGATGTTACCACGTGTTTCTCTAGAAAAAAAATTCCAACATCTGGTGCAGTTTATCTAACTGAATCTCCAACTGTGATGTCTATTTATTGGTTATATTATCACGCGGTCAACACAATTGATTTCACTGCATATCCGGCATACTCAGTGTGACAAACACTCAACCCTTTTTTAAACTCTAACTACCACTATTGTCCTAAAGTTGACGTAACAGTATCTTATAAATAGTTCAACATCAAAACCAATTACTATAAAATGGTGTTATAACATCCCGTGCAAAATTTTGCACGGGTAAAAGGACTAGTTGTTAATGATGCTCTAATACAAACGGTAGTACGTGACAAAAAGTGTTGATTAAGCTGTTCACGACCAAAATGTAAAGGTTGCTTGATGTAAGTAGCTGGAGATTTTCCAGGTCGGAAGTCATGTCATTGAGATTTGAGACAAAGCTGCAGTGTTCAACAAATTGCACCAGTAGCGCGAAATGAAACTATATAAGCCTACCATATTACAACCATATCCAAAGCTACAGTTCCAAATTATAGGTATCATGAACTGTAAACATGTTTAAGGTGCGTGAGATTCTCTTGTATTACATCTCATGAACTCTAAAAACTCTAAAAGTGCGCTTACAGAACTTTAATTTGCGCAGTCTGCAGTTGAGGCAGTTATCTGCTGGCTTATCAGATCACAGCCAATAAAATAACCATCTTGTCGTGAACTGAGCAGTCGCCAAATTGCTCTTTGTTCACTTGTCTTTCTTTTCTTTCGGGGTGTGAGGCTTCTTATATAAGACAATCTGGCTCAAGATCGAACCATTTGTTATGGCACCAAGGACGGAACCCATCACAACTAGCAGAGAGTTAAGGAATCATAGCTTGTTCGCAGAACAAAAGAACAGACAACTTCTAGAGGTGATCATAAGAACATGAATGGTCCCAAAAGCATGTAAAAAGAGCTTCCTAGCTCATCCTGTCATAATTTAGCTAAAGAAGAAAAAAGTTGATTTAAAGTTCTACGATACCAAACGAAACTCTCAACAAAGGACACACTCTTCACCCAATCCTGAGCTCATCATCTATTTAGAAATCTCAATGCCAAAATCAACATAAGTACCAAATAGGGCTCTAATGGACACACTAAGCAGGATAGTTTATCTGGGAGGTGGGCGGAAAGACGGGTAATAGACAGATACACACACCTTGGTTACCCTAGCAAAGAGACTGCTCAGGTGATGCCTTATTGTTCAAAACTTATTTGAAGCAAAACCAAAAATTTTTTTTGGCTTGTAACAGAATTGCAAAAGAGATTGGTTATCTGTTAATATACGTACTGATAGAGCAACCAATTCACAGAAGCTGGCAGACTAGAGACGAATGTACTGCAGCAGATGAAGCAGGGTTACTATCCCATTATGGCTTATCTCAACCTGATGCTCATTTTTCTACTACATTACACCATCCTATCAAGGGCCATGTTGCTAGCCTAATGTGAGAAAGAATTCTCTTTCTTTCAAATGTGGAAATATCCATTCGACACAAGACCTTAACAATATTACAACACTGGCGAGTTCCGCTAGATATGGTCTACTGTGAATTATAACTCAGAAGTCAGAACATTAAATTAGCAGGCGATGCCAGCAATGACGTGGTTAGGAAACAGATTAACAGCAAACAATATATACCAACCCTAATATTTTCCATCTATCAAAAAATTGATGAGATCGAAAAGTTAAAAGAACAAGGATACCACTTGAAGGTGCTTTCTCCTGAAGGCTGGTAAAGACCCTCACTACAAGACATCATTAAGAAAATGTACATTATTTAGTTCCAAATTTCCAATTAATAAGATACTGGAAGAGTATAACATATGAGTTAGCTCACCCATGGAACCTCCAAAGTTCATGAAACATGTTAAAAAGCTGAGTTCCCCTGTAGATTTATTCTGCAAATTACAAAGACAGCCATCAACATTTTTAACAATACAACAAGACTAACTCAACAGTTACCCGACAAAGACCAGGTGACAAGGCCAAAATCCAAATACGCATAAACTATGTCCTGAGAAGTCAACAGGAGTAGAGTAGATAAGCTTTTTCTGAAGACCCACAAAGTACATTTTCAAAAATAGGATATACAGAAAGAAAAATTTATGCCAGATAAGAAGTGTTGCCAGCATCATAGAGCAAACATTTTTGAACAAGGGAAGTCCGGAAGTGTTTTAAGAAAGTGCAACAAGAAAAGCAACTAACAAGCATTAACCAGTCATCTATAGGCAAAGTACCAAAAGAAAGTATCCACAGTAAATAAGCTACTTGCTACTTATTAGTCAGGTTGTGCTTAATGGTCCAGGTTGATCGACCAGCTTGGGAGGGGAGCTCATTGGTCTGATAGGCAATTAACTCTTTTCACGAGTAGGCTGCACACTTCAACCACCTGTAGGCAATTGTGTGCGTTGGGGGGGGGTGCATTAGAAAGAAAACCATTTGTTGGCCTAAATTACTAGCACTGGGCATTTTGTCGAGATGGCCCTCCATTATATAAGTACACGGAGATGACAACTGCAAGTGCAAAATTCGATTGGTGTTCGGCGCTCAATATGAGGGTAATGTATATTGGTATATGTTTAAAAGTGTTTTGTCACAATCTCAAATCTAAATTGAGATTACCATCTCTGGCTTTTCTTGACTCTAACGTTGACTTGTCCAATCTATAACAAGATTTTGATCAGGATTTCCCGGTTCTTCCCTCATTCCAGTCTAATCAATATATCCTACAAGAGACGAGGAGTCCTATATAACAGTGTTCTTCCATCTTGGAAATTTTGTGGGCAATTATGATCCCCACATGCACACATGTGGGAAAGGGAGGGGGGGATACAATGTCACTGCTCAATTAAGTAACGGAAGGATAACACAGATCAGAAACATGGAGAAATGATCAGACATAAATTACAAAATCAATCAAAATAGCCTCCACAATCCAACTTACACTAAAGTTTTTCCATATCTGAGGAATCCTGGCACAGAGGAAAATTGCATGTTGTGATGCCTGAAGCGAATGATGACAAGACCAGTTAGCTTTTAGCAAGTGATAAAACATATATCCAGAAGAATGGCATATTCACCATGACAGGAATTTAGAAAAGTGAAAAATAAGTAAATAAATAGCCGTCCAGCTAGTAAGCAATGGACATCCAATTGAGCAAAAGAAGTACATGCTATCTGTACAGAAAGAAGTCTTACATATAAAGCTTCAAAAAGCAATGGATCAATTTTTCCAGCTAGAATTGTTGGTGCAATGCCACAATATCTGAATCACTATAGTTAAGTAGAAACGCTTATATATGCTTTTGGTACAAAGACAATATACAGAAAACAGGAAGGATACAAAAGTGCCCTCATCCATCTTGAAGTTCCCATAGGCTGTGAAAAGTAATACATGACAGCCACAAGAATAATAGCTGCACAAAGTACACAAAAGGGTAACAGGTATTTAGTCTTGAAGAGCATACAGATACAATATCGATGATAACAAAGTACTAATAACAGAATACAGAAAGCTGACTGCCATACCCTCCACTCTAAATTATTCCTAAATCACATCACCCACTTTTAACATGCGTCAACAAATTCTGGAGCTGTTTCTTTTAATGGACTATATTTAAGAGATTATGAGAGTGCAGAAACAAGGGTTCAACTTTTAGTTACAATTGATGTAAGGGTTTAAGGTCTGACTTTTTGCATTGCAAACATGATAGGGACAGGAAGTGCAAGTTTTAAGCACGGCCATGACTTGCAGTGAATTGCCGCAGTAGTGTGGATCTACGTAGTTTCTACGGTGAAGGAAAATTGTGAGATCGCTGAAGTGATGGTGGAGATAATAGTGAAGTAGGTAAGTGGTTCTTGCTCACAAGAACATTTAGTGAAAATTCTTTTGACTTTTTATTTAGTTTTTCTGGTCTCAACGTGTCATCTACTTATGGCGACAATGAGATTAGAACTCGGAATGTCCAATGGTTTACTAGTCGTCAAATTACTGAGAGAACCAAGAATGACATGGTAGTCCCAGAACCATCAACAACTCATAAAGAGGTGCTGTGATTAAGATGGACGATATGATGGTAAAAAATGAATGACTGGTTGATATACTTTCAGAGACAAAAATGAAATTGGGACACACTAATGTGAGTTGAACAGGAACAAGTTTAATGGTTTGATTTTGGTAATTTGTATACATAGTGCTTATTTCAATTTAGTAGGGAAGTGAAGCTTCAAGCACAAGTAATTTAGTAGGAGAGTGAAGCTTTAAGCACAAGTAATAGATAGGCACAAGTAATTTAGAAGGGGAGTGAAGCTTTGAGCACAGGTAATAGATAGGCAGAGATCAATCAAGATTACAGAGACACATTTCTTGTTTGATATCTGAGAATACAGTTAACACCACCCAACTGTGAAACTAAGTTGGTTCACCTGACGAAGCCATTCCTAAAGCTGAGTTTACTGCAGCCAGAAATGAGGAGCTTCGACACTCACACGTTTGTTTACCATACATAATCTACCTTTTGTTGGAACACTTAAGCCTATACTTGTACTACTTCAGCTCCATCCACTAAAGTCCCAGGTAAACTAAAGTAGGCTTTGAAGCTTAATTAACTAGTCTAAAACTACAACAGAAGAATGAGAAGTCCTTCCTTCCTTCCTTCCTAGAGGAAAATCTCTCATTGGCTATCCTAGGTAGCAAACTGCTTAGCAAGCTTTATCCTGCCTTACAAGTTTTCATACAAATCACAACAGAATAATTAGCGACTATAATAAACCTGGTAACAAAAATCAAGTTTTATAAAAAAAAAGAGTTTCAGAAAGTGCTGCCTAATCTCAGCTGATCATGGTGAAGTAAAGGACTGCATTATGACCCTCATTAGGATTGGATGTTACCACAAACTTTGTAGTACGCAAAGAATACGCATCAGACAAGAAGGTCAGAAAGCTTAAGTGGCTATCTATACTTTCAATACAAACATCTTCGGTATCTAAGGTTACTCTCAAAAAACTTTAAAAGGTCTTATGACCAAGGAAAAAACAATACACGACAATGCACAGATTATGAAAAAAAACATAACCATCCAACAGATCAACTCATCAAACCTTTCAGCCGAAATAACTAGAAAAATAACACAATGTACCTTGGATCAAAAGAAAGGCATATTCGCCAAAGGCCGAAAAGGGAAGGCCTTTATGCAAGCAATAGGCAAGAGAAATAGTGTAGCCAATCACTTCAAGCTCGAAAGCGAGCACACTTAACCCTCTAATACTCTTGTGCTCCAAAATCTTCAATATCTGCTCATGTCATGTACGCGCCACCATCACTTCGTAAGTCAAATACCCATCACCGAAAACAACATAACAATACAATTACAACTTTTCAAAATCATAGTTCACAACAACAAACAAACCCTTCCACTATAAGCCAAACTAACCAAGTACCCGAATCGTTTACTTTGTCAATTTCCAATTGGGGCTAGTCTAGCGTAAGAATGACGCAACAATACAGCAAAGAACAGAATTTAATTGAACAATGCAATGAGAAGGAGGATAGAAAGAGAAAGAGAGAGAGAGAAGGAGACCAACCTGGGGTATCTTGACGGTGGTGGAAGCGGCGACGATGGCGTAACCAAGAAGCTTGGAAATCAAAGGGAGAAGGCAGTCCTTTTCGGGGATTTGGCCGTGGCGAAGAGAACCAAATATGCAGCTGAAGTCCATTCCGAATATCTCTATTTTTGACATTTTCTTCGGTTGGGAGTTGACGATTTACAGATCAATGACAAAGCAAAGCAAATGCAGCAGAAGAAGAAAACTCAATACAGGGCTAAATACAAGAGTTTACTAATTTTTATCCCCAAAATGTCCTTACGTCTAATTCATGAATTTCAGTTCCTATACTATACTCCACCTGGGGGGTAGTACCCCAGGATTATTTGGAAAAAAAAAAAAAAAAAAAAAACTAATATCTAGCTTTGTCCTAATTGTATGTAACTAATCAATTTAAAAATATATCAGGATCACAAATTATTAGGTACTTTGGGGGCACGTAGTTCGTGTCAATGTTCAAGCCCAGTCCAAGGATCAATTTTCAGACCACTACTTACTTTTAAGAGTTCAGGCCCAATAACAACTAAAACATCGAATATAACAGAAATAATCCCAACTCAGTTTCTTTCTCCTCCATTTCCCCTCCCCGACCCACCCCAGCCCCACCGTGGTTCCGTCGTCCATCCTACCGGCGCCATCACTACCACCCCAATGACGGCCAGACGAACCTGCGCTGGAGCTTTCGAGAGCAATGCGGTCGATTGGGGGCGCAAATACGTCCATAGGTGGCGTTAATAGCTTCGAGAGATTCGCTTGGATGACGGTGACGATTTTTGTAGCTCGGAGCAGGCGGTGGAGAGGTGGTAACTGCGATGGTGGTCGATGCAGTTGTGCGGTGGTGAGAAGGCGGAGGTAGTGGTTGGGAGTGTGGAGCAGAAGGGGGAAAAGGTGGTCCGATGGTAAAGGGTTAGAGTCGTCGTAGGACGGCGTTGGTGGTGGTGGTGTCCGGTGTGAGTGTGGTGGTGGTGAGTGATAGCGGTGGTGTTCGAAAAGGGAAGTATTGGTGGTGGTGGTGGTGGTCGGGTGGAGGGGTGTGTGGCGACTGGGGAGGGAGAGGGAGAGGAGAGAGAAATTAATTATGTTTTGTTTTTATTGTACAATGTTTTAATTTGATTAAATATGGGTTAATAATGATCAACTTTAGACAAGTAATGATCATATGAAAGGAGATAATGACTAGAAAGAACAAAACAATGATATCACCTTATAGTCATCTACTGATAATTGAGAAATAATGAGTGAAAATGGGGAAATATGACTATAAAGTGATACTCCCTCCATCCCCCTTTAAACACCCCATACCCAAAATGCACCCTTATTGAGAAGCGTGTGCACGCTAATCGGTTAATCAAAGTTCCAAAAAAATTGCATGGACTTTCTGTTAAGATTCTTAACTAACTCACTATGCAATTTTTTTGGAACTTTGATTAACCGATTAGCGTGTACACCCTCCTCAACACGGGGGTATTTTGGGTATGAGGTGTTTAAACGGGAACGGAGAGAGTATATAATGAGTGAAAATTGAGAAATAATGAGTGAAATTGCTTGAAAAAATAATGACTGTAAAGTGGTATATAATGAGTGAAAATTGAGAAATAATGAATGAAAATTGAAAAATAAAAATTGAGAAATAATGAGTGAAATTTGAAAAATAATAAGTGAAAATTGAAAATAATGAGTCAAAATTGAAAAATAATGAGTCAAAATTGAAAAATAATGCTTGAAAATAAATAATTACTGTAAAATGGTATATAATGAGTGAGGATTTTCAATCATTATTTGTCAATTTTCACTCACTACTTACTAAATTGCACTCCTTATTTCTCAATTTTCAATCATTATATACTCTCACTCATTATTTTACAATTTTCACTCATTATTTCTCAATTTCACTCATTATATATTTGAGTGATTCTACAATGGCTAGCAAGGTACGGTAGCCATGATAAGTTTGACTTTATAATACTTTTAGGTTAATTAGAAAAATAAAATTTTAAATTTAGATATTATGAACCCACTGACAATCACCACCACCGCCGCCTTAGCGACCACCTCTGGTCCACGCCCAACACCACCAACGCACATCTAAACACCATCTTTGGCCGGCGAACAGCGACAATCTTGCCTACGCCATCGCCGGACACCGTCATTTTGCCCTCTCTCGTTTTGAATACCGGCAACACGGCCCCCCACCCCATGAAAACCCGATTCTGCCACTCTCACGACCCCTACTCTCATATGTCGTGCCGACGTCGACGCACCCCATCAGCCATCACCCCATGAACAGAAGAGAAGACATCGACGCAAGGGGTGAGGGAAGTGATAACTGGCGATAGAGCCGTTTTGGTGGTGGTTGGATGGAGCCGACGGAAGTTGCTGGATTTGGGGAAGAGGATGATAGAGAAAATGAGGTTTTCTAATTTTAATAATTGATTTTATTAGTTTTAATAATTATTATATGGTCAAACAAATCAAAGGCTCAGATTAATTAAAAAAATCAAAGGGCTATTATTCTTTTGATCACAATGGCTACCAAGGGTTGGTAGCTATTGTAGAATTGGTATATATACTTTCACTCATATTTTACAATTTTCACTCATTATTTCTCAATTTGACTCATTATATACTTTCACTCATTATTTTACAATTTGTACTCATTTTTTCTCAATTTTCACTCATTATCTTCCGATTTTCACTCATTATATATAACAATATAGTCATTATTTCTAAATTTTCAATCATTATATACAACTTTATTGTCATTATTTATTTTTCAATCATTATTTCCCAAATTTCACTCATTATCTCCCGAATTCAACTCATTAGTTTTCAATTTTCACTCATTATTCCTCAATTTACTCATTATATACCATTTTATACTCATTATATACTTTCACTCATTATTCCATAATTTTCACTCATTATATATGATTTTATAATCATTATTTATTGTCATTATTCTTGAAGGAATAAATAATGAATGAAAATTGAAAATTAATGAGTGAAAACTATATTTGTTTCTTTGATCATTATTTTTCTCTATTTGACATTATTGAAACAAATAATGATCAAATTGAATAAAATAATGACTAATTAGAAATTTACAAAAAACAAAAAAAACCCAACATTTCTTTTTCTCTCTCCTCTCTCATTTCCCTATTCCCGTACACACTACCACGCACCACGGCAACCCTTAGCACCAACCACCACCTGAGACCCCAAAACCTCCACCACGAGACAAGACATGGGTCGCCGGCCTTCCAATCCCGCCCCATAGCCATGACGCTCTCTCCCTCTCTCTCTCTCTCAATGTTCACCTTCACTCTTCCCGCCCCGCACCTGAGCTCCTTGCTCCGCCCCAACCAACGCCAATTCCTCACGCTTCCACACTCAATCCCCCCGTCGTCCTCCCCCTCTTTAGATTTTCTATAATTAAATAAGTTCAATGCCTCAAGAGACAGAAGGTGGAAATGAGGGGGAAAGTAAATGTGGAGTTATTGATGGCGGTTATAACGAATGAGGTCATCTAGTGGTGCCGGTGGTGTCAAAATTTAGATGGTGGCGAGAAACGGCCGGAGTTGTGGTGGACTGGCGGGGCTGGTGGTCGGGGAGGGGGGAGAGGGAAAGGAGAGGAAAGAGAATTTGAGTTGGGGTTTCTTTTGTTTGTATACTATTTGCTATTTGGACTTTGTTTGTTTCTTTTATTGGATTTGGGCCCGACAGAAGCCCAACTTTGAGCTTTGGGCCATTATTTTAGCCGGGGGGTACGTAGAGCATTGTACCCCCGAGGTACCATATACCAATGGTATTAGGATTGTTCTAATTCACCATTGATCACAAGTATGTTGATTTTCTCTTTTATGGTACCAAACTTAATCAATATTTATAGCAATATTTCAGTTCTTAGTTGTATTTTGCAGTTTTAGTAACAAATATTCAAGATCAAGCAAGAAAAGAGTTCATCAATATCAAATTTTGTACTTCTCAAAGGTCAGTTTGTTAATGTCAATTGAAATTCTATTTTAGTCTGTTTTTAGTTCTTGATTTTAAACATTCAAGAATCAAATCTGAGCATTATTAAGCAATAGACTTAATCTTTTAATGTCTAATTCTCCTTTTTCATGATCTAGTGTTTAATTTCAATTATACACTTCAAAAAATTCTCATGGAATACACACTTATCTTCACATTAATTAATTATTAATGCTCGTTAGTTTGATACCAATACTCGTTAGTTTAACATCTATACTAGTTAGCTTGACATGCATGCTCATTGAATTTAAAGGTATTCGTTAGTTTGAGTCCTCATTTGTTTAATATGAATGCTCGATAGTTTTAGTATTATGCTCATAACATTTTTAATAATGCTCATTAGGTTTAAATGCATTTTTATTACCCTAACTTCTGATAATTTCTAATGCTTGTTATATTTTTATGAATACTCATACGTTTTTAGTAACACTTGACACGCCTAAAACTAGTTTAAGCGAATCTAATCATCCTAGTATAGCTAGGGTCGAATCCACGAGGACGGAGGGTGATTGTCTATCAATAATGTCCTAATTTTAGTCTAATCAAATCAAGAATTAATGATTTAGTTTAAACTATTAACTATCTTCAACTAACTAACGATTCAAACAAACAAACTAGTAGCTAATTTAATGAAAACGCAAGTTTGGATAATAATGACGGGCGCTAGGGGTTAGAGAGGTTCACGGGTCTAAAGTTGGGGTCTTTAGCTTAGGGGGTTGAATTGAGCCTAATCATGCACACTAACAAGTTATCAAGGCCAAAAAGAAGGGTTAATTCTCTCTCAAGCAATTAACTAAGGCCTAATTACTAATTAATTCATTCTCATGCAATTAATCAATAATTCCAAGTCTAATTAGCCAATTTCAATCTCAAGTCTCCCATGTTGATTAAAACGCAATAATAAGTAAAATAGATCGTCATCTATGTTTACCAATCGTTAAAACATTAGAAAAGGTGATAAAGTAGCATGTTTTGCAAGTAATAACCATTAGACAACCCCCCTAAACATAAAGTTCACAACTTTAACCCATTAACCTCACCCCTAGCTATAGAAACTACTCACACATGGCTAAACTAACACTAATCACAATTAATAGAACACTAAACATGATACTAAACATGAGGGTTGAGTAAAGATTCAAACTTGGAAGACAAATCTAATTAATTGACTAATAAACATGAATTAACAACAATTAAAACAAGATAAATGACAATAAGTAAAAGGGAGAAATAATTGTTACCCAAATAAAGTGATAAAGAGAGGAGGTGAATGAAATAAGACTTGAATTATATTAATAATGAAACTTGAGAATTGTTTTGGAAATGTTGAACAAATTGAAATGAAAGATGAAAAGATGTAAGAAGTACAATGGTGGAGAAAACAAAGCTCAAAACTAGAGGACAGAGAGGGTTCTAGATCCCCTTTTGAAATTAACCTAAAAATATCTATTATAAAAATGAAAAGTCCCCCCACTATTAGGGGTAGGCGAGTATATATAGTTGTGCAAAAGACAAAACGGAAAAACGTGTCAAATGGCGAAATCTGGGCTCCATTCGGCCAGTCGCTCGCCGAGTGGATATACCCACTCGTCGAGTGGAGCCATCCGCTCGGCTGAGTGGATGTGCACTCGGCGGGATGCTCTCGGATGGTTATATGAGCGGCCATCCGCTCGGCGAGCGTACGGCCGAGCGGCCAAAAACTGACGCGCGCACTTGACTTTGGAAGGCCATATCTCACTCATTTCTTGATCAAATTAGGCTTATAATATATCATTGGAAAGCTAACGAGATAAAATTGCATCTCCAACTCGATTTATCTCAATACATGCTCTAAAACTTGAGATATGACCGTTTGAAATTACCCCCTTGCGCGAAGAGTCTTCAACTCATGTGTTTGCCCTCTCTTGCTTCCAAACTTATATCATCATCCCTTACTCTCGATTCCCGTGCCTAGGATCCCACTCTAAGATCTATCTCCGCTCTTTTACTCTCCAATGACTCGGGTTCTGCTCCAACATGCTCCGTAGGTGCCCCTACAATAGCCAAAACCACACCACAGAACCCGATACTCGTACAAAATAGAAAATGCACTAGAATTTGCAAAATGACATTGAATTGAGCCAAGATAAACATATATATGAAAAGAGCGGGAAAAAAACTACAAAATCATCAAAATTAGGAGACGGCAGGGCAAGATTCGCATGAAAATGAGGACATATGAGTCATATATCAACACTCATTAACTTATTTTTGATATAATACTCGTAATTTGATGTCAATGCTTGCTCGTTAGTTTGATACCAATACTCGTTAGTTTGATACTAATACTCGTCAGTTTAACATCTATACTTGTAATTTTGATGTCAATGCTTGCTCTTGAGTTTGATACCAATACTCGTTAGGTCTAATGATTTCCCTAACGTCTAATAATTTATAATGCTCGTTACATTTTGATGAATACTCATACGTTTTTAGTAAATACTCATTAACTCATTTTTGATATAATACTCATAATTTTGATGTCAATGCTTGCTCGTTACTTTGAAACTAATACTCGTTAGTTTAACACTTTAACCTGGATGCTTGTCGGATTTAAATGTATTCGTTAGTTTGATCATTGATGTGAAGCTCGTTTATTTGTTTAATATGAATGCTCGATAGTTTTAGTATTATGCTCATTACATTTTTAATAATGGTAATTAGGTTTTAGTGCATTGTTATTACCCTAACGTCTAATAATTTTTAATGCTCGTTAAATTTTGGGTACATGCTCATTGAATTTGAGTGTATGCTCAATGAATTTCACTTGTGGCTAAAGCCTAAATGCTCAATGATTTTAACGTTGTGTTGACTCATATCTGTTTTTTTTTTTTTTGAGATCATTATGTTTACTAATTTTGATTAGATTACTATTAGTTTGGACCAAAGAATGCTAGATGTGATTGTCACACATCAAACCATTAATTTCTTTTCTAGATGCTCAATAACCATTGATTATATGCTCGTCAAAAGCTTTCTAATCTCGATGGAGAAATTAGTTAGATTTTGCTAAATGCTTATTTATTTTGGTTAGATACTACTCTATTTTTTTTTTTATCAATGCTCAACAATTTCATTTCACATAATTATTAATTTTTACTACGTACTTGTTACTTATTTGACAAATGCTCACTAATTTTGGATACATGCTCATTGATGTTTAGGGTATATATGCTCATGGCAAATTAATTTCACGTTTGTTTTTAAATCATTTTGAAAATAAGGCTTGGATGTTGTTGTTGTTCCTTTTATATCAACTTGTACAAAGTCTATTTAGTAATTGTAAATCGAGTGTCTTGATTTTATACTCGATCAACATATACTCATTACATTTGTCTTAATGCTCATTAGTTTTGAGTACATGCTCATTGATTTAATGCTCATAAGTTTTGTTACATGTCATTACTTTTGTATTGATGCAAAGTACTTAATGGATCAATCGAAAAAAAAAACGGTGACACAACTTAGAAGTAAAAGAACATAATTGATGAGCATATAAATTAAGATATATTGTTTTTTTTTTTGCCGAATTAAAATATATAGTTATACGATTATATGAGTATACCTATTGATAATGGAATTACGACAAACAAGAATTCTAAAAATTGATCTAAAAAAAGAAAAGAAAAGAAAAAAAATCGTATCTAAACCATTTTTGCGTAAGAGTAGGACTAATTAACTAGTCAAAGTATTTTTTTTTATTAAAAAACAATTATAATTAACTGCCAATATCCCAAAAAAAAAATGTGATGACATCAGCATGATGTCATCATAGGGGTACCAGGTAGTATTTTCCAATGAATTCGTCGTTACTCCGTTACTTTATTACTAGTTTATTGACCCGTGCAAAATTGCACGGGCTGTTGTATTTTATTGGTATAAAAATATGTAATTATTTTTTTGGTACATAGGAACAACTAATGCTACGTGGGTGGGGATAATAATAATAATAATAATAATAATAATAATAATAATAATAATAATAACAATAATATAATAATGATCCGATCGATTGTTGCGATTAATATAAATAAGACACGAAAACGACATTAAACTCAAAAATTTCGATCACTTTTCTGCCAACCTGGTATAGGCGCTCAAGAAGCAGAAACCCGATTTTACTTATATTGGCCTAGTAGCATTTTATGTTTTTCATTTTTTCTCAGAATATTAATTATTGTACGTTTAACCATGTTCGTCGTAGTGGTAATAGGGTAACTCACGCAGTAGCTCACCTAGGTCCCATAAATTATTCATTCATGTCTAGGTCAATAGTGACCCCCCTTATGTCTTGATTTAGCAGCCTCGTATTTCGTGGTCTCGATTACTAAATAGTATTGCGAGAGTTCCACTTCAAAAGATATAATGACATAACCCGGCTGAAACCGTATTTTGACATGCTATATGAACTAACCCGTGTGCTTAACCCGTTATTTAACCAATTATTTAACCAATTTTTTATTTTACCCGACCTACCCATTTGAGAGGTTATAGTAAGAATGATGATTTATTAATGTTGATTGAAAATACCAATAGTCAAACCCAATATCATTTGGCTAAATTCTTTTAATATTACAAAAAAATGAGAATTAATGACACGGTTTAATACCCGTGCAAAATTGCACAGGCTATTATATGAAATTGTTATAAATTCTATCATAACTATAATTTGATGATGATATTAGTAGTTTAGTTAGATTAATATATACGCGTTAATATAAATAAACGTCTTTTTACTGACCTGTATTCAATATTGAACTCAACCCGTTTTAACGCACATATTATTGGATTAAACCTGGCCCGACTATAATAATATATGTGTTTTTGTATAACACTGCCTAATAAAATGCATAATTTGTGAAATGCTTTCAAATTAATTCTTTTTATTGTCAAAGAATTTCTTTTATAACGTATTTGTTGTAACTCGAATTGCTTTCTTGTGCGTTTTTTTCTACTTGAACTCTATCTCTCTATCAATTTAAACCAATTATGACCCCAATATCTTTTGGTCAACCCTATTTGACCCAATTTTACACACACCTATGGAAAAAGTAAAACAAAATTGAGATTCGTTTTGGCCATGGCATTCTTTGGTCGATCCCGTTAACTCAGATTTAGCCATATCTAAGATACAAGTAAAAAGAAATTAAGATGAAGAATGTATAGTTCATTTGACAACTCAAAAACATATTTTTAATTTAACGTGACGTCTTCTATGTGTCATAAACTTGAGCAATTTTGTATGACACATGACCCATACATAAAATTAAGTGTGATTTTCTTTTTTTATATAAATTTTATGTGATTTTGGGAATTATTTGATTTATTTCGTATATGACAGGTTGAAATATTCTGATTACCGAGTGTACTATAGGAAATTTAGATTTTTTTTTTTCTAACTCAATAACCGTAGTATGACGTTCGACTAATCAAGAGATAAATTATCCTTGTAATTCGACCAGGTCATGAACCCGTTTTTAGGGATGTACATTTAACCAAACTTGTGATGACCATTATATTTTGTTATCAATCCCGTTGTTCACTAAAGAAGATCGAATTTCTGTAAGTTGTATCCAAGTTTTTTGGTATTGTCGTTTCCACTTCTTTGGTAGAAGCTTGAGTCTAGTGCCAATTGGGTATAATCCGAGTGAGTGTCCACTGACAAATCGATGTAACAATTTTCTTTAAGAACTTTGTGTTTTTAATGATCCGTGTGGGTCTTCGATATGCATATTCGATTAATCGATTATATTCGTAAGTAGGAGATATAATGCTCCTGAAGTGATTGCATACAGTCGAATATCGCCAGGGGCGGAGCTATGGGGATATCGATCTGGGTCAGAACCCCCCCTCTAACATATTGGCCCAGTTACTAAATTACTGAAAGAGTCTGGTAAAATTATTTATTGGACCTAATTCTAAGTATTGGGTTAGCCCCCCTTCAATTTATTTATTGATTTTTTCTACCATATTAATTAATTGGGGTTTGGAAAAATGTTATTAATTGAAGTATGTGCGGCCTTTCAAAAAAAAAATTAGGAAATGAGATTTCTTTAATTAATGAGTTGGAAGGGAATTGTTTTCATTTCCGCGAGGGGATGATTAACAATTAATAATACCAAACTAAGTTATGCTTATCCAGAGATGTTATGCTTTATCGGATTTTTCTTGGAGATGATTGTTTAAGTACATATCCGCGAGGATGACGGTGTTTACAGAGTTTGTTACATATTTTTTGGTGACCATAAAAATGGTTTTACGAACATTTTGGGAAAAAAAACCCCGAGCGATTTAGTTTTTGTTATGGCTAATTAAGGCACCTGTGTGTCATTGTTTTGGCTATCGTTTGCTTGCTCTTGACATTATGTAGCTCAATTTGAGTCACTCCCCTGAAATAAGCAGAGGAATGATTAACATCGAAAATACTTGCCATAATCTAAAGGAATGATCATAACTCATAAGGGAGAGGAGAACTCAAAATCTATACCTTGCCATTATCATCTAACTGACGAATAGATCCCCCGATACGCTAACCATGAACATAATCTATGTCTCTATCTGATAATTTGCCTGCATAAGAGGAGTGAACCACTGACGAAAATATAGTGCACTAATCTATTATGTGCTTGTGAATTGTAAATACATCTAAATTTCAGCCCCATATCAAACCCAATAAATTAAAAGTCAAAACCCATGAGAAGAAATTATACTCGTACATAACATCATATTAATCAAATTTCATACTGAGTTGTATAAATGATACTGAGTTGTATAAATGATACAATAAATCACATGATGATACAATAAATTGACACACAAAACCAATTCTTCAAGTAGGACGTTGATGATGATATTCAAGAGGTCGTGAAAGTAATAAATCAATGACCGAGCGATCTAATATTTGAAATTTTTTCAGAATTGATATGCAGAATGAACAAAATCTGATTGAACAAACAATATATCAGTATATGAACTTACCGTGAGAAGTAAAATGTTTTAGGCAGTCTAAATCGCATATCGTAACTGAAAAGCTAAGGGATGATTTAGTGAAACCTTAAATAGCATTGAGTAATTGATAAACAAATTAAAAAAAAAAAAAAGGAACGAAACAATCAAGTTACTACTCACTTCGTGTGTAGGGGAGTAGACATACACCAAAGCTTGAATTGTCGTCGCCAATTAAAACGTACAATCAACTGAATCATGGAGATTCATGAATTCATATTTTCTGTCTAACCTGAAAAATCAAAGAACACATACAGAAATTAGACAAAAAAAAAAAAGAACCACATAAAACAATCACAATTCTAGTGAGGAATGTAACAAAACAAAAACAATTCTAGTGAGAATATTGGGTTAGAGAATCTCCATAGCAAGGCATTTGTGGAGCCGTGCCTTATAATATGCTTCGTATCATTTAGGAAACAAAATGATTTATAAAGAGTTGTTTACTCTTTTTAGCATATTTTTAGATTATAGTTGATACTATTTAAGAATGTAAGTAGAAATTTAAGTATGAATGCAGATTTTAATTTATATATCAATATTTTGAAAATTAAATGATTAATAATATGCTCATTTTAATTATGGCCGAAAGCATGTTTTAGTGATTTCGGTTTATATTATTGTTATAATTGGGATAATATTATACCAGTCAAGATTTTTCGGCTCTGATTGAATTTAATTAAAGGTATTTACGGTAAAATATATGATTCATTCCGTTTTAAAATTCCGACTAAATATCATGACAGATTTTTCGATTCTTTGCTATTTTTATAAAACATTTCACAGCATATATTAGGTATATAATATTTAATTAAAGTAATTAATATTTTCTGGAGTGTTTTTTTACCGAAAATAACACATGATGACATCAGGTATGACGTGTCGCTGATGTGGACGGCCTAATAAGGCTGAAAATGTACCGGTAATTATAAAATATATGATGATATGCTGTTGAGGTGTCCAACAAGGGACTGGACTTTTGCTATCAACAAAAAGACTTTTTTTTGATAAAACAAAAGGACTTTTGGTAGAACCACAACTATTAAAAGTAGTTTTTTGACCCGTGCAAATGCATGAAAAATATAAATGTTTTTCTAAATATAATTATCTATGTCATGTAATATAAAATTGCTACGAAAATATTTAAAACAAACCCATTTTATATAGCGTTTGGAAACTGTAACTTGAAATAATTTTTGGTAACCGTTGTTAGCGTTTGGTAAAGTAGAATGCGGTTCGGGGGTTATATTTGGTGTACACATGGAAATTTTGCTTCAAATTAAGAAATCCAAATTTTCGAATAATTTTTTGGATTGCCAATTGTATGATTTGGGTAAATTTTCCCAACACTTTCTTAAAGAATTTTAACTTAAAAATCATGCTCAAAAATGAGAATATAGGACCCGTCTGAGAATTCCGACCACCTAATGAGTTGCTCCATCCCTCAATAACCACCCGTCGACTCTTGTATGTATTCGGCAACTTTTATCTACTTTCTTAGCAGGCTCCTTCCTGCGCCAAGTTTCCTAGGCGACCTCAACTTCCCATGCATTAAATCGTCCACGTAAACCACCAATCGACAATCATCACCCTACTCGTTTACCTATCTAGCACCCACCACTTCCATCCTCATTCTTAATCATCAACACTCGACATCTAACAAAGTTTTAGAAGACATTTTCTCACCCTAGTCAAATTTTTTAATCAACCCATTTCTCGTCGATTTACATGACCTCCCTAACCGACACCTTTACACCCATCAAATTATCCAACAGGTAGTCGCACCCGCCTCCTACTCAGTTTATTCCCCACCTCACGCTCTACTTTACATGAACTCCCTTACCAGATCAATTCCTACTGTAACCCCTTCACACCCGCTGATTCCTAGAATCGAGTCATTTATATTAACATTCCTATCAACTCATGACAACACATCGACTCCTTTGCGCGACCCTCCCACTTCTAACTTTGAAACTCGACCCCCTAAATGAATATTTTCCTTTATATGTATATGTTAACCAAATTGTTTATATTTTTATCATTATTTTTGTTCTCTTTAAACTAATTTCTATGTAATTGATACCCGTGCACATGTATGGGGATTAATAACATTTTTTTCGACAAATTCCCGTGGTGCCCCCGAGTGTCAGAATGCTCGTGGTGCCCCTATGATGAAACTTCTCCAATGCGGTGCCCCCGAACTTTACCCCAACCAGCACATAGTGCCCTTCCCACCCTTAGCCGTTAACTCCGTTAGTCCTTTGACCGTTAAGTGATGACATGGCAGTGATTAGCGCTTGGCAGGAAAGTTAATTAAGGATGAACTATTATTTAATTAAAAAAACTAAAAACAAATTCTCAGAAACTCGAAAAATTTTCACAAAAAAAAATTCAAATTTACAAAAATTAGTATACGTGGTGCCCCTAAACTTTACCCCCCACTGCACATAGTGCCCCCTAACTTTACCCCCCAGTGCACGTGGTGCCCTTCTTATAACATGAACTAGAATTTAGGAAACTATTTTAATTTCAATGTGTGTTTGGGGAAGGTTATAAGTGTTTTGAGAAGGTAGTTATTGTTTTACAAGCTCATTGGGGGTATAATGTTGTTTAAATACACACAATAGTGCAATTTACAACGGCTATTTTTCAAACTACCCGTGACACAAGAATCAGAGGGGCACCATGTAAAGTTCAGGAGCACTATGGGCACTAATTTTTGTAAATTCGAATTTTTTTGTGAAAATCTTTCGAGTTTTTGAGAATTTTTTTTAATTATTTTTTTTAGTTTTTTTAATTAAATAATAGTTAATCCTTAATTAACTTTTCCGCCAACCGCTAATCACTGCCATGTCATCTCTTAACGGTCAAAGGACTAACAGAGTTAACGGCCAAGGGTGGGAAAGGCACCATGTGCCGGTTGGGGTAAAGTTCGGGAGCGCCGCGGTGTAAAACTTTCAAACATAGGGGCACCATGAGCATTCTGACATAGCTCGGGGGCACCACGGGAAGTTGCCCTTTTTTTAGATAGTTTTCACCCCTCTTGCCCACGTCAAAATTTCTACCCAACTTCTAACCCTGTCGATTTCACTACGCGATCTCCATAATTAAACTCATACCCTCGTCAAAATATCTTGTTGACCCTCAACCCCTATCAACTACCCGTGTTCCTAACATCTATACGATCTTACCTGACACTCCTACCCCGTCAAATTATCTAGGTCGTACCCTAACCCTGTCAAAATTTAGTCGACGCGTAGCTTTATTAAAACATGTCATACTTTGACGTAAGATTGATAAATATCATAAATAGATTAAGTAAATCATAAAAAACTTAGATGAGCCTAATTAACACCAACGTATTAGTTTTACCACATCATATTTTAATATAATTATGGGTCCTCACTTTTATATTAGAAATGATAATATATAAAAAGTACCTTACCACCATTAGCATATAAGAATAGGTTGGTAAGGTATAAAACTATAAATTCCTTTCGTTGTGACATTGCCCTTATTGAAAATGATTTTTTTTTCTTTTTTGTAAATGTTTTATAAACGTTGTTGACTTCACTAACCCAAAACATCTCCCCACCCGTTATCGCCTACCCAAGAGTTCGTGACCATTAACCAAGTAGGCCTAGAATATATACCGAGAAAAATGAATCATGTAATACAAATTTTCAATCATGTCATCATCAGTCACTAAGTCATCATCATTGATTTTTTTTCATCTAACATTGTGAAACACTACGGTCGATTCCATTAGAATTTACTCATATTCTGAAAATAATTTTTTTTAACTATAGTCTATCATAGAAATCATTCATGATTTGAGATGTTGGGGTTCGAAAATTTGAATGTTTAGTGTTAATGTCTTGGGAACATTAATTGGTCGATGTTAATTTGATAATAAATTACGACATTTTTCCTTTTCTAAAGTTAAATATGAATTTCTTGCATTAATCAGTATAATAGTCCATTTTATGTTGATCGATGTAGTATGGCGTAACTATTTTGTTTCCATATTTCGGAGTGAGTAGAAATCTTTTTTTTTTTTCATATTATTTTTAAGATTTTGTAACTCTGTTCACACTAAACAACATTAGATTTGTACTGGATTTTTCCTTTTTATAGAATGAATTGTAATAATGTGCATGTAGTGGTAGACAACAGATTGGTAATGTGATGGATAAGTAATTGAGAGGTCAATGGTTCAAATCTTGGCTCAGACATTTTTTTGCCAACTTTCGCCAATGAGCATAATGACGTGTTAAATGATTGCTGACATGTGAGTTGTACGTTGAATCTCGCCAAGTGAGCTTTTCTCAAATCTACTCGTTTCTCTCTCTCTCTCTCTCCCCCTCCCTCCCTCTACCCAAATCATGTGAATTGAAGCAAACTCCATCGTCGCCGTCAACATCTTCCGAGGCATAGCATGCGTCGCAGTTCGCCGTCGTCGTCAACATCCTCTGAAGCATAGTTCACCGTCGCCGTAAATATCTTCTGAAGCTTAACATGCGTCGCCGTCCAGATCTTCTGAAGCCAGTGTGAACACTTGAGCAGCCGACAGGCACCACTAAAGTCATCGTGATATGGAGAGCATATTGCAACCCAGAAATACGATTTGCCTCTTCGTCGACCAAGATCACCACCCCTTGCCACCACCGTCTACGACGACATGATCGAGTGACAATGGTAGAGCATGTGAGGAGGCTAATGCCGCCATGTTCAAGGTAATCATAGTGATTTTTTTTATGTCATATGATTGTTGTGGATGGTGATTGATAGATAGTTTTGGATGTATGTGTCAATTTCATAGTGAATGATTTTCGATTTTAAGGTTTGGAATGTAGCTGTAGGTGTGGTTTTACTCACCCAAAAGAGAAAAATATTTGCCCACTAAAAACAGAGATGTTGAGTCAGGAACTTTGGGATATAGTTGATGTTAAGTCGTTGCTCAAACTGATGAATCACGTAAATCCCTCAATTATTTTTATTGTTTTCAGTTAATTCATTTTAATTATATTTCTGACTTGGGTTTATTTAAAGATCAACACTTTTTATATCAAATCCTATTTGAGGTTATCAATAATTTGTAACATGTACCGGTAATTATGACATGGGATTGGTGTAAAAACTAACTTTTGCACTTTGTTTGTATGAATTTTAACTTGGGATTTATTTAGTGGTGGGATTTTGTAATAAATGATGCTGAATTTGTTGGTTTGTATGTTAAAGATTGACAAGCCTAAAACTAGTCCAATCAAGTCGAATCTATCTTAGTATAGCTAGGGACGAATCCACAGGAACGGGGGGTGGTTGTCTATCAATTTTTGGTCTAATTTTAGTCTAATCAAATTAGGGTGAGGGAATTTATCTGATAACTATCGCTAATCAACTATTAGACAACTAAAAATGAGGACTTCAATGTAATAACCGTTTAATTGAGGAGTTAGGGGTTCGGGTTAGGTTTATGCAACAAAGAAGATTACTTTAATCAGGGGAATTGATGACAACAACATTTAGTGAATTGATTCATGCAAAAGAAGGGACAACAAGCGATTAAAACCCCTCTCAAGTAATTAATCTAAGTCCCGTTTAGTTGATTAAATCATTCTCACGCAATAAACCAATTAATCCTACTCACTAATGCTTCATTGGGTCTCAAATCTCTTATGTTGCCTAACTAGTAAAGGATACAAATTACCCAAGTGTAAATCTTAGGCAATCATGCAATTAAAACCATAAGGGTAGCAATTAGGCATAAATCATATGAAATACGCAACAATAAATCAATTCCGCACATAAAGATACCAACTTTGCCACATTTCCCATACCCCAAGAAATCCTTTATCGTATGCCTTTGTATTAGCCCATGTTAAATGCTTCATTATAATTTGAAAATAAAATTTCGGGATTGAAAAGATAACCGTAATCCAAATTCTTCTAAATCAATTTATAATATAAGAAATTACCAAAATTCATAAATACATATACCAAAATTTCACTTATACAACAACAATTATTTCTCTAAATTGTAACTAAACATGTGAGACACAAGTTCGTCGTCTGACACTGGACAGTCCGTTCAATGTTCGCACACAAACAACTGATGTCTTATTTGGAGGTTTAGTGCCAGAATCTGGACATAAAAGGTAATTGTTTGCGTCCTCAACCCGTAAGTGTTATGAAAAGCTAGGTAGCACCGATATGGACTCGGACACCGACACGATACGTGACACGACACTTTGAAAAATAGCAGACACGGACACGGCAAAAACCAAAATAAATATGTATTTTGAATGTATATTTTTTCAATTACACGTACTGTTCGCGGGTAGGTAGAGGTAGGGCTAGTGTGGTCGGGTGCAGGTTGGGCTGTAGCGATGGGGCCGCTACTGGACATCGGTCAGGGGAGGTCTCCTGAGGCGGCGTCGATCGAAGGTGGAAGAGTCTGCCGGACCAAGAAGATGGAAAACAAAAAGAGACAAAGAAGTAAGACCCGTAGTTGAGCTATCTGCTAGTGTAATTAGAATAGAAGAGAGAAAAAATAATTTTTTTTTAAAAAAACTTGTCAAAACGACGTAGTTTTGTGTCGTGTCGGGTGTCTGGTTGGTGTCTGGTCGGTGTCCGGTTCGTGTCCAATTAAAAAAAACCGTGTCTGTGGCCTAAACTAAATAAAAAAACCGGACACGGTTTTTGGGCGTGTCGGACACGTGTCGTACCGTGTCGGACACGTGTCGTACCGTGTCGGACACGTGTCGTACCGTGTCGGACACGTGTCGTACCGTGTCGGACACGTGTAGGACACGTGTCGTACCGTGTCCGACGCGTCCTATATGAAAAGGTCCAACATGTGGGATTGCCAAAAAAAAAAACAGAAGATCTTTGCTACAATGTGGTCTTCATCACATGAGGTCCCCAATGGACTTCCTTACAAAAGGATCTCTGTAACTCCACAAACTTATTAACTAGAGGTCCTTCTACCCTAATGGACCTTTGTTTCCAGGACCACCTTCTTCTTAGTCGACGAAAAAAAAAAACACGAACGAAGAAGAGAGAGAGAAAGACTAAACATGAGTTTACCTCATTCACGGCTAATGGTGGTGAGTCTCCCATGTTTCTTTCTTGTAATCAGCAAGTTAAGATGATGATGATAATGTTGGTGATGGGGGCGACTGATATACAACTAATTTGGTCCCTTTTCCGTGTGATTTATGCATCCCGTTTCCTCATTTTGATGTTTGTATAGCTAATTTTCCGCCATTTTCATGTATATGCTTTTCTTGGCTCAATTCGATGCTATTTTGCATAATTTAGTACATTTCCTATTTGTACGAGAATCAGGTTCTGCGGTTTGCTTTTGGCATTTGTAGGAACACTTGCGGAGCACCGTTGGAGCGGAACCCGAGGCATGAACGAGCCAAGGAGCGGAAATAGAGCTTGGAGCGGGACAAACGAGAAGAAGAAACGAGCTACACTCAGCCATCGCTCGCCGAGCGTATGAGCAACAAGGAGGATGTCGCCGAGCCAACAATCGCTCAGCCGAGCGTATGGCTCCGCTCGCCGAGCGCCTGGCCGTGCGGATCCCCTGTTTCGCCTTTTTACCCGTTTTTTCGTCTTGTACTTTCTCCACTATAAACACCCACCTACCCTAATTATAGCCACTTTTTCATTTTCTTAGATATTTTTGAGGTTATTTCAAAGGAGAACAAAACTGTCTCTCTCTCTCTCTCTCTCTCCTAGTCCTAGCTTTGGTTTCTCCACCTTTGTAATTCAATTATTATTCATTTCATCTCATCATCTCTTTATTACCACACTTGGTTAACAATTCCTCTCTCTTTTATTTATTGCTATTTATTTTGTTTTAATTATTGTTGGTTATTATAAATTCATTTTTATTTGTTAATTAACTAGTTTACTAATCCAAGTTTGAAATTTTATATAATTTTTCATGTTTAGTATCATGTTTAGGGTCTTATTAATTGTAACTAGTGTTAGTTTAATGATTCATGAGTAGTCCTATTGTTAGGGGGTGTGGAAAATGTGCCAAGGGTGGTATATTTATGCGGGGAATTGATTTATTGTTATATATTTCATATGATTTTGTGCCTAATTGCTACCCTTATGGTTTTAATTGCATGATTGCTTAAGATGTACACTTGGTAGTTTGTATCTTTCACTAATTAGGCCAACATAAGAGATTTGAGCCCCAATTAAGTAAAAGCGAGTAGGATTAGTTGGTTAATCGCATGAGAATAATTTTATCGATTAATCGGGACTTAGATTAAGTACTTGAGAGGTCTTTTAATCGCTTGTTGTCCCTCGTTTTGCATGAATCAATTCACTAAGTGTTGTTGTCAATTCCCCTAATTAAATTAACCGTCTTTGTTGCATAAACCTCACTTAACTTCCCTAACTCCTTAATTACACGATTATCACCTGAAAGTCTTCATCTTTATTTGTCTAATAGTTGATTAGCGATAGTTATTAGATAAATTCCCTCATCTTAATTAGATTAGACTAAAATTAGTGCTAAAATCGATCGATACACAATCACCCCGTCCTTGTGGATTCGAACCTAGCTATACTGGAATAGATTAGGTCGGCTTGAACATGTTTAAGGCCTATTAGCGACGGAAAGAGTAGTGGTGGAATGTGGCGGTGGGAGTTAAGAAATGTATGGTGTTGGAGTTGGGTAAAATTAAGAGAGCGTTGAAGTGGAGAAAAACTAGTAAGGGCAATACTGGAAATATAAGGGTAATTTGTGGGCGACATCTTATTTTTGTGGGCGACATTTAGACTCACCCCTATTTTTTGCTTCCTTTTAAACGAAAATTGTTGATGGTATCTCTATGACTAATAACTTTCTGTGATCTATCATTGCGTCACCTTCACCAAAATTTTGATTTTTAACCTAAGTTAGTACTCCATGTACCGGCTGAACTCACAAGTACATTTATTCTTTCTAAATTATTGTTATTTTCTTCATGTACCTTTCTGAATATTGCATGAGCAGATCGACTAAAAATGAACCAAGTTTAGCAAAATAGAGTATATATTTACTTGAAAATTAACGAATAAATGAGAAATTATTCTCGAATTAGCACTAATATGTAAGAGAAATAAAAAGTCATTTGGTTATTTCATGAGTGATCTGATTGACGTCTTGAGTACGATTTTATATAATGTGTTCCCCCCAAAGAGAAAATCTATTTTTTTTTCCACTCAATATCTAAAAGAAATGAGGCGGAGAGATTCTTCAATGTCGTGATAAATGCGACCGTGGTGGTATGGTCGACTATATATATTATAATTAGTGATAACCACTGTATTCAATATCAATATCAATATCTTAATGTGATTAATCATAGAAAACATGCCCCCTTTAAACCAATTGAATTCTCTCCTATATAAGCTCCCAATCTACCGTATACAATCCGAAAGTCCAAAACACATTTTACTTTTTTTTTCAAATAATGAAACATATATTATCTTTGAGAGTGGAAAGAAGAGGACATTGACATGTTAATAATGAAAAATGTTATAAGCATAAAAAATTATAATATAAGAAATCATTATGTGTATAACAATCTCAATTTGTTAAAAAACTTATAAACTTGATATGGGATCGCCTCCATTTGAAATTGTGTTTGTATGTAGGCCACCCTCATGTTAAAAAAAAAAAAAGTCATCCTCCCACTCTTTTTAAGATTATATTGTCTGAAATTTTAGTTTTTTCATTTGTTATTTTTCAAATCTCATTCCCCAAAATTCAGGGCCTAGATCCGCGCAATGCACTGAGTAAATTTTTTTTTTGTTTTTATCAAAACAAATTACATTGAGTTTAATTTATCAAATTCCTTTAAAATATTACTCTTTTTCTTTCTCATATGTTCCTCACTTACTATTTCTTATCCCCTTGGTGCCGTCAACCTTTCCAACCTAAACTCACGTCATAAAACGACAGCTAACCATAACATTTTAACCGACATACTCTTAAGCCGCCATCACAATCGTGGATGCATTCCCCTTATCACTCCCCCCACCCCAAACTGTCACCTTGAACACCGCTTGTCCAAATAAACTACACAACATATTCTTGATTCGGCATATAGATCTAAAAGTATCATGGATAACTTTGCTCAAAATGGCGTTATGGTAGTCCTAAAAGTCAATCAGAGGTTAAGTCAATAGCAAGAAGTGACCAATATCGGTAACATAGAAGGGGACTGAAGATAAGAGAAACTATAAGTTATTCAATCATAATGCACAAACAAACTATTTCGCCTTATTGGTAGTACAATGATTTCATTCTTAAAATGAGGTTAACTTTTCTGAAATCTTAACACTTTTGTTACCATTCCACTTCTTTAACCCCTTAAATTCTATTTTTTGTTTTCGAGTTTGAACCAAATGCCACGTACAAAAAATGAATATAGACAAATTATTTTTAAAATACTTTAAGAATACATTGAGGTAATTATCGTTTGATTTTGTTATGGCATTGGCGGTTTTGTCCCGAACCTGAAATGGGGTGACGTGCACCCCATAAGATTGAACATTTTTCAACCAACCCATTTTGCTTAATATTTTTTTTTGAGCCCTATTTTGACAAAAAAAATTCAAGATAAATTCATAAATAATTTAATATTATTTGATTTTATATAGAGACTCATCTTGAAACCTCACAAATGAAGTACAAGGTTTCAAAAATAAAAACAACAAATTTTTTGAAATACTTGTACTACAAATTTCGTTTAATTTCCTATCGTACCAATAATAACCGACATATTATATTTTTCCTCAATTTACTCGTATGTTATTACATAGTTCCGAAATTCACACTTACTTTTGAATTTAACATCCCATTATTATAATGACGTACCAACTATTTGCCAATCCAGCAAGTAAGGGTGTACTCCTAATCTCCTATAAACTACCTATTATCTCAAAACTCATCCTTTAAATTACCTATTTTTACATTGAGTAAGGGTGTACTACCTACCTCTATGGCGTTTAGTTATTGAGGTGATTTGAGTATTGACTTTCGATTTAATAAAAAACTATTAGGATTTATGTAGGCAAAGTCGATTACAAAGTTATACTCGTTAGATTCTTATCGAAATAAGCTTTCATAATATTATATCTTTATACGTTTTGGCCTTATTGTTTAACTACAATTTCGTTTAACTTCTTACCTTGATTAGTGAGGATGTCATACATTTTGAGAAAGTTATACTTCATCGATCGGACTACCATGTTATTAGAAGTTATTTTTAGACCCAATTCACCAGTGAGATGACCTTATACCAGAAATCCGGACCATCAACATTTCCCCAAACGCCCGATAACAGAATAGGGCCGGGGTACTGGGCTAGTGTTGGGGAACATCATCATAAATTCATAACAAGATCAGAGGCTTCTTTTCTTTCTGTGTTGTCCACTAAACTTGATAAAGTGATGGCTGAACCAAAATACTGTGCAAATGGTGGTTTAAAAGTCACTTTGAAAGCTTAAACTTCAAGCCAACATTATCACATTGTTATTATCCGAAACAACGCAACTCCATTTATTGGCCCAACTAACGGTACCTTACTATCAAGGTCTTAACTTTTAAGTGCCATTAAATGTGATCAGTAATTAATCATACGAGTAACATGGATTGACGACGAATTGACGATCATATAACAACAAATTAGTCATCCGTAGTGTTTTGCATGTGATTGAATTTCTTTCTCGTACTAAATTCAAAGACTAATTGTCTTATCCATATGCGACATCTCTATGTTTTAATAAGGGTAATGTTAATTATGAATGTCCGACTCACAGCCTACTTATACCCCGCCTTATAATGGGAATCTTTAACACGTTGGGGGAAAGATATTGTTGTTAAATCAAAAACCTAAACTTTAAGCGCTTGCACATGATACCCCTACACTCCTACAGCTTAACTTAATGCACATGGTACCCGCATAGTTTGGAATACTGCACATCATACCCTTTTTCTTGACTTCCCGTTAATTTTGACAAATCTTGCCATTAGCTTAAATATTGATTACAATCAATTAAAATAAATTAGTAAACAAACCCCCAACCCTATACACGCACAACCCTCCCATCGGCTGACCGCCAGCTCGCACCACCACCGAATATTAATATCCACCATTGGTCTTCCCGTCCTCCGCGGAGAATCCACCAATGGTGTGCTTTCCCACCGTTCCTCAGCCCCGTTCGACCAGTCGACCACTTCTCCCTCTCAGAAACCCTCTCCTCCAACGCGTTTCCCGCCCTCCCCACTGCTGCAGCCGGCCCTCTCACCCCATGCAGATTACAAAAATATAGGGGTACCATATGCTCAAAGTTAGTATATAGGGGCATCGTGTGCAATATCTAAAGTATAAGAGTATCACGTGAATTTTCCGTTTTTTTTATGGTGAGAATATGTAAAATTTGTTTGAATATACTGTAATACTTTTCTTTTTCTATTTTCTTGGACTCATTTCATCTTATCCGAAATTCTGCACGCCCCAAGTCTTATAATTATAACTTCACATTTTCACTACGCATTCATTCCGACATTCCGTTTAGATTTTTCTGTATATGCTTGCTTGCTTTTCTTAAATCGACTTTTAATATGTACAGAGAAAACAGTGATTGAACATCATTTCACTTAAAATCTCAGAGGGATGAATATTGGACTTGGCAACTACCCCATGATCCAATCCACCTTCTCTTCATTGATAACGTGACACATAAGTTAATAGTACTACTAGTTTTAATCATTAATCAAAATCATAGGATGATATGTGTTAGTTACTACGCGTATATGAATATGATGCATCATAATATCATATCATATCATATAATTTGCCTGTGATTTATGTGGCATATTGGTTGAGTTTTGGATTTTGGTGATGATAGAACTATATATATATATGAGCTGTTGCCTTGTCTTTTGATGATTTTGATTGAGTTAAAGTCAATTTATTTGATTATCACTGTCCTTTCCAGCAAAGTCTTTGTCACCCTTTTTGATACGTGCATCAGTGCATGTTTTTTGGTCCAGTAGCCAAAATGTTATACGAGTATTAATTAATAGATTAATCCTTATTTAATTGTAGTGCATGTCTTTTATACGAAGTACGGTATTGTTTTAAATCTTACTCCGTATTCTTTATCTGATCTGCTTGGTCGATGTTCTAGGGATAGAAGTCCGAAATTTGGACTATGTGGAGCAAATTAAAGGGAGGCGGATCCTCGATCAAATCTTATGTCTTAACTCTTATTCCATGCATTAGCATTACACTAATTAATAAGCTTTGCAAATTTACGTTTTAAGCTTAAGATATAGTAGGCGACACCATTCTCCCATTGCCTCTTTGCAGTCAAATCAGAAGTTCGTACTCGAATTTTATAACTATTACATACAACAAATATAATATTAGTTCAATTCAAACTAGATCATACGAGTATGAGTTTAGTTAAGCTGGTTCATTGTGATCATTATAAATTAATTTCCTTGAGCTTATTATCCGATGTCTGAAGATGAGTTTTGGATACCCAAGCCCAATATACACATGGCCCATCCGCGTAGACTAGCCTTAACAAGATCGCTGGGGCTCTTTTAGCTCTCTTAGACGGCATGTAATTATAACCATGCCACTCTGATCTTAGCTCTCCTCGGTTGCAAAAACATGGTCCAGCTGCATATGAGTCTAGTTTAAGTTCTATCTTATAGGATTGTATCTTTCTGATTTGATCTGAATGCTCATGATTTGATCTGATTCGAATGAATCTGAATTGATCTAATCAAATCTGAAATAGTTGAAAAATTGATTGAACTTCAACGAATTGGTACCAACAATGGGCCAAACTCATTGATTGTTATTTGAGCAATTGTGATTTGATCGTTGTAATTTAAAAAACTCTAATCTGATCTGATCTGATCTGATTTGAATGACTCTGAACTGATCTGAATACTATTTTTATTAAGCTCTATCAAACAGAGCCTTAATTCATTGAGTCCCATGTCTTCAACCATGGGCTCTGATACCATGTTAAATCACGGTTGGGCATGCACGGCACCTGTAGAGAGGAAGAAAAGATTGTTTCATAAACTAAATGGAGGTTTCATCCTAAAACCAATTAACAATACAAAGAGTATATAGTAACTCTCTAGCTTATATACTAATCAACTATTTTCTCTTTCTTCTCCGTGGAACACTCACATGTAGAGTGTACTTCAACTAGGGGTGTTCACGGTCGGTTAACCTAACCGTTAACTTGATTCGGTTCGGTTAATTGTGTTTGCGGTTAGTATATTTTTTGAACCCTAACCAAACATTTTTGATCGGTTAACCTATGAGACGGTTAACCGATTAAATCGGTTCGGTTATACGGTTAACCTTGGACCATTAGTTTATACTAGCTTGTTTGGGCGCGCATAAATTTAACCTTCAATACTTCAAATGTTCAACTTGGTAAAAATCTAATATCACAAAAAAACTATATCCAACAATCGTGGGTTTCGGTAATGTGTTTGGTGTGAAGGTTTTCTTTAGGGAAATTTTACCGTAAAGTGAAATTTTTTTTATTGGGTGTTTTTTTAAGTAATTTCTTTTTTCGTATGTAATATTTTATGCGATACTCTGTTACCGGTTCAGTTTCGGTTTCGGTTACCGGTTTTTCCGGTTCGGTTTTTACGGTTCGGTTATTTTTGAACACCCCTAACTTCACTAGCTACTAGCCTACTACTGTAAGGTTTCACAAATCACAACTATAAAACACTATCTTGAAACTTCACGCGTAACCGAAACCCGTCAAAATTGATCCGCACTCGAACATCAGACTCGAATAACATGATTACATCAGCACCGCCTCTAATTTTCACGTGAGACCAACCGAAGCCAAATTGATCAAAATGTCCGTGTGTCTCTCATTCTGAAATCTGGCATCCACCAAAAATAGTACAAAAATCCAATCTGACCATGCACCCAATTGCTTGTTTATACCAATAATGATACCAAAATTCTTCACGGACTCATATGATCGAACCTCTTTTTACTGCACCATATTGCCCAATCGCACAAGTTATTTGGATTGTTTTTTTCACTTTCTGAGACACAAAAACTTTGTTAACCCACATTTATGTCCTTTGCTTATACCGGCCTACCAGCTTATATCACGGGCAACTACACAACAACTTGACTCCTTTTAATAGTACCAAACAATTTCGCCAAAATAATAAGTAGCTAAACTTCCGATCCTCGATTCCTCATTAGCGATAAAGTTTTTATCTAATTACGCTTGTACAATGTGATTAATCTTTACTAGTTGATAGTTTTGTTTACATCTAATTGTTTGTACATGTTATCCTTAAGAAAATAAAAATCGCTAACATTATCAGGAAACACGATAATCTTGTCATATTTTAGGATGATACTTGTCTACTCAAAAACAAAAAAAAAAAAAATGTCTATTGCTAATGTGCAACATGACATATCCGTGATAATTGTAATATTTGAATAGTGATAGTAAAACTAATTTCGCATAGCAAATTGATAGAGGTCTATAGTTTAGACACAATTAATTTGTCTACAATGTAAAATTGAGCTAATAGTAGTAAAATGAGATCAGAATAGTTAAATTAATTGTAATAAAAAATTCAGGTAGTAAAATTAATTGTGTGAGTAGTAAAATTTTGATAGTGTAGTAAAATTATTACGGATTGTAGACACTTTTGGGTGTCTACACTTTAGACCTCTAGCATTGTCCTTCACGAATATATAGTTCAATTAATTGCTTTGAAATGGCATTCAAGTAGTTAAATTAGTTGTGTGGAAATGTTATAGAGTCCCATAAGGCAATTCTAGAGACCAGAGAGAACTAAGGATAGTTTGTACTAACAATTTAACAAGTTCCTCTTTACAATATTAAAACTTTGTGCAATCAAATGGTACAAAAATATTATCAACGTAAAACGAATAAAGGCTTAAAATGCACACATCGAAAATGAAATGACTTCCATCCGGTAATATAATTAACAATGTTTTGAGAGATGCCTCATTGAAAAGGAAAGAACTCCCCCTAGTAATACAATAAACATCTTTTTCGTGAAATGCCTAGCTATGTCATCTGACTTTATAATTTTACAAAGATGTATAGATGTCATAATGTTTAAACAAATTTTAGTAACAATTATAGAAACTTCAAAGTGTAAGGTAACTAACAATGTTATCCTTTTCTGATTGTCCATACGAATAACCTTGATGTCTAACGTATTTCTTTATCAGCAAATGAATGTATCTTCGTCATTTCGTTTTTGAATTTTCGTAGTAATCTTTTGAGTACGAATTTTATCTAATTGACAAATTATGACTAGGACCTATTTGTTACCATTCTTCCCACTCCCAAAAATGGCTAACAAAAGGTCTCTATAATTGATTCATACCATTTATACTCTTATGATCTTATCTTATAATTCCATACCACACCACCATCCTCTATAAATATAGTTAACCACTACAACCAAAACCCACAACTTCCTATTTCATTCCAATTAAATTGGATACTATTTTTTTATTCCAATCCCACAATTCTTTAGGCCAAAAAAAAAATGGCCTCCCAAAAAAACAGAGCAAAAAAATGCTCTGTTTCCCCTGTATCCATCCCCTGTATTTACACCATTCTTTTGATCACATTTCATTCTTTCTACCTCCCACGTACCGCCTCCGCCCAATCCCCCGTGTTCGCCTGCGACACAGCGAGCAACGCCTCGTTAGCGAGCCTTGGCTTCTGCGACACGTCTAAGAGCATTGAGGATAGGGTGGCAGATTTGGTGGGGCGTTTGACATTGACAGAGAAAGTTGGCTACTTGATGAGTGGCGCAGTTAGTGTTAGTCGGCTCGGAATACCGAAATATGAGTGGTGGTCTGAGGCATTACATGGTATCTCTTACGTTGGACCTGGCACACGCTTCTCCACTCTTGTTCCTGGTGCTACAAGCTTTCCTCAAGTCATTACTACTGCTGCTTCTTTCAATAGTTCTCTCTTTGAAGCCATTGGAAAGGTAACATTGTCTATATAATTCGTCTACTCGTTCCGTTCTTTTCATTTGTCAACGTACGGTCTTAAAATGCGGGAGTGATTTAGACGAAATGTTAACATATGAAAACAACATAGATAGAGAGTATATTACATAGCAATATGTTTATATATTTTGTGGTTAGATTAGATGTTATATTCTATCATCTTACGTAGATGAAATTCGCACTAAATCAGATGGTGTAATCCGTAACAATCAATTAATGTGTCTAGGAAGAAAATAATTATTATTATTAGTGCTTAGTGTTGTGAAAAGGTGGAATATCTAATCATCCTCTATTACATAGCAATGTAATGTAATTATATTATGGTTGGAATAAATTTTCTATTGTGAATTCTTACTTGACGAAAAATTCGCAGTAAATCAGGTGGTCTGCATAAGTTAGACGGACGTAAAGTAAATATCAAACCATGCAATAAAAGGCGAAACAAATCTAGTCATTTGCTTAAAACATTCGATAATTTATGATTGCGTATACAAATCTAGAACACAATTCGCATTATTCGAAAAGGTAAAATTTGCAGGAGCTCGGATTTCGTGAAAAAGTTTTGTTTTGCATAAAGGTTTGAATTAAAAGCAAGACAAAGACATTTATTTATTTATTTAATTTCCTATCATACGATAAAAAAAGAAAAAAAAGAGATAAATAATGGATATACAACGTAGCTACACAATCTTCAATCACACAATTTGGATGTCTGTGTCTTGTGAATTCTTTCATGGATAGTGAGGCCTACTGTTAGTAGCAACTTGGTGAACGCCCATAGCTGTCTGTTTCTATCTTGATCATACTCCAAAAGATAAAAATACAAAGTAACTACATTTATTACTTTGTTATTATTTGAGGGTAAGTAGGTGCTACTTGGTGGTCTAGGTCGAAATTTAGTCGCAAATTTTTTGTTAGTAAATGAAAATGTTGTTAGAGTTGTAAGGTGTAAATAAAAATGACCTTTTAACATTTGTCACGTCAATTTTATCTTGAACCACTAGATCTTTAACACCTGGTAAGTTTTATATGGAAGAATATTGGTTGTTTTAATTTGACCTTTGTGATATCCTAATTTAACAATGGACAATGTTAGAGGTCTACGGTGTAGACACCCAAAAGTAGTCTCTACAATCAGTAATATTTTTACTACACTATCAAAAATGTACTACACACGTAATTAATTTTACTACCTGAACTTTTCATTACAATTATAATTTTACTACTCCGATATCAATTTTACTACTACTAACTCAATTCTACATTGTACACAAATTAATTATGTCTAAACTATAAAACTCTAGGAATTTGCTTTAAAAATATCTCAAAGCTGTAATTGGCCATACATTCTACATTTGGTCTTTTTCAAATTGAGATGAATCAAGACCATAGCCAAATGGCATCGTAAATACTCAATGTTATAAGTTGTAAATAAAAGCAGACTTTTTAACATTTAGGTGGTTTACTATAAATAATGTTGCTCTAAGATGCGAAACGAAGCTGCATGGTCTATAAGGGATATAGGGTTGTTGGAAACTTGGAATGGTTGTTAGAAGGATGCGTTGCGTAGTTTTAAAGTGTCTTAGGTACACTACAGTACTACACTGAGAAAGCAAGGTTCACAGTTCAGAATTTTGATGATTAAATAGTACAAAGCAAGTAAGTCAGCAGGATTTGTTAGACTAAGAACGTGCATGCAATCGTACAATATGATTGCGAAAACTACAAAAACTTCAACATAAATAATAAATTAGTTAGTAGACACTTGTTTGTTTATGGAAGAAGAATGTCATACACTCATACATTGCTGTATTTTAGGATTATACAACTAACATAAGAAATTCCTCTGTTTCTGTCGTTGTGTGTCGTTGTATGTCTTTGTCAGTTTTACTCGTCTTCTTGTGACCATAATTAGTTTTTAGATCTAAGTGAACTTGTTTTGTAATTGAACTATAGTTAAGACGATTGTACGACATGACTAACTAAGTAACTAAGCTATTCTATTGAAATTCCCTAGTATAATTTCCAACCGAAGTACAAACTTGTGATATAAATTGTTAGATGAAATTGAAGTTTGAGTTAGCCAACTCTATTCTATGTAGGACTTCGTAATAAAGTTCAGTCCATGAGCTTTTGGCATAAATGGACATGCTTTGTATGATTCAATTTAGTAAGCGACTTGTGTTGAAGTATAATATCATTGTGAGTGTTCTAACCATTAGTCTAGACTTTTGGCTCAGTTGGTAATCTAATATGGTATCAGAGTCTCAGCGATCCTGAGGTCTCGAGTTCGAATCCTGGTAGCCCGCTCCTTTGTTGTGTTGGAGCCTTAATAAAAAGAGCTCAGTTTAAGTGTTGTGTTTGTGGGCCAGTGAATTACCCACGCTTCAATCCTAAGTGGGCCTTTGCGTGAGGGAGCGTGTTGAAGTATAATACCATTGTAGGTGTTCTAACCATTAACCATTAGTTTAGACTTTTGGTTCAATTGGTTATCTAATAACTTGTTCATTTCAAATTGAATGAAACCGGTCCAAAGGAATACGCTCCTAAAATCAGCGTAATATACATCTACAATCTGAATAAGTGAATCATACAGGGCTGTAATCGTATCAATTAATTATCTAATAATTGTTTATCATTCTAACTAGTGACTCACATATTTCATGCATGTCGTGACAACATTATGTGGAATATTTAGTTGTTAAACTTGTACTGAAAGACGGCCACAGCTTTTCTAAACTTCCTTTTCCTATCCAGTTTTCATTTCAGTGCTTTCGCTTTTGTTATTATTGCCTTGGTAACGGGCTACCATAACAACAACGTCGACATTCATAGAAAATAATGCAATCAAAGCACCGTCCAAATCAGAGGAATGCTCATACATCATACACTCTTATTAGGATAAACATTAGCTATCCTCACCTAATAGCTAGCTGTCTTTCAGAAACAAAATACACTAATAATTGTACATATATAGAGTGAGACTATATACTCCTCAGCGCTCCTCAGTGTGAAATTATTGCTAACAATTGTAAACCTCTAGCCTGTTGTTGTGCGGAAGCGTTGATCAAGAACGGGAAATAACGAACAAACACAATAAACACACACAAGATTTAAGTGGTTCACTATCGATTTGATAACTACGTCCATGGGGCAAAGGAATCGTTGAATCGTTCTACTATGTTTTGAGATCTTACAATTACAAAATGATTGTCTAGGTTTTGCTAGGTTAAAGTAGGTGTTTATATAGTAAACCTACTAAATAACCCAAAAAACAGAATTAGGAAACAATTAAATAAAACACCATCCGAAAAAGACTGAAGGAAAAAATACGACGAAAACCTAGACCTACTGTGGCGGTCCGCCAAGAGCCCATGGTGGGGCGGTCCGCGATCTCCTCACGCAGGGCGCCAAAACTTCCTCTTCGCAAATCTCCTTGTAACTTCCCGCGGTTCGCCACAGCCTCATGGCGGGGCGCTAAAAGTTCATGTCAAGGTCTTTGTACTTGCGTTTTTTTTATCCGCTACAAATCTAACTCCAACCCATAGCTCCACAATGCGACTATGCAAGTCACATTTTAACAATTGTCTCTTGAATGATTGACTAAAAAGTGTGTTTATTTTTCCCCAATGGACAAAACTTAGTAAACCTTAATCGATTATTCATGAGTTTTCAATGTAGAACCACGAACCTTATCCTTGCACCTTAAATATCTATTTCTCGCACTATAAGGCCGTCTAATCCAAGTTTGCGTAATGTCAAAATGCAGGTGGTATCAAATGAGGCGCGGGCAATGTACAATGTGGGATTGGCAGGGTTGACATATTGGTCACCAAATGTCAACATATTCAGGGACCCAAGATGGGGCAGAGGCCAGGAAACTCCAGGGGAAGACCCACTTCTTACAAGTAAATACGGGTCGAATTATGTCAAGGGTTTACAGCAAACTGATGATGCTGATCCAAACAAGCTTAAAGTTGCTGCTTGTTGTAAACATTACACTGCCTACGATGTTGATAACTGGAAAGGTGTTGATCGATTCCATTTCAATGCCCTGGTAATTTGTTCGCTCCAATTTTCGGCTCAAAATGAAGTGTCACGTCTAGTTGAGTGTATAAGAATACCAATACACACAATATAATCCCTTGCTTAGTATTGAGAGTAACATGACTACATGAGTAATTATAATACACAATGACTTGGAAAATACTCCTAGATCTAGAACATGTTTGTAGTCTAGAATATTCCAAATACTACGTAAATAATATTTACTATATTATTATCTATTAGAGTCAAGTGAACATCTTAGTTTTCAGCGCAGTATCTGCGACAATAATAATGAAGTGTTTAAGGAATGTTGAATGAAGAGTCCGAGTAACATAGACTAAGGGAAGGATCGGTTGACATGAAGTACAGATAATCGACACAAAATGTAATGATAATTTCTCTATGCAATTGTGTAGGTGACACAACAAGATTTAGACGATACATACCAGCCTCCATTCAAGAGTTGTGTTGTAGATGGGAATGTTGCAAGTGTGATGTGCTCCTACAACCAAGTGAATGGCAAGCCTACTTGTGCTGATCCTGACCTTCTTTCTGGAGTTATTAGAGGAGACTGGAAATTGAATGGGTATTTACCTCACCTATTCAATTGCATACCCTCTTCATAACAAAATGTTACGATTAAATATTCGCGCTCCATTTTTTATTGATGTCACATTATAAATGGTTTCATATGACGATCTATGTACTTACGGAGCCATTTTACAATGGCAGCTACATTGTTACTGATTGCGACTCTGTAGATGTCTTATTTAACGACCAACATTACACGAAAACTCCTGAACAAGCTGCAGCAGATGCCATACTAGCTGGTGAGGCAAACATCCTGCTACTTTCCCGAATGAGGGGTTGAAAGACCTGATATTAAGTTTTGAAACTGATTGATTAAAATCTGGCAGGTGTGGATCTCAACTGTGGATACTTTCTTGGAAAACACACTCAAGCTGCAGTACAGAATGGACTTCTGAAAGAAACGGACGTTGATAAACCTATTTCTAACAATTTTGCTACACTGATGAGGCTTGGTTTCTTCGATGGAAACCCGAGCAAGCGACTCTATGGAAACCTCGGTGCCAAGGATGTTTGTACACCAGAAAACCAAGAGTTAGCTCTGGATGCTGCAAGACAAGGCATTGTCCTTCTTAAGAACAATGCTGGATGTTTGCCATTCTCCGCGACCAACATCAAGTCTCTGGCTGTCATTGGACCTAATGCTAATGTCACCAAAACCATGATCGGAAATTATGAAGGTAGCTCTACCGTTCTTTTGTTAAAAATCACGCTACTGACATGATGTCAGAGTGGGACAAACACTGTCTTGGATATCAGCCTATCAGGGAATTATTGTGATGATGACTGCAAAGTGAGAACAGGTGTACCTTGAAATTGTTTTCGAATTCTTATACGTTTCTGCTCCTTGTCGCAGGCACTCCCTGCAAATACACGACTCCTCTGCAAGGCCTCTCTGCATACACAACGACAACTTATCAGGCAGGCTGCGCCAATGTGGCCTGTGCTACTGCCCAGGTAGACCAAGCAACACAGATAGCAGCCACAGCAGATGCGACTGTGTTGATTGTGGGTGCTGACCAATCGATCGAGGCAGAGAGCAGAGACAGAGTAGATCTCTATCTTCCAGGGCAGCAAGCTCTTCTGATTTCTTCAGTAGCAAATGTTTCAAAGGGGCCTGTGATTTTGGTCGTAATGTCGGGTGGTGGTATGGACATAACCTTTTCTAAAAACAATGATAAGATCAGTAGCATTTTGTGGGTTGGTTACCCTGGTCAAGCTGGAGGTGCTGCTCTTGCTGATATTATCTTTGGTGCTTACAACCCAAGTGAGTTTCCTTGCCAGACGTAGCTTGAAGAATATGATCATTAAGACTTCCTTAAAAACACGAAAAAAATTAACAGTTCTGTTTCTTCTATTCCTGCAGGTGCACGCCTCCCAATGACATGGTATCCACAATCATACGCAGATAAGGTGAATATGACAAACATGAATATGAGACCAGACCCTGCAACTGGTTACCCAGGGAGGAGTTATAGGTTCTACAAAGGGGAGACCGTCTTCTCTTTTGGCGATGGACTAGCATACACAACGTTCACCCACAACCTAGTCAAGGCACCATCAGAAGTATCACTTTCCTTGCAGGAAAACCATGTATGCCAGTCTTCAACCTGCAAGTCAGTCGATGCAGTTGGAGATCATTGTGAGAACTTAGGATTCGACATCCAATTAAGAGTCAGGAATGATGGGAGCATGGCAGGAAGCCACACAGTTTTCCTCTTCTCATCCCCCCCATCTGTCCACAATGCACCTCAGAAGCACTTACTAGGGTTCGAGAAGGTTTTCTTGGGAGCGAAAACTGAAGACACTGTCAAGTTCAATGTGGACGCCTGCAAGCATTTGAGTGTAGTTGACGAACTAGGAAACCGTAAGGTTGCTCTAGGAGTTCATCAGCTACATATCGGAGACCTTAAGCATACATTGACAGTGAAGATCTAAGTTAAGTAGGTACAAACATTCTTTAGGGGATAACAGAGGGAATACTGAATAGAACCTCACAAAAACCAGAAGTTGAGGGAAAATGGATCAAAAACAGTAATTATTTCAACTGATCAAATAAGAGGGTCGTGAGATCTTCCTAATCATTTCAACTGATCAATTGAAAGTTCAAAGTAATAGACAAACCTGTCCATTATTTGTATCATTCCCCACATTATCTTTCTGTATTACTTTCTGAGCATACTGTAGTTAACCTTTGAAATGGGAAAGCGTAGCAAGAGTTCTTCCATGCAATTGTACTGGTCTGCTACTGCTACTCATGATATCTCGGTGCTAGGTCGCGATTAGCCAATTGACAACTCAACACAGTAATAACAGTCGTGATCAACTCAAAAATCTTTAAATATTTTGGTAATGTATCTGTGTTGCGACCAATATTTGAAACCCGGCTACTACTACTCGTATTGGTTACGTTCTATCACTCTATGTTATATATTTCACGGTTCTTAAAGTTAAATGACTGGTTTCAAAACCCGAGTACCTGACTATAAAAATGATGTAGGAAACAAGCATCTATCATGCATGCTGGCTCCATAAAAAAACTGAACTTACGTCAAAAAAAAAAAATACTGAACTTGTCACTTATTATTTTCAGATACAGAATACTCCATCTGAAGCCCTAAAGGTTGATGATCATCAACAAGAAGTACGAGATGGCAGTGTACAAGTACCAGAAGATGTTTACAAAAAGGCCAATGCGCGACTGCAGGTACAGCACATTAACTGTAAAGTCTGCAGCGCGAAACTTAATATTCAATCTACAATGTTGGTCAGCACCACAGGAAACATCACGGATCACTGAAACTATTTGTACAAGACACAATTTAACTTCAAGCTTTGTACACAATTACATAAAAATACAAGTGCGGAGAGAATCACCTCAGCTGAACATGTAAGAGCATCATACTGCTTGCGCTTCATACACCATGCACAGCATTGTTCAGGTTTCCACCCAGCAACGACATTAGACCACCGCCGTGAACTCTGCCCTCGGGAATTAGAAAGTCAACATTGCCCCTTCGGCTATCACCATTGCACAGTTCATCCTGCTCATTAGCAGTCGTCTGCACGGAATAAAAGGAAGATGACTTCATGGACAAAGGCACTAGAACCTCAGGTGGTATAAGCTGCTGTCTTTTAGATGGCCTTCCCTGCGAGTCTCCACAATCAGAGATGACACTCACTCCAGAGGAAGAATTATTGTTGTCCAAGCTGCTAGCAATAGTAGAGGAACACGAAACAAGGCCATGGAATAAACCCGGGCCAAGCATGCCACGCTGCTGCTTGTTGTCTCTCTCTTGAGCCATGCTGCTGTGGGCTGCACATAAGCCACTTCTCCCTCTAGCAAATTTCTCACAGTTTCCATCACCCCAACTGCATCGTTTACCACCACCATGGGCTTTGCAGAAGTCGGTGCTCCCTTGAGCACTCTTTCCACAGTTTTCCACTTTGCATCGCTTACCCCCTCCGTGCCTGACACAGCAATCAGTGCGACCACGTGCACTTTTCGTGCACCCTGGAACAGCGCACCTTTTACCACCTCCATGGGCCACACAGTAGTTAGTGCCACCATGGACACTCTTCGGACATATCCCTCCCCCATCAAACATACAACGCTTACCCCCACCATGTCCTTTGCACAAAGGCGTGCTCCCCTCAGCACCCTTTGTACAACCGGCAAATATGCATCTCTTTCCACCCCCATGAGCCTTACAATACAGGGTGCTACCCTGCGCACCCTTAGCACAACCAGTAAACTGGCAGCGCCGTCCACCACCATGAGAGATACAAAGCCCTGCCTGTCCTTCAGCACTTCTTGTGCATCCATCCACCCTACATCTCTTACCCCCTCCATGCCGAATGCAGAGCCCAGATTTTCCACGTGCTGCTTTGGAGCAACCATCAGAATATCCACACCTTCTGCCTCCACCATGGGCAATGCAGAAGTCAGTCTTACCCTCAGCACTCTTAGTGCATCCTAAGTGCTCACACCTCCTTCCACCACCATGGGCTTTGCAGTAAGCAGTGCGGCTTTCTGCACCTTTGTTACAGCCAAGTTTTTGACATCTCTGTCCCCCACCATGGCCGATACAAAGACCTGATGCACCTCGTGCTCCTTTTGCACAGCCCATAAATCTGCATCTCTTTGTATTATGGGGCTTATTCACAACAGAAGCCAAACCAGTGGAGGGCTCGGATGTTGTGTAACTTGTATTGGAAGGCTCAGAACACAATGGATATTGATCAGATGAGGACTTTGCCCCAAGGTTAAAACTCTCCCACATCTGGGCAGGTGCTTGCCTACTTTCACTGCTTGGAGCCAAAAGAAGTGAAGCCATATAACCTCCTGATTTCTTTGCAGTTGTAGAACCTTCATCTACGGCAGGAAGAGATGGAGCAATGCCACCAGTACATCCCCGGCTATTGCAATGATGTACGTTCAATTCACTCGGTGGTGAAGTAGTAAAATCAAGAGACCCAAATATATTTCCAGCTCCTCCAGAAAGCCCCAGTTTCAAGATTGAATCACTATCACTTGAAACTCCAGGACCAAATGATGAAGATGATCCCTTTGTTTGTTTGTCCTCGGAGTAGGCCCTTGATGAGGGTCCTAATCCAAGAACCAGTCTGCAATTATCATCAGAGGTCACGGATGTATAAACCCCAGAGTCATTTGGGGCATTCACAAGTTGCCCGGCACTGTTCTTCCCATAGCCAAGGCAGTCCAAGCGTAGAGTGGTATCCCCAAAGTTGTCAGTTTTAGCAAATTCAGTATAGGAAGAGAAAAACACCTCCTTTCCATCCATCCTTCAAAGCTATATTTTTAAAACCAAACAGAAAACAAACACACTGATGGAACGATCTCAGCCACAAGCCTCTAAAGTACCAACGTAATCTAAAAAACTAAGTGCTACAGCTTTCAACAACAAACTTCCACCACTTACAAAACCTGAAGTGTCCGCTCTATCCATACTAATTACTTCTTCTGGCGGAACAGCTTCTGTATACACTGCTACCCTAAGACCTTGCAGCAGAAGTCATGATTATGTATTAACAACGTTCAATTTCCATGTGCGAAGATCTGACAGGCTTCGAGGTGTTTATTCAACCTGACAAAATGACGAGCTCTGTCAGTACTTAATATAACAGCAGCTATTTGTAAACCATGACCGGAACCCTGCAGTGACTGCACTGCCAGATTTATAACACAAGCATGCAATGTAGTCACTGAAGAGAAACTAAGATGAAACATGAATGCAATTTTACGTCCCAACTGATTAATGTAACTAGATATATGACAAAATTTACATAATGATGTAAATTTGCACAATCATGAAGTACTCATTAGTTTAATGTACCCCTTTGGTTAATCAAGAGAGTTAAGTTAATCTTTTGCCTGTTTTATTGAATTGGAAGCAACCATACATTTGAAACACACAAAATCTGAAAGCTTATAGTGAGATCGTGGTTAAACTGTTTATTAAAATCCTCAATCAGAATCTACAGTCAGACTAACACCAGGTTCATCCGAAGAGAATGAAGTAGCCGATTACGTGAAATTTTGTTAGCTACCCTGCATCAAAATAACTTGCAGCTAACAAGATAAAACTCCTTAGGAAATTAATTCAGCTAATTTAGAATCAGGTAACAAATTTAAAATGTCATTCTCAATGGATTTGCACAACTAGTCCTTTTTCCTATGTATGGTTTCAATATTTCACCTTTAAACATTAAAAATCTACATTTCGCAAATGAACACAAACAAACGGGACACCAAACTCTTCATTACACGAAACTTGAGAGGATGAGATATCTAGATTCTAGAGAACATTAAACAATTATAATCAAGAATAACATCAATCTTCTTGATTGACTTCTAATAGATTGTTACTGATTAGGCATGCAAGAATCGACATGGAGTTAGCAGAAACTTCCAACCATCGTAAACCCTGCCTAGTGAGGTCAAAGCAATTCCAAATGTACGCTGTCTTACCCCCCTCATATCGCAAATTTACAACTCCTTTTACCTCAGAATACCAACACTATTTAACTTTGACAAATAAACAACCACAAGTCCACAAATCAGATCGATCTCAACTTCCAATACTTTCAGGTCAATCACAATCAATAGACTAGAGATACATCCAGCAAACCCAACGAGTACAGCAACAACAACCAAACCGTATTTCCAAAATGATTTGGAGTTGGCTAACATGAATCGTCTTAAAAACAATGAGTAATAACAAAAAAAAATCTTATCACCAGCATTATTATACTAATCATTGCCCCTCCTTCAACATTTTACTCATAAATTCAACTCCTGGAAATAGAAATTTGTCAACTTTTTGCAGAAGAAACAGTTTGGACCCACAAAAATTTTCACCATATCTGTAGAAAAATCAGATTTGCCCATATGACATTTCTTACTATCTTAGTACACCTACCATCAACCGCCAACCCCCACCTCCAATTTTTATCTGACTTATCAACAGAATAACTCTTTCATATCAACTATACAGTGATTTACTGATTTAGAACACAATCTTCTACAGAAAGAATCATTCAAATCCAAAGTACAACATGTCCAGAAAATTAATACAAACACAACTAAGAATTAACAACCATAACAAAACAAATGTTTCACACACACATAAAAATATTTATATGATTCTCACTTTAATTAAAAAAAATATATATAAAAACAGCTGTTTGTATCATGTTCATTATAAACCCAACAAATTAATCAATCACCAATACAAGAAATTCCCACTAAACTTTACAACCAAAAAAATCAAAAAACAAGAATAAAAAAAAATATATCATATGCCCACTAAGAAATAAAGCACAAAATACTGCATACAGTAATATGTAGCATAAAAATGCCCAGAAAAGATGATATATTAAAGAATTAAGCTGAAAAAAAAAAGAAATAAATGGTACAAAAGGGTAAGTTGGATATGTATACCTAGAAAAGATGGAAACTTTCCTGATCTATCAAGTGCAGAAGATCGTTTCAGAGAGCCCGATTAAGCTGAAACACAGAGAGAAAAAGGAGAGGAGAGAGAGAAAGTGTGAGGAAGAAGATTGGGAAATTAAAGAACAAAATAAACAGGTGGAAAAGAAATGCAAAGCAAATACTCGTATGATTTTTTTTGAGAGGTTCTTATTATGCGACAAATGGGTTACTCAAATGACATTACTACCCCTGTGATGTCAGCACAGGGGGCTTTTGATTGGTTAGTTAGGACCATTTGCATACTTTTTAGGTGATAGTGACAGTGTTGTCTTGAATGACTACATTGGCCTAGGTTAAGGCCAATAATGATTAGATAGTAGAGGGTATTTTTGTCTTTTCAGGTTGAGTGTTTTTATGCGTAAGTTTGTCGTTTTCAGTGGGTAGAAAACTGAAAACGAATCCATTGGTTGTGATGGATTTGGTCCCCTTTCCTTTCATTGATAAGAAAACAAATACCCTCATTTTACAGTATTAGGCTGTGTTTAACACGACACTTTAATTACACTACATCTCCTGTATTTATTTTGGTTTTTTACGTTATGATTGAATTATGTAATACAATAATTATTTTTTTTTGGTACAAAGACGAAAAGAAAACAACTAGTTAACGTCTATTACATCCTCCGACGGAGACAAAATAACAAAACTATCATCAAAGAAGTAAGAGGTTCCAGGGACCTCCATGATCCCCACTTCAATATTTAATTATTACAAGTTTTTCTGTATTTATTTTGGTTATTTGCATTTAGATTGAATTATGCAGTAACAAAAGTAAAGGAAGGAATGTGTTGTAAATATATTTAGGACGATAGTAGCAATAAGCTGGGTGAGAAATAGATTTTTACTTCTTTTTACTTCTATAGGAACGAACATGTTCTATCATCAAAATATTCGAAAATTTAACGAATGTAATTGTTTAAATATGACCTTATACTTCATGATCTACTTTGTAGTAATTACGATTAAGATTTTGAAATTTTGACTCAAAAAAGTTAACCGAATGGTTGAAAGGTAAGTTATACAATGATCAATGGAAATTAGTAGTATGAAGTTACTCATGAATCATATTATCATAATAAGGTATTAAGGTGGATTGTACGATCAAAAAGATATACAACACCCACAATGTTAAAGCATTGGTTTGAAGTGGGGAGAAAAATTCGGTTTAAATAAATAGTTAAAAAGGTATGGACCAGTTCTTTCATACGCCCTACTAATCTATACCTCATAAGTCATATCACATATCTCCAAATTATGAATCCTTACATTTAGGCTTTCACAATACTTCTGAATTTTAATAAATTCATACAAACAATATTAATAACTACGGAGTATGAGTTATTAAAATGTGAACCGAACAAGACATATAACGAGAAGTCGAGAAGTGATGTGGAAGATAAAAACGATGATAAAGCAAAAGGTTACGCCTAGAAAAGACGACGAAGAATTAAAAGGAAAAGGAATCGTGTCTTAGAGACTTAGAGGGTGTGACGCGCGAAAAATCCAATGGAAGAGAGAATCAAAAGGAGTTTGCAGTCATTATGTGGAATATTAATACACACTTAAAATAATAAATATTAGTATTTGATTGGAATAATTTAATAGTATAGTACGATCAGCTACAGTACATTGGATGAGGTCATCAACTCCGGCCAAAATCCAGTGGTACATCATCATGAATTATATTGTATTATTCGTACCTGATTTGTACAGTTTTTCAGATCCAATCATGTAGTATCGTCTGTCTTCTATATTTAGGGACTGGGAGAAATTTTTACGGATACCTGTATTCGTATTTTAATCGCCTCTTTTTATTTTGTTTTTTTGACTGATTATATTGGTAGTTATTTCTACACCAAATGAATCATTCATTTGTTATAAAAATCAGTATATATTCTATTCTACATTACATTTTATCAATTCCACTTGATTTTAAGGCAAACGGTATTTCATTTGGTTATGACCAGTCAAAACAACATTTTAAAAGGGCGAGAGGTCTTTGGGTAGGAGTACGGACTAGTATGTACTAGGAGTATACGGAGTATATTAATCAGAGGATCCTATAAAATGATCGAGCTAAACGATTTAATTAATCTAACATTGCCTATAATTCACTTTACTTTTTCCATTAATGATTCACAATATCAACAATTTACGAGCTTAAGATGGAACTATGGAAGAGATTTGCTCGCTTTTTATGGTATTCTTCAACTCTTTTTTTTTTGGATTTCTAGGTGGTGAATTTGTGGTTTTGACTAAACAACTTTTGAAGGTTAGAAACTTATTAATGTTGAAAATTTTTAAGAAGGCTGCAATGAATTAGAAAAGATAAAAAAAAAAAAAATTAAAGCACAATCTTGTTTTTTTTTTGTCCTCCTTTTCTTCTTAAGATTCAATCTAATGAGTTCACAATCTAACTTTCGCCCGCAAAAATATATGATGACTTTTCATTTATTATTGTTACTTGGAAAAATAACCTTGATTTTAAGTTACTTGTACAACTTGTTAAAGTTAATACACTTACACACATATAACTGACGACTTTATTTTTACATCTCTCCCGACATTTTTTATACTGCATTTTCCTTTTACATGTCTCAAAATATTATTGAACTTTTTTTTTCAAAACTCTGTAATTCTTATGTTATTCAACTTAACATACACAAGTACACAACATCATCCCTTATTTCTTTTGTCTTTCTGCAAACTCAAAATGCAAATACTCACACTGAGATTCTGAGAAGGAATGAGTATCATACTATTATATGACCTTGACTCCTTGAGAAAATACATGGGCGAAAACACTTGGTTGCGCAAATGTTCGCGCCACATACGTTACCCCTCATATGTACTCGTAATATTGATAGAAGAAGTCATTTTGCCTTAATTTAAAAATAAATTGTGAGTTTGAGATTTTTGATAATTTTACATTTCTGAAAAACAAGTACGGTTAGTGTAATTGTTAAAACATGATTAGATGAGCATACACGGAACTTGTCCAAAGTTCGAATATTTATAATACTACTTTTTCTAACATTAATAACTCGTCTAATGATCCATGAGAAACCCCTTAAAATTGAAACACAAACCATAATGATCAGTCAGAGGAGAAATCATACATTACGCATATGGTCGACATCGTGCGCCTCTTCCCAGTTCCGAGAAGGGCCAACTACTATGAAGATGATGATTGAAGAAATGCAGCACAAGGAGAGCGAGAATAATTATATGCTGATGTCACCTTAAGACAAAGGTACTACTGACCTATGGTGGATCGAAACCTGGATCTTCTTATTAATTATTTTTATCATATGGTCCTACTTTTGTCCGTTACTATGTATAAGTCGTTCCAAATTTCATGTTTATGAGGCCCCTACCCCTAAGTCATCAATTGTATTATTATACTATGTTCAAACATAATCTATATTATTTCTTGTTAATGACACCAAAAATAAACAATGTTTTCTACTTAATGTCCTTTCCTTGACTCAGAAAATGCCTCTTAGAATTGGCAATAATAACATGTCATTAACTAGGAGAAGACTAGTTTAATTATAATAATAAAACTTACGGATTTTCTAACGTGTGCCCAATGGGCACTTAATTAAGGAATAATTAAAGAAGGAAATGAGTTCTTATCATGTGCCCATTGGGCACACATTAGAAAACCCCTAAAACTTATAATACAAGAAAAGTCAGCTAATTTCCAATATTAATTAGCAAGTACTTCGTAATAGCATATACGAAGCTCCTTTGTGAAAATATAGTGTATGCAAAGATTAATGGATCAACTTAGGCCATTTTTGATAGGATTGTATCTTTCTGAACTGATCTGATCTGGATTATTCTGATCTGATCTGAATTATTCTGATCTGATCTGAATTTGAATGACTCCGCACTAATCTGATCTGAATTTGTTAAACTTTTGATTGAATTTCAAATTTTCAACGAATTAGTATCAATAGTAGACCAAATACATTGATAGAAATTTAAACTTTTCTGATCTGATCTAATCTAATCTGATTCTGATATGATATGATCTGATCTGAATTCATCTGAAAATAAGTCCTATCAAACAGGGCCTTAATAGACAAAAAAATTTATGCATTGGCACTTCAATTGGGAGTAAACTAAAATAGAATTAGAAATAAACATAGTTGTGGAGTATATATTGTCCCTAACCTATAATTGATTTTAAAGTCTCTAGTTGCTAGTTAGTTGATGAGATACATCTTTCGAGAGCAATATTAAAACTGTTTCACTTTTTTTTTTTTATCATAAGCGTGTCAAATTTCTAATATTGTCATTAGCCCATACTACTTTGAAAAGATATACCACCTTACAAAACAACAAATATTTTTTTGTTCTATGGAATCAAATATGTAGTTGTGAAATTGTAATTACTACATAAATCAACTATCACCAAAAAATGTCTCACAGAGTAAGTAACATGCTTACTTTCACAAGTTAATCATAACGAGTTTGCAGTAAATTGATTTGTGAATTTGTAAATTCCTTGGATAGGATTATTCATGTGAAGTGGGGTCGATTGTCTAGATACTCATCGATTTACCTCAAGATATATATATATATATATATATATATATATATATATATATATATATATATATATATATATATATATATATATATATATATATATATATATATATATTGTTTATTTTGGTGTGAAAAATTATTATTGATTTTTATTTGGATAATTTTGGTCTAGTCTGATTTAAACGGGTTTGACCTAATTTAGATTCATTATTCTTTTTTTTTTTGCTAATGAAACAGGTCTTAACAATTCAAGAAGAAACCTACAATGATATTAAGATTAAACTTAAAGTAAAATGGTCTTATCCATCCAAAATCAACCATATTGTAAAGAGTGATTATACATCTCAAAACATGTGGGCTAGCTTACACAAATGTATGTAAAGTTGTAAACGCACATCTTATAACTATGCTATTCCCTAATAAAATTATAATTATATCAATTTTCTTCATTAAGTGACATAAGATGCTTATTAGCTTGACTTTGAGGCTAAGAATAGTGTTATTAGTTAAGCACATAACCAATCTATGATAGGTCTACTAATACTAAAAAATGAGGCGATATGATTAGTTAATACTCGAAGAATTTGGAGACTTTTCAAATGATCAAGATTAGTAGTTTGGGTTATTATTAAGAGAGGGAGATAACATGTACATTTTAACTATAGACCCTTTTTAACATCGATACTCTATTTATAATCGTCGGAATCGAACGTCCAACCATTTATTTTGAAGATAAAAACACTTACCAGTTACCACTCTAACCCGCTGTTGTGGGCCTTAATGCCTAATGGCTAAGAATAGTGTTAATCACATAACCGACGTATGATAGGTCTAATAATGCCCAAAAATGAGGTCACTAATATCAAACAATTTGGAGACTTTCCAATTCATCAAGGTTAGTGTTTGTTTGTTAAAGGGGAAGACAATGACAGGCACACATCTCGATACCCCACCAAAGTTTATAGTGGCCAATTATAGTGGACTTTCGTACAATGATTAAGTGTATTTAATTGGATTCCGGAATCAACTTGATCCCTATATTCCTACGTCACATTAGCAAAAGGAACCTAATTAAAGTGATTTAACAAATCTTAGAATAAAATACTACTTTAGTACTACCACTGATTAATAAAGTGATTAATACTACTTTGTTAATTGCATGCTGAGCCATTGAGCATGTAATGCGGAGGGAAGAAAGATCGATGATGAGGTAATCAAACATTTCATTGGGCTATTTTTTTTTGGAGTAGATCGGAAGTTGAATGTTAGGTGCCAACTATTTCATGTTACCAAGGTTCCAACATGACCTACTTTTGTCAAACATTATGGCTTCTTATTGTATGTACTTTAGTTTGTTTAAATTACCAGGACATTTTATGTTTTGAGTTTACATCTTCCATTGTTTTAGATGGAATGGTGTATCCATGCTCTTTCGTCTTTCGGGTTCCTCCCACAATTGATTGTGCTAGATTGCTGAAAGTTAAAATCTGAGAAAGATATATTAGGTCTAAGATTTTATTGATACTTTTGATTTAGAAATAAGGTGTTTGTGATAATTAGTGTAGAGAAGTGGAAGGAGAAATATAGACACTGAATCTAATGTTTTTGAAATTGCGTGAACCTCTCACAAGGGTTTATGTACAAAGAACGAGCAAGTCCTTATGGGCCCAAATATGGTCGGTCTAGCGAACTTCTATGCTACACTCTGAGGAATATGGCTACAAAGAAACACAGTGGTCTTCCAAAATGAATCTCCAAACCCAGTGGCAACCATAAGCAACATAACCACAATGGTGGGGGAATTCTTAGCTACAGTCCAAATCGAGGGTCGCAGGCTCGCAACCCTCTCACTCGGATCCAACAATCGACACATAACCCACCAAGATTCAGGGGAGCAATTTTCAACAAAAATGGGGGTGGGTGAGATTGGACGAGTCCACTGGTCAATTTCTGGCCAGAGGCTGTACGGCTATGACCACGACGTCAGCTCTAAAGGCGGAGATCTTGGCCTGTATCCATGGGATTGAATGGGCTCGGAAAAAAGAACTCACATCGCTAAGGGTTTCTACAGATTCACTAATTCTAGTCCAATTACTCAAAGAAGACATACAGCCGGGTGTCTCGGTCATTTGGTTGATTAGGCGGCTTCAGGGATTAGCCAAACAATTCAACTGGTGCGGTGTTTTCAAGGTTTCAAGAGAGAAGGTTCAGCGGGCACACAATCTAGCGACAGCTTGTTGTCAAGGTCGAGTTTTGCCCTATAGATCCACCAAGTTTCACACCCATGGGACGAAAATCATATTACATCATTTCTCTTGGGGTTGGGCCTTTAGCCACCATTGGCCCAATCCTAAATAATCCATCCATTTCATTAAGTTTGAATTGTTTTCACATATTCAAACCAAATGCAAATAATCTAATAAAATTGAGAGAGTAGCAGGAGACCTGGTGGGAGGACACTGTCACCACAAAAAAAAAAAAAAAAAAAAAGAATCAAAAGTCTCACCACTATAATTTCCTCTTTGTTTCTTCCAAATATATCAAACGTGTAATCTTAGTCAAATACTTAAGTCTAATGGTCTTAACTCTAAAGTATAGAAAAAAAAGGCTCTGTTCACTTTACTTCCTTTCCCTTCCATCTTATTTGAGTCATTACTTGTGTAGCTTTCATAAACAAATAGATAACACCAAATACTTGTTGAGTTTTAACTTATTTGTGAAATAACTTTCATTTTCATTATTGTTGACAAGATTGTTACTAGCTTGTTGAGATGGTTGACATAAATATTGTCACCATGTAAAACCAAGGAGGCGTATAAATTTAGTCGAAGTATGAAATTGCGGACTTCTTGAATGAAGTTTTCAAAACCATACATTAGTTCAACTATATTTCATTCTTCAACGGCAAAGTGGAAATAGAAATGTGTCTATTACTCCTATGTCATGACACATGACTCTTGGGTTGGACAAAAGAGCATTCCTCCCACTTGAATAATACTAATGACGAAATTATGAGCATTACAATTCCTTAAGTAGGATTAGAAAATGATGTCTACATTTAATTTGGGCTTGAATTTGGCATGGTGCAAGAAAGATAACGCTATTTGGGCTTGGGCTAATAGGATGCACCCCAATCAAAAACATAGAGAATAAAAACTTTATAACGGCTTAATATTAACGTAAATATATAATTGAGAACGTTATTAGCAAGAAGCCAAAAAGTCTTTCGTAACAACTTAAATCCAAATGCGACTTCATTTCAACAGTTCAACTTATTCGATCATAACAAAAGACTTACCAAAATGAGGACACTAAAGCCATCCTATTTAAATCGGCCGGAGTAAGACCACACCTTGATATCACTCGATTCAACTCAGTCCAATCCAAACTTAACCCGACCCACTTGATTGCAGTCTCCACCCTAGAGGCTGAGACATAGGGACATACCAAACAACAAGTACAACCCGGAAGATTGGCGGGAAATTAAACTCCAGCTGTATTTTCCGCGTAGCGTACTTATTAATACAACGGTAAGTTTAACTGTGTATAAATTCTCATCTCACTAGTCATGATAAATCCTAGAGTACGCAACATAATTGGGAGAAACCAAACGAAATAGAAATGAATTTTATTATTCATCAAGTTATCATTCTGTACATTTGTTCAGATATATATACACAAGCTAGATTAGTTAGTTACACACAGTTAGTTACAATCAGTTATAACCGTCTACTTTGGTTAATGTGTCAGTGTAACAACCTCCTTGGTTAGTGTGTCAGTTGACTTGACTTAACTGCCTGAGTTGACTCCCGGAGCTGAGCTGGAGAAGATGAACTGCCACTCTCATCAAGTCACAAGTTTACAACCGCCATATTTTTCTCTGCATAATTTCGAAGCTTTTATTTCACTTTCTCAACTATTACAAAGCGACAACAACACAAGTTAACTTGGGGATAATCATTCTCATACAGGTAACAACTTTTTATCCTTTTTTCGATTTGCGTTTTTTAATTTGTTTTTGATATTTAATTTAACTTCAAATCTTCAATCTTTGTTATGAGCTGCAATTGGGTGTTGCGTAAAGTAAACTTCAATCTTTCTGTAATTTTGTTATGACCTGCAATTGGGTTCATAAAGTTGCTGTAAATCTCAATCAATTCTTCGATTTCCTTTGGAACTGTACATTAAGGCAGAGGACATGTTGGTTTATTACTATGGTAATAACAAGGAACTATTTCACCAAGACATTGATTTGCAAGAGGGAAGATAGCAAATAGTAATTGAGACCTACGGATCACTCCAATATGTAGTTTTTTTGCCAAGAATCGGCTGTAATTTTTATACGCGACACAATCAGGATACCGACACGTGTAATTGTAAAAACAAGCTTGTACAGCAAGCATCATTTGCAGCATTCTTTGTCCATATGGATATCTAGTCACACATTGAAATTGATCAATAAACGAATAAAACAGAAAGTAGTGATATGGATCTTTACTAATTTGGTTTGATATATCTTGTAACCTGCATGCTATAATTTCACCCCTTTCTGTTCTTTGCAAGCTTGTGTAGATTGTGACAGGTTCAGAAATGGTGAGCTAGGTATGTTAGACTGTAAATATGCTGTGCTTCTAGTTACGTGGATAGTACTGCGCGGTTGAGATATGAGAATTTGTCACACCAAAGAACGGGAACGTAAGCTCTAATTGAAACTTTTTTTTTTCCGTAAGAATAAAGCGCGTAAAGAAGCATAAAAGAAAGTAAAATTACAAGACACACATATTATATTTATTGGCACAAATTAAATCCTCAAAGAGGACAAGATTACAACTTCAGTTTTACTCATTGTTGCTTCAAGCACCTAGCTAAAAAGCAAACAACTGACAATCCTATCCACACAACAAAAAGGAAAAATTTTCAAGCAAATACACAAATTAAAGCAATAATTCACACAAATCAAATTATAATAAAGTAACAGTAGTGAAATTCATCCGATTGTGATCTGTTTAAATTATCACACATGTCATGTGATACATACATTTCAGTATCCCCAAACATATGCCTCCACATACTTTTACTGATCAAAGCCACCTGCGGGAGGTTAATATTTACAAAAGGGTTAGAAGATGATAAGTCGATAATTTGAGGTGTTTGTACATACGTATGATGTATTTAGAATAAGTAACGTAAACAATTCAATGAACGGAAATAAGGAGTGGACGGACGTTAATTATAGCTAGAAGATCTTGCGAGGTACGAGTACTTACGGCGACAACGTTTGCCCTCTTTCTTCCCACCTGTAAATCTTGTGTCATCACTACATATATATGAGCCACAACACCAGCCAGCAAATGGCACCCATGGGTTACAAGATTCACCGAGATCCTTGCATCCTTGAGCTTGATTGCCTACACTTTCAAAATTTTGCTATGCATTATTACTATATATCTTTTATTCTTATAACACGTACTTGTTAAATTTGACTACAAACGCAAATGGATTCTCCCGGAGGTCTCACCAATAGACAAGGAAAAATTGTGTATTTTGACATGTCATCCGTCGTAGTAAAATTGAATTATGTTAGTAAAATTAAATTGGTACAAATTCTCAATATTCTATTCATTTATTAACATTTGGTACAAATTCAAATCAAATGTTAACAATAAAAAAGAATGCAGGGAGTATTATGAAGGTTTGATACGACCACTACTTGCTTAATATATAACGTAAATTGTATTGTAATGTCACGTGTCCATTAAAAAAAAAATTTATAATAGCGTGATAATAATAGGTACATTTTAACCGTCTTCCGAAATTATTTATGCTAATTGTTAGACAATAGAATGAAAGTTTTAGAAAGGTAGCTAATAATGCGATTTACATGAGTAGCTACATACTTTAAATGGAGATGAAACCAATAAAAAAAACTTTCAAGGAAAAATTATGTAATTTATGTTGAACTATTATTACTATGAACTTTGACAGTGCATGTAAGAAAAAGTTAATACTAGCTGTTTTAAGCAAAGACAATAGAAGTTGGACTCGTAATTACCCATAGCAAGGATGATTAAAAATGCTAACACGATCATCTTATGCGAAACCAGGCTCCCCTTCATCGTGTTTGAGGTTGAAGAAAATATATATATTTAAGTGCAAGTTTTGTGTTTGAGCGGGTTTTTTTTTAATTTGTATTGCCCTCCTCCTAGTGTTGTTATATTTATACTAGGTTCTCATCTACATAAGCCTAATATTATATTGTATCATACCTTCGATATCTTGCTGGATGGATTTCCTAACTAAGTCAAATGATCACATTCATACATGTTTTGTTACTCGCACGTCGTCTGTCGATTCTCATAGCTAGCAATCGTCCTTCGAGCCATATTATACTACTATCCAGTTCTACTACTACTACTACTATCAACCATTTTATTGATATATTAATTATAAATAATAAATTACAAGAAGTTAGTTGGGAGCCGCGAAACAATTTGCGCCCCCACACCCTCAGCTATAGAAAAACCAATACGAGTAATTATTGTAGTAATTAAAAGAAAATTATTCTTGTTTTGATTGTATGTCTCTCTAGAAATAAACACGTACATTAATTTTTAAATTGTTTATTCTAGAACTCATCACCACTACAAGTCCACATACGATAACAAATAACAAATGTCTAATTACTTGATTAGTGAGAATATTTGATGGCTTCTTCAAACCATGGTACATATTTTTGTACTTGAATTCATAGCCAATTTTACAATATCACTAGGGAGCATCTCATGCTATGCACGAACTCTGTTGTTTATTTGGTTTGTAATACTATGGATTACTTGAACATTATTTAATTTAGTTTGAATTGTTTAAATTGCCTAAGTTTATTAGTTTATATGCATTATTGAACAATCATTAAACTACAGTGTGCAAACTTAATTAAATTACTTGATGAACATTTGTATTATTTAGTTTGAATTATGTAAATTGATTAGTTTATACACAATTTTCAACAATTATTTAACCATAATGTGTAAACACAATTAGATTACTTAAACATTTGTTTTATTAGTTTGAATTATGTAACTTCCGTAGGTTGATTAGTTCATACACGTTTTACAATAAGCATTAACCACAGTGTGTAAACTTAATCAGATTCTCAAAAGTATATGCCTTGCAACTCTATTTTTGAGCATTATTTGCAAAAGAGTTGTTCCTATTGTTCCATAATCATATTACATACTTCCTCCGATTCAATACCAATTCTACAATGGTTACAAATGTATGGTAGCTATTGTAAATGAGTGAATATTGACCGTTGATTTTGTTAAATAGATCCTGACCTTTCATTTGTTTGACCATTTGTAATAATTAAAATTAATTAATATAATAAATTACCAAAACGTCAAAACCCCCCATATTCTCTCTATCTCATCCCTACCCGTCTCCCCTTCCCCACCCAGCAACCACCTCCGTGTTAACCCAATTACCCAACCACCACCAAACCGTTGACCAAAACCACCGTTGGGCTGCCGGACGCCCTCTACCAAAGCCCCTACTCCTTGCTTCCCTGACGCCCACCACCTCCACCTCCATTTTCTCTTCCTTTTCTCCATCTTCTTGGGCGGCGACGATTGTGAGAAGGGGTTCTCGTGGGTTGGTTGTCGGGGAATCAATGGGGGTGAGGGTGAAAAGAGGAGCGTTAAGAAGAGAAAGAATTGGGGTGCACCGTGCACAACTTATAAGGACGTGATGAAGGTGGTCGGCGTTCATCTAGGCGGGATTGACGTCGTCGTGTCGCCGACCGGTGGTGATTTTCTCCGGTGAACTGGTGATGTTGGGTATAGGTCAGTGGTGGCGCTAAGGTGGTGGCATGGATAGGGAAAGGGAGAGGAGAGAGAAAAATATAGGGTTGGGGCCTTTGGAATTTAATTAATGCTATTATTATTTTTTATACTACGTCAAATAATGAAGGCTATGATTCATTTTCTGAGATTAACGGTCCGATTTTTTTCTTTTATTATGGCTACTATACCTTGGTAGCCATTATAGAATCACTCCCGATGATTCAAAGAGATTTACTATTTCTTTTTGCAGTTTCGAATTGTCATGTTAGGGATTAATTTAAGACCAAATGAAAAACTTGTTTGCCTTATAATCAAGTAAAGGTGGTAGACTGCAATGGAGAATGTAATATTTACTAATTTTTGCAACAAGTGAACGATTCATTGGGTCTAAAAATAGACCCAAACATGACACCTCAAAATTGCAAAACGAAACAAGAAAATCTTTTTGAATTGAAGGGAGTATATCTTTTTACTGTGCCGATGCCAGAAACAGAAGAAACAATCTCTGACACCACTGAAGGAAACGTCGCACATCCATTCACAGTCAGAGGTATGGATCTGTCAGACCCTCTGTTCCTTCACCCATTTGTTCTATCTGCAATACCAAACTATGGTGCCAGCAATGGAGCAAGGAAATACCAAACTGAGCAGCAGATCAAAGAGATAACACAGAGGAACAAGTTTGTGAATGAGTACCATACTCAACTGCAAGGTCTGTGGCAAACTCAGGAAATCTTGGATGATTGGCCACTAATCACCGAGATGTCAATTGAAATCTCCAAGCATATATATAGATGTTGTGATTCAGAAGGAGGAAAAGAGAAAGCTCTTCAAGTTCCTAAATGGTCTTGACTCATACTACTTAACTATCAGGAGCAACATACTGTTCAGATCCCCCATGCCATAGGTTGATGAACTTGTATCACTACTTCAACAAGAGGAGATTCAAAGGAAGAACCAGAAACATGACACCTAAAAATTGCAAAACGAAACAAGAAAAAACTTTTTGAATCGAAGGGAGTATATCTTTTTATATCCCGTGCAGGCACGCGGGGTTTGGTGAATATCATCAATACAACAAAACTTACAATGATTCATTGAGCCAGTTCTACATCAGGCAAAGTGTACAACATTTATGATGAAAAAACATATTTACTCATATCATCAATTCTTTGTCGAAAATTCGGTAATAACAATGAAAGAAATATCAATGTTGCTCGTTCTCTGTTAAAAATCAATTCACGGATCCAGCAACCCGATTAAGTGTCTTGTCTCCAAGTAAGGCTTCAACAGCTCGTCGACCCGATACCAACGCCCCATCAAATGTTGCGCTAGTTTGATAGTCTCCACACAAGTACAACCCCGACCCCACCCTCGGACTCTTCATTAAGTCCGTGGGCGGGCTTTGGTTAGGTTGAGCAAACTCAATTCTATAGCTTCTCAAATACTTCCACTCCTTAACCACACTCTCCCCAAACCAATCGGATAATTCTCGTAACACCCGACCCGTCAACTCCTCATCAGACACATCATCATACAACCCGATTAGTGACACCGAAACCAACGCCTTATTTGCCGGACCATATGACTCAGCCACATTAGTCGCAAAGAACATGTTGTTCACTATCCCTCGACCCGACCCATTTATGTACAAAACCGGGTCAGTCGTGGGCACTTTCATACGGTCGGTTGTAAAATACAAACAAACCGTGCTCCGACCCGGTTTATTATTTTTAACTGTTTCAACTAACTTCCCCGCTAAAAGTCGTTTAACTTCCGGCTCCTCAACCGCCAAAATTACCCCAACTTCACTCTTCAACACCTCCCCATTCCCCAACCTCACCACCACCGTATCGCCACCGCCTACCTCCACGGAAACCACCTTGGAGTTCAACCTAATTGAATTTTCCGGCAATTTCGCCGCCAATTGTTTCGGAATTTCCCCAATTCCTTTTTCCGGTAGCGTATTATTTCCTAATGCGAGACACCTGAACACAAACTCGAACAACCTCGACGTCGTTTCGAGCTCGGTATCGAAGAAAATCCCGCCAAAAAACGGACGGAAAAACCTATCAATAATCTTATCAGAGAAGCCGTTTCTCCTCAAATACTCAAGCACGGTAACTTCATCACTGTAAAAAATATCATTGTCAGATTTACTGAGCACTTTTACCGTGGTGAAAAATATGAGAATTTTATCGAAAATTGATCCGATCGGATTGGTTAAAGTCGGAAGAGCATCGAAGAAGTGGCGGAAAGGATCAGCTACGGTGTGGAACTGATTGTTATGGTAGACCCGCGCGCCGGAGTAGAATTTCTTGAGATTTAAAGAAGAGTAATCGAGAAGGTTCTTAGCTTCAGGATAAGCGGTGATGAAAATCTGGAAGCCGCGGTCGAGGAGGAAGCCGTCGACGGAATCAGTACGGACGCGGCCGCCGACGTCGTCAGAGGATTCGAGGAGGAGGAAGGGGGTGTTGGAAGAGTGGAGGTGGACGGCGGCGGATAGGCCAGCGAGGCCGCCGCCGATGATGATGGCAGTGTTGTTTGGGGTGGTGGGAGGGGATGAGGTGGAGGGTGTGGGAGTGGTGAGGGTGGATTTAGGGAGGAGGGAGAGTGGACGGCGGTGGTGGTGGCGGAGGAAGGCGGTGGAGGTGGTGGAGAGAGAAAAGGAGGTAAACAACATCATTGGAACATTATTGGTTGGTTGCAATTGCATAAGTCGGGTATGAGTTTGTGTGGTTTGATACCGTACCGTGTCCGTGTGGATGGAAATGTATGTTGCAAAGGATAAGATTAGCTTTGTTTTCATGATCTTTGCTTAAAAAAAACTGAAAACGTGACTCAAAGTTCTAGTCCGTTCGGTATCACTGTCGTTTTCAGTTTTTGGTTTTTTTTTTATGTAAAAAATTTAGTTGAATAAGTTACAAAATTAACTTTAAATGGTTTGGTTCCATAATAGTCATATAGAAAATGAAAACTGAAAATTGAAAACCACTTTTTCGGGTTTTCAAAAGCGGGACTTTGGTTAAAAAAAAAAGAATACGATACCAAACAATCCCTAAAGTTTTTTATTTATTTATTTGATATAGACTCAAAGTAATAATTTGTGGTAATGGAGGCGAAAGTAGCAATTTGAGCTCATTAGGTTATGTATAAGGTTGAACCGCACTCTTCGTGAATCACTAACTTTTCATCACAACCTCTGTTCTTGGAGAGTCAATACCTTATTTCATCCCTACAATGCTATCACTCTCATATCTAACTCTCCAACTCACTTTTAGTGGGTCCATTTGTATTATATTATCACATCTTCTCACTTTCCACTCATTTTTTACTATTTGTTTCGTAAATAATCGTTATAAGTTCGATATTTTCAATATCACATAAAATAAGTCGATATCAAAATTATATTATATTATTAAATTATTTTTTAAAAAAATAAAAAAATGTTTCTTTTAGTAAAAGAAAACGTAATTTTTGAAAATTAATTATTCTCGAACTTTATTAAGTTAATAAATCGTGATTGATTGTCGTAATTTGGTAGCATATTATATAAGAGTGGGTGGGGTATGTGAAGAGAGAGAGAGAGAGAGAGAGAGAGAGAGAGAGAGTTGTAGCTAGCTACTTGTGCGCTGCAAATTGAGAGTTAGCTATATCTTCTCTTGAAACACACCACTGTGAGATTGAAGAACACATCACTTTGAGATTGAAGTTAACTTATTCTCTCTCCCCTCTCCTCTCTCCCCAATAGTTAATTCTCCATTTCGTTGAAGCATACCACTGTGCGTGCTCTTAGATTTTACTCAATTGTGCAATTCTTTACCTTAAATTTTATTGTTGTTAATCGGAATTAGCTAAATTGGCATACAAAAAACAGAAGCATTTACCAGGTTGGTATTAAAAAAAAAAATCTAGAAGACATATTTGTATTAATAAATGCAACGAACGAGAGTCAAATCAAATACTCCCTCAGCTCCATTTCTTTTGTTTCTTTAAGTTTCCCTTATTTGACATTTTCTTTAGATTCTTTACTTTTCCATTCCGGGCCATATTTTGTGACATAATGTTCCATTATTACCCTTACTTACACTATTAATCTATTATATAATTGGGTCACTTAACCTATTTAATGTTGAGAAGGAGAGTATGAGACGGTGGAAAAGCTTATCATTTTCATTATAATTGATGAGTATAAAGACACAAGATTAGAGTTAGGGTTTTGCTAGAGTACATAATACCGGATCCTAAATTAGTGAGATTACAAGAGTTAATTATGCCTAGAATACAGGATTACAATTGACTAAATATACTAACAAATAATTACAGTTATAAGATACAATATAAACATATAATATTTATATAGGAAATATCTTATTTCCTTATACGCCCCTGCAAGATGGACGTTCGAAGAGTAAGACCAATCTTGGATAAGATAATGAATAACGATGCTTTGTGGTCGTCGCTTGAATTGTGAGCACTTGATGAGTTGGTGGTCGTTTGAATCGTGAGTTGTGACATGTGAAAAGTTGTTGCAGCGGAAATAGAGAATACGTGAGACAAGAGTTGTACGAAGACTCGAAGAGGGAGGATGAATGTAAAATAAGAAGAGTTTTAGGATCAAGAAAGGAAAATTTGTGAGGTTGGCCGAGCAGAACATTTTGGAGTTTACCTTTTTTCTATTTTTTTTAAGAAAAGCAAAAGTACAGAAGGTGTGAAATTTGAGAAATATGTGAGGGAGTGATTTTTTTTTTTTTTTTTTTTTTTGTAAAAAAGAAAAGTTGAAAAGAAATAGAATATTGAGAAAAGAGAAAAACAAATTGTGGGTGAGATTTTGTGTTCTACGGAAAAGAAGAAAAGAAAAAAAAATATTGAAGGTTTTACTTTGATGAGCAAAAGATTGAGAAGACAACAACAGTGGGTAATTTGGAGGATGATTAAGTGGGTTCTGAAGAAGAAAGGTTGAAATATAGTCTGGCCTTTGCATTAGAGTTTAGCCGAGAGTGATTGGAAGATTTAGGTTGATTTGAGGATTAAAAGAGAGTTTGGAGAAGGTTGATAAGGGAGAAAAAGAAAATATTGGTTAAAATAGCACGTAAATGAAAAGTTAATGGAGGGTAAGACGAGTAGAGTGATTTTCACCTAGATAGGAGTAAATTGGCCGAGAGATGAGGGTGGCCGGAGCGTGAGGGTCGCCAGAGATTGAGGGTCGGCGGAGCTTGAGGGTGGCCGGAGTAGAGGATGGTCGCCGAAATAGAGGAGGGTGGCCGAGATCACCAAAATTCCAGGATTGTGATGCATGACAATTATTAAGTCGACGATCGGGTGGTCATCCGTGGTCCGAGTCGTACGAAATTCAGCGAGCGTGTTGCTCACACAAGGGTCTTTGATCTAAACAGTGGAGATTGTGATTAGAGCTTCGGATTAGGAGTTATGAGAGAATTTCGAGAAGGTTGATTTTGAGGTTTTTAGAGAGTTGTGGCTATGGTTTGGGAGGGTGTTGGCCACGATTTTGGAGGGTAAGAGGGGTGGCCGTAGCATAGGGTGTGGCCGAATAAGAGAAGAGGAAAAGATCAGTGTTTATTGTGACTTTGTGAGGATGGTTTACTAGAGAGATTGAGGGTGGCCGAATTGGAGTTTGGCCATGGTCGGAGACGGTTGAGGGTTGGCCGGCGGGAGGGTGGCCGGAATATAAGGTGGCCGATTAGAGGGTGGCCGAAGGTTTGGAGTTGAAGCTTTGCGAAGATGACCGGAAAGGTGTTTGACCCATGGTTGTGAAGGGTGGCCAGAGCAGGGAGTGGCCGAGGGTTGTGAAGGTGGCCGATTAAAGGGTGGTGGTCGAAGATGGTGCAAAACAGAGTATATGAATGGTGGTGTTGGACTATTTTGAAGGAGACAGTGAATTGTATTTTTGTAGGGAAAAGAAAGAGATTTAAATTAAAGAAAATAAAGGTTTGATGGGGGTTTTGAGTAATTGATTGAAAGAAATCGTAAAGATCAATAAAAGAAAGGGAGATTGGAGAGAAAGCCGTGGGTTTACCAATTCCCGGATTTAATGTCCCAATTAATCATTAATCTTTCCCTAATTTTTTAAGGAGATTGCTAAACGTAACCTAAAAAATATACTAGCGTAACCTAATTTTTTCCATTTTTCTTCCAATATTATCCTTAATGATCTCATCTTCCCAACTTCTTAACGAAGCATACCCTAAAGAAAAAATTTCTATAATGTGATGCGATCATGCGACGTTCAAGCACTAATGCGATCATGCGACGTTCTACAACGAATTGCCCGGAATATCAGCTATTCCCACTTCAGCATAATCAAAGTAGGCATCGAATATTCTTACTTGTAATAAATTCACCTCCATTGGAAAGAACAATTGATATCAGTTGTTGATAAGAATTAATCAAAATGTTGATATCAACATTTGACGATAAAAATTAAGCAAAGGCAATTGATATTAACTTACTTTGATGTAGAATTATGTTAACGAATAATGAAGAACATAAACTATCGAGAAGGATGAGGAATGTCAGATCACTCTTTGGAGGGACAAGTAGGAGATTATGACAGAAGATTATAAATCAATGGTTGCCCAGCCTTTCCTAGTGAACGTATGTATGTAGTGACGGTGTTAAAGAACTACCACCGGACTTCCTTAGTGAGAAAAAAGATACATTCTATCGTATGTATGACAGCAAATCAGTAATAGCAGTACTCTCATGGGATAAATTTGGGGTTTGAGTATTTATGTTATTTTTTGTGGTTACGGGGGTATAAATGGGTTTTTACCAAGTTACGTTAGTAATAAAAATGTTGCGTTTAGCAATCATGTTTTTTAACCAGACAACTCAATTTCTTTCAACAACCCCATAATCAACCCCTCACATTCATCAACACGACAACTTCCCCTCCTCAATTCCTCATGGTTGTTCTTCCTTTCTCCATGTTTATCACTCAATTTCTCAACACCCCATATCTTTGATTCTTTTCTTTTCTCACTCATCTGAATTAAAACATCCTCCATTCTCTTTCTCCTCCTCCTCTTCACCACCCGACCTACCGCTTGAAGCCCCCTATCTGGCCACCCCTACAAGCACCAACTACCATTGACGCCGGCACCGACACCCACCACTGGTCACCGGCGACGACTTTTCCATGCCCACAAATCACCCCCTAACACTACCAAGTTCATGTCTAAGTCTTTGTTTTAAAAGAAAATGCCACCGAAAAAGGACCACCGGTAGTCCACTGTGCGTGCTCTTAGATTTTACTCAATTGTGCAATTCTTTACCTTAAATTTCATTGTTGGTAATCGGAATTAGCTAAATTGGCATACAAAAAACAGAAGCATTTACCAGATTGGTATTAAAAATAAAAATCTAGAAGACATATTTGTATTAAAAAATGCAACGTACGAGAGTCAAATCAAATACGGAGTAACCATAATTTCATATCGGAATTAGAAAAATCAACAAGAACTGCATTCATTTTTTTCAAGACAAAATAATCCCTTAATAATTTTTGAAAAACATGTTTGAGAGTATAACTTCGATGAAAAATTAGGCTTAAGGGACTCTTGCTACATGTTCGACGTTAACAAAAATAAGCGTACTTTTTACTTCACGTGACACTAATATCATGAACCTGCTAAAGTTGAAATTTCTTGCATTTTAAATCTTAAGGGGCTAAATTAAAAAAATAAACACAATTTTTTTTTTGTAAGAAGTTATGAGCTCTTGACAGGCTAAAGTCGTATGCCTAACAAATATAAATTAACACACAACCCTAATACGTAGTATTGGGTAAGTGGGTGTCGGAACCACAGAGAACGGTGATTGTCTAAGTACGCAAACGTAACTAAATGGGGGGTTTTGAGTTGTAAAGATCAAGTAATCAAGCGGAAAGAAGTAAATTACAATTCAATTAAGGAAAAAGTCTCGGACGATTAATATTCACTACAGTTCATCCAATTGATCATTGTCCTCACTTAGATCAATTATGTTGAGCACCTAGTTGTGAAAACAGAGTTTTCGATCGTTCCTAATTAATAGCTAGCAAGAGAGATCATCCCTACCAACTAGCCATAATCGATGAATAACAAAGACGCGCGCCTAAATTCAGTTCAACGAAAGCAATAAGCAATAGAACGATAACAACTAGGATAGATAAGATCTAAACACACGCGGTTTCGATCTTCAATCAATATCTTTATTCTCTCTAACCTAATACCCGATGTTCAGCATATAAATATTAGGCTAGTTGTTACTAGTGAATCAACAATCTAACAATTAATCCTTAAATTGTGAATCTAGCAATGTGATAGATTTAATTCTTATTAGTTTGCAACCTAATTGAGCAATAAATTAATCAATAACAATAAGAACAAGAAAAGTAAACAATACTCAAACGAATTAAAGAATTAGAATCAAACTCACAATTGTCGGTGAATAATAGTTTCGATTAATCGATCCAAGAAATAAGGTCTTTAGCCTTGCATAATCTTGAAAATAATCTCTAAAGGTTCTGAAAACAGAATACTGAAAATAAAACGTAACTTAGGCTTAAATAGTAAAAGATTACAAAACAGATTTAGGAAACCCGTCAATACGCCGACACAGCAGGGGACGAGTCGTTCGGATCGGGACGACTCGTCTGCCTCTGTCATTTTATGTCGATTTTGGTGAACTCTGTACATGAGTCGTCTGGAAGTCGCCTGGTTCGGGACGACTCGTCTACCTCGGGACGACTTGTGTGGCAGCTAAACTTCGTACCTCCGTTCTTCAACTCTCCGGATCTTCTACGCTTCTCAAGATTCGTTGGCCATCGTCAATTCCTTCCCGAACTTGCAGAAATCATCAAACTCGTATATATTTTTCAAATAAGCTCAAAAACATAATCAATAGAATAATGCCACAAATGATCCGAAAATGACATGAAAAACCCAATATAAACACCACAAAACCGACTCTAAAGTGGGTTGTATCAGCTCTTTATTCATCCCAATGAGGGGGAATAAAAGAAGGGTATGGTTAAACGTAACCTAAAAAATACTATTGTAACCTATTTTTTCCATTTTTCTTCCAATATTGGGCCTGTTCGGTAAAAATAGCTGTTAGCTTTTTTAGTAGCTGTAGCATTTCTAATAGCTGGTAGGTGTTAGCTGACAGCCGATGAAGATTAGCGGTATGCAAAGCTGAAATCTAATAAGATGTTCGGTACAACTAGCTGTTAAGTTATCAAAATTACGTGAAAGAGCATTGACAAATTTTTTGACAAAACTTATGTAAATGTAGTAATACTAAATTAAATTTTGTTTGCAGTTAAATAATTTAATAATGCACATCATGGCCAAATAAATGAAATTAGGTAAATAACTGAAATGTTAAAATGAAAGAAAAAGTGCAAATAATAGTAAAACCAACTACTTTTTGAGCATACACGGACTATAGATGCGTGGAGAAATTCTTGAAAGATATTAGTAAGCAATGTAGGGAGAAAAAGTATTAGACATGCAGTACGATGCGTAGAAGATGAAAAAAAAAATCATATAATTAAATTAATCCAAGGGTTCCATTGGAAAAAGATGTGCAAAAGCTACATCATGATACATCATCTCCATGAAACGTTACTTTGTATAACGTTTGGCAAAAGGTACTAAAACCGCCAAAAGCTGGTCGAACAGCTGATATACTGAACATGTCTAATTTTAAATAAATAGTGGTTTGACCGGGTCAAACAGCTAAAAGCTCCCCAAAAAGCTACTAAAAAGTTGCACCGAAGAGGGCCATTACCCTTAACGATATAACCCCACAACTTCTCAAAGTAAACGTATAATAGACTTTTCAAGCAAGCAACCCTAAACAATCATAATATCTAAAACTAGATTGCATTGCAAGTAAAAAAAAAAGGGTTCAATAATATCATGTGACGTTCGAACGCAACAGAATCAAACCAAAATAACAATGAAATTGAGGAACGTAATAGGTTATTATATGTAGTGCAAAATTCCGCTTGTTTTTTTTTTTTATGGAAAATCAAACAATGCAAATCAAGAAAGACAATCGTATAATAAAATACCTGGTTTAGGGTATTTGTGTTATTTTAATAAAAGTGGGGACATAATGGGTATTTTAGCAGGTTACGTTGGTAAAATAAAAAAGTTGCGTTTAACAATCATATAAAAGAACCCGCTTACAAAATAATCAAGAACAAATTTTTGTTGTTCTTCCCTTTGACGATTTTTTCCCAAGTTACATAACTCTAAGCATTGACATTTTTTGACATCTAACTCTTATTTACTTCATTGATGGAGTTGTCAAACATATTTCATGTAACAACCCGAATATCCGTGATTTCGAATAAGAGAAAATGATTTTGACCTCTCTTCATTTCGGGGTTTTATTTTGAATGAGAATAGGTTGGCGATAACTATTTTTATTCTTAAAAAAAAATAATAAAGAATCCAACCCAGGTACTATTCACCGGTTTACTGTTCACGCGGGTAGTATTCATAGTAAAAAAAAAAACTTCATGTGTTGAATTGCTTAACCGACCCAGACAAATAGAAAGTAAAGAAAAGGAGGAAGGCCTTGTTTGATAGAAATTAATAAAAGTAGTATTTAGATCAATTCAGAATCATTCAAATAAGAGTCATTCAAATCTGATCTAATCAGATCAGAAAAATTCAAATTTCTATCAATGTATTTGGTCTATTATTGATACTAATTCGTTAAAATACAATCAAAATTTCAACACATTCAGATCTGATCAGATCAGTTCAGAGTCATTCATTCAGATCAGATCAGATCAGAATCATTCAGATTAGATCAATTCATAAAGATGTAATTCAATCAAACGGGGCCGAACTCTCCTAAACATTCCTCTTCATCTTCACCACATTCATCACTTTCATCAGCTTCCTCAAGAAAATTTTCTTTTCCCAGCTCGCCCTCCAGCTCTCTGTCCTCCATCACTGTTGCTGATCATTTGTTTCCGTCGACCCGTCGTCGCGATCCAATTATTGTACCAAGTAGGTTTAGCTTATTTCTCTTTCAATTTGCTGTGACTTCTAACGAAATTGAAAGCTTGATATTCCATATGTTTCGGAAGTCTTTGTGATGTTAATTTGTTGTTAATAGGACTTTAAACTTGTGTTTAAAGTTGAATTAAGTGGTCATTTGTATAATTGAATTGGGGTATTCTATTTTTTAGTGAAGAATTGAGAACCGGAGGTTGAGGTTTGGTTATTGTTTTGTTAGAGTTGTTGGGGGAATCATAAATTGATGTTAATGGTTAGCTAGATTTTACATGCTATCATGTCGAGTAATTCAATGACTTGAAGTAGTATTGAAGCTAGGGTTTTTGATACTAAAATTTAAGGGTTTTTGATAATAAAAGGATGCGGGATGTATTAGTAGCGTTTTTCGAGTGATTTGATTGTTGGGAAACCACTGGTCTTGTTGAAATGAGAGTATGAAACTATGAAGTGGAAAGGAATTAATTTTGGAGTTTACATTAAGAGTTCTTTTTTCATAGAAAGATGTCAAAAAAAACTATTTTTCCAATTGATGAATTTATAAGCCTTTGTCCTCTTGGACTAACATCAGCTTCTGATAAAACATTATAGGATATGGTTGGTAATGAGGTAAGTGTTGGGAGCCGATTCCTAAACGACCATGGCAAGCACCCTGTACATCCAACTACCGCTTAAGAAGTACTTCCAAAAGGGCCTCCTAGCATAGAGCACGAGCAGCCCCATGTCCCCTAGTAGGTCCTCCAAAAGAGTTTCATCACCGCCTATGGAATGTCCCACGTCCGGATATGTTCCTCAGCATATCCGGATAGGTATCCTAGTATGTCCGGATAGGTGTCCTACCACGCCCGGATAGGTGTCCTGCCGCGTCCGGAAAAATATACTACCGCGTCCGGATAGGGGTCCTACCACGTCCGGAAAATGTGTCATGCCACGTCCGGATAGGGTTCCCCCACGTCCGAAAAGGTGTGTTGCCGCGTTCGCATATGTGTCCTATCACGTGTGGATAGGTGTCCTACCACGTCTGGAAAGGTGTACTGCCGCATCCGGATAGGTGTCCTACCACGTCCGGGAAGGTGTACTGCCACGTCCAAATAGGTGTCCTCCATGTTTGGATATGTATCCTACCACCTTCGGATAGAAACTCTAGCATGTCAGGAAAGACCTCATGCACCGGAAAACGGTCTAGCACTAAGGTACGGACTGCAGGAGCGGAAGCCGAAGAGTGACTCATAGCACTCATCGAGTGACGTTATAACACTCATCGAGTGACGTCATCAGGCAGATTGAACGCTTGGAACTTCATTTCAGGTCATATCGAATTCTTCTATAAATACCCCAAATTGCCATAAGTTAAGGCAAACAAGGATGGAGATATTCTCTATACTCTTCTCTACTTTCTCTTTCTACGCAAATACCTTACAAAAGCTGACTTAGACATCGGAGGGGTCTTCCTCGGACACACCCTCGAGGCCAGTGACGGTTTCTCTGTGCAGAAGCATGTGAAGGCTAAGAGAGGCATGGTTTATTTTGACTTTAAAGTTTGGTTTGAGTATGATAGAAGCCAACACCCATATGACCATACATTTATAGGGGTTTAGGGAGACAAATGTCTTTATGAGTTTGATAATTTTTTCACGAAGTTTGATATAATCTCTTCTATTATTGATGCTCAATTACAAGTTTTTTGGAAAAGCAGTAATGAATGCAGTTGAATGTCACTTGTTGATATCATTTCTTCTATTATTTCAGACATTCCACTGTATCAATACAATGCACAGACTAAACAATAGCAACAACAAATAAAGTCTAAGTTCCGAAATGATTTGGGTCAGCTTACATGAATCGTCATACGAAACCATCACATTGCACCATATCAATACTTGAACTAAAATCTACACAGAAATCACTTAATTCCAAACTTCTAAATTTCAGATTGTGCTCATGCCAATACTTCCTAGAAGACTGTCAAATGTCATATACTCCATTCGCCCCCCTTTAAACACCCAAGTTTTCTTTTTGGGGTCTCTTTCTTTAAACACCCAATTTCTAAACTTTCTAAATGGGGTAAGTTTTCACCACACATCAACCCTCAACTATCTCCAAAAACAATAAACAAACCACCAATTATCTCCAAAAATAATAAATAAACCACCCATTATCTTCAACAATAATAAATAAACCACCAATTATCTCCAACAATAATAAACACACCACACCACTTGTGAATGCCAATGGAAATTCTTTTCGCATTGGAGAGAGGGGGGGGGGGGAATCATTCCTGGTTCCTTTTCATATTTGTGAGTTCGTGAGCAAGATATTCAATTGGATTGCTATAATGAAAATTATCTACTCAGTTTGCAATTACCGTGGAATCGTGCTTTGTTTTCCTTTTTAGGTCCTGAGCTATTTTTTTTGTTTGGTGAATAATAGTGGTTGATCTGCCTCTTCAAGTTATGCTTTTACGGTGATAATCATATGTTTTGATCTCATGTAAGTCTCATAATATGTTGGCCTTAAATTCGTGTCACTTGGTAATTCAAAAATCTTAAAACTCCTTTACTATAGTCCTCTCATATTAATAATAATATCATAAAATTTGTAAGGTTTCGATTGTAACGAGGTTTTTGTGGACAAGAGCTAACAACTGCTTTTTTCTTTCTTAACAATTAACGACGAGGTCGGTCCACCTTATATAAACGTACCACTATATTAGTATTTGTTTCTTTCTCCTTAACCCAAAACTTACCACATACTCCACATTTTCTCTCTCCATATCAAATACTTTGCTTGTGTTAACTTCTAGCAGAAGCAACATTAATATACTTTCAATAAGACTTATAGCGGATGGCAGAATTTTTAAGGCGAGAGTGCGAGCAGTGTGAGTTGGAGGTGGCGATGTATTGTCCGTCTGACTCCGCGTATTTGTGCGCCGAGTGAGACGAAAAAGTTCATTACGCGAACTTTCTCATCGCCCGGCACGTGAGGGTGCGAGTATGGCCTCACTGCCGGAATCACGTCGAAAAAGGGTTTTTCTTTTCCGACGTGAGAGCTCCGCCGGGGGGGGAGCATGAAGGTGACGTGTCAGTCATGCTGCCCCCGGGCGGAGGTGGAGGATGATGAAGATTGTCTCTCCCCTTCCTCGTCTTGCGTGTCGAGTATGCGAGAGGAGGCTGAGGTCGGGGCGGGGACCTCGTCCTTCTCATTGTCGTCGAGGAGGAAGAGGAGAGACGAGGGAAGTTACGGTGGATTTAAAAGGTCAACGCCGGCGGCTGCGGCGCCCGGTGGTGGCGGTGAATATGAAGGGGGAGGGTGTTTTGGTAAATTGGTGTAGGAGAATGGGTGTTGAGGATGTTAGGGTGGTTAAAATGGCGGTTGAGTTGTTAGGTGGGTGTTTGGGTAAAATGACAAAGCTAATTACTCTTTTAGGTTTTGTGAGCAATTGAACATTCTCTTGTTCATCTTACACAAGTTTGAAGTAATGATGCAGATGCAGGGTCCGTAGTGTGTTTGTATCCTGCACGCCCGTTTCTTGCACACTCGAATAGTGGTCCGGATCCTGCACGTCCGTTTCCTGCACACTCGGAGAGTGGTTCGGATCCTACACAGCCGTTTTTAGCACACTCGGACAGTGGTCGGTATCCTGCATAGCCGTTTCATGCACACTCGGACAGTGGTCCCGATCCTGCACGTCCGTTTCCTGCACACTCGGAGAGTGGTCTGATCCTGCACGCCCAATTGCTGCACACTCGGAGAGCGGTTCGTATCCTGCACGCTCGGAGATAAGCCTTGGACGCCTGGGCAGAGACCCATACTCTATAAATCTGGAGTAACGGTCGAGCTCGTCCAGATAGCGAAGCTCTACGTAACAAATTCGACTCAACCCACAAAACAAAATAGCATAGATCTCCTCCTAACCCGAATCAGAAAGGGATAATAGTCACGACTAGCTCCAAACTCTTGGAGGAGAGGAGGTCCCACTTTGGAGTCTCTAAGGAGATCGCGAATCACGCACTTAGTTTTAAGGAAAAAGAGACTAGTTACAACTAGCTCTTGACTCTTGTAGGAGAGGAGGTCCCCTTCCTAATCTTTAAGGAGATTGCGGACCTTCCAATCATAAGTTTTAATGAAAAGAAGACTAGTTACAACTAGCTCCGGACTCTTGGAAGAGAAGCGGTCCTATTTGGAGTCTCTAAGGAGATCGCGGACCTTCCACTCACAAGTTTTAACAAAAAGGAGACTAGTTACTACTACCTCCTGACTCTTGAAGGAGATGAGGTCTTATTTGGAGTTTCTAAGGAGATCGCGGACCTTCCACTCACGAGTTTTAACAAAAAGGAGACTTGTTACGACTAGCTCCGCACTCTTGGAGCAGAGGAGATCTCATTTGGAGTCTAGAAGGAGACCACGGGATACCCACTCACAGGCTTTAACGAAAAGGAGCGCTAGCTACAGCTAGCTCCGGACTATTGGAGGAGAGGAGGTTCCATTTGGAATCTCTAAAGAGATCGCTGACTACCCACTCAATAGCTCCGAAAAGGGAAGTCAATCATCAATGACTTGCCAAGAGATTACGAGAGCTCTACATAAAGAATACAAGTGTGGATGAACCTCCAAAGAATTCGTGACCGAAGCCGTATACAAGTATTGAACTCTAGTCAGGCCTATTGTTGAGGGTCTAATCCAGAACGACCATGTAACAACCCTAAATTTTGACCGTCTCATAAATAGAAATAATTTAGAATTGTCACGCCGCAATTGACTTGTTAGTCAATTGTTAGGCAAGAAATTCGATTACAATAACTAAACGAAAAAGGAAACAACTTAAAACAAAGTCGAACTACAGTTTCAAAACGAAATCTCAAATTACAAAATCCAAAAGTAACAAAGTTTCAACAACCGCTTGTAAATCCCCAACTCATGCAACTCGACTTCTCAAGCAAGCAACCAAGCTATCAAGACCTGTGAACTACGCCATCGAAAATGACGTAGGCCCCAAAATATGATAGGGAACGAACCAGAATAGAACGTCAGCATGTATGCTGAGTAAGAAACCACAGAAATACAATGAAACAGAAGATACGCGCCTTGAGGCGCGTAGCTAACAAATAACAAGCGAACGATATAGCAAAGAACAAAGCGATAATCACCATATCGCTACAAGATTCAACAGTCTCGTTACATACGTTTAATTAAGGCTGGGCTCCTACCCCACAGCCACCACAATCTCGAACCAACGCGAGTTAGAGTACTACAAAACAACCCCTAATGACTTGAAGTGTGCACACCCTTCTCTAGAGGGCCAGGTAGGATGCGAAGCCTCTAGGAGGTAAGCCTATTAGGAAGCCGGTAGCTAACCGACCACAGACTCCCTTATTCAAAGGTACACAGGTGACTGGTCCGGGCCGAGTCACACTTTACTCTAGGTGGTATCATGATCATGCTTTTCTTTTCAACCGTTTTAGATACATTATTTGATGATACAATTTATGACGATACTTGAAGCGAAGCATGAACACAAGCGACAAACAACACGCCACTCGACCGAGTGGCTGAGTGGTGATCACAACAAAAGAGGCCGAAGGGCCGAGGGACAAAGGGGCGGCCGAGAGGCCGTGTGAGGAACATGGTGGTCGAAAGACCGCAAATGAATAACGATACGATGGAAAGAAATATGCTCAATAATATAATTTTGGCACAAGCGAAACGGATGATGAGTAAGAGCGTATAAATCAAGACAATGTGGTGATCAAGCATAATAGTGTGTCAAACAAGGATAATGGTTAGTCAAGAGGATTGTGATCAACGTTCTTACCTTACTTGCACAGTCACAAAGATCGATTCAAGACTTAAAATGGCACTTCCTCGAACACACAACCTAGAGTCAACAACAACACACCAAAATTACTAACCATCCCCTACTAGCACGAACAAGACAACTCTAACTTTGGATTTCAACACCCAAATGACCTCCAAACGACACCAAATTCGCACAACATCCTCCCAAGTGTACTAACAACATTAATCCATCATTAAATCACCAAAACAACCACATAAACATCCGAATTAGGCAAAAATCAGAAGTGGGCAGAATACATTTTCATAAATCGAAACACCATAAAATGTTCCCAAATTAAAACCACAGTTTACCTAACTCGTAATAAACATCTCCTCCAAATTTCACATAAATCCACCCATAAAATCATCCCCAAATAGACATGAACCCTAATTCCAAAGCCCTAATTCAGAAACAAATATTTCATGCATCAAAACTAAAATTAAGCATGAATAAAATTAATCAAAGCTATTCTCATCAATACTAGCATGATCAAATTATAATTGGTATGAAATTATAAAAGCCCTAAATTGAACTTTATGGAAAAAGGGCTCAAAACTTACAACTCTTGATCTAAATCAAGAGGGAAGGAGAAAGGTGGCTGGTCGGCCGAACGGTGGTGGAGGGCGGCTCTTCCTCCTCTTCTTCTCTTCTCTTTTCCTTCTTCTCTTCTCTTTCTCTTTCACGTCGTTCTCCTTTCTTTCTCTCTGCTGCTTGTGCGACGTGAAGGGTGAGGGTTTGTCCTTTTTTATTTATTTATTTATTGTAGAAGTAGGAAGGGTTTAAGTAAGGGTATTTAGGTAATTTCACTAAATCGTTGCCCAATTAGGAAAACGTCTCTAAACGAGAAGTATACCCTAAACAATTCAATTGACCTAATAATATGGGGTGTTACAGACCATGACAAACACCTGGTATATCCAACTACCGCTTGAGAAGGACCTCGAAAAGGGCCTCCTAGCATAGACCACGAGCAGCCCCATGTCCCCTACTAGGTCCTCCAAAAGAGCTCCATCACCACCTATGCAATGGCCCACGTCCGGATATGTTCCTCAACTTATCCGGAGCAACATAACCGGATAGGTTTTCTAGCATGTCCGGATAACCTATCCAGATAGGTGTCCTACCACATCCGGAAAGGTGTCATGCCGCGTCTGGAAAGGCATACTACCACGTCTGTCTTACCACGTCCGCAAAGGTGTATTGTCGCATCCGGGTAGGTGTCCTACCACGCCGGGAAAGGTGTACTGCCGCGTCCGGTTAGGTGTCCTACCACGCCTGGGAAGGTGTACTGCCACGTCCGGACAGGTGTCCTACCACATTCGAATATGTATTCCCAGCATGTTAGGAAAGACCTCACGCAACGGAAAACGGTTTAGCACTGAGGTACGGACTGCAGGAACGAAAGCCGAACAGTCATAGCACTCATCGAGTGACTTCATCCGTGAGGTCATATCAAACTCCTCCGTAAATACCGCAAATTGCCATAAGTTAAGGCAACTAAGGATGGAGATATTCTCTATACTCTCTCTACTTTTTCTCTCTACACAAATATCTTACAAAAGTTGACTTAGTCACCAGAGGGGTTTTCCTCGGACACACCCCCGAGGCCAGTGACGGTTTCTCTGTGCAGGAGCATGTCATGGGCCTTCCATCATGCTTTCCGGATCACTCTCGAAGGACTGCTCAAAAGGTATTCCTGACATGAAATAAAATTTTGATTGTTGGTCATTTTTGTCCCAAACATTAAGTGATGGTGTTTTAAATTCTTTTGCTCCCGTGAAAATGTTAAACCTAGTTAACTATACCCTTGTGACCTTTAGCCTAAAGAAAGCTACCCCTTAATCTGTCGCAAATTTCTCACCAATCTGATGATGGGATACGCTTTACAAAGTCATATGCAAAATTCTACTTTAAAGAATGCAGCTTATTCTCTCCTCTATCATTTGTGAGGTTAATCTTCTTTTATTTCCGACAGATTCATCTTTGACAACGTTCTCTTTCAAAAGAATTAGTAAGGAAATATGATCGAAAGAGAGTTTCACGAAGGGGTACAATCAAAGTCGACATTAGAAAGGCTTTTGACTCGGTTTCTTGGAGGTTTGAAAAGTTTATTACACGCATTTAACTTTTTGGGCCAATACATTAACTGGATCATGGCATGTTTGAACACTGCATATCTTTCACTCTGCTTCAATCGCTCCAAAGTTGGGGTTTTCAAAGCATGATAAGGGCGAGCCTCGTGACCCATGCACCCATTGTCTCCTTGCCTATTTAAACTTTGCTTGGAAGGACCGTCTAGAATACTACGGAAATTGATCCACTCTCTATCTTTCTCTCAGCATCCCGAGTGCAAAAAGAGTGTTGTCAATCACCTCCTTTTTGTCGTTGGTTAGCTCAAACTTATCAGACGTGACTATGATTCAGTTCCTCCTATATGTCAGAAGTTTTGAAGGATTTTAATGAGTTTTCCATACTTGTTGTTACTTGTTAATCATATGAAAACCAAAACCTACCTACGAGGTGTTAAGGCTGATACAACTAGTAACATCACTTCTCAGACTGACTATGTACTTGGAAAATTCCCTTGCAAATTAAATATTTGAGAGTCCCTTTACTTTCTTCCAAACTCAAAACCTCAATGTACCAACCTGTAGACACCTGCATTTGTGCCTACCCAAATACCCGATGATGAAAGAACATTTTACAGTGAACTGCGTCTACTTTCTCTACTATGTGAACCACCGTTGTCGTGAATCCGTTAACAAATGCGTCTTCACCCAAAACAAGGCCAAAAACAACCGTTTTCCAGCTTTTTACACCTGACTTAACTCAGGAATGACCCGCGTGCCTAAACCACCAAAAATCATCAAGAAAAACATGTTTTTGTATGTCATTTGCCCACCCAAATTCACATGTGCAATATTCATGTCATAAGTAGCCTTGTCTGCGCCATGCGCAGCACCCCCCGCGTCTGACGCAGCATACCTACGCCTGACACAGGCATACTCGTGCCTAACGCAGCATACCCGCGTCTGACGCAGCACCACCTGCGCCATGCGCGACCCACCCGCGCATGACGCACCCAAACCCTAGCAGCCGTCCACCCCCCTTCTCCACACCTATAAATACCCCTCATTTCCACCCCATTTGAAAACTTTCACACACCATTTTCACCCCGAATATCTGCTCCTCTCTCTTCCATTCTCTCACACAAAACCCTAGCAACTACAACACAAAACCCTAGCACAACACATACAAAAACCCTAGGGCCTTTGATAGGGTGCAAATGTAGTGTGTTAGTGCACATGATTTAGGCGCCTTAGTGTTTATTTGGGCATGGTTTTATCGTGATTCGTAGACCACACCACTCGGAGTATTTTTGGAGATTATTCGTTGGTTTTACGAGTTTTTGGTGGCCTTAGACTCTTTTGGTGAATCTCGGACAATAATAAGGGATCAAGCTACAAGTTGGAGCAAGATTCGAGGAGAAGATCACTTGACCACACTCCGAGAACCACCCACCATCACCTCCAAATTCATTGGGTTATACCTCTCTAACCAGAATATATTTTGCAGAAATTCCAATTGGAGAGGAAAGTTCATCTTCTTAGCTTTCAAACGATATATTATAAGCTCAAAATGAAGTTTGGAGGTGAGAGTTATGCCCGTTCGAAACTGCCCTGCGCACAGTTTCTCGACTCGAGAATCACTAATCTCGACTCGTGGATGGTAATCTCGACTCGAGGATTTTCTCCCTCGAGTCGAGGAGAATTAACTGGACGGGTATTTGGAAGGACAAGATCCTCGACTCGAGGAGGGTGTTCCTCGAGTCGATGATTTCTTCGCTCGACTCGAGGACCCCTCTCCTCGAATCGAGAAGGGGAGCTTCCGGGAAGCTTCCTTGATACTTTTGACGGTTTATTTGTGCCTACATATCTATTTTGTCTTCTAGTGTTTGGTACTTATCTTTAATAAAAGGGGCATGAAACCCCTCCCTAGTAATTATCACCTATCATATTATTTTTGCATCTAGTTTTCATTTTAGAGAGAGAAACTCAAGGAGAATTAGTATTTTCATTATGAATTTCTTCTCAAATATTATTGTAATAATTAATATGGAAGGCTAATCACCTTCTAGATCCTTGGTGTAATCAAATTCTCTCATCCTATGTATTAGTAAGATTTTCTTCTCTCTATTTTGCCTTTAATTTCATAGTAATTAATTCCTTGTTCTTCAATTGCTTGATTTATCCTTGTTTTATCTAATTGGTTAATTGGATTGAATTGGATACTTCATATGCTTGGTTTTTAATTGATGGTTATTGATTATTGACCCTAAAGGAAGCAACTTTCACATGTTTAGTGTATGGTTATGAATAACTTGTGATTGAGGAATTAATTAGGCAACTAATAGATTAGATTTGATTAGTGTCGCGGTTGCGGCTAATTAGATACTAATTTGGGTTGTTGTTAATGTTTTATTAATCCATGCTCTTCATGGCTTTGGTTTTGAATTTTTTGACTGGTCACTAGGCAATTTAGGACTTAAAGGAGGGAGATTTGGTAGCGGTTGCTCAAATTCCCCACAAAAGAGGATTAATTGGTGAAAACCGAGATTATCTATGAATGACATAATTAGAGAGAGGTAAAAATTACTATATTAGGGTGTTTGAATAGATTATCACCGAGGGTCACTTTAGTTAATTTGATAAATCGTTTATTTCTTAATTACTCATCTTTTAAACCAAAAACCCCCCCATTTATTGTTTTTATTTCTTTTGTTTATTTATTTTTTGCATAGAATTCGCATATTAGACTTCCCCCTCTTCCTCGTGTTCGATAACCCACTGACTCTATCTACCTTAGTTAGTTTTGTGGTAATTTGACTAGATTTAACGACAATCTCGCTTGTCAGCCTTACACTCTAGGACACCCTAAACACAACACACAACTCAAGCAAAGCCCCTCTTAAACACCACGTTCGAAGAGCAACACATCGCTCTAAGAACAAATCTAGCCTCCCACGACGCATACTACGGATCAACGCAACGATCTCGAAGCATAGTAGAGCAAGTAGTGGTATCGCAGACACACATAAGTCCTGAGGGCACCCCCTCTTTTCTAAATTCATCTATTACTTTATTCTCATCTCCTATCCCTTCTTTACGTGCGCAATTTATTGCTTTCAACCTAGATTTATATTTTGCGTAACCAAGATTAGATCTAAAATGAATGACATGAATCACGCCTAACACACATAGCGCAAAGCGCTTGGACAAATTGGTAGGTAGGGACCGTTAATCAATCTTAACAACGTTGCGACCCAAGATCTAGTTTATGTGCTAAATAACCGTCTTAGCTAATTTACTAGCTTGTATATAACTTGTAAATGATTGTAATTTGCATGGCTAACTTCTCAACGACTTGTAAACGATAATTCAACTAGCAGAGGCCGATATGGGCGGGGTTGGGTGTCTTATGGCTTCCCAACATGTACCGTCACCCCCGAACCCAGTCTTGCGGTCCGTAGACTGCATATTGGCGTAGGGCACAGTGCGCATTTTGTTCCTTACGTCCCTCGGTTTTGTCCCTTTCGGTAAACGACTCGCAAACGTGTTTTGGACTTGGCATGACTCGTTTCTCCAAGCGTTTATGCTCAATGGGTACAGACTCACCTAGCGTTTACGTAGTCCCTCGGTAATAACAAGGAACAAGATCGCATTGCATGTTTCCAAACACCCCACAATTGTTTGGTGGCGACTCCTATCCTAGTGCAATCATCGCACGACTCGCGCGTCCGCTGCTATAGAGACCATCCGTGGAATCTACACAACCCCTTATAGAAAACAATCAGAAGAAAGCTATTACACTAGGCAAACAACATTACATTCTATGCAGGTAAATTGAATCTAATAACATTTACTGACGATTCACGTGGTACCCTCAAACTTTGGTTGATTGCACATGGTACCCAACTTGGCAAGTTTCTGCACAAGGTACCCTTCAAGTTTATAAGTGTGCACGTGGTACCCAAAATATTAACAGCCCCTTGACCACTGTAAAGTTTAATAGAAAATAAAATAAATTTACCTCTCACTCACTCTCTCTCTCTCTTTTCCACATGAACCCACCCACCCCGTCATTTTCTTCCTTGAAAATCCTACTACCATCATCATGTATGACTATCACCTATGTTCATACCTTTTCCTCATCATCATTAAAAACACTTTGATTGACATCTCCAGATCCTCTTCAATCTCTTCTCTTCCATGTGAAGTTCTCCTTCTTATCACTTCCTCAAATTTGGTAACAATTTTATCCGCAACAATAACGCACCTCCTCAACCAGATCACCTCCCTACTAACACCACCTGTCCACGACCATTCCCTCTCCTGATCTTCTTCGATGCCATCAACCTCCACGACAAATCCGAACTCGAATTTGGTAACAATTGTTTGGTGAATTTGTAGATTAATTTTGGTAATTAGTGGGTATTTGGTTCGATATTTGTGCGATTTTTTAGTTTAATTTGGACGCTTCATTTTGGTAACATTGGGGCACAACTCATGCGATATTTTGCGTTTCAATTTGATCAAATTTATTGGTGCAATAAGTAGCTTGGTTAAATAAGGAGAAAGTTCTATTGGGAGTGAGTGGTGGTATTGTAAGAAAGTAATGGATGCCATTGGTGTAAATTCTGAGAAGGCCGCATACTATACCGTTGTGGCATTTGATAGAGGACCATTTCAAATGACCACTGGGTCGGGGCATAGAGGTAGTGGAAAAGGGAAACATAAGCATACTGTGAATGTTGTGACTAAAACATGCACTTAAAACATGCACTTAAAACATGCACTTGTAAAAACCTTGAAATTTACAAGTACCCTTGTTCACATGTACTTGCCGTTTGTAGCTCAATGGGTTTAATTACAAATGCGTTTGTGGATGTGTTTTACACCAGTGGTGAGTATTTGGGGTCATACACACCCAAATTTCGACTCATTCCGGATGAAACTTATTGGACACCTCTTGATGGTCCCAAAATCCTTGGTAATAAGGATATGAAACGTGAACCCAAGAAGATGGGTACGAAGGATAAGTCACATTCAAAGCGATTGCATAATGAGATGGATGAAAAACCACCATCAAAATCATTATGTGGCATATGTCGTCAACCGGGTCATAACAAAAAAACATGTTCTTAAGAGGGTAACTTTTTTTGTTGATCTTTATATTATTGTGAATTTATTTTCGCCTAATATTTATTGTATAATGTTTTAACTCTCTTCTTTTTCTTTTTGTAGCTCTCATGGTTGCGGATCTTCATCCGGGACCGATTGACCCGTCTCTTCTCAAACTGCAAGACAAACACAAGAGTCAAGCAATTTGGGACGGAGAGGAGGTGAGTCCGCTTAGATGTAGAACTTACATAAAATGACATGGCGAATATCGTCCTAGTAAGCGGGTAGTTAAATTTATTAGGAAAACCCAGTTTTATGGGGCGCATATAGTAGCTAGTGTTAAGTTAGATCAAGATTTAATAAGTGCGTTGGTAGAAAGATGGAGGCAAGAAACCCATACTTTTCACTTAACCGTTAGGGAGACCACTATCACCTTGCAAGATGTGCAAGTTATGTTAGGTTTAAGGATAGATGGAAGATCTGTGACGGGTGATACCAATCAAGATTGGAAAGGATTGGTAATTGAATTGTTCGGAAGAGCACCGGGGGAAATTTTGAAGGGAAATTCTTTGAAAATTTCTTGGTTGATGACCCATTTTAATTATTTGCCCAACAGTGTGGACAATGTCACATTTCATTGCTATATTCGAGTGTATCTCCTCATTTTGTTTGGTACCGCGGGGATGTAATTCAAGTAATCTATTTGCCATTGTTAAGTGATATCAGTAGATTGGATGATTACTCGTGGGGAAGTGCGGTACTTGCAACATTGTATCGTAACTTGTGTCGAGGGTGTTGTAAGGGTTCATTAGAGATAGCCAGACCTCTTATTCTTCTCCAGTTGTGGTCTTGGGAACATATTGCAATAGGACGTCCTATGAACATGAGACCATTAGAATATGATGAGGATTCTGATGAGAATGAGGATGAGGATGAGGATGAAATTATAGCTAGTCTATTTGGGTCACAACATATCTATGGGAGAGATGCATTAGGACGTAAGTGGCTTATGAACGATCGATGAAGAGCCGATGGGATTTTTACTCTTACCGCTTATAGAGACGCGTTCGATTGTATGACTCATGATCAAATAAGTTTACTTATCCATCCATTGTTTTGTCACTTTTTAAGCATGAAAATAATTTGGTAATTCACTTATTTATTTGTTTTATTTTTAGTTCATCTGGCAGCCTTATACAACGGATGTCATTTCAGCTCTCTCTCCGACTTGTTCTAAGGATGAACAAGATTGGTGTGTTTTGGCTCCTATGGTCTGCTTCGATATTGTGGAGTGGCATTGTACGTTTCGGGTAGTACGACAATTTGGTTTGAATCGAACACTCACGGTGGATTGTGATACTTCGGAGACTCTTCATAAAATGGATAGGAGAGGAAATCGCAAAATAAGTTGGAGTGAAATCCACAATGTCTATATCGATTTATGACGTAGGCGTTGAGAGAGGGTGATGGCTACTACCGATGTAGATGATGGCACGATGCATTACGATGATCCGTATATGGTTTGGTACCGAAACCATACTCGTCGTATCATTGGAGCTGTTAAACAATCTCATGGTGGCCCGGTTTCCTACCACCCTTCTTCTCCCTCAATTAAATTGCTTGTAAGTATGGTTTATTATTAGGGAAATTTTCCAATATACCCCTGAGGTTACCGAATTTTTCCGTTATACCCCTGAGATTACCGAGCTATCCAATATACCCTCGAGGTTTGCGAAATCGTGTTTTTTTCACATTTTTGCTGACGGCGTCTAACACCATTTGACCCTCAGTTAGTTTGACAATTTTAAGACAAATTGACCTTAATTGCAAATCAATTAAAAAAAATAAAGAAAAAAAAAACCAAACCCATAATCTCTCTCCTTCCCATTCCTCCACCCACGAGCCACCCTTGCTCCGCCCCTCCCCCACCCTTGCCCATCTCCACCACCACCCTCTCCGGAAGCGCGAGGAGCGCCGCCCATTCCTAGCGTCAGAGTGCCAGCAAATCCTCCGCGAACACCGCCTCCGCGACCTCAACAACGAAATCAACAAGCTGATTGAAATTGCATTGGGAGAAGCGTATTCTAGAGCTCAGCGGCCCAAATTACACCAAACAATCGGCGAAGATGACGGATTTGGACGAAAGTATCGTCGAAGGAGAAGGCAGATTGATGCGAGTTATTATGGATACATATAGAGCTGGCCATTTGGCACTAGAAGCCCGGGCCCGTCCTGACTCGGCCCTGGTCAAGGCACGGCCCGGCCCGGCCCAAGCACTGGAAAGCCCGTGTAAACCCGGGCTAGAGCTAGTGCTCGACTTTTCAGGCACTAGCCCGGTCAAAGCACTGGTCAAAGCACTGGTCAAGCACTGGTCAAAGCACTGGTCAAGCATTGGTCAAGCACTGGTCAAAGCACTGGTCAAGCACTGGTCAAAGCACTGGTCAAAGCACTGGTCAAGCCCTGGTCAAGGCACTAGCCCGCCACAGCCCGGGTCCTAAACGGCTAGTTTTCCCAATTAAAAAAACTAGCCGTTTAGCCCTTCAACGGCTGTTTTTTGGTTTTTTTTTGTTTTTTTTTTTTTTTGTTTTTTATTTACTCCTCCCCTAAATTATCTATAAATACCCACTTCATCCATCTTAATTTTCCACACAATTATTCTCTCTATTCTACATTTCATGTACAATTACTACAACTCTACAATTCTCAAGTAATAATTAAGTTTTCAAGTTTAGTTAAAAACAATTATTACAAGTATTATTTTAAGTATACAATATTTAATACTTTTGTTATTGTTATTGTTATTGTTATTTTGAAAATTATTATTAGTATTGATAATTATTGTATATTGTATTCAATATATTAATACATTTTTCAAAAAAAAAAAACCCCGAAATGGAGGATACTTTAACTCCCAATCAAATAAGAACGATGAGGGAGTATGAGCAATCACTTTTAGGCGATGTCTATGTTAATCAAGGTAACTTTATGTTTTTAATTTATTTTTATAATTATTAGTGTTATTTTGTCAATTTTTCTTTTGTTAATATAATTTTATTTGTAGGTGTAGGTAATGTATCACAACAAGAATCATCGACGATGCCACCACCTCGTTCTCCTCCGAATATAAATGCACAAGATGGTAAAATTCAATTTATATAGTTCCATATTTATTCAATTTTTCAAATTTTCAATTTATTCAATTGATTTAAATTTACAACATAATTAATAATTTAATATCACTATTCTTTAATATAGGTGGTGAAGGTGGAGAAGATGGTGGTATTGTTAATCGACGTGGTGTCAAACCAAGTTATGTTTGGCCTTATTTTGAGAAAATCTTCGTCGACAAAGACAAAAATAATGCAAAATATTATAAACTTATTTGTAAAATTTGCAAAAACAACAAAATTAATGCGAAATTGAAGTGGAAAGCGGGTAGCGGAACCGACACTCAAACTCGACACCTACAAAACACACATGGCATATTCAACCCCGAAAACCAACAACAAGGTGAATCAAGTCGCCGTGGTGGTCAATCACAAATCGGAGGTTATATGACCCCAACTCCCGGTGGAGGTACCCCTTTTTATTATAATAGAGATCGAATGGTTGATAATATGGCTCGTTTTGTTTGTTTTGATGAATTGCCTTTTAGTTTTGGTGAAAGTCCTAATTATGAAGAGTTTAATAGATTATCATTACAACCCGCTTTTAGAAAAGTGCCTAGGAACACTCTTAAGCGTCATACTATGGCACAATATAACAAAACTAGATGCGAGCTAATTGAATATTTTCGTACATTTAGTGGACGTGTTTGCCTAACTAGTGATACATGGACTTCAAGACAAGGTGAGCCTTATATATGTGTTATCGTTCATTGGATTGATAATGATTTTAAATTGCAAAAACGTATTATTGCTTTTGATGTTATGGAAGAGTCGCATACCGGTTATAACATATATTTGCGTATTAATACTACTTGTACTGACTTTAAATTGCTTGATAAGTTGTTTACTATCTCATTTGATAATGCTACGGCTAATACTAATTGTATTGGTCATATTAAGAGTAATATTTCAAGTTTATTATTAGATGGTATGTTTTTACATGTTAGGTGTTGTGCACATATTATTAATTTGTCCGCACAAGAAGGTATTGCTTATATTGCTCCTATTCTAACGCCTATTAGAAAAGTTATTAAGTGGCTTAGAACTACGGGCACAACAAAGCGAAGATACAAACAATGGTGTACGGAACATCAATTGAAACCGAAAAGGTTTTGTCTCGATACACAAACAAGGTGAAATTCTACCTATTTCATGCTAGGTGCTGCAATCAGGTATAAACAAGCTATTACTTCTTTGTATAATGAACATTTTCGTAATGATTCAAATGTACAACTTCTTGATGATTCCATTGGGAACTTACCGAACCTATTTATGATCTTTTAAAATCTTATTATGATGCTACAAAGGTTTTTTCGCAAGTATATGAACCAAAAGTCCATTTGGTGATCATGCAATGTGTTCAAATAGTTATGGCTATGTCTAGTGTACAAGATTCTAATTTCAATAGTTTAAAGCATGTTGTTTCTTTGATGCGTGTGAAATGGTTGAACTATTTTTCTGATTTTTCTATTATATATGGCATTGCATGTCTTCTTGATCCCGGTGTTAAAGTCGATGGATTGACAAACATGTTAGATTATTATTATACGCAATTAGAACAAGAGTATGATGTAAAAAGTTATGTGAACAAATGTCAATCTATTCTTAGTAAATTGCATGATTTGTATAGTGGTAATAATGCACAAGCTAGTTCTTCTTCTTCTTCTTCTTCTATGCCTTTAAAATCTAAAAAAAGTAGATTTGGTGGTTTGAGCAACATTATTTTTAAAAAACAAAAAACGATTTCAAACGATATTTCATCTTTTGTCGATGATTATTTATCAGTAACCCATGAAAATTAACGATGATAGTGATTTTAGCATTCTTAATTGGTGGCGTGAACATAGCCACCAATGTCCGGTTTTAACCCAAATTGCAAAGGATGTTCTTGTAGTTCCAGCTTCGACAATTGCTTCGGAGTCCGCTTTTAGTGCAGGTAGAACAGTATTAGATGGAAAACGATCAAGATTGGCTCCCGAATCCGTGAAAGTATGTGTATGCAAAAAAGATTGGGATCAAGCAATAACAAGAACACAAGGAATGAAAGATGACGATGATGACGACGAAGATGATCCATTCATGACAATGGATACTACATCGGAATCGGGAGCATCAACCGCGCGACGAGAATTGAGAACGTCCAAGAATAAACCGATCAATAATCAAACAAAGGTAAGTAATGTAAGTAAAGAATTACGTGGGCTTTGATTCTTTCGAGATACGTAGGCATCCTAATTATTATAAGTTTATCAAATAATGATAAAATTGTGGTAATTATGAGCAAGCCCTTTTTTTTTTTTTTTGGCTGAGGCAGTGCCCAAGCACTGGGCCCGCCCAGGTCAAAGCCCGGCAAAGCACTGTGGGCTAGTGCTAGTGCTCCAAAAGTCGAGCACTGGCACTAGCCCGGGTACCTAGTGCTAGTGCCTGTGCTCGACTTTTGGAGCACTAGCCCGGGTAAGCCCGACACTAGCCGTGGCCAGCGCTAGATACAAACATGAGGAGGATGGCGTGTTGGAGAAGCTGGAGGGACCGGCAGAGGTAGAGATGAGGGAGGGAGTGGTGTTTGTTTGGGCTGGTCGGCGGTTGGGCTGTGGTCTAGGTCGCCGGTGGTGGGAGAGGGGCGGGTGGAGGGGAGAGGGGAGGAGAGAGAAAAAGGGAAGGCTGTGATTTTAATTATTTTCAGCATTTGTTTTTCAATTTAATTAGTTAATGTTAATTATTTACATATTGAATGGCTAGGATTGTATATAACAAAATCAACGGATGATATCTTTCCTTTTACAATGGCTAAATTAATTGTATTAAGGGTCAATTTGTTTTAATAAAGTCAAACTCAATGAGGTAGACGCCGTCAGGGAAAATATGGAAAAAAAATATGATTTCTCAAACCTCGGGGGTATATTGGATAGCTCGGTAACCTCAGGGGTACCGAAAAATTTCGGTAACCTCAGGGGTATATTGGAAAATTTCCCTTATTATTATGTTTATCATTATTTCACTTTTATTGAATAGTAAGCATGTTTAGGAAATAATCAGTGCAATTTTTTTATTTTTGTGGTTGTAGACCAAAGGTTTTGCAACTCTACACATGAGGTGTGAGCATGACTTTCAAGCTGCACTAAATGACGCATCTAGTGTCAATTATGTCCAAACTTTAACCGACATTCGCAAACATTGCTCCGAATGTCTCGAGAAGGTGGGATTTTCACATCTTATCCAACAATCCCAAGAACAACCAAGTGCAAGTTTGAAGGATCATTCTCCTCTTATACAATATATGCGTCGATGTAGAGGTGGTTCTCCTATGACACCAATTATGGAAGGCAACACTCCGGGTTCTTCCTCAAGCCAACCCGCTTGCTCAAGCCAACGTCGAGCTACACGCCGTCGTCGTCTAGCGGAAGATTAGCTATTAATATAGTAGTTTGTAATGTCTGGGAACAATTTGTCAAGTTTATGTTATATTCGACTCTTTTAAGTATGTAAAAGAAGATTTAAATTATGAAATAAGATGACATGCCATTCGAGTTCTTATCTTAGGTTGTTATTGGGGTTAATGAATGACTGTGGTCGTGGAATTTTGGTTTGGGTTGTTTGAGTTCCAGGTAAAAAGGAAAGAATGAAAAATAACCTCAAAAAAAAAAGGTGGAACCGCCATGGAGACGAGCGGTTTTACCTATGCGAAATCGCTACTCTACATGGCGGTTTCAATACAGAATCAAGGAGCATACAAAATCGAGTGTGAATTTTGGCCAAGAGTGAAATCGCCATGGGGGGTGTCGGTTTAACCCTTGGCAAAATCATGCACTCGATTTTCTATCCTCATTTCACGATTGCCCAAGACCCCGCCTAAAAGCTCATAGTTAATATTCAAGACACTTAAAACCGCCAGGGGCACTAGCGATTTTGTCCCGAACCTGAAATGGGGTGACGTGCACCCCATAAGATTGAACATTTTTCAATCCAACCCATTTTGTTTAATATTTATTTTTTGAGCCCTATTTTGAAAAAAAATTCAGGTAAACAATGCATAAGAATTAAGAAAGAAAACACTTGTGTTACTTGGAGTGTCACTGTCATGTGGGGAGAGAGAACAAGATATGAGGAAATATTTTATTTTGTCACTTTTGATTGTCAGTAATTTCTCTCATGAATTTCTGACTTACCGTTAGAGGTGAGAAAGCTCATGTGAGTACCTATATTGAAAACCAAATATGCCCCTACTTTTTAATCACTTTTCTGCTCAGATTATAATAAATTGCTCACATTTGGAGGGTCAAAAGGTAATACTACATATTTTTAGGCATATAGTATAACAAAGCTCCATTTTTTCCGTTTTGCTTGGGGGGTCGACCGACCCAATCCTTCAACTTGGGCCCCCCCGGGTCGCAGGTCAATTTCAGATTAGGTTGTTATTGGACCGCCTTCTATTGGGTACATTTTGTTTCGAATCAGGCCGATTTCGAGTCAGGGCATAAACAAGTATAGTTGCTGACGGTCATTTATGCGCGTCATCTCAATTGGTGGCACTACGAGTTGGGCTATTGTGGAGTAATGCGTCACTACGGATCGAGTCGGGTCGATATCAGCAGAATACTATCGAGTTGTGCCGGGATGGTTCAACATCGAGTCGAGTCAACGAATCGGTCAAATCGAGTTTGCAAGCTCGAGATCACGTGCGCTCTAGAACAGGAAGGAAGAGAAAAGAACGAAAAAGAAAAGAAGAGAAAGGAAGGGAACTACAGTTTCCTTTGTTTGGTTCCATTATTAAAATTTTGGAGGAATTGGAAGGCAAATGAGTTTTTTAATGTTGTAAATTGGTTTTCCGTCCAATTACGCCCGTTTTGGGAGGGAAAAGAAATGACAGTTTAATAAAATATCATTTCCTTCCATTTCCTTTCCTTTTTCAATTTATATGTTTATAAACCAAACGTAGAAAAGTCGTAAAATCTGTTTTTTTTTTCCTTTCCGTCAATTTCCTCCCTGAACATGCTCTAAAAAAATCCAAAGAAATGAAACTTAATCCAAAGAGAGCCCACGTCGGTAGATGACTGACTCACAACTCACAAGACACAATCACACTTCTAATTAAGCGGTTCCACGACACTACTCCCTCAAAAACAAACAAACAAACACAGAAACTTCAAGGACAAGACAGCAACAAAAGAGTGAGTGAGTGAAGAAGAAGAATGGAGAGTTGCAGAGAAGAAATGGAGAAGCAATGGAGAATATACGAAGCATACAACGATCTTCACTGTTTAGCACAAGAATTCGAGACCCCATTTGAAGCACCAGCAATTCTAGTGGTGGGTCATCAGACAGATGGCAAGAGCGCATTGGTTGAAGCTCTTATGGGTTTCCAATTCAACCATGTTGGTGGTGGTACCAAGACCCGACGACCCATCACGCTCCACATGAAGTTTAACCCGGATTCCGAATCTCCCCTTTGCTTCCTCGTCTCCGATTCTGACCCTTCTTCCCTCCACCTCAAGTCTCTTGATGAAATTCAGGTTCCAACTTTTATCTTTTTGTATCTTTTTGGTTGTGAATTGTGTTTTTTATTTTCGTAATGAGGCGCAATTGTCGGCACACGGGTTATTACTAATGATGGGTGAGGGTTTAAATGTACGCAATACCTTTCTATTAGCCGCTAGACTAAGACCTCATTTGCGTGTTTACTTTAGAATTTTATTAACATGTGCTTTCAAGTTTTAAAATTTGTTCTTTTTACTTGCCCCATTTTGTTAGTTTTGAGTTGTTTGTTGTGAATTGTGTTGTTATTTCGGTAATGAGGCACAATTGTTAGCACACGGGTTATATATTACTAGTGATGGGGGAAGGGTTTAAACTTACTTTGTCTTAGCCTCTAGACCAAGGCCTCATTTCCGCGTTTAATTTAGAATTGGGATCATAAAGAGGCGCAAAACGCTACTACTTGTACAACAATCAGTGTGGAGGGGGAATTGGGAATGTTCAAACATTGCACCTCTGTCTTAATTATCGGACTAGGACTTTAGTTGGTTAATAAAAACGAAAGAAAGTGATGAAAGGAAGTTGGAATTATGGAATTTATGTGTAGCGGGATCAAAAATAAGGGGGCAAGGTTGATTATTTTAGATAGAAACTTCAGTTATAAGTGGTATCATCAGATTTATCAGCGTATAAATTACGCCACTTAACATTTTGGAACTTGTACTTCATGGTCTCGTATTGTGTATTACTGTATTGTTATCACATTGTCTTGTAGAAGGCGTAAGTAGTGAAGAATACTTGCTCTTCCAGGAGTCCAAGGGATTGTACACTAATGTTAAAAGGTCTTTTCAGGACTTTTTTCGAGTTTAGACCGTAGCATACTCATTTGGAGAATGATGCTTCATTTGACTCTTTATCTCCAATTAGGACATTAGCTATCATTCTTCTTCATTTGCTCGAATTTATCAGACTGACGTTGGCTTTTGTAATATGTCATCCCTTTTGAAAGTAGCTAGTCGAGGAACTCAGACTACCGTGTCTTTGAATTACTCAGTTTGTGGATCAACAAAGGTCTTTCAGATCTTTACCACATCTTATTTTTTATTTAATTTTTTGCAGGCATACATTGAAGCAGAGAACAAGAGGCTAGAAAGTGAGCCTTGCCAGTTCTCTTCTAAGGAAATAATCATCAGAGTAGAATATAAGTATTGTCCAAACCTCACCATAATGGACACTCCAGGACTAATTGCTCCTGCTCCAGCTCGAAAAAGTCGAACACTGCAGGTTCACTTCCTGGCTTATGAAGTTTCATTTATGTAAAGTATTCTTCTATGTTGCTAACGAGGGCTTTACTTACAGGCTCAAGCTTCCGCTGTAGAGTCTTTAGTTCGAGCTAAAATGCAGCATAAGGAGTTCATCATATTATGCCTTGAAGATTGCTGTGATTGGAGTAATGCTACTACGAGAAGGGTGGTGATGCAGGTAAGTGTTGCAGGTTCTTGATTATCTTCTTGATATAGGTCTGTTGTCAGGTGTTTGCAACGGCTAAAAAGTGATCTCTCAATGCTTAAGAGACATATTTAGGGTTGTAGAACATGGTGTAGGCCAAGACAACATTTTGGAGACACAGCTTAGACTTTGTAATTGATGGGTATCTTATGGAAGTTATCAAAGACCTATTAAAGTCCATGACATAAAACACTTTGCAATTTGGTGGTTCATTATCACCCTTAAAAGCACTGGGTTGCTGATCTTATATTGTACGTAAGTTTATGTAAATCACTATTTATCAATTTCAGATGATTTGACCTAATAATTAATTTTAGTGTATTGCATCATTTAAAGCTAATTTGGCCCTGAATAATAGGAGTTTCTGATGAAACATGTACTCGATACAGATCGATCCTGAGCTTTCCAGGACTGTAATTGTGTCTACAAAGCTTGACACAAAGATACCTCAGTTTGCCCGTGCTTCTGATGTAGAGGTTTTCCTGTCACCCCCGGCTTGTACTCTTGATGGGTTTCTTCTAGGCGACTCTCCCTTCTTCACATCTGTACCTTCTGGAAGAGTTGGTTCTTCTCCTGATTCAGTTTACAGATCAAACGATGAATTTAAGAAAGTAAGTTTTTGGTTGTCTTTTCTTGTCCACATCAGCCTTTGCCCCCTTTGTCATATTTATCTTTATCCTATCTTCCAGTTGTATAGAAATCGTTTTGCATGTGGCTCGTACAAGCATCATCACTGTGCATCTACTTGCCATCCTTTATCAGTCTCATACATGAATTTACCACTTGTCTTGAACCAAATTGTGAGAGATGTTCTTAAGTTGCTGTTCATATAAATTTATATCTGAAGCTTGCTAATTCTTGATGACCGAATATACTTTTGTCTATGTCTAAAATTGTGTACTGATCACAGTCTTTTCAACCCTCATGCTCACAATACCTAGGGTGTGATGGTTTGATACTTGATCCCTGATAGGAGTCATTGCCCCTACACTATATATTAGCCTTTGGTTCAGAGCCCTCCCAAGTAGCTGACTCATATCTTGCATGTGTATTTAACCACTGGATGCATATATTAACGGAACATAGTTTTACCAGTTCTGTTGCCAAGTCTATCAGATATTTTAGTCGAAAGATCTGCTAATTTTGCCAGGCTGTATGCTCAAGAGAGATGGAAGATATTTCATGTTTGGAGGAGAAGCTGGGAAGATCACTTTCAAAAAAAGAAAGAAGTCGGATTGGAATAAGTAGCCTGAAGCTATTTCTAGAAGAACTGCTTCAGAAGAGGTCTGCAGTGTCATCTTTAAATTTTGAACCTTTTGGGTAGTTTATTATTACTTATAAATGTTATCGGTTGTTAATGTTGTCATTTAGGTACATAGAGAGTGTTCCATTGATCATCCCACTTCTTGAGAAAGAACATCGTGGTGCAACGAGAAATCTTAATGAGATTACTGAAGAACTAAGGTCAGTAGTTCTTTCTATTAATTTTCTTAAACCACTTCAAAAAATCTTTGGAACTACTTTTACTAAAAATGAAAAACCATGGGTTGGGTAGTATGAAATTTCAAGATTTTCAACTAATTTACAGTTTATTGGTTAGAGCAATATTCTTTTGTAACCCCTGTCTATTAATAAACAAAATTGAAAGAAAAATACCTAAAATGGAAATGAAAGTGGAAACTTCCTAATGTTTTTCATTTCCCAAGACACAAGACTGTGTGTATATGATGAATCTCTAGTTCGGACTTTAGAGAGAGAAACTTTCATTCACTGGTTAGGTGGAAAGCTAGAGTTGTGACATTCCTTCGTTCTTTTGCATGGAATGTATAAAGTGAAACATGGGCCATAATAGCATAAATGCAGATTCTAACCTTGAGGTTAAATCAGTAGAAATCACCCTATTTATCTTGGAAGCTGGTAGGTGTAGGTTGTCCGTAATTATGATTGTACAATTTGATAGGAGGATTTCTCCTATAGCAAGTAATCCTATAAGTAGGCAGAGGCGCAGAGCCAAACTTTTCCGTAACGGGATACAAACTTGTGAAAGAGCAGAATAGAACATAAACTCATTGGGGGGGGGGGGACTAAGATTGATGCTTCAACAACATTGCCCTTTTGAATACTTCTTCAATCAGTCATTCACCTTGAAGCCTTCTTTGTTCCTTTCTTGACAAATATTAGTGTAACTCTTGCAGGGTGCTAAATTTTTCTTCTTTTTTTTTCTTTTTTTTTTTTTTTTTTCTTTTGGGATCCGTAGAGTGGTAACTATTGCTTATCACATGTGATCCAGTTTCTCTTGAATGGTTAATTTTAAACTCTGATCATAATTTACTTGCATGCAGTATGTTGAGTGAATTAAATTTGAAGGAGAAAGGAAGAGAATTTCATGATCAGTTCCTTACAAAGGTTCTCATGCTTGTACCTCTGTTTAGAATTCCTTAAATTCATTCCTTTTCTTAATATATATGATTGTCTCCTGGTATGAAATAACTGGTTTGGAAAAGTTAGTCTCTTTAGGATTTTGATTGATATGTGATAGTGTATCGTCGACTTTTGTGTGTTATTTGTACATAGATGACCAAAAGTTTTCCAGGTCTTCATAAATAGGATAGAACATGTTCAAATTTAATAGGCAAATAGAATGGTGTGTTTGGTACCACTCCATCCCAATTTAAACTTCCCATGGAATTTGAAATCCTTTCACATTTTCAAATTCCATGGGAAGTTTGATTTGGGACGAAGTGGATGTGTAGTGACTATTTGGAAAGGAACTGGTTTTTAATATTGTGCTTACCTTGATGGAAAAAGGCGCCTACGGGAATAAAATTAATTCTTGACGTAGACTTCGATTTTCTGCAACTATTTCCGCTATACCACCTACAAAAGCGGGCAGAAGAACTTGGGTGATGAAGGCAACTCAATTGCAGCATATTCCTCCATTCAACATTTCCACTGAATATTATAGTTTCTTGTGAATCGGTTCTTTAGGCAGATTAAAAGCAAGTGGGGTTGGGTTATTTTGTTTGCAGAAGTGAGTGACATTGGGGTATCTTTGTATCTCTTAACTCTGAGGTTATGATTTTGCAACTTCCTAGCACATTTGTTTTCATGTGACGTTCTCTCATTGGTTTGAGTCTGTAGTCAGCATATCTGGTCGTTGCTTTATATTATGCTTGTTATAACTGTAAGAGAATGGATTTATGTGTTTCTGGTCAAGCTATCTGTTTAGACTAATGTGGACCAGTTTTCAGTTGTCATTGCTTCTGAAAGGATCCATAGTAGCCCCGCCGGATAAGTTCGGTAAGTTGTTAAGGTTGGTTATTTGGTTGATATTGTACTGACTTTATGAACACGACTGAAATTAGAGTGAAGCATCTTAAGTCGTTGAAGTTCATTGCAGGTGAAACACTACAAGATGAACGAGTGCATGGAGGAGCATTCATTGGCCCCGATGGTCTCCAATTTCCTCCAAAATTGATACCTGTATGTAGACTCCTATATTCAATAAATGTGGCCATCGATGCTTTCCGTAGCTGTGTTCTTTATGACCTGCTGTTCAAAGTTTGAAAATTCCGGCATATTATATAGTTCTGGTGATGTTTATTGGACATACTGGAGAAAGATGACAAGTGCAGATTGTATGACTCACTGATAAAGTCTCTTAATAAGTTTTAGTCATTGACTACTACCCATAGAGGCATGTTATCCTTTAGTGGTCAGTCATGCCTTCTCGCTTTTGACATCTCTAGACCATGCGTTCGTGGGTAGTGACTAAAAAGTACTCTTAAGGCCATTAGCAACCGTTCTTTTGAGAAATCGCTTGAAGTTTTATTGGATTAGGGGCTATCCTTGTTTTGGGAAGATTTTTCCATTGATACATCAAAATATCATGTAGAATGCCGGAATGCGTCTCTATGGAGGTGCACAGTACCATCGAGCTATGGCTGAATTTCGCTTCGTGGTAGGGGGTACTAAATGCCCACAAATCACTCGTGAAGAAATTGTAAATGCATGTGGTGTTGAAGATATTCATGATGGAACAAATTATTCAAGGTATGTCATCTATTTGTATAGCAGCACATGATGTATGCATGAAATCTGACTTTAATCCACATTTGGCTAACAGTTTGTTCGATAGGTTTTGATGCATTATTATATGGACGTTTTTTAACCTTCTGTTGAACCACTTAAATCTCTGTGCCTTGTTTGGTTTTTCAATGCGGAATAGGGTAGTGTATACTCTCGTACCTTGCCATTGACAGGAGGCGTTGAGAAAATTCAGCTAATTTGTTGTCAATTTTATCAACCTTGGAAGAAAAAGGCTTCTAAGCTACTAATGATTAAAATCTGTATCTTTGTTCTATTTTCTTTTTCAGTTTTAGATATTATTTGGGGTTGAGTGAATGGGATTGGGTATTAATAAGAGGTTGAGAGTTCAGGAGGGACAGCAAGAACTAGAGAGGGAAAAGAAATCTTGGTATTGATTTCTTCCGGTTTGCTCATTCATAGTGCGTGAGAAAGATGAGAGAAGTGGAGTGTTAGGTTGAGAGAAAAGGGGATTAACAAGTTAGAACTTGGTAAAATACACTCTAATTGAAGGGAACATACTGTTTTTCATTTGTTGTGTAATGTCATATTAGAGAGAGCAAGGCGATCCTTTCCATTTGTAGCAAGCCAGTGAGTTAATTTTAAGATCCTATATCTGATGTCTAAGCCATTTGCAACTTTTAAAGTCAATCTCGTTCCCAGAAGTGCTGACTTGTTCTAATGGTCTCATCATGAGTTTGAATGCATCATGACTATGGACATAAGCTTAGGAGGTCCATGTTTACATCTGCAACCTTTGCAGTTATGTACTTACGGTGTTGTTTGACACTCTGGTGCATCGAATATCCATTGACAATGATTTTGCAAGTATTTGTGCTTCCAAGTGCTCCTGGATTACTTTGTGCTTACACTCTTCCCTTAACAGGACAGCTTGTGTGATAGCTGTTTCAAAAGCTCAGGACACATTTGAACCCTTTCTGCAACAGGTGACGTGCTAGTAAAGGCTTTCCGTACCTTGCATTTCTTGTGCTACTTCTAAGTGTCTTTCCTATAAATTCACCCGTCTTATTGAAAATGTAGGCCCTGTTAATAATAACTTTAAGAATTTGCATAGCTTGAGTGATCCCTCCAGCTTTGGTAATGAATTCATTCCTAACATTAAGGACATTTCTCATGCTTGGGAGGCAGTAGCTGAAGGTTGAGCAATATCACGTGTTAGCTATTCGTATAAAAAATGGAGATTATCATCTTGAGAATATTGTTATATTAGGATTGCGTATAAGAGGTTATTCATTTTTCATTACTATTATCCCATGTAATTTATGTACATTGACAGGGGGCTTCCCCTATATCAAGAATCTACTATGCAAGTTCTTCTATACAAGTTTACTCTATATATGCAACCCTTCGCAATTCTTGCATTAATCATTCTCTATCCTTCTGTTTTTCTTTGGGTTTTTGACAGTTCTCTTGAAGTCCAGCGGGATCCTTGTTTGTTGCTGTTAGTCTATCTCAGTATTGTAATGCATTTTAATTTTTGAGCTCATATCTTGTGTATATCTTATCTGCATGCAGTTGGGGAATAGGTTGTTACACATTCTCAAGAGATTGCTTCCTATCTGTATTCACCTTTTACAGGTATGGTTTCTTGATGTCTGAACCGATATGATGCTTCATCAATTACATTCATTATGTGTTTGGAACACATATATGTCTAATTGTGCTTAGTTTTCAGAAAGATGGTCAATATCTGAGCCACAATGAGGTGTTTCTGGATCGCGTTGCTTCTGCCTTTAGCAATTTTGCAGAATCTACAGAGAGATCTTGTAGAGAGAAGTAAGTGATTATCGTATTTTGTGAATGTTTACATAAATTGGTGCTGTTAATTCTTGTTCATAAGGGTGGGGGTTATGTGTCTTAATGGTTGCATTTTTATGCTGTAGTTTTTTGTCAAGTTTGAAGTGTGTTTGGAATTCGCCGCTTCTATGGTGTTGAATTGTTGATTGAGCAAGGGGTAACGAAAATCTCAATTCCTATACGAGATACTATTTGATGGGATATTATTTTGGGACGAAGTATTCATATTTGTTTTTCTTGTTGATGAGGTCTCTTTAGCTATCCTCGATGTCTTCTCAGAAATAATATCGCCACTAGAGAAACTGTGTAAAGAACAACTATTTTACATGATTCATTTTCTCAATATAGGCCTAATTCATAGCCTATACATTTATGGCTTAGTTCTATAGTAGTAGTCTAAACTGCACAAGTATTGGATTTTGTGAGAATCGCTATGCTTTAGCTATAAAATGAGCAACGGGCCAAACTTTTCCACTTGACCTCGACAACTTCACAGTTGATCACAAGTGCTTTTTTCTATAAAGATTCCACAAACGATTCCCAATTTCTGATGAACAGCTTTGCAGACATGCTCTAGAATCCAACTCTGAATGATCTTTGGCTAACGCTTCCAGGTGGTTAAGCTCTGTTTCTAAACTTGGCTTCTCTTCCAGGTGTTATTTATTATGAAGCTTCATTCAGTTGCCAAAAAATTTCACCTTTGCTACTAGCTTTTGTTTGTGTTTAACGATTTGTCAAATGCGTTTAATGGCTATTCTTCTGTGTCAAAACTCAACATGCTGATAATAGTTTACCAGTTTGTTGAACTTCTTCCCTCATAGTTTTCCTCTTGTGTTTCATGCTTTTAATATTTAGAAAGCACTTCCGGGTGGTGTTTTTTTGTTCATGTTTTATGAGATTAATCATCTCCTAATACGACCTCTATCGCACTTCTTGTGCTGTCTTTCTCTGGTCGTTTAGAAAAAAACTATTGTATCGATGCATATAGGGTAAAATACGTACATCTGACACCCCTCCCCCTTACTTCCATAGGCAGGAGCCTTTGAGACTGCGCCCTGGATTAATTTCGTTGTATTGAAGATGACATTTAGAGATATATTGGATAAATTGTACAAATGAAACATTATCACGTTCCACAATTTCCCATGCAATCACAATTTTACACAAAGATGTTTTCTCCATAGCTCATAGGCTGTTTGCCTTCGAATTCATGTTCTGACAAGATATTTTCTACAGGTGTATGGAAGATCTTGTGAGTACCACCCGCTATGTTTCGTGGTCACTACATAATAAGGTAACTTCAGCTTGAAAACTGTCCCATGTTCTCCGTTGAATAAAAAGACGCAACAATTTTTTGAATAGTTGACTTTATTTCTAGAAATACTCTGGATAGGGAATGACTTTCGTAAAATCACTTTCTAGAAGTTATGAAGCGTTAAATAATGCACTGAAACAGAGAATGTTCTTAACAAACGCACAATTTTTCTTCTGGCTTCCCAATTTGGGTGTAAAATCATATTTCCTCCTCAGTACTACATCTTAAGTGTTATCATACCCCAGTTTCTTTGAAGAGGCTCTACCTTGTAGCGCGCTAAGAGGAGGTCAGACATTTGTACCATTTCCCTTGCATTTACAGAGAGGCTGTTCCCAATTGACATTTAAGGCCCCCATTTGCTACTTAGAAGAATGCAGCTATTCATTCTACTTTCTCAGGGCCCCGTGCTTCATAGATTGAGTGTCTCTTATATCTTCAAAGGATTAAATCTTCTTGATAGTATCTTTAGGAGTTCTCCTTCAATCTGTGAGATAGTGTGGTGAAGGCTATCTTCATCTGTAACATTAAGTAGGTCACTGTGAATGTGTCGGTTGAAGCAATCAATGTAGTATGAGAAAGAGTAATAGCACCAGATTTTCTGTGTATGAGGAGGGCAATGCTAACTTGCTGTGGCAGCAAAGAGGTTGTAGTGTAATCCCAGACACAATCATGAAGCAAAGATGCGCCTTCCCAAACGTTGACTTCATTAATTGATGCACAATATCTAGGACGGAATCAAGGCAGGAAGCATTCCTTCTTGCTTAAAGGGATCTGGTTGGTAAGGGCACTGTTGACAGTGGTGCTTTTCCCTCTCTAGTTGGATGACAAGGCTAACCATTGGCTTGGTGGTGTGACACATGGTAGCATAGCAAGGAGACAGATGACCATGCTCAAAATGTCCTGATGAAAATTGACATGGTGCAATGAAAAGGAGAGATCTATGGTGCAGATATTTTTCAGGCAAACCACTATGATAGGGAGTTAGGAAAGCTGAACTCTGATGTAATTAATGCAGGCGACATCTAAGAAAAGCTTCTTGTTATGATGTTACGGTCATCTTTCGTAGATGTCTTGAAGTCTTGTTGTCCTCCAGTTTGCAGCTGTATGCTTTTGTCAATTGTCACATCTCTTTTAATTGGGAAAAAAAGTAAAAACAAATAAAGAATAGGAACAACTTGTATTTCTAACAGTCAGATGATCACTTTAATTTTTTGCTGTGAAAGAATTGTGGAGAACCAAAAGCGACTAGCTTCTTACCCTTCTTTTAGATTCGCCCATTCAATTTTATTTTGAAGTGTATTGTTGTTATTGTTAAAATCCTTTTATTATTTTGCAGAACCGAGCTGGTCTACGTCATTTCTTGGATTCCTTTGGTGCAAGTGCTACTGATCCATCCATGAATCTTTCTTCTCCTGGTTTTTCTCAAGATCCATCACTCAATGAAAAGCCAGATAATAAGCCAAAAGTGGCAGCAAGGTCGAGTCAATTAGTTCCAGGAACGGACTCCAATGGCTCTGTTCAGATGTCAGAGACCAGGCTGGCTGACCTTCTGGATAACACGCTTTGGAACCGGAGACTTGCTCCTTCATCGGAGAGAATTGTCTATGCTCTTGTGCAGCAAATATTTCATGGGATAAAAGAATACTTTTTGGCATCTGCAGAGTTGAAGGTAGTCATCTTTTTTCTCCTTTGTTATTATCGCTGTTGAAAGTCCTAATTTTTCAGTTTCTTGCACCTTCCGTATATGGTTTTACAGAAGTGATCTAGCAATATGCATCTTGTAGATGATTGGAAAGTCTAGTTGTAATCTTCTTTTATCTAATGATGTTGGATATTCGTTGGGCAGTTCAACTGCTTTTTGTTAATGCCAATAGTTGACAAGCTACCAGCACTCATACGTGAAGACCTGGAGTCCAATTTTGACTCCAATGCGGACAACATCTTCAACATCTCTAGTCTGAGAAGCTCTCTGGACCTGCGTAAGCGGGATATGGAGATTGAACTTAAAAGGGTGGGCTTGAAATCTGATCTATAACATCCTCGAGAATTTTGCATCTTGTCAATTGGTTTCGCAGGGGAGCTTACAAAGTTTGTTTGTATGCAGATTCGGAGGCTTAAGGACAAATTCAAACAAATCCACACACAGCTATACCAAGAAGTCAAGTCTGCATCATAAAATCTTGATAACTCAAATGAGCAAGTAGGCGGTTCTCAAGTCTGCAGACATGAAAATTGAGCCTAAACAGGTCAGTTAGTCTAGTATTCGTCATCTGACCAAGACTCCTGTTCCAAATCCAGACTTACACTTTGATTTTGTCGGTTCAATGGAAAACAGAATTTGATGTTTAAGTTGTTAGTGTATTTGCTACCTCTCTTCTGCCTATCATTGGTTCAGAAGGAGGTATTACAGTGAAAACTGCTACTTAGAATGTCAACATGTCTTCCGAAAATCAAATCAACGAAAGTGTGGCACTGTTTGCCTAAATAAAACATTCAGCAGTAAATCTAAACATGCAGAAGGTGAAAGAACCCTTTCTTTTTTTTGGAAAATTATTGTATACACCCGAGAGTACGTACTCTCGTTTATCTGGTTGTGTACATTAACATAGAAGTTGATGTACTTTTACTCTAATTTAATGTACTTTAAGTACAATTTTGTGTATTCTTTATTTAAACGGTGTAAATTTACACATCAAACCATTTTCGTATAGTTTTGCTAATATTTATAGTATTTGGAAGTATAAATATGTTGAATAATATAAAGATATACTCGATCTTGAAGTACAAAGATGAAAATATCGATTATCAATTCATTAGAGTCTCTTAATGGATGAAAAATGTTTACTTAAATAGGTTAGAACCTAAAAATATTAATTCAAAGTTTTATTAATCTATCTTGGTTGCAAATGACTAAAACTATACATAAATTCACAAAAATATATAAATTATCCACTAAAGTACATGAAAACCTTGCAAAAGTACATGAAAACCCCGCTAAAGTACATAAAAGCAAATTCGGGAGTACATAGTCCCGAGAGTATGGTATACATGCCGCTTTTTTTGGGGGTGTCCAAATGGATGGTCGAGTGAATAGCACAAGTTTAAACCCTACAAGCTATGTTACTTCGACTCGGCAGAAATGGCGCCGTAACCGTGTCGACACGTTATGGAATCTGTGTCGGATCCTACCACTGAAAATTAGACATGGCTGCCTCACTAATAGATCCTTAATGCTTATACCATGCTCCCGGGAGCACAGTGAGCATGGTGGTCGTTCTTATAATAGAGGAGTAGAGATCACACTTAAAATAATTTAAAATCTATTCAAGTGTGGTCCCCACTCTTCTATTGTGAGAACGACTATCATACTCCTTGTGCTCCCCGGAACATGGTCTAATTTGTCATAGATCCCTACTATTGCATGCCGGCCTGCGTCCAGGTTACTTATTTATATTGTTCATACACGTTTCATAAAAAATGTAGGTTTATTTTTATTATAATATTATTTGGAAAGACATTTTATATTATTTTTTTCTTTCAACTTGTGTAACCCATTATATTATATTATTATTATTATTTTCTACTAACTCATCGTAATTTTTATTTTCTTTCCACTTGTACGTCACCTCGTTATATTATTCCTTTCATTCCATTACCCGTCACTCATTATACTATTTTATTTTCATTCCACTATCAAGTTGTTACATGTATATTTAACTGCAAGCGTACGAGTATTTGTAGCTAACGGGTCGGTCTCAGGGAGGTATGAATGATATTCAGGTCGTCTAAAGGATTATGAAGACAGCTACGCTAAGGGTCGAACTGATTTGGTTGTGTATAAAGTAAAACTAACAAGAATGCAAATAAGGTTGTAAATCAATAAACTAAAGGCCTAGGGTGGAGATATCCCCACTAACATGCATCTACTGTGATATTAAAACACATAGCAAGTCAATTAAACATAAATTAGGGGAGATTATGCAAAAACCTACTTATCGGGCGAGGCTATCATAGTCTAATCCAATTACTATCCTAAATACTACTTCCGTAGTGAAATGGTCAAGTAGTAAGAAACATTAAGAACGTATAATAATTCCCAACTAGTCCTAACAACCCACTTCCGTGGTGGAACAGTCTTAATCAATATTAGAGGGTTAATCACTAAACAAGGATCGCAATTGCCGTTCATAAACTCTGTTTAAAGGTCAAGCAAACATTAATCTATATAATTCCTAATCGCGACAACGCATATAGATTAGACAACATAAACCGAACTCATGCATGAGAATTAAATCTAGCCTTAATAAGCCCTAATTATATAAATAAATATAACTTGCTATTTCATGAATCAAATTGTAGCATCTAACATGTTAGGGTTCAATCAAACCCTAGAAAAGGACTACTCACACATAGCTATATCAAGAACAACAATAATAAAATTAAAGCAAGACATAATTAAAAGAGTAGAAGGAAAGAATTGCAATACTGTGAATTGGGGTGAATAATACTGTGAAATATAATGAAAATAATTTGAAGAATAATAAGGGTCGTAATCTTGAAAAGTAGTAGTGCAAAAAATAATAAAAGCTTAGATAAAAGTTAGAAATGCTCAAGTAGGTATAAATACCTAGAAGGTTCTTTTATAATTTCCTAATAGAAAATAGGAAGTAAATCCCGAAGACAAATAAAGAAAATCCGGAAATTATCACCCGTGTAGCTACATGAGTCGTGCAACACAATGCACAAGTCGTCCCCACTTGAGAGACCAAATCATGAATTTACACAAGTCGTGCAATAAGCGCACGAGTCGTGTAAAACTGGTCCGGCAGTCCAACTTCAAATGCCTCTAATTTCTTCGTTACTTATTGGATTAGGGCGTGTGACCACTTTTTAGAAAGTTAAGATCATAATCTTTCACCTCCAATTGGTTTCACGGTAAAATTCAAAGTACTTTGAGAGATATTGAGCTCCAAAGTTGGCACTGTGTAAATGAACTTCAATCCCGCATATTAAATTCTCCAAAATGTCCTTTATATGCCCTGAAAAGCTAAAAATTAACAATTGTACCAAGGACGTGAAATATTGCGACAATGGATGAGAATCAAGTATCAATGGGGGAAATTATAACAATTATAGCACCGTAAATTCCTATATAACTATGCAAAATAAGACTTTATCACAAATCACTCGTTATGCTCATTTTTTTCACTATCGCGTCACCCTTTATATCACAATTTATATTTTAATTTATTATCGTAAATTAGCTTCACCATAATTAGTTAACTTATTACCATAAATTATCATGTTTTGTAAATTAGCTAATAAGTCCCATAATATTTATTATTAAATACTAGTATAGTATTTCCATATCCTAATATTTAATATTATTTATTTATTTCCATCCAATATGACCGTGCTAAGTGTCATCAGTGAAGGGTTGTACTCGACTTTCATAATATATATATATATATATATATATAGATAATTAGGGCACTAGTAGTAGAATTAGGAAAAATAAAAAGGAAATAAAGCACAAATTTCGGTTAAGAGAAATCAGGAAAGGAAGGAAAAAAAGGTTTTTTTTTTAGATTTCCCTCTAAATATTTATTTACGAGAAATGATTTCTCTAAATAAATATTATGGAGTGGTATATGTCGCCCTAGAAATACTACACATCATTCAATTTTTGTCATTTTTTCGGCTCTTGCCCTTGCACACTCTTGCTCTCTCTATCCCACTTTCTCTCTCTAAAATTAATTTATATTGTTAACTAAATTAAACTTTGGGCAATGAACATGAAAGATGGATCTAAAATGATTTGTTATATTTCATTACACTAGTTGTTGGCCCCCGCGCGTTGCGCACGGTCCCCCAACATGAGGAGATATTAGTTGGTGTTTCGCGGGCAACGTTATATTTGCCAAGTCATTGGAAATAACGAACATAGCATATAAATTTTGTGCGTGTAACGTAAGGCTTTAAAGAGTTATTATGCCTTCTTACATTAATCCATGGGGTTCACGGGGAGTACATGTGCGGGATAGTATTACATGTTCTGAACTTCTAAAGGTAATGTAAATGTGTCATAGAGTACAGACATTAACCGCTCTAGCTAATTAATCCAAGATACAGGAACTTATGAACGTGTCCCCGAAGTTGACGCGACTCCAAACATACCCTTCAAGTGCGTAGTGCATGATTTTCACATAAAGCCTAGGAATGAAGTGATAAAGATAAAGAAAACACTAGGTGAAGCTTCCATATCAAACCTCATGTTCTCCCCTTGTAAGAAAATACCAAAAACTAAAGCCTAATAACGTATACATTGACCATGTAAACTTACATTATGAGATCACCCAAGTAAAAACGCGCAAGCAGTTTGGTCCTTCATATTTTGTATCAAACTCTACACAAACCTGCAATAAAGTGCACTTTACAAAAGATCAGCATTGGCAGATCAAGCCATGATACACAAACGGCTGAGAGCAGAATTCTTAGCAGTTATGAGTGAGTCACCATACATCTATGTCTTAAAAGAATGCTTCTAAACACTCTGCAACTAAAAAAAAAAAAAAAAAAAAAAAAAAAAAAAAAAAAAAAAAAAAAAAAAAACTAAACCAAAATTCATGCGTCATGTGTAAGTATCGACACAGGATTCCAGCACTCATTTCTGCTAAGTCTTCAGATAATTTCAGGATAAAAGGTGACACATTCAAGATAGTAGGTGTATATTTCAAATTTGAGACAAGATAATAAAATGATTGAGGCCTTCATTAAAGGGCACAATTCTTGACATTGCACAGACACAACAATTGCTTCTTTGATATTCATCAATGATGGATTAAATTGAATGGAATTTCTCCAATGTACGCAAATAACAAACCAAAAAATGTGATGAGTTGCCCATGTAAAGTAGTAAAGGGTAAATTTCAGATTTCAAGTGAGGAACCCACCAGAATAATAAGGGTGTTTGATAATATGGTACATGTCCTAACATTACCGAAGCAAAATCTTGCACAATATTCCCCAAAGACCATGATAGCAGTATCACACAAACAATGAAGTTTTCAACTAAACAAAATGAAGTTCAGAATTGCAGTAAAAAAAAAAAGACTGCTTCAAATTTATCAAATCTTAAATGCAAAAACCCATATCAAGTTTTGGTTAACAATTGCATAAAGAAGTTGAATCAATATGAAGGCACCGCATGTAAACCATTATACGATGACCTCGAATTTTAGGCCACACAATTTCAGAATTTCAAATAAAACATGTAATGAGAATTTCAGGCCTCAATGTTCCATATGATACATCAATATCAAAAATAAGTGCACGAACTTTAGGAATCAGAGGTATTGAAGATGTATGGCCAATTAGGGGGCTATAGAATCTTTAAAGTTTCAGCTACGATTAGTCTACAAAGTAAGTTCAAAACTATTGTTACGCTGAATCTCAATGATCTGGTCCAATTGGGTGTTCAAAGCTTGATTGAACTGTAACTTATTTACTCCATCCGAACATAGGCAAGTTTACCAAAGTTGGAGGCAATTTTAACAAAATCTCAGCTACATCCAATCTCCAGCATCTATTTAAAGTATAAGAACACATACATAAATACGACGTAACAATTCCAAAGTTTGTCAAACACTTCTTCCTCCAGGGACCTATACAATGTAAAGAAAGGCATCTTAGCATCTAAGCTACATATATTATTTACAACCTCTAGGATATATCATATGAGATTAGCCAATTGAATCAATTGAATTTATAATAGATGATACAACAATAAGTTTATGGTTAACAACTCTCAATAAGTGAAGAATGGGCACGCAGTGATTTATTTCTTCAAAAACATCAGTTAGATGATCATGTATCAAGAACTCGAAGTTTTGACAATTTCTAAACTTAAGGTAATGTTCTTACATTCCCTAAACTTACAAATACATTCATATCTCCTTAAAAAGAGTACAATATTAATCATTTGGTGATTGATCAAGTGTAGGAATGTGCTAAACTTACAAATACAAAAGCATTAGAAGCAGCTGTGAGGTATAATCCACGCTGCCAACCTTCCAAGTCATCAACAAACCAGCATTCCAAAGGAAAAAACCAGATATATTTACTCATTACTAAGCCGGTGTCAAAGTTTGCAACAAAGACCTCAACACATGGAAGAGGTTGATTTTTCTGATATCTTACTTAGTCTTGAGCCCACCTTATCAAAGAATATAAGATTTTAGTTTCTTGATCTATCCTCTTTTAATTTGAAATCCTTTATTACAAGCTTATAGTCTCCAAAAAAAGTTTTCTATGCCTTTACACGGCACAAAATTTGTATCTACGTGGTTCCTGGGGCCATGTATGCGGCCACAGAATAATTAGACATTATGCGTTGTGGATTCCATAGTAAGATGCACTACTCAGTAAACAGAATCAGTATTACAAAGCATATTGATATTGATTTTATGAATAGTCTCACTGAGTACTCAATCAGGAAATAAAAACCGCATGAATAGCAGCGATAATTGTTCAAGAAAAGTTCATATATCATAGCAGATTGACATGGATTAGCCAAATCTTGTGCCTTGATGTTTTGCCATAAGATAAAAATGCAAAGCAACCAAGCTGTAACAAACCCAAGCTTTGAATTAACTCAAACGATAATCAAAGGAAGTAATATATACATTAGAAGTATTCTGTGACCACCTAGAAATGCAGCAGCTGATTATTCCTATCGAGAGCAACAAACTGCAACAAGTCAGCACAACAGAAACGTAAAGACTATATAAATCTACAACACCAAATCTACCCTCCAATCTAAAACTAAAGAGAGAACCTGAGCCATATGTAAAACAGTGAGATGTATATGTGCAATGTGATCTTTTGAAGCCATCTGGGCCAAAATCTTAAGTGGATCAAGATGATGTGTTGCTTTTTGGTGACACTAGTGATAGTACCTTTTTAAGTGTCAATAGTATGTTGTGCTGATTTTTCTATTTTTCTGGTCAAAAAATGAACAAGAATAAAAGTAAAATTTATTTTTCTAGAAATGTTCAAAATGAGGTAAGGCATAACTTTGAGTCCTCCTTGTCCTTGGGAGTGAAAGCTAGTGAGGATCTCGGGATTTATCTAGGATTTCCTCTTGCAGATAAGAGACCTAACAAAGCTTCGGTCTTGAACCTTGTGCAAAAAGTTAAAAATAAGCTTAGCACTTGGAAATGCGAGACCCTCTCGAGAGCTGGGAAACTGGTGCTTATTAAGTCCACCTTGTCCACAATACCTCTCTATCACATGCAAGCTCTTAGCCTGCCTTGTTGGGCCTTGAACCAAATTGACCAGATTTGTGCTAATTTTTTGTGGGGCTTCTCTCCTACACACAGGAAACTTCACCTTGTTGCTTGGAGTAAGGTCACTGCTCCTACCCAGATGGGAGGACTTGGTATTAGATCGGCTACTTTGATGAATACGATTTTAATGACAAAATTTTGCTGGGCTCTGAATGCTAAGAAGAACCTTGTTTCGGACTTTTTTCTATCATAAGTATGTTAGAGGTCGTGAGGCACCCCTCTAGTTTAGAAAGGGTTCGTATATCTGGCAAAATTTAGGTAAAGGGTGGGATTTGTTTAAGGATAGTGCTGTGTGGGGGATAGGCACATGGAGGTCTATTACCTTTTGGGAGGATAATTGGTGTGGTCTTGGTCCCTTGCGTAGTAAATTTTTTGGCCCTCTCCCGGCTTCATTAGTTGATATGTCCTTAGAAGAGTTTCATGTAGATAATAATTTAATTGATTGTTCTAGTTTTTTTTATGTGGATGTGTTGAATGCTTTTTTGGGCACGATTGTTCCCGGTGTAGGTACTGACACTATGTGTACCAATCTTGCTATGGGAAAATTTTTTGATACCACTACTTGCTATGAAAATCTTTGGAAAAGTAAAAACCGTAGCTGTTTTGATAAGAGTTTTGGGGGGGGGGGGGGATTTGGCAATTGAATTGCCCTCCTAGAGTGAAGTTTTTCATGTGGCTTGTCAGACGAAATAATCTCCCCACCAGGGCTGCTCTAGCTTATAGACATATCCCTATTGCTGCTACTTGTCCTTTTTGCCCAACCATCATTGAAACACTCTCCACTTATTCAGAGATTTCCCTCAAGCCAAAGAAGTTTGGGAAACTATTAACTTGACCGTGGATTGGTATCAGCTTAATGTGGAGGATTGGCTTAATCGTAACCTTGAACAAGCTAAGGACATAAATTGGCCCCCTTTTTTTGCTATTACCTATTGGCTCCTCTGGAAGAGGCATAACACTTGGATCTTTGAACGGAAAATTATCTCAGGCACAATGATTATACCACAAGCTAAAATCATTACCCACAAACACTCTCATCCTCCAGCTGTTCTTCAACAGCTCATTCCTACAACTATTAAAAACAGACTGTCCCCCCCTCCTTGGCAGACTTGGGTGATGTTCACTGATGCGTCATTTGTTAAGAATCAAAATTCTGCAGGTCTTGCGGCTTGTATTCTTGATAAGGATGGTAGATGGCAAGTTGGAGTTATTGCGCATACCTATGTGACAGATGCCACCCTAGCCGAACGACTGGTGGCTCTCATGGGGTTGCAGTGGATGAAAGCCAGGCAGAGAAATAACTTCACTCTTTTTTGTGATTGTGAACTTTTAGTTCATGGGGTGTGTTCCGGGTAGTAAACAATCGAGTATTTGTATTGAGAAGGGGAGACCTCCTTATGCCTTCCTTGACCTATGCTGCACAATGAACAGTGATTACTAGCCCGAGGGGGTGGTGTCGGGGACCCCCTCCGATGACTAAGTCAGAGATTGTATTTAGGAATAGTGAGTATATTATTGTGTATTGCCTAAGGAATCCCGAGATGACTTACCTTCCAAGTGAAGTTGAGCTGGGTATTTATACTGATTTTGTAATGACAATTGTCGTGATATTAAATGATACGTGTCGATCATGCGGCGGTCAGTTGTTTAAAAGTCGTTAGGGGCATCTGGGCCCGCAAGGAGCCTTTTAGGCAGCTTGAGCCTAGCTGACCTGTGCTGCTCAGCCTTCCCTGTGTGGCCGACTGAGTCTGTTCTGTCTTCCTTAATCAGGCAGAAAAGGGGGGAGGATAGGGTAGGTCCTGTTTGACCCCCAACAATAGCCCCAACTGAAATCCCTAAGTCATGGAGGTAGGGGTTTCAGTTTTGATTCGAAACCGTCCTTTGAGCGGGAAATTCTAATCATGGGGATGCAAGTGGGCTTACACGCGTCGTGCGCTGGCCACGTCTCGAGGAGCGCAACCGTCGCCTCGTGCAGGTAACCGTTCGTGTGGGTATTTTAAATATCCTCAACGGCTTTAATCATCATTATTTTCTTTCCCCAAAAACTTTTCTCTCTCCTCCTTCCATCTCCTCTTTCCCGTTCAACGTTGGTGACGTTTTACCAGTCCTCACGCCGCCGTATTCGAGGAGATTTAAGTTAATTTCTTTCCTTTTTATGTCTTCCGATTTATCCGAGTCTACCAACAAACCCTTATTTGTGCGTAGTAGTGTTAGGCAGTCGGCATCGAAACCAACACACATCGATCTGTCAGATATGAGCGACTCTCCTTCATCCAGCCAGGCCGTTGCCAGGCCAATCTCCATTCGCCCTCCCAGGTCAGTTGACCAGAGTCTCCCCGTGCTTCCGGGGGGACCGGCTATCAGCCCCGACTACTATCCTGCTCCGCTTACCACCCAGATCTCGGCTGAGTTTGTAGAAAAAATGTCTAGGCTAGGGATGATGGAGAGGGCGAACGAGTATTTTGGGGTAAGAGGAGAGTACCAGTTGGAGCTACCAGCCCAAGGCTCGGTTGTGACGAGTCCGCCACCAGGGAGGACGGCGGTTTTCGTCAAACAACTGGAGTTTGGATTGCGCTTTCCGCTTCATTCTTTCTTTGTTTCTGTCCTAACACGCATGCGCGGTGCCATAGCCCAATTGGCTCCGACATCCATCCGGACTTTGGTATCCTTCGCTTGGGTGTGCCTGTTCAAAGGCTTCCCCCTGTCCGTCTCCCTTTTCAAGAAACTCCATCGACTTCAGAGGATGGGCCATTCGGAGAAGGGCTGCTACGTCCTCCACCATTGGGCTGGTAAGTCAACCGTGTTCCCTCGCATGGAGAATGCTCCCTCGTGGAGGGACATGTTCTTTTGGGTGAAAGTGCCGGCCGATTTTAGGGTGAATCGGTTTTTTGTGAATGAGATGAACAGGTCCTTCCAGACAGGGGCTGAGGAGCTGCGCGAGGGGCTCATGTCTCAGAATGATGTCCTCCTCAATCCCGACGAGGAAGCGGCCTATAAGTTTTTCTCATCCGACGGCAACAGACAGGCGGGTCCATCTGTCTGGCTTCCTCATTTTGAGTTCATCACTGCGGAAGACTTGTTGCAGGCTGTTGGTCTTTCGCTCGTTTGCGGCCCAGGTTTGTGGGGTGGCTGGCCCTCTCTTAGGTTGCAGCTAATTTACCCTTACCTTTGCCTAACCAGCTCGTTTCTTTCTTCCAGGTGCTTTCCAGTGGACAGAGAAGGCTTTAAAGAGAGTGAACTGCCTTCCTGATAGGACTCCCTTGAGGAATCCTCCAGAAGCCCCGGGCAGAGGTGAGAGAAGAAAGAGCTTAATGGAGGCTGTCGAGGATTGGGCAGCTGGTCTTCCTTCGACAGGTTCTGTCGTGCCAGCTGCTCTTGCTACTAGAGCGAGGAGGACTCCTCATTGCTCGACTCCTACCGTTCAGGTGACCAGAGAGGCAGAGACGACGACTGCCGCGGGAACTGCTGGCTCGGAGCAGAGAGCTGCCGAAGCCGAGCGGGCAGCAGATGAGGGGGCTGCTGTCGTGGAGCCGATGGATGTCGAGGTAGGGCAGGTGGTTGACGAGGAAGAGCAGGTGGTTGATGATCTTGCGGTTTCCACGGGTGTTGAGCTGGAGCTTACTGATGCTGTTCCAGCCGCTGCTTTTGGGAAAGCCAGGCAGGTCGTGCTGGGGCAGGAGTGGTCTGATGAGGGTGAAATTGGAGCTCCTTTGGCTGGGAGCAAGCGTCCTGCTCCTGTGTCCGACTTTGTCGGTATTTTCAGCGACGAGGAGGATGAATATATGCCTCCTTTGGCTTGTAGGAGGAGGTTGACGCGGCACGCTGCTTTCGACATGGAGGCTCCCGTAATCAACTTGGGGAGCCCTTCTTCAAGCAAAAGACTTCTACTTAGCCCCGAGCGGCTTCCAGTGGTGTGCCCAATCAGTTTCTGGGAGGAAGCAGCTCCACCGTCTTCAGGGGACTAGAATCTCTGGGCTCCCTTCCAGATCTGGGAGAGGGTAGCCATCCGCCATCTTTTCCTTATCAGGGCAAAGGTGGCTGCTCACCGCCTTCTTCTGAACCTGAGTTTGTCTACAATGCTCGGGGGAGTTCTTGGAGGAGCCCATTGTGGAGGTTCCTCGTCATGTTATCGAGAATCTAGGTGGGATACCTGATCCTAAAGCCAGCCAGAATGGATTCCGTCCTGTCGTGGACGTCTGCTGCGACGAGTCTTTAGGAGTGGCTGTCCCTGAGGAGGGCAACACTTGTGCTTGGCGCCTCCTTAGGGGGCTTATGCTGCCTTTAGACCGTCCATCAGAGCTGAAGCGGACTGTCAGGACACTTTTTGCCTCCACAGTGCATAACCTGGCCTTGGTGAGCTCTTTCTCCTTCTTTTACTGTCTGCCTCTTAACTTAGCATTCGCCTTTTGTCTTAGCCTTCTTGTTCTGTGTTTTGCAGGCTGCACAGTCTACTCTTATGGCCTGTGAGCTGGGTGCTACTTATCAGGCCGAGGTGGCCAAGCTGGCAGAGTCACAGGGCCGGATGGAGGAGGAGATGAACCGGCTAAAGAAATCGACTGAGGAGACGAAAGGGAAGCTGGAGGCTGCTGCGGCCGAGGCTGAGAAGAATGCTGATTGCTGGAGGAGAGAGGTGGGCGAGGCTAAGAGGAGCTTGGCCGACATGGCTGATCAGACGCTGGCTCTGGAAGTTAGCTTGGAGTAGGCCCTTGAAAGGTCTAAGGCTGCGGATGAGGAGATTGGGAGGTTGAAAGATCAGCTGGCTGCCGAGAATGCGGAGCAGCTTAAAGTTCAACTGGCGGAGCAGATGGCACTGGTCAAGAGCGGCCAGCTGGAGCGAGAGACTGCCCTTGGTGAGTACCGGGCTAGTGCCAAGGCTGAAATGAGGCAGCGTTGATGAAAGTCTTTCGAGGGTGGCTGGGAGGCTGCTGCCGTTACTTTTGCTTACCTGTTCCCGACCCGCTCATCAGAATGGGATCAAATGGAGGAGGTGAAGAAGTTTCAACAGCCTTCCTGGCCTTTGCTTAAGAGTTTTGCACCTACCCGGGGTGCTGCTGCTGCCTCTGCTTCTTCAATGCTGCCGCACCTTCGAACCGAGACTACCAAGGCTGGTGGCGTTAGTGTGGTAACCTCCCCTGTTCCGGTTAATCCGGAGCAATCTGTTCAGGAATAGGGCTCTTGGCGGCTGCTTCACAGTCTTGAGTCCTGCGCATCATCCTGATTTGGCCTACCTAACTTTGACCTGACCCTTAACTGCTTTAATCTAGTCTGTCCTTTTGCTTTCTTTTTGTAAGGTAGGCCGTAATAGGTCTCCGGTGGACGGCCGCCGATGTGTACTCGTCTTTTTTGCTGTTTTGAGTCATGTAATGAACTCTTTGGGTGTATTTTGGGTGTGACGACTTTTTGTAACTCGAATTTGCTCTGTTGTATTTCTATTGGCGTTGATGCTACTTGCTAGGCTTTAATGGCCTTCTATTTATAACAAACGCTAGTTGACTTCTAGTCGCGTATATTCCCGTAAATTTTTTGCTACTTCTTCCGCTTTCCATCTTGACTACTGGTAGCTTTAGGAGTTCGCTTTTCAGCTACCCTAAGTGGTCCAGGATTGTGTGGCCAGGCAGCAAGGAACTGTGTCTGGCCTAGCTAATGATCTCTTGCCAGCCTGATCGACACAGGTAGCACTAGCTGGGTGTGCCTTCTACCAGGTCTCCTTGATCACAAGCGATGGCAGTGGCCCTTGGCCTTTTTGAGGTTTTGTTATCAGCAGGAACCTGTCTAACTGTAAATTTTCCCCCCTTACGTCTACCATCTGCGTGGGCTCCCTATGGTGTGTAAAACGACCCATGTGTGGAGCAGCCTCGGATAACAGCCCGGGCTAAGTGTGTGTTGGCTCATTGGTCTTCCCATACCTAACCTATAAACTTAGTTCCTTTATGCGGAGAGTTAGTCCTCTGCCCCTTCTACCGTTAGTCGCCTGTTGCCGGGTTTCCTTAAATTACAAAGGACCTTCAAGCCAGACTAGGCATGTTTTTCTGAGTTTTCTGTTCTCTTTTGGGTCCCGCTAAGGTCTGGCAGGGGTACAGCTGTGTGCCCGTGTAAAAGGGTGTAGCTACGTGTGGTGCTCAACCGGCTTAGGTAGGGTACTCTCTTTCTTGTGATAGCTGCGTTTATTTGAGCGAGCTATGTGAAGATTGTTATTACCAGTCATGTGCCCGTATTGTTGCATACGGGTGTGCCGGTTTTATCACTTGACAGCTTTGGTCTTGTGATTGAGGTTGGCTTGTCCGGCAGCTTATTATTGCTGCTTGGCAGTTTGCCATAAGTTTTTCTGGCTTGCCGGGTGACCCTTATTCGCCGCCCGGCAGTTTGCCATGTATTTGTTGGCTTGCTGGGTAATCTTGTTTGTTACCTGGAAGCTTGCCGGAAGCGTGTCGGCCTCTCTTGCGGGCAGGCTATGGTCTGCCTACTGTTTGCCCCCCAATTTTTGCTTGCTTTTCTCAGAGAAAGTGCGTGAAAAAATTTGTTCAGCATAGAAGGGAATAATTGGACTGTAAAGGAGCTACTCATTCATTGCTTCATTGTTTCCGTAATCCAGAAATACATAGTTCGCTATGTTTAAATAGCTTTTGCATTTGTTTTGGATACTTTATCGGAGCTTACAATTTTTACATACTCTTACCTCTAAGGATAGTATTTCTTGAGGTTATCGGTGTTCCAGATAGACTTGAGCGGCGTGCCATCCATCTCCACTAACTGAAAGGTGGTTGGCCCTTCCTTCTTGGTAATCAGGTAGGGGCCAACCCAATTTGGAGATAGCTTGCCATCGATGCCTGCCATGCTGCAGGAGGCTGCTTTCCTTAGGACCAGGTCCCCTTCATTCAGTGTTCTGATTTTGACCCTCTTGTTATACGCTCTCTTGATCCTGTCCTGGTAGACGGCCATGGTGAGTCTTGTCTTGTCCCTTACCTCGTCTAGTAGGTCAAGAGATGTCCGCAACGAGTCCTCGTTGCCCGCAGGTTCGTACAACTGCTCCCTCAGGCTGCTAGACCCTACCTCTACGGGTATGACAACCTATGTGTCGTATACCAGTCTGAAAGGAGACTCTCCGGTAGCCTCTTTTTCGGCGGTGCGTAGGGACCATAAGATCATTGGTATTTCTTCCACCCAAGCTCCCTTGGCGTCTTCCAGTCTCTTCTTCATCCCATTGATGATGGTTTTGTTGGCTGCCTCTGTCTGTCCATTGCTTTGTGGGTGACAGACCGCAGAGTAACCAAACTTAACCCCGAATGTGGTCATCCATTCTTGAAGTGGGTTGCAATCGAACTGTGAGCCATGGTCCATTATGATTACCTTTGGCAGACCGAAGCGAGTAAAAATGTGTTTCCATATCACCTTTCTGACAGCCTCGGATGTGATGCTCGCTACCGGCACCGCCTCTATCCATTTGGTGAAATAATCGACTGCCACTATCACCAATTGAATTGACCATGCCTGCTTCGAGAACGGGCCGATGATATCCATCCCCCACTGAGTGAATGGTAGAGGATTTAGAGCTGGCATTAACTCATTTGCAGGCAGGTGGATAACAGGAGCATGTATCTGGCAGTTATGGCAATGCCGGATGAGTTCTCGTGCGTCCTGCAGCATGGTGGGCCAGTAGTAGCCTGTTTGGAGAGCTTTGTGAGCGAGTGTTTTGGCCCCCATGTGGTGGCCGCACATCCCCTCATGCACCTCTCTAAGCACATAGTCGGAGTGGGTTGGTCCAACACATTTCAAGAGCGGGTGAGAGAAAGATTTCCTATACAGCTCTCCCCTCATGACTACAAACCGGGCTGTAATCCTCCTAAGCTTCTTTCTGTGATTCCTGCCAGCCGGTTCTTCCCCCGTTAGCTTGTATGTTATGATGGGGTCCATCCAGCTCGGCTCTTCCTCTACAGATTGAACTTGGTCACTATCTGCTATGCTCTTGCTGCCCCGGATGTCTACAAATACTGATCACGATACATCCTGGAGGCTAGAGCTGGCCAGCTTCGATAGTGCATCTGCCTGGTGATTCTGAGAGCGTGGGATTAGCTCAACTTTGAGCGAGCTCAGCGTTCCTGATATTTGTTTGAACTTTGCCAGGTATTTGAGCATTGTGTCGTCTCTTGCCTCAAACTCTCCCCTGATCTGGCTGCACACCAGCTGGGAGTCTGTCTTGATGATGACTTGCTCAGCCCCTGCTGCCACGCTGAGTTCTACTCCTGCAATTACCGCTTCGTACTCTGACTCGTTGTTGGAGGCCTGGAACATGAATCTTAGAGCGTGCTCGGATCTGTTTCCCTCTGGTGAGATCAGGACTATGCCTGCCCCCGAGCCGGTGGAGGTGGCAGATCCGTCAGTGTACACCTCCTAGATATTGTGTTCAACTGCCTCCTCATGGTGGGGTTCATAGAGCCATGTAACTATCCGGAGTGGCTAGCCAATGTGGTCATTGTAAAGAAGGCGTCAGGCGCATGGAGAATGTGTGTAGACTTCACTAGCCTCAACAAAGCCTGCCCAAAAGATTGCTACCCACTGCCAAGGATAGACCAGCTGGTACACTCCACCAGTGGCCACTCAATGCTATCCTTCCTTGATGCCTTCTCGAGATACCACCAAGTCTCCCTCTGGGAACCAGACAGGAACAAGACAACATTTGTGGCAAGCCATGGGGTCTTCAGTTACAAAATGATGCCCTTCAGCATTTCTCGGGACCTACCCTGTTTCTCTCCTCATGCCTGGTCCTAATTGTACATCAATAAGAGCACCCACAAATAGTCTGGGAATAAGCCTCCTATAGGAGCTCCCCAGACCAGCTAACCAGCCTCCGCAGGAGCTAGTAGCCTATCTGGACAAGCTAGTCAGAAGCTATGCCAGGCGAGCTGGTCAGAGGCAGACCAGCTCAGGTGGTCAGAAGCACACTAGCTGAGATGGTATAGACCTGGTCAACCCGCCAGGTAGGAGCTGGTACGGACCCTGCCAGCCCACCAGGTAGGAGCTGGTATGAACCTGACTAGCTCACCATGTCCAGACCCAGTATGGTCAGCACTCCAGGACATCTCCATAAGGTGGACCTCATTTCTGTAAAGTGATGACGTGGCCAAATGCTGTCCACACACGTGCATTGTTTACAACCACACAACTAAATCAAAGTTAGTATAAATACCCATACTCAAAGGTAAGAAAGGGACGATAAGTCTCTCTCTCGACTCCTATCACAAATACTATCTAAACTGACTTAGACATCGGAGGGGGCTTCCTCGGTCACCCCCCGAGGCCAATTAACGTTTCTCCACGAGGAGCAGGTCCGGAGGCTGGTCTGTACCTCCTCCAGGGCGTTCCAAGGGCGTCTTCCCAACTTCATTACAAATCTTGATTGTCTAGTAAAAGGAGGACAGCTTGGTCCAATTTTACCCGTAACAATTTGGCGCCGTCTATGGGGAAGACATACAGCCCATACATACATTTTCAACTCCCATAGAGATTCGTAAGTTTCAAAAGATCGGTATTTGGAGAGACCGAAGAAACACATCTTTCTTCCACTTCAATCCTCATCTTTTTTCATAAGTTGTCAGATCTACTCGCACATGTGCGATTGTAGACTCCGAAACTTTCACCAATCGGAGCTGCCCAGCACGCATGACGGAGTATGACAACATGCAAGCTTTTCACCACCCGTGGTAGGAGCATGATGCAAGGAGGATGAAGCTAGAGCCGGCATCCTTTGCTGACACACCTTCGCTCATGGCAAGGGTACGGTACAGTAAGGGGCACGCCCCACGCTCGTCAACTCATCAACACCTCACAAGTAGGAGAAGATCCACAAAGCAAGCTGTCGAGATGTTATAGAGAACACGAATATCCATCTCTAGCAAAGCTAAGTGTTCCTATTTATTTGTTTAAACTCAATCGGTCCACGAAATCTTGCTCAAACTTTGAACAGTCATAACTTTTGATTGGAATGTCCGATTGATGCATGTTTTTTTTTAAATCGCTTATCTCGACGAGATCTACGCGATGGAAAATCCCCGAAGGAGATTTGCAAAATTTTTGAGCTGCCAAAACGTCTCTAAAGCCGAGTTCGAAGAGATCAAAGATTAAACGCCCCTAAAAATGAATTTTAACTTACTCGCTTATGAAGATTAAGTGTCCTTTCTTCCTATTTACCAGATTAATCAATCTAAACATGGGATTAAAATATTGCACAACACCTCCTTTATATTGTGTTTGCATGTCACAATAGAATGATCATGTACTTACATCGATTCACATTGTGTTTCCTACAAGGTACAAACCCAGACTAAGGGGCAGTTTGACGGTGACAAGATTCACTTTTCAACCCCGATCACTCATGAGAAAACAACTTTCAAGGAACTGGCAGACCTGCTACCAAGAGCTAGCAGACCTGCCCCCGCGAGCTGGCGGACCTGCTTCAAAGGAGCTGACAGACCCACCTCAAAGGGGCTGGCAGACCTACCTCAAAGGAGCTGGCAGACCTACCTCAAAGGAGCTGGCAGACCTACCTCAAAGGAGCTGGCAGACCGACCTCAAAGGGGCTGACAGACCTACTTCAAAAGAGCTAGCAGACCTACCTCAAAGGGACTGACATACCTACTTTCAAGGAGCTGGCAGATAAGCCTCGAAAGAGCTGATGAAACTGCCAAGCCCAAGGAGCTTATTGCTGGGGATAATTCCAGCTCATTCTGTACTGTCCCCTAAGTAAGGCCCGCGCCAGCAAGGGCTGTACATGTCCAGCCCAGTCGCCTGGTAGAGAAGCTGACGGATCTGCCTCCAAGAAGCTGTCCCGGAGCAGAGATAGCAAAGCCGCCATAGCCTCCGTTAAAGAAGGCACAGAGCTCGTAAAACAGCCAATGAAGATAATCGGAGCCTCCTGCAACCTCCTCCAATTATCTGGAGAGGTCACCAGAGCTGTCGAAAAGATTTCTTAAGTCTCCCAACAACGGAATGAAGAACCATAAAGGATCGAGACAACATCCTTCGACAAACATCCAGAACCGCGCTAAGCTTCCGGGTAAGTCAGGACATGTCCTACATGGAATGTATCCTGAATCTTATACTCCTTTATCATCACACACAATAACAAAGAAGTAAGGGGCAGGAGATACCGGGAAGATCACGACAAATTATGAAAAGTTAGCTCCCGAGAGCTGGAGCTAAGATGCAAGGAGCTGGAGCGGAAGTGCTATACTAGAGCAAAATCAATATACTTGTTCCTAAATAAGCATACCCACAAATTAGCGACAAAAAACCTTGCTACCGTCCTACCTGTCATACTTCCCACTACTAATGATGCTTGAAATCAAAAAAGGCGTTACGACGAAAATGGAAGAAATTACCGGGTAGCACACTGCAGTTAGCCAACCAAAATAAATTCAACGCGATATGATCCAAAGAGAGAATACCTCAAGTGAACGGTGTCTGACAGCTAGAAGGCGAGGTCGACCCCTACCAGCAAGAAAGTCAGACCAGCTTGCCTCCTATGAGAAGATCAGGTCAGCCCGAGCTGGCACCTCCATCAGCACGAAGACCAGGTCAGCCGAGTTGCTGCCTCTACCAGCATGAAGCCCAAGCCAGCCTATGAAGCCAGCAAACCCTTGGCAAGCCAACACGTGGTAAATAAAAACCACCCGGCAAGCCAGCAAACTCATGGCAAGCTGCCAAGTGGTAAATTCTAACTACCTGGCAGGCCAGCAAACTCATGGCAAACTGCCACGTAGCAGGAATAAGCTACCTGGCAAGCCAGCTCAATCACAAGACCTAAGCTGTCAAGTGATAAAACCGGCACACCCGTATGCAACAATACAGGCACACGACTGGTAATAACAATCTTCACATAGCTAGGTAAGATACACGCAGCTATAACAAGAAAGAGAGTACACTACCTAAGCCGGCTGCGCATCACACACAGCTATACCCTAAAACACGGGCACACAGTTGTACCCCTGCCAGACCATAGCGGGACCCAAAAGAGAACAGAAAACTCAGAAAAACATGCCTAGTCTGGCTTGAAGGTCCTTTGTAATTTAAGGAAACCCGGCAACATGCGACTAACGGTAGAAGGGGCAGATGACGAACTCTCCCCCTAAAGGAACTAAGTGTATAGGTTAGGTATGGGAAGACCAATGAGCCAACACACACTTAGCCTGGGCTGTTATCCGAAGCTGTTCCACACATGGGTCGTTTTACACACCGTAGTGAGCCCACGCAGATGGTAGACGTAAGGGGGAAAGATTTACAGTTAGACAGGTTCCTGCTGATAACAAATCCCCGAAAAGGCCAAGGGCCAGCTGGCATCGCCTGTGATCAAGGAGACCTGGTAGCAGGCAAACCCAGCTAGTGCTACCTGTGTCGATCAGGCTGGTAGGAGATCATTAGCTAGGCGAGATACAATTCCTTGCTGCTTGGCCACACAATCCTGGACCACTTAGGGTAGCTGAAAAGCGAACTCCTAAAGCTACCAGTAGTCAAGATGGAAAGCGGAAGAAGAGGAAAAACTAAGAGACCAACCAAGCAACATGGACAACTCAAAGTGTCCTTTTTGTTACGGAAAGGAGAGCCGGTCCAGCTAAACTAGTAACCGACAGCCGTGGAGCAGCTCTAAGTGATAGCTATGGAGCTCATGTTGATGGTCGACAGCTAAAGAGAGGACCTCCTCCGAAACCGAAGACAAGAACCAGCTATCCAAAGCAAATGCTAAATGGAACGCCAGTCTTCATCAAAGAAGGGCGATCTATTAGAGAGGCTAAGACCAGCTTTAGCTGGCACCTTCTACAAACAAGGTATGGTAAGCAAGCGATGTTCACTTACACAATTAATATGGTACGGTCAGCTCAAGCTATACACCACGACCTGTTAGAAGGCTAAGACCAGCTCATAGCCGGCACCTTCTACAAATAAGGTTTGGTAAGCAAGAGCTGTAGACCTACACCATAACATGGTGCGGCCAACTCAAGCTACACCATCACCTGTCAGAAGGTTAAGACCACCTCCTATCTGGCACCTTCTACAAATAAGGTTTGGTAAGCAAGAGCTGTAGACCTACACCATAACATGGTGCGGCCAGGTCAAGCTATATACCAACAGCTGCTAGAAAGCTAAGACCATCTCCTAGCTGGCACCTTCTTCAAATAAGGTTTGGTAAACAAGAGCTGTAGACCTACACCATAACATGATGCGGCCAGCTCAAGCTATATACCAGCACCTGCTAGAAGGCTATGACCAGCTCCTAGCTGGCACCTTCTACAAATTAGGTATGGTAAGCAAAAGTTGTTCACTCACACCATTAACATGGTACGATCAGATCAAACTATACACCAGCACCTGTCAGAAGGCTAAGACAAGCTCTCAGGTGGCACCTTCTACAATTAAGCTACGGTATGCAAGAGCTGTAGACCGAAACAATTTACATGGTACGGCCAGCTCAAGCTACACACCAAAATCTGCCAGAAGGCTAAGACCAGCACCCAGCTGGCACCTTCTACAACTAAGGTACAGTAAGCAAGAGTTGTAGACCTAAACCATTAAGATGGTACGGGCAGCTCAACCTAGACACCAAAACCTCCCAGAAGGCTAAGACCAGCACCCAACTGGCACCTTCTACAATTAAGGTACGGTAAGCAAGAGTTGTAGACCTAAACCATTAACATGGTACGACCAGATCAAACTATACACCAGCACCTGTCAGAAGGCTAAGACAAGCTCTCAGGTGGCACCTTCTACAATTAAGCTACGGTATGCAAGAGCTGTAGACCGAAACAATTTACATGGTACGGCCAGCTCAAGCTATACACCAAAACCTGCCATAAGGCTAAGACCAGCTCCCAGCTGGCACCTTCTACAATTAGGGTACGGTAAGCAAGAGCTGTAGATCTAAACCATTAACATGGCACAGCCAGCTCAAGCTATACACTAAAACCTCCCAGAAGGCTAAGACCAGCACCCACCTGGCACCTTCTACAATTAAGGTACGGTAAGCAAGGGCTGTAAACCTAAATAATTAACATGGTACGGCTAACTCAAGCTATACACCAAAACCTGCCAGAAGGCTAAGACCAGCTCTAGCTGGCACCTTCTACAATTAAGGTACGGTAAGCAAGAGATGTTCACCTACACCATTAACATGGTACGGCTAGCTCAACCTTTACACCAAAACCTGACAGAAGGCTAAGACCAGCTCATAACTGGCACCTTCTACAAAGCATAAGGTACGGTAAGCCAGAGCTGTAGATCTACACCATTCACATGGTACAGTCAGCTCAAGCTACACACCAAAACCTACCAGAAGGCTAAGACCAGCTCCAGCTGGCACCTTCTACAATTAAGGTACGGTAAGCATGAGCTGTAGACCTACACCATAACATGGTGCGGCCGGCTCAAGCTATACACCTGCATCTGTCAGAAAGCTAAGACCAGCTCCTAGCTGGCACCTTCTACAATTAAGGTTTGCTAAGCAAGATCTGTAGACCTACACCATAACATGGTGCGGCCAGCTCAAGCTATACACCAGCACCTGTCAGAAGGCTAAGACCATCTCCTATCTGGCACCTTCACAAATAAGGTTTGGTAAGCAAGAGCTGTAGACATACACCATAACATGGTGTGGCCAGCTCAAGCTATACACCAGCATCTGTCAGAAGGCTAAGACCAGCTCCTAGCTGGCACCTTCTACAAATAAGGTTTGGTAAGCAAGAGCTGTAGACCTAAACCTTAACATGGTGCGGCCAGCTCAAGCTATACACCTAAACCTGCTAGAAGGCTAAGACCAGCTCCAGATGACACCTTCTACAATTAAGGTATGGTAAGCAAGAGCTGTAGACCTACACCATAACATGGTACTTCCAGCTCAAGCTGTACACCAGCACCTGTTAAAAGGCTAAAACCAGCTCCTAGCCAGCACCTTCTACAAATAAGGTGTTTGGGTAAAAAATGACCCAACAATCAAGTATTTGTTTTGATGTCGGGAATACCATTCCGGCAGTCCTTCATGAGGCTTCGAAGGCAGAATAGAAGGTGCTTGACAAGTAGAGAGAGGTTAGAGAGCAAGTATCCCTTCTTCATTACCTCAACTTATGACAATTTGAGGGTATTTATAGAGTAATTTGATATGATGTCACTGATGACATCACTAATGATGTCACTGATGATGCTATGATGTCATGTAGGAACACTCTTCCGGACGAGACTGATACCATACGGACATGTAGAAGCACCCTTCGATCATTGCGGAGAGACCCTTCGGATACTCATGAGCACTCTTCCGAACCCGTCGTAGACCCTTCCGAGCATGCAGGAGCAGCCTCACGGACGGGTCAGAGACTCTTCGAACATGTAGAAGCACCATTCAAACATGTAGAAGCACCCTTCGGACTTGGCGGAGAGCCCCTTCGGATATGCACGAGTACTCTTCTGAACGCGTAGTAGACCCTTTCGAGCATGTAGAAGCACCCTTACGGACGGGTCGGAGACCCTTCGGGCATGTAGAAGGACCCTTCTGACATGTAGAAGCACCCTTCAGACTTGGCGGAGAGACCCTTCGGATATGCATGAGTACTCTTCCGAACGCATCGTAGACCCTTCCGAGCATGTAGGAGTACCCTTCGGACATGTAGAAGCACCCTTCGGACTTGACGGAGACACCATTCGGATATGCATGAGTACTCTTTCGAACGCGTTGTAGATCCTTCCGAGCATGTAGGAGCACCCTTACGGACGGGTCGAAGACCCTTCGGTCATGTAGAAGCACACCTTCGGTAACAAAGCCCTTTGGGGGATCTACAAGAGACCTAATACGGGGACACTTGTGGTCGTAGTTTGAAGGCCCTCAAGAAGACACTTCTCAACCGGTTGTTGGATACACCGGATGCTTCCCATGGTCGTTCTGGAATCGACCCCTAACAATAGCCCCAGCCGGAGTTGAATGCTTGTAATCGGCTCTGGTCATTAGTTCTTGGAGGTACATCCACACGCGTATTCTTTACGAAAAGAGGTGTCGTGTCTCCGAGGAACCTTCGATGAAGGTCGTGGATTGAGAACGACCTTTCGACATGCGTGATTGATCTTTACCAATGCTCTTATAGTCTTTCGACAAGCCGTTTATGATTGTCTTCTTCCGAATCTTGTGTTGCCTTGCCTGTAGGCGGAAATGATAGTTTAGTAGGAATGTGAATATTTAGATCTTAGTCCTATAATCTGTGAAATTTTATACTTCTTGCCCTTCATTCTTGCACTAGACTTCTTGCCCTTCATTCTTGCACTTTAATGGGTTTGGACCCCGCTTTGAAGGACCTTCTCCATTATATAATGGGTCATCTTGAATTCCGTGAAAATTTATCTACCTTTCCACTAGGCTTATATACCGTTTCGAAGGGTGATGGACTGGTTCGAGAAGTCAGATGGGGCTATCTGGAAGCCTATGGGACCCTTCCGGAAAATCTGACGGATCAAGTCGGGAAGGTGAAGGACTCTTGCCGATAAGCTTATGGACCCTTCGTAAGGCTTTTGGACCCTTCGACAGGCTTATGGACCCTTCGTGAACACTTATGGACCTTTGGAAAGGCTTATGGACCCTTTGGAAAGGCTTATGGACCCTTCGGAAAAGCTTATGGACCCTTCGTATTAGGCTTATAAACTCTTCCGAAAAGTGATGGATCGCTTTGAAAAGCTTGATGGAGCTGTACGGACTCTTGCGAATAAGCTTATGGACCCTTCGGAAGGCTTATGCACCTTTCAGAATAGCTTGTGGACCCTTCGGATTAGACTTATAAACTATTCCGAAAAGTGATGGATCGCTTTGAGAAGCTTGATGGAGCTGTACGGAAACCTACGGGCCCTTCCGAAAAATATGACGGATCAATATAGGAAGGTTGAAGGAGTCTTACGGATAAGCTTATGGACCCTTCGGAAGGCTTATGGAGCTACCAAGCCTACGAGACTTATAAAACAGACCGATGGAGCTCGGAAGGTCCTTCTTAAATGTAGAGGGAGATTCTTCGATTGTCTCTCTAATACTAAGAGTTTGGAGTTATTGCGACTCCTTTTATTAAAACTTGTGGGTGATCCACGGTCTCTTTAGAGCCTTCAAATAGAACCTCCTCTTCTCCAAGAGTTCGAAACTAGCCGTAGCTAGGCTTCTTTTCGTTAAAACTTGTGAGTGGGTGGTCTGAGATCTCCTTAGAGACTCCAAATGGGACCTCCTCTCCTCCAAGAGTCCGAAGCTAGCCGTAGCTAGATTTCTTTTCGTTAAAACTTGCGAGTGGGTGGTCCGCGGGGTCCTTAGAGACTCCACATGGGACCTCCTCTCCCGCAAGAGTGCGAAGCTAGCCGTAGCTAGGCTTCTTTTTGTTAAAACTTGTGAGTGGGTGGTCCACGGTCTCCTTAGAGACTCCAAATGGGACCTCCTCTCCTCCAAGAGTCCGAAGCTAGCCGTAGCTACGCTTCTTTTCGATAAAACTTATGAGTAGGCTAACTCGTATTGTGGCATATTGATGGAAGTAGTTGTTCACTATCCGAACGTTCTGGACCACTATTCCGGGTGCGACGAAGACCCCTTCAAGCGTACTTGCCGAAGCCTCCATCTTGGAATGTGCCGAAACCCCTTTGTGGATATGACGAAGTACTTTTGGCCAGACATACCGAAACACCATTTCGGATATGCGGGCGCATCCTTCCGGACAAGCCAAAGCACCATTTCGAACATGCGAGATTAGTAGTCGGGGTGAGGCGAAGCCCCCTCCCGGCGAAATTGCTGAAGCCCCCTTTTGGGTAGACATGCAAAAGCACTTTTCCATCGCGCAGGCCGAAGCCCCCCTTCCGACGAACATACCGAATGACCTTTTCGTCGAAGAAGCCGAATGCTCTTTGCGTTGGACATGTAGAAGCCCCTTCTTGTAATGTGTCGAAACCCCTTTCCAATGGACACGCTGAATCACCTTTTCATCGGGCAGGTGGAAACCCCCCCTTCCGACGAACATACCGAATGACCCTTTTCGACGAAGAAGCCGAAGGCTCTTTGCGTTGGACATGTAGAAGCCCCTTCTTGTAATGTGCCGAAACCCCTTTCCAATGGACACGCTGAAGCACCTTTTCATCGGGCACGTCGAAGCCCCCGTTCCGACGAACATATCGAATGACGCTTTTCGTCGAAGAAGCCGTAGGCTCTTTGCGTTGGACATGTAGAAGCCCCTTCTTGTAATGTGCCGAATCCCCCTTCCAATGGACACGCTGAAGCATCTTTTCATCGGGGAGGTCGAAGCCGCCTTCCGGCGAACATGCCGAGGCACCTTTAGATCGAGCAAGCCGAAGCCCCCTTCTTGTGGACATGCATGCAGAAGCTTCATTCTTGGAATATGACGAAGCCCCCGTTCGGTGGGCATGCAAAAGCCCCCTTCTTGAAATGTGCCGAAGCTCTCTTCCGGCGGACGTGCAGAAGCTTCTTTCTTGGAATGTGCCGAAGCCCCATTCTGGTGGACATGCAGAAACCCCTTCTTGGAATGTGCCAAAGCCCCCTTCCAATGGACACGCCGAATCACCTTTTCATCGGGCAGGTCGAAGCCCCCTTCCGCTGCACAAGATGAAGTACCCTTTGGGACACGGATGGGCACCCTTCGGACATAGATGGGCACACTTTTGACAACTTGATGTCGCGTAGATCTCATTGAGATAGACGATCTTTTTCTAGGAATCAAGATCTTCTATGATGAATATGATTCACTCGCTCCAAATGTTGTCCTATCGGCACCTCATAGATGAGATGTAAATGGCTTCGTGAGCTTTCCTTTCTTTTCATGTACCCGCCCCATACTATGAGTGGCGAAAACTTCAATGGTGTAGGATGTCTCATCGCACTTGTGTGGTGAAGGATAAAAATGTTCAAAGATGTGTTTCTTTTCTCTCATACAAAAATACTTACATCTATAAGTGGTTGGATTCTCTTTAGGAGTAGAAGATGTAGAGATCGACTGATTGTCTTCCCCACAGACGGCGCCAAATTGTTTGGGTAAAAATTGACCAACAATCAAGAATTTGTTTTGATGTCGGGAAGACCTTTCCGGCAGTCCTTCATGAGGCTTCGAAGGCAGAATAGAAGGTCCTTGACATGCTCCTGCATAGAGAAATCATCACTAGCCTCGGGGGTGTGTCCAAGGAATACCCCTACGATGCCTAAGTCAGGTTTTGTAAGGTATTTGCGTAGAGAGAGAAAGTAGAGAGGGGTTAGAGAGCAAGTCTCCCTTCTTCGTTACCTCAACTTATGACAATTTGAGGGTATTTATAAAGGAATTTGATATGACGTCACTGATGACGTCACTAATGATGTCACTGATGACGTCACTAATGATGTCACTGATGACGCTATGATGTCATGTGGGAACACTCTTGCGGACGAGACTGATACCCTTCGGACATGTGGAAGCACCCTTCGGTCATTGCGGAGAGACCCTTCGGATACGCATGAGCACTCTTCCGAACCCGTCGTAGACCCTTCCGAGCATGCATGAGCAGCCTTACGGACGGGTCAGAAACTATTCGGACATGTAGAAGGACCCTTCAGACATATAGAAGCACCCTTCGTACTTGGCGGAGAGACCCTTCGGATATCCATGAGTACTTTTCTGAACGCGTCGTAAACCCTTCCGAGCATGTAGAAGCACCCTTACGGACGGGTCGGAGACCCTTCGGACATGTAGAAGGACCCTTCGGACATGTAGAAGGACCCTTCGGACTTGGCGGAGAGACCCTTCGGATATGCATGAGTACTCTTCCGAACGCATCGTAGACCCTTCCGAGCATGTAGGAGTACCCTTCGGACATGTAGAAGCACCCTTCGGACTTGACGGAGACACCATTCGGATATGCATGAGTACTCTTTCGAACGCGTTGTAGATCCTTCCGAGCATGTAGGAGCACCCTTACGGACGGGTCGAAGACCCTTCGGTCATGTAGAAGCACACCTTCGGTAACAAAGCCCTTTGGGGGATCTACAAGAGACCTAATACGGGGACACTTGTGGTCGTAGTTTGGAGGCCCTCAAGAAGACCCTTCTCAACTGGTTGTTGGATACACCGGATGCTTCCCATGGTCGTTCAGGAATCGACCCCCAACATAAGGTTTGGTAAGCAAGAGTTGTAGACTACACCATAACATGGTGCAGCCAGCTCAAGCTATATACCAGCACCTGCTAGAAGGCTAAGACCAGCCCCTGGCTGCCACCTTCTACAAATAAGGTTCGGTGAGCTTTAGCTCAAAAATTTTGCAAATCCCCACAGACGGCGCCAAATTGTTCCGGGTAGTAAACAATCGAGTATTTGTATTGAGAAGGGGAGACCTCCTTATGCCTTCCTTGACCTGTGCTGCACAATGAACAATGATTACTAGCCGCGGGGGGTGGTGTCGGGGACCCCGTTTGATGACTAAGTCAGAGATTGTATTTAGGAATAGTGAGTATATTATTGTGTATTGCCTAACGAATCCCGAGATGATTTACCTTCCAAGTGAAGGTGAGCTGGGTATTTATACTGATTTTGTAATGACAATTGTCGTGATATTAAATGACACGTGTCGATCATGCGGCGGTCAGTTGTTTAAAAGCCGTTAGGGGAAGCTGGGCCCGCAAAGAGCCTTTTAGGCAGCTTGAGTCTGGCTGACCTGTGCTGCTCAGCCTTCCCTGTGTGGCCGACTGAGTCTGTTCTGTCTTCCTTAATCAGGCAGAAAAGGGGGGAGGACAGGGTAGGTCATGTTCCGCCTCCTCATGGTGGGAGCATTCGGCTATGAAATCGGTTGCTGCCTGCCCTTTGATGTGCCCCCTGGGCTTATACTTGATCCCGAATTCGGACAACTCGACGGCCCATTTGGTGAGTCGTCCCGACTTCTCCATTTTTTCCAATGTCTTTTCCAAGGGCTGGTCAGTGTGCACAGTCACCTGGTGGGCTTCGAAGTACGGCTTCAGCTTCCTTGCAGCTATGACTATAGTGTATGCTGCCTTTTCCACCAACTTGTAATTTTTTTCGGATTGAATGAGGGTGTGGCTTACATAGTAGACGGCCTTTTGCTCTTTCCCCTCCTCTTTGAGTAGTACCGCGCTGACACTAGACCCGGACACGGCTATGTAGAGGTAGAGCGGCTCCCCTGGCTCTGCCCAACGTATCCAACTTGGTGAGATGCTCTTTGAGCTCCTGAAAGGCAGCCCTCTGCTCTTCTCCGCAGGCGAACTGTTTGTTTCGTTTTAGCACTTCGAAGAAAGGGGTCGACTTGTCGGCTGACCTAGAGATGAACTTGGATAGGGTAGCCATTTTCCCTGTCAGCCCCATGACTTCTTTTCAGTTTTTGGGCTCTGGCAGGTTGATTATAGCCTGGACCTTGTCCGGGTTGGCATCTATCCCCCGCTGGCTCACCAGGAAGCCTAAGAACTTCCCGGATCTGACTCCGAAGACAGATTTCTTGGGGTTGAGTTTCATTTGGTACTTCCTAAGGGAGCCAAATGTCTCTCTTAGGTCTGCCAGGTGATCTTGATCAGACCTGCTTTTGACGATGGCGTCGTCCACATACATTTCGATGTTCCTTTCTTTCGGATGCTCAAACACTTTATCTACCACCTTCTGATAAGTGGCACCCGCGTGTTTCAACCCGAAGGGCATCATTTTGTAACTGAAGACCCCATGGCTTGTCACAAATGCTGTCTTGTTCCTGTCTGGTTCCCAGAGGGAGACTTGGTGGTATCCCGAGAAGGCATCAAGGAAGGACAGCATTGAGTGGCCACTAGTGGAGTCTATCCTTGGCAGTGGGTAGCAATCTTTTGGGCAGACCTTGTTGAGGCTAGTGAAGTCTACACACATTCTCCACGCGCCTGACGCCTTCTTTACCATGACCACATTGGCTAGCCACTCCGGATAGTCACATGGCTCTATGAACCCTGCCTTGAGGAGCGTGTCTATCTCCTCCTTGATGGCTGCATCCTTCTCGACTGAGACGGTTCTCTTCTTCTGTTTCACCGGTCTTGCTGCTGGGTTTACATTCAGCTGGTGGACTGCCAAGCTTGGGTCAATACCTGGCATTTCATCGGCTGAGTAGGCGAACACATCCTGGTTCTCGCTTAGTAAAGCTATCAGGTTGTGCCTTAGGCCTGGTTCCATGCCGGATCCTATCTGAACCGGTCTCCCAGGTGACAGCATGACTTCTTCTGGTTCGTCTGAGCTGCCTTTCTCAAGAGGCTGCTTTCCCTCTTTCCTCTCAGGCTCCTCTCCTGCCCCCACAGAGCCGTGGTCAATTTCCATAGGCTCTGTCTGAGCTGTCCTGACAGGTGCCCTCTGTGTTTGCCTGACTGCTACTACATTGCATGACCTCCCGGTGGCTTGGCAGCCAAACAACTTTTCAGGCGTTCCTCTGTCTGAGATTTAAAGGAGGCATAGTGCCCGTATTGACACTAGCCCAAATATCTCATCCAGGGTTACTCTCCTGATGAAAGCGTTGTATGCTGCTGGAGCGTCCATTACGACGAATTCAGCCAGCACATTCCTAGCAGCTGCCCCTGTCCCTATCAAGATGGGGAGTGTTATGTTGCCCATGGGTCTTACCCCCTGGCCAGAGACTCCGTATACTGAGCTGGTAGGACGTAGATGGCTCTTTTTGAGCCCCATCTTCTCAATCGCTGGAGCAGGTTTGTGTAGCTCCCCGTGTCAATTAGGCATCGATGGACCAAGTGATTGGCTATGTCGGCCTGGATGACTAGAGGGTCGCTATGTGGCTGGCTGACCCGATCGTAGTCTGCCTGTTCTAGTGCCAGGGTAGGTATGATCTCCTTAGGAGCTAGGGGGAATTCCGCTCCAGAATAGAGGACTTGATTTCAGAGCTCCCGGAGATGTTTCCGATGGCTCCTTACTGTACCTCCATGGGCAGACGCCCCTGTCACCACGTGTATCTCTCCTACACGTTGGCGAGTGGGAGGTCGCTGCTCTGCTGCCCCCGGCTCCTTCTTCACATACTGTTTGAAAAAACCTTGTTTGAGCAAATCTTCGATTTGACTTTTCAGGTGTCTGCAATCTTCAGTGTCATGACCATAGTCTTCGTGGAAGGCGCAGAACAGATCTGGATTCCTCTTCTTATTTTCCATGCGGGGGGTCTGACCCACTTAGCTTCGTCTTTATGGATGGCATAGACTTGGGCCCTGGGAAGGGTGAGCTCAGTGGGTTCTCTGAACCTGTCCCTCTTAGGGCCTCTTAGGTCTGACCCCTTGTCTGCTTCTTCACCGGTAGCCTTGCGTGCCTTGGCGGGCCCCTTCCCCTTGTCATTCCTCTCGACAGCTCCTGGCCGACTCCTTTTATCAGGGAGAAAGCCTCCTTCTATTCCTCCTCCCTTATGAAGCCTTTGGCCAGCTTTTTCGCTGCCGCTATGGTGGCCGGCGGCTTTCTTATGATATGCGTCTGGAACGGGCCAGGTGCTAGCCCGTGCGTCAGAGCGAATATTGTCACCTCCTGTGAGCAGTTTTGGATCTGCTGGTACTCAAAGTTAAAGCGCCGGATGAAGTTGCCAGTGGTTTCGTTGGAGTGCTGTCTCACAGTGAGGAGCTCAGTCGCAATTCTCTCCCTCCTCTTGTTGCCGGAGTATTGGTCCTCCAACTTGTTGGCGAGCTCCCGAAATCGCTTTATGTTCTTATCTGGCAGGTTTCTGAACCAGGTCTGAGCCTGCCCTGTCAGTGTGTTTTGGAACACCTTGCACCACACGGCATCCTTCTGCTGGTACATCGACATATGGTTGTCGAAGTTGTGGACATGTTCTGTCGGGTCTGCCGTGCCGTCGAACTTGCAAGCTGGCATTTTGAAAGCTGGCACAGGGGTGTCCAAGATTTCCGTTGTGAAGGGGGAACGGGTCCTCCTGGGACGCCTCCCGCCAGGACTTTCAGCTGTGTGAGCGGTCTCTTCATGCCTCGACCCCGCGGCCCGGCGAGTGCTATGGTGAGTGGTCTCATGTCGGCTGGTATGATGAGATGAGTGTCGAGGTGGACACTTAGGTATGGTGTGGGACCTAGTGTGAGTCCGGCTGCTGGCCACCATATGGGGCCTGGACGGGGCACCACTGCCAGGAGTGTGGAAGAGATTGGTGGGAATGATGACATTCTCCGCCACCCCCTGGGCGTGGTTTGCCTCGGCGGGCACAGCTCCGGCTGCTTCCAAGGTGTTCATCATGGTTTTGAGCGTGTCATACATTGTCCGCATTTGCCCTGGACTTAACGTGGTGTAGGAGCTGCTGGCTACTCCCTGAGCCGTTGCTGTCGGGGTCCCACTGGTGTTGAGGGTGTGATGCCCTGTAGTAGGCCCCACTACCATCGACCTCACCAGTGGTGGTTGGGGGAAGGCCGAGGCGAGTGGAGTATTGAAAACATGACTCGTGTTTCCTCGTGTGGTCGCCGGTGGCGTCCAGAGAAAAGTGGTCAGAATGGTCGGGTTGCTTCATGCCTTGCTGCCTCCACCTAATGGAGGGTGGAGGTACGAGACGTCTGGAAACGTCGGATCAACGCTCGTCGGCGGTGGCAAAGGTCGTTCAGACATGGCTTGTAGTCGGCGCTCCCCACAGACGGCGCCAAATTGTTCCGGGTAGTAAACAATCGAGTATTTGTATTGAGAAGGGGAGACCTCCTTATGCCTTCCTTGACCTATGCTGCACAATGAACAGTGATTACTAGCCCCGGGGGGTGGTGTTGGGGACCCCCTCCGATGACTAAGTCAGAGATTGTATTTAGGAATAGTGAGTATATTATTGTGTATTGCCTAAGGAATCCCGAGATGACTTACCTTCCAAGTAAAGGTGAGCTGGGTATTTATACTGATTTTGTAATGACAATTGTCGTGATATTAAATGACACGTGTCGATCATGCGGCGGTCAGTTGTTTAAAAGCCGTTAGGGGCAGCTGGTGTAACACCCCGTAATTTTTGGGATATTTATTTAATTAGAGTGTTACATTTAATTTGGGAATTAGGAATCAATTACTAAATTTGGGAGTTTTCCTACTTTAGTTCGGTTTCCTAATTGGGTTGGTTTTATGGATAATCCTATAATACCCTTACTTACTCCTTCACCTTACACTATACAAAAAGAAAAAAAAAGAGAAGCAAACCCCCTCAAACGCACGTACGCAGAAGTAGAGAAAAGAAAGAGAGAAGAGGAGAAAGAAAGAGGAAGAGAAGAGATGAAGGAAGCCGCCACCACCACCGCGCGTCACCCTCGAGGCTGCCACACGCCACCACCGTAGCCACCCTTCACCCACCGCCGTCCTCTCTCTTGATTTTACGTCAAGAGTTGTAAGAATCCTTGCTCTCCCTCATGTTTTATAATTAGGACTTTTTGAATTCATGTTTAATTGATGATTTAAAGCATGAATAGGATTGTGGTATTGTAATTGGTGTTATATTCATTGTTGTTTGAGGATCTAAGCATGATTTTATGTTCTAGTTGGAGTTTACAATTTAGGGTGTATGTATGTTTGATGATGATTTTATGGTCAGAATCGCATGAAATTTGAAAGGGTGACTTATTACAATATGGGTAATGTGTAGTATAAATTTGGGAAGGTTTTATAATGGTTTGATTTAATTAAAAAGCTTCTGTCCAGATCTGATTTTGTCCTATTTTTGGGTGTTATTGTGGGTAATTTAAGTATTTAAATGATTGAAAACATTGCTAGTATGTTTGTGGAGTTGTGGTAGAAGTTTGGTGCGAATTGGAGTTCGTTTGATTATCTTATGATCATATTTATATGGGGATTATCTTGTGTGTGAATTGTGGGATGTCTGGAGTGTGGTTGTAAGTACGACGTAGTCGTTAGAGGATAACTACCTTGTGATTTGTAGTAATTCCATTGTTTCGACATTGTTTAGGTGGTGACTTTGAGGAAGTACCTTTTGTGGACTTTTGATACTCTCCTAGAATTTGTGAGTGTGGAAGGTAAGAACATTGATTTTATAAGACTTGAGCATGTTTTGTACCTTTTGTTCTCATAAGCCTAATCATTCGCTTCAACCGTCGTTGTATTCATTTCACTTCATGTCTTTCACTCTTGGATCTCTTTTCATGCAAGTCTTGTTTCATGGCAATGCCATTGTTCGTTTGTTGATTCATATGTTGTGTTTCCGGCTACGACCGTTTATAAATCGAAAAGCGCAAGTACAAATAATGTACCTTAATGATAAATTAAAAGTGTATCGTAAGAACGTGAAGATAATTAAAACCCATCTAGAGGGGCGGACGTAGGAGCCGTCACCACACCATGCAGTTGTGGCCTTTGTTTGTACCTCTGATTAAGGTAGTGTTGTGGGTCGGAGATCAGCTACCGAACCCCCTAATAGACTTCCTCCTAGAGGTGGTTTCGTCCTACCGGCCCTCTAGTGAGGGGTGTGCACACTCGAGTCATTAGGTTGCGTTACTTGTAACTCTAAATGTGGTAGTCTTGGGGTAGGACCCTTGGCTTGTCTTTAGGGACCTCTCGGAGGCCCTCGATGATCGTATGTTGTTGTCCAGAGAATTGAGGAGTAAGAATATCAGTTTTCGTCGTTTGGCACTCTTCTGCCGGTTCCTGCACTGTACACGAGTCGTACACGCCTAGTGTACGAATCGTGCCCTGTTCTTCGTTGTCTTGTTTTCTTGGCGTAGTTTGTTCAGTTATTTTTTTTAGCTACGCGCCATTTTAAGGCGCGTATCTTATTTCCTTTTGTTGCTCCTTTCTCTTACTCAGCCTGTGTTGACGTTCTTTATGTTTTGGGTTTGTTCCCTACCCTATTCTGGGGCCTACGTTATTCTCGATGGCGTAGTTGACATGTCTTGAAGGTGATTGCTTGTCTGCTTGGGTTTCGATTGCATGGCATGGGATTTTCCCCACAATAAATTCGTCGAACATTTGGATTTTATGAACGATTGTAATCTTTTTCAATTGGTTTGATTTTGGTTTGTAACCTCAGCTATAAGTCTTCCGCTGACACTTTATTGGTTCTTTTGAGAATTTTGATTTAATAAGCCTTGCCGTTGACTTGGTAGTCTACGGCTGCATAACAGTCCTTTATTTTCCTTCTTTAAAACAGTCGAAAATTTAGCGTTGTTACAGTTGGTATCAGAGCCTTAGACTCTGGTTAGTTGAATTTACAAATGATTTCAAACCAAAAATCTTAACGTTTTGAAAATTTGGGGATTTGTTGGGTGCATTCATACGCATGCTATGTGCTAAATGCTATGTGTCTTAGCGACTAAGTTTGGGCTACCTAGAACTAATCTTTGGGGATCCTAACGTGAAACTTCGTGACACTATGTAGGATAATCAACTTATTTGAAGATTTTCTTTGGTGTACTAACAGAATGGCAGGCCCTCATACGTATTTTTGGGAATTTGGGCCTTCTGGAGTGAAATCAGCTCCCGGACAAGAGACAATACCTGATCTCATAGCTCTGGCATCAGAAACTTTTCAGGATACAATGAGATATGGAGAATCTGTTAGAGATTATGTTGCCAGAATCAGGATGATGCTGAATGGGGCGACCGCTAGATACCCATGGGCGGTTAGACCCGAGGTACAAGTATTTATTACTCTAATCAATCTGAGGAAACAGCCCCGTTGGGCGAGAGTTCAAGCTAGATTAGAGAGGGATGCCTTCAATGCTTGTCGCACAGGAGACATGCGCTATCTGAGAGATGAATCGGGAGAATTGATCAATCTTGACAGACTGGAGGTAATTTTGGGTTGGGAGAATGAGCTATCCTATGGTCCGATAGGCATGTATAAGGACCCTCCGAGTTACGCGTTCTACACGCCTCCTAACCCCAATAGCATCAGTTTGGATCCTTACGAAGCCTACAGGATGGGGGTGAAGAGAACCCAACCACAAGACGGCGGAACAGCTGAAGATTTAACCCAAAAGAAGACTAAACTTGAAGAGGAGCACCTTCAACCCAATGTACCACTCAACCCCACCGAGCCGGAGAACACACCAATGGGCATCGAGGGAGATAATGGTGGTGATGAAGCTGATGACAATGGCAATGACAATACTAGGGAGAACAATAACATTGTTAATGAAGAAACTAACAATGTGGGCAACAATGTGTATGGAGGATATGTGGACTACAGCTATTATTATGGTAGTAGTGAGGATGAGGATCAACAAAATAATCCTGAGCAAGATCAAGAGGAAGACCCCATAGAACACCCTACGAGTGACGAGGAGGATGACAATGGAGGGACTAACAACCCCCGAGTAATTGATATTAGCTCGGATGAGGAGGAAGAAGACTCTTACACGGGCGATGGAGGAGAAGTTCAGGGTGACGAAGACTATGATCCGGATGAGGATGCATAGGATGAGGCGAATTAGAAGATGAATACAAATAAAGGCATAAGGCCTTCTAGATATCTATAGAGTTGTTAAGTTTGATTACTTTTCGCTTTGGAGTTGGATGTTATGCGTAGTCTTTACTCTTATGTTGGTTATTTCGTTTTGGTACTTTAATTAGGGGACAACCCCCCTAAGACTTCCTACGTTACTTTAATAAAGGTTATGAGTAGTATTATATGCTAATTGTGTGTTGTCAATGAGTTTATGGCATGGCCAATTCGATTTCTATTCGTCCTTTTGTACCGTGGAGCTATTGATCTCGGCTCGATTCGTGCACCTCTGGACACGAGTGGTGTGTCTCAAATCGCATTGCTAGCGCACAACCGCACCCGCGGTCAACAACGAAAATGCACGGCAAGTAATCTGTGTGCTTCCCGCGCCCGCGGCGAATCTTCTGCGCCGCGGCAACCTTGCAGCACTTGCGTAAAAAAAAAAAAAAAAAAAAGTTCCAGAAAAGTCATAACTAAGCGAGACGAATAACATATAGGCGTCTGTTTCAATTCTCTATCGTTTTCTACCTTACTACTCCTAGTTATTTACGAGCGGGCTGTAAGATGCCTTATATATTGTTCTATACTGCTAACTAAAATGCGTTACTATCATATAGAATATGGCACGCGGAAACGGTTCCACTAATCAGGGTAACCCAGAGTTGACAGCTATCCTACAGCAATTGGCTGCAGGACAAGAGGCCTCGAACCAACAAATGGCAGCCTCGAATCAACACATGGCAGCCATGACTAATTTTATGACTCAACTTCTGGCAAATCAAGCTGTCAACCAACAAAATACCAACAATGCTGCTGTTAATCAGACTACTGCTACACCAAATAATGAGGAGATGACTTTGGCAAAGATGTCTAACACTGTGCAAAAGAAGAATCCCCCAAATTATTCTGGAAGAGGTGACCCTGTGGAATTGAATGAATGATTGAGGATATGGAGAGGATCTTCCTCTCAGTGGGCTGCCCAGATGCGTATAAAGTACGAATCGGAGCCTACTATTTGAGGGACTTAGCTGGACGTTGGTGGCAGAGAATTTGTGATGAATTCTTCAAACAAATAGTAGAAACAGAAGCTGATGGTACCGTAACTTCCTGTGAGAGGACCTGGCTCTACCTTAAGAAATATTTAGAGGCTGAGTTTTTCCCTGAGCACTTGAGGAAACAGAAAAGGGCTGAGTCTGAGGAATTGAAGCAAACAGAGAAAATGAGTGTTAGGGATTTCCATGAAAAATTCATGGACTTGAGTCGATTTGGTGGTGACCTCGTAGCCACTGAGGAAGCGGAAGTTAACCGATACTTAGAGAAGCTTCACTGGAAGGTTAAGGGTTGGTTCGTTGGTGAGGATTTCCCGACTGTCAAGGCACTGTACGCTAAGACTAACAACACTGAGAGGATGGTTGCTAAGATGGAGTCAGACATAGGGTTGAAGAGGAAGGATAGCCCGCTAGACCTCTTGGAGACCTCTAGCAAGAGAGGCAATTTTGGGGCCATAAAGGGAAAACCCAGTCAGCTAATGTGGGAACTACTCCAACAAAGGATTATCGGCGAACCGTGCTCAGACCCAAGGGAATGAACGAAAACATTTCTGCAGAAAGTGTAATCGTAGCCACCCTACCACACTGTGCAACGGAGATAAAATACAGTGTTTCAATTGCCAAAAACTTGGCCATAGGGCATCAAATTGTTACTCAAAACGGGCTGGGAATCCACCAGCGCCCGCTTCGGGAGCATCGATCGTACAACCTAGGTTCCCAAATCAGAGGGCACAGAGTGGTTATATGGGGTCTAACACCAACACATTTAGGAACCCGGCTCCTACGAGGAATAATGCGACCACAACTCCTGCTACACCAAGTGGGCCCGTCAATGCTGCGTCAAAGAACAAGAGGGCTGCAGGTCAGCTTTATGTGATGAACCAGGAGGAAGCTGAAAACACTGATGTAGTCTCTGGTAATTTCCTTGTCAATTCTGTTGTTGCTCTTGTTTTATTTGATAGCGGTGCTTCCCATTCTTTTATTGCTGCTAAGTTTGTTGAGAACTGTGGTCTTAGGTCTAGTTTAACTGTGGATTTTGATTTCTCAATGCCTACTGGAGTGAGTGTCCATTGTAAAAACATGTTTAGGGATGTACCAGTAGTAATTGGGGGCCATGAGTTCAAAACTGACTTAGTGGAATTTCCTTTACCCTATTTCGATGTCATCTTGGGAATGGACTGGATGGGCAAGTACAAGGCAAGATTGAATTGTTGGTTGGGAAAGATATCATTGAGGGGATCTAAGAATGGTAGAGTTTCTTACCGTGTTAGCTTAAAAGGGCCAAAAGTCAAACTGATTTCGGTAATGAACCTAAAGAAACAGATCTCTAGAGGAAACCCGTTATTCTTATGCCACGGGTGGGATACTAGTGTAGAGTACCCGGACTTGAGTGATGTGCCAATAGTGAAAGACTTTGAAGATGTCTTCCCGGAAGAGATTCCTGGAATGCCACCAAAAAGGGAAGTCGAGTTCAAGATTGAGTTAGTTCCTGGAACTGGTCCAATTGCTAAGGCACCCTATAGGATGACACCTGCGGAAATGCAAGAACTTAAGAAACAGTTAGATGAGCTTGTGGAGAAGGGGTATGTAAAACCTAGTGTGTCACCGTGGGGCGCACCTGTTTTATTTGTGCGAAAGAAGGATGGAAGTATGAGACTATGTATTGATTATCGTGAGCTCAACAATGTGACGATCAAGAATAGGTATCCCTTACCTAGAATTGATGACTTATTTGATCAATTAAAGGGCGCGAGTGTATTCTCTAAGATTGACCTGAGATCTGGATACTACCAACTTAAGGTGGCAGAGGAGGATGTTCCCAAAACAGCGTTCTCCACTAGGTAGGGTCACTATGAGTTCACTGTGATGCCGTTTGGGTTGACAAACACACCTGCTGTGTTTATGGATTTGATGAATCAGACATTTAGGCCTTATTTGGACAAGTTTGTGGTAGTTTTCATTGATGACATCCTAATATACTCGAAGAGTGAGGAGGAACACAAAGAGCACTTGAAGATTATACTAGAAGTCTTGAGAGAAAAGAAACTGTATGGTAAATTTTCAAAGTGCGAGTTTTGGTTGGATAGAGTTGCATTCCTGGGTCATGTCATTTCCAAGGAGGGAGTAGCCGTTGATCCTTCCAAGATTAAGGCAGTCAAAGACTGGCCTACACCCAAGAGTGTAACTGAGATTAGGAGCTTTTTGGGACTTGCTGGCTATTATAGGAGGTTTGTTAAGGATTTTTCGAAGATAGCAAAACCCATGACAACACTGATGAAGAAAGCAACCAAGTTTAAATGGGGTGACTCTTATGAGGAAGCCTTTCAAACCCTGAAAACTAGGTTGACGTCTGCACCAGTATTAGCACTGCCAAATGAGAACATTCCATATGAGGTTTACACGGATGCTTCAAAGAATGGTTTGGGTTGTGTGCTTATGCAGAACCGAAAAGTAATCGCCTATGCGTCTAGGCAACTCAAGAGTTATGAGGAGAACTACCCAACACATGACTTGGAGCTAGCTGATGTGGTATTTGCTTTGAAACTATGGAGGCATTACCTGTTTGGAGTAACCTTTAAGGTATTCTCTGATCATAAAAGCCTCAAGTACATATTCACTCAAAAGGAGCTTAACATGAGGCAGAGGAGATGGCTAGAACTCATTAAGGACTACGACATGGAGATTCAATACCACGAGGGTAAGGCCAACGTGGTAGCTGATGCTCTTAGTAGGAAGTCCTTGCACAATATTCAGATGATAGTACAACGACAGAAGCTGAGAGATGAATTTCTAAACTTTGGAATACAATTATCGGAACATGGAGTCACTACATTTCAATACGATCTCTTAGGGGAGATTAAGGAACTCCAGAGTTCTGATGAGTACCTCAAAGGGAGGTTGGAGAAAGATGGCAAATCGTTCAAGATGACTGGAGATGGTCTGATTCGCTATCAAAGTAGAGTATGTGTTCCCGACAGTGTGCAATTGAGAGAAAGGATCCTAACAGAAGCTCATACTACATTATACTCAGTACATCCAGGAGGAGATAAAATGTACCAGGATCTGAAACGAGTGTTCTGGTGGTCTGGGATGAAGAAAGACATAGCCGAATTCGTAGCTAAGTGCCTAGTTTGTCGGAAGGTAAAAAGTGAACACAAGAGACCACAAGGCAAGCTACAACCACTGCCAGTGCCGGAATGGAAGTGGAGTTCGATATCCATGGATTTTATTGCTGGTTTACCCAGGACTCGTAAGGGAAATAACATGATTTGGGTAATAATAGATAGACTGACGAAGAGCGCTCACTTCATACCCATGAAAGACACCTGGAAAAAGAAACAACTAGCTAACGCTTACATACATCACATTGTGAGGCTACATGGTATTCCGGATGAAATAGTTTCAGATCGCGATGCGCGATTTGTGTCTAGGTTCTGGTCAAAGTTACAAGAAGCCTTGGGCACCAGACTCCTAAAGAGCACTGCTTTTCACCCAGCTACTGATGGCCAAACTGAAAGAACAAATCAGACATTGGAAGATATGCTTCGAGCTTGTGCTCTACAATTTCAAGGAGGATGGGAAGACAAATTGGACCTAATTGAGTTCTCTTATAACAACAGCTACCAGGCGTCAATCAAGATGGCACCTTATGAGGCGTTGTATGGGAGAAAGTGTAGGAGTCCGATTTGTTGGAATGACATCAGTGAGACTGTAGTTTTGGATCTTGACTACATCCAAGAGATGACCGATCAAGTAAAGCTAATCAAAGATAGACTCAAGGCAGCTCAGGACAGACAAAAGAGTTACGGCGACAAGACTCGTAGCCATATTGAGTTTGAAAAGGATGACATGGTGTTGTTGAGAGTGTCTCCTACTAAAGGCGTAATGAGATTTGGCAAGAAGGGAAAGTTGAGTCCGAGATTTATTGGACCATACAAAATATTGAAACGAATTGGTGAAGTGGCTTATGAACTGGACTTACCCGCAAAACTGGATCAAGTCCACAACGTGTTCCACGTGTCCCAGTTGCGAAAGTATGTTAGTGATCCGTCTCATGTGCTCGACCCGGAAGCGATCGAGTTGGATGAGACAATGACCTACGAGAAGGCACCTTTAAAAATTCTAGATACCAAAACAAGAAAGACTCGGCGTAACGAGACCAACATGGTCAAGGTACTGTGGTGTAACAACAACGTTGAAGAGGCCACTTGGGAGGTCGAGTCCGCTATGCGCGAGAAATACCCCCACTTATTCGATTGAGGTACTCTTGGTTCGGGGCGAACCTTTCTTTTAAGGGGGATGAGAACTTCGTGCGTTCTATCTCCCGTATTTGATGCACTGTATGTTTATTTCTAAATTAAATGTGCTTAATCCACTTACGTGTGCGCGCGCTGTAAATGCAGCGCTGTCTTGGAAAATGCATTGATGATGCATTTTCTTTCTAAACACAATTCTCCTTATGAGGAAGTGCGTCGATGATACACTTTTCCCCCTTCTATGTGTTATCATACCCTTAAATCCTACTTTTCACCTTACTTACCTTTGTGTACCTTTGTATACTTCCCGGCTAACCATTAAGTCTGAGAGTTTATGTGGACACCGAGAAATGTATGAACATTTGAGCGTTGTGTACCTTTTAATGGAGGGACCTAAATCTTCGGGACGAAGATTTGTTTTAAGGAGGGAAGTCTTTAACACCCCGTAATTTTTTGGATCTTTATTTAATTAGGGTGTTACATTTAATTTGGGAATTAGGAATCAATTACTAAATTTGGGAGTTTTCCTACTTTGGATCGGTTTCCTAATTGGGTTGGTTTTATGGAAAATCCTATAATACCCTTACTTACTCCTTCACCTTACACTATACAAAAAGAAAAAAAAAAAGAGAGAAGCAAACCCCCTCAAACGCACGTACGCAGAAGTAGAGAAAAGAAAGAGAGAAGAGGAGAAAGAAAGAGGAAGAGAAGAGAGGAAGGAAGCCGCCGCCACCACCGCGCGTCACCCTCGAGGCTGCCACACGCCACCACCGTAGCCACCCTTCACCCACCATCGTCCTCTCTCTTGATTTTACGTTAAGAGTTGTAAGAATCCTTGCTCTCCCTCATGTTTTATAATTAGGGCTTTTTGAATTCATGTTTAATTGATGATTTAAAGCATGAATAGGATTGTGGTATTGTAATTGGTGTTATATTCATTGTTGTTTGAGGATCTAAGCATGATTTTATGAAGTTCTAGTTGGAGTTTACAATTTAGGGTGTATGTATGTTTGATGATGATTTTATGGTCAGAATCGCATGAAATTTGAAAGGGTGACTTATTACAATATGGGTAGCGTGTAGTATAAATTTGGGAAGGTTTTATAATGGTTTGATTTAATTAAAAAGCTTCTGTCCAGATCTGATTTTGCCCTATTTTTGGGTGTTATTGTGGGTAATTTAAGTATTTAAATGATTGAAAACATTGTTAGTATGTTTGTGGAGGTGTGGTAGAAGTTTGGTGCGAATTGGAGTTCGTTTGATTATCTTATGATCATATTTATATGGGGATTATCTTGTGTGTGAATTGTAAGATGTCTGGAGTGTGGTTGTAAGTACGACGTAGTCGTTAGAGGATAACTACCTTGTGATTTGTAGTAATTCCATTGTTTCGACATTGTTTAGGTGGTGACTTTGAGGAAGTACCTTTCGTGGACTTTTGATACTCTCCTAGAATTTGTGAGTGTGGAAGGTAAGAACATTGATCTTATAAGACTTGAGCATGTTTTGTACCTTTTGTTCTCATAAGCCTAATCATTCGCTTCAACCGTCGTTGTATTAATTTCACTTCATGTCTTTCACTCTTGGATCTCTTTTCATGCAAGTCTTGTTTCATGGCAATGCCATTGTTCGTTTGTTGATTCATATGTTGTGTTTCCGGCTACGGCCGTTTATAAATCGAAAAGCGCAAGTACAAATAATGTACCTTAATGATATATTAAAAGTGTATCGTAAGAACGTGAAGATAATTAAAACCCATCTAGAGGGGCGGACGTAGGAGCCGTCACCACACCATGCGGTTGTGGCCTTTGTTTGTACCTCTGATCAAGGTAGTGTTGTGGGTCGGAGATCAGCTACCGAATCCTAATAGACTTCCTCCAGAGGTGGTTTCGTCCTACCGGCCCTCTAGTGAGGGGTGTGCACACTCGAGTCATTAGGTTGCGTTACTTGTAACTCTAGATGTGGTAGTCTTGGGGTAGGACCCTTGGCTTGTCTTTAAGGACCTCTCGGAGGCCCTCGATGATCGTATGTTGTTGTCCAGAGAATTGAGGAGTAAGAATATCAGTTTTCGTCGTTTGGCACTCTTCTGCCGGTTCCTGCACTGTACACGAGTCGTACACGCCTAGTGTACGAATCGTGCCCAGTTCTTCGTTGTCTTGTTTTCTTGGCGTAGTTTGTTCAGTTATTTTTTTTAGCTACGCGCCATTTTAAGGCGCGTATCTTATTTCCTTTTGTTGCTCCTTTCTCTTACTCAGCCTGTGCTGACGTTCTTTATGTTTTGGGTTTGTTCCCTACCCTATTCTAGGGCCTACGTCATTCTCGATGGCGTAGTTGACAGGTCTTGAAGGTGATTGCTTGTCTGCTTGGGTTTCGATTGAATGGCATGGGATTTTCCCCACAATAAATTCGTCGAACATTTGGATTTTATGAACGATTGTAATCTTTTTCAATTGGTTTGATTTTGGTTTGTAACCTCAGCTATAAGTCTTCCGCTGACACTTTATTGTTTCTTTTGAGAATTTTGATTTAATAAGCCTTGTCGTTGACTTGGTAGTCTACGGCGGCATAACAGTCCTTTATTTTCCTTATTTAAAACAGTAAAAAATTTAGGGTTGTTACAGTTGGGCCCGCAAGTAGCCTTTTAGGCAACTTGAGCCTGGCTGACCTGTGCTGCTCAGTCTTCCCTGTGTGGCCGACTGAGTCTGTTCTGTCTTCCTTAATCAGGCAGAAAAGGGGGGACGACAGGGTAGGTCCTGTTTGACCCCCAACAGGGTGGTTGATAGAAAGAACCCTGTGGATAGACTTGCTAACATCTACTTGAAATGCAGAGAGCTCAAGATGGAACTCCATGCGAATGTAGAGGTTGTCAGCAGAGAGCACAACAATGTTGTGGATCTCCTGGCAAAGGAAACGAGAGCGAGTATTCCGCAGACTACCTTGAGGACGTTTGAAGACTTTAATCACATTGAAGTGGGGATTACCGACATCCCGGGCATCTCCTCCTCATTTGATAATAACCATGTGTTTTTGCCTCTTCTTGAGGATGTAATAGACATTAGTTAGTTGTGGTTTGTCGTCTTTGTACTAAAAAAAAGACATTGATCGAAATGATTTCTTACAATAGTGAAACCAGCCCTTAGTTTCAAACAGCCAGCTTTAGTGATAGATTAGAAGATTGCTAAAAGAAAACATCCATGTTAGACAAGAGAGGATCAAAGGTAATCTTTATCAGTGTGGTCTGATTTGGTACATGGATTCGATGGTGGTAACTAATCAGAGGGATATATCTTATCCTATTCAACTAATACTTATCTGGCATGTAGTAAGCAAGGTTGTCTTAGAGAAAATGTAGGGGAAGGGGCAAAGATATCCAATACCCAGAACAAAAATCAATTGATTAGATCCAATCATCACGTCAAAGGCAAGAACTTGGAATAAATTAAACCAAATTGGAGACAAAGAAATTAATGGTAAGACCCTAAGACGAAAATCACAGATATTGCATCCATATAATAAGAAGTTGTGATATTTGACACAAAATTTGAGAGCACATGACGGCGATCCATCAAAATGAACGCAAAATTGTATCATAAAAAGGATGATTTTAGGGTTTGTAAAGATGCATCAATTGAAGTGAAAGAAGAAACGAAACGTTCCAGGGTAAACCTTTATTCAGAGCAAAAAAGAAAAAGAGTAATAGAATTGTCATTAAGGTAACTTCTTCCGTAGCATACTGATAAAACATTCTCACATCATCTAGCTTGTCAAAAGCCATAAACATATTCTTGCCTACCATTCTCTATGCCATCAAACGGTCCACAAACATGGATGCAATTATGATTGTGGGTTTCTAACTTTTCTCCCTATTCTTTTCTTTTTGATGACAAATGTCGCATATAATTAGAATGGAAGCTATAAATGGTTCATTATACTTGTATCCTGAAGTCTTGGTGAATAAGACAGAAACGAAAAGGATTATAGCTAGACAAGGCATGAATACTGCAGAGTCGATTGCCTATCTTGAGCTAGAAATAATAACTACGGAAGACTGAAATGAATCAACGGAATTTCACAGAATGGATGAGATGGTCGTTTACCAGTGAACAAATGGTGTTCTTCATCATCAGGTACATAACTAAAAATCCACGGAGCAACCAATACAAATAATAGGTACACCCCGCCTCTGCTTCATTTTGTTCTTCCGCTGGAGCTGTGGCACGAGAAAACGACTGCCTCCCACCTCAGGCAGAAACCTGAAAAGCCACAGAGGATTTAGAAACATTATGCAACTGATATGCTACTATGTCCAGCCTTGACTAATGCATGTCCGAGAAATGTAGTCGCGCATATAATTGCCCAGAATTGTGAGGCTCACCAAACAAAAAAGAACCATTCACAACAACCTAAAGATAAGACATACAGCTTAAAAATAAAGAACCAGGCCATTGACCCCCACCCCAACATCAGGAAAAAAGAACATAAATTTACAAAGATGTCGAAGGCATATTGCCACCAAAAAAATTCAATCCAATGAGGCATGAATCAAGGGCAGGCTGAATAAGAGTGAACTGCAATAGCCAATTGCATAGGTTCAGCTAAAGTTTTCTCCATTCTATAAAAACTACAAAGTGAAAAAACTCCGCCAAAAGAAAAATTCAATAAATCAAACTCCACCCTAAAAGCAACTGAAAATAGTCGAATTGCAAACAATAACATAGAAAAAGAGAGTAAATAGGATCATAATCAAAGTCTCAAATCCCTCATCCTCTCCGCTGCCCTAGTAATTCGAATCCAACCAAATCCCACCTTTATTTGATATCATCAACACACAGGCGGCGGTAACAAAATCGGTACCTCATTCTACTAAAATTTCCTATCCTTTTGAACCCATCTTGGACAGATTGCGTTGAGTATAGTTACGGCAAGCCGAAGCCTTCGAACTCCCTCATAGTCTCATAGAAGATAATAGTCAGCTCTCCTTTACTCAGAAAGTTAAAACAATTAATCTTGAATGCTGCAAATGATTACCAAAGATATCAGGAAGAGAGAATAAATGTGGGAACTTTAAAAATCAGAGGCATATATAGATAAAGGGTGTCCCAACAGCCAACATCCAAATAAGTCCATCGAGTGATGCTGGATAACATAAATTCAAAATTACTCATGAGATGATATCCCAAAAATCTTAAAACATTAGTCTAGAGTCCTAGTTTCGATCACCTTTCCATTTATTTTATGGAGAACATCTCTTATCCTACGAGCTATGCATTGCATAACAACTCCAATGTCAGCCAGACACTACTTCCTCAGCCCTATAATTTGGGCAATACATGAACATCTAACAATCCATAAGTGCATTATTGCAATCTTGCTTACAGAGCTAGTCTTATACCATGCTAGTTTCATAAGTCATTGATTCGATAAGCCTTATACTCAAGAATAAATTGAAATAAAGAAAAAGAATATGAACAGAGAGATTACTGCATGGCGGAGGGCTCAACAACCCTAGAAATAAAGAATAAAGATCAAAATAAAAAAATGTGGTGATACAAAACCGTAGAAATGAAATCAAGACTGGAAATCAGAATCAAAATGAGGAGAAAATAGAAAAAAAATCAACAATTATAATTCCACAACATTATACTACAGATAACCAATCATAAAAATAGGGAAATGCAATAAAATTAAATAAGGATTAAACCATTCTCTACAAACAAATTCACAATCAACCCAAAACAATCCTAATACTGAAAGCCAAAAGCAACACCCTTATTCATGGCTCACAACCTAATTTCTGCAACCAAATTACCCAAAAATTGAAACTAAACCTCGTAGGATGTAGTAAGAAAGGCCTCCATAAGAGAAAACATTTCAAGAGAGAGGCAAATTAATGGGAGAGAATCGTGGTGGGAGCAACAAAGAGAAAGAGAGAAATAAAAAAATAAAAAATAAAAACTTAACAAATAACCCACTAGAAAAGGTAAGAACAACGGGAAAAACCGAGCTATCAACCCCCAAGAAGCCCAAATTGTGAGATCAAGCGAAGAAACACCCACATCAGTAGAGTCGTAATATTTACCAACAAATCAATGAAACAAGCAAAACCAGCTGTAACAATCAACCACTTAAACCCCCAAAATGGAAAAAGCGTGAGATCAAGCCAACTAAAAAAACAACAGCAAAATAACACAACTTAGAGAATAAACCAATGAAACAAATAAGATCAAGTGTAATAATCAATCAACCCAACACAATCGACCCAAAAGCGAAAAACACAATGTCTGAAACCAAGGAAACCCAAACAAAGACCACCACAGATCGAAGCCGAAAAATGCCAGCAAGGAGAAAAAAAACCAATAAATCGCAATAAAACAAGCTAAAAAAAGGCCTACAAAAACACGATGAGATAAAAAATCATTAATCATCAAACAATATCATGAAATAGATCAGACAAGGCCAATCGAAAATTCAAAAGAATCTGGAAAAAGGAGCATAAAACTTACCAATGAACCGAAATCAATCCTAATATTGAAACCAAAGAGCAAACCGAAATCCACGGCCCACAAATTTGCAGAAAAAGGAGCTGAACAACCTAATTTTTGCAACCAAATTACAAAATCGAACATGCCAAAAAAAAAAACTAAGAGGGAACACCACAAGAACCTAACAAAGGAGAGGACCTTCATAGAAAATAAAAATAAGGACAATTGTGGCATTGCAGAATCAGTGGGAAGAGTAGTAAAATAGTATACGGAGTATCAATATATCATCAAGCGTTAGAAAAATTGAAAAAAAGGGATAGATAGAAATAGAGCGAGGACCATTTCAGAATCAGAAGAAAAGTAGTCTTGTTCTCTGAGAATCCACATCTAGAACATATCTCATACAAACACTGCACATTGGCTCAAGGAGTCGTACAGATCCACGATTATATCATGAGAATGGCAAATAGTATATCGGATTATCAGCATCTAACAAGTTGGCAAGACTCCATGAGATTCAACACTTTATGGTGAGTAGCTAAGACAAGATATCAGAAAGATCGAGACAAATAAAAAATGAAGTTGCAATTACAAAGCAAAAGCAAGAAAAGAAACGGTCACATACCTCTAGCACTTCTAAACTGGGACATCTGCGTATGAGGTCAAAGTGGCTATCACTGCAAAGTGAAGCATAAACAAGGTCCAAGCTCCGCAATGTCTGTGCAACCGAGTAAACAATAGGCAAATGGGTTTTTGAGAAGTACATGAGACCCACCGATTTCAGTAGGGGAGGAAATGCAATATTATAGTCAAATTAAACGAAAGAGGTCTGAAATCCCCAAAATACAATCAAATTAAACGGGAGAGGTATTAAATCCCAGAAATTGAACAAAGTAAGCTAATTTACGAAAGCATTACTTACCAGAAGGATCGGCCACAAAATCTGATTGAAAGCCGACTATTGTTTGTAATGAACACGATCAAGCAACCAAATTCCGGCGAGGAAGATATGAAAACCGAGCAAACGACAATCAAGATTGAAATATATCAAACCAACAATCATCAAATCAATCAAACTAACAATCATGAAATCAAAACAAAACAAAAAACAAGCAAGCCAAATTAATTAGGAGTACCAAAGAAGCAAGCCAAACAAAGATTACAATCAATGAGAAAAATGACGACTACAATCAATTAAAATCTCACGAATTGAGCAAAATAACCTAATCAACAAAAACATCAGAATAAGCCATCAAACGCCCTACAAATTACAAATTATAATCAAATAAAAGAAGTACACAAACCAGAAATTTAACCAACGAAAGCATTCACTTGGAGGATCACACTTGCGAGAGTAAGGATCTGCAAAGGAGAATTAAGAAAAGGAGAATACGATCGAGGAGAGAGGTAAATCCAATGGTGGGAGCAGAAGATAAAACAAGAGAAAGAAAGAGGAGAGTAGGTGATGGGGAGCAGCGGAGAGAACGAGGGTCAGAGATGAGGAAAGTGAATGATGGAGTGTGTGTGTACGTAGCCAGAGTGTATCAACGGCCCAGATTTCAGCATATCAACGGCCCAGATTGTGGCAGATCAACGGGCCTGATTTCGGCTTAAAATAAGGCGAGCTCACAGCCGTCCGATTTGGTACTGTTCCAATGAATAGTTAACTTGCCTTAGACATTTTTAGAAGGTGTATAGATTTAGTACTTTAAAAATCTTATTTATATCGTCAAAAATAAATTTTCTAGAAAGTTTTCATTGACATGTGAAAGGATATAGGACCGTACATGTTAAACAAATGTACCTCCTTAGGTCCTTGCATATAAAACACATGTAAGGACCTAGATTCGTACATTTAAAACACATGTAATGACCGAGGTACTCATACATGAGATTCATGACCTATGATTGTACATGTGAAACATATGTACGATCCTAGGTCGATACATGTGTTTTAGTTGTACTCATCAGGGAATGCACATCTTTTTCACATGTAATAAGATCATTTTGTTATACTTTTTTTTTTATACTATTACGAAATATGATTTATCTTTTCAAATAGTTTAATTATTTAGGATATCTATTGGATGATTTTGGTGAGGATTGCGGTTGCTTATAAATTTATAATTATATAATTTGAAACACTTTCAAAAACAACTTATTGTTTTAATTGTAAAGTTCGCTACTTTTCTCTAATTATTAGAAATATGTTTCTTTTCAAATTAATGATTACTTCTTACAATTAATTTTAATGTACTTTTATTAAGTAGTTTTACTCATAAATTTAATTTAATTATTTCATATTCTTATTCTTTTAGATGTCATATTCATGAGCGTCACTAAATTTCATTATCACATTCGCAAATAACAACATTGGAGTGTCATGTATATAAGAAATAGTGGCTAGGGCAATGAAACACTTGTGCACAATTTATTATTTTCTTTAACTTAATTCAATTTACAATTAGTGAGTATCACCAAGTAGAATGTGTAATGTCTCAACAACCACACACTACTATATGTCGTTTCATCCATCATCAATACTGAAACAACGGTGTATTGCTTGCCCACGAGTGTCATTCCAATAATCTCGACAAAATAGATGTGATACTTGTTAGATTTTATATATACAATGCTCTACATATGGACAAAACATGACATCTCAATGATTTTCGACAAACATTCAAATAAATAGTTGTCAATCGTTTGCTAATATAGCCTCCCTGAACACAATCATGTCTTGATAGATAAGGTCCCATCTTGAAGCGATCTTGTACTCTCATGTCCATACAGTATTCCCGGAAAGCTCGCGACAATAACAATGTCGATCTCGGTTATGATGTATACCGTGTAAAACGGTAAAATCAAATAACTGAACACTGACACTTTAACATAATTATATTCCTTCTTAACTCTTTATTATTTAGATTGCAAATAATAAAGTTATACTTTTTCCCTTTATCACAATAAAGATAAGTTCGGGTGGTATCCATTTGTTTCATAAGATGGCTTATATATTAGAAATATATTTGCTTGTGCGACAACATATGTCTACTTAATTAAATACATCTCCAACTATATCAAAAAAATTGCAACTTACCAAAAAACAAAAAAGAAAAAAAAAACGAACATGCGAAAAAAAGGTACGATCCGAGGACCCTCCATGTAAAACACATGTATCGACCAAGGACCTTATATGTAAAAGACATGTAAGCACCTTGGTCAGTTGATGTACTTTACATGTAGGGTCCTAGGTATGTACATATAAAACACATAAGAACATAGGACCTTACATGTGAAATACATAACCTAGGACTATACATGTAAATTACATGTACTTTCCTAGGTGCGTACATTTTTTTCACATGTAACTGTAATTATCCAAAAAGATTATGTTTTATAATTCAAAGGGTTTTATTGTTGGACCAGACCTAATAAAACAAGCTTTTTGTCGAATACACCTGATAAAACATATTTTGTCAAACCACACCTAATAAAATCCATATTTTTGTTAGGCCACACCTAAATACCTAATGGTGACTTCCAACCTTCCTCCACCTATTGCCGCCTTGTGTTTTATCCACCCATTGGCAGGCTTAACCACCTCATGGCCTCCCCTATAGCCACCCCATTGCCCCCCTAACCCACATTCTTAACACATGACCTATTTCCGCCCATTTTTAACACCTTCACTCTCTATCCCTAATTTTTTCTCCCTCTATTTATTCAAAAAAAATTCTTCAATTTATTTCATCACAAACTCATTCAAAGGGAGGTACTCAAATTTATCTTCGAGCTAAAAATCAAATTTGGGGAGGAATTTATGTTTGACGAATTGAAAAGGGAGGGGAAAAAACAATTTTGGTGGATATAAGGGTGCAGTTATGGGTAGCTATGAGGGCGGGGATGGGTGGCTATGGGGACGGGATGGACGATGGCTGTGAGTGGGTAAGGGGCGGGGATGGGTGGCTAAGCGGCAAAAGTCGGCATAGGTGTAGTCTGACAAATAAAAACACTTTATTAGGTGTAGTTTGAAAATTTGTTATATTAGGTGTGGTCTGGCAAAAAAAAAATTTATTCGGTGTAGTTTGACAAAAAAAAACCCTAATTAAAACATCATTGTTAATACTAAAATGAATAGATTTTAATCAAATTGTTCCTTTGTTTACCTTGCATGAATGCTCATCAACAAATTTTAGTTTCATAAACATGCATGTTTAAGTTAAGTGGCAGAAGGAGAGTGATGAGTGAGAAAGTGTGAGAGAGTGTGCAAGGGCAAGAGCGGGAAAAAATGACAAAATTGGGGCGATGAGTAGTATGCATTTGCGGGGTGACATATAACATGCCCCTAAATATTCCAAGAGATATTTTTCCTCCGGGAGAATATATCAAGAAACATTGTATCCATGTTAAGATCACAACTTCACAAGATAAATTATATCCTACCATAACTTTTATATCTAGTAGTTTCTTTTCCCTAAGTTTCTCTACTGAGAGAATATTTCTAGCTGAATCCCAGTACCCGTGTCTATATTTTGGACACGGTCCCCGTGTCTGAGAATTCCAGGCTTGGAGTACTCGACACTCGCATCCGTACTAGTATCCGACACGCGCACCCGAGTTTGAGTAACATAAACTGAACTTGTTGTGCTTCTTCTGCAATGGTAGCAAAGTCGGAAGAAAATGGAAAACCAAGGGTTTCTCCGAGGGTTTTTGTTTCACCATAACCACCTGGACTCCATGATAATGTTCTCCTCGAGTGTGGAGGTAAGGAGCCATTTTGTTTCATCATCATGCCCATCTCTCTACTTGATACACGTTCTAGACTCGGATGTCGCTGGTGCATTGTTGGTGGAGTAAACATTTGTGGAGAAGAAAATGAGTTGCGCCCGCTAGATACTGGCGTATCCTCATTTATGATGACAGTTTCTGGCGAACTTTGGTTACTATCGCTTTCTTGTCCATTTGGTACCGGAGTTGGAATAAACATTTTGGCGTTACTGGTAGCATATGGAACTAAAGGTTCTGTTGGTTGAAGCAACTTTGCTTGAATTCCACCGCATTTGTTGAATGTATCTACGTACCTAAATTTATTTATAAAATTTTAATAGGGCACCAAACACATGGATAGTAAGTTGAGTACTTGATTTTCTCGCATATCGAGATACTCATTGAACAAAAAGTTAAAGAAATGAGTGGTGAGATTAAAGATTGATATATACGGAATTACGGAGTACTTAATTTAAAAATAATAATAAAGGGTGTACCTTGCATGAATACTTGTTCGTCCCCTCACCGGAAGGTGATTTCCTAGAGATGAAATTGATGGAGGTTGAACAATTTTATCATTGGATTCTAAATTCTTAAAATTAAGAGATCCATTTGAATATTGTTTCATGTGCATCATAGGCTTATCTTTATTCTCATGACTCAGGAATTCATACTTGAAATCTGCAGTTGCTGGTGGAGGGGCAATGGCTATTTCTTTTGTGAGAGGTTCGACACCTTCCTCGACCCAACGTTTAAGTTTCTCGTCATAATAAAACTTATTCTTGTCCCCCAATTTGGCCTTTTATTATGAAAAAAAAAGGTCATGTTATCATAACGAGACCAAGCGATACACACATAATAATAATAATACCGAATAATACATAATTTTCACTACCTGACGATCTACACGAGATCTTAACACCAGACCAACAGTCTTCTGAAAGATTTGGGAGCCGAATCGACCAAAGCGAGATCTTGACATTGCATTGCTATCATGCGGACTAGTAGAGCTAGATTTCTCCGGTGACTCCGCCTATTACATTTACCATTCATAAATTACAACCATAATTTCAAGAAACATTAAGATGTCAATTCTACGGCAAAAACAAGTACAGACATTAGTCAATAGACATCACATGTCTAGAAAGCTGATGTGTATAAGGAATAGGTAGAATTTTGGCTAATAGTAGTAGCAGTGTAATCATTTTCACACTTTTGAAGGGGAGTAATGCAACACGTACCTTTCTAGGTGTTCTACCAATATCAGGCTCTGAAACGCTCCTATTATGTCGAGACTTTCTAGTGGTGTCATCTGCAGTCGAGTGTGGCATTAAAGAAGACATAGCCATTGTAGATTGGCTAGAAGATACTCTCGGCTCATTTCGTTGGTCATTATAATGCGATGTCGAAGGTATAGGTGGTGGCAAGCCTCCAACAACCCGATGTGCAGTATGATCAAAAAAGTTGAGCAATCTACCCACGAACTTTGTAGGAGCCAAACTAGTGTTATAACCACTCTTGAAAAGACGTAATGATTAGGATTAGTGAGTCGTGACACTCACACTATGTTAATGGCCTAGGAGACACAAAAGATGAAGACAAACCTGTTGATGAACTTTTATCCGTTCTTCAAGAGAAGATATCATAACTCGACAAGTATCAACCTCTGATGACCTACCCGTTTTCAAAGATTTCATGACTGCTTGACAATATCTGATAATTAAATGGTATGATAATTTAGCATGAAAAAATTGGCAACTTAAATAGTTGAACATTTACTTTCAAAACAAAGATCGACATAACAAAGGTACTAAAACAACGGGTAAGCATAACGCTACGACATGAATAAACTGCTCCAAGTTCTTTTGTGCTTGACAAGTATGGGTCCGCGCGAATCTATGATTTGCCAGTCACTAAAGAACGTGGAACAGTTGATTCTTGTCATGTCATTATCATTACCCAAAAAAAATGCACACACCAAAAGATATCAGCACAGTAGTCGGAAAACTAATGCCTAGATAGTAAAAATGAAATTGGTGTCCATAAAGCCTATGAACCTTTTTTTTGTTTTGAGGCCTATGAACATTATTCAAGGTTAAATTGTTTGGAACTTTGGATTACACATCCATCAAGTTAAAATTGAAATATTAAGACATATGTCAATATGTGTACTGTGTCAACTAATTGTGATATCATTGACAAATGGACATGAAAATTGCTCCTCAGGTTCTATTGTCTCATTTATAAGATCAAACAAACTAAGTTTATAGTCGACCGATTGAATATGACGACGACAACAACAACAACAACAATAAGCAAGACTTATTCCCAAAATGATTTGATGGGAACGGCTAAAACGAATCGTCATAAGTAACCATCTTATGTATGTCATATAAATTCAAGACCATTGTGAACCAGTTAGATATATGAAACCCGTTTAAAAGAAGTCGGCCGTTTGAAGAGAAAGGTTATATTAGACAAACTATTTCCACCTTATAATTTAAATTCAAAAACAACTAGCTTTTGGGAAACACCATTCTTGTTGTTCAAGAACATTCATCAAATATAAATTCCTATTTTTATTTTCTCCACCCAAAGTGTTACGACTACTTTAGGAGATATTACAAGTCGATACACTTTTAGAAACCCAAAAGTTTAATAGCTCGATCTCTCATATGTCGCTTCCAATAAAATGAGAGGTAACCCTTTAGGGCAATATATCATGTCTTTTAAAATATGAAGATCTTGTCGGTAATATGCTAAATGAAACGATCACAAGCTTCTCAATTCTCTAAAGTAAAAAACTTGTGAATGTAATAAATCACAAGATAAGCAAGCCAGCAAATAAGTAGTGACATCACTTAAAAGTAGACTGGAGATAATTACAACACTTACTTTAACGAGTCTGATAACTTTCCAACTTCTGCCAACATGCAAGCATATATAAGCTTGTATGGTTGAAAATGGAGTAGTATAAATTGTGAATTCCCGAGAACCTTTGCATATTCATATAATTCCGTCCTCTAAAAAATTTATAAAAACCCTTAATCAAATCATGTACACAAGAAAGAAACGTTAAATTATTGTGTCTTCTTCAACCCCATTATTCACCCAACATATATATAGAAAGAAGAGGAAACAACAACATATATCACAAAATCTTATCCTTTCATTTAAACTTGATTAGGTATATTGATAATTATAACTTATTATATAAGCTAAGTAAACGTTAAAAAATACTTTTTAGTGTAATAAATTGGAGATTCTGAAGATGATACATAATAAAAATTAGTTGAAAAGGCTAAGTGGTTACGATGATTAAAAAAAAGAATATCCACATACTTAGAAATAATGCATGAGGAAATTGTGTCATTTAATATATAATATTAAATAACAACCGGTAGGTACGCAAGATCTATGATGGTTCGGGAAATAAATTAATCAATATGGGTGTCTGAAACTTAAGGTCCACAACGATTTAACTTATTTTATTCTTCGTATTGTTCATGATTTAGATTGTTTATTCTCAAAAAGTTGTTCATATCAAGTCGAAATGGGGTAAATTCCACACAGTGTAAAAAAAATACACAACGCATGAATTGACACCAACTGACACTTAAAAGAGCAAAAAATACCTGGATCGCCTCAGGAGTAGCATAAGTTCTGGAACATTTCAAGTGATCTGCTCCGATGAGACAAAGTCTTGCGGTATCCGAATATGGCTCAATGTTAGCTTCAGCAACCAAATAACAAATATGAGCAGCCATTACCTACATAACATACATTTATACTTTTTTTTTAAAAAGCACTTGAAAAACAAATAAACAAGACAGACAACATACATAAGGCAAGAATTTGATTTAATGATTTGGGCACTGTAAATAATAATTTCTACATGAAACACCAGAATTTTAACGAAAAGAGTTTAATATATGAGAAGATCACAAGAACTTTATATTATTTTCTATACCTCGCATCTTTCTCTCCAAAGACAATCACCAAGATGGGTAATAACTAGCTCGTCACCTTTCGTCCTATTAGCAATTAGGATTCCAAGGTTTGCTTCCCAGTCTTCAAGTATAACATTAAGAAGAACCTATACGTCACAGCGTATGAACAATTAGTAAAAGTAAAATGAGTTTTTTTTAGTTCTTGACGGAGATCATAGACATTGTATGATAAAGATATTCAACTTACATTAATTAATTCACATGCTAAGTAAATGTAAAATATGGTATGTCATTTTTTTTTTCAAAAATGATTGCAGCAAAGTCGTTGCAAAGTCATACTTGGTTAAATCAATGTGGGTTTAGTTTTTACCTAGGTCTTGAATAATCCATCTTCAACTTTTGAACAGACTCAATAGAAATGATTTTGTTAGTATTCATCTAAAATTGATTGTTTAAGTAAAATGAGACCAATAACTGGGCTAAATTCCTTTTCTATTATTATCTCATTTTATCCAATCTGAAGTTATAGGATCTGATATTTCACCAGTTCAAAGTGAATCATTTCGATTATACAAACATTTAACTCAACCATTAGCTACATGTAGATTCAAACGAAAATGCGTATGGCCTGGTATCCTTGAAGATAAATACTATCGGAACAGTCTCACCCACTATAGTTGTGATGGAATTCAATAAGATGTGTAGCTACCCCTTATGCATATGCATGTGTTTGGCCAAACTCTTGTAGTATTTTTGGACTAAAACTGGGTCCTAAGATCTGAAAACTAGCAAAACATACAAAAATCAGAAACTACCGTTTCTAATTTCTGAGAATCATAGTGTAAACTTATTTATGAGAAGTAGACACTTCAATTTGGAACTACCCCTCTATAAATTGTTTCTCATTGAAGCTTGACCAACCAGACTCTATATATACTCTTTTGTACTTAAAAACTGTAAACGTTGTTGGTATTATCATGAGTACAATAGAGTTTATTATAAACATATCACAAGCTTTTATCAATTTTCTAATTTTAGACGTGCCAATTTCCCTATCACTTTGGGGTATTAAAACCATACCTTTGAAGACTGAGATTGTCCACTTTGAAAACTAGTAAAGTTAGAATTGGAGAATACTTCGGCAGGTTTCCCAGCAAATAAAAGACACAATGTTCTAAGTGGACTTCCCGCCACTAATTGATGAAGTGCCATTTTGGTAATTGTCTCACCATAAAACTACCAATGTAAGACAAACAAACCAAGTTAGGTTATGCACACTAGACAATTACTTGATTCTCAAAGGCGACAAATTATATTATCTCCAAAAATCTAATTACATATGTCAAATCAACCTTGTCCCCAAGTAAAGTTGCAATAACAATAGCAAGTCCCCATAAATGACCCTCTTCCGCACATTGCAAGGCCTCTTTTTTTCTACCAGATACAAGAAACTTTTGAACCTTTTCAGCCGTTGCCTATGACCAGGAAAAAAAAGTAGTTAATGACATATTTGCAATTACTAAGCAAAAAGGCTCAATAAAATGTAAGGATTGCGTACTTGTGTCTGTCCTTCGGAAGGCATGTTATTTAGGCAATGCGATAATTTTAAGCGTTTTGTTTTCTCTGAATTTAGAAGTTTAGCAAAAGCCGAGTCTGGATTATCACTTTCCTAAACATCAATAAATTCATAAGCTCACAAACAGATGATAGTTTAAAGCTACTTAGTCAACTAATATATAAGAAAAAATCACTTTATAAATTTGCATATTATACCCATATTAATGATTTAAAACTAAATGCAAGTGTGAGATTATTTAACACGCATGCCAAATAAATTTGAACTATACATAATAGATATTTCATTGTAAAGGTCATTCAAAAAGTTATACTATTCATAATAATACTATTTTCACTGAAATCATACTCCCTCCTTCTCAAAATATAGTCTTTCTCACATTTTGAGAAATTTATTTTACCTTCAATATCTTATATATATATCAAAAATTATAAAAATTATATCATTGGATTCATTGTAAAATGTACTTTCACAAGATTATAATTTCATAATTTTTACCCTTATATATATATGAAATTGAAATGGAGGGAGTAAAACATTTCACATTTTGATAAAATACTTTTTTATGAAATTGAAAGTCAAAACATGTCTCGTAACATGCAAACGTCATGTATATTGAAATGGAGGGAGTAAAATTTAAGTATGAAGAAAAAAAATTCACAAAGGCATAATGATACAAACAACTTATGGTTGGGAAGTGGGAAAGAAAGCATTACGAAGAATAACAACATACGGAGTATCTAACCAAGCTTGTCACACTAAGCTTAGCCAAAAGACTTTGACAAAACAACATACGGATATTATTTAAAACTTGGAATTCTTTTTGCGAGCCAAGGGTTTGCTAGGTTCGTAGTGGGGCACAAAGATATTTGGATATATTGGACAAGATGCTACCAAGCAAATGAATGGAACATTGCACTTTCAGTCATTTTGGAACACTCATGAGTAACTTAGAAAGTCATTTAGCTATCAAAAGTGAGATTATAGATTGTGATGCTTCCATGGGAGCAGGAAAGTGTGTGTTCTCGGACAGGTCTAGGGGTACAAAACTGAACTTGAGCGTGATTTATGATTTTTTTTAGGCCCCATTGCAAGCCTATGATTTCGTGTAAGCATGTGTGGTACCCTATTATGCTGCCCGAGACACTCTTTTACTTTCAGCATAGACCTGCAAACCACGATGCCCACGATTGAGCATCTCTGAAAGACGGGTTTTCAGTTGGTAAATAGATGTACTTTGTGTTGTACGGATGGTGAAACAGTTGCGCATGCACATCTTTTATAAGTGAAAATTCTCTAATGGATTTTGAGGGCTGGAAGAAGAATTGGTAACGATGTTGTATAGGTGTTGCTGTGAGTGAACTAAACAGAGAGCCAAACCACAGCAACACCGACGGATGTTCCAAGATAACGCACGAAGCAAAAATCATATAGTCGTTCATATATATAAAGTTTTTAGTTTTAGTCCGTACGATTACAAATGTAATGATAACGGGGAGGACGAGTTAGCTCCCTATATTGGAACCTAGTTTGGCCTAAGGTACTAAGCAATTGTCTAGGATCCGCTTGCTTGGTATAAAGTCTAAATTTGTTCGGAAAAAAATTTGACATATTGAAATAAAAGACAGCGATATATACTAGATTATTGTTGTCGACAACATACAAAAAAAAATGTAAGGACCATAACACTAGTAACAAAAAGACATCGACTATATGAAAATAATGTTAATGGTCCTTGCAAACTAAGTCTACCATTTTCGTCTCATATTAATAATATAAAGAAACAATATGTTAAAAGATAACACATACCTTTGACTCAGCTCCGAAAGTAGATCTTACCCTCCCATGATGTTGGCATGCAATTTTTAAAAGAGAGAAAAGCAACTTTGTAACTTCCGCATTGTTTACATTATCCATAGAAGCGCAATCAGTTATCCTATCATCAATCCATCTATTCAAGTCTTTAGTCCCCACATTATTAGAAATCAATGGACTAGGAAATGATTTGTGGCACAAGATATGGACATAATTAGTCCCACCAAATCTTATTGCCCCTCCATCACGTTTTTGCATTGCAACATCCATTAGGTGGAGGACACTGATCACACGTCCTGATGAATCCTTCACATTAAAAGAGTACTAAGGCCTCATGAAATATGAAAAAAAAATAGCACTAATCAGTTATATATTATTTTACATTTATGTTATTTTTATTAATTGACAATCTTCACATTCTCTCTAATCTGTTTAATCGTTACAAGAACATTATTTATTTATGATAATAATTTTCATAGGCAAGATTAAAACGATTAAAAAGTGATGAAGTTCACATATTTCATTCGTGTTGAACCTCTAGCATGAGCAACTACACCTTAATCATAAGTAATTTGCTAGAACTAAGTTTGGGGAGTTCACTTACATCACAATGAAAAGTAATGTTTACAGCTTATTATTTCATCGAAGTAAAAATTATGTTGTCATATAAACTTAATATCACCATGTTTGTTGTTATATGGTAAACAATTTACACGATGATCGAGCATCTTATTGTCACGAAAAATCTCGTACCATATACTATATCATTGAAATATAGTCACCAACACAATAATGCTTGGATTATTATACTCCCTCCGTGTTTTAGGTTATTTACGTTTCATTTGAATTTCTCTCAAATATTAAAACGAAACATAAAGAACCTAGAAAAACGGAGGGAGTACCATAAATCGCTGCAAGATTTGCAAAGAAAAACTCGTAATAACCTAGTGTTGCAAAGTAACTCAACATACATATAACCCTTAGTAAGACTCAAACTAAATTACCAATGATCATGCATATTAGTGAAAACCGAAATTGATCTAACCTGGTTCTCGTTTCTTGATGACGTTTCTAAGATAGTTTGATCCTTCATGACAATGAGTTTGCCACCAAATCCAAAAACAACTAGAGCATGTTGTGGACGTCTATTAAATAACCTCCATTCATTAGAATCATTAGGTGGTTTCATAGTGCTTTGAACTTGTTTTGTAAAATTTATCACTTGTGGACCATTAAAGTGAGTAATGGGGCATTGTTGATCCAATTCCATATCTTTGTTACCTAATTGATGAAGAGATTTTTTGTTCCCTACAACATTATTATGGTAGCCTTGAAACTCGCCCAAGTTATTATCATTCTCAAAACTTTGATATGATTGTTGGAATCGACTTGAGTTGTCTAAATCACTACGACATGTCCCATGTTTTATATAGTGGATTGGAATATCATTTGACATATACCCATCACTAAACTGCGTACTGCGAACATCATTGGTTGTATATTGCAACATACTCATGTCTTGCTTATAGTAATTTTCTTCACTCGGATAAACAACTCTTCCTTGGTGCTGTGAATAAGAATTTACTTGTTCACCTTCGCCACATGGCATAATTTTTTCTTTATAGGAGTTATCCGTCGTTACATTGAACATGCCATTACCTTGATAATGGCTCGTAGAGTTATTTGTTGACTCAACATAGGAATCTAAGGTTCTCCACTCTTGTTTAATGGTATCATAGTACCACGCAGGGTATTGCGGATCAAAAATCATGTGTGCTGGAAATTTTGTGTCAACCTCTTGCATAGTTTGATATGTTTTGCTTTCTCCATTCATATGCTCAAGGGTAACCCCCGTTTTTTGTTGCAAATAATAAGCATTACCTTGGTGCTCTGGTACCGTTGTTTCGAACTCCGCTTTTATTGTTGTGTCATTATAGTTCGCTTGATACCATTGTCCTGTATTTGGGTCAAATCTCCAGCCTGGGTAAATGTTGTCCCAATATTCAATGGTAGTTTCATCTTGTACACTTGCAGGATTAGATAAATCATAATGTATACTCTCTTCTTTATGCGGACAACTATAGAAATTAGAACAATCTCCTTGATCATTAGAGCCACCAATTGGAGAGTTTGATTCAAACACAGACTGATTAGCCATTCCTCCATGAAGGTCAAAGGAAGTACACATTGAATTATCGGGTAAAACAACAAACCCATCATCCACTTCGTTGAAAGTTTTTGTGGGATTTTCTCTTATCAAGTTAAAGAAATCTGGGCAAGAAATCTCACTAGCCCTAGCATCAAATTCACTCCATTGGACTTCTTTTACCCCATGTCTAGGATTTATAGTCTCAATATCAGTAATATGATCAGTATCCTCATAGGTACTCCTCAAATGAGATGTTTCTGATACTCCAGCAATGTCGTCGGCACCTTCCCTAATCGCCTTATCATCCTCATTATCATCAAACCTCAATGGTGAGTAAGTTTTGACTTGGTGATCTTGCTCACCATTAGCCTCTACTCTTAATTTTCCAAGTTTGTCTATGTCATTTGCGGAGGAGGTGAGAACTTCTTCACCCCTCAATTTTGTAAAAGATTTCACACTAGTATCCGCCAGACCATCGAAAAAACGAGCTTCTAATCCACTATTATCAACTCCAGCATCCACCAACTTATCAAAAAAATCTTCGCTTGTTTGATCTCCCATCGGATTAAAGGCTTCTCTAAAGTAATAATTAATTTGATAATATAATCATCCCTATTCAACCAACAAAAAATACCTACTTAAATGCATTTCTTATATTGCTTCAATATTAAAAAAAATGTTTTCTAACACAAATTTTAGTTTTTGTAAACATAAACTAATATTACTTTCGAGCACATACACATGTAAGATCAAAGGGAAAATTAATTTTTAAAATACAATAATATGTACCGGCTTAATAAAAGAATTGGATTATATTTGATCAAAAAAAAAAAAGAATTGGATTATACACTAAAATTGTCATGTAAATCATATAATTTAATTTTATGCATGAAAGAAAAAAGAGTTATGAAATGTAAACATATATTGCCATGGCTCAAAATAATTCAAAAAAAAATATGACGAGTGTAATAAGTTTTAAAAACAAAACATCATAACATAGAAAAAACTCACAATTTATCAACTATATCTGAAGAAGAAGAAAGAATGTAAGTTAATAAACGAACGTGGATTGAGTGCTTTAGGCAAGGCGAAGAAGAACAAGAACAAGATTTGTAATTTGGTGAGAGAAGTAACAAAGGAGATATAAACATGGATGATAAGTTTTTTTTTTCTTATCTCAATGTGATGAAAGAGAGAAAAATCGTTGAATGAAAAAATCTCATTCAACTAATTGTACGTTTATTTTTTACCTTTCGTTTCCAAGAAAGTAGCATTTCTCAAAAGCAAAATTGCAACTTGTCATTTTAAGAAAAAAGACGACTAAGTACTAAAAAAAATTAAATATGTGTCAAAACAAAGCGTATGCTTGCAAAGGGAAAGAGAAACTACCAATATCAATATACTCCATATATTACAACCAATACTTATAATAGAGTCATTATATACATTCAAAACTTCTTTATATAATACTCTAAATTGCATGAGGAGTCTTATATTAGAAATTTCAGACGGTGCATACAAATTATTGCTTCTAATACGTCTTTTAAAATGTACTTCTTCGATCCCCTTTAAACATGTCAATTTGTCATCCCTCATTGCACACTTTGTTAGAAAAAATAATAAAATTCTAAATGATTCATTAAAAAAAGAAAACTTAGACATCACCCACAACACCCTCTCTCCTCTCGTGACCAAAAACTTACTATATTTGGAATGTGAAGAAAACAAGAGGACGACCCTAAATGGGAGGCGGAAAGAATAAAAAGGACTGGAAGAGTAGTAGTGAAGAGCTATTTTTCGCCCGTGTTTTACTAATGTTGTCTTCTTTTTGTACAAACTTTTTCTCCTTTACCCCTTAACATATGGTGAACCATCATTTACTCTAACTTTTCCACTTATACGAATTATTCATCATTTTCGACCACTCTAATTTGAAACGTCTCAAAAACATTCTAATTAACAAAGCTAGGCGCTGGTCCACTACGACCTACTCGTATTAAATTAGATTAATCTATAAACGTTTCAAGTCTCAAAACTAACACACAAAATTCATTTCTGATCCCAGTCGCATTACCGTATTGTGTCAACTTCCCCCAATTTTAAAAAACCCAACGCGCATCAATCACCAATTCACCATCACTAGTCATCAATCGCCTAACTCCTTCCATCTCGATAAATCATATCGTGTCAACTTTTCCCACCTCAAAAACCGATCACTCATCAAGTCGTCAACTTCACTCCCCCCGTTCTCCTTCCTCCCTCCCTAAAACCCCAGAATCAAACCACCACTTTCATCAAAATATCAGATCCCCAATCCTCCCCAAAAAAAAAAATGGCAATCAAACCCGATTCTCAAACCCAACCCGACAACTACGATCCGACAACAGACTCATACGACCCGATATTCCACCTCCTCCGCCTCCTCCCATTCTCTCTCCTCCGACCACCGCGCCTCCGCCTCAAACTCCCAACCGTCACCCTCCCTTCCCCAACCACCGTCCTCAGTCTCCTCCTCCTCACCTACTTCATGGTCGTTTCCGGCGTCGTATACGACGTCATCACCGAACCTCCCGGTATCGGCTCCGTACAAGATCCCGCCACCGGCACCGTCCGCCCCGTCGTCTTCCTCTCCGGCCGCGTCAACGGCCAGTACATCATCGAAGGCCTCTCCTCAGGCTTCATGTTCCTCCTCGGCGGCGTCGGAATTATTCTCATGGACCTCGCACTCGATAAGAACCGCCCTAAGAGTGTGCGTGTCTCTTACGGCGCCACCGGTGTCTCCGCCGTCGTTATCGGTTATGTTATGAGTATGCTCTTTATTCGCATTAAGATCCCCGCTTATCTTAGATAGAATTATTACTAGTGTTTTTAATTGAATTTTGTTGTTGAACTAGTGATCACTGAGAATTGTTGTGGAATTCTTAATGTTGGAGATCGTTTCTGAGATTAACGAGTTTGGTTATATATTTTTGATATGTGTACGTTTGATGGTGCATGAATCCTCTTTCTTCATCCGCATTGTTCGATTAAGTTGTATAAGGATATGGAATATTGAGTGTAGTTCTTGTGGATTTTGGCCTAATTCGGAATGTTGAGCTTGTTGATGGCGTGTTTGTTTGGATATACACTTGTTGGAATTAGGGCTGAGTTATTCCGTAATTGTTTCTTGTGAAATCCGCACTGTTTGATTTTGTTATTCGAGGGGATTAATGATATTGAGTGTAGTTCTTGTGGGTTTTGGTGGGATTCGGAATGTCTGAGCTTGTTGATGGCGCCTTTGTTTGGATAGACCTTGGTCGGAATTAGGGTTGAGGTTTTCCGTAATTCTTGTTCTTTATTTGTATGATGATGAATTGATGATGATGATCTTTTGCATTCACAGAATTGAATGTATGGGTAGGTTAATGACTGTGGTGACGAGTTGACAATTGTATATTTGGGTTGTTCGTTTGAGGATTTTCGTGGGACTTTTGAATTGTGTCAAATTATACACGGTTTGAACAAAGTTGGTGAAGTGAGCTGAAAATTGTTGTTTTCCTATGAGCATTGTGTCAAATTTATGAGTGAGCTTATATATGCCGTTGAGCTGAACTTGTGGATGTATTGCCTTGATAAGAAATGATCCAACCCTACATAATCGACTTAGTATTCCACGTCCTCCCTCTAACTCTTCTTCACCCGGTTTATTGGCTATTTAACAAATTTCTTTTATTTAGTAGTTTGTTTGAGGATTATGTGTGTCCAACTTCTAAGTGGGTTCTTGTTCTGTGCTCGCATTAAGATCATTTCTTTATCTTTCTTAAAAATAGGTTTCTGTAATTTTAATGATCATTTACTTTGCCAATGAAATCATGATTCTCGAGCTTGTTTATTGGTTATGATAGGCTTCTTGTTCTCGAGTATTATTGTAGAGATGAGATACAGTACAATTCTTGATCTGTGCTTGAATCATATGAGACTTAAGTGTAATAACCTTCTCTTTCTTGGAAGTACTGCAACAACATACAAGAAAATGTCTTATCTAGCATATAGCCATAAACCCTAGGTTTGAAAAAGTACATAAATCAGATCCATTGTTATCAGAGATTATAGTGAGTTATGCTGATGAACAGATAGGAATATGAGTGCATATGACATTGGCACTGCTTTCTTAGGATTGCTTTGGTTTTGATGGTGGGAGTCAGCTGAAAATTACTGGTAAATCGAGGTGAAACCAGTATGCAAACTCAAATTATGTTTTTGCTTGATTAAAGGAAAGACCGAATGAGATGTTATCTTTCCTTTTTAGGTACACAAGCTAATAGTACAATGATTTTGTAGCTATAAAGTTCTACACTTCTACTTGGTTTTGCCATATCAACGTGTGGTAACATGCCAGTATCAACTAAAGCTTTGATTTATACGAATTATCTTAGTCCTGGTTGGCTCGACTTGGATTGAGGGGGAAGAAGATAAGGTATCTCTTTCCATAATAGCACTGATGTTTTCCTCTAAATATTGCTTACGAAGTCTTCGTGTTTACGAATTCAATCCTCGTCCTAGTTCCTCTAATGTCTTCCTTGTATATTCTCAAGAGAGGTATAGAATGGTTTGCAAAATATTTTGTCTAGACAAGAACAGCTATGAGTAGCGTTGGGATCGTATGAAATGAGGTGAATATCAATGGTGAGTGGTGGCTGTCATTTAAAACTATTGTAAGTTTGCGTTTAGTTATTTGTAATCTTGCAAGGGTTTGGAACGTCGATGCTACTAGTTTCTGGAATGGAATGTGTTATCAAGCTATGTTCCCAGATTTTCGATCAGTGAGTCAGGATCTTGGTATTATGTCGAATTGGTGTGGAGTAGTGGTTCAAATTGACATATTTGTGCATTTCCGGTGGATGCTCCGAGATTGCTGTGCCGAGTGTGATATAGAAGCATCGAGGTTGGAGGTCCTTATAGGTCAACATTCCACGTTGGTTACACATTACCCTTATCCAAAAGGTATACTGGGCCTTTTTTTTTTTTTTTTTTTTTTTTGCTGGATAAGTTATACTGGGACTTATTCGACCTCTTATTGGGTTTGGCGGTTTGGCCATGGCTTGTTAACATGCGTTGTTTGTTAGCCCCGGAATACCTGCTATGTATACTTTTATAGATACCTCAATTCATTGCAAGTTCTAGATTGTGGTTATATATTTTGTAGACCGAACGATGGATCCTATGTGGCTGTGTTGTTCTGAGACATGCTAATTTTGATCAGTTGGTTTTTTGTTATTAACTGAGCCAACTTGTAAGTTGTGGAATTGGTGTCGATATTCTTCTGTGGGTCTGTTTATCTGAAAAACTTTATGCTTCAGCTGGACGCGATTGCTACAAATTGGTGATGTCCTACTATGCCTTTTAGAGCAGGGCGTATACCCGACCCTGCCCGACTTTTTCCCGGGTTAGAGCCGACTAACTAGGCCCAAAAGCCCGCAATAATATGGGCGGAGCTCATGGCCCGAAAATTGGCCCGGCCCAGCCCGCTTTTAAAAAGTAAATGCAATTTTTTTAATTTTATAAACCTAAGTTATGTAAAATAGTGTAAATGATGTTGGATTATAACGAATTTGGTAATTAAATTACTCAATGTAGCAAAATTGGGCTAAATGTAGTGAATAAAACATATTAAAAAAATAAAAATATTAATATTAATAAAATAAAATATTGTAAATTATGAAAATAACATCAAAAACCTCTTTAAAAATGTATAATAATTTATCATTAAACTAAATATGCAAGTACTAGATAATATTAATGAGTAAATTGATCAAAAACGTAAAAATTAGATAATATGCGATTTTTTAAAAAAAAAGCCCGAAACAGCCCGAAAGTCCGCTTTGGCCCGAATGGGCCGGGCTTGGGCCGACCGATTAGGCCCGAAAGAAAAGTCTGACCCGGCACACCGGGCCTACTTTTTACCCTAAGCCCGGCCCATGATCACCTCTAGTGTATACCCTACTCTCGAGAGTAGGGTGTCCCGGCCGCTTCGAGGTGCCACGTCACCGTTTTATCAGAAAACCGGGAAAATAAAAAAAACAAATAATACCTGGTTTGTTTTCGAAAACCGGATCTATTCACCTACATTTCCCTCCTCCCCGCGCCACTACTCCCCCCATGCCGGCAGCATGACAGATTCACCTCGCGACATTCGTCGCTGGCAACTCCATCGGAAGCGTTGAGGGATACGACCACATCACTTCGACCACCACTGTCTCCCCTCATCAAATAAAGGAGTGCTATTTGCAAAATCATCCCAACGTCATTGCCCCTGTGGTGGTCAAAGGTGGGGGCGAGGACATTGGCGGCCGATGTGTTTGAGGAGCGTGGGATCTTGGTAGGGCTTAGAGTGGGGAGGGGAAGGAGGAGAGAGAAAATTTGATGAGTTAGAAAATGATGGAGATAAGAGAGGAGTGTGCAGGAGGAGTAAGAAATGGTCAAAAATAGGAACAATTTTTGAAATAATGCTAAAAAAAATGTTAATGGGTCGAAGAAAACTTATTCAACAAAATGGGGTGCACGTCACCTATATTTAAAACCGTCAAGCATCATGGCGGTTTGATGACTTATGAACAGTAAAAAAAATAATTTGTGATCTGTAAAACCGCCATGGGGCTTGGCGGTTTTATACTATGTAAAACCGCCAAGCTCCATGCATGGCGGTTTTACTATTCACAAAAAAAAAAATAGTCCTAAAACCGCCAAGAACACCAGCGGTTTTACATATGGGTGACGTGCACCCCATATTGTTGAACAAGTTTTGTTTCTACCTATTTTTTCACGAGCACTATTTCGTTAAATCGTTCCAAAAATAGGGGGGTCGGGAGTTTACTAGTTTAGATGCCAAATTTTTATTATTTCAATACCGGTCTACTCTATGTGAGATATGCGACGTTATTGTGATGTCTTTTTTTATTAATTTTTATTTAGATTTAAGGTACCTAATTACCATTTTAATATACATATATATTAAATACTCTAAATTACATAATTGATACGCTAAAGTAAATAATTGATACGCTAAAATACATAATTGATGTGCTAAAGTACATAACAGGTTCGTTAATGTACATAATTGATACGGTAAAATACATAATTGATATGTTAATGTTTATAACTTTGATGCTAAAGTACATAACATGTTCGCTAATGTACATAATTGATACGCTAAAGTACATGATTGATGTGTTAAAGTACATAACAGGTTCGTTAATGTACATAATTAATACGGTAAAGTACATAATTGATATGTTAATGTTATAAGTTTTGACGCTAAAGTACATAACATGTTCGCTAATGTACATAATTGATATACTAAAGTACATTATTGATGCGCTAAAGTACATAACAGGTTGGCTAATGTACAAAATTGATATGCTAAAGTACATTATTGATGCGCTAGAATACGTAACAGGTTGGCTAATGTATGGAATTGATACGCTAAAGTACATTATTGATGCGATAAAGTACATAACATGTTCAGTAAAGTACAAAATTGATACGTTAATTTGACGCTAAACTAACCATTTCAGAAGTTAAAGTACTTAATTTAGAAGATTAAATGCGTAATTTAGATGTTAAAATACATAATCGATGAGATGAAGTATATAACAAGTTTGGTAAAGTATGTGATACTTTAATATATAGTATAATTTGTACGAATTTTAGAAGTTATAATACTCCATGTAATTCAAAAGACAAAATGCGTAATTTAAACCCTAAAGTACATACCAGTCATTGATAAGGTAAAGTATGTGACATGTTTCTTAGTGTACATAATTGATACGTTAAAGTAGAGAATTTTTATGCATTTTGAAAGTTAGTCTGTGCTTTACTTATTTAAAAGATGAAATGTGTAATTTAAACGCTAAAGTATATAATTCATAATCTAAAGTACTATTGGCACTAAAAATTCGTTAATGTGCCGTAAACTAAATTAATTAATTAATCATGAGTCAGTATCAAATTTTAACTCAATTTAATTAATTTTACCCCGTAAATGAGATCCGGGTTGATTCTCTCTATAAATAGAGTGAGACTCATTGATTCAAAGGTTGGAATAAACAGAGAGAAGAAAACCCCAGAGGAATTCTCTACAAAAACTCCCAGCCACACGCAGTCAACAAGCACATCCGTGCCGCCTGCAAATTAAATCAAACACAAGTTCAAGGAGAGATTCAAGTCCCCTGCGACCCTCTCAAGAACAACGGCAACGCACGCGGACGACGCGCGCACCCCCTACAGCACGTACCTACCAGTGTAGTGTATCGTACGGCGTACCCCCTACTGCGTAGTAGAATTCAGAGGATTACATTAGAGATTGTAAACACATAACTTCCTGATATTAATAAAATATTTATTTTGTTTCCTTATTTTGCCTTAGTATGAAATTCGCGTTAACAAATTTGGTGAACCCGACGTGAAATCTCTACCTCTCATCCCTACTACGTACGTATCAACTACTGCAAACGACGATGTCTGCTGAACAGCACACTCCTCGTTCCTCCAAGAAGACCTCTGGCAAAGTAATGCAGAGTTCTCCTAGCGCTACTACAACACAACCCGCCGGCATCTGCACCAGAGGGATGGCGAAGAAGGCCGTCGTCAACACTGCCGCTGCTCGCCTTCGTGCTGCCGAGGTTCCTAAGCGGTCTCGCAGGTTCTCTGCTGCCTCCATCGCTGCAGCAGCTACTGCTATAATTGCGTCTGCTTCCCCTCAGCGCAAGAAGATTAAGGAGGTGAAGACCTGTAGCCCTGAGAAGAAGTATAAGCCACTTATCGCATCTGTCATGACGGTAACACCGAAAACTGTCGAAGAACAGTTGGCGGAAATGCAGGCCCACTTCGAGAGGCTCAGGCTCGAGAACGAAGAAAAGAACAAGAAGATTGAGGATCTCCAGAAGGAGGTAGCTGAGCTGCGCAAGGCTGAAAAGCCACTTAACTCCGAAAAGGAGGGTAGCAGCGACGAAGAGGAAGAAGAAGGTGACGAGGAGGAGTCTGACCATGATGATATCATCAAAACCAAGGAGAACTCCTACTCCGAAAAGCAGCTGCAGATGCTGATAGCAGATGCAGTTAAAGAATCAATTTGGTGAAAGCTCTGCGAATAGCTTCCGCTACGTCAAGCCTTATACCCAGAGGATTGACAAATTGAAGATGCCTTCACGCTATCAACCGCCGAAGTTCTAGCAGTTCGACGGGAAGGGCAACCCAAGACAGCACATTGCACACTTCGTGGAAACATGCAATAATGCTGGAACGGGAGGCCATCGACTGGTCAAGCAGTTTGTTAGATCCCTCAAAGGTATCGCCTTCGACTGGTATACCGACTTGGATCCCGAGTCTATCGACAGTTGGGATCAAATGCAAGATGAGTTCTTGAACAGGTTCTACAACGCTAGGCGCATTGTCAGCATGAGCGAGCTCACAAATACCGTCCAATGGGATGAGGAACCCGTTCTTGACTATATCAGCCGTTGGCGCGCACTGTGTCTTGAATGCAAAGATAGGCTAACCCAGAGTTCAGCTGTAGAGATGTGCATTAATGGTATGCACACGGATGTGATGTACAGTTTAAAGACAAATAAGCCTAAGGACTTCCAAGACCTTGCAACGCGAGCTCACGATATGGAAATTACACTTGCCAATGCTCGTAGGAGAGTTACTTCTTCGTCTACGTCTACCAATGAATCGGCAGGGACTATGACGATCAGTTCATACACACCTTCAAGTAGTAAAAAAGCAGCAAGTGTTGGTGGCTATACGAAGATACGTCCTACTTTGAAGAAATTTGAAAAGAAGACGTATCCATTCGCAGACTCAGATCTTTCCGCAATGCTTGATCAACTGCTGAAGCACGAACTGATTGAGCTTCCTCCACCGAAGCGTCCTCACGAGGTGGGACGAAGTGCTGATCCGAACTACTGTAAGTACCATCGACTTGTCAGTCACCCCATCGAGGAATGCGATACGTTGAAGAAACGCATCACGCACCTTGCAAACGAAGGAAAAATATTGTTGGATAACGACGATATTGTGGAGTCGAACTACACTGTCGCAGCTACGCTGTATGGCTCTACGATTTTCTCAAGAGGAAGTTCACCTCTCCCTAGTAGAGATGCAAACTCCATCTACACCCCAGCAAGGGGGGCAAAGGCATATGATACAGTATAGGTGCCTGGACCCTAAACTTGTATCATCAACACAACAAGTACCGTTTCAGAAACCAACTACTGAGAAGGGCGTGCCCCTTGCAGCTACCGTGTCAACTGAAGCTCGCATGCTACGTAGAAAATCTACTCCATGGAGGAATAACCTATCTTGGAAAAAGAAATCAACGAAAAAAGAAATGTGGCGCAAGAGTTACACGCGTACAATAACTAAAACGCCAAATAAAGCTGATACGCTGTGCATGGATAACATGTTGTGTAAAAATTGGTGGTTCTCCAAAACTACAAGTCAAAAGTTACATCTCACAAGAAAACATAAGTCTAGAAAGCAGCGCTTAACGTTCAAAGGGTCGACGCGCTACAACAACGCAACCAGAAAGAAAAGCACGGGGCACCACTCTACCCAGGAGAAAGAGGCGCACGTGCAAACAACTCAAGCTCTCCTCCAATAAAACAAAGAGGCATGCTCCCTCTGCAAGAGCCTAAACTGTTAGACAGCTCCATCTGCAAGAGCCTAAACTGCTAAACAATATGCTCCAACTGCAAGAGCCTAAATTGCTAGTACAAATGCTCCAACTCCAAGAGCCTAAACTGCTAGTACAAACGCTCCACTTTGCAAGGGCCTAAACTGTTAGTACAAACGCTCCACTTTGCAAGAGCCTAAACTGTTAGTACAAACGCTCCACTCTGCAAGAGCCTAAACTGCTAGAGGAACTGCTCCAACTGCAAGAGCCTAAACTGCTAGACAAAGTGCTCCTACCATGCAAGAGTCTAAACTGCACAATAAATGAAGAAACAAAAAAACACTCCCCATGCAAGAGTCAAAACTACGCAACACCAAACTATACTCCTGCACAGCAAGAGTCTAAACTGCATATACCAAACTACACTCCTACAATGCAAGAGTCTAAACTGCGAACCACAAGTTAAACTCCCACATAGCAAGAGTCTAAATTGCACACGTCAAACTACAGTCCCGCAACGCACGAGTCTAAACTGCATACACCAAACTCCACTCCAGCGATGTAAGAGTCTAAACTGCATACCCCCTATCGAACTACGTTGGCTTGATCTTGCAAGTTGACACCCCTCTCACTCTGCAAGTACGTAGGTAGCTTGAGTAAACACTTTACTCAGGTGCAGCCACACCTACAAAAAAAAAAAAAAAAAAAAAAAACCTTTCCCCCCCGTCTGCAAGAACTCAAATTGTGAACAGAGAATCAAAAGAACATCAAAACGTTCTTTATTGGACAATCTTGGATTTGTCTTGAAATTTTTTGGATCATCTTGGCAGGTCTTGAAATTCTTCAAGGTCTTGGATGGTCTTCGAAAAAAAAAACTTGGATAATCTTGGATGTCTTGTATAGTTTCGGACTGTCTTCGATAACCTTGGACGGTCTTGGATAATGTTGGAATAATCTTGGATGGTCTTGGATAGCCATGGCCGGTCTTGGATAGTCTTGGAATAATCTTGGATGGTCTTGAATGTTTTGGATAATCTTGGATGGTCTTGAATGCCTTGGATACGCCTTGAATGTCTTGGATGCCTTGGATAGTCTTGGATGGTCTTTGATAATTTTAGAAAATTTTAAATGTCCTAGATCGTCTTGGATAGTCTTAGACGGTATTGGACAACGGTCTTGGATATTCTGCACTCGACCAAACACAAAAAAAAAAAAAACAGAGGCGTAAAACTTACCGGCTTACCTTTGCGTTTCGAAGAGGTCGACGAACACTGCGCTTGAGCGTTACTGTCCAAGAAAACATGAGAGTTAAGATTATTATCCAAACTAAATAATGCGAGCGAAGATGTGCCTTGCAGCAACGAAGACGACTTGCCTCGCAACGATAGATGATGTTTCTGCCTCACGCACGCTTTGAACGCCAATCTACGGCCGTACCCTAAAAACACTTGTGCAAACAGAAGGCGAAAAAGGGAGACACATGTACGAAAAAAAAAGAGTGTAAAACATAGCGTACCTTCGTCGCATCACCAAATGTACCAGGAGAATTAAAGCTGTTGAGTGACTTCCTACGCACTAGTTGTCTACATTTGAAAAGAGGAGTCAATATCATTTCGTCAGTCAATAAGTTCGAGGTTATTAACGACAGCACCATGGTGATCGATCAGTGTGATAGAAAAGGGGAAACGACAATTGATTAGGCAAAAGAAGATCAAAGCCGAGCCAAATTTCAAGCATGCACAAATCAAAGTACACGAAATCAAATCATGATGTTAAAGTTTCAGCATGTTGGCGGACATAATGACAAAACAAAGCAAGTAATTAAAGTGTTGTCTGCCATTTCTCAAACAAGCAAATAAGAAAGAAATTTAACAAGAAGAAAAAAAAATTCTAGGCGCACAAGCTAGATTGCTAAAGCATGGTCAACGCACGAGATCAAGAACTGCTGATGCACATAATCCAAAGAACAAAAATAAAAGACAAAGATCATTAGATACAGGCGAGACATGAGCAGGTTGTACCTACAATGCCAAGACAATTGGTGGTAGGCTGCAAGCCAGTTACGCATTGCACAAAACAAACGACGGAGTTTATATAGTTTTGGAGCTGAAGACATGTTTCCAAACTCATTCCATAGAACGGACTTTAGAAAAGGAAAATGCGTATCCGAAATTTCCAAACTCACTAAGTGCAGATTCGTTTGGTAAATTGCTAATTGAAAGCTTGGTAAATTTACCATGAGCCCACACTTACCAAGAATGACATGCTCTGTTCTTGGCAAACAATGAGCTTCGGCATTCGACAATAACTTGGAACACAAGTAATTCATGCTCTCCAAATTTGCTCCTGCGGCAGCTAGCAATTAAAATAAATGGGCTACCCTTTTCTCAAGATTAGATAGCCATGCGCGGATGGAAACAAGTCTAATTGTACTAACCTTGGTACAATAGCCATAATAAATCCACTAAGTCCAATAACGACATAGTGGTAAACAAAACCAAGGGTTCTATTATCGGTTAACCTACCAAGGCAATTGAAACTACTTTCGCCTGCTAAGTCGGTACGACAGGGTGCAAGAAATGTTGAATTCTAAATGATAGGACGTCATCCTCCTAAGGTGCAAGAACGACGTCTATCAAAACCCCACTGTACGTTATCCGCTAAGGTTACAAAACTACCAGGATAACGTAAGTTGCTCCACTCTCAATCTGTCATCCACCAAGTCCGACAACTACAAGTGACAGGATGATATAAGCGATATTGGGGGCAAAATTGGCATCCGCCAAGTCGACTCATGACAGGGTGACGATAAAAAAATGTGACCACTTTTACGATGAGTAAAGTGTTCATTGACTTCCAAGTCTGAATAAAAATTGTCCGAGCACTGTTGCGACAAGTTAAGTGTTTTCGACTTCCAAGTCAAAATCAAATGAGTCGGTACCATGCCTCGTTAAAACACTTGTACAGTGTACGAAACAAGGTACCGAGGGGGCAATTTGTTGGCACTAAAAATTCGTTAATGTGCCGTAAACTAAAATTATTAATTAATCATGAGTTAGTATCAAATTTTAACTCAATTTAATTAATTTTACCCCATAAATGAGATCCGGGTTGATTCGATTACTAATTTGGGTTAATCGGATCATGATTCGGATAAAACAGGCAATTGGGTCAAGTCTACATAAAGCCTGAAGATAGGCCCGCGACTACAAGCCCGCCAGAAATTAGGTCTTCACTCTATATAAATAGAGTGAGACTCATTGATTCAAAGGTTGGAAAAAACAGAGAGAAGAAAACCCCAGAGGAATTCTCTACAAAAACTCCCATCCACACGCAGTCAACAAGCACATCCGTGCCGCCTGCAAATTAAATAAAACACAAGTTCAAACAACCAAGTTCAAGGAGAGATTCAAATCCCCTGCGACCCTCTCAAGAACAACGGCAACGCACGCGGACGACGCGCACACCCCCTGCAGCACGTACGCTACCAGTGTAATGTATCGTACGGCGTACCCCCTACTGCGTAGTAGAATTCAGAGGATTACATTAGAGATTGTAAACACATAACTTTCTGATATTAATAAAATATTTATTTTGTTTCCTTATTTTGTCTTAATACGAAATTCGCGTTAACAAGTACGTAATTGGTGTGCAAAAGTACGTGACAAATAAAATAAAGTACAGAATTTATATGTTCAAGTCAATGGTAGTAAAAGTACATTCTATGAAGAAAGTAGAAAAATTAGAAACCATTTTTTAACTTAAATAATATTTATATACTTTTTCTTTTTGATCTTATTTGCCCACGTTATGTTGGCAGTAACCTTTAAAGAGAAATAAACAAATTTGTTGACTAATATTTATCTTATCCCCACTCACCCCCAGTCCCCACTTTTTCTAACCTCATTTTTTACTCTCATGTTTTATTTTCTTTTTTTGCCCTCTCATTTCAATCAGTTTCATTTTTTTTTTCTTGCATGGATATTTTCAATTAATATCTTCTTACTCTACTCGTTTTTATCTTCTTTTCAAACCTCTAATTTCACCCTCCTCCACTCTTTTGAATCTTGAAAACTAATTATCTTCAAATGAAAACGAAAAGAGTGAGTGAAGATGAAGATAATTAAAGAACGATGGAGGTCGAGCAGATCTGAAAGTTGGTGGTTGATGCTCGGTCGTGTTAGTGCAAAAACAGGGACATGGATTAGATTAAGATTAATCGACTTCTACCGGTGAGTACGAACTCTTCCCTTAAGACTATTTCGCCCCCATAAAGTGCTCCGGGGAGGATAGAATGTCTCAGGGATACTACGAAGTCGTCTCAAACGTCGTTAGCACTATAACAACATAAGAGCCCTACAGTATCATGAGATGGTTTTCTTGTGGGAATATCAAAAAACATATTTTTTATGTTTTCCTTAACACTTTCATGTTATTCCTTGTTATTTCATGTGTTTTCATGTTATTTCATGTGTTATCATATTACCAAATGACAATGTGATAACACATATTTATAGAGGAGTCAGCCCCTAACATTGGTATCCCTTCACAATAAGTCATGATCATTGATTTAATCAATGGTTAAGATTAAGTTAGTTATATAATTAACTTCCAATATTTTCTGTTTTGTCGATCAAGGAAGGAAGTAGGACATGTATTCTACATGATTTAGTGTAAATTATTATTAACCTAATGTTAAATCCGTGGCCATGGTGTGGGTAATGATAACTAATTACACGTTATATTTCGTTTATGATCGATGTCAAGATAATCAATTTTTGATTGGATCTAGACTCGTGTTCTAAAACATGTTTGTGCACATGTTGATGTTTTAAACAGTATTATGGGATGTGCGAGCCCATAATGTTAAATCACCTATGGTGGAACCTCGACTTAACGCTCGACACATCCACCGAGTCTTAAGTTCAATGAGTCAAAGTACACCATATGTGATTTGGAGCACTCAATTCATATTTACATCCCAAGCGAGTGCTCATTACCCATGAGAGGGAGGTTGAGCAACAAAGCTCTTAATAGACCTTAACGGTGGGGGTCCTATTTTCATATAGAAAATACATACACAAGTTGTTGTGTATACCGTTAGTTACTACATGGGAGTATGTTAAAAGGTCTAACTATGTGAGTTATAAAGTGAGGCCGCTTTAGGGAGTCTTATTGGGCTAGACTTCTAAATGCTCATTACAACGGATACGGGACGCACGGCCATAAAAGTGTCAGAATTATCTACATGTATTGGGGATAAAGTATCTTGTGTGTGACTTAGAACTAAGTAGTAAGAGAGGACCGGCTGGTTCAAAGCTTAGTCTACCATGTCATCCTAACTATTTAAAGACCATTTCACTAATGTAGAGGTTCAATCGCAAGACACCTCTATTTATGCATAAGATTGGTATTTGAAATATTGCCCGGAAATGGTGGGGGATTCTAGGATATTTCCAATCAATGTATATGGTCTAGTTGTACCATATTGGTGTTTACAAGAACATGTATATCCTTATAAGTTAAGAGGGTTAATATTATGTAATTAATTAATTATATTAATTAATTTGGATAATATTGGAAGTTAGTTTTATAACTAACTTAATCTTAACCATTGATTAAATCAATGATCATGATTTATTGTGAAGGGACACAAATGTTAGGGGGTGACTCCTCTATAGATATGTGTTATCACATTGTCATTTGGTAACATGATAACACATGAAATAACATGAAAACACATGAAATAACAAGGAATAACATGAAAGTGTTAAGGAAAACATAGAAAATATGTTTTTTGATATTCCCACAAGAAAACCATCTCATGATATCGTACGTCTCTTATGTTGTTATAGTTCTAACGACGTTTGAGACGACTTCGTAGTATCCCTGAGCCATTCGATCCTCCCCCGTGCACTTTATGAGGGCAAAATAGCCGTAAGGGAAGAGTTCGTACTCGCCGGTAGAAGTCGATTAATCTTAATCTAATCCATGACCCTGTTTTTGCACCAACAGGTCGGCGGCGGAAGGAGGTGAATGGGGCGGCGGTGGGATGGCTTCGGGTCGGTGTCACCGTGAGGGGAGGAGAGAGAAAATCTGGTAGGTGGAGGAGTAGCTTTTATTTGTTTTGAATTTAAATAAAAACTATATGGGTTTGTCCTTGAACCGCCATGTTGTTTTTAAGTTTGTTGGTCCGGTTTTCATTTGATTTGGACTGGCCAGTTCATTGACACGCGCGCGCCACCTAGGCGAGTACATACTCTCGACTCCACACAATAATTCTCCCTTTTATAGGGCACTATAATGCTTAATTATGGAACTATTGGTTTGTGTACTTATGCCTTTCAGGGGGCACTATAAAGCATTATAATGATCACAAACAATGTTAAAACGATCAAATTTTTTAGACTCTGGCCCTAAGAAAGACTCTCTAAACTTATTGTAGACCATTAGACTCTCATTGACTTCGGGAAAACTTTATTTATAAACTGAAATTAGGAAACTACTCTGATTAGAAAAAATAACAACTTACGACTCTTCCTAAGTCTCTTAGGCAGATCACACGGCTGTGCTAAGGACCATAAACAAAAATAGACTACTCCTTAGCCTACGAGATCATAGTCACGTCCCTTGGAACTTAATTGAGCCCAATGAACAATTAACTTGGACTTCCACTCTCATTGGACTTAGGACAACTTCCTCATGTGCTCCTGCATCAATACTGTAAATTTTGAAGTGTCGAACTTATCATAAGGAAGCATTTGTAACACATGCTGGTAAAAAAATAAAACGGTGAAAACCCCTTCGTACAACTGATAATGTCAATAGTGTTAAGTGTAACAGCCCAAATTTCGGCCAATTTTAAAACATTATTTTAATAAAAACCGCCAAAATTCGATAATATTACAATTGATATATAAAGCTGACAACCTATTTATTACAAACTATGGAGACGATACAACGTCTAAACAAACAATGTAGTACACTCATACGCAGCGGAAGTTCGACACTTCTTCAAGTAAAACCCACACGACGTAACTGTCACAACCACCTGTGGTAGGTTTAAAGCACAAAAACCATAGTTAAAAAAAGTCAGGAAATTGAGTAAGCTAACACCTCAACTTGTAAAAACCAAAAACACTTACCTTGCTTTTCAAAAACGTTTTTACTTTTCATTTGAAAACAACACTTAGCACATATTCATATACAAACAATCCAATGATGTTTCAACCCAACAAATATACTATCATCATTCCAATTGTAGCATTCTAATAAGATTAATGAGTGGAAGTTCTTAATCATTTAAGCCGGTGTAACCAGTCTGCCATACATTCATAACTATTAAGGCGCACTACGTCAAAAATGGGCTAAGAGAACGGGTCCTATAAAGCTAAGCAAAACGGTTCCAGAACCGTTCTCTAGACGACTGTACTTAAAGGCTAAGAGAACGGTTGGAACCGTTCTTAAAGGGTATAAGAACGGTTGTTTGCAAAACCGTTCTCAAAGACCTTTAAGAATGGTTATCAGCAAAACCGTTCTCTTAGGTTGGTGCCTTACAAAACGGTTTTATTAGAAACCGTTCTGGTATGTACCAATTTTTTTTTTTAAATATTTGTTTTTTCAAAAAAATTCTGCTTTCCCAATATTTGTCCACGATCCCCAACCCATATTAGCATTACCAGTAGCAGCAGGCCAGCAGCACCACCAACAACAACTAACAACAACAACAACAACTCCAAATACCTCCAATACTTTGATTAATCTGGGTACAACGCAAAATTACAGAATCACCAAATAAAAAAACTTACAAACCGATTAACCTAACACTATTTTTCACGTAAATTTGACGCCATCATCTTCATATTGTTCTGTACGCTAGAACTGGGCATTTGTTCATCAACTTCCTCTGCATTATCATTCTAGCCACAAAAAATAAGAACAAATATCATTAGAAAAAGTGAATTAAAAAAAAAACAAGTTTAAATAACATATGACAGATTTGACAAACGAAATCTGAAAATGAGATCTTATATCTTATAAAAAAGTAGATCTGAAAAACTATATTATGCATAAGTTAATCACAAACAAAACATCAAAGATGTAAAAATTTACCGGCGAAGAGGCCGACGAACCCTATCCGTACGAATTGAAGGCGTGTTTGCCGGCTGGAGAAGGTGGCGAAAATGTCGCTGAAGGACGATTCTTCGAGGCGGCAAGACCAGATCTTGTCAGAGTGAAGCACTCGCAGCACGTCTACCGCTGAAGGTGGATCACGACGAGAATTTGAGGACGATGGTTAAGTTAAGTTAAGATTAGAAGAAGATAAGAGAGAAGAGGAGAGAGAGAGAGAGAGAGGAGAACCAGTTAAGAGATGGATAGAAGAGAGAAGTGAAAAGAAAAAGAAACTGATGGAGAAGAGGAGCGGAGATTACAAGGTGAGATATATGATTTATGTTTTTTTTTTAAAAAGACATGATCTATCAGAACGGTTTTTAGAAAAACCGTTCTTAAAGGGTCTTTTAGAACGGCTTTTAGTGAAACCGTTCTCTTAGGTATTTCATATTTATTTTCCTTTTTCGCAAATCATCTTTTAGAACGGTTTTTAGCAGACCCGTTTTCATACCGAATAGAGATCGGTTTTACAAAATTCCGTTCTCTTATGCTGGTTCTGGAAGCCCAAATTTGACGTAGTGGCGGTAGAACCAGCCTGCCATACATTCATAACTATTAAGGCGGTAGAACCAGTCTGCCAAGGTGGAGTAAGTTCGACCTACAACATACCAACCAAGACAATCTAGACCTTAAGTGTGCACACCCCCTACTGAGTGTTTCTAACCCAATAGAGTAGTCCTAGACGCCTACTAGCCCACTTGAAAACCTATGCGGTGGGGCGAACATATAGTTCGAGTATAATATAATTTGATAACCGAAGCTATTAGAGCTTACCATCAGTCCCAATCTTATAATTGTAAGTACATTCAAACATAATACATTAGCCAAACCATAGATATTTCGCATAATCAGAACAATACATATAATAATCCTATCATGCCAACCAAGTAATATTCAAAGTTGAGATAGCAAGTTCTCCACCTAACAAGATACTACGTTTTCATCCAACATCTAATTCACACTTAGCACATACTTTTAAAAGGTTGCTACAATTTAGAGAAGGGTTGAGCATGCTAGCTTACCTTCTTAACACAAGCAACAAAGAATTAGTCAAGGCAGTACTTCTCGTTCACGATTCCAACATCGGAAAAGGGGAGACGAAGGCGGGGATATGGATGGCAGAAGGAGACGGCGACAGAGGGCAGTCGTGGATGTCGTTCGCGCGCCAAAAAGAGGAGAGCAGTGTCGGGTTTTGGGGTTTTTGTGAGAGAGGAGAGAAATAAAATTAAAAAAAGGAAGGGTGGGGTTTTGTCTTAGGTTTTACGTGTTTTTTTTTTCCTTTTTTTTTTCTAATTCTTTGAGGTGAAATTTAGAGCTTTGGGCCAATGTGTTTGGTCTACTAGAGATAATGACATTGGACGGAAATAGAAAGGCACTTAGCTGACTAACCCAAAATTAGAATTGCATTCAAAACTCAATTTATTTTACGAACAGAACAAACTCGATACCATATCGTAACTTATTTCATCAAAACACAATTAGAAAATATCGCGAAAATTCGGGATATTGCATTAAGTGTAAACATAAATATTCAATACCACACTAAAAACCCAAAAATAATAGAATAACAAACCCAAACCAGTGAGTTCACGGGATTTATAAAACTTTTCTAGTTTTCTTTTTATAAGGTAATAGGTGTTGATAGTTATTTTTATTTTATTTTTTAACCATACGAAAATTTTATGGTAATTGAAAGTAGAAACATTATGGCCATACCAATATGTTACATCATTAACTTGGGTACACAATGCACGTAGTTCTTTCAACTTTCAACAACTCATATCTATCGCACCATTAAATCATGGTATCACAACTTTCATTGGCGTTAGAGGTGTCTTTTAATCTAGGCGGACGGTTGTCTACGACCTTAAATTTTAAGATCAAGTTCACGTACGTAGAGTGTTGTTATATACATAGCACGACACATATGTACGTAGCGTGGCGGTAAATGGTTTCAATTACTAGTTATTACTACAAAAGATATGTCTATTGTTCATTATCTTAATACTAAGAACCTTGTCATTCAAATTCGCCTAGGGCCCCTAATTTTCTCAAAATATAAGGTCTCATTATTCCATTTTAAAGTTTTGACTGGATAAACCAATGTTCTAATATAATAGTGCGGCGATGAGATTGGAGAAGCACAAGTAAGGAACGTGGACGGCAGTCAAACCACAAATAAATAACCGCAAAATAAACATATAATTAGGTTTTTTATGCCCATGAATTCATGGGTCTACTTAGTTTTTCCTTTTAAACAGAATTTGTGACTATTTCTCTGGTTACCAACTTTATTTGGTCTATCATAGAGTCACATTTACTACAATTTTGATTTTTTACCCAGAATCTATCTTCTTTTTTTTAAGATCCACCAAGAATAGCAATACTCTAATGTTGTGTTCTAAATCAGGCTACCAGGGTCTAACATTGAACAGTTGTCACACTTTAATGATTTTAGTATACAACAATCTTGGGTGTGAAAAAATGAGTATAATTACAGTAAAGTCAAAAATAAAATGGGAATTCATTTGAAAATTATTGATATATGATATTAATAATAATAATAAGAAAATTACAAGGAGTTGTTTTGTTGTATTTTGAAATGTTTCGCAATGAAGGAATTCATAAAATTCAATCCTACAGTGTGACCATGAGAGGAGATTGGTATTAGGACCATTGACGCTAGTCAAGTCACAAATTAGCGCAAAATAAATATATAACTAGTTTTTATGTTCACGAATTCACAAAGTTACTTCTTGTTTTCTTTTAAATGCAAATTGTAGAATGTTTTCCTATGACTAACTGTGTGTAATCTATCATAAAATCATGTCTACTAGAAATTTGTATTTTGATCATAATCTATTCATTTGCTTGAACGATCCACCAGCAGTATTTAGCCTATGCTGTTGTGTTTTAAATCAGGATATCACACACAAAATAAGGGTCTAATATTGAAGGAGTTACAAGAGTATAAATAACTATTCACACTTTAATGATTTTAGTATACGATAATCATGGCTGTGAAATGAGTGTAATCACAATAAAATCAAACATAAAATGGGAATTCATTTGATTATTAGATAAGCAACATATTCCAAGAAATGCGACACATACGAAATAGTTTAAGAGCATTTAAGGCGACAAGGTGGAACATTTTGTGTAGCGTGGCAAAACATGACATAATGAAAGGTAACGTAGTGTCGAATAATACTTTTTCTTTTTTGACAAAAGGAAAATAAAATCAAAAAATAAAACTACGAATGAGACTAAGCCGAAATAGAAGGCAAATATCCCCAGCAGCATTAGGTAACTTGGAGATACGCCGGTGAATTTGTTGACATTGAAGACTGACGAAGCCACACATGCGAAATGAAAACGCGGGGATCTTAAATTGCTGCAGGATCTATTCTTAGTAGATAGTTATCTTCATTTATCATTTGAACTAAGAGTTTATTGTAGGGTATGAACACAATCATGCATAAAAGGTAGAGACTGCTAAAAAAACTTTACTTCATCAACTTGATTGGGCTCAAGGCGACCAAAACCGCAAATGTACGACAATTATTGGATCACAAGACATATCCACTTGCAAGGTAACAAGAGACAGAGGTCAGCCAAACTCATTAAAAAATGACAGCATAAAGCTCTTAAAACCTAAGAGTATAAGTAATCGTCTTGGTGGGTAGGGAATCACAAACTCAAAGATATCAAAGTTTTTATGTAACCAAAGAGCCCACAAGAAAACTAAAAAGATGACAACCTGAATCCGCTGACATGTTCTTTTTGGCGCATGCAAAAAATAATTTATATATGCAAATTGGTTTGTGTTATACTGAGAAATTAAGCATCTTATGATATGTTTATAATATATTCCACTCAACATAATATATTATTATCAACGAAATTTTCACCATTTAAAGGCCAAGAAAGGATATACAGGATCAAAGATGGATTTTCATCTTACTCGCTTGTGTTAGAACGTATAGTTGGTCGGATTGTTACTCATAATCAACCATATTTTTACATGTTTCTCTTTTATTTAATAGATTGAGGAAAAAAAACATTCTAAGATTTTGACACTTCTATATAATAAAAAAAAAAAAAGTATGTGAAACTTATTGTAACACTTCTAAGGAAAATGAAGTAGTTATTCCGTCCGAACCTATTTAAACTTCCCGCTCAATTTTATGCACTTAATTAGTAAAGAAATATAATAAATAAATAATTATTTAAAAATAAATTTAAAATATAATTACTACCAAAATCTTTCTCTTGCCTCACTCGGCCATAAAAAAAAGGGGAATATTTTTGGGGGGGGGGCAATGCCTAAACCCCAAAAATGAGAAGTTTAAAAAGGACCAAGTGATTATATTTTTTGTAAAAGACTTCTAACGATATACTAACAACAAGGCCTTCACTTTTATTAAACCTAAGATAGGATATACAAGGCTTTCAAAGCGACCCTGCGACCAGGTGCTTGATGCTTGGGCAGGGCTCAGACCAGCTGACTATCGGGGAACATGCGGCATGTGTGCCTATTGGTTTGGATTAGATTGTTTTAGACACAACAAGAAAGTTGCGTTTTAATGTATGGGTGAGTTTGTAACGCCCTGAAGTGAGGATATATAAGTTTAAATGGTGATTTTCTATCTTACTAGGTTATGTTATGATACATGGTGGATCGCGCTATTACATTTACGAATCTGGATGCATAACAATTTACAAACATTCTAACCAAAAGTGTCTTGTTTTGCCGGTGAAAAGGTTAATGATACCAATTACAAGATTTGCGTGTTGACTCTATCAAGGACAAAAATCAACAAACTCATTATTTATTTTGGTTAGATGTTCATCAGTTTTTACTAAATGCTCAATAATTCACAATCATATATTTATTAATTTTTACTACCTACTCGATTCGAGCATGCAGGAGATCGAAGAAATCAAACTAACGCGACATACAATTTTAGAAGAAAAAGGAGGTCAAAGAGTAACATATAAGCCTCAGATGAGTTGGCGACAAGTTATTAGAACATCTCGAATTTTACACATGCTTGTTAATTTTTTGTATTTTTCATTAATTTTCCATGTAAACTCATTATTTTTTTAATTCCTTTGTAATTCTCATGAAGTGTGTATGCACTTTTGTTTTTTAAGAGAGTGTGCATGAACTTAATTTGGACTAAATGCTCATAATTATTTCATTTATACTCAGCGATTTTGGTTATAAACTCATTACTTTCCGTGTTTGGAATTCAATACAGTATTGTTTATCCATTCAATTTTTAATATGCTTATCAAGAGTTGTCCAAAACTCATTCGATTGTACACATATGCTTATTAAGTCTCCTAAAAGATTGTCTCTCAATAATTTGTTGAGAGACCATTAAACTGTATTGCAAATTAACTCTTTTTACATTGATTTGTAACCTTGATAATACTTTTAGCGATCGTATTAATTTATTATAATAAATCACGTTATCTATGATTTTGGAAGATCAAATCATATAAAATTAGCTAAAATTTATAAAGTAACTCCTTTGCACATCTTGGATTGAGTGTCTAAAGTTTTTAAGTAAAACGATTACCAAAAGTAGTATAACGATCACTAATTTTAGAAACAAGGTCACCATATAAATAATATAATTGGTCTCTCAATAAACTATTGAAAGACGTTCTCACACAAGACCTACGGTTACATTTTTACTAAATATACATTGATTCTCAATAATAATTATAATAATAAAGAGATAGTTACTCATTGAATTTTAATATATACGGGATAAGCCTTTTGGGTCACAAAATTTACGCAACTTACACTTGTATTACAATTTACAAATCTCATCTTGATAGATTAATGCCAATTAGGCTTGAAACTGAACTTTAAACAATGGAAAAAAAAAAGGGATAAAAGAAAACAACATAATAAAATAGAACAGTTATACCATTAATTAATCAACCATTAAAAATATAACAAATAAATAAAATCCAAAATTGTTAAGCGTAGAATTAGGAGGTTGAGGGCCCGTTCGGTATCACTGTCGTTTTCAATTTTTGGTTTTTTTGCGTAAAAGATTTAGCTTAATAAGTTACAAAATAAAGTTTTAATTGTTTGTTTCCATAATAATCATATACAAAATGAAAACTGGCAACTGAACACTGAAAACTGAAAACCACTTTTTCTGGTTTTCAAAAACAGGACTTTAGTTTTTAAATAAACAGAAAACCGAAAACAGAAAACGATACCGAACAGGCTCTCGAGTTATTGTCACGCCCCAAAACCAAAATTGGAACATGACAGACGGCAACCCACGAAAAGTAGGCTAAGCCATTCTTATTCCTCAGAAGTCGAAGGTACACAACATATGTTACACAATATTATACATACGAATACTATTGTACAAACAATCGCTAAGGCCATTTATCTATGTTACAAGTCGACTTGGGTAGCTCACTCAAATTCCCGCCTCCAGCTAATACTGATTTCCTGAAAAGAATTTATTATTGAAAGGGTGAGCTCGACAGCCCAATAAAAGACAATTTCCAACTTAACCGGATCAATCAGTTGCTAAAATAGTAAAACAATAATAATTCGTATGAGTATAAATAATTCCAGTAGTGGGTAGTGTAGTTCTGGTTAGTTCAGAAGTTCTCAGTCAGTCCCAGTTTACTCCCTTGGCAGGGCCAGACGGATATCCTCGTTTCAAAGTTAGCCAGAACACATAACTAACCCACAAAATCGAAATAGTTCCGAAAATAATCAGAGTTTGCAGTACTCGATCCTCTTTCAAAAATAAGCATTAAAGTATACAAAAATAATAGTATAAGCTAAATCAAAAAGAGTCCCTTACCTGAATTCCAAACCACCGCGATACTACTCTGTGCATTCTCTAGTTCTAAGTAAATAAAGTCGCGTAAGTTATTTATTTAAGGTTATACTGGCAAAGTAATCATGTTGTCATTTATTTGATAATTAAATGTCCAAGGGTCCAACGACGTCCGAATTCTAAAAGTGGCGATTATCTAATCAAATTGTTAATTTACTATTTATCGTCTTTTAGTGGAAATCATTCACTCTAAGATTATTTTCACCACTGGGGTAATTCCTCCGGGTTACTTTATAATCATGGAGCTATTATTTACCACTAACATATTTTATTATTGGGTTAGTTGTTAATACGGTGACGTTCACAAACTGGGGTAATTCCACCGAGTTACTTGCACCGTAATAACTATTCGCCATAAGGTTAATCAATTATCAACAACGTGTACGAAAATATTAACGGCGTTGTCTAACGATAATAATTTCATAACAATTTAAGGGTTATACCTTGGCTACGTTAAGTGATGAAGACTATTTCGACAGAGCCCCGCTAAAAAGATGTCATTTTTCGCATATACGTAACAACTACTTATTTCGTAAATTATTTTTGCGAAATCTTATAATACTCGGGACTTACTTTATATGTGGTGTGCTTATGGTGTAAAGCACTTCAGTTTATTTCACTTAGTACAACACTTGTGTGTTGGTTTGCGTCGAACAAAGAGCGATATGTGGAGCTATTTATAGGCGAAGTATTCCCGGGGAAATGCAATTGCCCAAGAGTGAAAAGTTTCCACCCAAAGCAAAGGACATCACAAGTCAAGGCACTAAATGCCTAGGCTCCCCTTCTACGTAACTTTTTTTTATTATTATTATTATTGTTATTATTATTATTAAAAAAGTGGGTTATTACATCCACCCCTCCTAATGAAAAGTTGGCCAGTTGCATTGTTATCCCCACACGCGACCCGAGTTCGAGCCTTCCCCAATCCTTTTTTTTTTTCCCCCAACCCAGCTTCTTCCCCAATTTTTCTCTGTAACCCTAACAACATTGATCCACCTTCTTCCCCATTTTTTCCCCCAAAAATTCATCATCTTACTTTGATATCCACCAAAAACAAATACACAAACCACATACAAATTGACCAAAATTAAACAAATCTACTTCCAAATATAGCAATCGAACCAAATAATTTGAGATCTGAAACTTCGATTATTATCTCTGAAGTTTCGATTGGAATCAACCAACACAATCGATGAATCTGCAACTTCAATTGAGAACAACGAATCAACCACGACAATTGACGAATCACCGGGTAAATTATCCTCCATTTTTCCGATATTATGTTTAAATTGATTAAATTTGGTAAATTTACATTCTAAATATGGTTCTTTAGTGAATTAGTGGTAAATTAGAATCATTATCATGTGTACAATGTATGCAATTTATCAATGATTATTACTTGTATCGTGTAATTTGTTATGAAATAATTGGGAATATGCTGCTTCTTTTAATGAATATATATTTATAGCTCAAGATCTAAATTAGTTCATGAATATTGCAGCGCATTGACACTCGAAATATATTCATTTTATTCACGAAATATGTGATATTATCAGATGAATATTAGGAAACATCTAGTGAATATAGTGAAATATTAGATGAATGTAGTGAAAAATCTATTAAATGTAGGGTGAAGGCATTCAGAGCTGCAACTCACTCCAAGCATCAAATCAGGTGGTCACACTTGTAATTATGATTGCATTTGAATAGATAAATATCATTCAATCTGATGGATATAGCTCTCCACGTGAGGAATATAGATCTTCATGTGATGGATATACTGATTAATTAAACTGTTGTTTATGGTAGAGAACAGTATAACTTTGATTATAGCTCTCAGTATGATGAATATAAGATTCAATATCATGATTACATCTTTCACTATGATGTTTCACTGTTTGGTAGGACTTTATGAGTGCGATGGTGCCCTAAAGATATTTTGTGCATCCCCCTGAAAGATGAACAATGTTGATGCATGTTTATCAAGGATCGCAACACTTCAACCAAGCTTAACAAGGGAATGTCGGCCAAATATTCAATCATTTAACCGATTCACCCTACTCTGCCCAACCAGGAAATGTCCGTCCGACATATGCACCTCAACCTTATTGACAGATGCAATATGATGAATATGGTGTCCAATCGGATGAATATAGTATTCAATCTGATGAATATACTTTTCAATCTGATGAATATGACATTACATATATCTGTTGAATATGAAATACAATATGATGAATATGAAGTTAAATATGATGAATATAATGTTCAATATGATGAATATGGTGTTCAACAAGATGAATATACCGATTCTACTGAGGTTTATATGAAGCCATTAACCCTAAATTTTCGTAAACGAAAAATTAAACTAAATTTAACAACAAAAAATGTGCTCAAATCAAACACGAAAGACAAATTAATCAAATAATCAACGAAAAAGAGTATAAACAACACAAAAAAACCTAAAAAAATGAAAATCCCCAAGTCGAAACCCTAAAATTTAGTAACGAACGATTAAACTCAAATTAACAACAAAATATACTCAAATTAAACATGAAAACAATCGAAAAGCTAGATTGATCAAATAATCAACGAAAAAGAGTAGATTAAACACGAAAACAACTACAAAAATTAAAATCCCCAAATCATAACCCTAAAAATTAGAAACGAACAATTAAACTCAAATTAATAACAAAATATAATCAAATCAAACACAAAAATAATCAAACTCAAATTAATCAACTCAGAAAAGTAGATACAACAATCTCATCAACTCAAAATCATTAAAAAATCAACAAGAACAAAATTAACTATAGAAAAAATCATAATTAAGAAAAACATATCTGTACATAGAGATGAAGACGCGAAAATGCAGGGACGATGATGTGCGAAAGGCGCGAAATTGGAGGAGAAAAATGCACGAGATCGAAAATGGGGAATCGAAAATGAGGAGAGAGAAAATGGTGAGGTGGTTAACAGAAGAAGAAAAAAAATGAGAGAGGAGAGAGAAAATAGGTTAGGAGAGTTTTTATATTGTGGGCCTTGTATTAAACAGGTTGGTTTACACTTTGGGGTGGATTGGAGTTTTTAGGCCATGGGTTTGGAGCTGAGAGTATGATACTCCATACTCCCCACTCCATGATATAATTTACTTCTTGGGGGTAGTACACCCGGGTGTATATTACTATTCTCCCCAGTACCGATGGAGCATATAATTTCCTCCATGAGATTTGAGATTGTATACTTTGGAGACATCATAAATCAATTGAGCTCTCCAGGAGCTACCATTTACTTCTTAAAACATAATTTGATAATATGTTCTTTGTTTTTCTTGGTATAGTGATAGTATGTTCTCTGACAATTTAGGGGTGAGCAAGAAAAGCGAGTAACCGGAACCGTACCCGGACCTGGCGGGTTCAGAACCGGACCCGTTGTAGATGGGTATGGGTCTGGGTCAAAAGATTTAGGTACTGTTGGCAACGGGTCCGGGTCCGAGTCCTATAATTTTGGACCTTTTACCCGTCGGGTACCCGTTAAGCTACGAGTCCAAACGGGTACCCGTTGTTTAACGTGTCCAAACGAGTACCCAAAACCCGGCAAAGCTTTTTTTTTAAAAAAAAAATTGAAGTTTAAAGTAAAAATAGCTCACTTTAAAGACAACCATGATAACCCATTAACATGGTAGCTTTAAAAGTAATATTTTTTGGATGACTTCGACTCGTGCATCTACAAAGCCCGTTGATCAAAAATCAAACAAGTACCCGTTACCCGTTGTGGCAATTAAACGGGTCCGGATCCTAAATTCTAGGACCCGTTGGCAACGGGTTCGGGTACGGGTCTAATTTTTTAGAACCCGTTCATGCTCACCCCTATGTGTCGTTAAGAATAATCACATTTTTGGTTGACTGTACATCTACATCGGACTTTTTAATAGAATAACGTGAGTAATTTATTGTTTGATTTTGGTATACGTTTGTTTTTAGGGAGTGGATCCCCTGAATCCTGATGTACCCATCGGACAACAAGGGTGTTGTGCCAAGCAAGAGGCAGCTTTTGAAAACGTTACATACGGAGTAAATAACTAAGAGCCTAAGATTACGAAACAAAACCAATAGATGTGCTTTGATGTAAAATATTGCTCATAACTAAGGACATCGTAACGCTCTATTCTTCGCAGCCCCCTGGACAGATAAACCAGAGTGATATTCCACTGCAGAAGTCACACTCCTTGGTGATAAAAAAATGTACAAGGACCTGAGCAGAATCCGAATAGAAAAATTCCTCATATACCAGATTTATACAACAATCACATCCTGTGCAAGCCTAAACAAAACAAAAGCTAACGCTAGCTCTTAGACACAACACTCGCCTCTGTTCAGGCACCGAACACAAGTACGAAGAGAGATTATCGTATGTACATCGAGGATCACACTGATATTTAAAGGCCGATGGGATTCTATAATCCACAACGTCAAAAGACAAGTTAGTGGAGCAAAAGTGAGCTGAAAATTGTATCTATCTTCATCTGTGTATTCTCTTTACTTGTGTCCCCCCCTTTCCCTAACCTGCAACAATATACAAATGCATACAGGAAAACACGTTAGAAGAAAGTCCATCATATGCGCTCCCAATATAACCTTTTACCAGTATCGGACAAGGTTGGAGTCTTACTATGACGATCTGTGACGATATCTCCTGAAATTCAAGTAATTGCTTAGTGGAGTCTCTGGCACAGGTATGAACTTTCCCACAGCAGCAAGCGGCCAACTGGTTCAAAATTGCAGGGAAAAGTTAATACTGTACAACTATAGTAGCCGTATGTCTACAGACTACAGCATAACGGAAATTCATTTTGAAACACAATGGCAACGTATGTCTAGGGAGGGCAACAAAAAATTAAAAACACTGTTGCACGATTAGGCAAAGAAACTTATCCATATTATCATTACCCGATGAAACCAATCACAACGCCAACAATCCACAACTGCCAGCTCAGCTTCACAGTTGATGCAAACTTGCCAAGGAACTCAATTATGACGATCTGTCAGAATATATTCATAACAAAAAGCAACAGGTGAGTGTACAAGTCAGGAACATAGCAATACAAGTGGATACGATACGCAATCTCAGTAGCCTCACCTGGAGTATCAGAGTTATAGCCACGATTGCCATGAACAGCTTGTTCTTTACTACCCCTTCAAATATATTTACTTGATCTGGCTTACGAGCATTGAACTCATTGAAAATCTGCACATCAACAGTTGAGCGGTTATTTTCGTACAAGGCTGAAGCTTCCAAAAAGTCTCAGCTCTTTAAACATCCTAGGGGAAGAGAGTGCAAAGCTTCCTAATTATTAGCTTAAGGAATACAAATTTTTTAACTGTAATGGCAGATAAATACTTGTTCATGAAATATCTAGTCTTTCTAATGATTACAACAACAAAGATTTAAAAGGACATTGATACATCTCAATGTTACAGATGAAACATTAATAATATGAAGGTCAAAACTATAATCAGGCAAAACCACAACCTCTGCAGCTATTGCCTACGCACATGAAATATGTAAGATCGCTGAGTGTAAGTTCTAGGTGACATTGCTCACCTGACAAAGGACAAATGCATTAAAGATCACAGTGTTCTTGACTTTGTTAGCATGTTCAGTAGTGCTATTCTGGAGATGTAAGATATTTCGCCCTTGGAAGTTGAGTACAAGCAGCACAATCACTTGGTACACAGCCTATATATAGCACAATAGTTGGAAAATTCATCAATCAAAGTATCACACAATCCAAGTACTTTATTGGGAATATTGACCGCACTGCAAGAGAACAAACAAGGTCAAAGGTTTACCTGTATCAATAAGTTTCTCCACATGATATTTGTAATAAGAGGTTCCCTGCGGAAAAAAAAACAAAAAAAAAAAAACAAAATAAATTAAAAAAAAACGACAACTTTCACATCTCAGAAAGAATTCTTGAGGTACACAGGTCATCTCGGAAAGGCCAAGGAAGAAACCAATGATTACAACTTCACAAGATAATGTGAAAGCTAAACATTTCAAAATACATTGCAGAGTTCGCTGAAAATCTAATCAGCACCAACAAGTGTAGTCAAACAAAGCATCATATAGGGACCCAGGGTTTTCAAAATAGAAGCACAAAAGGTATCTACAGTTAAATAAAATAAAATATTAGCAAGGGTCCCAAACCTTCGACCAACAGGAGGCCTGCGCATAAGATGGTCTGTGGGTGGTTCTGTAGCCAATGCAAGTGCTCCAAGTGTATCCATAATCAAATTTACCCACAGAAGCTGTACAGCAAAAACAAAAAGTTGCTTAGACTGGCATCTAAAATCGAAGAAACAAGAACTATCTGAAACAAGTCCAAAAATAATTAAATTCAACATTAAACAAACAAAACAGGTAAGTGTGCTACCTGTACAGCATTTAATGGGACATCACCAGTGGAAAATGCAGCAACCACATTGATTATAAGTGCTGCCACATTAACAGTGAGTTGGAACTGAATAAATTTCTGTATGTTTGCATACACAGATCTACCCCACCGAACGACCTGAAGAAGATACACGCATAGATCAGAAAAGTTCGTGCAATACCACCAAAATCAGAAAAGCAGCCAAACAACGCAGCAAATGGACTGACAATAAGTTCTACATGAAAGAAATTTAGCCAAAGACGAGTAGCATCTGTGGCCTATAGCCCTATACTAGGTGTATAAGCTTACTCAGAACACCCAAGTAAAAAAAAAAAAAAAAAAAGCCAGAGCAGAGGCCCACCTACCTTTACAACTGATGCAAAATTATCATCCAGGATAATGATATCTGAGCTTTCTTTTGCCACTTCTGTACCAGCAATTCCCATCGCAAGACCAATGTCTGCCTAAAACCAAAAGTGAAGTTAGATATTTACCAATCACAAAAATATAAAGCCAGAAGAGAAGATGCCTAAATAGCTATATCTAAATTGCCAAATTGCGAAAAAAAAAATCATCAAAATGAATATGGGGGAAAGGAATAGAGCAGTCTCCCATTCACAGTTTTAAGAGCACGAAATACCTCATGCAACGCTGGAGCATCATTGGTACCATCTCCAGTAACAGCAACAACATGACCTCTCTTCTTCAATGCCTGGACAAGAAGGAGCTTGTCGTTTGGCGATGACCTTCCCATCACCTGTAGACATGTTTTCACAGTTGTCAATTAGCTGCCTGCCATATGGTCAAAAGTCAAAACAATCTCTCAAATCACCATTGTGCAATAAAGCAGAAACATGAAGACAAGAAGAAAAAAAGCAAGGAAGAACAACCAGCACTGGAAACCAATAAAGCAAAGTATAACATCATGGAAACACCACGACAAGATGAAAAAGAGCAAAGAAAACATTATAATGACAAGCAAAACAGTAAACATGGCAAGAAGAAATAAGTCATACTGATATCTTTTCTGCGATCTCTTCCCTTTCTGCTTCTGACTTGTTACGGAAAGACTTCCCCTCAATCAAATTTGGTTCACCAGCATCTTCATCTGAAGCTAGGATGCCACATTCAAGAGCAATGGCTTTTGCAGTCTGAAGATTATCACCAGTGACCATACGCACCTGAAGCATTTCAAAGCCTCATTCAGTTAGATGAAAACAATAACATTTTGCTCATATGTCAAGCATTAAGAGAAGAGAGCAAACATTAAATAGCCAATTGCTCATTGTAATCACGCAATCTGTTACGGTTGCGTGTCACACAATATAAAAGAAAAAAAAAAGGGTGTAGCAATGATTGCTAGATGAATACAGATAGGCGGGAATGCAACAAATTAGCTCAAAATGAGAGAACCATTTGAAGTGTTTAGACAAACACTAGCATCCCATACAATCTCAAACACTCCCTGCAACCCCAACCTCTAACAATAATTGCGGACAGTTTGATAATTTAACAAAAGTATCCATTTTCTATTGGGAGTATTATCGCTATTTAGTAACAGCTGATACCTTAACACCGGCAGCCCTGCATAATTCAACTGAGTCTCTTACTCCAGGACGGCAGGGATCCTGAATTATAAAGGACCAACTATTAAAACCAGGAGCAGCCAGAAGAAGCACCAGAAACTGAGGCAACAGTTCCCCATGAAACATTAACCAGTGAGCCCTAATTTATTTTGGCTAAGAGCTGGGCCCTGAATTGTAATACCTTTATACCAACAATAGCAAGCAGAACCAACTCATCATCTGGCATAACCCACTGAGCTAGCCGCTCATCGTCAGAAGGTACTTTATCTACATCACATGGTCGATAAGCAATGGCAACACAACGAAGACTTTGAGTAGCCATTTGCTCAATTGCCTTTCTAAAGAAAGAAGCCTGCACAAAATAAACAGCCATTTAAAGCCAAACAATATATGGTAACTCTGTATGTCTAAAACAATATATGATGTTCAGTCTCCATCTCAACTATATTCTACTCACAATTTTATTTTATTTTTGACAAAGAATACAGAACGTAACTTCATGACCAGATTCAATGTTTAATTGTCATCAAACAACTAAAACCAATTATAGTCCAGTGGGTGGAACCTTCCACCTCCATGAAGAATTTTAGCTTTTGCACAAACTGTGGCTTTGGATAGAATTATACCAGGACTTCATTGGCAGCCAACTTATTATTTCACTTGATATGTGTTGTGGGCCAAACAAAATTGAAAAAGTTAAACAATGTTCCCGGCATTTTAAGGTGGGTTAATTCTAATATAAACAGCTCCCCGGGGTGAGAGGATAGCACTATGCTACCCATGCCACCATCATAGAGAATAAAACGAGTAAGGAGAAGACAAAGATGTAGCAGTTTGCTTTTATGGCAATGTTAAGCAGACTTCGCCTCGCTCCCAGAAAATATACCTTTGTATACAGAGATTTTCATCCATTGACTGTCCTCAATCATGAGTTACAAAGCCACATTATAGGCTTAAGGCTGCTGCAGTTTTCTCAGACAATCGTATAAAAATCTAAGTATATGAGTGAGTAATATCAGACTGAATCACATCTTTTCCTTGATTATAATACAATACTTAACTCGTCTTAAAGGTTTCAACGAGGAGTACATAGAATTAAGTCTGAGAGCATTCAACAAAGTTTCAACAACGAACCTTATCCTCGTCCAGTGAAGCAACACAGTCGCTTTCATCCATGAAGCTTGAACATGAAGCCAAGACAATTTCAGCAGCTCCCTTCCAATGTACATGGACTTCAGAACCAGGCTGCACATACACGGTTCAAAAACAAAAACTTCAGTCCATAGCACAAGATCAAGAACCTTACCCAGAATCTACTATCAATAACATCCACTCAAAGCTAATACAGAACCACGAACACCATACAAGACGGTCAATTAACACAAGAACAGGTTAAAATCTAGGATATTGCTACCCTTAATCCGGAAGTCAAGAGAACTGACTTTATAGAACATATATCTTCATACTTTCATATACTGAATCTGCACAAATCACACAGTTCATACTGCACAAAAAAGTCCGCCAAATAAAGGGTTCCCATTCGCTCCTCAGACCCCAGCAAAGCAGAGAACAGGGTTTACAGTTTTTAGGAAGGTCATTGGGAAAATAAGAAAAAAGGTGGATTTATATCCAACTAAACCAAGAATATAAAACTCAGTGGAACTTACTGTTTTAACTCCTACACCCCCGCGTTTCTTTTCAGAGTTGAATGGAAATGCATGGATAATTGTTGACTCCGATCTCTTCGCATCAAAGTTCATTCCAAGCTGCAAAATTTAAGTTCAATATATCAAACAACTGAAATACACTATTACCACAAATCCACAGTTAGCTATCAAACTAATATTTGCCAGAAAGTAACATGGATAGAATCTAGACAGTACCTTCAAACCCCAAGAGAGAATGGCCTTTTCAGTTGGTGACCCAGAGATCTCGACATCTCCACCACCCTGAATAAACAAAGGATAGAGGTAGAAATTAAAGTAAAGTAAAGTAAAGCAGTTTTCATCAAAATTCAAGCTAAAAATTAAAGGACATATGATATGCAGGAGATCCAGGGACTCAATAACTCAATTAACCTCTGAAGTAAAAACACTGCCAGTTGTATTCTGTGCAATCCCTTCAATGAGGAGATTGCATAGCATTGGAGATAACACTGAAGCATCATTAGGTGGATCAACTTTCTTTCCATTCGCATAAGCCTCAACAACAGTCATCTGCATGTGCATTGAAGATAAAAACGAAATTGTAAAACAATTTGGGGAATGACAGTCGAAGTCTTAAATCTGCTACAAAGAAGCAGATTTTCACTTTAGTTTGTGGCACTGCACTCAGGATTCTTAATAAAAATAAACTGATATAGAAAATCAACCTATAAAAACAAGGGTAACGTTTTTCAAGACAACAAAAACACATTGCCGCACTCAATATTTCACCAAATATTAGATACTCCCTCTGTCCCAACTCAAACACTCATGTCCTCTTCTTTTTGTCAAACTTTTCAAACTTTGAACTTATATTTCAAACGTATAATATGATACAAAAATACTTGCATATGTTTTTATAATATCTTTCACAAATGTAAATTTGTATAAAGAAAAACGAACTGGTATATAGATGTAAAAACAACTGGTTAAAGTTGTTTCTTGGTGACCGTGAAAAGTCAACTGGGGTGTTTGAGTTGGGATGGAGGGTATATAGAGTACATCGCATGACAGGGTAATGAATTTCATCACAACTCGATGAACAGCCAAACACTTGCCTGATTCAGAGTCAAAGTACCAGTCTTATCACTGCATATGGTAGTCGCAGAACCCATCGTCTCACATGCCGAAAGCCTCCTCACCTGTAGTATAACAAATCTTGTTACAAAGATATCCTCATAAAGATACAACAGGTTTTTTTCAAACAGAAAGTACAAACCAGAGCTTTGTCCCTCATCATTTTTCTCATTGAGTATGCGAGCCTGTAACAACAAAATATGAATGACAGATGTAAGCAAGCCATAATCGATAGCCGTGACACTAGATACTACTGCAACTTGGACTTGCACAATTTAACCCATAGCATATTTACGAATTACATCGAGTTGGCATTGTGTCTCTTCTCCTCAAGATTATTGAATGTGACACTCAATTCACTTGGGTAATGCCAAGGAAAAGGCATTAAATTAGGTGCAAGAAAATATTCATATTCCTCTTCAGAAAGTAAACTCGCAAATTATTTCATCAAATGATATACTTGTTCACATGCCGGCACAAATGGTCATTACCACTAGTGCTTTAACTCACTTACCATCTCTAAGGGGGCGAGGGGCAGAAACACTAGCTAGAAGTAAAAACGCATACAAAAGTGTGTGGTTGTGATTAGAAAGGACCACATACAAGGGCCACGAGAACAAAAATGGAAAAGGTCAGTGTACATACGTTAAGGTGACGGCTAAGGGCAGACCTTCAGGCACAGCAACGACCACAATAGTCACCTGCAACATATAGAAATTGTAAGGTACACGTGAACAGTAGAATATCGATGCAACAAAAGAATCCACAAATAATCCACTTACAGCGACAGTGACAATCTTGATCACTCCATCTACGGCATGACTAGCACTTGTCTTCCCAGCCTTGAATTGTGGCAAGGCAGAAGTTGCTCTCGTGTGTCCAGTAAAATACCTAGACCAAGGTTATCAAAATTTCCACTTAATCTCAATAAAGTAATTCACGAACTCTAGTAAAGCCATTGGGCTAAAAGTTAAATTACCTCGCAATAAGAACAACTAAGACAATAAATGCCACAGATAACCCAGCTATGCCAATAAAGGTTGCAAGGCCATTCAGACGAACCTAGACAGATACACAACAATTATAAAACCAACAATAAACCAATTGAACCAGTCAAAATTCTACTGAAGGTCAGAGATATAGTGCAAAAAACTCACCTGCAAGGGTGTTTCTTCACCAGTGTCTTCTGAAATACTCGCCATAAGCATACCCCATTCAGTGTTCACACCAACACTAGTGACCTGAAAGTAATCAGTAAGAGTATTATCAAACTACGGACCTCAAGACACAAAGATGTAAATGGAAACTCGGAAATTGCTTCTAATAAGGATGCTACAGTGGGTAATGTGGTTTTATGGGAAGGCAGCAATCATTATTGGGACATTTTGTTTTCGAGGTCTCTTAATGATTGGGAGGAACCTTCAGTGTTGAATCTCTTGGAGCTCCTTTCCTTAGTTACACTTGTTCGAGAAGAAGAGGATGCGATTACTTGGCTGCCTGATGGTTTTGGAAATTTCAGTGTTAGGAGTTTTTGTAATGTTGTTCAAAATTCTGTTTCCGGGGCTGATTTTCCTGTTAGTGCTATTTGGAGATGTAAAGCTCCTCCAAAAGCTTGTTTTTTTGCATGGGCAGCCACCAAAGAGAAAATCCCAACTTTGGAGAACCTTAAACGAAGAGGGTCTAGTTTGGCTAATCGCTGCTCTTTGTGTTGTGATGCGGAAGAAACCGTGAATCACCTTTTGCTCTCTTGTCCTTGGGTGTTATCTTTGTGGCACATTGCTTTGTCTTTGTTCGGTATGAGCTGGGTTCATCCGAGGACAACCAAAGATGTCCTCTCTGCCTGGAAAAGGAGAATGAAGAAAGGGTGGCTGGCCGAAGTGTGGAAGATGGTTCCAATTGCAATTGCAATCGACAAGTTTGAAACCATTATAAGGCTGTCTTCAATTTTCGTATTTGAAGAGAGAATGATTGAGACGGCTTATCATATAACTACGTATTGATGAAGCCTCAACCATGCTTTTTAACTTAAAAGTAAAGACAAAAAATAACACTGACAACTCAAACAGACCTTGATAAGGACCTAAAAGGGCCAGGTTTGCTAGCTAACATTTAGATATTGGCCAGTCATTATTCTCTGTGATCGACTCTACTAGCTTTTCACAAACTTATAGAGAACAAATAATACAAAGAACAGCAATTTTGTATACGAGACAATGATAGTGAACAATCTAGTCAATTAACTACAGAAATTAGCAGCAAGTCAACAACAAAAGCCCTCAAAAGAAATTGGGGTCCGCCAATATGACGCATAGCAAGGAATTGCGTGAAAGGAAGACCACATAAAGGCATGATATTGAAACATTAACCCACCACCTGTACATGTTCAATATAGAAGAAGTTCATACCAGCATAGTACCGTAACCATCTGCTACTTTACAGCCAGACATTAAGAAGGGTGACTTAGGGTCCTTAGAAACCTGCAGAAAGCCAACTGAAAGTCAAACAAACTTGAACGAACTAAACATCATGAAGAGAGCTTATATCACAGAGGAGCTTACAATCTTGCTCTCTCCAGTCATACTTGACTCGTCAATTGCAAGACCATGACCAGATACTAGCACTCCATCGGCAGGAACCTGGGGCCAGTAAGCATACACAAGAAGGATAAATACCAACTAAACAAAATTTCCTCACAGTTGAGGTCATTCAAAAGTTTAAAGAGATAGATAAACATCAAATCACCTGGTCGCCAATTTTCAAAGGAAGAACATCACCCACAACGATATCATAAATTGAAACCTCTGTCCTTCTACCACCTCTAATCACCTGTTCATACATATGAGTAACATAAACACAATGGTAAATTGAGGCATTGCTGTTAATTTACAGTATGGCACGCAAGACATACCTCCACGTGTATGTTCCTTTTCTCCTCGTTAAGGTTTTGAAACTGCAGCGACTGTCTGTAATCACTGATGGCTACAAGATAGGAAAAGAAAAACATGAGCCTACATCTCTTTGATCAAATAAATATTAAGTAAAGAAATATCATGTCACAATTTGGCACTCATAGTAATAATAAAGAGAGAAAGAGACCAATAGAGAGAGAGAGAGAGAGGAACAAGTCAACAAACAAAAGGCGGGTATATTTTGGAAGCAACCTATATTTTCTAATAGGGGCCTCCCCTCGAGAAAATTTGATAAGCATACAGGCATACAGCCATACAGGTCTGCAATCTGCTGGTCAGGTTGATTTTAAACTCTATCATATTCAGAAAGAAAATGCGAGCCAATGCAGTTCAACGCAGCAGCAACAATACCGTTTACAATGACATGAGCAGTCAGTTTAGCCCTTCACCTGTACTCCAGTAGGTTTCACAAGCAAGAGCCTCTAGCATTCTACTGGTAAAAGTCAATCCACCAAAAGCCCCCTTCAACCAGCCATGAGCATTGAAAGAGACATGTCTTGTCATCACGAACAAATGCAACAATAACCCAAGTATTGATTTGGCTAATTCCATCAAAATAATGGTCCTAGGTTATCGAAAACCTACCCTAGATGATTTTGACAGCCATATTGAATGAATATCAACTCAGCTGCATCTGACTATTCATTCTTAAAAGGGACTCATACCTCATACGGAGTACTTCTATTTGGGCCATAGTGTGTCAACACATACTATAGGGGTATCAACCGGATTAAAGCAAGCAGAATTATCTCTCTAAAAACCTAATCCTCCCAAAAGCTGAGGCTAGTGCTATTTCGTCAGAACTTCAAGTAGATACGAGTTTATTTCAACTTGTTACTACCAAACATTATGTTATTGTCCTAGAAGAATCTCTAATGGTTTTCACCCTATAATTTCTAAGTTTTGGACTCGTAATGAATAATCCAACAAGTCAAAGTTAGTTAGTTTAGTAGCCAAAGTAAATCTACCATGCTGACGCACACAAGTTCGTAAAACTGGTTCTGAACAGTGATAACTTAAGGGGTCTGCACGAACAATGGAATCTTGATCTGGTCAACAGCAACTTGCGATAACTCATTCGTTCGAACAGAAAAATGTTCCTAGCTTATTCATTTGGTACAACCACTGAATTACCCTAGAAAAGTTACATGCAAGATGGGCACCATAAAATGGATCCCAAAATCAACTTCTACACAGTACTGGCTACACAAACAAGAGTTGTTAATTTACAAAAATGGCCATCCAAATTTAGGCAAATCAGTAATACCTGTAACAACAATAACGAGGACAACAGCAAAGAGGATACTTCCACCATCATACCATCCTTCTTTAATTCCCTACACATACACAAGTATACATCAGGACAAAATAGTAGAGAAAAATACACAATTAGACGACAAAGTGGAAAGCAATCAAAAGGAGGTTAATGTACCAGAGGTATGAAAATACAAGATACTCAAACTCTACGAAGAAAATTATATGAAAACATCATACTGCTTGAACTCACCTCTGATTTAATGCCAAGAGCTAAAGATGCGACCGCTGCTACCATCAATATGACAAGAGTCAAATCTTGACAAGCCTCCCACAAGAAACGCTACCATATTCAAAGCAAAGTTCAATAAACAAAAGATCGAGGATGCCCCTAGCTATAAAATTATATTAAAATGCCTATAAATCTGAAGTTCACTAGAACAAAAAAAGGTGCAAAACTAACCCAGAAACTTCGCCCTTTTTTGCGGGGATATGTGTTTGACCCAAATACATTTTTCCTTTCCAGCAATTCTTCTTCAGTTCCAGTGATTCCCTTCTCCAAATGTGATTTCACCTTTTCCGCTAGTCCAGATACCTGAACTCGCATTCATGTGGAGCCTTTAAAATTCAAGTTCAAATAAAACATAACCTCGAAGTGACGATAGCCAATAGTAATTGACACACAATAATCAGATTAAAAAGGATGCCAATGCAGACTTACCGAACCAAATTGGTGTAGCGCAGAGAGGTCATGTTCTTTTGACATAGCAGCAAGTTCCTCTTGTTTAATTCCATAATCGCCACGGGGAATATCAGGGACATCTTGTGACACTGAGAGAAGCACAAGGATGACGGTCAGAATAGCACGCCAATTGATCCAGTGATAAAAGAGCCAGAGCACTACCAAGTAAGCACAACGAGGGGGGGGGGGAACAACAATGCATGATAGTGCAACTCCATGGAATGAGTATGTTACCTTTAGCTCGCTCTGCAGCTTCCTTGAAAAGATTTGCTGCCTACAATGCAGTAAAACCCAAACTGAAAAAACAATTTAAGACCATATATAAAACAAAGGAAGTCGACAAAGTGCAATAACATACTCGCACAACTTGCGCATGCGTTCTGATCTTTCGGATTACTTCTTTCTTCTCTTCTTCCTTTTTCAAGTCCAATGTATATCGGAATCTCCGGGAAGCATTCAAAACAAGTGCTGCTTGCTGGAGGGGATTGAATTTGATCAGCTCAGACATTCAACAAAAGTAAAGTAGCACATATTTTATACTTGAAAACCTAACAACCTATATGTCAATTCATCAAATCATGAGCCCGCGTTTAAAAAACGAGCATCCATAAGGAGCAACCCTTCAGATGATATACACCTAGGAAGCACACAGAGTTCTACAGCCTAGTGTGTCTGTACCCGACACCGACACCATACTAGGAAGAAGAAAGTGTCCAACACTCGATAATTTGTATGCATTCTTATGTTGACATTTTTGTGAGTTTGGGCACCTTAGAAAACTTCAAAAATATAAAGACAACACAATATTCCTAGCATATAGGTGCGATAAGATTTGAAGAACTTCAAGATTAAAAATTGTATTAGATAAGTTATGAAAGTTTTTTAAGTGATGTATTGGCAGCGTCGCGTGTCTTTTTCCATATCTTAACATACCCTAGAGCCTAATCTGATTGAAAACAGTCTGGCAAGGAGAATCACCAACAATAGCAATCATCATATTGAAACAAATATCCTATGTAGCTATAATATTCGCGCACAGTTCTTCGGTGCCATATCCTGTGTTGACCCAGACCGGATACGACACCAATCAGTCCTCAGAACCTGATAAAACCCTCTAAATTTTGTTCTATCAATGAAAACAGCTGAAAATATAGACTGGACTTCAGAACTAAAATATAGATTTGCCATAATAAATCAGGTTAATTTTTAGATTGAAATATTCAAATTTACTATTCTTTAGTTTACGAAGACTAAGTCTCTGTCGGCTTGATCCATCATCCTGTTTGGCAAGGGATACATCATCCTGGGACCTAAGGATAGTGGGACCATGACTATCCTGTTTGGCAAGATAACATTTTGGCTTGCTAAATAGGTTACTTCAAGAAACAGATGAAATCTTGCAAAATGATTTGACTGATCTTTCCCACTTTCGGGTATTTGGTCCATGACTTTGCACAAACAATGGTGCATAAAATGTCAGTGCTCAAGCAACAAGTAAACAGAGTTGCACGCACAGAAGTACTTGGGATCTCTCAATCCTGCCATAAACACGGAGCCAAATTTTTCGCGCAAAAACATGAAAGTCATTCAATAAATGCAAGTGCCACAAAGTATCAAAGAATAGCCATCCTAGAGGCAATCTCCAATGTTGTTAAAGAACTCCGCATATCTCCAAACTTCACCACAAGACCGTTTGTTACAGAATTCACATAATACCACTTGGTCAAGATCAGTAGATCACACACACCAACATCTTGTGACACCTCCCATCACTCCAATCACTTTCTACTCCAAATTAAACTACATAGCCGACCCCATACAAACCAACACTATTCCAGTAAGCCTCGAACAGCAAAGCCACCGACAAATCAAAACAAAAAATCAGAGCCTATACCTAAACAGAATAACTGAACAACCCTCTCAAAACTGCTTACCCTCCACCCCATCCTCCACTCGACATTCCAGCAACGTAAACACGTTACTCCCATCACAAATTCACACAATTATGCAGTGTAACAACTAACAACCCTCCCTAACCCCCCCCCCCTAAAATATCACACTCGTAACAAACACCACCAATTCCGCCCGTATTAGACTTTCATAAGACGGTAAAACCACAACAAAACCACCGAACCGATTAACATCGCCGCTTCTTCCACCGGCACTCGTCCTTTCGCGTTTCATCAACCAACCACTACATCTCCGTTTCCGCGATCGAACGCAATAACAAATCACGCATAATTTCCACCACAACTACCAAAAATGAACAGTATACACAATGTAGCTCACAAATTCACTGTTCCGAGTTCAAACTCATCATATATCAAACATTACCACAAAAAAAATAGCAAAAAAAAGACCGTTCAAATTTAAACTCAAATACAACACAATCAACACCAAAATACGCATAATATATAACTCAAAATAAAAACGAAAAATTCAAAAACGAAAAAGAAAAAGGTAAAAGACGAGCATACCCTCCAGCGTTTAAGCCGTTCAACAGGAGCGTTCTTAGTAGTAGTAATGTCAAAGGGGCTAGAAACGTCATCTCCAAAATCATGAAAATCGCCGGAACGACGACCTCCGGCTTCCACGTCATATCTCCGGTGGTACGGAGAGCCTTTGAACTCATCCGCCATTGCCGCCTCTTTTTTACTGTATTTCGCAGGAGAGATGGTCACCTCACTATATTTTTTTTTTTACTGTTACTACTAAACTTCTAATTTACTCTTTCTTTATTTCAAATTGAGCAGAGAAGAAGACAAACAGTAGGGTTTGTTGGAAAAAAACTCCAGATTTCATTGAAATATAACCGGCAAAAAAAACTTTACAGCAAATGAAAAAATTATAAAAACATAAATTATTATGGACAATGGAATAAAATTGCGTGTTATGCAGATATTCTACCCCATCATGAGAGATAATAGTAATTAATAAACAATTAATCTGTAAAACCAAAAGTTTATGATTTAATAAGGAAAAGGAGGAAATTTACTGGAATATTTGCTCTTTTTTCCTTCTTCTTCCTTTTTTTGCCTTTTTCTTTTGTTCTGTTTGTTTGTGTTTTTCTTCTGAAAGAAGTTGTTGTATGGAAGTTTCGTGGAAGGACACTTTCTGAATTGCTCTCCAAGGTAAGTCAAAAAGGTGAAAAAAAAAACAGTCAACAGGAGTTACTAACTTGTAATTACTGCGGTAAATGTCTGCAGTTTTTTTTTTTTACGTTAAGAGTAGAGATGAAGGAGCCGAAGAGGTGTGTAGTGTGTTGCTCACATCTCTTTATTTTGGAGGTGTGAGGTGTCCGTGATGTTCGGAATTTTGGAGAAACGGCGTAACGCGTAGGAGATTAGCTGGTGCCTGGTAACTTGGTAATCAAGGGTTTGTTTCTCTTCTCTTTCTCCCACTAGTCACTACAAGTACTACTTTTCCGGAGTCTACAAAATCTAACATGTGAGGGTTGAGTACGAGGGTTACCTATTTGTGATTTTGTGGAGTGATGTCTTTGAAGATTATTTCAATTTGAAATCCAAATGACGGCATATTTGTAAAGAATCGGCGCTTTTTAATTACAGTTATGTAGGGGATTGAGTAAGCAACTCTCTCCATTTTTAGAGGATTTGAAATTTCATGAGTTAAAACAATTCTCTTGACTTACGTCAAGTCGTCAACCATACAACCTCACATAGTCACATTTTGTATTCATGGGATGTTGAAAATATGGAAAACTGCGATTCTCATGATCAGTTTACCAAACAAATTGATATGTTGCAATGTGTGTAATTGTAAATCTTTTGTTTCTTATGTTTTTTTTTTCGACAAACGTTTCTTATGTCTTATGGACATCCAAATGACCACTAGATATACTGCTGGTTAGATACAAGTATACAACTGAATAATATAAAACCTACGGCACCTTGTGATTCAACATTTTTCCAAAATGAACATATGATAAATTAGAGTAATTCATAGCAAGTCAACACTAATACTATCCAAATAATCAGAGCTCACAATTCACATAACTTTTCATGATTCTTATCGAGTTAATTTGTAATCAATTCCAAGCAAATAAAGTAAGGGCGGTGATATTGCCCTGTCATTTCAATAGCTTTCAAAGCAAATATCATTATTATATGGACCAAATTCAACAAATCTGCCTTATTAGTAGTAATAATTCTTTTGCTGAAATAATCGTTGTTAATCAAAACGTCACAAGCTGATTATGATTACAGCAGTCCCTAAGATTGAAATGTGCCGAACTCCCAGGCTATCTAAAATTAAATCTATAGTCAAATGGTGATTAGTGACTCAAATCACCCCTAGAGGCCTAGAGTACAACAATAATAAGATATGTTATATATGCATGTTAGAGCCACCTAGACAACACAAGTGACGAGTGAATGTATGAGCAATCAAATCTAAGAAGTTCCTTGGGTGATTAGTCTATATAAGTCCTCCGCGATAGATTGAATCAGCAATTCAGCAAGTCCAAATGTCAATTGATATAAATTTGATATTTAACGGGGCACATAATCAAATAATAATGATAGTACTAAGATTAATTGTATAAAAATGATGTGGATTGTGGAGTATATGGGTTGGTCCATGTACATTAACATTCCCCACGTAGAAGAAGGAGGTCCTCCTCGTGGAGTGCAACGTGCAGAACATGTCGTCATAAATGTTGCGGTGTTACACAAGGTGGCCGGTTTGGGCGGTTAGACTCTCTTACGCGCTTATCAACGCCCTCCCCACATGTCCGATTTGGCCCATCTGCTTTTTTTTTCTACATATTTACGTCGGTCTACTTATATACTCATTCAGTACAAGAGGAGTACCGAGTACACAACATTTTCTATGCTTTTTTCTTTGACTAAGCCCCGTCATTATGTTTCTTTACGCATCCAACATATTCCTACCAATTATAGTACCGAGTTACCGACTAATCTGTTTTTTATTTGTTGTTTATATTCTGAATTGAGCTACCGACTGATCGGAAATTCGGAGGTTGGGATTTCAAACTTTATCATACTCCCTCTATTTTTAAATAATCTTCTCGTTTTATTTTTACGTTAGTTCTAGATGATCTTTTACTTATTTGTAATGTTTTTTATGGTCTACTCCCTTCGTCCCAGCTCAAACGCCCCAAAACGTTTTTGTAGTGGAATAAGAAAAATTGATATAGTAAGTTGAGTGGGGTAATATGAGGTAAAAGAAGGAGGGAGAATGTGAGGATTAATAAAAGTAGGAGAGATAATGTGAGAGAGGATGTAATAAATTAATAAAAGTAGGAGAGAGAAATATGTCCCAAATAGATGAGGTGTTTGAGGTGGGACGTCCCAAAATGGAATATGAGGCGTTTGAGGTGGGACGGAGGGAGTAGTAGTTTGTGATCCAACTATACATTCATTTTCCACCACATTTTGCTTCTTACACAAAGCTTCGTGTTATTTCATTGCGGAAGATCAAATAGAGCAGGAGGGATTATATAATTTGTAAAGTCTGATTAAATGGTGCCAATTATGATTTTTTTTTTGGAAATCAAATTATGATTTTCATGTGACCTTTTTGCTGGGTTAGACCATCTCCAATGGAGGGTCTCAAAAACTTAAAAATGAGTCTCAAAATAAAATACCGCCATTGTAGATGAGAGGAGAGAGTCTCAAGAATTGAGACAGTCTATGTTTTCAGATATCATCTCAAAAGTCTCAAATCATTATTATGTGGGTCCCACCATCAATTAAACCTATTTTATAATTATTTTGGATTAATCTCTAATGAATCAAAACTAAATCCATAAATTTATTGAATAAATAAGAATTCCACCAAATGAAATAATAAATTTTTAAGACTCACTATTGAAGAGTGTAGTCTCAAAGTAAGTCACATTCTACATTTGATATCATCATAATCTCATTGTGACATCATTCTAGATTTTGAGACCCAAAAAGAGTCTCACTACCAATAGGGATGCTCTTAGATTCGTATTACCAATGGTTTAACTAAGGTGATCTCTTCGAGTCTCTTTATCCTAAACCCCATCAAGTACTTCGTATAGATCAAACGTTTCAAAATCAAAAGGCCGATTTCATTTTCTATTATATATTTAAATTTGAAACCAAATCTTTCCCATAAGAACACTTAGACACCTAGTAATTAAATAGTACAATAGAATTATATAATTTATGATACTTATTAACTAATTTATGGAAAACATGATAATTTATGGTCAAGCTAATTTATGCTAGTAAATTAAAATATAATGTGATATAATGGGTGACAAGATAGTGGAATGCAAAAGAAATAGTATCACGAAGACGTGATACTGGAATGAAAATGAAATATTAATTTATGGTAATAAGTTAGGTCAAGCTAATTTATGCTAGTAAATTAAAATATAATGTGATATAATGGGTGACAAGATAGTGAAATGCAAAAGAAATAGTATCACGAAGACGTGATAGCGGAATGAAAATGAAATATTATAACGGTTGGCGTAATAAGTGAAATGAAATGAATTAGAATAATAGGTGACGTGATAGTGGAAAGGAAATCAAAATATAATGAGTAAAATAAATATTGATATAATATGACGGGTGACAAAAGTAAAAAGAAAAAAAATAATGCAAAATATATTTTCTAATAGCATTATAACAAAAATAAACCTACATTTCGTTATACAAGTATAAACGATATAAACAGACAGGTCGAGCGCATGCCGGACATGCAGTTTGATACAAAAATTTGGAAATGAGGTCAAATTGTGGTGGACCGTGTTTGTGACTAAAGTTGTCGGTGTTTTGCCATGTTAAATAAGGAAAACTCCAAATTTCTAACCTATAAACCGTTCAAATGAAAATTCTTACCGGTTTGTATTAGTAAATGTAAATCATCTCAACCAAAAGTCAGACCGGTGAAGGAGGCTTAGTAATTGAATTTACATGTTAGCACGCCCCTTCACTCGAATGTCTTTGGGTCTTGATTCTCGAAGTATGGATGATATATGCACAAGTCATGAAACTCTGATACCATATTAATGATTAGTAAACCATCTCAACCAAAAATCATGAAACGTGCATGAGAGATAGCGAAATAGGGTCATGTATTATGACTTCTTAAGAAATCGGCCAATGAATTGGACTATAAATGTTTAGGTTAGCTTCGAGTTAAGGTTGCATGACACGAATACCATGTTTAGCCCGTTTTAGCTGTTATGCTATATGTAAGACTTTCTACTCCGTATTTAATTTGTGACTTAGGATTGTGTCCAATTGATATTGAGTCTCGTTGAGTTGTACAATCCCTTTTGAATTAGTTAATCTCACATTGAACTTATTTATCTATAATAAAAGGTGAAATCACACCCACCAACATTAACGACTTCTATATATACAAAACGGAAAATTCATGTGGTGACCCTGAGTTTTGCAAAATTGCACGTGGTGACCCTAATTTTAAGTTTCTGCACACGGTAACCCTGAACTATGCATTTTGTGCACGCGGTAACCCTATATTTTAACACCGTTAGAATTCCGTTAAGTTACGCCATAATTAAGTTCTAATCTACAATCTTTTAACAAAAAAGTTCAATTAATTGAAGTTAACTATATGTTTATACGATATTAAATTAATGTTCGATGAGGTGTAAATAACTAATTGCTACCTCCAAAAGTAGATATTAGAGCTTAATTTGACAAAAACTTAACGACTTCTAACAACGTTAACATATAGGGCCACCACGTGCACAAAATGCATAGTTCAGGGTCACCGTGTGCAGAAACTTAAATTTTGGGTCACCACGTGCAATCTTGCAAAACTCAAGGTCCCCCGTGAATTTTCCGTATACAAAAACAATAAATATAATTAAAATTACTCATATATGACGCACTAAAATCACACAATACTATGATACACCACCAAAAGAAAAAAGAAAAAAAAAAGGACTACCCATTGTATTCTCGATGGTACAAGTATAACATGTACGTACAGATGTACTCCTACACAAAAAGGTGGGATCTTATAAAGGTAGTGCAAAAATGAAAGAGAGTACTTGCCTTGTGAACCCGCAAAAGGAAGCCATATTATCAATTAACAAGAGGCCCGGAAATAGAAAGTGGCCAATGTTCTGGAATTCCTTGCAAAGTGGATAAAGCTTAGTGGAAAATAAAGCTGACTTGATTCTGAAGGCATATCATGTAAAAAGTAGATTATTATTAACATCAAATGTCAAATACAATCTTAGCTTAATCACAAATCAACCAACTAATTCTCACTCAAAACATACTCCCTTTTTATAAAGCTCTTTATATTCGGTTCCAACGACATGTAAAAGATTTAAATTAAGTTGAGAAGCCACTAAGACGCAAGAAGTATATATATTTGAATTACGAAACGTGAAATTAAAGACATGCAGGTGAGGAGAATATAGTGGAGTACCTTCTTAAGCCCGCTAACTATTCTTCCTTGCTTGACACAAGTGAAATTATCACATTGAAGTTTTATAGTAATGTTTGGTCGTTTTGGGAAGAATAATGAAGTGCATAAGAAATAGAAATAAAAATAGGGTGACTGATCTAATTAACCAGAACTTTGTGTATTAAATTGGTTCTTTATAATCAACTACTCACACTAGAATTTTCAAGTCATCGTCTTGCTCTACGTTACTCATGCACCTTTTAGGTTTGCTTTACTTATTAATCATGCGATCACGTCCACCTACTACTATACCATTCACTTGTAAGGCTAAATTTGTGAAAGAATAATCAGGACAAGGAGCGGGGGAAGGTGGTGGACGGCGGGGCCTTGTCAGTGTTAAATGGTGGCAGTCGCGGCGTGAATGGTGGTGGTTAGTGCGGGCTCGTGGTGGTGTGTGGTGGTGGGAGGGTGGTTTCGGTAAGGTATGTAGGTGGTTATACCGGTTTTGTTTATATTTGGTGATTCTCCAACAAAAAAAAAGTGTGGGGGCTCAGATTGTATCTCAGCTCCCCACCAATTTCTTGTAAATTATTATGGATTTTTAGATTTATAATAATAAGATGGTTTCCCAAATTGGGGGTGGTTCCTCAAAAAATTTTCATTATTCTAATAACTAGTTTGCATGCCTGTGCCACGACCGGGCTTGTCTATTTATAATGTTTATACTCGTTTTGTAAAAATGACAGCATGTTTTATCGTTGTTCTAACATTACAATGAAGGGTAGTAGGCCAGAGTACTATAATCAACTTTTGTCCCCCGTCATATTTTATTATTATATACTTTTACTCACTCATCGTATTATCATATTTCCATTTTTATTTCACATATTTTACAGTTTCAGTCTCATTATCTCGTCACATGTTACATTATATCATTCTATTATTCCGTCACCTGTTATATCACATCATATTCAAATTTTATTACCATAAATTAGCCAACCACCATAATATTATCTCTTATATCTCCTGTTATAAATTAAATTACCATATTTATTATTATTTCCATAAATTAGCTAATTTAATATGATAATTTATTACCAATATGTTAATCAATAAATGTATTTTAATACTATTTTTATGCTCTATCCAATTAATGTATGCCAAGTGTCAACCTAAAAAAGACTTAGTTTCAGGTTTTAATATATAGTTTTAGATTAGATGGGTAATTAACCCCTCTTCTTTACCCTAAAAAACATAAGGGGGTTTTGTTTAGGATAAATACGAGGGGGTTTTATAGTGTAAATAAGAGGGTTAATTATCGTTGTTAGAATTAAACCATTTTGTTGTAAATTCCAAAAAGAACCGAATGAGCACCACATGCATGTAGTGGAGGGTAAAGTTATGGGGCACCATGTGCATTAGGGGTAAAGTTCATGGTCACTTTGTGCACTGGGGGTAAAGTTCAGGGCACCATGCGTACTAATCTTTGTAAATTTGAAAATTTTCCACAAACAATTTCGAGTATCTGATAATTTTTTTTTAAATTTAATATTTTTTGATTAAATAATAATTTATCCCTAATTAAATATCCGGCCTGCAACTAATCAACGTCACATCATCAGTTAACATTCAGGTGGCTGAAGGCGTTAAACATAAATGGGTGAGAAGGGTAGCATGTGCCGGCAAGGGTAAAATTCAGAATAGAGGTGATCATGGGTCGGGCCGGGCTTAGGGTAAAAAAGTAAGCTCGGTGTGCGGATCGGGCCGAGCTTTTCTTTCGGGCCTAATCGGTCGGCCCAAGCCCGGTAGCGGGCTTCGGGCCGTTTCGGCCTCGGTCGGCTTTTAAAAAAAATCATGTACTAGCTAATTTATACGTTTTTGATCACTTTACTCACTATTATTATCTACTAATTGCACATTCAATTTAATAATAAATTATTATATACTTTTAAGTAGGGTTTTGATGTTATTTTCATAATTTACAATATTTTATTTTATAAATAGTAATATTTTTATTATTTTAAATATGCTTTATTCACTGCATTTAGCCTAACTTTGCTACATTGAGTATTTTAATTACCAAATCCATCATAATATAACATCATTTACACTAGTTTTCATAGCTTAGGTTTAAAAATAAAAAAAAATTGCTTTTTATTTTTAAAAGCGGGCCGGGCTTTCAGGCCCGGGCCATCTGATTAGCTCTAGTTCAGAGGCACCAAACTGTACAAACTTCAAGTGTACGGACACCATGTGTATTCTAACATAGTTGGAACACCACGTGAATTTGCCGTAAAAAAAAAAATATTTTGCATGAATGTTTTAATACATCGATTTCATGTTAGTACTCCAAATATTACTAAAGTTTCAGTTGATATAATTTCTTAGGTCTCTTTATTTACCGATTACCCTTGAAATTGCCATGCGACTCGACCTATTATTATTGACCTGAAATTCGAACAATTACAGCGGATATTTTCCTCATTTTGAAGCCTTGCTAATTGAGCAGAGAAATCGTACAATATAAGCATACAATTAGACAAAACGTCGACACATGCATGCAGCCCACAGAAACCATATGATTATGGCCTATGGGTGAAAATTGAGCATGAATAATTTGCTTAAGTTGACGTATATACACGAGTAAAGATATATAAAGACGAAGGACGTAAAGACTTATTGTTATGTAATTTTATTCAACAGACATTTCCTCGAAGTTTCGTCAACATAATGATAGATCATAATCATGCACAGGCACAGCATTATAATTGATTAATCGATCATGGAAATCAAATTGACTTGTGGCTACGCAAACATATATAGTACGAAGTCGGAAGTACAACTAATTCCACTATCAACTGGACCTCAACAAAATAAATAAATAAAATTCCCACTATCAACTGACAACTACTTGACGTCCTCTGCATTTAAGCTTGTTAACAATTGCCTCGAATTTGTTTTGACGTGTACTTCCTCGGTCTCCTTTTAAACATCACATAATCGATTATCCCTGTGAGGTGTACATACAAATTGGTTAATCAAAATTCCAAAAAAATTATTTGGTGAATTAGATAAGAAACCTTAGCAAAATTTCATGCAATTTTTTTGGAACTTTGATTAACCGATCAATGCGTACACTCTCCTCAATAAAGGTGCGTTTTGGATATGTGGTATTTAAAGGGGGACGGAGGGATTATAAGAATTTAGACCAAAACATTAGTAACCAATAGAGATAAAGAATGTATGCATAGTTGCATACCAATCCAACAGCTGTAACAAATTACAGAGATTATCAACGAGCGAAATTATAAAAGCAGTTTTCGGTCTTACTTTATTCCGAGTATAGTTAAGAAGATTTTATTTTGTTAAAGTGTCTTATCGTTAATGTCTCCGGGGTTAGAGGACTAACGAATCTGGAGTGCTATTGGGAAAGAATCACCACATTGTACAATGTCACAATCACACAATGCCGATTTGTTTTCTTTGGACAAAGGATACAACAAGGCCCAAGGGTTAGGGAACATAAAACAGGGTTATAGGAGCATAAAATTTCACACTACTACTCCTTTGGTCGTATTTAAACTTCACATTCTCTTTTTTGGAGTCTTGCCTTTGTTCTCCCCATTTCCAAAATATTACGTTTTTTTTTCAACAAGGTAATAACTAGGAAGCCAAGATAAAAATGTTGGTGTTTTTTAGCATTTGAATTTGTTCGTTAAATGAACTGTTAAAAAATATTCATTATTCTTTTTTACGAAGTGAACAAAACGTTATGAGAAGTTTAAATAGAATCGGAGGGAGTACAGGAGAGGCTGAAACTGATAAAACCAAGCAAGCGAACCTTAGGAATGCTATGTTCAAAACCTAAGCCATAAAATTATGGGCTTATGGCAACTAAACCATTCAATAACCGAAATCTGCTTCTGATGGGAAAAAAAGATTGTGGGAGCCACTCGACAATGCCGAATTTCAACACTGCGGTATCATGGTTTCGAACTCCAGACATACAGTCAAAATATTATGACCTCTCACTTGATAAACCAAGATTCAATAGTGTTTAAGGTAGTCACTAGTCCTACCATCATAATAGCCAATCTGCCATCTTCTATGAAAAGATATCCAAGAGAGGGTGACATTATCTCCATTATCGAGTGCTGGACGAGTAATACGGAAGTTGAGAAAACGTTTGGATTACAGCCCAGCACGAATAATTTCGTTTGAGGTTTGCACTTAGACGACATTTAGTATACCTGGTATTACGAAAAAGGACGCTTATTTGAGCACTGCAGCTATAACTAGGAGTGGTTTAAGCCCATAATCACTAGTTCATTACTCCACATTAAAGGATTAATGAGATAAAAAATGTCCCAGCAAATAGCAAACTTCTTGGTTCTTAACTTCTTATACATTTTCCTTGGGAAGATCAGGAGTTTGGCGAAATCCACGGGTTAAAATTGCTCTTTCCAGATTTAACTTAGACCACTTAGGAGAGCACATCAAAGTTCCAAATACAGAATACGAAAAGCCACCAAGGCTAACATGTTTTTCACAATGATAAATTAAGATGAGAGCACATTCTACCAAAATTTTACTCGCTCGTAAGCTTAGGAGCATCTTTGATCAGCTTGCATCAGTTGCAGTCCATTAAGCTGTGGAAATCATTCATCATCGTCATCGTAGTTAAACTTCACTGAATGTGTGTTCAAATCAATTACTCCTCCCCTGTAACTCCCGCGCTTCTTCTTGGTCTTCTCATGGCGGAAGTCCCTGTTAAGCAAAGGAAAAAAGATGCTCACAAATCCAGTCCGTTCAGATTCAACTAGGAAAACAAAAATCCAGGTTCCTTAGGGAACAAGTTAAACAACCAGGAACAAAGTAGATTTCAATTAATTATCATAGGGCTGGAGCATGCAGGATACTGGATACATTATTGTCCGGTCCTTAGGTCTCTAATAAAGGGGGCTATAGATCAAAGTAAACAGTTTCCGAACAGTAGAAGCAGATTGATTAGAACATACCTTCCTCTAACCTGCCCCAAAACTTCTTGAGCTTTCGCACCGTAGCCTGAATCTGCGCCACCCTGTATAACATTGAGAATGTAGAAAGGTGTTAACACAACATGTACTTCAATACAATCTTCTATCCTACAATTTTAGGGAGTAGTAAGTGATAGAGGAGGAGCGGATGATATTGCAGAGTCATCGAACCTTTGCCCAGTAGGAATTATCTTGAAGTCTTTCATCAGCAAACTCTACCTCTTCAGGTTTTACCCTTTGAAATGCTTTTGCAGAAGTAGTCTTGGGCTACACAACCATGTACCAATGTTATTTTTGTATCACAACATCCAACATAACATCATAAAACTGACGACCCAGGGGGAAGGGGGGGGGGGGTCAGCTTTGCAGGATCACAGAAGACAAGCATCAGCATTTCTGCAGACTTGAACTTAGCAACTAGCCAAGGATGAACAGTGAAGCGTGAGTGGAAAGCACAAAACAAATAGGTCACTGAATCAATGAAGCAAGACAGCATATGGGTGGCTAGGGGTGAGCATCGGTCCCGGTCCGGACCGACCGAACCGCACCGAGGACCGAGCCTCGGAAAAATGTGGACCGAGGACCGGACCAAATGGGCCTCGGTCCGGCTCGGTCCGGTTCGGTCCCACTAGAAAGGGTGGACCGAGGAGATTTTCTCTAAAAAAGTTGGACCGAAGAAAATTCGGTCCGGACCGAACCGACCTCTGCTCACCCCTATGGGTGGCTAGTAAACCTACTTATTCTAACTGGACTAGAGCCTTGGCAAAAGTTTCTGTTGGGGGCTGTCAACTGTAGAACGTAATGGAGCAGTAAGATGAAAAGCTCCTCTAACTGATACTTGAAAGCTAGATGTTGACAGGGCAAATACCCCAGTTAGAAAAGACGGGAAAGGAGGCATTGAGGAGTGTTGCAAGAAACCATAATGGTAGCCTCATAGTTTTGTCTGTCATTGCGAAAAGGAAGTCGTGTACTCGTGTTTAGTGAGGCAATGGAGATCAGATCAAAACACGGCTCATTTCACAATGAGGGCTTTTATCAAAGAGGTAGGTATTGAGGGAAGAATGCAGTTTGGATTTGAACTCATAGACTCATAGTCGTGAAACTTAAAAGACAGAGGTTCACGAAAAGTCAAGACACAAAATGGCATGAAATTGATCGGCTAGTGAGAACATTGCCGAGAGACAGCGGTTCTCTGTAAGAGCAGAGGTATCATTTCCACAGTCTATTCGGTTAGTACATATCGGCACGGCCATGTTCGGCGCAAGATACTAAGTGGTTAATCAATAATCCTCCACCACATAAAAGAAATGACATGAAGCATGGGTCTCTAGCAAGTTCACAAGTCTCCAGAGCTCAACTTCACAAAACAGCAAAACTAAGGGATCCAAATCATAAAAGGAGGAAAAATAACACAACATAGAACAGTAAAAATACCTCTGCTGAACCATTATTCTCCTTTATTTTCTCTTGCTTCTGAGACTTTTGACTCCCATCTTGTTCCAAGACACCATTGGCAGATCCATTAGAAGTTTTGAGAGATTCGGATATTTCATTTGATTTATCTGAATTATCAGTTTTCCTACGCTTGGAATCATCCAAAGTTACTTCTTCAACGTTGCCAGCATCATTTTCCTCAGAAGACGGCTTCTTTCTTTTCTTAGATACCTTATTCTCCTCACCAGCCTCAATAGTTCCATTAGATGGACCACTGGGATCTGGAACATTTTCTTCTTTTTTCTTGCTCCCATCTTTCTCTTTCTTTGCTTTCTTCTCTTTCTTTTCTTTCCTTTCCTTCTTCTCTACATTATCTGTGGCAACCTCAGGCTTCTTTTCTTTCAAATCCTCGTCCATATGCTCCTTATTATCCTTATGTTTCTTTTTCTTATCCTTCGATTTCTTTGCAGGGACCTCCTCTGGAACTTCTGCAGGCTTTGATTGAGTTTCCTCAACAACTTGTTCAGAAGCATCATCAGCAGTTTTGCTTTTCTTCTTCTTCTTCTTAGACTTCACATTGGCACCTTCCTCAGCGCCATTTTCAGTAGGTGGCTCTGACTTCTTCCCTTCATTACCACCATTTTCTTTTGTTTCCTCACAATCCTTCACAGATGCATCAACTGTTTGCTTGGTACCTTGCTCATCCTTGACGCCATTACTGCAAGCAACAGACACTCATCCATAGTTAGAGTCGAGGCCATCTATCTAATCTAACTGGCAACTATATGGGAAAAATATCGAACAAATAGAAAATCTACTGCTACTTCCAAATGCAACAGAATTTCACTGTAAGACCCAAGCATCAGCTTACAGTAATAAGAAAAAAGTATGACAATTAGAATAATATTCATTCACTAAACCTCAACAAAACTGCCCCCGCAAATAATATGCAATACAACATACCCGACAAGAACCATCAATCATACAAACACACAACTTGACCTTTTAGAGGGATATTACATGATTTACATCCACAAAAACCCAATACAAACCCAGCTCCAGTTAACCCCCCAAAAAGGAACAATGTTGTTGTTTCCTTTCATCATTGCTATTGAACCTTCCTATTTTACAACGGATACAACACTCCGCTGCTCATATGGTCATGCAACACGATAAGTAATGTACTAATTCATGAGCAATTGGGGAGGGGGCACATTATTCACCACAGGGTGGGTGACATAGTTCACAGTAAACCTTCTACGAGGCCGAACCTACCCGTTTCTCAAGTCTCAACCATGACCACTACTCCACTAGCTCAATACTACCTCACAGTATAATCTCCAAGACTCTTAACTACACAAACACAATGTTTATTTACGAAAAAGAAAATCATAAATCGAAAAATTCGACATACCGGGATTTTAGAAACTCATAACACACTTCTTCAATGTCAATCACACTCCCTCCTTCATCTTTCTGCAAAGTACATAACAAAAATTGTCAGTATGTGCAACCAAATACGAACAAACATAAATTTACTAATGTCAGCTGCTTTTTCACAAATTGCCCACCAAAAAACCAAACATCAAATTACTAATTGCAGCTTCTTTTTCTCAAATCACCCACCAAAAACCAAACATTAAATTAACTATATGCAACATTATATGCCCTTTAATTTTATCAAATGCCCACCAAAAACAAACAAAAAGATTAAAACTTTGATAATAAAACATAAAAAAGAGGTAAGAAATTGGGATAAAACGAACCTCAAATTGAGCTTCTTTGAGGAAATATTTAAGGGTTTTAAGGAACCCATTTCGTTCAAGGAATTGAGAAATTGATTGGAGAAGAACACCCTTTTGTTCACACTTTTGAAGGGTTTTCTCTTTGATTGGATTCATGTTTGTAGAACTAAAATTAGAATTGAGTAAAACTTGACGAGGAAGGAAGGATGTAATTAGGGTTTTTGATGTTGCTCTGCTCTCTTTCTCCGCCGAGCAATTGCGCATGGAGAGAAGAGAAAGAAGGTTCTGGAAATTAGGGTTTAAGGAAGTGGAGATTGTGTCTCTCTTCTGCCCACTGCTGGCCTGGTGGGTGGGTGGGTGGGTGGGTTTTGTGTCCGAAAGTGGTAACTTGGGGGTTCTTCGATCGCACTCTTTTCGTTACCACGAAATTCTAAACGTTAACAAAGTTATAGAAACAATAGATGCAATTAGGATTTAGGATATATATAGTGAGACACGGTACGTTTAAGTCATGATCAAAATTTGTCCAAACACAAGAGCGAAAATTTTAGAATGATAGTAAAATACGACACAATAAGATAATGGTAAAATCGATCTTTATTTCTTTAGTATTTTTCTAGAAAGTCGAAACTAACATCATAAAATCCAAAAGAGTCGGTTGATTAGATTTTGGTATGAGTATTTTAGTACCCTTTTAACGTTTCTGGCCCGAGAAGCGGATTCTGAATACCTATAGGCACGTATGAGACAGAGGTCACTCGGAGGATTCGTGTCATACTGATTGTGTAACCAATTAATATCACGCCTTGTAATGAGAAAGACTAGTATCCCAGCGAAAAATAGTTTGCCAAATAGTTCCCAGAGGTGAAGGGCGCTCGAGGCAATCCCATTCCCCCGTCTGGCCGCCTCCCATAGAGCGAAGGATTATAGGATCAGCCCGCAACTAATTTTGTGAAAGAAATCAAAAATCTTGCGACTGTGATTGTACACGGGTTTTTGCGATTGTCAAATATGTACCAGATGAACATAGAACAGCAGTTTCTTCCCTCGATTGCACCTCAGAACTCAGAAATTGTCTTAGAAAATATTAGCCAGAGTTTAGGCTAGGACTCAGGAGGCTAACATGTTCTTGATCGCTCTTTCAATCGTCCCATTGCACAACGCCAACCACAGCAGATATGGTTCAAGTCCACTACGGCATTAGATCAAGCATCAAACATAAAGGTCTCCCCATACATTTTGAAGAAAGGATCTCATATTTGGGCAAAATCAACATTAACTCATTTCAACATATTAAACAATGTCACAAGAACTAAGTGATCCTATAGTTTACAGAAACTAGAAACAACTCCATCAATCCACACTGCAATTCGCACGTCCAAATTTGCCAGACATGGTCACTCGCTTTCCATCATGCTACAGACAAATGCCACACTCATCATATCAAATCAGCAACATTCATTGGCATTTCATCAATTTGGGTGCTGTAATATTGCTCAATGTCTCTTAGGACCTTGATGTCGTCGTTCTTGACAAAGTTTATAGCAACACCCTGCAACGTTTTACACCGTTAGCTTAGAAAAACTATGCAGTGCTGCAACTTCGACAGCACATGAAACAAACAAGAACGAGATGCGCGATGAACACAAATGAAAACGATATATAAAGTCGATGCCCTAGGACGTTTTACACCATCAGCACAGAAAAACTATGGAGAGCTGTAATTACGACAGCACATAAAATAACAAACTCAGAAGAGATGCACATACAAGTCAAATGAACAGAAACCAAAATAGTATCTAAAGCAAGAAGTGAAAGTTGATCCAACTATTAGGTAGCCATGTTGGGAATAAAAGAGCGTTTATGAAGTCAAGATTATCTAATCTAAATTCAATTCAAAGTGGCCTATCAATATATACCATTTTCATGAATAAATGAGGCATAAACAAATTCATGATGAGGCATAAACAAATTCATGATGAGGGAGACACCATAACGCAAGGGACTTAAAAGGACAAGTAATACAAGGAGATCTTTGAACAAACTTCACACATAGGAAGAAACCCTACATGCTTCCGGGAACGCTAATTCCTTCTCCTTCATAAATTTCAAGGGGAAGACTAAAGAAAAAATAGCAGTAGCTGAGCAAAACAAGATTTCAGCAACAGTCAACATTGAAGAGTGAAGACAGCCAACATAATTTCTCATCGGAACCACTTCTCACAGTCGCTGTTACATGAAACAGATTCACTCCTGTAAACAAGTTGTTCACGAGAAGCTAAGAAAGATCTACACCTCAAGTATAAACATGTCCTTGATGAAACCTTTTCAAGAAGAATGGCCCGACTTTTGGTCAAGGTAAGGTTTCAAAGCAGTAGGGAATTAGGAATGTCTTTCTATTCCATGTGGTGGATTTTTTTTCTTACCAAGTAAACTATGATATCGATTGAAGGACATCAAGGGGTTGACTCCAAGTACAATAAGACACCACTAGGTACAACAACTTTACAAAGCATAACTTAAACTACAAGGCGCACAAGCAATATCATCCGAACTATGATAATTATTTTCTATCCAAGCCAGAGGAACCATTTTCCATACCTCACTAATCCAAGCATCTTTCATCCTTCTATTCAAACTCAAAAGAACAAGTTTAACCTCACAAGGGTGAACTCAACTCGAGCCAAAAAGAGACGCAGATAAGGGCCACGATGCTCATTGCCAATATAGAAACAAACATGGGCATGAAGCTAAAAAGGCTGCCTAAAAATCCCCTCGACTGTAATCATTGAAACTACAAGGAAGAGCAGAAGTTTTCACCAAGTATCGGCTCTCATTCACGAACAAACACAAATCGCATTTATAGAATGACTTTTAAGAAATTAACATCTACACTCTAAAACTTTAAGAGACGACGAAGACATTATAGATCAGTAGATAACCGTTGAGTTCACAAGAGCTTAACACATAATAGGTGACTATATTACTGCTACAAAGTAAACAAATACCTTGCGTCCAAAACGACCAGAGCGACCAATCCGATGAATATAGAGTTCACGATTGTTAGGTAAATCATAGTTGATCACCAGTGAAACCTACATAAATAAATAAAATAGTTAACATCATAACATCACCTCTCTTACAAAATAAAGTCTAGTAAATAAGCAGTATGCATCAATAAAGCAATACAAATTTCCCAGAAAAGCATGCAAATTACTAACTCATAATGTACCCACACTCCAGAGAACTCTATGAAGAGGAATCGTGCAAGACAGAACTGGAAAAGTTACATTTTAAATGGCTTAACATAAGAAATATCTTGACTTGTTGCCTAGTTTCAAAGGAAGAGGGGGGTTGTCTAACTGAAGTGTCTTACAGTCTTGTTTGTGGGTAGGTAGAGAAAAGCACTAACAAAAGGGATGTGAGTCACACCAATCAGGGGGCAGCAAAAAAGTCCCATGTGATACAGCAGGGCAAAATTCTATTATAATAAAATCCCACCTCCTAACTATAGTGTAGATTCAAGAATGTCAATGGTTTGATGGAATTCCTGTTCAAATAATCAATCTACTTAAGCCATCTAACTATTTTGATCTACCGACAACGTCATTGTGGTAAACGTGGAGAGCGTTAGATGGGTTCATAGGGATATGCACACCAAAGCAGCCAGTTAGAAAATTTGCCACAGAAAAGAGCTAAATGCAGCTGTGAGGAGCAAAAAGAACAATTATAGCTGGACATGCCAGGAAATGGGCTAATGAAGGTTGGTACATATCAAGGAAAGACCATCATCACTATATATAAAAACTAGCCCAAACAAGATATTAGATTACCTGATGCACGTCAATTCCTCGAGCCCAAACGTCAGTTGTAATCAATACACGAGTAGTTGCACCACGGAACTCAGACATAATAGCATCTCTTTCTTTCTGGGGCATGTCACCATGCATCGATGAAACAGTGAAGTTGTTGCTGCGCATCTTTTCAGTCAACCAATCCACCTAAACCACGATAATATAAATCAAAATGCCGGTTGAAGGCAAGTTCCACAATCACAGCTCATTGTAAAAATATGATAACAAGAAAACTTGAGTATGATAAATTGCATACAGAATTACAGAACATTACATACCCAGCCAATTGATATTTGTTTCCAGTTATCTTTATGATAAGAATAAGAACCATGTACTCCCTCCATTTTATTAGGTTCTTTGCAATTGGTTTAAATTCCTCTCACATTTTCAAATCAAATGCAAAGAACCGAATGAAATAGAGGGAGTAATAAAAGAGACAGGTAACAATAAAGCAATAGACAGGAAGGCCCCGACGACTCTATCACAAAATTTTCCAGAGTTTATCATGCTTTCTTCCCTCTAAAACTACTCACTCAGGAAATACCGATACATGCAATTGCTACCTGACACCTTCCTAAATTATCAGGAACATCCTTTTCACATAGTACTTCTAAATACATAAAATACAGAACACAGAAGCCAAGACAAAGGATACATAGGCAATCACCTAAGAGTCTAAGGACATAGATCATCAGATACAAGAGATAGGGCTAGTAAAGATATTACCTTCCGTTTTGTGTTGCAAAAGATAACTGCTTGAGTAATAGTAAGAGTATCATAGAGGTCACAAAGAGTATCAAACTTCCAGTCTTCTCTCTCAACAGCAACAAAAAATTGCTTGATACCCTGTCATGTAATTGGACAACAATTTTAAGCTTGAAACTCTGCATTTTCAAATCACTCCAAGCGTGGAGACGATGCACTAACCTCTAGAGTCAACTCATCACGTTTCACGAGGATTTTAACAGGATCTGTCATAAATTTGTTGGTTATCTCCAGAATTTCATTGGGAAGAGTGGCAGAAATCAACACAACCTACAAGGCAAAGAAACAACACATACTTGAGACCATAAATACAGGTGCACAGAAGGATTAGTTTCAAGATATCAACATGCACCAAAACCACAGACCAAATTCTATTCACAATCCTGACGGAATTCCACAGTAGGAAGTGACCACAATACAGGTCTAAGCCCCAGTAATAGAATCATTTTACCACAATCTGGAGTTTAAAGTTAAAAGGAGAATAAAAACCAGTTTAAAATTAAGGTCCGTTGCCCTTGGATGTAGGAGAGACATGAGGGGGGGTGTGAAATGCGGAAAACAAATCAAAGTTAACAAATATACACAACCATGTACAAGAATCTGCCATAGCAGCAACTGTACACAGTAAATTCATTTTTCAAAGTATCCAAAAGACGAGAAGCTTCAGTAGAAGAATAGCGATAAACCCTAAACTATACTTGTTCAAATAGCCCTTCACGTAATTATTGAATCCCCCTTCCCCATCCCACACCCCCCCCCCCCCAAACCCACACACATGCACACACAAACACACACACATTGCAGAGGAAGAAAACTACATTGAAAGGAATTGATACCTGAAGCTCTGGTGGAAGGTATCTGTAGACATCATAAATTTGGTCCTTGAAACCTCTGCTCAACATCTCATCAGATTCATCCTGTCATGAAGGAAAGGAACTTCTAAGTTGAGTAGGTGTCTAACAGACACACAACACCTTAAAAGCAAAGCCATAGAATGCCCAAACTTGTGACGAAGAAAATGTACACAAAATCATCAAAAAAATTCAAAAGCCAAATTCAGCAACTTACAAGAATCAAAAGCTTGATTTGTCGAGTTTTAAGAGTTCTCCTCTTAATCATATCACACACTCTTCCAGGAGTTCCTGAAACAACATGAACTCCACTTTCCAATTTCGAAATATCCTCACCCACACTTTTGCCTCCAATGCATGCATATGCTTGTATACTCATGTGTTGACCAATGGCCATAATAACTTTTTCCGTTTGAGTTGCCAACTCCCGAGTAGGGGACAATATCAATGCTTGGACCCTGGAAAATGCATCAAAGAACAACATACTGATCAGTTGCTGTCAAAAGAAAAAAAAAAAAGAGAGAGAGAGAGAACATACGGAGAAACGTGTGGAATAGGAACACACCTTACTTTCTCAAAGAAAAAAAGTGTATAAGAAAAATACAAGAAATGAAACAAGGGAGCTATTACAAACCGCTCTAAACTTTGTTGTAAAATCGTGACAATATTTCCATAAAAGGCACTATTAATTATGATGGTGGTTCGAACTTCGAAGAGGGGCTTCTTTGCTAGGGGATGATTGTCTTGTAGTTAGTGGTTGCACGTGGACTATATGTCCGCCCTTGTTTAAACTAAATTCACCGAATAGAATAGGATTTCCATAAAGGCCTCCGCTTCTTTTGCCCATAAAGAGGCAATTAAATGACCCTACCTAAAGGAAAAAATGAGGCAATCCGGAGTAGATGATAGAGCTCCTTGACAACCAGATATGAACAAATCTGGCCAGAGATAGAAAAAAAACATATAGAATCTGACAAGTAAATGACCCTCCCACCAAAGAAAATCTATGGTATGAACCAATCTGGAGAAGATGGGAGAGTTCCCGTCAACTGAAATTCGGACGTAGCAGAGTTTGGAATGTTGGAGTGAGCAAAAACCATAATAATTCTGAAAATGCAAAAGGAGGGAGAATTCCTAAACACCACCACCAACAACAACAACAACAGGGGAACTAGAAAGCCTCGAATAAACACCAGGAGAGGACATCAAGTGCGAGTTTACCAATGGTACATATCATATTGTATATTTCTTTAACTAAAACTAATAATATGCATCAAGGCCTACCCACTAAACCATCGAAACTACATCCAACAACAACAACAACCACCTTTGATTCCGGGTCGCAAAAACTACATTCACTCAAATTAAATATAGTGGCAAATGCTAAAACCTACTCTCTGTCTTTCTGATACAATGGAATCAAACTCCTCCTCTTTAAAAGTTCCATTAGAAAGAATTCAGCTAAAATAAGCAAAAAAATTCCATAATTGCAAAAAGAACGAAAAGAGACCATTGAACATTTGCAACAACTCATTCTTTTCAGTAAGAGAACCTTTCATAACTTTCTCTCACTTACCCCCTCGTTTAACTGAGCTAAGTGGGTGCTCAACCGCTACCCATTGAGCCATGTCCCTTCTCTCACCAAAGTATTGCAGTGTTCCACCTAAAGGCCACCTCACAGATCCCACTTTTTTTTCCAAAAGCTATAACAATTACTACGACACCTTGGATACAACGAGTCAGAAAGTCATTCACTATTAAACTTTGACTCACGTCAATTTACACCCAAAAAGGTAACATCTTTTTAATCAGGGTGTCACAAACAAACTCTTCTTCAACCAGAGATAACCAAAAGGAAACTATTTCCACTTATCTGTAAGCCTTAAATTCAAAGATCACGTCAATTAAGAGTGCTCACAATCACATATTAATCTTATTCCAAGTTCCCGCCTTTTTAACTCCTTAATATATTCAACTACAAATATGAATGCCCCACCAAAACATACCAATTAAACAAAAAACCATGCTTTTACACATGACATCTCATCGCGATATCCATCTAATTCGTCTTCACAAAGAAGCGAACTCTTTTTACTTTTATTCATCAAAACAATAATACATGCTACTACCTTCCCAAAACATAATGCATTGCAGTAACGATTCGACCCCTATGGAAGCAACAACAGCAGCTAGCATAGTTTAGTTACAAAACCCAATACTTGGTCAGAAAGTACCATCATATCATACAACAAGTAGTAGCATCAAATCGACCCTTCGTTTAATAGTAATAATGACAAAAGCAAAAGAGCATTATCAAAAAGAACCAAAAGTCCAAAACAATTGCCGTTTAATCAGCGCAATAATTATCACACACCTTCATACCACCCAATAAGGTAAATAAACAAGCAACAGACAGCACCAACAAAACTATCAAATTAATCAAGTTTAAGACCCCCGAAAACTCGAAAAAATGAAGCTTTCTCTGTTCAAATTCACCAACAACCATTAACCTCCAATAAAAACTCCGAAAATTAATCAATCCTCTACACAAACACCTCCAACACGCCAACGAAATCAATAAAAACTAGGGTTACAACCTCAAAACTCCCAAAGCTCACGACTTTCTTAACAATAAACCAAATTCAAAATTAGGGTTGTCTCTAACAATGGACCAATTTCAAAATTAGGGTTACGAAACCCAAAAAAAAAATCCCAAAAAATCAAGAATTAAACCAAATTAAAAAAATCAGGGCTTTACTACTAATCAAAAAAAAAAAGGAGGAGGAGAGAGAAAAAGCATACTCGCGAGCAGAGATGTCAACAATCTGGCAAACAGCGAGGGAGATCATGGTGGTTTTTCCAGTACCAGACTGAGCTTGAGCAATGACGTCACGACCCTGAATGATGGGCATGACGGCGCGCTGTTGTATAGCCGACGGCTTCTCGAAGCCGAACCCGTATATTCCTCGTAATACCTCGTTCTTTATCCCCATGCTGTCAAAGCTTGCATAAGGCTCTACTCCTTCTGTTGTTTCGAATTTCAGCTTCTCGTCGTCCGGTCGACGTCCTCTGCTTGACCCTGACGCCATCGCCATGTTAGCCGCCGCTGTTTGATTTTCTTGTGGTTTTTGTTGTGGAGGAGAGAGAGAGAGAGAATGTAAAGGATGGGAAGAAAGGGGTTGATTTGTGATTTTATTTTATGAGTAATGGTGACGTTTTCTCCGACTCACCGTATGAGTCTTTGTTTCGATTTAAAATGAGGGCACTAGACTACGAGAGGGCTTGTTATGGTTAGGATCCGCTTCGACGTGACTACCCTTGGTTAGTTCGAACCCTGCTCTCTAATCGTGACGGATTTGGACCCAAACGGAGTAGCCAGTGAGTCCTATAGGGAAGCTCTGGCGCTAATAGGGGAGGTGGTGCCCAATAACTCACTTGACCAATTTGCCGGTCGGTATATCTTTGAAAGCTCACACGGAGAGAAAAAATGGACTCCTCAGAGGCTACTTAAGAACTAAAATCGGAAAGTTCACATATTATTCTTAAACTTTGACATATTGTATGTGGATCCAACGTGGTAAATTTGTGACAGATTAAGTGATACCCTAACTAGAAGAGTTACCTAATCTGATACGCTTTGAGTACATGTTCTTACCTTTGTTAAAAAAAAAAAAACTTGGTAAATTTGTGCACATAATACCCCTGAAATTACTACTTTGTGCACATGGTATCCAAATAATAACTTTCTTTAGATTTTTTTCCGTCAAGTGATGATGGTTGGAAATTTGGAATATGGGTCAGAATTATTGAATTTTGAAGGTGCAAAATGGCTTATCAATTTGGAGTGGTATGAATAAAGTGAGAAAACTATATATCTACGTTGAACACGCTTTGATACATCTACATTTTCATGATTGGATAATGTGCTTTGGTTAGAGCATGAATAGTTCCATTTTACTATTGTAAGTCTGTAACTATGATTAGGAGTTGGTGGTAACTTTGTTGTCGTAAATTACAATGTTAATTCATTATTATTCAAATGTTGTTCCATAAGTAATTCTAATCCCTAAATAGTAAGGCCAGTTACTAATTAATGTGTATGGCTAATACGAATCATTACCCAACTACGAGAGAGATTAATTAGGATGTCTTATATAGATAATGCCCTCCCGCCCTACCCTTAGAAGTGAGGCTAGTGCCTAGGATAATTATGATAAAAATGCTCTATAGTTACCATCGTAGACTATTGTCTGGACATCGGTGCGTCGATGATTTATATGTTTAATACTTATGGATGCTTTATGGTTTATTAATGAGATTGCTTTGAATTCTCTTATTTGTTTACTTGATTAGTGTATTTATTATATGCCAATTGCATTATAATTGGAGTTACCAAGTAGACGAGAATGTTATTATAAATAATTTGTTAGTATACTTTATATGCACCCCATTCACCACTACTACACAAGAAGAAACAACGCAAACATGAATCAACAACAACAAAACAACGGATTCCACCAGTTTGCCGCTGATGTGGTCCAATTGCTGCAAAACAATTACCAACAATTGTGATTGATAAGGCTAAGATGATATCCCAAAGGAAACCTGATTTCTATCTATTATGGGCGTGAGCAGAGGCGGCTTTTACCCTGGGCGAGCTGGACCACCGCCCAGGGCCCCCGAATTTTTTGGCCTGATTTCTTACGTAGAGAGGCCCAAACAAAAAAAAAATAATAAGAAAGAAAGAAAGCAAGAATCAACTCCTTCCTAAAAAGTCTCCTTCCCCGGATTCTCCCTACCCAAATAAAAGTATCAAATCTTCCCTTTTCCAAATTTATATCTCTTATTTTCAGTAATCATCCAACTTATTTCATTCTAATTCCTAAAAACTTAAATATTGTGAGATTTTCATTGATTTTCTTGTATTGTGGTTTGATTTTTGAAATAAGATTCGTTATTAGATGTACTGTACCAAAATTTCAATAATTTCTACATAAACTCACGGGTTATATCATCTTTCATCTCCACAAGTCTATTACGAAATGTAAATTTTTCATTAGCACAACAATTTTTGGTTGACATTGATATTTTTCTTCATTAGCACAACTATGAGGTAAATTTTTCTTCTCTATTTTTATTTTTTTTTATAATTCTTTAGCCTTGATACTGATAAGTTTGTTATGAACAATTGATTCACGAATTTGTGACAAAGAATGCATAAAGATTGTGGATTTAAAGAAATGTAACTTTAAGTTGTTAAGAAAACGTCCTAATTGTAAGTTGTAACGTTCAATCTCATAGTACTAGGGCCTCGTTTTAAACTTTCGCCCAGGGCCCCAAAATTTTCCCAGTCGACCCTGGGCGTGAGGATCCTACTGAACTTGAGAATCGGATAAGGGATATGAAGAAAAAATTTAACACCATTAACTGTCCAGCAAACCAAAAGATAGAAGGGGCTGTCTTTTACTTTAAAGGAGAAACTGAGATTTGGTGATCAGCTACTGGGGCAACACTTGAAGCTCAACCAAACTTCAATTGACATAGCCTCAAAGATTTTACCTTGAACATGTTAGATAAAGAAAACTCTATGAATTCCTAACATTGAAACAAAACCAAGGAAGTGTGAGTGACTACGCCAAATTTTTTGAACTTTCTCGCTCTGCAACCACTATTTTGCCTGATGATGCTCCCAAGGTCTCTCGTTTTATTGAAGGACTTGACTGCAACCTTCAGGAAAACATGGTCATAATGACAAAGCTTAAGCAACATGATCTTCACCATACAACAAATGAATGTCTCATACATCTCCTTGTTACTCTCATACTTGCGTGTATCCTTCAATGCATCGGGAAATGGAGTAACTAGCTTGTATGTAGGAAGATCAGGTGCCACATGTGTATATATCTCCCCCCGGAAGAGTTAGGGGTGAGCTCCGTCTCAACCAAAACTTCGAAGTCAACTGCTGGAGATGGCGTCGGGGACGACTCGTTTGGATCACGAACAATTCGTCTCTCGCCTTTAGACGACTCGTCTCTCATGGGACGAGCCGTCTTAAGCCCACTATTCTCTATCTCGTCTTCTTCATCTTCAAGAACAACCACCTTTTCCTTTTCACCCACTGCTTTACCACTCGTTAACGTCACTGCACTCACATTTTTCTTCGGCACTTCCGTGTTTGAGGGTAGTCGATGTGTATGTTTGGCTTCCAATATTGCAATTGCGGTAGATAGTTGTCCAAATTGATTCTCCAAAATTTGGATGCTCGATTGGGTTTGTTGTTGAAACTGTTGCATACCATTATGCATGTTGGTCATGTTAGTGGCCATAAAACGAATCATCTCCTCCGTAGACATGGGCTTATTAATTAGATGGATCTTGCCGTGGCCCTTGTGGTCTAGGCTGGAATTTTTGCCCACCTTGATGACCAAAGTTTGACCCTCCTTCAAAGTTGTTAGTATGAGTTAACCACTTGAACTTAGGATTATCCTTCTATCCTTCATTGGAAATATTGGAGAAATGATTATATTTCCTTTGAAATCCACCTTGATAGCCCACAACATTCACCTCTTCGACGTTCTCATCTTCAACAATGGAAGGGCAAACATCAGTCGGATGCCCTTTGGCATAGCATAATCCACAAGACTTCACTGGTGTTGGGACATCTTCACGCATGAAAGCTTTTTTCATGGATGCCGGCTCATCCACCTTCTTCTCCACGGATGTTTCGATACTAATAGCGTTCACTTTCCTTGTAGACTGGTGACTACTAACACAAGCTTGGTCTTGATCCGACAGTTCGTTAAGTAAACTCAACGCCTCAGAGGGAGTCAATTTATCAATACACCCTTGACTTGCAGCTACCACATGACGTTGATCTCATCCTTAAGGCCATTGAATAAATAGAGTATGAGATTCTCATCTTTAAATCCATGATATGGGCAACTCGAGCATAACTGTTTGAATCTCTCCTAATCCGTGGAAAATCGCTCATCATCTTCTTGCCTAATGTTGCTAATGTTCTTCTTCACTTCAAGGAGGAAGATTTGGTAGCTGGAAAGTATTTCTGAATGTATGCCTTCTTCATATCATCCCTTGAAGTGATGTTGTTCCCAGGAAGAGTATGTAATCAATCATTCGCTCTTTCCTTCAGTGTGAAAGAGAATGTTTTCAACAAATAGTCATCAATCTTGACCGAAGCGGGTTTCGTTTGGTTACAATAAAAAAACACATCCGACCCATTTCGATTAGGATCCTCAAATTGACCCTCATGAAAGTGTGGGAGTTGGTGTAATAGTGCCCTTTGATCTCTACCAATTTACCCACTTCTTCCTCTGGGTATCGAATGCATGATGGTTGCATGGCGAGATTTGGGGTTGTAAGTGTCCTAATACTCATATCTGCAACTTCATCGAACTCGGGATCAGAATCTGAATGAGTGAATGGTAATTACCTATTACAACGGTCAAATTGTCAATTAATAGCGGTCCTTGAACCGCTATTGTATCTAGCGCTATAATAAATATCCTACTCTTTTATAGCGGTTGTCACAACCGCTGTAAAATGTACATTACATCTAAAATGGTTCCTATTTGACCGCTATAAAATCAGCACACTTTTTTACAGCGCCCCTTGCCCAACCGCTATAAAAGATCATTTCTTGTGTATTACACTATTGCGGCAGTACTACCCAAGCCCGTTTATTATTGATGTTTCAAGCTTTCAATTAATTATTATTATTGTAAATTAAATGACAATAAATAAGAGAGTGAATAAAAACTTAAGTACCATTGACAAATGATGAATCATAATATCTTTTACATCATCCAATCTCAAAATAACCTACAATGCTTCGGAATCACCTACTAATAAAAACGGAAACTAATTAGCACTACTGTGCTAGCCGACCCTGGCCTTAAGTCTACCTAAAAAGCATGCACTCCAAAATCCATGATATGATGAGTCAATTCAATGATGCTTCGATATTCCGACGTCAATCATAGCTCGATGATCCGCAATCGAAATATTACTGGAAAAGAAAAAAGCCAATCAGCAAAGTGCACATTAAAAAGATCGACAAGTCAATAAGGTTTCGACAAAAAAAATAGTTGAAAGATGCACGAAAAGAATGTAATTCATGCTACTCACTATATTTAGAAATATTATAGTCTAAGAATTGGAAGCTTGCACAAAAGTTCAGTACATGTACTTAGGACAACCACCACAAACGCCTAAGATTTTGCCATTAGCCTTGCCCTGCACCATTCAAAATGTGCATATTAGGGAAATTTGATCATAGTGATATTTTTATTGGGTAATTTTGCTCAGCACAAAAAAATTCAAACCTGATTACTCATGGGCATCAGTACGAGGCCTTAATTCCAAGGAGACAAACAGGGACAAACATATGATGCGATCGACCTATAAATGTAACAAGAGCGTTAGTATGATATCCATGTGTATGTATCTGGTAGTAAAATTAAAACAATGTTGTGCTAATAGCTAATAATTATGAGCACCTTAATCATTCTTGTATTCTTGTCATTTGTCAAGTATCTACTTGACCTTGCTTCTGAGCTATATTTAGGCATCAAATTTTGGCTAGGTAGATTAGTAAATTAAAGCATTGATAACCTCGGGTGCTTCAGGTCCTGTAAACAAAAATTTCACCAGTTTTATCAGTATATAAACATGAAAGTATTGTAGTGTTGTGCCCTGATGTTCACATTAGTGCTTTGATACTTGCAACGTTACCACCCGTGGATGCTATTGTGATTCACTCAACATACGACGTCTTCACTAAAGAAAATTAAATTTGTCACTTTCTGCACTATATATCACTTGGCGAAAGAAAAACACCAACAATATTAGACAATCCTACTAGATCTAGCTAACTTTCTGTAAACAACATCATAGGTTCTTTACACCAACAAGCAATTGATATCCAAATATCGTATAAGAAAGCTGGAAGAAAAATTTTACGCAGTAGTTTATAGTCGGAATTCAATATGTAGCAAACCAACTCCCATAGTCAAATCACTTCTTTGCAATCTGCAGAAAAGCTACGTGGGGTTGTTAAAATTGAAAATCATCCATCATATGATCTATCGAATTCATCTTAATTCCCAACCTAATCATCTCAATTCACAGCCTGTCACCACTATTCCCTCAAACCCCCACCATAAGAAAATACACTACAAAGAATTAAAATTACTATAATGAGATGGTCGGAATCAAAGTTCAAGCAATAAATACACATAATTGGTTATTGAACTTAACAACATATATGCATAATACTCGAAATTCAACATCAATACATAAAAAAAAAATCACCTGACAATTAGAGGATTGATTAATCAAACGGACCCAAGTACCGAGAGTAGTAGCTCTACTGTCACAAATGAAAATCCCAAAGAACAGACGCAAATGAGATGGGCGAATCATTAACGGTGTGATTGTATGAGAGGCGCGAGAAGAAATTGGACCCAGATCAACCGAGTGAAATAAAGGGTGAGGAGAGAGAAAGAGGAATTGAAGAACCCTAAAAATTATGGAATGAATTGGCGAATCGTGATTTCATTTCTATTTGGAAGTTATAGTATAGGGTGTATGAGCTGTGAGGACGCGAGAGTTGTAGAGGTATGATAGCGCTTACTGGACAACCGTTATAGATAATGCATTGATTTAACAACGGTTCTCCCACGCCCGGTGTAAAAGAGTCCCAACCGTTGTAAAATGTATACTTATTGACAGCGGATGGATGAAAACCGTTGTGGTATAGCTATTACACACATTTAACAGCGGTCCATAGCCAAACCTCTATAAAAAGGGCGCGGTAGAAGATCAAATCTAACTAGTGTAATTCTCTAAACGCTTTCCTCGCAGCTCGCAAAGTTCTTTCTGTTTCTGGATCAAATAGGACAAGAGGCTTATTACTAGCACGGGTGTGGACCGTAAATGATCCACCACACACACAAAAATACAAAAAGACAAATTAAACCTCTTCCCGGCAGCGGCCCCAAAATTTGATAGGCTAAAATCGTACGCTTAAATCAAATATAAATTACCACACAAACCTATAACGTAGTAATGGGCAAGTGGAATCGTATCCACAGAGAACGGTAACTATCAATGTATGTAAAGTAACCAAAGAGGGGGGGTTATGATTGTAAATGATCAAGTATTCAATAGCAAGAAGAGTAGTATGTAAATAAATTCAGGAAAGAATCTCGCATAATTAATATCCACTATCGTTCACCTAATTGGTTCTAGTTATCAACTAATCCTAATTCGTTGAGTACTTAGTTGTAGAAATATAATTTCCTATCGTTCCTTAATTGTAGCTAAGAGGAGAGATCAGCCCTACTTAATAACCCTAATAAGTGGATAACAAAGACGCATGCCTAAATTCAATCCAGCGAAAGCATAAAGCGATTAAACGATATCAAATAAGATTAACAAGATCTAGACATACGCGGTTTCGATCTTCAATTTTTATGTTTATTTCTCCCTAAATCTAATAACGATGTTTAGCATGCAATAAGATCTAGTTTCTACCAATGGATTCGACAATTATACAATTTAATCCTTTAATTGATGAATCTAGCAATATGAATAAATCTAGGGTCAATCAGCGGCCTAATAATTAACATTAAATCAACACAATGATAATAAGATTAAGAGAAATAAACAATACTGAAACGTAACTAGGAATTAGAATCAAACTGACAATTGACGGCGAACAATAGTTTCGATTAATAAATCCGAGAATTAAGTTTTTAACCTTGCATAGCCTTCAAAAATAAGCTCTAGGTCTTGAGAAAATGAATGATCAATAATACTCGAAACTTAGATTTTTATACTAAAAGATTATAAAACGAATTAAGGAAATCCGAAAATACGCCGACACAGTAGTGGGACAACTCATCTGGGCTTCGAGACGACTCGTCTGAGGTTGGGGACGAGTCGTCTTAATCTCTTTGATCTACTGCATCCTTTAGACGACTCGTCTTGCTTCCTAGACGAGTCGTCTTAAGCTTCTCTGATCCGGAGCCTCATCCGATTACTCAAAAATGCTAGCGTTATACCTCCTCGGAACTTCAACACTCTCGGGTGCTCCATAGCTCATCACATTCCTTCTTGATCTTGCATTAGGCGTCAAAAACTTGCATATTCTTCAATTAAACTCACAAACATGATAAATAGAATAATGACATAAAGTGATCTGAATAAGCCGTGAAAACTCATATAAAATGTCGATCGAGGGCTTAATCTGATTTTTTTTTTCCGACCATTTCATCTTCTCGCAAAACTTTTTCATACTATGTGTTCAAAGTTCATATTCACTTGTGATTATTATTATTATCTATACTATACCTTTAATAGCCTAACTTTAACGCCCACGTGGCAGCGCATGGTTACGTTCTTACCAAGAAAAAGCCACGTCATATGTGAGGTATCGGCCCACCGTGCGTCTCTTCTCTTTCTTCCATGTCATGTAGGCTTTAATATCTGATCTGTGTGGGCCTAAAAAATAATCTACATCAACGGTAATGGCTCTTCGTGCGCGTGTGTCATGAAAAAAACCAGAAGTCTCTTCTCCTTCCACTTCAGTTCATAACTTTTTTACTCCTTCGTTTTAATGGCTACGTTGAAGGTGGCGGTTATGAAGTTGGAAGGCCTTTTCTGTGCTGACATATCTATACATAACTATTAATAAAACTAACATTAATAACGTCCTACGTTGCGTTGCCTGAGAATTTTGAGGGGGTTGCCCGTATGGAAAAGCTACGTGTCACTACAAGATGGTTTTACCCCAACGTTATCAATATGATAGAGATATTTATCTTTTGGACTGTCGATCTAGACGTTATGAATCATTTCAACTTCTTATACATAAATGTGTCTTTAAAGTTGCATAAATTCATCATTATTTATCTTAATAAGGATATTAAACATGGTGTCTCTTGACTCTTCATTTGCCTATTGTGCCGGTTACAACTTAATTCGAATTAGTATATATAGGAAAAGCTTTTGTTTGATTTTGGTGAGAAAACTATCATTTCCTATACAGTGAGTTCATCAAAAAGAGAATTGAACGTAGGGGAAGATATATATTTAGAGCGTATTTGAGAATTGAACGTAGGGGAAGATATATATTTAGAGCGTATCTTTATGTATTTTTCATAGTAACACTTTTTATGTTTAACTGTTAAAATATAATGGCAAATTGGAATCGATATTGTAATTGTAAATAGTTATATTATACATCAACTTTTGTATTTTTATTCAAGATTGATCATCTTCGTCATATATTTTCGATATTGTGATTCACAACTTTATTTCGTTTTCGATATAGCTAATATGTTAGTACAAATACTCTACATATATTTAAAATGATCCCGTGAATTAACGGGGCCAAAATCTAGTTATTATTTTTTGCAAAACCCTACCTTTAAATGTTCGGACTTTGCGATACCCTACCTTTTATGATAAAAATTGCGAAAGACTACCTTAAATTTTATTGTTTTGCAAAACCCTACCGCATTGTATATTTCCGTCTGATTTGACGGTAACTCATTCTTTGACCGTTTGTGGACCTTATTGATCGCTTTCATCTTCAATAATACCCAATTTTCCCCAATTATTTCTCTCTCTTCTACCCAGAATTCCCCAATTCACTTGAACTCACATAAAAAAAATCCAAATAAAAAAAATTCTGGTATTCTGATCTCTCGAACTCATAATCTTGCTTGAAAATCAGGGCCTGGTTTTGCACCCTCTCCTCCTAACTTTTCCTCCACTTTTTATTCACACAATTACCCAATATCAAAATTCTCTTAATCTTCATCTTTACCCAACTGGATTTCCTAATTCATTCCCACAAATCTGCAGGTGGGTTGATCCCAAATGTCTGAAATACTGTGTTTTTCTCCTTAATTTCTATACTTTTGCTCTGCCTACTAGGTGTTTGTTTGAATACTCCAGCGAATAGAAAAGAAGAGTTTGTAGGGAAATTTTATGAAAATGGAAGGTGGGTTGGGTTAACATAGGAGGCAGACTATTGGACATGTTAATGGTGGTAAGGTTATTAAGAAGGCAAAAATGAGAAGAAGATCATTGGTATCTTCGGGGAAGTCTAGGTAGAGAGGGAGGGAAAGAATGGGGAAATCTGGGTAAAAGTGAGAAATAATTGGGGATAGTTGGGGATTATTGAGGATGAGAGTGAGAACTAAAGTCAACAAAAAATGGTCAATAGATGGATGACTGCTAAGCTAGACGAAATGATATAATTTGGTAGGGTTTTGCAAAAAAAAAGTGTTTTTAAGGTAGTTTTTCGCAAGTTTTATTATAAAAGGTAGGGTTTCGCAAAGTTCGAACATTTAAAGGTAGGGTTTCACAAAAACCCCTTATTATTATTATTATTATTATTATTATTATTATTATTATTATTATTATTATTATTATAAGTAATGGTATATTGAATGGAAATTCAAGAATAATTACAATAAATTGGTGAGGAGTCGAGATACTATCTGAGCTCCTACACCTTTCGCTCTGGAAAAACCAATCCTATTAAAAATAAAAGCTGCAGCCTGCACACCGATATCCAGCACCCTGGAGAACTGCTGGATCCACAATCTTATTATTATTATTATTATTATTATTATTATTATCATTATTATTATTATTATTATTATTATTATTATTATTATTATTATATTGAATGAAGGTTAAAGAAAAAATTTACAAATAATTGGTGGGGAGCCGAGATACTATCTGAGCCCCCACACCATTTGCTATGGAAAAACCAATCCTAACATCCCTGACCGAATAGACACCAAGCCCCCCAAACGAGAAAGGCAAATTAGCAAGCCTCCACTGCCAATCATCAAAGCCCGAACCCGAAGCAACCACGATACGCTCCAAAGAAGAGCGTAAGGCCGCATCAAAAGCTAGCTGAGCCGACTAAAAAATACGCGACGCACAAGTACGTAAAGTAAAATATAGCTTAGAGACCCCAGTGCAAGCCCGAAGTAGCAACAACTCGTTCTGCGGATCATTAAGCCTAGCAGCCGTATCCATGAGCTCAATGGTATTAGCCACCCTCCTCATAACCAAAGAACTACAAAACCCAAAATCGACACTGACTGCCCACCTAAAAGTTTGACCCCAAGGAGAGGCCTAGTAATATTAGGGGGAAAGACTCCAACAACCGGCTATGTGGATCTTCCGAAGGCCAAAAAACCTCAGTCTTATCAACATTAAGATGGAGACCCAAAGCGGACCATCAGCTTGAATTAACTCCAAGACCTGACCCATAACCAAGGTATCACTGATAATATTGCCATCGTCCAAATACCAAGCCTGCAAACACAAGTTAAAAGAGTTTCGAATCTTAAACGACTAAGGGTGCAACACTCAGGTAAAAAGCATCGGACCGAGGGGTTCATCCTGCTACACTCCCTTACATGACAAAAATGTGTGCTCCCCATAATATAAGCACGCAGGGTTAGAGTAATAGAACTCGACCCAACGAGCGAGAGTAGGACAACGGAGACGGACCTCTTGAAGCATAACGGCACAATCCACCATGATAAAGGCATTCCGAAAGTCGACCAATAATATGGAGAGCCCCACCTCAGCTTCACGGCCCTCAACCAAGCGGTTAACAGCATGCAAGACCGTCTCACTTCCTCCGGACACATTGTAACACCCCTGAATTTCGACAAATTTTAAAACATTATTTTAATACAAAAATCGCCAAAATTCGATAAGATTACAATTGATATACAAATTTGGCAACCTATTTAATACAAACTATGGAGACGATACAGCGTCTATACAAACAATGTAGTACATTCATACGCAGCGGAAGTTAGACACTTGTTCAAGTAGAACCCACATGACGTAACTGTCACAACCACCTGTGGTAGGTTTAAAGCACAAAAACCATAGTTGAAAAAGTCAGGAAATTGAGTAAGCAAACACCCTGTTGGCACTAAAAATTCGTTAATGTGCCGTAAATTAAATTAATTAATTAATTATGAGTTAGTATCAAATTTTAACTCAATTTAATTAATTTTACCCCATAAATGAGATCCGGGTTGATTCGATTACTAATTTGAGTTAATCGGATCATGATTCGGATAAAACAGGCAATTGGGTCAAGTCCACATAAAGCCTAAAGATAGGCCCGCGACTACAAGCTCGCCAGAAATTAGGTTTTTACTCTATATAGAGTGAGACTCATTCATTCAAAGGTTGGAAAAATCAGAGATAAGAAAACCCCAGAGGAATTCTCTACAAACTCCCAGCCACACGCAATCAACAAGCATATCTGTGCCGCCTGCAAATCAAATCAAACACAAGTTTAAACAACCAAGTTCAAGGAGAGATTTAAGTCCCCTGTGACCCTCTCAAGAACAACAACAACGCCCGCGGACGACGCGCGCACCCCCCTACAGCACGTATACTACTAGTGTAGTGTATCGTACGGCGTACCCCCTACTGCGTAGTAGAATTCAGAGGATTACATTAGAGATTGTACACATAACTTTCTGATACTTATTAATATTATTTTGTTTCCTTATTTTGTCTCAGTACGAAATTCGCGTCAACAAATTTGGTGAACCCGACGTGAAATCTCTACCTCTCATCCCTACTACGTACGTATCAACTACTGCAAACGACGATGTCTGTTGAACAACACACTCCTCGTTCCTCCAAGAAGACCTCTGGCAAAGTAACGCAGAGTTCTCCTAGCGCTACTACAGCGCAACCCGCCGCCATCTGCACCAGAGGGATGGCGAAGAAGGCCGTCGTCAACGTTGCTGCTGCTCGCCTTCGTGCTGCTGAGGTTCCTAAGCAGTCTCACAGATTCTCTGCTGCCTCCATCGCTGCAGCAGCTACTGCTATAATTGCGTCTGCTTCCCCTCAGCGCAAGAAGATTAAGGAGGTGAAGACCTGTAGCCCTGAGAAGAAGTATAAGCCACTTATCGCATCTGTCATGACGGTAACACCGAAAACTGTCGAAGAACAGTTGGCGGAAATGTAGGCCCACTTCGAGAGGCTCAGGCTCGAGAACGAAGAAAAGAACAAGAAGATTGAGGATCTCCAGAAGGAGGTAGCTGAGATGCGCAAGGCTGAGAAGCCACTTAACTCCGAAAAAGAGGGTAGCGGCGACGAAGAGGAAGAAGAAGGTGACGAGGAGGAGTCTGACCATGATGGTATCATCAAAACCAAGGAGAACTCCGACTCCCAAAAGCAGCTGTAGATGCTGATAGCAGATGCAGTTAAGAATCAGTTTGGTGAAAGCTCTGCGAATAGCTTTCGTTACGTCAAGCCTTATACCAAGAGGATTGACAAACTGAAGATGCCTTCACGCTATCAACCGCCGAAGTTCCAGCAGTTCGACGGGAAGGGCAACCCAAGACAACACATTGCGCACTTCGTGGAAACATGCAATAATGCTGGAACGGGAGGCGATCGACTGGTCAAGCAGTTCGTTAGATCCCTAAAAGGTATCGCCTTCGACTAGTATACCGACTTGGATCCCGAGTCTATTGACAGCTGGGATCAAATGCAAGATGAGTTCTTGAACAGGTTCTACAACGCTAGCCGCATTGTCAGCATGAGCGAGCTCACAAATACCGTCCAATGGGATGAGGAACCCGTTCTTGACTATATCAGCCGTTGGCGCGCACTGTGTCTTGAATGCAAAGATAGGCTAACCCAGAATTCAGCTATAGAGATGTGCATTAATGGTATGCACACGGATGTGATGTACAGTTTAAAGACAAATAAGCCTAAGGACTCCCAAGACCTTGCGACACGTGCCTATAACATGGAGCTCACATTGAAGGCGCGTAAGAAGGAGCGTACCTCCTCTTTTGTGAAAACTCTATTCGAAAAGAAGGAGTATAAGAAAAATGACAAGACCTCCAAGGGGACGACGAAGGAAGTTATGGCCGTCACCACCAGCAGCGTCCCATCAACATCTCTGCAAAACCAAAGTATAAAAAGAAAAAGGATACGTCGACAAGGGAGTACAACCACGACATGCCTTCTTTGAAAGGGCTAATGGCCAAAAAGTATCCTTTTCCTGACTCCGACGTGCCTGAGATGTTGGAACAGCTGTTGAAAAACAAGCTCATCGAGCTACCTGAAGCAAAGCGTCCTGAGGAGGTAGGCAAAACCGATCATCCTAGGTACTGTGCGTACCACAAGCTGATCAGTTATCCCACGGGAAAGTGTGTGGACGCAAAAGAGAAAATGATGGACCTCGAGAAAAGGGGTATGGTAGTTTGGGACTAAGACGACGTTGTGGAGACAAATTGCACTACAGTAATGGAGCACTCACCCCCATCACGTCCATGTGATAACAAAGTTGAGTGGTATGCTCGCTCCATTCAGTTTGGTAGTCTCGAACCTACAATACTAAGGCTGCCAAGACCGATCCCACAGCCAAATCTTGTGTGATCAATGACAAAGGCGCAAGAGAAATCAAACATCCAACCAAGCACCCTAGATGTCGATGATGATGAAGGGTGGACGTTGGTAACAAGAAGAAAGTTAAGGAGGCAAGCGAAGCCTCAACCACAACCTGTGTCACACAAAAGGACACAGCCAAAGAAGAAGGGTCCGCGTCGACCTAAAGGAAAGAAAACGCCAAAGAGGGTCGTAAAGCCACATGTGCTGCCAATCGACCCCTTAGAGCAAAATCCATCGGCGCCTGTCACTCTGAAGGAGTTCTTCCCAACAAAATACCTCGACAAAGTCACTGCATGCACAATGTCAACCTCGGCAAGCGAGGATGAAGAAGAGGAAGTCCCAACTAGTGAAGTTTTGGTAGTCCAGCCACCCAACTCTGAAAAGGACGAGAGGGTGTCAGCCACCTTACGCACTCTCCCTGCGCGCATGGGGTGGAAGACAATCTTTGGTCTGTCAGAGGAGACGCGACAACAAATAATCAAAGCTCTCCAGAATCCAAAGTTGTACGTAGAGGAGACCAAAGATGCTACAGACTTTGAAGAAAAATCATTCAAGTGCGCTTCATGCAGTACAGCCGTGACATTTTCTGATGAGGATCTCCTACTGGGGTCTAAACCCCACAATAGGCCACTCTACGTGTCAGGCTACATAAGGGGGCATAAAGTTCGCCGAATCCTTGTCGATGGAGGCTCTGGCGTTAGTCTCATGCCCAAAACAACCATGACAGAGTCAGGGATTACGATGGACGAACTCTCGAACAGCCGTATGACTGTTCACGGCTTCAACTCAAATGCTGAACGCGCTATCGGACTCCTTCGCGTGAACCTCACAATAGGAGATCTCTCCTCGGATACATTGTTTCACGTGATAGACGCTAGGGCCTCATACAAGTTGTTACTTGGTCGACCGTGGCAGCATCAAAATGGAGTTGTACCGTCAACCCTCCACCAATGTATGAAGTACTATCGTGGAGGTGAGAGAAAAATAAATGGGGATGCAAAGCCATTCGACAAAGCAGATTCATACTTCGCTGACGCCAAGTTTTTCGACGAAGACCTTTGCTCATCTGAGTTGCTGCCGTTTTCCATCTCCTCAACCGGAAAGGGAGTGAAAAGGAACAAAGTCGTGGTTCAAGCCGAGGCACCAGTCAATCAACCTTCATCAACAAATGACCAACAAAGTCAATTGGAGGTTACTATCAAGCCAACTGCAGTTCCAGCCGTCAAAATTCAACAAGCTACACCAAAAGCTGTGACTGCCGTCCTGGATACATTCCGCAATCACGTCGCAAAGACGGACAAAACCCTTTTGAGGCGTGTCGGAGCTCGAAGCCAAAGACTATAGAGGTGTACAAAACCAAAAAGTCCATCAAACAAGAATGGGTGAAGAAAGTTGTCACACCTCTACCTAGCAGCAACCAAACGCCAATCATGAAACCTCCAGTTGCAGGATTTACTCCCTCAACCAAAGGTACAATGGCGAACGAAGCAAACGCCTCAAGTGAGAAGAACGTAGGGAAGTTCGGCTCCAATGCATATAAGTTGATGGAGAAGGCCGGATATGACTTTCAAAACCCAACTCCACTAGGCGACGTTGTGTAGGTCGAACCGTACGGTCTTAATGCAACCCAAAAAAAATTATTCAAGGAAATGGGTGATTTCGCAGTCACCAAAGCCGGTTTGGGTTATGAGCCTCCTTCGCCCGTAAAGATCTCCGTCCGACACAAGGATACCTCTTCCTGTCAACACATCACTGTAGAAGAGGTCGATGAAGAGAAAAAGGTGGAATAAAGCTCACAACGCACTTCATCCGTCTTTGATAGGGTGAATCCACCAATGAGGAGGATGCCTGCTGTGTTTCGAAGGTTAGGACAAACTTATGCGGAACGTCAGCTTCCCACAAGAAGTCGTCCGTCAGTGTTCGGCAGATTAGGTGGACTACAAGTTAGCAATGAGGCTGAATCACCTAACACTCAACTGCAGAGAAGATCGGTGTTTGATCGTATAGCTCCTCCGACAATCTTTGACCGTTTGGGAACTCTTAACGATACAACTAGTGACAAGACTTCCCAACCTATCACAGCGACTCAAGGTGATGAGGAGACTCCACTCAGCGCTGATCTCAGGAGTAGCGTGCCTTCACGCATGAAACGCTCACGAGAAGTAGACATCGTCAGTGACGAACCTCTAGTAGCAAAGAGTCGCGTCGTAGTGTTGACCAACCAATCGAAATCCTCAAGTCCAGACGAGAAGGTCAACAAAAAAGAAGTTGCTACATGCTCTCATTGCAAGTGTCAAGTGAAAGAAGAGGATGTCCCACCAAACTCTCATGGTGAAGAAATCTCGAAGGACGACGAAGTGGTAACATCCTATCATATCACCGTGGAGGAATTACCTGACCCTGACAAAGAAGTCGAAGCCGATGAAGCTCCAGCACCACTTGAAGATGGGGTTAAATCAACAGTGGATGAGTTGAAGGAACTCAATCTTGGCACTCCAGAAGACCCACGTCCTATCTACGTTAGTGCTCTCCTAACTGAAAATGAAGAGAAAGACTACTACACGCTGCTCTCTGAATACAAAGACGTTTTCGCATGGAATTACAAATAAATTCCTGGGCTTAGTCCCAAGATTGCAGCTCATCGCCTCGCGATCAAAAAAGGGGTTACTCCCAAGAAACAGTCCCAACGACGTTTCAGGCCGAAATTAGTCCCTGAAATCGAAAAAGAAGTCAACAAGCTCATTGAAGACGACTTCATTCGCGAAGTGAAATATCCTACATGGATAGCAAACATTGTCCCTGTAAGGAAGAAGAACGGGCAATTGCGCGTCTGCGTTGACTTTCGCGATCTAAACGAAGCATGTCCTAAGGATGACTTCCCCTTGCCAGTCACTGAACTAATGATTGACGCAATGACTGGACACGAAGCCCTCTCCTTCATGGATTGTACTACAGGGTACAATCAAATCCTAATGGCGCATGAAGATCAAGAAGCTACAGCCTTCCGCACTCCAAAAGGGATATTTTGCTACAAGGTTATGCCCTTTGGTCTGAAAAACGCGGGCACTACATATCAACGGGCTATGCAGAAAATCTTTGACGACATGCTACATAAGACGATAGAGTGCTACGTTGATGACGTGTTCGTCAAATCCAAGAAGAGGGAAGACCACATCGATGATCTACGCTCTGTTTTCGAGAGGCTTCGCAAATGTCAACTCAAAATGAATCCTCTCAAGTGTGCGTTCGGCGTCACGTCAGGAAAATTCCTTGGGTTCGTGGTCACTCATCGAGGCATTGAGATCGATCAAAATAAAATCAAGGCAATCCAAGAAATGCCTGAACCCAAGAAGCTCAAACAACTGCGTGGACTGCAAGGTCGTCTAGCCTACATCCGTCGGTTCATATGCAACCTTGCCGGCCATTGTCGACCATTTAGCCATCTCATGAAGAAAGGCGCACCATTCGAGTGGGATGACAGCTGCCGCAAAGCATTCGATGACTTGAACAAATGTTTGTCATCACCACCTGTGCTGGGGGCACCAATTCCAGGAAAGCCTCTCATCTTATACATCGCGGCGCAAGAAAGTTCGTTGGGGGCAATGTGCGCCCAAGAAAACGACGAACGTAAGGAAGTTGCTCTCTACTACTTGAGTAGAACTTTGGTAGGGGCTGAGTTGAATTACTCCCCTATCGAGAAAATATGTCTTGCATTAGTATTCGCGGTCCAAAAGCTGAGGCACTACATGCAAGCTCACACTGTACACGTGGTCTCCAAGGCTGATCCTATCAAGTACATACTCTCAAGACCAGTCCTATCTGGTAGACTCGCCAAATGGGCAGTACTTATGAAGCAATACGACCTCGTGTACGTGGCTCAAAAAGCAGTTAAAGGCCAAGCAATAGCCGATTTCTTCGCCAACCACCCCGTCCCTGGAGATTGGGAGCTATGCGTGAACCTTCCAGGAGAAGAGATCTTCTATGTCGACGTGCTCCCACCATGGCAGATGTACTTCGACGGAACTACACGACGTGACGGAGGTGGAGCTGGAGTAGTGTTCGCTTCTCCAGAAAACCACATCCTCCCATGCTCGTTCGTCTTGACTGAACTATGCTCAAAAAATGTCGCTGAGTACCAAGCCCTTATACTTGGTCTATAGATGGTGCTTGAAATTGGCATTAAGGACATGGACATCTACGGTGATTCACAACATGTCGTAAACCAAGTGCTCGACGATTACGAAGTTAGGAAGGATGATCTTGTCCCCTACCATCAACAAGCAATCCAATTGCTTAACAAATTCGATTCCATAACAGTGGGACATGTTCCAAGGAGTGCCAATAAGGTGGCTGACGCGCTTGCCAATCTTGCAGCCAACTTGGCACTGCGGGCAGAAGAATCAGTAACAGTCCCTGTATGGAATCGTTGGGTAGTACCACAAGAAGAAGCGATAGAGGAGGTACAGTCTTCAAACATGATTTGCGTACATCAAGTCGACAAGGAGGATTGGCGTCAACCCATCATTGACTACTTGGACCACCAAAGGTTGCCAGACGACCTAAGGCACAAAGTTGAGATACGTTGACTAGCTCCAAAATTCTTCCACAACAAGGGAACACTATATAGACGGAGTTTCGAAGGACAATGGTTGCGATGTCTTAGCGATGAAGAAGCGACTGATGCAATGCAAGAAGCTCATGCTGGTGTATGCGGCGCCCATTAGTCCGGTCCTAAACTCTATGACCGAATCAAACACCTAGGCTACTATTGGCCAACCATGATACGGGATTGCATGGAATTTGCTAAATGTTGTCAACCGTGTCAATTTCACGCGAATTTTATTCACCAACAACCAGAGCATCTACATCCTACATCTTCATGGCCTTTCGAAACTTGGGGACTTGACGTTGTAGGGCCTATCACTCCAAAGGCATCAAACCAGCATGCTTACATCCTAGCAGCGACCGATTATTTCTCTAAGTGGGCGGAAGCAGTCACCTTACGAGAAGTTAAGAAGCAAAATGTTGTCGACTTCATCAAAAACTATATAATTTATCGACATGGCATACCGCGACGGATCATAACTGACAATGGTAAACCTTTCGTCAACAGTATGATCACAGCCTTGTGCGAGAAATTCAATTTCCAGCAACATAAGTCGTCGATGTACAATGCCCCTGCGAATGGCCTAGCCGAGGCATTCAACAAAGTTGCTAAGTCTAAGCGCGATTGGCATGAAAGGATAGGCGAAACATTGTGGGCATACCGTACCACATACAAGACAGCAACTCAATCAACTCCATATGCATTGGTATACGGAGTAGAAGCAGTGGTACCATTGGAACTTCAACTCCCATCCCTAAGGATCGCCATCCAAGAAGGACTCACGAGTGATGAGAATGACAAGTTGCGTCTCTCCGAGTTAGAAGCGCTCGACGAAAAGAGACTGCAAGCGCAACAAAAGCTTGAGTGCTATCAAGCACGAATGGCTCGCGCATTCAACAAAAAGGTGCGACCTCGTTACTTTCAAGTCGGAGACTTGGTGTTAGCAGTCAGAAGACCAATCATCATTCCTCGCAAAACTGGAGGTAAATTCCAGCCCAAATGGGATGGCCCTTATGTGGTGCAAGAAGTCTACACGAACGACGCATACAAAATTGTTGATCATGATGGCTTACATGTTGGCCCAATCAATGGGAAGTTTCTGAAGCGATACTATCCCTGAACACCACAAACAAAGTTGCTCCTAAGCACGAGCTAAAACTGCATACCCCAAATGAACTACGTTGGCTTGATCTTGCAAATCGAATTTGCAGGTACGTAGGCAGCTTAAGTCAACGCTTTACTTGGGTGCAGCCACACCAACAACAAAACAACCTCCACCCCAGCAAGGGGGCAAACGTGTATGATACAGTATGGGTGCTTGGACCCCAAATTTGTATCGTCAACGACACACAACTGCCATTTCAGAAACCAACTACTGAGGATGGAGTACCCTCTGAAGCTACGATGTTGCACGAAAGGAACATGCTCAGCGAAAAGGGCGCTCCAGGCAAGGATAACCTGTCTTGGAGAAATAAATCGTCGAAAAAAGATGTGCTGCCTAAGTGTCGCACACCTTACAGATCCAAAACGCCAAGTAAAGCTTATACGCTCTACATGGATAACATGTTGCGTAAAGATTGGAGGTCCTCCTAAACAACCAATAGAAGGTTTAAACTCACCAGAAAACACAAGTATGGGGAGCAGCGCTCAACATTCGAAGGGTCGACGCGCTACAGCAGCACAACCAGAAAAGAAAGCACGGGACACCACTCTACCCAGGAGAAAATGGTGGACGTGCAAACAACTCAAGCTCTCCTCTAATAAACAAAGAGGAACTGCTCCATCTGCAAGAGCCTAAACTGTTAGACAGCTCCATCTGCAAGAGCCTAAACTGCTAAACAATATGCTCCAACTGCAAGAGCCTAAACTGCAATAAGGAAGGCTCCACTCTGCAAGGGCCTAAACTGCAAGAAAAAGTGCAGCATCTTCAAGAGCATAAACTGCATAGCAAATGGAGAGACAAAAAAAGCTCCATCTGCAAGAGCCTAAACTGCTAAACAACAAAGCTCCAACCATGCAAGAGCCTAAACTTTACATTAAACGAAGAAAACAACACTCCAGAAACGCAAGAGTCTAAACTGCGCTGCCCAAGTTACACTTCTACATAGCAAGAGTTTAAACTGCGTGCCCCAAATCGAACTACGTTGGCTTGATCTTGCAAGTTGACACCCCTCTCACTCTGCAAGTACGTAGGCAACTCGAGTAAATACCACTTTACCCAAGTGCAGCCACACCTACAAAAAAAAAACCTCCCCTTCAGCTCCTCGCTTGTAAGAGCTCAAACTGTGAACGTCGCAATCAAAAGAACATCAAAGTGTTTTCTCTTGGACAATATTGGGTTCATCTTGAAACTTCTTGGATCCATCTCGGAAGGTCTTGAAAAGGTCTTCATAGTCTTGGATGGTCTTCAAAAGCATTGCATTGTCTTGTAATCTTGGATAGTCTTGTACGGTTTTGGATGTCTCGATAGTCTTGGATACCTTGGGCAAGTCTTGGATGTCTTGTATAGTCTTGGATAATTTTGCATGCCTTGAATAGTCTTGGATTCGTCTTGGATAAGTCTTGGATAGTCTTGGATAAATCTTGGATAAGTCTTGGATGTCTTGGATAGTCTTGGATAATTTTGAATGCCTTGAATAGTCTTGGATTCGTCTTGGATAAATATTGGATAGTCTTGGATACGTCTTGGACAATGGTCTTGGATGTCCTGCATTCGACCAAACACATACAAAAAAACATGAGAAGCGTACAACTCACCGGCTTACCTTCTCGTGTCGAAGAGGCCTTAAATACTATGCTTGAACAAGTTGCTGTAAAGAAAAGAACGATGGAATAAGACACGGCAAACCAATGGCTACAAATAATAAAGACCCACGTAAAAACCAAAGTTAGCCGCAATCAAACAAAAGTTACAAGCAAACTAAATAACAAAGAGACGGCAAAGGTACGTACAAGACTATCAAAGTAGTCGCCCAAATTCCAAACAAAACCCATGTGCCTATTTACTCGGTCATGACACTATGTCATATTCTGGGAGCTAAGTGGGGATGCATGGTCAGTTAGCAGGAAATACATAATGGCCTGTAATTCTATGACTTTATGCATGTATGGTGGAGATCAATAAATTTGCAAGGGACATATGTGCAACATGAATTACGTAGCATAAGACAATCAAGTAAGACAAAGAGTAAATCAAGTAACTCAAATTCGCTGCGGAAGGCTAGACTGAATTCTACGAAAGACAGGCAATCAACAAACATGGAGGCACTACAAGAACTATGATGATTTGCCTTAAAAGACAATCAAACAAGAAAAGAAGACCCAGTTTATGTGAGATCGAAGCAAATTCATGCAAAAAGAAAAATTCAAGCCAGACACAGAGCAAGCTAAGCCGAGCATGCGAAATTCTAAGACCAAAAAAAAAAGGAAGAAGATGAAGGAACATATGATTGCATAACAGGAGACAAAACTTGGGTTAGACGGTGTTGTTGTCTCATGAAAATCAATGGCAACTTGGCAAGACTAAAGTGGCAGACATACGTAATACGCAACATTCAAGGAACAATCACACTAAAATCAAACGAATTGCAAAAGAGGAGAGGTGATTAATTACATGAATGTCAAAGCAACAGTTGAATTGTGCGGAATTTTCGAAGTACGACGTCGTGCTTCGACAACATTCGACTTAACTTATATAGGTACAAAGTCAAGCGAAGGTTACGTTAGGAAAAAAAAAACCTACATTAAGAGTAGCCGTCGAAACTCACCCTGATTTCCAAATCACATATTTCCCTTACTCCATCATACCCGATTTTCGTAAGCTAATGTCATTGTGTATGTTTTCCTAAAGAAAGGAAAGGGAGAAGGGAAGTAATTTTTTTTTCCTATACTCGCCAAGTCAGTTCGACAGGGTATGGAAAAAATGTCAAATTGCAAAATGATATACGTCAACCTGCTACGGTACCAAAATGACGTTAATCAAACGCCCACCATTATGTTATCCGCTAAGGTACAAAATTATCAGGGTAACGTAAATTGCTCCGCTGTCATCCACCAAGTCTGACAAATGACGAGATGATGTCGGCAGTACTGGGGGCAAAATTGTCATCCGCCAAGTCCACAAATGACAGGGTGGCGTTAAAAAAAATGTGTGAACACTCTTACAACAAAATCGGTGTTCATCGACTTCCAAGTCAAAATCAAATGAGTCGGTACTTCACCGCGTTAAAACACTTGCGCGACAAAGTAACGAGGGGGCAATTTGTTGGCACTAAAAATTCGTTAATGTGCCGAAAATTAAATTAATTAATTAATTATGAGTTAGTATCAAATTTTAACTCAATTTAATTAATTTTACCCCATAAATGAGATCCGGGTTGATTCGATTACTAATTTGAGTTAATCGGATCATGATTCGGATAAAACAGGCAATTGGGCCAAGTCCACATAAAGCCTAAAGATAGGCCCGCAACTACAAGCCCGCCAGAAATTAGGTTTTTACTCTATATAAATAGGGTGAGACTCATTCATTCAAAGGTTGGAAAAATCAGAGATAAGAAAACCCCAGAGAAATTCTCTACAAACTCCCAGCCACACGCAGTCAACAAGCACATCTGTGCGCGCCTGCAAATCAAATCAAACACAAGTTCAAGGAGAGATTCAAGTCCCCTGCGACCCTCTCAAGAACAACAACAACGCCCGCGGACGACGCGCGCACTACAACATGTATGCTACCAGTGTAGTGTATCGTACAGCGTACCCCCTACTGCGTAGTAGAAGTCAGAGGATTACATTAGAGATTGTACACATAACTTTCTGATACTTATTAATATTATTTTGTTTCCTTATTTTGTCTCAGTACGAAATTCGCGTTAACACACCCCAACTTGTAAAACCAAAAACACTTACCTTGCTTTTCAAAAACGTTTTTACTTTTCATTTGGAAACAACACTTAGCACATATTCATATACAAACAATCCAATGATGTTTCAACACAAAATATATACTATCGTCATTCCAGTTGTAGCATTCAAGTAAGATCAATGCGTGGAAGTTCTGAATCATTTAAGGCGGTGTAACCAGCCCTGCATAATGTGCGATCATTCAATCATTTAAGTTAGTATAACCAGCCCTGCATAATCCAACCAAGACAATCTAGACCTTAAGTGTGCACACCCCCTATCAAGTATTGTCAATCCAATAGAGTAGTACTAGACGCCTACAAGCCCTCTTGAAGACCTCTGCGGTAGGGCAATTATATATGCGAGCAAAAATAATATATGCGATCAATAATTTGCGGTCAATAAATGTGCGATCAATAATGTGCGGTCAATAATATATGCGATCAATATTCCCAACTCATTGTCTTCAATAACTTTCGGTAATTCATAAATCATCAAGCATAAATCCAAGTAGCTTTCATTCCATCAAACCATTAATTATTTCATAAGTAATACGCGATCATTATCCAAATACAATCATCCAATAACAATAACCAACATGATATTCAACAGTTCTTCACCTAGCATGCAACTATGTTCTCAACCAACAACCAAATCACACTTAGCACCAAATTTTGAAAGGTTTTATATAAGTCATAGACGGGTTGAGCATGCTAGCTTACCTTCTCAACACAAGCAACACAAAATTAGTGAAGATAGTACTTCTCGTTCACGAATTTGTCATCTACAATAGCACATCCTACAATCCAAATTCAATCTCCAATCTTAGTCAACCATCCAACTTATTCTTATAATTCAAACTTTATATCCTCAACCTACATATATCAATAATAATCACGACAACTAAGGTTCTATTACACCAACTAATTTATAATTCACAATTACAACACTAATAACATAAAAATTCCAAAAGACTTAAATAATCTTGTTAAAACAGAAAATAAACCTTCAAAAATCATACTTTCATTTACCCATATTAATCCCAAACAAAACAAACCAAAAACATCTTGTCAAAATCGTCAAAAACCCATGTTTTTGGCCTAATTACCCTTAAATTCGAAAATTAGTAATTAAATTCCGAAAAATCAGAAACTAATTCCACAAAAAATGATAATTTCGAAAATAATTAAAACATCCTAATTTTGAGTTTTCAAAATAGATTTTAATTACAAAACTAGTTTCTATCCCCAATTTCAATTAAACAAAAATCATGAACAAACTCCACATACTACTCCAAACCAAAATTCGAAAACCCTACTATCATAATTCATATCAATCTGTCAACAATATCAAATCAATAACAAAAAAAATCATCAAATCGAATTACAATAGCCCCAATTTCAATAATTCACATTCAACCCCAATAATTCAAAACTAGCATAAAAATTACTCCTTTGAACTAAAATTGATCCTACTCAATTACCCATCTATTATAACAACTAATTAAGTGTAAAAAACACAAAAACGAATGTAAACGAGCAAGAATCGAATTGGGTTGAAATAGAAGTGGAAAACAGATGAGAGAGAAAAGAGGGTAAAAGGGTTTGTGATAACCAAAACTGACCGAAAAAGGGGAGACGAAGGCGGGGATATCGACGGCAGAAGGAGACGGCGGCAGAGGGCGGTCGTGGATGTCGTTCGCGCGGCTGAAGGAGGAGAGCAGAGTCGGGTTTTGGGGTTTTTGTGAGAGGGGAGAGAAATAAAATTAAAAAAAAAAAAAGAAGAAAGAAAGGGTGGGGTTTTGTCTTAGGTTTTACATGTGTTTTTTTTTTTTTTTCCTTTTCCTTTTTTTTCTATTTCTTTGAGGTGAAATTTAGAGCTTTGGGCCATTGTGTTTGGTTTATTAGAGAAAATGACATTGGGCGGAAATAGAAAGACACTTAACGGACTAACCCAAAATTAGAATTGCATTCAAAACTCATTTTATTTTACGAACAGAACAAATCTGATACTATATAGTAACTTATTTCATCAAAATACAATTAGAAAATATCACGAAAATTCGGGATATTACACACACCAACACCAAAATGAAGGTTAGCGAAATAATCACCTAAGGAAGGACCTATCAAGGAGGCGCCTACATTGGAAACCAAACGCCGCCACACCCTACCCACAACAATAGGGCGAATACTATTGTCTGGTTTAACAAGCGGGGTAAGCGGTGCTGTAACACTACGAAATTTGGAAAGTGGTTTAAGGAGTTGGTTTGTCCCACATTGGGAAACTAAAACTCATATGATCAGTTTATAATAGATTTCTACCATCATACTACCAACAAGACCTTCACCTTTTAGAGTTCGGAGAGGATTTATGGGCCTAAGGGGTGATTTCCCATCTTATTAGGTTGTGTTGCGACGGATGGTGGATCAGGCCGTTACAGGTTCACTAGCAACAAACAGACCTAACACAGCAGGCACTTCCCCTGAAGCAAAAGGTTAACCACCCGTGTGATATAGGCAAGCAGCTCATCGGAAACCGCCACAGCGGCACCTCTTAAACAATCCACAAGAAGTTCATATTCACTTGTATTATTATTATTATTATTATTATTATTATTATTATTATTATTATTATTATTATTATTATTATTATTATTATTAGTATTAGTATTATTATTATTATTATTATTATTATTATTATTATTATTATTATTATTATTATAGAATGAAGATTCAATAATAATTTATAAGAAATTGCTGGGAGCCGAGATACTATCTGAGCCCCCACATCTTTCACTATGGAAAAACCAATCCTAGTAAAAAGAAAAGTTGCATTCTGGGCACCGATATTCAGCATCCTGGAGAACTGCTGGATCCGCTTGAACAGAGCAACAACTGCTGGCTATTATTTTTTTTCTATTATTGTTTTTTATTTTTATTTTGATGGCTTTTTAAACTTCTTTTGAAAGGGTCAATATTTCTAAATGGTTTACTATAATTTTGAAATTTTGTGGCATACACAAGACAGTTACTAGATGATGTTTCATGTCTGCCGACCCCAAATTAATTTGGGAATAAGGTTTGGTTTTTGTTCTTGTTGTTGTTGTAAGATCAAATAATTCTAAAATAACAATTTAAGCTGAAATGCAATAAGTTCGAGTTTACACCTAGAGTCATGTTAAGACTATGCATCTAAGATTTTGAGTAGGCAAGCATGGCTACATAAAATAAAATATGTATAATCGAAAGTAACAATATAATAATCTTATTCGTCAATAATTATTCAAATATTACTGAATGTATGAGGTACCAAAATTTGATAATTACTTCTATATACTCCCTCCGTTTAAATATAAAACGTGTAGGGTCAGGACAATTTTTTTAAGAAAACTAGAATAGGTAATAAGCTAAAAGGCCTACTTGGTACTATATTACAATACAAGAGATTACCCCACTTGAATTTTTTTTATCAACACAGTAATAAAGCATGAGTGTTTTGGTCTTCACATGTTACCATATAGGAAATTTAAAGATTAACACCTTAAAATCGAAAGTACGGAATTTATAACTGAACAAATGGAGTATGCATTATACATGCATATTTAGCAAAGTCATGTGGATATCTTTGAATTTCGTATGTTTAAACTCATGAAAGTCTCTTAAAATAATGTCTTTCTAAATTTAGATAAGTAGAATAACTATTGAGATTAAATTACGACTCCGGCCAACGCACACGTCAAAGTTGAGACTCTTGAGACATCAGTTTGCCTATATCGGACGATTGAATTTGTAATGGACCATACTAAATTAGATTTTATTTATACCTATAACTATGTACTTATCAAATATTTTTTCTACTACAATGTATATATGTCATGTCCACGACGCTTTGTTATGCACCAACCTTTTCGTGACATATTTGTTTGCACGTTTTTCATGCTTACCAGAACATGATCGACAATGGATTTCTTTCTGATCACAACATCATTTCCATGATAAACACCTTAGCAAATCATGAGATCAATCTTTTCCGGTCTGCATGTATGACACTCTAAGAATGATACAACTACCTTTATATTATGGTCCTGACATTTACCAAGAAGTAAACAAAGTTTTTTTTTAGATTATATTGAGCTTTGGCTATAATTTTTATTTTATTTTTTTTGTTATTTAACGTGTTGATTGGTTTATAATTTGGTGTCAATATAGGATTATACTGGAAATAATGCAACTTTGCATAACGTTTATACAACCTTCGTTGTTGATGGAATCAAGCAAAGACGTCACTGCGGCAGGGGAAAGGATTTGGTTACAACAATGAAGATTTCATTTTCTTTTACTTCTTTGGCCATGAGAATTAAACATGACATTTGTAAGTAAATCTTTAAGATTTGTTAAATTGATTGGCAAGATTAAACATTGTTTTTGACATGTTATTAGAATTTTGGATGCAAATTTAACATAATGAAGTTTTCTAACAACCTCATAATTTCAGTAGAAAAAAAAGTTTTTGACATGTCTTTTTTTAAGTGACGCACATTATTGATAAGTATGTTGTCATTAATCTTAAAGATAATATAAGACTTTGTATAGGAGTTAAAGTATACTATTCGTTGGACTATAGAGTTTTAACATAGTTGAATTTGTAGGATTAGTAATGTAGTGCAACTACCAAGTTATGTTAAAGAAAAAAAAAACTACCGTCTTATACGGTTAGTAAATATAGATCATTTGAATGATGAATACACTATTAAATCCTTTTAGCCTCTTTCTATGACACGACTTAGGATATAAATCAAAGTCATCGCCTGCTATATAAACTCAGACAAAAAATTTCAGGCACAAAAGTTCTATAATTTGTCAATTTTTTGATAGTGTCATTTACAATGTATCTATGTAATCAGCTACTCATCTCTATGAATCAATAAGTTATTTATTAATAGCAGTGGATTTAAGAGCTTTTAAGCATATCCACGTAAGACGCTGATTTCAAAAAAAGCTTCCGTAAATACCACTCACATGGTAATGGAAGACACACACGTACACATGAAAGACACACGCACACAATTTACACTATTATTAAGGTACCAATATATTTCGTTGATATATTTACAACAATAATGCAATTTTATATTAGTAACAACGGTATAATTTAGGTAACAATAATATATTAGTTATACTAATCTAGGATAAATCAGATATTAAGTAATCAAAATGTATATTATTTCCTTTCAACCTCGGTATTTTAAGAAAGAATAATATATATAATGCAACAATCAGTCATATAATTTCGGCTATTAATTAGGAAAGAATAATGAAAAAATTATATCCACCCTAAAATATTGCAATAATACTTTCAGTCTTTAATAATATGAAAAAAAAAAAAAAACAATCCTTGGATTGTAATAATTTATATATATTACAAAGAAATATGTGAATGATTATTCTCCATTCAAAATATCGACCATGTATAATCCACCAATAAAAATGCACACGTTTTAGACAAGGTGTAAATATATTAGGAAGCAATATCAAATAATATAAAAGTTTTATTTAGGCTAAGAGTTTAAATATTTTATCGTACCAAAATGCAAACAAAATATTGATTAGGTAAGCAAATGAAATGATCCCCTAAAATGTGCATAATCTTTCAGCAAAATAGGAGACAATATTTTTGAAAACAAATCAACTACAATTCTTACCAAATAAAAAAAACAAATCAAAAACTTTAAATCAAAAACTATACAATAACCGAATCTTTAGAAAATTTATTAATTAATTATTTGCATGATCATTACACTTAATTCGTTCTACAAATTTTAAATTGGTTTACAAATTATCTCAAATAAGATAAAAATAAACATAAAAACAAAATTATGGAGTACACTTTTATTTTCCCAACAAAATAAATTGTGATCATTATATCTCGATTCATTATCCAAAAGTGGGTTCATGATATACAACCGCGTGTGAGATAAATTGGTTTGAGTTAGTGGGTACGATGTTAGTTCAATTCATTTTACATTTTACAATAAAAGATTTCTAAACTCTAATTGAGAGGATACAGGAGATTAGAGCGTTGACCTTCTTGAACTTAATGAGTAAAATTTGCAGGTGTTAATGACTATGTGACATCTTTTTTTTTAATAGGGGACTAAGAGCATCTTTATTGGTGAGACTCAACTTGAATCTCAAATACAAATTATTTCCAAATGTTTGTAGACTTGAGTTTTGAGAATCATCTTAAGACCCTACACTTCATTCGTAACACTCGGGGAAGAGTCTCTATAAGAATACTCAAACAATATTAAATAATTTATAAAGTTATTTTTGGCAAAAATAGGGTCTAATTGGCAATGAGACGGTCTCTAAAAACAGAGACGGTCTCTAAATACGAGACCCGTCAAATTGCTCTCCATTAGGAAAAAAACTTTTTTCTCTCCTCTTTAGGCCCGTTTTGAGACCCCCTAATGGAGATGGTCTAAAATTCGCTAAAATAAACAAGAAATGCACGTCAATAAATTTCTTACACGTAAAGTTAACCTTAAGTCATACGGAATATGCACACTTTAAATTTTTCAACCCTTATTTACGAGTGAATTCCGAAATTCGACCACGATTAAAGTCCCCAAATATACCCATTGGCCACTACATCTATGAGATACATACATGATGGAGCATGAACTTTATGGGTGTAGGTAATCTAATTTGACCACAATCCATTCTGAACGTGTTTTGGGTTTGCTTAACTTCGACTTTATTCTACTTTTGTATTCTTCTTACACAATTAGGCTTCATTATTTGGCCTGAACTCAATCACGGGTCCATGGGTTAGATATTTGTCCAAACTAAAATGAGTTCGGATTGATATGGGTCATAGGTCCTAAAAAAACGATTTCATAACTAAAAAATAATGTGTTAATTACCGTATTTAGCGAGCCACGAGTTTTAAAAAGCAAATTCACTACTTACAAAAAAAAAATTAATATATCATCCCGTGCAATTTTGCACGGGCTAAAAAACTAGTGATTATTGAATTAGTCATCAATCGACTTATAATCTAGTCAATTGAGATGTCACCTCATTGTATTTAAGACAAGACACATGTTAATTTTGTTCGCTTATTTGGGTTAAAATCGTCTCCACGGCCTATTAGAATTTAACATAGCATATATATAATTTAAAATAATAAAACTGAATTAAAAAAAATGTTTAATAAAACTTAAACGATGAACTCAATTATTCTATATGTGAAAGTAATACACTTATTAATTATACATAATATAACACATGTCAGACATACGTCTCAAAACCCATAGAGTCAATATAATCATTATGTTTTGTAACAACCCGTCCCATCACCTGAATTGGAAGTAGTGAAATATAACAGCTTGCCAAGTTATGTACAGACCCCACAGACCAACACATCTCTTTCTAGCGCACTTTGATTTCACTCGCGTGCAGCGTGAGAAACTTCCCAGAACTATTGCCACACAAGCACACTTAACAGTGGAGTTCTTATCACATGAGCTTTCTATAAGGAAAGTCAACTTTGTTGGTACTAGTAGCACTATCGATCCCTTTAATCACCCATATGAGCGCTTTAATATCTTATAAACCTTCTTATAAATCTGGGTATTACATATTTAACCTGTGATAATGGCTTGGTTAAAGGATCATTGATATTTTGGTCTATCCTAATCTTAATTACAAATCGATATATCTTCTCTTTCCATATTCTCTAATTACATGGAACTTCTTGAGTACTGTAGATTCCACGGATGGTCTCTATCGCGGCGGACGCGCGAGTCGTGCGATGATTGCACTAGGATATGAGTCGCCACCAAACAATTGTGGGGTGTTTGGAAACCATGCAATGCGATCTTGTTCCTTGTTACCGAGGGACTATGTAAATGCTAGGTGAGTCTGTACCCATTGAGCATAAACGCTTGGAGAAGCGAGTCATGCCAAGTACACAACACTTTCGCGAGTCGTTTACCGAAAGGGACAAAATCGAGGGACGTAAGGAACAAAATGCGCATTACCAATATGCAGTCTATGGACCGCAAGACTGGGTTCGGGGGTGACGGTACGTGTTGGGAAGGCATAAGACACCCAACCCCGCCCACGTATAGCGGCCTCTACTAAGTGAATTATCGTTTACAAGTCGTTGAGAAGTTAGCCATGAAAATTACAATCATTTACAAGTTATATACAACCTAGTAAATAAGCTAAGTTGGTTATTTAGCACATAAACTAGATCTTAGGTCGCAACGTCATTAAGATTGATTAACGGTCTCTAGCTACCAATTTGTCCAAGCGCTATGTGTGTTAGGCGTGATTCATGTAATTCGTTATAGATCTAAATCTTGGTTAGGCAAAATAAATCTATGTCGAAAGCAATAAAATGCGCACGTAATGAAGGGGTAGAAGATCAGATTATGTAAAAAGACAAGTTTAGAAAAGAGGGGGTGCCCTCAGGATTTACGTGTGTCCGCGATACCACTACTTGCTCTACTATGCTTCGAGATCGTTGCGTTGATCCTTAGTATGCGTCGTAGGGGCTAGATGTGTTCTTGGAACGATGCGTTGCTCTTCGAACGTAGGTGTGTAAGAGGGGCTTTGCTTGAGTTGTGTGTTTTATGTTGTGTTTAGGGGTGTCCTAGAGTGTAAGGGGTGCTATTAGGGTTTTAGTGTTGTAGTTGCTAGGGTTTCTGTACTGTTGAAAAGAAGAGAGAGGGCAGAGATTCGGGGTAGAAAATGGTGTGTGTAGGTTGTGAAATGGGGTGGAAAAGGGGTTGTATTTATAGGTGGTCGTGAAGTAGGGTTTTGAAGTGGACAGCTAGGGCAGCCGGCCACCCTACGGCGACGTGCGTCAGGCGCACCAGGGGTTGCGTCAGGCACGACCATTGGTGTGTCAGACGCGGCCGAGGTGCGTCATACGCGACCATTGGTGCGTCAGGCGCGGCCATTGGTGCGTCAGGCGCATGCGCGGGTGCGCCATGGCCTCTGTGCGCACGTACTGGTGCGCCTGAACCCCTTGACGCACCATACAAAATTGCATTTCTGGGCTTCTTATGACATGAATATTGTACATGTTAATTTGGGTGGGCAAATAACGTACAAAAACATGTTTTGTTGATGATATTAGGCACGCGGGTTATTCCTGAGTTAGGTCAGGTGTATAAGGGGAAGAAAATGGTTGTTTTTGGCCTTATTTTGGGTGAAGACGCATTTGCTAACGGATTAACGACAATGGTGGTTCACATAGCAGATCAAGTAGATGCAGTTCACTGTAAAATGTCCTTTCATCATTGGACATTTGGGTAGGGACAAATGCAGGTGTCTACAAGTATTATTCAGTAGACTGAGACTCTTTAGCTTGAACTATTGTTCCACGATTGTCGCATTAAACATCAATAGGATATGTTGCTGTAGGGACTATATTCAATTCTTCCAGGAACTGCAGGATCCAAATTGCCTCTTTGGCACCTTTTGATGCTACAAGATACTGAGCCTCCGTTGTGGGATCCACAGTCACTAATTGCTTGGTGCTCTCCCAGTATATGGCTCCATTATTTTGAATAAGACATAACTGATTGAGATTTTGAATGTTTAGAAACTACAATCCGCGTAACCCTTTACGTATCTCATAATCCCCTCCAAAAACTAAGAACGTGTCCTTACTCCTTCTTAAATATTTAAGGACTTTCTTAACTAATATCCAGTGGCTCTCGCGTGGATTGACTTGGTAACGATTTATCATACTTAGGCCTTGTTTGATAGGACTTATGCTCAGAATCATTCAGATCAGACCAGATCAGAATCATTCAGATCAAATCAGATGATTAAAATTTGGTTCAGAGTCAAATAAGTTGTTTTTAAAATAATATCATTATTAACACTATTATAAATTACAAAAATAAAACTATACAAGGAAATTTTATTTAAAAAAATCATCATAAATTATTATTAGAAAAGTAAACGATTATATTTACCAGGATTGATTTTACCATAGCGAAATGTGTTGGGGGCTCAAATATTATCTCAACTTCCCGCAAATTTCTTGTAAATTGTTCCTGAATTTTCGTGATAATAATAATAATATAATAATTATAATGATAATAATAATAATAATAATAATAATAATAATAATAATAATAATAATAATAATAATAATAATTATTATTATTATTAATAATAATTATAAAACTATTAAAGAATATGTTAAATTGATATGTTCGGTTAAATTTTATTTAGTTCAGAAATCACAAATCCCAATTAGATCAGATCAGATCAGGTCAGATCAAAGTCATTCAAATTAGATCACATAAGATCAGAATCATTCAGATCAGATCAGAATCATTTAGTTCAAATCGTAATCATTCAGATCAGATCAGATCAGATCGGTTCAGTTAGAAAGATGCAGTTTTATCAAACGGGGCCTTAGCGCATATGACGCGTCTGAATGCATATACATCATGTAGTACATGATTGAACTGATTGCGGAAGCGTATGATATTAACTTCATGCGTTCAATATCCTTAGTTTCAGTAGGACACTTTGCTTTACTCGAAGTATCCTAATTCGCATAGGTAAAAAGTGTAACAACCCAATCCATCCTACGTAGAAACATAACCCAATAAGATGGGTAGTCACCTCTTATACCCATATATGCTCTCGGGCTTTAAATAGTGAATGCCTTGTTTGTATTATAATGGTAGGAATCTACTATAAAATAATCATATAAGCCTTAGTTTTCTAATGTGGGATAAATCAGTTCCATAAATCACTTTCCATAATCCTGTAATGTTACAAACTCCCCCACTGAAAAAACGCAATGTCTCTGTTGCGCTTTAACCATTTTATACCAACAGTCACAAGTCGAATATCTCCCATGCAAGGCGCCTGGTCTGGGCCTAACCCAAGCACACAACACGCGGTCGCATGGTTGCTCTGATACCATTTGTAACATCCCGATCCATCATACGTAGCAACACAACCCAATAAGCCCCCCCTTAGGCCTATATATCCTCTCGGGGCTTTAAAATGTGAATGTCTTGTTTGTAGTATAATGTTATGTTATGAATCTCTTATAAACTGATCATTTGAGCCTTAGTTTACCAATTTGGGACAAATTAGTTTCACAAACCACTTTCGATAATCCCGTAGTGTTACAAAAAGTCTCTTTTAACGATGTGTTGCGTTTCCCTAATCTTTCTTGATGTTTTCCGATCCATTCTTTAACGAGCATGAGGATATCATTCTCAATGAGTAACATGTCATCTAGATATAGGATTAGGAGGGTTACTTTACTCCCACTAAATTTCATGTATGAACAAGCTTACTCGACACTTCGAATGAAACCACTTTTTTTTAATCACATGATTGAACCAATGATTCCAACTCCGATACACTTGCTTAAGACCATAAATGGATCTGGGAAACTTGCAAATTTTCTTAGGATATTTTGAACCAATAAAACCCTCAGCTTGTGTCGTATACCTTTCCTCTTTCAGAAACCCATATAGGAAGGTTGTTCTAACATCCATCTGCCGAATTTCATAATCATGATAAGCATCTATCACTAATATTATGCGAATAAATCCAAGCATTGCAACTCGCACAAAGGTTTCTTCTTAGTTTAAACCATGAACTTGCGTGAATCCTTTTGTAACACCCTGGCTCATCGCCTGAATTGGAAGTAGTCACCTATGAGAGCTTGTCAGGCTGTATACTAACCCCACAGACCAATTCAACAGAGATCATTTCGGCGCATTTTCACCTCATTCATGCGCACCTTGAGAAACTTTGCAGGAGGTCACCCATCCTGAAATTACTCTCCAGTAAGCACGCTAAACTGTGGAGTTCTTATCACATGAGATTCCTAAAAAGAAAGTCGACTTTGTTGGTATGAGTACTCTATCAATCCTTTTTAAGCACCTCTTATGAGCCCTTAATCTCTTATAAATGTCCTCAGAAATAAGAGGTATTACACCTTTAACTACCAGTCTACCTTGATAAATATCGTAATTTTGATATGTGCCGGTCTTGATTTTAAAGATCCATTTGCACTAAAGAACCTTAAAGAATAAAAAAATGTATAAAAATAGTTTTTATACCTTAATTAGGAAGAATATTGACCAAACCTTCAAAGAAGGTTCTTGAGCTACTAATTAATGGGGATCCTCCCTTAAAGCTTGAGTTTTCAATATAGAAAACCTCCTCCAAGATGCATCAAGTATCCCTCCAAAATTCACCCAGACACAAGCTAGTATTATTAGGTGAATTAAACCCTAAAACCAAAATAAAATTAGCTAACACTTTAGCCAATGTTACTATAGGTTTAGATAAGTGTTTTGATCAAGTTTTCATGAAAACTTGATCTTAAATGAAGAAGAAGTCGCTGATTTTTGAGAGAAAATAGAGGTTTTCTTTTAATTCTCTCTCTAAAATCAATTTGTGTTTGTATAAAAAAGATGTGCTGTGTTTGTTTGACCACAAAACACACTATACATAGTGGTGGCAAAATTACTATTATGCCCTTACTAATAATAACCCTAACATCCAATGTTACATTTGAGTTTAATTTGTACACTTATCTATTTAAGTGTTAGTTAATTATTATATAATTACATCATGTTAGCTAAAAATACAACTCATTGTAATTCAAATAGCTGATTGTCAAATTTGACAATTTGCACAAAAAATCGTGATTATTCGACTTGAGTTTCGAACTCGTAAAACACTATCCGATATAATCAGTTAACTCTTTAACTCAAACATTAGGGTTTATATTATATTGTATTAAATACAAATATAACATCTTTTGGAGAAACTATTTTTATCGGTGCGACCGAGATGGATTAGTTGATTACTTCCAATGACAATAACGTCTAACTCTAGCCAACCAACCGTTATCGATTTATGTTAATCAACTGACTTAGTATATTCAATATATCCCAGGTTTATTCTTAATCAGATTTAATTAGTCAACGCATTATTGTCGGTGGACACCTATTCCAACATCTATGTACATGAATTCATGTAAAAAAATGTGTATAAAAAATGGTGAAGATAATATTACCATCATACAAATAGGAGGTGAAAAACACGAATGTATATTATGAATCATGGGAGTCTATTGTACGTTTCTTCCTCTTACATTTTGTTCATATCCATAATATTCCTATAGGCTGCCATACAATTTGAGTAGTTTTTTGCGAAGAAATGTGGAGTATGAAGCGAGATAGACCAATCACGGTACAACAAGGTAATTTGCACCATAACTTTTATCAACCAAATTCACGCCACCCTCCGAACCACCTTCAACCACAATACAAATCGCTACGAAACCCGTCTACCATAGCCACCAATTCTACATACTATCTCATCGGTTTTATAATATATCTCCACCATATGATAAACCATAAAAAAAAGCTATAATTGTTGGGTAATCCAGCCCAAGTTCTTTGTGGTGGCAACATGCATGTCACGTGGTCTCATATATGTGTTATGGTAAATAACACATTGTTGGCTAAACAAGTCTTATAAAAGGAAGTCCTAATTCATTTTGGTAGTTAATTGTGTTCGTGGAATTGCGAAGCAATTGGAACGTACGTACGACGAAGGCTAAGCGAAAACATTAAGGGTTTGGTTTTGGTACGTATACAGTAGCAACGACATAAGTAAAATAGGTACGTATTTTACTTAGTTTCCCCTTCTCTCAAAGAGGTACACGGGCTAGTATTAGCGTGTGTTCAAGACAGATCAAGTCTTGGTGTGGGAGTGTTGTTGCTAGTGTAAGTCGACTATTGCGGTTGAAATTAATATCTCGGTTCAGTACAAGGTTCGTCTACAATCTCAGGACGGTTAGAACATCTATTCAAGTGTGGTTTATCTCTAGGAGTATTATTAATTGGTGATTATTAATTATAATCGGAAGCTAGAGGTAGTTTATCTTTGTTCCCGATTTGTAGCGTGTTTCGAATTCGGTGTTGTAATTCGAGACGATGGTTGTACTGATGCTATTTTATATAGTAAAATTCAGCGGTTTTGCTGGTGGGTTTTACCTCCGAAGTTGGAGGGTTTTCCTTGGGTTTAGTCCCTAAAATCTGTGTCTTATCTTATTAGCTTGCGTATTTTTTACTTTTGTTTATTATTGTCGATTGGTTTGCTTCCGCGACGCGTGGGAGATTGGTCTTATTTCCCAACAATTATTCCATTATCAAAGCCCAATATACCATCTCAATCATCCCAAATTCAATTTCAAATATCATCTTAAATATCTCAACTACTCCCAAATTATGGAAAATTATTATGTAGACTCGAAACTACATACTCTCGCTTATGTGGCAATGAGATGGCAGACGCGTGGCCCGGTCCTAATTTAAGAAGAAACGGCCTAACGGATTAGAAGAAAACCGGCCCAATTTAATTATTAAAAAACAAAAGTAGCAGCCCACTTGCACTGTCTCCCCTTTTCACGCGTCTGACAAAATGTTCCATAAACTCCCTCATCTTCCCACCACCCCTGCCATCACTCATTCACTCCCGCCATTGCACCACCGACAACCACCGATACATCCACCGTGATGATCATCCTGCAAACATTACCGCCCATACTCTACTGAGCATGTCACATCCAGTCTTCTTCTTTTTTTTCCGTCGTCGATTGTTTCTTGCCACGACGATCTCTCAGGAGTCCAGCAAGACCAACACTCTCTCTTTCCTCTTTCTTATGTGATGCGCTTATGACTATATGCACTACAAATTAATCATTTGGATTAGAAATTAGAGTAGGAATGGTTCAAGTTGACTATGGTGATTACTCATTGCTAGGGAGGAAAGAGAAAAATAGAAAATCTTGGCAAAAAAAAAAAAAAGATGTTTTCAATGAAACAAAGAAATGTTCTCGTATAAGATTGTTCTGTACCTTCTTTCTTCCTTTTTTTATTTATTATTTATTTTAGAAGTGGAAGGGAAAATGGTTCAATAATAAGGAGAAAGATTTTGATTGTGTACATAATATATTACTCCCTCTATTTCTTTTGATTCTTTACGTTGGGCTTGAGTTTCCCTCGCAAAACCCGGCCCAACGTAAAGAATCAAAAGAAATGGAGGGAGTAAATATTTCGTACATACTTTAACATATTGATCGTATACTTTACCGTCTATACATTATTATGGATTAACTTATAACTGTTATGTATTTTAACTTGCTAAATTATGTACTTTAGTGTATCGGTTATGTACTTTAAAATAAAAAACAATGTACTTTATCGTATAAAAAATATATTTTAACGTCTACATCATGCACTTTAGTGTCTCACTTACGTACTTTACCCTATAAATTATGTACTTAGTGTGTACGTTATTTACTTTAATTTTACATTCCGATAAAGTATTTTAGTATATAAATGATATAACTTAGCGTATTAATAATGTAGTTTAGTATATCACTTATGCACTTTAGCGTAAAAATAACGTACTTTAGCGTGTAATTATGTACTTTAGCGTATTAATTATGTACTTTAGCGTAGTAGCTATGTACTTAGTGTATTAATTATGTACTTTAGCGTATTAGTTATGTACTTTTGCGTAGTAGTTATGTACTTTAGCGTATTAATTATGTACTTTAGCGTAGTAGCATGTACTTTAGTGTATTAATGATGTACTTTAGCGTAGTTGTTATTATGTACTTTAGTGTATTAATTATGTACTTTAGCATAGTAGTTATGTACTTTAGCGTTTAAGTTATACTCTGTATACAATATATAGTGTAGATTAGTAGATAGTACACTTCATCTCTTACAAAATATACTCTATTTTAGTACTCTTTAAGAAAACCATTTCAATTAAAATAAAGAAACATAAATACACCTACAAAAGTAATAAAAACAACCACGGAGTGAGTGACAGACAAACCCACATGCTGCCCTCCATTTTCTTTTCATTTTACCATTTGCATTTTCCCAGGTACACTCTCTCTCTTAAGAGAAATCCAATTTACCCATTTCAACCCCAATTTTCCGTTTCTCTCTCCTCCATAATATCCTCATCCCCAAGACCCCAACCAACAACCACCTTGTACTCCCGCCCCCTTCACCAACTCGCATGCACGACCACCGCCTTCAACTGGCCGGATCTGCATCTAGAGCGAGAAAAGGGTCCGCACATGGAGAGGGAGTCACTGGCGATTGGAACGGGTGGTCAGGGTGATATTGTCGACTTGAACCATCTCAAGTGGCGTCATCGGCGACGGAGGTGGTGGTGTCTAGTGCTATTGTACCGGCGGCAGGAGACGGTCGTGTGGTGGCGCGGGAGGAGAGATAAAAGGTGGGAGGTGTTTTTTTTATTACAAATAAAACGATTTATAAAAAACCGGGTGACGTCGTGCTGACGTGGCAGCGGGACTATGTAGTCTCGGGAGGAGGGTATACGGCCTGCAAATTATTGGTATATAATTGGGAGGAGAGAGAAATAGTGAAAATATGGTAACTTTTGGATGATGTGGAGGAGAAATAGTAAATCGTTATTGTTGGAAGGTTGACCGATATGGTGGTGGCCGGTGTCTCATGAGTCGCTGCCGTTTGTGACTGATGGTGGTGGCCGTTGGTGGGGGAAGAGTTTATGAGCATGTTCGGCAAATGTAGCTGTAGCTAATAGCGCATTTAGTAACTGATGGCTACGAGATATTAAATGTTAGCTGTAAACTACTATACAAAAATGCCTACAACCATCTAGACGAGCACTTTGTTATTTTCGTTTTCTTTAGACGTATTCACAAAGCAAACATTTCTCTATTTTGGAGGCTTGCCGGCTTGGAGGCTTTGGAGCCTTGAAGACAGAACACGAAGTGAACAAAAGGGCAAAAAAGGAAAAAAGAAAAAAAAGAAAAAGAAAGAGGACAAAAGAAAGTAAGAAGAAAACAAGTTACGTAACACTTCCTGCAGTTTCCTTTCCTTTCCGGCGACACAATCTCCAGTTCAGACTCTCTCTCTTAATTATTCTCCCACTTTCTCTCTCCTCCCACCGACCGTCAGATCATATCATCATCATCTTTCTCTCTCCTCATCATCCCCAAATCATCGTCATTAATTCGTCATAAACCCTAACTTTCTCAATCTTCCCCAAATCTCAATTCTCCCTCACTCTCCCCCCTTTTTCCTTGCTTAAAATCAATCAATCAGTCAATTAATCCGATTTTCGGAAAACATCTTCTTCTGACTTCAATTATAATTTGAATTTCGAGCTGTTGATGGAGAATCAGGGGTGATGATTGCGGAGAATGGTCAATTTTGAAAGTAGCTTCTTCATTACATTACATGATGTGGTTTCCCTTCTGGAAATCCCGTAATCGTTTCTCCTTGGAAGAACTCAGGTTTCCCAATTTCTATTTTACTCAATTAATCGATAGTTTAGTGCTAATTTCGATAAATGTCGATAAATGTCGATTTTTCGATTATGTTGTTGTAGCTAACGTTTGCATCTTTAGTAGTATTTGTCTGTATTTTGTGGTTATGTTGATGTTTTAGTTGATGAAGATTAGCTATAGTATCTTTTCGTATACTCAGCTTGATTACTGTAGAAATATTTCACCAAAGTTTGGGCCTTTTTTTTTTTCAAAATTTGGGGAGGTAATGTCAGTGAAAATCGGTGGAATTTTGATTACTGAGGGAAGCTAGATATGACTGTGGTGACTGTCATGGGGAGATACCGCGAATTTTACCTTGTGATCGAGCAATGTACTACCCTCCGTTCGCCTATAAACTGCATAGGGCCACTCGGCACGCATGTTGAGGAAGGTGTACCAACTAATCGGTTAATCAAAAGTTCAAAAAATTGGATGAAGATATAAGTTCAAGTTAACCTTAAATGCATATTTTTTTGGAACTTTGATTAATCGATTAGTAGACACGCCCTCCTCAAGATGCATGCGAACGGAGGGTAGCAGTAGATAGTAGTGTTGGTTGCTCGTGCACTACTTTGTTTCGCTAGTTTGTTGTGTGGTGTGCACTGATGCCACACTATGTGCGGAAGAGCGCAATGCATATGAAATTGGGTTTTTTTATAAGAAAGAAATTTGGAATCATCTTCTTGTGTTGTGAAGTAGTTGGGGTCGATACGATTCTCGATGCACTCGGGTAATGTTGATGTTGTTGAGACTTCTATATGAGTAGTAACCTTAGTTTGAAGAAATTTGGAATTATTCGACCTCCCCTTACCTCGTCATTGGCGGGAGCTTCAAGGCATTGGGGTAATGTTGATGTTGTTGAGACTTATGTGTTAGTAGTAACCTTAGATTAGAGACGAGTGAGTTCTCGTTAGCCTATGATGTGTTATCAACTTAACTCCGTTTCAGAGATTATTTTGAGAAGTAGACCTACCTTGTGCTTCTACTGATGCTGTTGGCTAATTGTGTTTTCCGCTTGATGCAGATATTTAACTGATCAGCTTCAAAAGGTTCAAGTTGTGAATGAAGTCAACAAGGTTAGTGGATCATGTATTCTTCTTTCTGCTGCTGACTTTTGTGAGAACCTTCTGAAGAATGTGTCTGTTTTCATGAAGGATTTCGTTATCGAGGCATTGAGATCAATTGCGGAATTGGTAACTTATGGTGACCAGCATGACGCTGCTTACTTCGAGTAAGATAAATACTTCTTCGTACGATTGCAGAAGTTGTGTTCTTAATATGATCAAAAATTTAAAAATGTTTAGATTGGAGAGCATTGAAGGCTGAAAAACACCAGTTGAAATCTTTTTTAAAATTTCTCAAGTAATGTACATTTTTGCTAAGGCGAAGAATATTGAGAATACTAAATTGCGCTAGTAATTGAGCTACGTAGGGTTGGGCCTTATTGTAACCATTATATTAGAACACTTTTATCGTTAAAATCTATATGAAGAAGGTCAAATATTTGCAACAGTATAACACAGCAACCCTCATTTGTTGATGTCATTGTCCTTTGATTAGATTAAGATGATGCCAGTTTATGGGTGGAGACTGGAGTGCAATAAGTTTCCACAAGCTTGTTGGAGACTGGTACTCATCTGTTAATCCAGCAGCTTTATATTTTAGGAGTGTTTGCCAATTTGAAGAAAGCTTTCTCCAAATTATTCTTTTGGCAGCCTGTCAAAAGCAACAGTAGTGCTTCCCCTTACTTAGGTGAAGATTCAGTTGTTTGGAATGCAAATTGTGTGTTGAGACATGACTAATAAGTGGTTATCATTTATCAATATAGAAAAGTGAGTCACCAAGTGTCACTTTTCCCCTTCAGAAGCCATTGTGGGTAGAAATTATCCTGTGGAATCGTTGAAGCTCCAGATTGGTTGCTTTACTGCTAATGTGATTGGTCAATATCTTTTTCCATCCAAAAGGGTTGATGAGTGTTGATCATTTAGCTTCACTTCTTTCTGATTTTTCTTCCCTATATGTTACTCCGACTCCCCCCTTACCCCGCCTTATGGTGGGAGCCTTTAAGGCACTGGGGTTAAAGATGTTGTTGTATATGTTACTCCGACTAATCATTTTACCTCACGTACCCGTGTCGGATACTCGACACTTGGATATGGGTATGACACTTGGACATGGGTATGACACTTGGATCCTTCATTTTAGGCAAAAAAACAAGCGGTTATTTCATAAAATAGCCGAGTCCGACACTTGGATCCATACCTGTACCGAGTAACAGGCTAGGCCAGCATCCTGTGAGTAAAGTTTGTTTTTGTCATTGATCTCCCAAGGGGTTTAACCTAGAATTGTTTGCAATCAGAACGTATCTTCACTTAGAATGTCTTTTAAAACCTCTGCTACATATTTATTTAGGTAGGATTTTTAGGTTTTGGTAATCATTGTCGACCACAGCTTGAATATAACCCGAGTAAGTCACGCCTAGAGTTGCGAGAAAGGAGATTTCAGATAGATCGTTATAATGTGATATCTGCTTGTTTAGACGAGGGAGGGTATGTCACTACGGAGTGTGTACACTGGAGAGCCTTGACTAGTCATTTGCGATGTTGTCCTTTTTTGACAAGATATCAAGAGGGTATACAGAAGGGACACTTAGAATGATGCCCATTTACAAAATGACATAAACTCATATCTAAATGTAGGGCAGAACTGCAGAAGCATAAACAAAAAATCACGACTTCAGATATCTTGTACAGTGAATTTTGCTTAGAACAACTTGCTGGACTCCTATTACTCAACAATTTCAAGAAGGAAGATTTACTTTCTTGGATAGACTCTCTTTGGCCTGAAAAACTATTTTGATCCCTTTCCGTCCAAACGCATCGCTACATACAACCACTCCCCACACCTCATTATTCCATAACTTCTTCATCCTTATTTTCGTTGCCACAATTACATTACAACTCCACACACCATGCAAAGACTAAGAAATATATACCAAAAGACAAAGGATATGTTGAATGGACTTGATGTCTGGTTTGCACAAACAGTAGCGACTAGCTAGGATAAGATGACTTCACTTCAACATCAATAGGCAAGCTTTCGAAGAGGTTCTCGAATCTCTGAACAGTCCTTGAGAAGTTGCCATCATGGTTTCTTTCCAAACTTTTGAATAACTTTGTACAGACGAGGAGTAATTCTAAGGAGCCAAATTTGGGAGTCGGGCTACTTGGATGTCTATATCTTTTACTACCTGTGGCTTTTTGTGAACAGAGCTATAAAATGTGGCTGAACTATTGTTCTATTCTGTTCTAGCTGACAAGTTCCGTGCCAAAGCATTCTGATCATCTTTCTGGATAATTTGCAGTTTTTTTATGGAGAAGCAGGTCCTGGGGGAGTTTGTGCGTGTATTGAAGATCAGTAGAACGATCATGATTTCGCTCCAGTTACTTCAGACAATGAGTATTATGATCCAAAATATAAAACATGAGCATGCGATATGTAAGTTTTCACTTTGGGAGCCAGTTAGCTGTATCTTGACAAGGTGCTAATTTATTATCTGCAAATGAAATAATAATCTGTGGTTTTTGCAGATTATCTTTTCAGTAATGAGCATATTAACTACCTCATAACTTATTCGTTTGACTTTCGAAATGAAGAACTCTTATCATACTACATCTCCTTCTTGAGGTCTGTTGTCATATGCATTATTTTGATTCTATTGTTAAGATGCTTGTTACAAGGGCTGATGACTTTTTTGTAATTTGTTACTGAAGGGCTATAAGCGGGCATCTGAACAAAGGAACAATATCATTGCTTGTGAAAACTCAGGATGTAAGTTCAGTCGTGCTCTGTGAATTTGAGATCGTCTGTTCAGAGTCTCTGAATTCCTGTCTTGTGTATATTCGTGCAGTTATTGAAGTGCAATATTGCACAAATATACTTAGATCTATACAATTATACTTTGCAATGTTCGAATGTTTTCTCTGTGAAATGATGATAAGAGTAATAGATATTAGGACTTGCGGTGCAAAATCTTGCTATTGGTATGATGTTTGTGAGAGGCTACAATTTCCGGCTAATGTGAATGCTTATTATCTGACTCAAAAACATGAGAGCCGTCCCTGAAAGCTCTTGTCAATGGGTGCGTGAGGAGTGTCGGGGGGGGGGGGGATCAGATGCATACAGCCTTACCTTTACGCTGAAAACATAGAGAGACTGTTTCCAAATGATCCATATTAAAATTGGGCCATGATTGGTTATGATGAGACTTGAATGTCAAATAATTGAAAAACAGATGTCATTTGCTTACGGCTATTGCGTATTGATGACTTCACCTGCCTCCTTTAAATAACGATCCTTAACTTTCTCTGTTGCTGTTGCTGTTGTAGGATGAAGTTGTATCTTTTCCGTTGTATGATGAAGCTATCCGATATGCTTTTCATGAAGAGAGTATGATACGTATTGCTGTACGTGCACTAACTCTCAATGTTTACCATGGTCAGTTTTGTCTTCTGTTATCACTCGCTAATTGCTAGGTAGCTAGAGGATTTCTTCTCTGTTATTGTAATACGTTTTTTTTTGTAAATTTCTTTCTTTGTTTGTAGTTGGAGACGAGAGTGTAAATAAGTATGTCACCAGCGGACCGCTAGGTGATTACTTTCTGGATCAAGTAGCTTTTTTCAAGAAGCAGTGCGTCACGCTCAATGACTTGGTCTTTGGAGCTTCAAAGTGAGTTTCTAATTTTACACTGCTGCATCAACATGAGGACGTCCAGTTGCCTTCTTTCTGAGCATTTTTTCTTCTATTTGAGGACAGGGAACCTAGTCAAGTAATGTCTTCCACTATCACTGCTTCCATGGATGAAATCGAAGACAACCTGTATTATTTTAGTGATGTTATCTCAGCAGGAATTCCCGATGTTGATAGGTTGATTACGGATCATTTGCTGCGGCTTTTGATATTGCCGTTGTTGCTGCCTTCTCTGACAATCGAAGCTGTAAGTTTTGCTCTTGTAGGTTTGACATTGCATAAACAGCTCTCTTCGTTGGGTTTTTGTGCCGTGCACCTCAATCTATGCATTGAGTGTGTGTGTGTGTCTGTGGTTCTTTTTTTTTTTTTTTTCCTTTCCTTTCTAAAACAAACAATAATGCTACCTTTCAATTTTGCTATATGCCAATGTAAGACTTTGACGATTCACCTTGTGGTACTTTTATAAAACTTCTCTTTTTGTTTTGTTTTTTCTTTTTTCACTCTCCTTTTTTTCCTGGTCTTTCAATTGACCATGCAAGTTGCAACTAGTACTTGGAAGATAAGTCAATTCAAATGTTTTATTGGTGGTCATTTGTGTCTATAACAAAATTCAACATTTGAAGTAAATTTGTTTTACCTACTTTTTGTAGCTTTTGTATTCAGGATATGCGAATTGGAGCAATCACGTCACTTTATCTACTTTGTTACATATTGAGGATAGTCAAAATCAAAGATTTGGCAAATACAGTTTGTGCATCTCTGTTTTGTCCGCGAGAGGTCTTTTTATCCCTTCATGAAGTCAAAGCAAATGGTGATTTAACCTTTTACAAAGTTGAGCGTGTGTCATCTGGAGAGCGTAATGGCTATACCTTAGAGGATGGTAAAAATTTGGAAGTTTTCATTCCGAAAAATGTCAGCGTGCAAGATAGTTCTGATGCTGTACATCTGTCCCTGAGGTAGCGTTTATCGTACTAACTTTTACAATGTCTTAATCTCTTTCTTGTACCGCCTGCGTCATGCCACTTTCTGCTTATCTTTTGCTTTTCATCGTCAAGCAATAGTTAAATTTATAGGAGAGAATGAGTAATGTGCTAGTTACCATGCTGCCTTATTATGGGGTGAAGGTTCATGTGCATCTCATTCTGGAGACTTTAGTTTATGCAGTATGCAACACTAGTACTTGCTTTTGGGTCATTTACAGAAAATGTCCAGTTTTTGGTTTAGCTTATTTTCTGTTAGGGTTGCTGATTTATTTATTTATTTTTTTTTAAGATGAAAGAAAATGTTGTAACAGTAGATAGGATTGTATGTCAAGCAGTAAAAGAAAGCCCGACAATTGCAGATTTATAGATAGGTAAACCGTAAATATATCTATGCTCTAAGAGCGCCATCTCAATGACTAAGAAAATAACCGCAACTCTAGGTCCATAGACCTGTTTTCTGACTTTGTAATCCGTCTCTTTCACTTGGAGACGTGTTTAGCCTTTTTGTTGGAGGACATCCAATTCAGCTTCTTTCCCTAGTGTATCAGGAGAATGCTCATTGCCTCGCTACTATTAACAGTGGTGGATCCAAGGCGCAGGAAAATGCTGAGTAATACAGAAGTTGGTTGCTACGAGCGCCCTTAGCTGCTTCTTAAGTAATCTCCAGGAATAAAAAACTCTGAGCAATCTGAATTCACTAAAGATAGCGAATCTTATTGCTGAATCTGTTTCACAAACCTCAGTATGCTGCTATCAATCTCGTAGTATCCCATCTGGTTGATCTTGTCTGTATTTTTTTATGTATGTCCCCTAGTCCAGTACAAGGTTTTTTTTCTTTGTGCTAAATGCTATGATATAGGTCAGTCTGAGGGGTTGGTTTATGCGAAACATTCATTTGCGGAATGACTGGTATTTCAAGATGCTTTTCTAATTGCGTCTATTGGATAAACTTCTTATTTCATTGCTAATTTTAATGTGTGATTCAGATCAGATGTTGATGAATTTGTGTTTGGAAAATTGGGTTTTGTAGGGAAGCTGTACTATCTTATCTTAATAATGGTAGTGATATACAAGCCTTGGGATCGTTAAGTTTACTGGCTACATTGCTGCAGACTAAAGGTAACAGTCTGACAGTAGGACTTACTAGATACTGAATATCATGCTGGTACTTTACTAAATTCTTTATCTCATCTTAGAACTGGAAGAGTCGATGCTAGATGCACTAGGAATTCTTCCTCAACGCAAGCAACACAAGAAGCTCTTGCTGGTGAGTGTGCTTTAATAAGCCCCACATTCCCCTCCCCCCTTTCTCTCTCTTATGTGCCCGATGTATGCTGTAGATGGAGTCATTATTACATTATCTTAATCTGCCTGTTTTAACACAATTTGCTGTAGATTTCTGTTGTCTATGTTAAAGGTGAAGGTATCGTCTGTCGACGTGGAAAGATTGTTGTGGCCCCTTGTTTTTTTTTTTTTTGGTGAGAAATTTATATTCTTGAGTTTGGTTATTCATGGTTCAAACTGGATTCACAAATGAATTTACGGCTAATTTGAGAGGACTACTACGAATTGGAAAGTAACTTTTACGTTGCCTTTTCTCTAGGAGTTTGTATATTTGATATACTTAACTTAGGCATCAATAATGCATTGTTTCAAAACAAGGTAGAATTTTGGATGTGTTAGAGTAATTGGAATTCAACTTTATTAACTGACTTGAGTTAGTGGACCAGGAAGTATGTGTTCTTTTGAGTGAGTATGATGGTTTTCCAAATTGCTCTCTGAAATGCATCAGTACAAGCTTGCTATACAACATGAGCATGTGATACTAGTTTGCGTTGGTGCTGTGCTAAGGGTTATCAATTAATCATATATTGGATTTCTTAAAACTTCATCAATTAATCAATTACTCCACTTCCTTATATTTGCTTTCTTTTTAGGTGAACTTTTTATTCTTAAAACGGTTTTTTTTTTCCTTCTTTGATCTGAATATCAATCTAATCTCCTCTATCTCTGGGGATGTGCATGCCACATGAACGGTTATCACTTAGATATGTGTTAGAATTTACAGTACTTCTAGGCTTCTAGCCTTCTAGGGTCCAGAATCTATCTTTAGCTTAGTAATATACCCAATCCTAGAACCTCTTCATTACTGTTTGAACAAGCAAATATCCTTAGCTAGTGGGAGTACCAAAGTTGATTCAAAGATCTTTTATCACCCCCTGGCCACAAGAGATAAAGCTATCAATTATCTAGCGGGTCTTTTATTATTTATTTTCTATTTTGTTCTTTTCCCGTTGGTAGAAGGATCTTGTTTATGTTGATGGAGGAGTAAGAATCCCTTTTTGACTCTGCACCATTGATTTCACTATTACTAGAAAACAGGATTTTAAGAGTTCCTTCATATTCATAGAGATAGGGGACATGATTTTCATTTATAATAATTGTTGTTTGTGGTTTGCAGCAAGCTTTGGTTGGTGAGAGCTCGGGCGAAGAACAACTATTTTCTTCAGGGAGTAACTCGATCAAGGGTGGTTTTACTAGTGAGCTGGATACCTACTTACAAAGACTTGAGGTATTACAGCTTCCTTAAAGTGTACCAATATTTGCCTTTTATTTTACGCCATAGGAGTAGGAGGAAGGGTGATGGCCTTGAGGAGCCGTAGTCAAGATTGGTATAAAAAGCAATTGACGTTAAAAACTTTAGCCTGGTGTAAAATTAGGAGATCTACGTAAGATTGAAATTGTGGTAGTTAACTAGTTGAGAAGTCTGATGGGTAGATCCAAATCGGACCTGATAAGAAGCGGAACTCTTTGATATACTCTCTTTATATCTCTCGCGATATAGATTGGTCTTGCATTCGTTCTTTGAAAGCTTTAGAGAAATGATAAGAGTTAAAAGCCTCACTATTCGTTGGTCTTGGAATATGGAATAAAGCAAACTGGGTAACAAAAGTACAAAACTGTCTGCACATGTATTGTGAAATGGCAATAGTCAGTATGATTGTCGACGCAATTTTCATCAAGGGTCAGCTGGGAACAAGCTTTCTATGCTAGTCAACATATGGGTGAGGCCGCTTCCAATTGGCAGGAGCCTTTGAGGAAACTGGGATAGGGAAGTTGTTTATGTGGAGTGAACCAGGGACAGATGAAAAAGAATGTAGTAACTTCACTATGTGGTTGGTTTATTTTGATCTTATAGGAAAATATATGGTCATTGAATCTAAAAGTACCAATGGAGCGAAGATATGCAAGAAAATAAGTTTGCCAGAAAAATAAGTGAACAATTGTATTTCATAAATGCTTTCGAGATTATTTGACCAGAAGTCCCAAATACACCAAAACACAGAACATGGGTTCATGGCACAGCTGCGAAACAACTCGTTAGTCCCTCCCAGTTTTTTCATAACCCACTTGGAAATCATCATGAGAGTACTACTTGCGAATACATTACTGATAACAAACAAACTAATTTGTGGAGTTAATGACAATGTTTTGTTTAACCTGAGAATTGGATTTCCAAGGAGCACAGTTTCTTTGAGATGCACATAAGATGCAACTATGGAGGTGCATAACAATGCAATTTGCATCTTCTTTTTTTCCCTCTTTATTCAACCCCCCCTTCTCTAAGTTCTCCATACCAAGTCTGACTCTTAAAATGCATTGTGCAAGATGGCCTATGGCCCACAATTATACAACATTTTAAAATTTACTAGCTAGTGAAGTGCGCCTCAGGCACTGGGATGTTGGGTCTTGATCGTCTAAGTGCACTGCACGCATATTCAGACGATGTTTGATGGAGTATTTCCTCTCTCTACTTTTTTCTTCTCTTAATAGAGGTGGGCCACAAACATGTGATTTTACTAGGCAATCTCATACCCCACTAGACCAAGCCTAATTCGATGAGCTATCCCAAGCCTAATTCGATGAGCTATATATGTTCAGTGTGCTATCAGAGTCATTTGTCTAGTGCCGTATTTTTTTCTTTAGATGGACGAAAGGTATTACTGACAATGGGGCAGAAATATGTTACCAGAAAAGGATATAATATGTCCCTTTACCTTTTGAAATTACAGGAATATGGAGTTTCTCGATCCTCCGTTGATAAAAGATCAAGCCCTCGTTCATGCAGATTTCAGGTATAAGTCGTTTGATATTCTTGCATTCTGTCAAAAATGTTAATGCTCAAGGCTGATAGCAATAATCAAGCACAGCACATCTCTGTTTTTTTTTTTTTTCCCTTTTTAAAACACATCTGGAAACACTCTCACATTAGATGCATGTAAGTTTGGTGGTGATGAATGCGAGCCTTCTTGCTGGAATGCTTGGTACCTGTACATTAGATAGTCATGGATTATGCACATGTGAAATACTTTCCGATTTGGAACATTTATGTGTAATAGTTGGTGCCATTGTGGATGCCTCAACCTACAAGAGGATCGGATTAGAAATGAGATGAATAGGGAGAAAGTAGGGGTTGTATCCGGTTGAGAATAGGATGATGGAGAGTCACCTGAGGTTGCATGGTCTTGTGAGAAGGAGACCAACAGACGTGCCGCTTACAGGACTTGAGTGGAGAAGTCAGAAGTGGTAATGTCGCGAGGAGGGCAAGACTCAAATTGATTTTGATGAGGCATGAGGGTGATGCAAGGTGAGATGAGTCTTTTGGGTTTGTAAAGAATATGGCGTTGGAGTGTTGGATAGGGCAGTGAGTAGTGACAGGATTCATGTGGAGGATGGTGTTTGATTTTTTTGCTGTTTTTGCTTCGTTTGATTTCCAAACTTTTTCGAAGATGCTTTTTTGGAAAACTTCTTTTAATGTTTGTTTTTAACTTTTTCCTAAAGTGTTCACCACTTTTTGGCTTGATTTTATCATTGTGTCTTGTTGTTTCTGTTTTTCGTTGTTTTAATTTTCAAACTTGATTTATGTGTCAACACTTTTTTAGGATATATGTTCCTTTCACTATGTACGACGGTTTAAGATGATGCCTTGTGTTAGCCGAGCGCCCGAGCCCAAATCATTTTGAGACTAAGGCTCGGTTGTGGTTGGGTAATTAAAGTTTCTGATAAAAGTATACCTAGTTCTTGGGTAGTGCAGGTCATTGTCTATCTTTCTATTTTCCCAACCTCTTTGGGAGGCATTTGCCTTTAGCAATTAAGCAGTGCGGTAGTCAGATGAACTCCTTTCACCCTTATTTTTCAACTATTAAAGGCTGTAATATATGTCGGCTGTATAGAAGGAATCTGGATGTAAACTAATACACTTCACCATATGTTGTAAGCTGTGAGACATTCCTGTTTTTCGTGGTCCAGATTTAAAGAATGTTTCATCGTAGGCCCTCTTTTTCTTTGATTAAGATAGGATATAATAGAGAGGACATCAAGGGGCTGGGGTGGCGATGTGTATGTGATTAGGAATTAGGAACTATGCTCTCAAGCTATCATGAGTGACTTCATCCACAAAAAAAGAGACATGTCAAGCGGCGGTTGAAAGTAAGACTTGGCTCTATCATTGAGCAACTCAAAATGCAAGATGGAACTGCCGGGGCATAGAAGTAATTCCATAAAAATGCGATTGTTCTAGTCATTTGAAGCAAACCGCCAGCTGAACCATCTTCAAAATTTCAGCAACCAACCTTGTTTTATCTCGTCTTCCAAGCTGAGGGAATATCTTTGTTTTGTGAGGGTGGAACCAACTCCATCCACAACAATTTTCCCACAATGAGAAGACCTAAGGGCAAGAGAGCAGAAGATGAGGCAAGGAATATTGACTAGCCAAGTAAACCGAAATGTTTCCTTTTAAGCATGGCTTCTGTTGGGATAATCTTTTGATATGCTGCCAAGCAGTAACGTATGCTTCAGGAGGAGCCTTTAACTTCCACAACCAGTGGCAAGGAAGACCTCAGGGGCAGGCGTTTCAAGAATTCTACAGCCATTCTTGACAGAGATATTCCCCTGGTGTTTTTCACTGTTCCGGGTATACATGTCAATCCTAGTCCGTCATAAGTTTTGGAATAGGCGAATAGCTACATACAGCACACTTTTGGTGTGATTCAAGTAAAATTAAATGTTTGCGAAGTGGCATTTCGTTCATGTTTTGTAAAATGTTGGTTTTTTTCTAAAAAAAGTATATAATTTTTTTTTTGGCACCCACTTGTACTTTTTTGCACTTGGCACCTTGTTAATTGTTGTGTAACTTAATATTGAACATTGTTTAAGTTTGATTTGACTTTGACTATGTAGTTTTAGGGGTTTTATAACTAAAGTGTTGGCCTTCAAAGATTGAACTACCTTCTGGCTCTTTATTTCTCGTCTTTTCCAGTATATATGGCTTCTGCAAGCTTGTTCATTGCTCTGAGAGAGGTGTTTTCGGCTGTATCTGACTCATATTTTTGTGTCAGGTGCTTGATGCTTTGGTTAATCTGTTATGTCGATCGGATATATCAGCTGGAACACTGTGGGATGGTGGTTGGCTCTTGCGCCAGTTGCTTCCGTACAGTGAGGTTGAATTCAATGGACAGCATCTTGAAATACTAAGAGTAAGAATTTCTTCTTGTGAAACTACATTGCCATTAAGCTGCACTTAATTACCGCTAGTATTTGGCATCAAATAAGAAGTAGTGCAGTGGTTACAATTTGCTTTCTGTTAAAAATCCCTCTGGCTGTATTTGCATCTTTGCAGTAGCCGCTTCTTTTCCAAAAAGAGTATCGACTGGTTATTGACTATCCCTAAGTGACAGTCTTTTGACTCTTTTCCGCTCGAAACTGCTCTTACAGACTGATTATCTGTATATTTTTAATGAAAGCCTTTTCTTCATAAACCCCACGGTTAGCACGGCAGACCATAGGGGATAAGAGCAGACTCAGGTGTCTTGTTTCTGTTTCTTAAACTTCTCATCAGTGACCAGGTTTTTACTGGTCTCTTGACCTTCTTAACTACACTCAGATCCTCATTCCAATATAGACATGCTTTTGGTGTCGGGTGAAATATTGGTATATATCCCGGACTTCTCAGGAAGATATTGGCTGATATTTTAAGTGTATGAAATATCAGCCGGTATTTTCCCGTTTATTGGGACGTCGATATATCAGCCGACTAAAACCTACGTATCGGCCGATATTTTAAACCGTGACTGCTAATTATAGCGTACACGAACAAGCACGTAATATTTATTCTTCTGCGAGCATGCAATGCACTAGCCACCAAGGTGACTGAATTTAAGATACAACGGGCTATAGCTGGATCGGGTTGAACAGAATCATGACCCTCCCACCCCACCTGTTGCTTCACAGGCTCAACCCAGTCCATTGATCAAGTCTATTGAGGATTGTAGGATGAGAGCTTAGAGCAAGTATGACAAGCACTGACAATTTTAAGTTGTTCGTACTACGGCACATCTGTCTTACGGGATTGACTAGGGGCTAGATAGAATGATAGAATCTGCAGAGATAATTAAAGGGAATGCACACGAGTTCTGAGTCATCTCCCTGCCAACTGTCATGAGTCATGACCATGCACAAGCTTTGTTTGCAAGTTGCTGTTGAAATAAATTGTAGCTGTTTTGATGCAACTTATTACACCTGCAGTCAAATTGAAATCCTGTACATTACTACAATGACTTATGTGTACTGCATTGTCAGGAATCTTTCGACAAATATTCCAGTCAACTTCTCTTCGAGACTAGTGGAGTGTGGGCAGATTTCCTTGTCTCAGTTATTTGTGATGAGTGGAGAAAATGTAAAAAAGGTAACATGATATCAACTGTCATTAGATTATATTTATTCGATCGAATTCCTAGGGTTTCTCTGTTCTTAGATGTTTATGTTTTGTAGCTATAGAGTCCTCTTCACCCCGGAAAGAGCTCAGATGCATGCTGTGTCCATCATATTCTGAAGGTAGTTATTAGATCGTTGTAATTCTAATTGTCTTTGTTCGCATACTATGTGGTGCTTAAACTGAGGTCTGCATCATCCATCCTCCGTACAGGTGTCATTCCAAGTGAATCGTTCGCAGCTGGAGAGAGAATGTATGAAGTTGTAAAGGTGAGGAGGAAACTATAGCGCAGCTTGAGTGTTGTTTCTACTTTAAAATGTTCCATAGTGTTTGTGCTGGTCGTCCTCATGTACTCTTTGGTATTGAAATTTCATTGTAGTTGAGATGTAGCTCTGTCGCTATCTTTTGTCAACTACGGAGTATAACAATCCCCTCTTTTTTCCTCTAGAAAATACAAAAAGTTTTTTTTTTATTATAAATAAAAAAGAAAATACAAAAAGTAATTCCTTGTAGGCAATGATGTCTTGTGTAGTTTTGGTAACTTCCCAGCTGCCAAGAAAGGAACTATTACATGGTTACTCTGTTTAATAAACAGCTGGACCTAGTATATGTGTGATATCTGTTTGCCTTTTTTATTCAGGCTTTTGTGCTTCTCTGTCAACTGCAAATATTTTCACAAGGCAGAACATTGCCCGATAATGCACCAACATATCCCTCAGCTGATGTGCCTGAAGACTCCCGTGCTAATGCTATTGGTGTGGATAGTGCTGGTCCTAAGCAAGGCATTGACTTGAAACTAGGTTAGTTTTCTAATTCTGTAATGCTTAACTATCTTCGCCTGAATAAAGCACTGAAATGTATTTTTTAATTCAACTAGTGTAGGGCTTACCAAGTTGTTTGCTATTACTTGCAGAAGATGCAATTCCTTGCAGAATTGCATTTGAAAGGGGTAAAGAACGTTATGTTTGGTTTCAAGCTATATCAAGAGGTTCATCAGGTTGGGTTATGCTCTTGGAAGAGCTTCCTTTGCGGTTAAATGTGGGAGTTGTTCGTGTCGTGGCACCTTTAGCAGCCTGCAATGTACGTGCAACATATCACTACCCATACTCATAGTTTCTCTATTGCAACTTTTGCTCCTGTTCATGTATCTCATCTGAGTTTGCCACACTATGTATTAACTTTTTCGCTTTTCTTTTCCACCTTGTTTGTACCTCAGCCCAGAGTGGATGATAAGCACCCCAGATGGTTGCATCTAAGGATCCGTCCGCCAACTTTACAGGCGGCAGATCCTTTGAAATCTGCTCCATCCGTAAGACCGAAGGGACGAACTTTGGTTGATGGAAGATGGACTCTAGCATTCAGGGATGAAGAATCCTGCAAAGCTGCCGTGTCCTTGATTTATGAAGAGTCTAATTTGCAAAGTCAGGAGGTACAACGGCAGTTAAAACCTCTTTTTAATCCTGAAAATTGTACAGATCCTTCAACCCCTTCTTTACAAGCTCCCGAAACTCCTTCTAACCAACCCAATGCGCTGTGAGTTGTTAAGGTAATCACATTGTGCGTTTTAGATAGCTTTGGCATAGTTATAGTGAGCCCATCCTTCTGTACATGTTAACTAGGGATCTTTAGCTTCAGTGTAGATCGATTCCAGTCATTACGCCATTCTTTGTGCAATATCTTGCGGCTTGCCTCCATATAAAAGTAGCGGGATTTTCTTCCCTTGGGAGCTGTCAATATGAGTTTTTTCTGTTGTATAACAATGCCATGTATTGAGGCGAAACGAATGTATAGTTGCAAGCATGTTTTTGCTGTTGATCCGATGCGCTGTCTGTTGTGACTGCATGCCCATGTTTTGTCAATAAATACGCCAACATTTAGTTCACTTGCTTTGCACAAGGAAAGAATTGGCAACATAGTTTACTGTTGAGTGTTGAGTAAATGCTCCATTGAGTTCTTAATCTTCTTCCTCTTTCATCTACACGGTTTTGATGGTGGCTAATAAGACTTGGTGGAAAAGAAAAATAGGCAGCCATAGTGTGGTCATAAACCACTACCTACAAATGATGTATAGGAGTAATTATCTAAGGAATGACTGTTGGTACTCGACAATAGTCTTCTACAACTCCTGTTATACGAGTTTCATTTGAGATAAAATATTCTTGGTGGGAGTGCAGGAAGATAAAAGTGAAGGGTTAACAGTCGCTCTTGTATTTAAATGGGAGATTATTGCGAAGTTACCTAGCGGGGAAGAGGAGGATCTTTCTGGAGTAGAGCCGTAGAGGGGTTAGTGAGATAGGGGAAGAGGGTGATCTCTCGGAACTATTCTAGATAGCTCTGAAACGTATACATGCAGGTATTAAGAAGACTGTGCTCATAGGCAGACATGCAGGTGATATGATGCAAAATGTTAAAATTGTACAAATGTGTATTTAAATGCTAACCACATTGAACTATTAAGACATTTGGTAGAATGACAGTATACCTTTTATTCTCACAGTGCTAAAAAAACCTATAGATGTCAGGGAATGCGTGATGCTAGAGTTAGGATTGGAAGACATCACACTAGATTTTCTTACTAGTCATAGATTGTTACATTTTCAAGAGTTAGTAGAAGAAATTGTTAGAGTAGAGCTGATCCCCTGTTTTTAAAAAGGGTTCTTACATTTGCCAGAGTGTGGGGAAAGGTTGGGACCTCTTTAAAGAGAGTGTTGAATGGACTATCGGCACGTGGGAGTTGATAGATTTTTGGGATGATAATTGGTGTGGTGTCGGTCCTTTGCGTGGCCATTTCACTGGTCCCTTACCTTCCACTAATTGCATTATATCTGTATATGATTTTAAAAGGAATGGTGACTTAATTGATTGCTCCTTATTTTTTTATTTGGATGTGATATATGCAATTCAGGGTGCAGTATACCTGATGCTGGTACTGATCTTATGTGCACTAATTTAGCTCCAGGGAAGTTTTTTGATACCACTACTCTTTATGAAAAGTTTTGGAAAAAAAATAAACTTGCTTGTTCTGACAAGTCTTGGAGGAAAATTTGGGATTTGAGATGTCCTCCTAGATTTAACTTTTTCATGTGGCTTTTTAAAGGGAACAATCTGCCTACTAGGGCTAATTTAGTTAATAGGAACATCTCAATTCCTCATTCCTGCCCCTTTTGCCCGAGTCTCGGTGAGAATATCCTCCATCTCTTCCGAGATTGTCCCCGTGCTAAATAAGTTTGGGAACCACTGAACTTGGACCCAGATTGGTTACAATTAGAGACTAATGTTTGGTCAGAGCACAACTTGAGCCCTAGTAATGATGCAACCTGGCCTGCAACCTTTAGCCTGACATGCTGGTTCCTCTAGAAGAGGAGAAACACTTGGATATTTGACCGAAAAAACATCACAGAGACCACAATTATACCACAAGCAAAACTCCTAGCTCAAAAACACTCTCTTGTTCTTCAACAACTACCCTTCACCCCTACTAAAAATAAGCTACATCCTCCACCTTGGTCCTCCACTTTGATCTTTACTGATGCTTCTTTTGTAGAATCTGGGAAATCTGCAGGGCTAGCCATTTGTATTTTGGATAGTGATGGAAGGTGGATTGGTGGGATCATTGCGCATACTTTTGCGACTAATGCCACGCTTGCGGAGAGTCTGGCCGTCCTTCTGGTCTTGCATTGGATGAAGCTCCATCACCGCCAACATTTTACTCTTTGCAGTGATTGTGAGGCTGGTGGTTCATGAGATTGTAGACCGTAAAAGTCCCATGGATAGATTAGCTAACTTTTATTTGAAATGTAGAGAGCTCGGGAAGGAACTTCATGTGAGTGTCGAGACTGTCAACCGGAAATACAACATGGTAGCCGATCATATGGCGAGGGTGGCGAGAGCGACTCTTCCTCCGATCGCTATGAAGACTATTGAGGATTTGGAGCTTGTAGAAGTGGGGATTACTGACATCCCGGGCACCTCCACCTTTTTTAGTGATGACTTTATCATTTTGCCTTCTATGGAGGATGTAATAGACGATAGTTAGTTTGAGTTTCTCGTCTTTGTACCAAAAAAAAAAAAGAGATGATCCCCTGTAATCTAGCATAGAGTTATGTATAAACAACAATGGTGAAGAAGTGTAATGAGGAAGATAGAAAGAAGGGTAAGGAAGAAGATTAGAAGAGGAGATGAATTTGAGAGAGAATTGAGAGGAATTTGTATTGTATTAATCATAATCTGAGAAATGAGTACAACAATCTTATTTATACACGTTTGGAACTGGTTAGCCGTCATTGTCAACACAAATAACCACCCTAAATGCTTCTAACAACTTCTTAACCTATTTCTAACAAACTTCCAATGTTTTACCAATTGCAACTTAGTACCTGTACCAGATACCGAATCCTGCAGGTAAGTACCACACTGTACCATGGAGAAATGAAATTTCCTCATAATTTTTGAAAACATAATGATTGGATATTTTTGACATGTATTTAAAATAATGTTTTGCAGAGCAATAGTCCAATATATAAAACTCCACATAAACTAATTTACGTGAAACACAATAAAAATTGTTATAATTGGTGCGACGCATATAGGAAAAATACAATACACGTATCATACTATCATTATATTTGTGTAGAAATGTACTTCGATAAAAGATTTATTCACACATATTTATATATAAAAAAAAAGCATAAGGTGCGTTTAGAAGTGGGATAAATTACCACAGCGCACTATTCAGAAATAAGATTTTCTCATAATTTTGAAAAATATATTGTTCTAATAATCTTGAAATTATATGAATACTTTGTACAGAGATAGTCCAATGTTTATAAAACTATCACAAAAGGTAATCTACATGAAACACTATATAATTTAAGTAATGTATATCATAAAAATACCATACATGTATCATTAAATTCGTGTCGAATTATACTTCGATATAAGATTCATTCACATATTATGATTGTGAAAAACATATAGTTCAGATAGTTGCAAAATTTATTTAAATTTTTTGTCCACATAGAGTCCAATCTTTACATAACTCTCACATATATAACATGAAACACAATATAAATATATAATGTGTTTTAATTTGCGCAATGTATATCAGAAAATTACTATACATGTATCATTAAATTCGTGTCAAAACGTACTTCAATATAAGATTCATTAACACATATTTCTGAAAAGCTATGCATTATTTGGTTGAGATATATCGATCTAGAATAGAATCAAAAGTGCAGATGTATGAGATTAGGGGATTTTCGAGTTGTGTTACACAATTGTGGTTTGCAAGATATAAAAAATGGTGGGAGTTTTTATACTTGAAATAATAAACATAATGATGACACTAGAATATTTAGTAGGATAGACAGAGAAGTAATAAATGAAGATTGGATCAACTTGTTTCAAGATAGCCATGCCGACTTCTACCCTGAAGGCCTCTTTGACCACTGCCCCTGTATCATAAGTTTGACTCCCGCACTACAACATGGGAAGTCAAGCTTCAGATACTACAACATGTGGAGTAAGGCCCCTGAATTTGAAGGAGTGGTCAAAGAGGAATGGAATACTGATGTGAGTGGTATAACTATGTTCAAGGTGGTTAAAAAACTGAAAGTTTTGAAGAAACTACTTAAGCTGCTCAGCAAACTACATTTTCTAATATAGAAAATGCTGCAATAAAGGCATACCTATAATGAATGACATCCAAGTTCAGTTGCACAAAGACCCTCCGAATGCTACACTAAGGCCCAAGGAGAGTGACGCTGCAACTCATTACAGGTTTCTGTTTGATGCAAAGAATAGCTACCTAAGATCGAAAAGCAAGATGCATTGGCTTGCTGAGGGGGTTGACAAGTGACAACACTGCCTTCTTTCATGCCGCTATCAAATCCAAAAGATCCAGGTTATGGAACTTGCTGATATGCATGGACAGATTCATATGGATGAGAAGGGCATTCAAGGAGCCTTCTTAGAGTTTTATGAGAACCTTCTGGGCCAAGAAACTCACACTAGCCATGCACATGTCAGGACTGTTAGGAAAGGAGATATTGTTGACAGTGATATGCAGAAGAACATGCTAAGACCTATGACTAAGGATCGGAGGAGGTTAAAGAAACAATGTTTGGAATCAAAGGTACAAAATTTCTAGGCCCAGATGAATACTCTAGTCATTTTTTCAAAGATGTCTGACATATAGTTGGTAATTCCATCACTGAGGTAGTGTTGGAGTTTTGAGAGTGGCAAATTGCTTAAACAAATGAATAGCACAACATTGAAACTGGGTCGTCAGACAATTTTCCAACGGACGTATCTCCCTCGTGATTTGGCCAAATAATGCTTATGACCACTTCCCGGAAATCTTAGATCATGAATTTTCATCTCCAAGTGGTTTCATAGTAAAACTCCAAGTAGTTTGAGAGATATGAGCCTTCAAAGTTGACCCTTGCGCAAATCAACTCAAAACTACTTCCAATGTCCACATATTCTATCAAAACTTTACAAAACCAATAATATGAAATACTCCCTCCGTCCCAGTTCAAACGCCCCGGGCGTTTTTTGTAGTGGAATAAGAAAAATTGATATAATAAGTTGAGTGGGGTAAGATTAGAAAAAATGAGGAGAGAGAATATGAGGATTAATAAAAGTAGGGGAGATAGTGTGAGAGATTATGTAATAATTTAATAAAAGTAGGAGAGAGAAATATGTCCCAAAATAGATGGGGTGTTCGAAGTGGGACGTCCCAAAATGGAATATGGAGCGTTTGAACTAGGACGGAGGGAGTATGGACCAAGCTCCTAATCATTAACGTATAAGTGTTCATCATCCCAAAAATGGTCATGAGGAAGATTATTGCAGTGTGTAGGAACTTCCTATGAGATAGTGGAGAACGTCAGATCAGAACTCCATTAGTGGCATGGAGGACTATATGCACTCCTAAAGAAGCAGGTGGCGTGGGAATCAAAGATATAATCATTTGGAATAGAGCTTGTGTAGGTAAGTATGCTATCTGGCTATTCAAGAAAATATCTGATAACTTGTGGATTAAATGGGTAAGCAACATCTATATGAAAGCGAGCAACTGGACTTATTACATTCCCCCAGTGATTGCAGCTGGTATTGGAAGAAGATGTGGAATAAAAGAAAGTTTGAAGAATGATATTACATCCACAAAATAGAATGAACCTGATGTAAGGTATACTGTCTCTGCTAGTTATAATTGATTCAAGGTGAATACACTAAAACCAGTTGGGGGAAGTTATTGTGGTGTACACATATCACTCCTTGGGCTAGTTTCGTTAGCTGGCTAGCAGTCCAAAAAAGACTACAACTCAAGGACAAGCTAAAGATCATTGCCCTTATTCCAAGATGTGTCTGGATCTTGTTAGTACATGGTGCAGAATAGGCTTCCCTGATGGCAATACGATCATATGGTGTGCAAAGAAAAGAATGTAGTCCAAGTTGGCCAAGCAGGTTGCAGGTTGTGGTATGTAACTTGATATATTATATTTGGATGGCAAGTAACAAACGTCGAATTGAACAAATGGTTAATTCATCCTAAAAAGATCAATACTATGGTAGCTAAGGAGGTAAAAGTAGAGTTAGAGCTGTAGTGAAAAATTGTTCTTGTAATGACAATTTGTAGCTCCAAGATAGGGAGCTTCTGTTTGCTCTATAATTGACTCATTCAGGTTCAATCCCCGTTTTCAATTTCTGATAAATAAAATTCACATTTCCATAAAAAAATGATATACTGATCTACAAATATAATTTGTTAAAAATGCTAAAAATAAACCAAAAAATAAATAATTATCTAAAGATGAAGTATTAGTGATGTAATTATCATAATTCATTTCTTTCATTAACTAATTAATGATAAAAATGTGCAAAGTGTCTCGGCAACGTATATCATAAAATTACAATACATATATCATCAAATTCGTGTTGAAATGTACTTTAATATAAGATCTATTCACACGTATTTCTGATAAAAGTACGCATTATTTTGGATGAGATATATCGATCCAAATGTATAAGAGTTTTGTAGAAAATGCTAAAAATATACCAAAAAAATGGATATCTAAACATAAAGTTTTACAATAACATTAGTAATGTAGTGTGATAAGAAGACATCATAACTAACAAACATTCGATCAGTTGTAGGGAAATACTAATTAAGTACAATATAATATTTTAGCCAATCGGTATATGGTACCCCGGGGGTACG